>LR990340.1:30000000-32475463 GCA_905147345.3 Mythimna impura
AAAGAGCTGCGTTGGAGATACACAGCACACACTGGCGCAACACAACAGGCCAGAAGCATGCAAAGCTTTCTCAATGAAATAGATAAGGCCTGGACCCAAAAACTATGGAGGTACAGCAGATCACAGCTCCGAACAATCACAGGAGTCTTCACGGGGCACGATGCCACCAACAAACAGCTCCACAACATGGGACTAGCAAGCGACCCGACTTGCATCTTGTGGAGATGCAGAGGAGAATATACTACACTTGCTGTGCGACTGTGCAGCACTAGGCTCCAAAAGACTAGATTATCTGGGCCAACCATTTCCAAGACCAGAGGACTACAGGCTCAGCCCCATCAAGGCCATACTGGGACTCACGAAGAAGGTGCACGGAGGGCTAGGGGTTAAGGAGAAGGGAGGGGAATAGTACAAAAGATCCAGAAGGGTCGAAGTGCTCTGGCCTAGGGCCAGCCCCACAACAAGATAAGATATGGTTATAAAACCAAACAAGAAAAAAAAATAAAAGGTAACAGTTCTAATTCATACCCTGGAAAAGAAACACTTTAAAAATGATCAAAATAATGCAAAAAGATGTTTCTATTGAAAAACAAAACAACTTACTACCTAAAAAAAACTGGGCAAGTGCGAGTCGGACTCGCGCCCTGAGGGTTCCGTACAAACTTCTCCCTCTCTTCCTCAAATAAACTGAACAGCTGCCCTTCTTTGAAATTACACAAACCAGAAGAGAAAAGACCTTGAATAAATGCATATATTACGAACTCCCATCATTATCCTCAACATGTGTCATTATAATTTCACATAATATCATTCTTCTCAACGTGCGTCATTATCCTGGCAGTACAAATTCAGGACAATGACGTTGAGAAAAATGATGAATCGGAAAAAATCTTGTACAAACATGTTTTGCGCATGTAGTATTTCAAAAAACGTTTTATAATTACGTATGTACACAAAACCTTCATACGTTTTTGCTAAATAAATAGTGTAACAATAGAATTTGACGGGTAAACAAATGAAAATGTAAATGACGTTTGCAATAAAACTTTTTGGAGAATGAATTTCAAAGCCTTACCTGCAAAAAACGAGCGTGTATATCTACACCAAAGCACGTCGTCCGACTGTGGTGCGAGGAGGTCTGTTTGCCCAGCCACTAATTTCCCTCCCTCCCGTCTATTACTCGACATAATATTGAAATCAAACATAGCGCAGGACAATGACGCACATTTTTTGAACATGAGTTTTTTATTTATTAATTTAGCGGGCATTGGTAATTTTATCAAGAATATGAAGATTTATTATGTATAATTACAGCACTCAACAGCAAATAGCTCCATGAAGTCACAATTTTTTATATCATCAAAATATAGACCGCGTGTGCCGAGGCGACACGTGAAAAAGTGGCAATTTTATTGGGTTTTTTTAAATATTTTTTTTATTATTAATTTTTTACAATCGTGGTTTAGAGCAACATTTTCGTTGATTCTTTTACTATTAAAAGTAACACTTTTTTTTAAAATACGTACACGCGTTCTCAAGAAATTTTCAAAGACATGAATTTGGAGCCTCTCAAATATTCACCCAGTCCCTTGAAGCTGTGAAAAAAAAAAAACAAATTTCAGAGTTAACGAAAAAAATAGATACGGCAGTTTATGTCGCAAAAAACGTATATTTCGACACTCTCAAGGGAATCAAAATTCATAGGGTGACCTAGAATCCTGAAACTTCTCAAAGCATAAGTATAGGAAAAAATCTGAAAACTATAAATTTGTAGTTACGTCAGTTTCGGAAAAATCTTCGTAACTCAATTCGGGAATTAAACTGTCAAGAGCGTCCTTTTCGAGGTACATTTCATACAACCGCTCTTACGTGATTATGATGTTATTACACATCTTTTTTCTAGATATTTTGGATACACAGCTCCTATCTTGTGGATATTATCTGGGCTTATAAAGGAATAAAAACATAAATTTGTGTAAAACTAATCTAGTAAAGACCTCTGAAAATCGGCTATTTTACGTGAACTTTGACCCTCCATAATGTACTCATATATATTAAAAATATAAAAAAGTACATAAATGCCTTGCACATTTAATCGAGATTCTAAATGACAACAATTTTTCTAAAAACTTTTAAGGGTTTACAAAACACGTATTTCCTGGAAGAAGTTTTGTGATATATCCGAGTAAATCACGGAATTACCGAACGCCAACAGAGTTTTCAGGCGTTATCTCTTTTTTTGCATTGCCTCTTCATCAAACATCACATTTGTTTGCGTTAGATGAAGCAACAAGCTCTTAAACTATGCTCGATGTAGACGATAGGCGAGTGGAAAAGGACCCTCTTAACCAATTAGAGAGCCAAACGCGGTTAACGTTTAGATCGCGTGAAATTAAAAACAACTCTCACTCAGCGCACAGAACTCAACATCTAAATTAACAAAAATAACTGCTTATTAAACTAACTACAAACAAACAAAACGAGCTATTTTCAACGTATAACCACGCTATATATTAAGCCGTCACCAGCAGCGATCATGACCCGATAACAAATGCGTTGTGACCCAAATAACTAGGTTTATGACTTCTACTAATGTACGGTGCCTGTTTGTTGCGGCTTTCAGGGATATGTATTTCCTGAATTTTATGCGAGATTTATGTTGTTTCCCGAGGTTCTGCTCATCGTTTTTGTTATGTTCTAGTTGTGAAAACACTACAATTAAGTAGAACAATACAAGATTTTTTGTCATATAAAAAGTTGCGAAGTTAGGGTGTTTTTAATATCATGCGGATTTCATCACGCATGCGGGATTACCCCGCATGCAGAAAATTTCATAATGCAAAATAACGCGTCCCGCGTGCGTATTCCACGCATTACAATAAATACTTGTATGAAATGGACATTTCTGGAGGTTACGCGTGCGGGGCAGTCCCGCATGCGACGATCCCTAATTTAGTGACTTAGCACTGTGAGATACATGCACAAACAAGACTCGTTTTTTTGCAAAATCCTAAATATTTGGATTGAAATCATACTTGATACGAATGTTTACTTCATAGGGAATGTAAAAATAATCAACAACTGCTTAAAAATCTGGATAAAATATAAGAAAATAACAATATTTTTATCTCCTTGCCTACGATCGTGCCGACTCTGCGCACAATTTTTGAATTCAAAATATAACGGTACTACCAACATTATCATGCTGAATAAAAATTCGTTCGGAATCGTGCAAAATATAAATTGTTGTGTGAAGTTTCATGTCATTCACTATATTATCGAAACTAGGAATTTTTAAAGTTGACTGTATCTGACAAGATATATTGTCAAGAAAAGGGTTAAATAGGGTATTTAAGTGTCGGTTCTAGCTAGTTCCATTTCCAGAGGTCCTGCAACGAACTCTTAACGCATCTATTTGACGATCTAAACTGAACTGTTAAAGGGATGGAGCTATATAGGGTGTATATCTCCATCCCTCTTTCTCGCTGGCAGAAGCTAGTGTTCGGGCGCCGTCGGCCACCTTCGGCACTAGTCGGGCTGCATCGTCGACGTCGCGCCAGACATGCGAGGCGACAGGCCCGCCATCACTTCACCAGCGAGAACGACCGACGATACACGTGCGTTTTTAACAACGCCCGAACACTAGTTATAAATAATTATTTGTCTATTTACCAACAAACTCTGTTTTTCACATAGTCCAAACTTGATGACTAGATAGATGGTGATCCTACTCGAGGTATGTTAAATTAAGGGCTACGTTCACTCTTAAATATCTCAGTTTAATTTGAAATAAATACTCTGGCATGTAGACGTGTTGTTAAGAGTTATATTGAGTGACGAAATTATTTAAACATTACAATGTAGCGCAGTACAGCTTTTTTATTATTGATAGGCTCACGTTTGTTCACTACGTCCCCTGATGATAAGCGATGATGTGGTCGACGTTAGAGCATACTTCATCATCATTATTTCAGCCGAAAGACGTCCACTGTTGGACATATGCCTTTTCCAAGTGTCGCCACAACGACCGGTCCTATGTGTCTCGCATCCATCGGACTCCCGCGACCCTCACCAGGTCAAAGCACACTTACTTAGAAGTAAACTATTCACTTCTGACTTGAAGACCCACGTTGTAGCTATCAGGAAACACAGAAGGAAGGTAAGGAATTCTACTCCTTACCTGTATGCACAATAGATATTGTGTTCTCAAAACGTTTTATGGCCATTGATGATGATAGATAGGTACGATAAAACAGAAAATAATAATAATAATAATAAATATGTAAAATTATTTGTACGTTTTTTTTTAAAGAAATATTTAAAAATGTAAAATATATGTATATAAAAATAAATAAATGGAATAATAATAATATTCCACAACTATCACACAACTCCGTCTAGTCCCAAGCTAAGCAGAGCTTGTGTTACGAGTACTAGACAACTGATACTTAAACATATATATTTCAAAATATACACAGAACAAATGATCGTGCTCATCACACAAACATTTGTCCTGAGTGGGAATCGAACCCACGACCTTCGGCATAGCAGTCAGGGTCACTAATCACTAGACCAACAGGCCAGTAAAAAAAAACTATTTTTTTTATATCAAGTACTTATTTACAGCGACTAGGGTAGTTACATCTGCTTGCATTGTTTCAATTACACGTGAGTAACATTTTTTTTTTGTTTTTTCCTTTATAGATCCCCTAGTTTTCTGAAGTTTTGCTAACGAATTTAATTGTATCCTGCATTGCGTAAGCAGCAATCAATCATGTCCAATTAGAGCACTGTCTCTCTAACGATCTCAGACAGATAATACTACGTCAATTGTATAGGTTTCCTTTGTGAACATGAATGCATGGAAACCAATCTATGATATTGACTGCGTATCTGCATTTAAGGGAGTCGGTCACGCGAAGGTGCCCAATATCCGTCTAGCTGGACTGCTCACAATTGACGATCCTTTTGTACCTGACCCATAATTACAAATATAAAATGTCCTTCTTTTTGAATTCGCTTGGGATGTTTTTAATATCGTGCGGATTTCATCACGCATGCGGGATTGCTCCGCACGCGTAACCCCCGCAAATGTCCATTTCATACAAGTAATTATTGTAATGCGTGGAATAAGCACGCGGGACGCGTTTTTTTGCATTTTGAAATTTTCTGCATTTTATTGTTTTCTATATATAATATTGTATTATAATATTCCACAATTTTCACACGCCATCTATTCCTAAACTAAGCACAGCTTGTGCTATGAGTTCCAGACAACAGATAAACATACTTATATATTTCTGAAACATACATATTATTATAGATAAATTACACCTAGACAGAAGAAATGATCATGCTCATCACACAAACATTTGTATTGGGTGGGAATCGAACCCACGACCTCGGGCATAACTGTTAGGGCCACTAACCACTAGACCAACCGGCCAGTCAAAAGTCCCAAGCTCATTCCAGTCGCAAGGTCAAATTCAACCATGCATCCATCAAAACAAACAATAATATCAGCGCAAAAATTCAGACAAATGTTTACAAACGGTTCCGTGGTCAGCCATCATTAATATCAGCTGACAAGGGTCCGTCACAGGACCCGAGTGATTTATTCCAAAGTCCTCTTTGATACCTAACACTGACTGTAAAATACCGGTCTTCAATATGGCGACTGTCATTAGCTTTGTAACCAAAGGGTTGGGAGTTTATTTTTGGCGGTCGTTGTTCGAGTAATGTTTTTTATTCGCGTGTTAGGGCTGGTTATAATTTGAGAATATACATCGATAAGTTTAGATATAAAACTAGAATTACTTTTATTTTTTATTTGTTTCATCGCCACTGCTCTCAAAACGGTGAAGGAAAACATCGTGAGGAAACCGGCATGTCCTAGAACCAAAAATTCAAAGACGTGACATTCACCAATCGGCACTAGGCCCGCGTGGTGGATTACGGCCCATTCCCTCTCCTAGAGAGAGGAGGTAGTCAGTAAAAATCTGACACTATCTCCCGCTCCGCCCAAGAGCGGGGGATGTCATTGGATGATTCTATCACCGAAAAAAAAAGAGAGAGGGGGCCTGAGTCCCAGCAGTGGGGACATGAAAAGGCTGATTATGCATGTGCAAGACTTCATAAGATATAAAAAACGGGCTAAGTGAGAGTCCAACTCGCGCACAAAGGGTTCCTTACCATTATCTATAAAATATTTTTTTTAACAATTTATTTTGTTCTTTTTTTAGTATTTGTTGTTATAGCGGCATCAGAAATACATTATCTGTGAAAGTTTCAACTGTCTAGCTATCACGGGTCAAAAAAAGCAGCCTGGTGACAGAGACAGTGGATAGTCTTAGTAATAGGGTCCCGTTTTTACCATAAAAGCAGCTAATTTGGATAGAGCAAAATTAAATATATAAAATTATTGCTTCTAACATCAGACTTGCCAAGGGGATAACGTGTTATCCAGTTACTGAGTTGTGGAGGTCAGATAAGCAGCCGAACCATGTAAAATATTGGTATACATTTTTATTCAGGTTGGCAATCATCCAATGACTTCTCCTGCTCTAGTATGGTCTCTAACTAAAACCACAACTGTATCCTTCAGATGCCCTTTGTGTTATGAGATTACAGGGTTCCTTTTTGGTAAATTCCCCGTGGCCCTAGCGGGCATCGGCCCTGCTGGGCCCCTACGGTTTGCTAACATTTCTTTGAGGCGCGCGTGGAACACTACGCGCCGAAGACAACTCTGGTTCGATCCCTACCGGACGGGCGGCCGGCGGCCAGATAGATATGTCAATCTGCTTAGCGATTACCTTCACTGTAAAATTACAGGATTGTATAAACGAAGCACATTACTTTCAAAGATACATCACAAGTTATACATTTCTGTATCTACAATCCACTTTCTCCTCGAGAATAATATTAATATCAATTCCAAGAAAATAATATTATTCTAAGAATCTAGTAAAGCAATCAAGAGTACACAACTATCCACTAACGAGCGTATCAAACTCGAGCCAGTGGCTGTCACGTATAGCATTAATTACGAACGCTTGCGGTGTATCAAGTGTGAACGATGTGACGATATATGTCCAGTTCCACTAACGATTTACGTACACATGTAACTGAAATATTGCACACCCTTATACACCCCAATTAGAAAATTTAATCACTTAAATGCACTAAGTTAGTGTTTTTTTTAGGGTTTTGTACCTCAAAAGAAAAAAAATGGAACCCTAATAGGATCACTTTGTTGTCCATCTTCCTGTCTGTCTGTCTATCAAGACCTTTTATGTCAAGAACGCGTGGTGGTAACAAGTTGAAATTAAAACCATATACTCGGGTCTGCGGTCCCTTGAAGCTCTGAAAAAATCAAACGTCTAAGTTAACGTATAATAAAAAAGATACGGCCGCTTATGTCGCAAAAAACATATACACTTAAAGGAATCAAAATTCATAGTGTAGGTACTTCCCGATGACCCCAGAATCCTAAAATTTGGCATAACGCAAGATCTTATAGCATCGGTATAGGAATAAATCTGAAAACAGTAAATTTTTTGTTACCGAAGTCACAAAAAAAAATACTTTTTCGAATTCGGAAAAGTGTTCGAGACTCCATTGGGAATTGTAGTTTGTACGTAACCCTCAGTGCGCGAGTCCGACTCGCACTTGCCCAATTTTTTTGAAGAAATTAGTTATCCTAAAAAAACCGGTCAAGTGTGAGTCGGACTCGCGCACCGAGGTTACCGTATAAATTGACTGATGTAAACAGTTCGATTCCCGAATCTAGTGACGAAGATTTTTTCGACACTAGATTTTGGCAAAAATGTAATTGTGTTTTATGACGTATGACGAACAAAGTGATCCTAAAGGGTTCCGTCTTTGCCGACTGAGGTACGGAACCCTGAAAATGAAGACAAATAATATGGGCACCGACGCACTAAATTGGTAGTGTATTAATATTGGTGTCGCACACGCAAACACCCTAGTGATGCAATTAAGATTTATCAAAATTGCTTTTTTTCCTTAATATCAAGAATTGTTTTAGGATAAAAATTAATCTATTTTAATAATACTTGAAATAGATACAGAAACTGAATCTGTACATACTACTTTCAGGATGTTTTTTTTTTTTAGGTGGGAAAATCATCTAATGACAATTCCTGCTCTTGGGCGGTGCGGGAGATAGTGTCAGACTTTTACTGACTAAAAACCCACTCCTGTTCCTTCTTTACCTTCGTCCCAGGGCAGGGGTTTTACTTTTTCACACTACCCGTGGAACTTTCAGGATGTGTGTGTTTATTATGTTTCATGTTGTTTATATAATTCATACTAACTACCTCCATCTCGGAACTAGACATTATGATGCTAAGTGCATCGTGTCAATGCGGTTTGTGTCGCAAAATTAGTGTTGAGGATTTCTGAGAATATTGGAATCAGTGTTCGATAATAATTTCGGGTTAATTTTAGTTGATGAGTTCGTGATTGACTGGTACAATTTAATCTGTCGATGATTAGATCGGTTAGCTAGGCTTTATGTATGTGGCTACTGCTGCACAATTATGTTTTCGAAGGTTTACTTTCTGTGGAGAAAATTGTATGTGTTTAGGAATAAATTGTAGCGTACGTGTTCGTCTTATAGACTGATGGTAAAAAAGACCATTACATATTTACTGTATGGACTTTAAAAGAGACTCTGACCTCTGAGTTTGTTTTGGTAGTTCTTCTCAGGATATTTAGTTAGGATACACCGGCCCCATCTAGTTTAAATTAACGAAAAAATTGATATATTATGTAAAAGTGTTATCAATCAGCCTATTTGCAAAATAAACATAATTTATCATAAGAAAAAAGATATCTCGTAATTTTGGGTACCTACCATATCAATAAAATTATAGATAGGTCTAATTTATTTGTTACCCACCTCTAGCTTCCTTAGGCTTAATTCATTAAACCCCAAGCAAACGCCTGGGACGGTTCCGATCTTCAGTCTTTGTGCGGCGGCTCTCCGCAGACCATGTCCCACCTTCGATCCTGCATCACGTGCCCTGTTACCTGTTCACGTAGGGACCTAATGACAGCGTCAGAGGACGGCATTGCAGTGGCCGAATACTGGGCCAGGTAAGGAATTTAACTAGTTTTGCCATCGATACGCTAAGAAGAAGAACGCTGGCGTTCGCTAGCTCATTGTCTTTCTATTGTGTCTCTAATTACGGTACTCAAAAGGTTAAATTAATATGCACAGTGTCTCAAAATAAAGTGTCTATCTATCCTACTTTCAAACACAGCCAAAAAAGTTTCGCGACAAACAGTATACTCGTATCTTTGCACACATATCTCAAACACACCAAACACCATTTCCAATCTCCAATATTTCTTACCACCGGAACACACCCGCGGTGTACCGCCTATTTACACCTAGACTTCGATAAGTAAATATTCACCGTGAGTAGCACCCCTAACTTGCGCCTTATCACTATATGGAGGGGAGACTAATTTCCTTTCACCATCTTCCCCTACCATCATTATTTTGTTATCACAAATCTAAAATATTACGGGGAGTGTTTTGAAAAAATTGTGTTTGTATTTTAGCTTGTAGGTGGAAATTGTGGGAAGTAACACACGCTGTAGGTTTATGAATTTAATTTTTGTATGATTAAACTAGTTGGGTATTTTCTTTTGTAAGAAGGCGAATCTTTTGTTTATGATATTGTCGAAAGACGTCCTCAGTTGTACTTCCCCTAAGTGTCGCCATTACGATCGGTCCTGTGCGACTCGCATGCATCGGATTCCCGCTGTCAGTGTGTTATTAATGTCCAACAGTGGACGTCTTTCGGCTCAAATGATGACGATGTTGTCTGTTTCTGTTTTGACTTTTACGATTTACTGCCCTTCGAACTTTCAGCAGGTACGGTCACCTAAGAAGCTTCGAGTAATTTAAAACAAGCGGTATCGATTACTAGAAATAGCATTTTTTTTTTGTATGAGGTGGGATATCATCAAGTGATTTCTACCGCTCTAGGACCTCACCCATGAGAGGGCATTACAGACTTACTGACTAGCCCACCTGAGTTGACCTGAGTCCTTTAGTTGCTCCTTACATTCTAGGGCCTTTTTTTTTCTAATGACAAATCCCGCTCTTGGGCGGAGCGAGAGATAGTGTCAGACTTTTACTGATTAAAAACTTGCTCCTGTTCCTTCGTTGCCTTTCTTACCAGGGCCGAATCTTCCTTTCAGAATCAGACCCTTGGCCCCAGTAGGCTTCGACCCTGCTGGGCCCCTACGGTTTGCTGACATCTCTTTGAGGCGCGCGTGGAACAGTACGCGCCGTCGACGACTTGGGCTCGGTCCGGACGGTTACCGGACGGTCGGACGGCGAGCTACCCATTGTTCGCCGTCCGCAAGCCCGCGCCTACGGTGGCCGCAACTCGTTTGCAAGCATTACTGCTTCGCAGAAGGAGGCGACCGCCTGCCACTTCTCCTCGCTCCGGACCATGGCCTGTACCAAGGCTCGGTGCGAGAGATCGTCGCCGCCGATCGCCCCCACGAGGACACGGAGTTGCTCTGCCCAAGCGGGGCTACATTCTAGTGCCTTGGTAAACTCTTTCAAACATTCCAGTAGCCTTAGATGGATTGGTGTCTCATACCGTATTGCTATTATTGGTTGATAGTATTTCAATATTTAGGTTTGTAAAATACTGATTTTATTGTTATTTTTATTAACTTTTAGATCCTTTTCCCAAGTCGTCTTTTTTTGAGGTTGGACATCATCACATAACTCCTTTCGCTCTGAGAGGAGCGAGAGGGACTGTCAAACATTTACTGACCAAAACCTCACTGTGTTCCTCCAATTGCCTTTTGTATTCCAGAACCGCGGTAACTCTTTCGAACATTCCCCCTTTACAAAGTCATGATTAATAATAGTCTTCACTATATCAGCTTTAATATAATTCTTTAATTTATTTAAACATAATATATCTGACATGATTTAGTTTTGAAATCATAGACCGAAAAATAGTCTACTCTTTAAGTTATTGAAACTATTATATCTTGTTTTTAATTTAGCTTCTTATTGTTGTTTTTTTTTAATGTTTGATATTAAAACAAGCCCGAAACAGAGGTTTTCGTAAGCATAGATCAGGCAGGCATCTACGTTGCAGTTAGAATTAAAATTTCCTCGACTATAATTTATTTTTATAACGATTTCTTGTTGATAGTTCTTACAGCTTCTGTCTGATTTATGAACTAGAAGAGAAATAGAGTATTCTATAAATGATTTTGTACATTTTTCTTTTACGGTCTTGTTTACTCATTCACTGTTTACTGTTATTGTTAATGTTGTTGTAGCAACACTTTCCTTTATGACGTCATCTCGAGACTCTCTTTGCAATGCTCGTTTCATATGATTTGTTTTTTTCTTCTCCCTATTCTTGGTTATTAACTGAAACGCTGCTGTTGATGAATTGTGTGTGTACTTTTTTTATTTGCGTATTGTTAGCTTTTAGTAAATAAATATCGTAGTGGGTGCCTTTATTGGTAAAGTAATTCTTTTCAAGTTTCTTGGTTTCTAGATTAGGTAGTACCTAAATACTAAGAGTAAGTAACATTATCGCATTGGCAATCATCAATTTTAAATATATGGATAATCATACAATGCCTAACACTAGTTTAAACTTAAAGTCAATATTTCTTCCAACTCAAGTTCTAAGTTTAGGTAAACTGAAAAATTTCGATGGAAGATGATATTCGTCTAGCATATGCTAATATGCTAGACGAATATCATCTTCCACCGAAATTTTTCAATTAGAACTTTGGATTAGTGTCTGACGTTTTATGAGCATGTTTGTAGGTTTATCATGTGAAATAAAATATATTTTTATTTAAAAATCCTTTAAATAATAAATACCGCAATAAATAAATATTAACAAAATCACTTTCTTGTGTATTACTTCAGCATGACATATAGACCCAATACCATCAGATACACATTAATGATTATCGTGGCTGCTCCGTCAGCGGCTGGAGTTGTAGCAGTAACGGTATCATCGGACGACGTGGCAGAATCCTCACCTGGTGCTACAATAGGGCCATCTTCGACGATTACTCCTTCGTTGTCAGTGAAGTGGTCTTCTTGGCTGAAATTACAGTTGAATATGAATCAATAATAAGGTTAAGTAGCAAACTTAAGTGGCAGTGGGTAAGGCACATGGCTCGCACAACAGATGTCGATGGGGACGAAAGGTTCTAGAAATATGCAGCGTTAGAAGAGCGTTGGTGAGAATTGCGGGAATCAAATGGATGCGAGACGCATAGCACCTTTCATTCTGGCAACACTTGGGGAGGCCTATGTCCAACAGTGGACGTCTTTCGGCTGAAATTATGCTTTATTTAAAAAAAGTTGCAAATCTTCGGCTACGTCGATAAACTATGTAGATAAAAACAATCCTATCACACAATCATTCTCACATGGACATGAACAATCATTCTCAATTAAATTAAATTGAAAAAGAAGAAGAAAGATAATGTCTTCCATTGATCCAAAATTAAAAACCAGTGGTTAAGTGGGAAGCAAATAACGTGCTTACATGTGCTTACCCTGCATTTTTAATAGCTTCAACAATATAGTCCGTCACCATCTCCTTAGCGTCTGCCGCTGCAACAAAATCTCCATGCGTAAAGTCGGTCCTTGCTACCTGTCGAGCAATAGCTTTAGGTATATCAGCTACCATGGCTAGCACATCTCTTTCATCTAGTAGATCGTCATTTAGAGTGTAATGCATTGTGACGAAAGTAGTGATGAGGCTAAGGTCGTATAGTGGGGGTTCCGCAGTTCCATATTTGGCAATATTTCCTTCAGTACCGTAGTTGTATCTGCGGAAGAGTTTGTCTCTTATGTTTTGACCATAGTGTGCTATTTGTTTTAATGCTGCTCCTGGCTGGTCGGTTTCTGCGGCGTTGTTCCTCTGAAAACAGAGTTATGATAAAATAATAATAATAAATTATTGGACTGCAATATTTTGTACAAGCAAATACTTACGAACAACCCAAAAAACAAAGACAAATTAGATAATAAAAATAGTACGTTGGTGGTATTCGTAATGATTTCTGGTACCCAAGGAAAGATTTAACTTGCGTTATGAGTACCAGGATTCTCAAACTAGCTTTACAGCATTCGTTACATCAGAAAGTAACAAAGTAATCGGGCAAAAGCCAAAAAGTTAAAAATGAGAACAGCCCTTTCATGTGTGTGAGTGTTCGGTATGTGAGTTGTGACTTAAGGAGTGTGTAATGATTGAGTTTTCTGTAATTTATTTAATGTCTGCTTGTGATTGTTATGTATTTTATGCAGAACATGTAACATAATAAAAGCACATCCTGAAAGTAGGTAGTATAATCAGAATTGATTTCAGCTACTTTTAAAGTAGTTATTTTTTTTATTCTAAAATAATTCTTGATTATTTTGGGATAAAAAAATGACCTATTTTGATAAACCTTAATTGCATCACTAGTGTTTGTGTGTGTGTAGATATCAATACTGATGCGCTACCAGTGTAGTGAATGGAATCCCCATTGTTTGCTTACAATAAGGACAACTAATTTCTTTAATTAAAAAACACTAGGTACCTAAGTGCATTTAAGTAGAATTTCAGTGCTTGAATTATGATTACAACTTAATTTTCTAATTGGGGTGTATAACGGTATGTATTATTACAATTAGATACATGCTCTACAGGGCTGATAGGACTTCAATATTTTTTTATTTAAAACTTTATGCTCTAATGAAATATTGCACAAAGGCGGACTTAATGCCTTAGGCATTTTCTACCAGTCAACCTTAGGGTGGTGCAGAGATATGACATGACTACATATGAGAGGAAATAAGAACAATAATAAATATATACTTAGATACATACATACAAAAAAAGAATGATATTGATTATTTAGTTGGATTGGAATGAACATAATTATGCATTTTTGTTATAGAAATCTTTCGCGGTTGGGGACACGTAATAGAAAACAGTCTCTCTGGTTTATCAATCATATCACTTGTACTGTATGGCTCGAACAGAAACATAACTAAACGTTAAAGCATTGTTTTCCCTCACAAGAAGTATTTCTCTGTCACAGTAATTAATGTGAGCAATTGATTGGTTAATTACGGGCACAGCTGATCCAATAAAAACTCAAAGCGTGCTCAGTCATTCGAAAAAGTGCGAACATTAATAATTCACATGGGATTAATATTCTATGAATGAATGTATGGCTTTTAATATAAATATGTATGTTCGAATGTCAATGTTCCTCTCTACATATGTATGTTTTAATGTATATTCAATCACCAATCGCAGTTTAATAATTCGTTGAACTGTATCCATGGTAATCAGATGTACACACAGATTTCTCTTGTTTTTACACAAAATTTATAATTGAGCTGGATACTGCATAAGTTTGACATGAATCGCAAATATGTGAAATGTTTTGTTTATATCATGGAAGGGAATATTTGAATGCTGAAAATTATATTTTTTTATAGTAAATTAATTATACATAATAAATAAATAAATAATTTTTATAACTAATGCGCAGTATCACGTGATACAAAAAAACGTGTGAAAGAAACCCCGAGACAAGTTATCTAACTGTCATGTTTGTTTTTTGAAAATTTGACTAAAGTATGTTTTTTATCACATTGTGACGTAATCAAAATCACGTGACAACTGAAATTTAATTAATAGGCTGATTTTTTGTTTGAAATTTGTTTTTTTTTATATATTTTTTTTTTTTAGTTTTTTATTAGTAAAAACTAATGAAAAACTAAAAAAAATAATCTAATATGTAAACAGTTCTAAAAATTTGCTAATGTATTGTGTTTGTAATATGTTATTTAAAGCAACTTAAATATGTATAACAATATCGTGTTTTTTTACAAGCTTTTTTCTGTATGAATTAAGTATAGATTAAAATGTTACTTGGTAAAATATTTGATTGTATAACCTACCTCTCTCGACTTTAACTATTTTGAACATTTAGTCAGAATTTATTGTTTAAAAGTTTTGTCCTTTTATAAGCTCTTTTAATTTATTAATAAAATTTAAACTACGGCTTGGGCCCAACGTTGGCGTATAAATAATTATCAGTATTCATTTGCATTTATTATTTTTCCACGTATTTATAATCAGGCACGCTACAACTTGTGGGGTGTAAAATAATTTACTGCGATAATAAAAGTATTTAGCAGTATTTATGGTTACAATCACAATAAAGATTCCAGTATAGATAAAAAGACACATAAAAATGAAACGCTAAAAATACCTACTTGTTAATAATTTTTTGATAGATAATAGATAAAACCAAGTTTCGCACGGGCGTTAGGCGTCCATTACACGGTCATGCAAGCGTCAATCAAAACCATCAATCATGAATGATGTTTGAATGACGGAATGTTATCGCCATTATGTTTTCGTCATGCAAACGTCAGTCATCACATTAGACGGTAGGTTTTTCGTCAATCAAAATATTTGACTGTGGCAAAACTGACAGCAAAACCTATCGTAGGTATAATGGACGCCATATAAATTTTTGAAATTCTCGGCTTTTTTTTCTACCATAATATGCATGTATTATACACAATATACACTCTGTTTATTCGTGAAAACCGATTAAAAAACCGGTCAGTAATTTTTGAGTTTATCACGAACAAATAGACAGATAGAGTGGTGGGGGGGGGACTGTGTTTTAGGTTGTTGATCTGGCATTAACGCCGGCGTTCACGCGCCATTGTCTTTCTATTGTGTCTCTAATTACGCACTCAAAAGGTTAATTTAATTAATTATGTATGTATATGTCGCAAAATACGTGTTGCGCCTACCCCAAATAACACGGGACAAGGGCAGGAAGATGATGATGATGATGTCGCAAAATACCCCTAAGGTTCAAAAGAGAAACCGCTCGAGATGCCATTGGAACATTGTAGGTTCATAAGTAATAGGTTCAAAATACCTTTTGCGATAATGAGATAGGCGCTGGATATTCCCCATATGTGCTCATAATGAAGAAAATGGGTTATTTGTAAACAAACTCTTCTGGAGAAGAATGCCAAGCAGCGATGATCTTTTCCGGGTTGAAGGGCATAGATACCTATATCCTGCAACTCGGGATTATTTAAACACTGTCAAATTGTAAATGTCTTTGACAAGGTACGTTTGCGTGTTTTATGTGAAAACTATCTTAAGATAAGTAATATTCGTAAATGCGAGAGGCACCAGTCGCTGCGTAGTTTAGCTTACTTACCCACATTTATCGTACCTAAATCTAATAATGTTTACGGATCACGGACGTGGGAATGCATGCTACCATGTTATATGAACGATTTACCACTGGAAATTAGTAAGGCAATAAATATAAAAAAACTGCTCAAGAGTGTTGAAGAGATACTTTCTAGATTATAATGCGATCTAGAAAGTATCTTTTGAATGAGGACTATGTATGAATACCTACTGTTCGCCTAAAGTATGTTTTGGCGCCGAGTTTGTCGCTTCTGACATACCGCTGTTAAACCCGCGATGGTTTGTGCTGGTATGTAAATATGTTAGCATAATTGTATTAATGTTATTGTTTAATAAACGAAAAAAAAGAAACGATCATCTTAAATAAAATCGACACCGACAGGTATTTGATTAGCTTTTCCCTGGCATGCCTCTGGTATTGCAGATAACCAAAGAGACCTGTTACCATCACACGTGGTACACCTGCATCGCTTCCATTTAGTAAGATAAAATAATATACCTACTTACCAACAAAGGCATAATATGACGAATACCGAAGAGTTGACACATATAACTCAAGTGTACGCTTCCGAGGCAGTAGTCTGTTTGTTTCTGTGGCCAATCCAGTACTCCTCCAGGCAGCATCTCCGTTGAGCCGGGGGGATATAGCTCCACTGCACCCATTTGTAAAGCCAAATTCTGGAAATAAAACAATATAATGTATTACAAGCATTAGATTCATTTGATATAATTTTGCAGGTACACTTATCCGTAAAATGTGGGTAGGATGTTCTCAGAAAAGTTCAAAAAATGCTAAACCTTTGGTTTTCTCGATTGTACAAGACTTTAAGCCTCTTTCGTTGTTGAAACTTTTAAGATAAATAAAAATATATATTTTACTAACTGATCCGGCTAACTTTGCTCTGTCATAAAAATTATCAAAGAAAAAAAAATAGGGGTGAGGAAAAGAGGGTAAAAAAAATTGCCCACAACCTATTCCCATCTACAAAATAAATAGTTTTTTTTTTATATAAAAATCGGTTAAGCCTAGTTCTATAACAACAAGATTTTTATATATTAGATTTATATTCCCATCACAAAAATTTCTTATGCTACATATGTCTTAACTATGCTAATAATTTAGAGCTAAGTATGTAAAACCACCTATTACAGGTCACCAGGACAATGAATAATAATATCATTAACCTGGATAATGATGGCTTCTAGTCTCACCCGGTTGAAATCAATATTGTACCGGGCGAGTATACATTTCACCATTTTATTTACTTATTAATATATTTCTGTGTATTTTTTTTATGTTACCAAATACTTTTTTGTTACCTCTGATGTGAAGCGAGGATCCTTTAATATGATTGATTATATTCTGGTGAATATATTTTGTATTATATAGGTTAGGTGCGAGCCGGGTTAATGATAATGTTTGCTCTCATTAGCGTTAAGGTTAGGGACCACGTAGACGCGGCACCGAATTTAACATCGTTAAGTTTAATACATTTTTAAGAGCTTTTCTAGGAACTAGAGTACCGAGAATTTATTATTATTAATTTACTATTGAAAAGTGAAAATTGCTAATTCTATAAAATAAAAAAAATTAGATATAATTCAGGAATTTTTTAACGCGATCGCGTGAGGCAACGGTCCTCACGCCCCATCCGCCGCCGGGACTCCGATCCCGATTTCCGGCCACCGTAGGCGAGGGCTTGCGGACGGCGAGCAATGGGTAGCCCACGTCCGACCGTCCGGTAACCGTCCGGACCGAGCCCAAGTCGTCGACGGCGCGTATTGTTCCACGCGCGCCTCAGGGAGATGTCAGCAAATCGTAGGGTCTCAGCAGGGTCGAAGCCTACTGGGGCGTAGTGTGAAAACAAAACCCGGGGCCCTGGGACGAAGGCAACGAAGGAACAGGAGTAGGTTTTTAGTCAGTAAAAGTCTGACACTATCTCCCGCTCCACCCAAGAGCGAGATTTGTCATTAGATGATTTTGCCACCTAAAAAAAACGCAATTTTTTTTTTTAAATATTTAAGTTAGAAGTTCTTGTTTTAACCGCCTGCATGGGATATATCCGACAAACACTCTCGTGTTTATTCTGCCAGGGTAGCACATCCACGACCAAATACTCCATCTCGTCAGCTCTTCTGTCACCTATGGGGATTGAAGAGCTAAACGAGGTGGAGTACCCAGTCGCAAACACACGACCCTGGCGAATAGGACACGAAAACTCTCGTCGGACCAAACCGGCGCTGGGCGATAAAAGGGTTCGTATAGTTATGTAGTATTCTTTGTGAAGTTTTTTAATAATGTGTATATTTCGCTGTAAATATGCCTTTTGTCACTATAAATGGTTTACTTTTTTGCAGTAGCAAGTTGGTAAAATTAAATTTATTTTCAAGCTATCATATTTACATATTTAAAAAACACTTACCTAACCATAAATAACTAAAAGTAATCTAAAGTATGGCGTCACAAAACTCCTCCGCACCGCTGTCGACTGGTAATGTACTTAAAAGAATGGTAGCATTGCCACCACGTATGATTGCCACGCTGTATGCAATGCTTATCCTCTGTCCAAGGTAAAAGCCAGCCCTTAGGTCACGCGAAGTGTCAACAAGAACAATAATGCTTTACTTACATATATTATATCAGTCATGACCGCACTCTGTTGTAATTGAGTATTGGGGAAATATTCTTGATATCCAACTCCTGCCAGGAGGTGTGCTGACATAAGCTTCTTATTGTACTCCGGCAGCATTGAAGCCATCACCAAGAATACGGTTCCACCCTGTACAGAAAGAACAATTTTTATTTTTTATATACCTTCTTTGTCATAATGTGAGTACACTGTAGACTCCGTAAACTCATAGATTATTTTCTATTCCTTCCCTGTTTTTAATTATTTGTTACTATTTTGACTAATCTACACTGTCTTTATACCTATTAATAATATAATTTTCTAAATACAAATACTATAATAAATCTGTATAAGTCGTTTTTGTATTTCCAAAAAAAAAAAATAGCCAGGGTGTTAAGGGATAACCAACAGAAACCATTTCCAGCATTTTTGAATTTTTGTCTGTTAGTCTATTTAGTTGTGTACATGCATCACGTAAAATGTACGAAACTAATGTACATAATTTTTATGTATAAATATTGTGCGTATCTTGAAACATTATTATATGGAAATATTGTAAAAAAAAACATTTCATTTTTAAAGAGTAATCGTGGAGCTTTTTGCCGGTTCTTCTCTGAAATTACTAATTGGAATCGTACACTCCGACGTGTTATAAGTGTTAAGGCTTTTATTTTTTTTTATAATTCAAATATTATAATCAAAGAAAAGGAGGACACAGAAAAATAGACTACAAAGGTGATGCTTATTTCTACAGAAATCTCTTCCAGCATACCTGCGATAGGAGAGTTAGAAAAAAAGAGATGTCTATATCTCTTTTTTTTCCAACTCTCCCCTCCTACCGTGTGTAAAAGTAAGTAGGGAAAAAAAGAAAAGTACAAACAAGCCTTTGATTACAGACGCTCCTAAATTCCTCATTTACCTGAGAATGTCCAATATAATGCAGCTTATCCTTCTTCGTAACTTCCAAAATATAGTCGATCATAGCTGGCAAATCATACATTCCTATCTCTTCGAAGCTGAAATCAAAGAACTGGTACTTCTGCTCTTCATCATCAGGGTTCAAGGTGGTGTGGAACCGAGAGTTCTTGTTGCCTCGAGCATTGCCCATCCAGACGTCGAAGTTAGCGTCAGCTAGATTGTAAGCTGCAAAAGATTCAAGGGTGTAAACGTAACCATGTTCCATTGCTGATCAAAAGCGTGAATAATTAAAGACCTTTTCGTTAAAATTGAGGATCAGAGTCGTAGGAATTACTCTAAATAGTATTTCCTTGTCGATGCGTCCTCCTTCCTCTATTGGGTGTCCTCAATAGGGGTGCGGTAGACATCTGCCCCGTTCGGGCGGAGCATCGCCATGTCCTCGTAGATGTGATCGGAGGCGGCGACCTCTGGCGCCCTGCCCTGCTTCAGGCTATGGTCCGTAGCGTGAGGGAATAGTGGTATTGCGAGCGAAGGAGATGGCCGCAACCGTGCTAGAGCGGACATCCTCATGCCCGATTCGCCGCTGCAGGAGATATGCTACTGCTGCGATAATTCTCTAGCGATAAGGCTCTGGGTCACAGGGCCAGGTGGCAACTTGTGCTCTGTGTTTTAGTCGGTAAAATTCTGACACGCCCTCTCGATCTACTCTTTGATGATTTTCCAAATAAAAAAAACACCTCTATTGTTTACAGAAACAACTTAGAGTGCCTAGAGTTTTTATCGAGGAAGCAGTCGTGTTTACTAAAGTGATAGGCTGCAAAACACAAATATAGGTCTTTCGAATCTTACCAACGCTAAGGTCCGGTCCAATCATGACCATGGACAGTGAGGCCGACATAAGTCCATGCATCAGGAAGACTACAGGCCTGTCTTCTGTTGTAGGCTGCCCTAACCTTCCTTCGGGTATCCTGTGCATTTCCAAGATGTAGCCATCGGAGGTAGTGACTTTGTGGGTTTCTGCTTTGTAGCCATCTGCCGTTATTCTTTCAATCTGACAACCAAACAATCAATGGGTCTTTAATCCTGAATATTTTTCGAATATTACCTAAATTATTGTAATACTAACGACCCGCCCGCGACATAGCCCTAACCGCCAAACTTAAGTGGCAGTGGGCAGGGCACATTGCTCGCAGAACAGATAGTCGATGGGGCCGAAAGGTTCTGGAGTGCCGACCACGTACCGGAAGATGTAACGTTGGAAGGCCTCCCTCAAGGTGGGCCGATGACCTTGTGACGACGTTTATGTGCGAGAAATACAGAGATGCGCATAAAAACTTGCACATGGTTTTCGTTGACCTCGAAAAGGCATACGACCGGGTACCTCGAAGTATGTACAGCTGATCCGAGCGATGTACAGTCGATGCAGTACCCAAGTCCGGTCCACAGTAGGCACCAAGCTTTAATGTGACTGCCGGCTTACACAAAGGGTCGGCTCTCAGCCCTTACCTCTTTCTGATGATAATGGACGCCCTGACGTCGGACATTCAGAAAGAAGCTCCCTAGTGTATGCTGTTTGCCGATGACATTATGCTGGTTACCGAGAGTGGCCTAGAGGTCCAGAACAGATTAGAGGTGTGGCGGCTCAATTTGGAGAGTTGTTCTGAAATTGAGTAGAACCAAAACGCAGTATTTCTGTGATTTCGACGGTCTCTCCAATACCAGTGCTCTTAGCTCTCGCCGGAAAGCCCATACCGATCTGTTCCGACTTTCGGTACCTCGTGTCGCTTGTCCAAGGGGATGGTGAGGTAGACCGAGACGTAACACATCGGTTCAACGCAGGATGGATGAAATGGCGACAGGTCACGGGATCAACCTGCGACCTACGGATGCCCCTCAAGTTGTAGGGTAGAATTTACAACTCCGTGATAAGACCTGTATGGATCAGAATGTTGGGTTGTGAAAAAGATGGATGAAAAAAGATTGCATGTAGCGGAGATGAGAATGTTGAGATGGATGTGTGGTGTGACGAGAATGGATAAAGTGAGAAATGAAGAAGAAAAAAAGAATGAATGATGATGAGTGAATGATGATGATTAGAGGAAGTTTGGAAGTGGCGCCAGTGACTGAAAAGTTGAAAAGAAATCGGTTGTCTTGGTATGGTCATGTGAAGAGGAGGATACTAAAAGAGTCCTGAGTATACATGTAGATGGATGGAGAGGCAGAGGGAGGCCAAAGAAAGAGTGATATGAAAGAAAAGGGAGTTAGTGAGTGATAGTTTGACAGGTAACAGGACAGAGTGGAAGAAATAAACGTGCTGCGCCGACCCCAAGTAATATGGCATAAGAGCAGGAAGAAGAAGAGTGTAATTTTAGTTTTGGTGTATAATAAAGAATAAATATCTATCTATCTATATTTTTGTTAGAGATAGAGTAATGATAAATAAGATCGTTTTAGATTTACGTATCAGATAAAAATATTGTGATGAAATAATGCCAACAAGATACGTTTTACACTGTTAATGGAAGAAATCTTGACAGGCGTCTAAATATGGAATCATGAAGATAAGCAGTAACAAAAACATACTATTCTAACAGTCAAGGTGTTTGATTATAGCGTAAGACCTTGACATTCACTAAAGCCACATTCAGCGCTAAAAAACTCCCTTTCTGATAAGCATACGATTTTTTTTAAGGTGCGAAATCATCCAATGACGTCTCTCGCTCTAGGGCGGAGCGGGTGTCAGACTTGTACTGACTAAAACCACACCTATGTTCCTTCTTTGGCTTGCGTTCCAAGACCCTGGGTTTCCCTTTCCGAAGTCAACACATGGTACCAATAGGCTTCGACCCTGCTGGGTCACTACGGTTTTGCTGACATCTCCTTGAGGCGCGCGTGGAACACTATGCGCCGTCGACGACTCAAGCTCGGTTCGTTCGCTTGCCGGGCGGAGACTGTTACGGGATGGTGATAAGCCTACGATAACGTTAACTCTGTCATTAATTTCTGTACTCACAGTTTGGTAAACTGAATACGAGTAAGTTGGCTCAACATTTGAAGACGTCACCACACACAGAACACATCCTAATATCAATTGACCCAGCACCATTGCGACAATAACTACTGGTAAATGTTACATGTTTGTCATACTTATACCTTATCCTTTATCAGTTTGTTATACAAGACTATTTGTTTTATTACTACGAGTGGTAAAAATGAATGACTTTATGGTTGCGGATTCGACTATTGTATCATGATATTGTGATACATTTTTAGTGCTAGTTGTAAATATCTGCATTACTGATAGGTTGAGTGGAAAATCTAGGCGTTAGTCACCATGTTTTGATACATTATTTTAGTTGCTTAAATTCGCTGTGTATTTATTGTGTGAACTTGTCTTCCTTTATCAAAGAATATTTGCTGATTTTCATTCGTATATAACGCAACAGCCTTGGCCTCAATATCTGCATTATCATCTTCGTTACTTACGTGTGTGAACGGCATTTTGAACCTCGCTGTTTAGGAGTATCCGATGGCTTGTTCAAACGAATTGTATTAAATAAAATTATAAATAAAACAACAAAACTATCCGAACATGCACGCACTTATTTCACAAATCAAACTTATTTTGAGTGAAGTAAATAAGTAAGGTATGGGTACCACTATGCAGAAATGTTACAGTGTCCTCACTTTTCGCCTGATGGAGGTCCTCACCGGATATGAAAAAGCCAGAGTGCATCTCATGACAATTATAATAATCCCAAACACGGTTAGATTACATAAATTTATTACAGAGATCCGGTGCCCTTCAGGCTTCATCATCAGATCAGTTAATAATTTTACTTGTAACGGATGTTCTGCTGTGATCCTATGAGGAGTTCTGTTCCATATCTTCGAAGTTCATGATCAGATCATAACAATATTTCTATGGGACCAACTCGGAAGCATAACCTGTAAATTTAAAAAAAAATAAAAATCGGTCCACAATTGGTGAACAAATATAAAAACAAAAAAAAATACATTCAGCCGAACATAGAACCTTCTCCTTTTTGAAGTCACAGTGACACCAAGTTTAAAACTCAACTTCAGTAGGTATAATTAAGACAAAGTTATTAGCATATTACCTATCATCAAAGCGCGTGCCGATACAATCAAGCCGCGTGGTAATCTTGTTACACCTGTTATCAAGATATCATTACCGAGTTGAGAGCATTAGCACTAACGAAGGATGAAGATTACTTTTTAGGCAACAAGGAAAAAGTTCGTACAGTGACCCCAAATGAAAATTGTCTGAACTGATTAAACGGTATAGATAGATATCAATTAGATTGTTAAATATCAAATTGAAATGCAGTTTTTTGATGCTAAGAGAATGAAGGTGTTATGCACTTACAAACGGGGTGGATAGAAACGCAGGGAAGAATAGGAATAATACTTCAATAAGAATTTTCACTTTGGTACACGTTTACATAATTGATAAAAAAATAAAAATCGATGCTTTGTTAGATACACGACATCGATTTATATTACAATTCATGAATAAATAAAAAAACTAAATTAAACGCCGATCTGAGTGCATCGGTCGCCATACATTTTATATGGCAACTAAACTTGTAGAGCGATATTGAATCGAAGCGAATTGTCGTGTAATTATTGTATATTTGTGGATACTAAAAAAATATTATTATATTATTATTAGCTACATTAGACCCACGCCACGCGACGCGCCGCTACGTACAACTCAGGCGTCGCCCACGTGTACGTAAACACTAGGAACCATTATGAAAAAAAGTGAAAGTGCCTATCAAAACTTTGATAGCTCTAGTTTCTATTCGTCCCTGCATCTCTATTCACCCCGTTTGGCGATAGTGGGTTCTTTTACAAGCACAGGCAACTTTGTCAACCATAGGCCAACATATCATCTAACATTTCACGACCTAATCTGTCCTCTACTTAGTCCTGTTACACACTGATAGCAGAATCCGGGTGTAATCACTGGGGACAATCATTTATAGCCTAATTCTGGTTGGTCGTGTCATCCACAGTACTCTCGTCAAGAACTTTACTGTACTTCGCACTCGTGTTAAAAGGTATCGTTATCCTGTAATAGGGCTGTCTCATTTACAGTAATGTCTTCAACCTGAGTAGTATAATGTTTTATTACTTTCTACGTGCCTACTTCGTTAAGTAGATAAAGAATAACTGAGATTCATAGGGTTTTTTTTCGTGTGACTTTTATGTCTTGTAAAAATACTCATCCGGTCATAATTTCAATCTTTGTATATACTACACCTGGATAGCAATAGTCTCCCGCTCTCAAAACACAAATTTTCCGATTTTTGCTATTGAGGAAAGAAAGGAGAAAGTTTATTTATGATTCGCACAGGACAAACAACGAAATAAAAAAAAATATTGAATAAATAGAAAAAAAAAGAGCTACAATATTAAAAAAAAAAACCTAGCGCTGGTATTCTGATAGGCTAGTCTTTTTGATACGAGATGCGCTCATCAGGACTAATATCGGAGGTGAAAACAAGTTTATACTTATCGCGCGAGGAACCTCCCTCCAGTTTCTTCTGCCGATTATTCTTTCGCTTGTTATTTTGTTTCGTATTTGTCCTGTTATGAGTTCGCGCTTCACTTATACCTACTTAACCGAGTTTTTGATTAAGTTTATTAGTGTTTGATTTGGCGCTTCTACTTTCGTCATCGATTATGGTTCCGATTTTAATTCCGCTCGCAATTCCGGTTCCGATTTTGGTAAACTAATGTAGTGACATCTATGGCGTCACATAAGAACTAATCCTGCATCACGCAATGTAAGTTCACCGCGCGATTAGAACATATAGAACAGCCCGAAATCATCTATCGACACCAGACACCATACCTATCTATCTTATCTATCACCAGACATAACACCCGTCTGGTCGGAGGACCTTCCCTTTTCAACGGAGATTTGCGACACTTTACTTTCTGTTCCGCACATACCCAAACCAAAATTAAAATTTCCACTTCCGAATTCGGTTCCGATGTAACCAGTTCCGTTAATCTCTAATTTGTACATATTCTCGTATTTCCATTGACTTTTCTTTTCCTCTTTATTACAATCCAAAGGGTCAATTTAAAAGACCATTTTACAAAATGCCAACCCTGCGTATTAACAAAGATGATTATAAGGATAGCGATGTATAAGATCATTAGTAAGGCTGTGTTCCACGTCATTACCCACGCCGACATGTGGGCGTAACCATTTTATTACGCCATTTTGTTTATTTATCCCCAAATTAACTCTTAATTTAACCTTTAACCTTGTAATTTGTGTAATTGTTTCGATAAATGAAGGCTTCATTTAGGGTTTACCTTTTGTAAGTGGTTTTGCCCCTTGTAATTTTGTTTCTTTCAAAAGAAGAGTTATGAAGGGTTTCTGTTGAAACACTGCAATTTTCTGTACTCCTGGTAAAAGTGGGTATTTCAAGTTTTCTTCATCTTCATTTACCTTTTTGGTCTCTATTAGTATATTAGTGACCCCCGGGGCCCTGGAAAAAAATGGCAAAGAAGGAACAGGAGTGGGTATTTAGTCAGTAAAAGTCTGACACTATCTCACGCTCCGCCCAAGAGCGGGGGATGTCATTAGATGATTTTCCCACCCGAAAAAAAAAAAAAAAAACCCAAACAATTTTTTTTTTTTTTTTTTTTAATGATATAAACTAGTGCTTGACTGCGATCCCACTTGATGGTAAGTAGTGATGCAATTGTTGATGGTGAGGCGCACTAGTTTATTAAGTGCCTATTCACTCTAGCCTTGAAGACACCTAAATTATAATCGGATGGGAAGACCGCAGCTGGCAAATTGTTCCAGTCCCTCGATGTTCGCGGTATAAACGACGAGGCGAAACGCTTGGTCCGGACCATAGAGGTTTCAACAACGTAAGAGTGGATACTCGCAGTTCGTCGGGTTGTCCGATGGTAGAAATGAGATAGTGGAATCAAGTCATGAAATTCCCGCGCACACTCCAAAATTCAAATTTCCTGTATTCCTAGTAAAAGTGGGTATTTCAAAATAGGAATTCAGTTAGTTTTCTTTATCTTCGTTTACCTTTTTTGTCTCTGTTATTAACAAACCCAAACCATTTGAAACAAACTAATAATAGTTAATTTCAAAGCCTTCCATTATTTACGAATTGACTGTTTTATTATAATTGTCTTGTTCTTCTGGGTATAGGTCCTTCTGCAGGTAACCTTATATAGGTTTATGTCATAGCCAATACTGTTAATTAGTCTAGAGTTTAAACTGATTTCAGTCAAAACTGTTATTAAGTTCAAACACCTTTGTTTTATTATTTCATTGATTTTATTGATTGATACAAAACGTTTTAGTTCAGTTTGTACCTAAGTGTCTAGAATCACTTCCAAATATGATTTTTAATTTGTCTCAAAAACTAAACAACCAACCAGGCTAATAAATAAATTAGTTTGTTAGAACTGGTCGAAAGTTTGCAAGTAAAAGTGATTTTGACTAATTACCTGCCTTGACTGTGACATGTACATAGGTATATACGTTCTGCATTAACCAAACAAAGTTCAGTTGAAACCAAAACGATACCCCACACAAAGTCAACGAAAATCAATTCAAAGTCAAACACGAAGGAGTTAGAAATTCCCGAAACCGCCCACCACATTATAGTCAAGAACTGTACAAAGTATAACAACATCAAAAACCCTTTAATTGGAGCAGATCAAGGAATCCGTAGACCGTAACTCTTCTAAATGAATCAAAACTTTTAATGGCGGAGGAAAAGAACTTGAGACTTGTACGAGTTGAAACAAATAAACTCTACGAATGAGTAACGAGGAAAGTTTTTGATGACGACACTCAAAGACAAGGTTGGAGACGATTTAGACCACTTCTAGAATTTATAGGCCTATTAATCTGTCGTACCCTAGAATACGAAGCTGTACATAGTTTCCTTTTAATTTTCTGCCTCGGTGAGATTTACAGTAAAAGGAATACTGTAGCCCGATGGATCGCCAAACTTAAGTGGCGGTGGGCAGGGCCCATTGCTCGTAGAACAGATGGTCGATGGGACTGTAGGGTTCTCGAGTGGCGACCTCGCACTTGAAGACGCAGCGTTGGAAGGCCTCCCACCAGGTGACCCGATGACCTGGTGAGAGTCGCGGGAATACGATGGATGCGAGACGCATGGGACCGGTCGTTGTGGTGACACTTGGGGAGGCCTATGCCCAGCAGTGGACGTCTTTTGGCTAAAATGATGATGAGATGAGTAGTATATTATTCAGAGTTTTGCTCAGGGTTAATCCTTAGGCATTGGTTAGCAACAGCATTTTCTAAGGAGTAATTTAGAAGCTATGGAACCTGTCATTTAAACCGTTCATGGTTCATACTTGGCCAAGAATTACACACTGACTTCAAAGTTTACAATTTAGAAAAGTTTTTTTTTTTATTCTTGATAGGTTCGCGCTTGACCACTATCTCACCTGATGGAAAGCGACGATGCGGTCGACGATGGAGCGCGCTTACCTAGAAGTAACCTATTCACTCTCGACATAAAAATTCCCGGGTTGTAGCCATCAGGAAAGACAGATTCCGGCAAGGAATTTCACTCCTTAGCTGCACAATGAATGTGCTCCCAAAACGTTTCGTGCGTGTAGGTGGGATGTCCACCATGTACCGGTGGCGCATTGCCGTACGTTTTCTACCCCTATCATTATGCGTCCTCATCCCATTTTGTTTGGTGTTGATTCACCTTCAGAAGAAACACACCCCACCAATAAATACACATCTACCAAGTTAATCATAATCAGTCTTATAATGTTCCCATTACTGGGACTCAAGCCTCTTCTCTTGGAAAGGAAATGGGCCGTAATCCACCACGTGGGCCCAGTGCGGGTTCGTGAAAGTCACGTGTCTTCGAATTTTTGGCTATCGGACATTTCGGTTTCCTCACGATGTTTTCCTTCAACGTTTTGAGAGCAGTGGTGATGAAATAAATTACACATAATAATTTGCCTGGCTGGGTTACATCTCGTAAGTGGGACGGTTGTCACTGGGGCGCTACTGTTCACCTCTACCTATGCGCCATCAACGCAATGGCCATCTCGTTTTAATCATCATCTTCCACACAATTCCACTTAATTCTTTGGTCTTCTATTACGCCATTTAAAGCTTTAATCAATAAAAGAAATCGCAGCGAACCAAACAATACAAAAGTTCACTACAGCTTAGTTATCGGCAGCAGGTATAGTGCCACCTGTGGTATATAGTGTCACGTCCAACTGAACTGCGCTCTCAGCACGTAGCGCTCATTCCAACCGATGGGGAAGTTCCATTTAAAAATCTAAAGGGTTGCTTCTACTAGTTAGAATATAGGAATTCAGTTGAGGGTTAGTTGGAAGGCTTTGATTTTTTTAACTGTTTTATGGTCATGCTGTTTCTGTTTGGTATTGTCTCAGCTTATTTTCCTTTGTTTCTTGCGAGACAAAACGCGGTCTATTTCTTTGTTTTTTTTTTAGGTGGGAAATCCTGCAATGACTCCTCTCGCACCTGGGTGGAGCAAGAGGGCGTGTTTACTGATTAAAATTACTCCTCTTTGCCTTGCGTTCCAGGGCCTCGGGTTTTCCTTTCAGAAGCGAACCCATGGCCTCAGTAGGCTTCGACCCTGCTGGGCCTCTATAGTTTTACTGACATCTCCTCGCTCGTGGAATACTACGCGCCGTCGACGACTCGAGCTCGGTCCGGACGCTTATCGGACGGTCCGGCTCGCCGTCCGCAAGCCCACGCCTACGGTGGTAACATTTTGTATGTTAAGGCTGATTCATACCGTGTCCGGCAGCGACAGGACGAGCATTTTTAGGGTGGATTAATTTTAAACTTTATTTAAAAAGGGCGCGCGGTCGCGATGACGCGAGCAGTCTAGCGGTCACGCGTGTCTTGACAGCGTTCCTGCCAGCGAATTTACGCGGCTGCCAGCTGCCGACCGCGGCGGTCTCCGCTGGACCTTTTAGTGTAGCTGCCCGCCGCTGGCATTCCAGTTTGAATCGGCACTTAGGGTAAAAATGTTTTTAGCTCAGATACTTCAAAACAAAAGAAGTGATAAAAACCTTAGAATTTTTGTACGTTAATTTTCTAATAAGTTTAAAAACACTAGACCGTAATGAAATTGACTGAAAGGTCATGTTTAGAAGTTCTATTCAAGTAAAAAATTTCAAATATAGTCGCCGGCTTTTGTCTTGTCGGTGATACAAAGAGGTCCTATTTTTCAGCTCTAATAAATTTGATCTAATTCTAAACTTGATTAAACATAAAACTTCCAACTATATTTCGTATCGAAATTCCCAAATAACTCGCTCTAAATTTGAATATTTTTTTCTAACGACCTGGTTCTCAGGTTCAGAGGTGAGAATTGAATGATTTGTTCCCGTTCCAAGTAAATAATTGATTGTTACTAATAAATAATGGAAGAGACAGATGAGTGGGTATAGTTGGGTCGTCATTCCTTTGTCGCTAATCCTTGGCTTTACGCCTGACAGTTCAGTTTCCTGTATCGGGGATTATTCTTAAATAATTGAGCACTTTGTATAGTGCTGCGCTGTGATACGTCCGCGACCGGGATTCACTTTCGGGTATTGAAATATTGCAATGTGGAAATATTTTATGTAAGCTTCGGTGATAAATGTTCGACGTATTTATTTTGGTGATTAAAATCGAATGTATTAAAATTTTATACTTTGCCTTGCAGTGTTTTTGTTGAAATATTTAAACTTTTGTGTTACTTTTACCTAGGTACTCGAGTAAATGACAAACACGAGGCAACCCACGCGAGCTCCGTTTTCCTGTTTGAGCCCACTTCAATAGAATGCTAACGACGTAAACTTTGTATTTATTTAGTAAGCACTGAATTTAACTGTAATATTTCAAGTTCTTTACAAGGAAAATAATAAGGAACGCCCTGTTTTTTACAGGGCGTAAGACTGTACGAATAAGTGAATGAAAACACTTTGTAACGGTTTTGTATATATATATATATATTTCTACTGCCAACCCAATTCATGATAATTCAGTGTGTTTACCCTAAATCTCTATCATAAATTGCCATCAAAATATGCAACCTACATTGTCCACAAGCGAATATAATCTCAAACATTATAGCTAAAAGCTTTTCAGAATAATCGCAATTTCGCTAAACAAAATCTAAAAGTTTAATAACGTCGATTAGGGATTGGGATCAAAGCAATCGAGCGTTAAACTGCATTGAAAATGCGGCATTTTACGTCCCGGGCACAATGCGAGCGGGTGTGATCGAAAGCCGGGACATCCCGCGGTAATTGCCAGCTGTCCCGGCGAGTGGCATCCCTACCTGTGACGTAGACACCTACGGCTGTTAGGGATGTATGTTCATCACTGAGCATTATTGTTAGTCAATGTTGGTTTAAGTGCGCTTTGTGAATAATTTTGGAGTGTGTGATTTTAGGTACGGAATGCTTTTGTACTTCTTTAAATGGATTCATTGAATAACATACTGTGGTCTGTTATGGTAGACCACAACGGTGATTAGGGATAAAGGGTCTGATGACATAGTATTAAACCAGAACTACATTAGACCGTCGCACACGTGTAACACGTCTGATTTGTACGTAGAATGACGTCGCGTGGCGTGGATCAAGTGTAGCTCTACAAGTCTCGTTTCCATATAAAATGTGTGGAGACCGACTCGCCCAGATCGGTGTGTGTGGCACACGTGTGCGCAGTGTAGTTCTAGCTTTAAAGATGTTTCTTTTTTATTATAGATAGGCTCACGTTTGACCACTATCTCACCTGATGGTAAGCGATGATGTGGTCGACATTGGAGCACGCTTGCCTAGAAGTAACCTATCCACTCTTGACTTAAAGACCCCTAGGTTGTAGCTATCAGGAAACACAGACTGCCGGGAATTCCACTTCTTAGCTGTACTCACTATGAATGTGTTCCCAAAACGTTTTGTGTGTATGGGTGGGATGTCCACCATGCACCGGTGGCGCATCACCGTACGTCTGGTGGTCCGATGATGGAACGGGCTGGTCAGAATTAAATTATGAGTAGAAAAGTCTACTTAATCAAATATTATGTCCTAAAAATTTTCACATGTATACAACTGAAACTGCACTTCAATATTGCACAAAAACATGTAAAACAGATTTTTCATAACATAACGTAGAACACAAGCCATATAACAAATACTGTGACGGATGGAAATGTCGACGACTAGTGGCATTCGTATGCTGTCCGTTTGCCATCGGGGCGCTGACCGTTTTAATCCATACAACACGATTCCGATACGATGACGACAAGAAAACCAGTTGCAGATTAAGCCGAAATGATCATGAATATTGAGTACTTTAAAAAAAAAAATAATTATTGTGAATGTTGGACTTATAGTTGTTTTTCTTTGATTTCAGGTAAGAGAGGTGGCAATACAATCTCATGGGGAGCAGAAAACATATGCAAAGGAAACTTAACTTTTCGCAAGACAAGTCTTAGATCACTTGCGTACGTATGAAACAACCGTTTATCTCGGAATCATCTGTGGCCTTCTTGACCACCAGTTTGTTATCCAAGTAGCAGTGGCTGTACTATCGACATAAAAAGGATGGTACTATAATTTGCGTGATGGCACATAATTATGGCGCAGTGGTTTGCCGCGCGGAACAAATGTTTTTATGGTCTACTAGCTTTTGCCCGCGGCTTCGCTTCCGTCAACTGACTACTATATCCTACTCTACCCTACTCTACCCTACTCTACCCTACTCTACCCTACTCAAAAAAAAAAATCCTGTATCCGTCTCCTGGTTCTAAGCTACCTCCCCACCAACTTTCAGCCAAATCGGTTCAGCCGTTCTTGAGTTATAAATAGTGTAACTAACACGACTTTCTTTTATATATATAGATAGATAGTTGTTTCTGATCTGGGTGTGTCTGTGTGGGTGTGTATGTGAGTTCACATGTTTTTGACTGCACCCACGATTCAGGAGTCATTCTTAGTAAGGTGCAACTTTAAAAAAAAGTAAAAACAAAGTAAAATTTATACCTATCTATTGTTTACACTTTGGTACAAGGCGAGCTTTTTTATACTGTTGATAAGCTCACCCTTGACCACTATCTCACTTAATGAAAAGCAACGATGTGGTTGACGATGGAACACATGGGTTTCATCATCATCACTTCAGCCGAAAGACGACCACTGTTGGACATAGGCCTCCCCCCTCCCCCACAACTGTTGCCACAATGAACCGTCCTGTGCATCTTGCATCGAACGGATCAGAACACCAGGTCGTCGATCCACCTTGTGGGAGGCCTTCGAGTGCTACTTCTTCTTCATGGTTTTGCTGATGGTTTTTACATCGTTGTTTGCTTATGGTTTATCTGTGGGAACATGTCGTGTCGGTATCGTGTCGTACCATGTTAAATATTTGGTCTCAGGTCTGTTTAGCTCTCGACCGCTTGATAGATATTAGTCCCTTGAGTTTTTCACTGTTTCTACTCGAAATTTTTCATGAACCTGTTATTATAGAACATTTGAATTGAGAATACTGATATTAAAAAAAAGTTTATTGAGGTTAGCTAGAATAATGGTTCTATTATTTAGAGCACACAAATCTGCGATGCGATGCTATATTCCGCTGCATCGAAAGAAAGAAAGAAAGAAAGAAAAACAGTTTATTCACGCGAAATGACGCAATCTTAAAACTAGCTATCAAACATAATCAATAGATAGGGAAGATATGCGTCACATCCGCACAAAACCGCCGAACTGCATCGCAGAAACTTACGATGCAGCAGATTTTAAAAAGTAGCTTTTGCGTGATTGTCATTTATAGCGGACGCAAATTCGAAGCCAGATAAAAAGCCTTATATCCTTTCTTGGGGTTCAAACTCCAAATTTCATCAAAATCGGTTCAGTAGTTTAACCGTGAACGTGTATGACAGACAGAGTTACTTTCACATGCTACTGTGTATATTAATATAATAAACGTAAAAGTTTGTAGATGTTTGTTACTCTTTTACACAAGAATTACTGAATGGATTTTAATGAAACTTTACAATAATATAGCTTATACATCAGAATAAAACAAAGCTGTGCAACTACGCAGACGAAGTCGCGGGCACCAACTAGTTAAATAAAGTATGGATTTTGATTTAAATACTGGCCAGTTCAGTTCATAGATTTTATGAATACGATTGTAAATGTTTCCTATTTTATTTAGCAGCGAGCTAGATTTTGAAGTTTATGAGTACGATGACATCGGTCAATTTTAGTATTACTTAGTAAAAGAGATAAATTTTTTTGGGCCTCTTCTGAAAATCAACGAAAGAAAATTGGTACATAATTATGGTTAGAACTAACCATTTGGACCAATAGTCAATATAACACAAAAGTTGTAGGATCACTCTCTGCCAAGTTATACAAGTTCAATAATGTTTCATTTTCATTCATATAATGACTTCTGAAAGTGCTGAAAAAATATAAAATAGATCTTTGTTTGTACAGTGTTTTATTAGTGCATAACGTTTTAAAGACATAAATAATGATAGGTATTGCTAAAACTAAAGATCCGAAATCATTGTTTCATGTCACAATCATTAACCTAACCTAACCTAACACTGCCTGTATTAAGTCCCTCCTGCCTTGTGTCGTCACAGCGTACCTCATTTATTTTGTTAAACACTCGACGTGACGGGATGTCGATACAGGCGTTTGCCTCGTAAGTCACAAGTTAGGAAAACTGCTCGGAAAATATCAACGAAGGACTAGGATGTGATGATAAGAAGATGATGTAATACGGGAAAAATATAAGATGGAAAACCTACGTGGAAAATAGACGCCAGCGTGTGGGTTTAGCGTAAAAAAATGAGCAAGCATTTTGGTCTTATAACTTACCTTATTTGAGCTTAACGAAACAATTTTTTTACCTTATTAAACATATCTCGTCATTCAATACAATCTCAATACAAATTGCTACGAATAAAAAAATAAATCACAGCGCCTGACAAACATACATAAGCAATAAGTTGAGTGAACGCGAGATGCTAATCTTACTCGTCAAGGAGAAAGCAGTCACGTCCTTTCTTCAACCCTTTCCCTTAGTTTACGACGTCACGCATATTGAAAGTTGTAAAATTTAAAGTCTGAGTAATAAAAGCTCGCTTTCCAGTCCTAAGTCCGAACTCATAAATATTTTCATAAACACGATTGGAATTTCAATTTGGCCAACACAGCAGTCATTTAATAAACTCCGTGAAAATGTAATAATGACTCCTTTTTGGTACGCGTTGAATAAATTTGAATGGGTACTTGATGGGAAATAAGAAAATGTCCTACCTATAAAATCATTTTTATTATTGGCACTTGGGATTCACCAGAGTATAGTAGTAATAAGTTAGACTATTTATTAAAAGAACCCAGTAGATTGCATGCACAAAAGGATTTTAAGATACTGGTCTGGAATCTTCGCTTCGCTCCTAGGCCTCCATTATTCAAAGACTATAAATAAAATGACTTACACTACATCCATCAAAATGCGTTTGAATATTAAAATAATACTCCTATTTTCCCAGCTCTAAAGATAAATTCAACTTTGCTAGTTGCTAATAAAAAATCCCGATCAATATTTTAGTCGACCAATAACCATATATTCAAGCCATTAGGGTGGGGTGATATTTAAGGGATGGTAATCTTTATACCGCTTCAGATAACTCACCGTATTTTAGATAGGTAACATTATATTAAATATTAAATAGCGTAAAATTCTGCAAAAAAATCAAATAAGTTTTCAAAGAAAATCAGTTTTTCATTATAAAGCTTTTGCCGCCGGGTATAGCAATCATCAAGACTATTCCAAAGAGCTCAAACACGACGAGGTTATTATCTTGTTACGCTCAGTAGTTCCTATGGCCACCATCATCAGACCAGCTTTATGGTACCATATTAATGCATTGTCATCCAAGTTACATAGGTATACCAAATTTCATCTCCACCGGTTGGAGGTTACTGTTTCAATAACCATTTGCAAGATTTGCCCTAAACTAACATATGTATAGTTGTACAAATGTTTTATTTGCAGGAGTTGCGTTATTTTAAGTAAATAATAAAGTCTTAATATGGCGACCACTAGTATAGTGGCCGCGTTAATTTAAATGGGTCACAAAGTTTTTATTTTAGTTTGTTACCGTATTTTTTTTTTCTGAGGTGGAAAGTCACCAGTTCATCAAATGACTTCTACCGCCCTAGGTTATAATGAGAGGGCGTGTCAAACTTTTTCTGAGTAAAACCCACCTGTATTCCTTCAATTGCACGTTAACTCTTCTGCCCGCGGATTCGCCCGCGTGAAAGTCGGTTTTTCCCATAAGCGGACACCCGCGCGTTCACCCGCGCGTTCACCCGTCGCGTGTCCCCGTAGCGGAAACCGGATTATTACCTGTGCAGTGTCGCTAGTTTAACTTTAACGGTGTGCATGTAGTCGTGTCGATAGAGAACTTTAATGTATTATTACGTAGCTAAACAGGCGCGGGGCGCGGCTGCCCGCGACGGGTTCCCGCGCGGCGAGCCGCAACTGAGCACTTTTGTATGAGACCGCGCGGGCGCCCGCTTAACGCATCGTCGGCCTTTAGTGTTATTTGTAGTTTTTAGAATAAATAAAGGCAATTTCCCAATTATTTTAGTTTTAAAAACGCCACCATCCACTACAAACATCCAACCGCTCAATGCTCATGCAGATAGAAACAGTCTGTTCTCGCATATCTGTGGCATATGCTCGTTGAATTGATGGTCTCTGATGCAGCGTTATAAATGCCCCGTCAGACGGTTGTAATGCTGCATGTGCGCTGATGGATCGTCTGAACAGCCATTCTGTTGTAAAGGCAGATCCTTTCGTGAACAGCGTTATTCGAGTTTTATTTGATGAAGAGTCAACTTCTTGTTTTATTTTGAACATACGATATAACAAGAAAAATAAAAACACTTAACTAATTGAAATTACATAATATGTACACAATAGCTCCTACCTAAAATATGGAGTCAAAAAATTCCTCCGCATCGCTGTCGACTGGAAGTGTGCCCAAAAGAATGGCGGCATTGCCACGTTGTATGGCAATGCTTAAAATAAAATAAATGTATGTTTATAAAAAAAAAAAAAACTTCTGGTTTACTTAAATAAGGCATTTCCATAATGAAATTGACTATCTCCACAATTGTATTTGGCAACTGAAAACTAATTTGATAATCAAGAGCCAAGGCTAAGAACACGGGAATTACTGATAAAGATGGTCCGTGGTCCTGGAACGCAAAGGGCAACTGAAGAACACAGGTGGGTTTTAGTCGGTAAAAGTCTGACACGCCCTTGCGCTCTACACTAGAGCGAGAGAATTAATTGGATGTCTCACCACCAACAACAAAATATAGCTTAGTCAGTTTGAAAGAGTAATCGCGGCTCCGGAAGGCAAAGCAACAGAAGGAACACTGATGAGATTTAGTCAGTAAAAGTCTAACACTCCCTCTCGTTGCACCCAGAGCGCGAAGAGGTATTTGATGATTTCCCATCCATATGAGTCTAAAAAATAAGAGAGAAAAGCGAAAGCTCAAATAGAGAATAAACTTAATGCCGTTTAATTTCAGCTTTTGACTCACGTAGAAGAAATCCTGAAAATATTTCTAACCATAGATATTTAGCGTAGTTATAAAACTTCAGAATAATAACCTTTTTATTATTGCACCTTTTAGTTCTCAATGCTCTGTCACAAACAAACGTCAGATTTTAGTATTCTCAATCAGATTTATTTTATAGAATTAAATATTTACTCATATAACATCCACCTGTTTAAAGTGAATCCGGATTTATAGACACAATGACGATAATTATAGAAGACTCCGAGGACATTCCATGTTCATACTGCCAGAAGCTTCGACAGACGTTCATGTTGATAGCATTATCAGCTGTACTTCCGATGGTATTCTTTGCTTCACTACTCCTGTTCACAGCAACTGGAGACATGGGCGAACGAGCAGAATTCACAACGAGTCTCATCGTGGAATTTGTATTTGGACTGTTGTATGTGCAACTATTCGTCGCTACGTCAATCCTTATCATCAGCTTCATGAAGAGGAATCAGCCTTTACCTCTCAAGTACCACTACTGGTATTTCTTCTTCCACATAGCCATCATGGGCCTGTTCCTCGCCTCCTGCTTCGTCATGACCGTCGTCAACAACGGTTTCTACACATCCGGAATAGTATTTAGCGGTGGTATCATTTACTTTTATAATTTATACCTTTTTATGGACATGAATAAGGACGTTTGGACCACTTTAAGAAGAGCTTATTGAGGTGATTCGAAAATGCTTTTAAAAACTTAATAAATGGCACTCCCGTTGTCTTAAAATTGTTTGTGAATTTTGGGGAAGTTTAAGTGAGTTTGCGTGGCTTTTCAGTATAATAAGATGGGGATTCGGTGATAATTGTGTTTAGCATAAGTTGCTAACTTGTCGGTATTGTCGATGGCTTACAGTAGACACTGAAGTTGGGGTTACCGAACTTGGTTTTGATACATATTGTTTTAAACTTGAGTAGAATCTAGTTATTATCTGTGAGGTAAAGAAACATTCAGTTAGAATAATTTGAGGAACAACAGTGTAAGTTTAATATGAATGTTAAGAGAAAACACATTGCGCGCAGAACAGAAAGGATCCTTTATGTTATTTTGTGTTTAAATATTCATTCTTTTTGTTTGTAAGTTTATCTTGGGGTGAAAAGAAGAAGTTACTTTGTCTACTTAAGGTTTAAATAATCAAGGAAATTGCAAAATAAATGAGATCCAAACGAGATGATGGGCGGAAAGTTTCTGGAATGGCGACCGCGTACCGGAAGACGCAGCGTTGGAAGGCCCTCTACAAGGTGGACCGATGATTTGGTCAGGGTCGCGGGAATCCGATGGATGCGAGACGCACAGGACCGGTCATTATGGTGATACTTGTGGAGGCCTATGTCCAACAGTGGACGTCTTAAGGCTGAAATGATGATAGGGATGGATAGGTCTCAATCAATCATCGTTACTTGCAGTTCATTCAGATTCAGAAACATCAGTATTTTAAATTAAAATCGCCGTAGCCGCGGGCTTGTAGACGATGAGCGATAGGTAGCTCGCCGTCCGGCCGTCCGGTAAAGACCGAGCCCGAGTCGTTGACGGCGCGTAGTGTTCTACGCGTGCCTCAAAGAGATGTCACCAAAATCGTAGGGGCCTAGCGTGTTGCCATGGCCCTGCAACACAAAGGGCAACTGAAGGACAGGTAAATACTGATACCTATGTCATAAAATCATACATTCAAAAATCTCTTTTGAAGAATCTGATATCCTAATCCCACACTGATTAGCCAGAATTTTTCCTCTTTAGCAAACTTGAAAGCATGTTTGCTAAATCGCACCGACTTAGCTTAGAAATAGCTTTAGTGGCCGTTGGGTAACAAGACTTAAGTCTTAACTTTATTATTCAGCTGCTTTGTATTTCATACACATAAAAGAAGTAGTTCTTCAAACTTCGCAGAAAGGGTCCTTTAAGTTTCTGTTATTTTTTGTTTAAATATTCATTCTTTTTAACCGACTACGGCATAGCCAAAGGAGGGTTATGATTTTGACAGGCTATGTATGTGTGTATGTTCATCTGTTCCCTCATAGCTGCTGACAAGCCTGTTGGTCTAGTGGTTAGTGGCCCTGACTGCTAAGCTAGAGGTCGTGGGTTCGATTCCTACCCAGGACAAATGTTTGTGTGATGAGCATGATCATTTGTTCTGTGTCTGGGTGTAAATTATAGTATTTATGTATTTAGAAATATATAAGTATGTTTATCAGTTGTCTAGTACTCATAGCACAAGCTCAGCTTAGTTTGAGACTAGATGGCGTTGTGTAATAGTTGTAAAAAGAAAATTGCAAAAAAAAATAAAAAAAATAGCTCCTAAACTTCTTATCAGAACTCGACAAATGACAGGTATCGTTAGAACCGTCTTAATCGTCCGCTGAACATAGGCTACGTGACGTGTCACAAAACTCAATGTGGCGCCCTCTAGTAGACAAAAAGTATTGTGTTAAAATCACGTTAAAATGCATGCCGATGTTTGTGCAGATGGCAGCAAATGGATAGTCAATACTACAATAAAATTCAGCTCCGTTCTACCGATATCGCCCCTTTTTTCACAATAATACTATTTTTTATTCTATTTATGTAGATAAACGAACATCATTTTTACTTCTCTTTAAATCCACTAGGAATCACCTTACGAATAATTAAAACAGCTACTAATCGATCAAGATCCCAGAGCTGTCTATTAGTAGCTGTTACATAACATTAAGTTAAGTAACTCGTTATTTTTAGTTCCCTTTCTCATCTCGTAGCTGCCAAAGTTCCCCAAGGGGGAGCTCCACAAGTACACAGATATTCAAAGCACATGAGACGCTACTGAGAACCTAAGGTTTCATTCATGTGAAAATATGTTATGTCTGACAGCTTTGGGATCTTCACTACATAGTATAAAACAAAGTCGCTTTTCGTGTCTGTCTGTCCCTATGTATGCTTAGATCTTTAAAAGTACGCAACGGATTTTAACGCAGTTTCCTTTAATAGATAGAATGATTCAAGAGGAAGGTTTATAAGTATAATACACGCACATTATAGTAGAGGAACACTGATGATTTTAGAGGTTTCTAATGTGATGTCGTAAATAAACACATTTTTTTGCGTTTACATTGCAAACGCTGGCTGAACCCTAAGAGATAGATCAAAATAATGTACTACAGTATTGTACACCTTAAAAAGAAAAACCGCCGAAAAAAAAAAAAAAAAAAGCAGTGTTTGGGTAATTCGGATTGTCATGAGAAATAGGTACTCTGGCTATAAGTGCATCACAACTATAAAGTGAGAAATAAAATAATTAAAAAAAAATAACCGACTTCACTACAAAAAAAAAACAAAACACTAAAACGATCAAAAGAACTTTAATTTCGGAAGTCGGTGTTAAATAACAGGCAAACAATACCAGAAACACCGACTTCCGAAATTATAGTTATTTTGATCGTTTTAGTGTTTTTAACGGACTTCAAAAAAAAGGAGAAGGATTCGGTTGTATGATTTTTTATTTATTTTTTTATTTTTTTATGCGTGTTACCTCAGAACTCCGTCGTTTATGCACCGTTAAACAATTTTTTTTTCCTCTTTGAGGATATGCTTCCAGATTGGCCTCATTTTTTTCAAAATCCAGTTCTAATGATGGAATCCATGAGGAATCGAGGGAACTCCTCAAATATTAAAGGCAATCATGTAGTGATTTTGGTATTTTCATCAAGAACATAAGCATTTACAGTCCAGAAAGAAGACCAGGAATGGCCAACAATGAAGACAGTTAAGCGACTATGAAAATACAAATAAATAAATGGTTCTGAATATTTATGTTGAAAATGGTATTATCGAAGTGATCTGATGATGATGTTGGAGACGGAAGATAGGCACCGAAACTCTGTAATTAATCAATGTATCATAGCCATGTTTGAGCTTATTAGAATTGTCATGAGATGCACTTTCGCTATAAGGTACTATTAAACTAATCTGATGATGGAGGCAAGTGGAACGTAGACACAGGAACTTCATAATATAACAATGTAACCTAGCAGTGTTTGGGTTAATTGAAATTGAATTCTAATACCAACGAATTTACCGTTGTAATATAAACGCCTACAATTTCCGCTAAAGATATCTTTTGCATTGACCATAAATAAATTGCATGGTCAAACTTTCAACGTTGCAAGCTTAGATTTGAGCGTTGAATGTTTTTCACATAGCCAATTATATGTCGCTCTTTCAAGAGTAACCTCAAAAGAAAACATGTTTGTATTGTTTAATGACAAAAAATCTGCGAACGTTGTGTATAAAGACATTTTGTAGTATATTTAGTACTAGCGACCCGCCCTGGTGTAATGCTGGACAAAACCGCATCAAAATCCGTTGCGTAGTTTTATAGATCTAAGCGTAAATAGGGACAGACAGCGGGAAGCGACTTTGTTTTATACTATGAAGTGATCAGCATTGCACCCGTGCGAAGCCGGGGCGGGTCGCTAGTAGTATACCTATAAACTTCATTCGAAAAACAAACCGTCACATTTATCAAGCAATATATTTTGCTACGGCTCAAATATAGTACCAGTTTTAAAGTCCGCTTTATATACTTTGATAGCTATTTGAAAATGCGAGAAACATTCAATTAGTGATGGAAGCCTATAAAGTTAGCCTGAAAGCTATCGTCACAGCCAGGCTCGAAAGTTCCGAATCCGAAATCGAATCACAACAGCAGCAAATTGACACGATTGTGCGAAAAATACAAAGTGAAATAAATCTGCATATTAACGAAGCAATTAAAATATCCGTGTAGGAGGTAGGTCCTCGTCTGAAGTTAATTCGGGCGTTTGTCGGCCTCCCCGAGCCCCCAATTTCTGTGGTTCCAAGGCGGGCCACATCATAATCGGATTTACGTCTTCCAACCTCACATAAACTTTATGAATTTGCATAAACTTTACTATCGTATCAGCCTTTTATGTAAGCTTCGGCATGTCAATTAGGACTGGATTTTCTTCTCCATTTTCAAACTTTTCAAGACTCCTAAGACCAGGGAGTAATACTCGATTTTATTAAATCAGAACATTTTTTATTATATTGCTAGCTGACTCGGTAAACGTTGTTCTTCCATATAAAATGTCTAAAAAAAAATGGTGGATTTGGGTAGGAGTATAAAAAATAGCCTACGACCTATTCTCAGAACTACCAAATATACTTACACAAAAAAATCTTAATAAAAATTGATTAAGCCGTTAGGAAGGAGTTCGATAGCAAACACTACGACCGTCACGAGATTTTTGTTTAATAGATGTAAAGGCTTGGCCACTATATCACTTGATGGTAAGCGATGATGTGCTCGACGATGGAGCACGCCTACCTAAAACTAACCTTTTCACTCTTGACTTAAAGACCCCCACCTTGTAGCTATTAGGAAACACAGACTCCGGCAGGGAATTCCACTCCTTAGCTGTATGCATAATTAATGTGTATGGGTGGGATGTCCACCATGTACTGCTGGCGCATCGCCGTACGTCTGGTCGTCCGATGATGGATCGGGCTTGGCGAAATGGGGGTCTTTAAGTCAAGAGTGAATAGGTTACTTCCAGGCAAGCGTGCTCCATCGTCGGCCACATCATCGCTTACCATCAGGTGAGATGGTGGTCAAACGCGAGCCTATCAATAATAAAAAAAAAAAAAAAAAAAAAACTTAATTTCTTTTTTTTTTATTATTGATAGGCTCGCGTTTGACCACTATCTCACCTGATGGTAAGCGATGATGTGGCCGACGATGGAGCACGCTTGCCTAGAAGTAACCTATTCACTCTTGACTTAAAGACCCCTAGGTTGTAGCTATCAGGGAACACAGACTCGGGCAGGGAATTCCACTCCTTAGCTGTACGCATTATGAATGTGTTCCCAAAACGCTTTGTACGTATGGGTGGGATGTCCACCATGTACCGATGGCGCAACGCCGTACGTCTAGTGGTCCGATGATGGAACGGACTTGGTGGAATTAAATTGTGCAATTCCAACGCACACTCCCCGAAGTGTAATCGATAGAAAACCGACAGGCCAGCAACTCGGCGTCGATGTTCAAGGCTTTGGAGTTTTGATTCGACAAGTGCATCATCACCGATGATTCTCTTGGCTCGCTTCTCAATCGACTCCAGAGCATCAAGCTGGTATTTGGCAGACCCATCCCAAAGATGAGAGCAGTATTCCATACACGATCGAACTTGCGCTTGATAAAGTTTGAGCAGCTGTTCCGGCGTGAAGTACTGTCTCACCTTGGCCAAGATCCCCAATTTTTTGGCAGCCTGTTGAGCTTTAGCCTCGATGAAAGAGCCGAAATTGAGGGTAGATGACAACGTTACCCCAAGAAGCTTAAGTTAATGTAATTTCGACATACACTTCCCAAAACGCAACCGGTAGATAACCAACAGGTTAGCAACTCGGCGTCGACTATAAAGGAATACTGGATTAGTCAAAAAAGTCAAGTCAAAGTCAAAAGCTTTTTATTTCACATAGGCCTACATGGGCACTTATAAAACGTCAGAAGCTAGTGCACCAAGATAGAAAAAATCTTCTCGTATATTTGCTAGGCCGGTGGTCAAGATTAATCTGATGCCCAGGACTTATAATAATTAATTTTTGTGCCCACAACCCACTTATACGTAGCTATTGTTAACATGTGTTCATGCCCAAAATCCAAATAGCAAGTCAAAAACTTAATATTCTCAGCATACTTAGATTTTTCAATTATTTTATTACGCATATGCTGGGTCATTGGCACCAAAAGTGTTACTTACACCGAGAATGTAATTTATGCGTCTTTAACAGTAGTTACGAGTGGTCCAAAGCCAGGAAATCTGGCACCGGCCTTCCAAAGGAAAATCCAGTTATCTATTTACTGGGTTCTGGTGGTTACATAGGCAGTTGCTCCATGTAAAATACTGGTATTTAGTTCAAAGATTCAAAGCATTTTATTTCATATAAACCATTTACAGGCACTTTTGAAATGTCAAGAAGTCAGTCAGTCAGAAAAATTGATGCTAATTGCACATTCCAAAGCGTAGATCTCTATGGAGAAGAATGTGCAATAAACTCCATGAACACTCTTTTCAATCATGTTTTGTAATTACAAATATCTCTGTTTCATATGTTTCTTGTCGCTATCATGTGAGAACAATGTGAATAAAGTAAAAATTAAAACTAAATATAGATATTAAAATAGCAACTGGCACCTAAGAGATGACCAGTCTCAACTGACAGCGTCCGTTCACGGACATGACGCGAATATTAGCACCACTCAGCTCAACCATTTTGAAGGGAACCGAATGATCCAACACACGCGCCACCATCAGTGAGACATTTGAGTGAGCATGACAAACTCTCAACTGCCATTCTGCTCTTCTTCTTTGTCCGTCCCTACTCCCATTATCTGGGGTTGTGCCTCCTCACAATTCTGCGCTAGGATAGTCTGTCCTGGGTGGTCGATTTTGACAATTATGAAAAAAAATATATCATGAGGTCTCTCTCGATGTTAGACCACCGGGTTAATGGAGGGCTCTATCTCTCTTTTCTTCGGGTAAATTCAGGGCAAAATACTGGCAATCAGTTGCATCTGATTAAATTGGAACTCGGTCCAAAATGGTTAAGTAGATTGAGTAAACAAATCGTTCTTAATCTACTTAAAAGTTTTATCACAGTACTTCCTGAAAATCTAAAAGAACTCTTCTGAAACGAACAGCCCCCTCAACGCAGATATAGCGCAGCTCTAAAGACACAAACTCATTCATTTAGTACATTCTAAAGTCGGCGAGGGGCAGATAACTTGTTGTTCCACCAAACTGAAACTTATTCCCACTACTAGAGCTGAGAAAAGAGACTTTATAAAAACCGGTACCAGATAATAAAAACCGTAACTTTACAAAGAGCTCAAGGAACAAATTGGGCTAACTTTTTAACCTTTTCTTATCAAATTATACAATGTTCTGGTACAGCGGTTTTTCGTCGGCATTTTTTTGTTTTATGAAACCGTTGGATTCTGAAGTGTAAATGACAGGCGGCGTCAAAAATATTGCTGAGTAATGAAGGTAAATACTGAGTTACAACTTGCGAAATCTGCTGCGGGCGACTTTCGGGGACTTTGCGCTTTATGTCGCTTTTTATGATTTCTGGTATAAAATTTGGGGATATTTTGGTGGATTGTTAAATTATACACATTTTTGTTATGTTGGGTGAGTGTTATTTTATTTATTGCAGTGACTTTAAACCCTTAAATGGGATGCAGATCAAAAACTAAGCTAGTTATTTTAAGCTTAGCTCGCATATCTGAAGTCATTTATATAATACGTAGGTACGTGTAGACTGCAGACTAAGTAAACTAAAATACATTTAATAATACATATTTCTTACGACATGTTAAGCAACAACAAATATAAAACAACTTTTTACAAAAAAAATAGAACCGACTTCAAAGTAAAAAAAAACACTGAAAAGTGCAAAATAACTTTAATTTCGGAAGTCGGTATTTCTATAATAGTTTTGTCTCTTCGTTATTTAACACCGACTTCCGAAATTAAAGTTATTTTGCACTTTTCAGTGTTTTTTTTTTTACTTTGAAGTCGGTTCTATTTTTTTTGTAAAAAGTTGTTTTATTTTATTCAGTCAAACTTAAATACCTTATAGCCAGAGACAATGACAATTCTAATAATCCCAAACACGGTTAGATTACATTAATTTATTACAGAGTTCCGGTGCCTAACTTCAGGCTTCATCATCAGATCAGTTCGATATATTCCCCCTCTACTTTCAGTCAGTCATCGACTACACGTATAAACAAAGCAATTTTACTTGTTACGACGGTTGCTGTGATCCTATGAGGAGTTCTGTTCCATATCTTCGAAGTTCATGATCAGATCATAACAATATTTCTATGGGACCAATTCGGAAGCATAACCTTTCAATCAAAAAAAAAAATTTCAGAATCGGTCCACAATTGACCGAGAAATCGGTGAACATACATAAAAAAAAAAACATACATTCAACCGAACATATAACCTCCTCCTTTTTGAAGTCGGTTAAAAAATGTAGTACATTTAGTTTAAATAAAGTAAGTATATTTATTTTGTGCAATATAGTAGCCGTAGACACTCCAGGATATCGTAAGACACGATGGAGCATACGGTGGAGGTGTGCCCTGCTAGTGCGGAGTACCTCGTGGAGGCGATTGGCGGTGGCGAACACTCACGCCGCGCCCTAGTTCAGTTCATGGTCTGGAGTAATAGCCATCCATCAGTAACCTTTTGCGAAGGCTGATTCTAGAACCTAAAATTATTAGTAACTCGAAAGACCACATTTGTACTTCATTGCATCACTGTTTACCATTAGGTGGGATCGCAGTCAAGCACTAAATTATATCAAATAAAAAAATAAAAAAAATTGGGCATTACCTATGCATCTAAATACGACCCTTGTTTATTAGGTACAGCATTATTTCTTCATATATCTTTCGCGTGTTTTAAAACCTAACCTGCCCCTATAGGCTTATAAACTCAAAAAGAGATTGGTGATTATTGTGTGATATTTTTTATGTGGTTAATTCACAGAAACATGAGGGCTGCGACATAACATCGCGTTTTATGGCACCCATGGGTCGTGTTGTTATCAGTAGCCGGGAATCGTATGTCATTAAAACACCGCACTAATATCGTAAATGTCAAAGATGGCTGACTGTACATTAGTGTACATGTATATTCATACATTAATTAACTCATGCCTTTATCCTGTAGCGACATCTATGGCGTCACATAAGAACTAATCCTGCATCGCGCAGTTAAAATTCTCCGCGCGATTGGAACATATAGAACAGCTCGACATCATCTATCGGGCAGTTGCCCACCAGACATAACACTCGTCTGGTCGGAGGATCCTCCCTTTTCAAGGGAGGTTTGCGGGACTTTACCCTCTGTTCCGCATACCTCCAAAATCCTATTGGGGTAGGGAGAAACTACACGACGCCGATGTTACTTGCTATGATCCAAACATGCTCTTTTTGCGTCTTCTTTGCGTTTGCGACGTTCGGACGACGACTAATGGGTAGCTTACCGTCTTAGACCAAGCCCAGATCGACGGCGCGTTGTTCCACACCTGCCTCAAACAGCTGTTAGCAAAATTTACGTGACGCGGAAGTTTGCAGGTTTATTGTTGCACAGAGGGTTGGGAAAGCAGGTGGCGCTTAGTCTGCAATGCAGACTGACCTTTCTCAAGATCTAACTCAGTACTTCAAAACTTAAGCAGAGCCACCGCGGCCATGCGAACGACGAGCAATGGGTAGCTCGCCGTCCGGCCGTCCGGTAAGGACCGAGCTCGAGTCGTCGACGGCGCTTAGTTTTCTCCACGCGTGCTTCAAAGCAAAACTATAAGGGTTCAACAGCGCCGATACCCGCTAGGGCCATGAGGAATTCTGAAAAGGAAACCCGTGGGCCTAGAACATTAAGGACAGCTGAAGGACACAGGTGTGGTTTTGGTCATTAACAGTATGATACGCCCTCCCGCTGTCCAATCTAGAGCGGGAGAGTCATAGGACGATTCCCACCTCAAAAAATTAAATGACAGGTGTGGTTTTAGTCAGTAAAAGTCTGGTACGCTCTCCTGCTCTACCTTCGAGCGAGGGAAGTCATTGGATGATTTTCCACCTCAAAAAGTAGCAGAGCAAAACAAATACAGTGGCAGTGTCTCTCCACAGGACATGCGTCACCTTTTTTTTCTACCCGTCGTGCTCATCCAACTGCACCTACGGTCGTTAACTTCTACGGTCCGGACTAAGCGTTTCGCTTCTTCGTTTATACCGCGTACATTGAAGGACTGGAACAATATGCCTGCTGCGGTCTTCCCGTCCGAATATAATTTAGATGTCTTCAAAGCTGGAGTGAATAGGCTCTTAATAAACTATTGCGCCTCGATTGCATCACTGCTTACCATCAGGTGATAGTGTAAGTATACATAATTTAAAAAAAAATAACCTTCCAGAATTTAAACGAGGGTCCAATTTTAATTTAAGTTAGTACCCACTCACGAAAAGAATAATGTACCAAACAAATTATTTATACATTCTAATTACTTCACGTTAGTAGTGCCATTAACGGTGTTTGCCTGATAGATGATTGTGGACGCAAAAGTGACAGAACTCAGTGGAAGCACTTAGCATGATATATGATAGGCCACATTATATATATTTACATACACACAACGAATTAAGATGGCGGGTCGTGATGAGATGTATTTAATATCGGCTTTTAAAATGCAGACTTTATCATGTTCGCATTGGCATTTTCTAGTTACATTAAAGGTGTTGAATTTGAATGTTTCCTCTCTGTAAAGACTTTTTCATTGCTAAATTCAATACACTTACAAGCGTGACAAAAGACTGAGAGTTTAGAAGAGGGGTGGTCATTATCTACCTTCTATTATATCATCATCTTCCTGCCCTTGTCCCGTCTTATTTGGGGTCGGCACAACACGATTTTTTCTTCCATTCTATCCTGTCAACCGTCATGCTATCACTAATTTCCTTTTCTTTCATATCACTGTTCACACAATCCATCCATCTTTTCTTTGGCCTCCCTCTCCCTGTCCACCCATCCACATGTATACTCATACTCATAACTCTACCTTCTATTATATATAAAAACTAATTGTTGTTCGTTAGTTCGAAATATTATTTTAATCTCTCTAATACAGGTGGAGTTAAAAAGAATAAAATAGGGCCAAAACACATAAAAACAGCTGATTAATTCAAAAAATGATAGTTGGTAATTTTGTATTGAAATCGCCCCTTAAAGTTGGGCTCACGGGCCGAGCCGCGGGTGGCAGCTAGTATCCGTATCATATTGTAATCATATTGCAAAAGATTTTTTTTTAAGATGGCAAATCATCCAATGTCTTCTCCCGACCTAGCGCGGGGCGGGAGTGCGCGTCTTTTACTAACTAAAACCACACCTGCGTTCCTTCTTTGCCTTTTTTTTCCAGGACCTCGAGTTTCCGTTTCGGAAATAGACCCATGATGCCAGTAGGCTTCGGTCCTGCTGGGCCTCTACAGTTTCCCTGACTTTCTTTGAGGTGCGTGTAGCCATCGATAAAGTATACAATACTTATCAATTAGTATCAACAAAAATCAGTATCTCTGCATCACCATAAAATCGACTGGAAGTAAATGCCTAATGCGTTAAAGGGGTAACCAAAACGGTTGCAAACCAACGTCCCAACCAAGGTGACCTTGCTAGTTTCAATCCGTGTAGACAGCAGTTTTAATCCATGACCTTCAACGCTCTTGGTTGGGAGGCGCGTTTTCCCAACCACCGAACGTGTTGGCGCGTGGTTTACATCCATGTAGCCGCAACACAAACCAAACACATAAACCAAGGTGACCTTGGTTGGAACGCTAGTTTGCAACCGTTCAGTGTGTGATTGTTAATGTTATAGTAGATACCTCCTATATTTTCGCTACAGAAAACAGCCATTATACTTCAAAAGATCAAAAACTCAATCTTCGTTCAAATACGACTTCCTGAATTCTCTGGTAGCTTCTGAGCCCCTCAATTGTAATCGGCTCTCCCTTCATCCAATGGAAGCCTTCCAGGAATTCTAAATCCACGTATCTTTTCTTCCTATTAATAAGCAAGTATTTACAGAATGATTCAATGATTACATGGAGAGATTTTGATTGATCTGTGATTACATGCTTAATGGCCTTTTCAATATTCCGTATTTCGTCTCTCTCAAATCGATTCGTAGAAAGCGTTTAATTGAGTCGTCTTATTTCGGAGAAATTCGAGGTAACGCTTGTTCAAATATGTGTGGTATCATGTTTTTATATCATCCACTTAGGAGCTTAATGTATTTTGTTGAAATAAATAAAGAAATAAAATAAATGTCTACATTTGGATTTCTTCGGGAGGACCAAATGAAAAAATATTTATTTTCTTTGTATGTTTTTCTATACTCGTATATATAAAAAAATATTCAAACAGTGAAAATATTATATTAGTGGCGGAAACTTAAAATTACGATTACCGAAAAAAAAAAAATTGCCCAAGGACCTTACCAACTCTATATAGCTCCATCCTTTTAACAGTTCAGTGTAGGTCGTAAAATGGATCGCGGTAAGAACTCATGGTTTTCTTTTGTAAGTGATAAAATTATCCAACGACATCCCCCGCCCTTGGGCGGAGCGTGAGGGTGTGTCAAACTTTTACTGACGAAAACCCACTCCTTTTTCTTCGTTGCCTTTCATACTAGGGCCAAGTGTTCCTTTCAGAAGCAGACCCTTGACCCCAGTAGTCTTCGACCCTGCTGGGCCCCTAGCCCCTGGGCCGGTTTGCTGACATCTCCTTAGGGCCTCTGTGCATTTGTAGCTGTGATTTATCTCACCTCACGGACACTTTTCTTTCCGTGAGGTAATATGATAACATAGAATGGTTAAATAATATGACTTTAGAAAAACACTTCGAAATATGCGGTATACGACTGAAAAAATATGGTATGAACTTATTCTGTATATATAGAACGCCAAATTCAGACATAAACATATTTTTTAAGAAACTAGAGGTATTATTAGATAGGATATATGACAAAGAAAATTACAATAATATATTATGTGGTGATTTTAATATTGACATTTTGAGTGAGTCAAAACATAAAAATGAATTTATTAATATTTTATACAATTATAATTTTAATTACCATATAAATAAACCAACTAGACAAAATACATGTATTGATAACATAATTAGTGACATAAAAGACCCTAAGGGTGAGGTACATGAACTGGGATTATCGGATCACAATACGGGTCAAACGTTGTCTATCTTGACAAAAGCAGAAACACAACATAAGAAGTTTTGGTTTGTTTATAGGAGAGACATCTGCAAAGAATATTTGGAAAAGTTTTCATATTATCTCAAAAAATTGACTTTCTCTGAGATCTTTCTTGAAACAGATGTAAATAGAGCATTTTCATTGTTTCACGAGGAGATTTGTCTTTATTTCAACCTGTTTTCCACGTATAAAAATTAAAATTAACCGAAACTCCACAAATCCAAAATGGATCACAAGGGGTCTAAAAAAATCTTTTATTACAAAGCGAAAACTACAGTATGAATATTACAAAAACAAAAATAGTCAAAACAAAAAAAAATACACAACCTACAGTAAAATATTAAAGAAATGCGTAGTAAGTACTCAAAATAGTAAAAATAAAAGATTTATAGAAAAGGCTCAGAATAAGTGTAAAGCAACATGGAAAATAATAAATGAAAGATTAAAAAATAAAAATGAGACTAATGAAATCAAAGAAATTTCGGACGGAAAACGTATGCTAAAAAATGGTGATGACATTGCAGCATATTTTAACAGCTTTTTCATAAACATCGCAAAACCAGCTGGTATTCAGCAACCCAAAGACAAAGTGGTCGCTGATAGTAGATTGCCTAATTCTATCTACCTAGAACCAGTCGACTATATGGAAATATATAACATAGTGATGGAATTACGTAATACAAATTCTGCTGGGTATGACGGGATTACAACTAAAATACTAAAAGAAATCATATTGGCTATTCTAAAACCACTGACCTACTTAATAAATCTAAGTATGGAGAACGGAATTTTTCCGGATGCATTAAAATACTCTGTAGTCAAACTACTCTTTAAAAAGGGTTCAAGATCTGAAGTAGGTAATTATAGACCAATCACTCTAGTTCCAATTTTTTCAAAAATATTTGAAAAAGTAATGAGTAAAAGGCTCATGAGGTTTTTCGAGAAAAATGAAGTGATTTGTAAACAACAAAACGGTTTCATTAAAAATAAGTCTACCACTCTAGCATGTTTTAAATTAATAAAAGAAATACTTAATGCAATAGATAAGAAAGAGATCCCCATAGCTGTATTTCTGGACATGAGTAAAGCGTTCGATATGGTTTGCCATGATAATCTATTGAATAAACTGGAACAGTATGGCATAAGAGGCCCTGCCTATAATTGGTTTGAAAGTTTTCTAAAGAATCGACAACAATGCACAGAGATTGTAAAAATGTGCCCTGAAACTAACACTCAGGTTACTTATAAATCTCCATACATAGTTAACCAATATGGCGTTTCACAAGGAACTGTAGTTGCCCCGATATTATTTTTGATATATATCAATGACCTGCCAAAATCAACAGATCAATACACGGTACTATTCGCAGACGATACGACTATTTTGACTAAAGAGAATACAATTGAAAATGCGATAAACGTAACGAACAGAGCCCTTGCGGACATAAATGATTGGTTAAATTTAAATAATCTACAAATAAATACAATTAAAACTAAATTTATGAGATACTTGACATTTAATAATAATAAAAATAATAGATTAGACTTACCTATAAAATATAATAATAATACTATTGATGAAGTTGATGACATTAAGTTTTTGGGAATCAACTTAGACAGCTTTTGCAATTGGAAATCCCATGTTGATTATGTATGCAAGAAAATTAATAAATTTATATACGCACTTCGGAAAATAAAAATACTGACAACTCAAGAAACTGCATTAATGGTATACCACAGTCACGTGTGCTCTGTATTAAGATATGGAATAATAATCTGGGGGAACTCTACGGATGCCCAGAGAGCATTCATCGCCCAAAAAAAATGCATCCGGTCAATCTATGGTCTTAAGTGGACTGATTCATGTCGTCCAGTATTTACAAACGAAAGATTACTAACATTGTCATGTATTTACATCTTCGAAATGTGTAAGTTTGTAAGAAAGCACTTATCGCTTTTTGAAATAGATGATAAACCTCCTTTTAAAAGGAAAATAGTTCAAAAGCCACTTGTTGTGCCTCGTAGTAGATTAAAACACTGTGACAAAAACTGCTACGCCATGGCGGTTAAAATTTACAACAAACTACCCGAAAAAATGAGAAAACTCAATGACTTAGAATTTAACAGAACATTTTATAATTGGCTATGTGACAGATGTTTTTATTCAATTGACGACTTTTTGAATTTCAAACATGTATGACATTAAATTTTATTTTATTTTATTTGATATCCAACTATTAATATTAATATTTTGACATCTTATTTTATTGACATTTTAATCTTGTGATAAATATTGACATTATCTTGATGCTAAACTGTACCGACTATGCATGTACCTAACATAAATATTTGCACGACTTAAAAGTCGAATGCAGTGAAACCATTTGAAATTGTTACCACCAAAATGTACCTGTATTCTAGCAAATAAATCTTTCATTCATTCATTCATTCATTCATTCATTCATTCCGTGTGCGTAATTCGGAGTCACAGTAAATAGCAAATGCCTGTAAATCAGTTCAACCCGAATATGCTGTTTTTTTAAAAAACGGGTTGCTTTGAAGTGTTATTATCTTTGGATTGACTTGGAATTATAAGTTCAAATAAACTTTAATTAAAAGTACGCTATTATTTTTCCGAAATTAGATATTTATTGGATTCTTTGTGTTTTGTATTTTCTGTAATATTGCAGTACTTGTAACTATTTTTGAATGAAATATAAGAAAGCTCGCATTATTTTGTAATATGAGTTCTACCGTGGAAAACTTATAATTCCTTTAAAACAACCCGTTTCAAAAACGGCAATTTCATACTTTAACCCCTATTATTAAAGAGAAACTATTATATAAAGGAACAACAGAATAAACATTCAAGTTTATCCCACTATAAAACAGAACAGTGAGCAACACCAATTACTATCAAAGCCTTATCGAAGCCAATAGCTCTGCCTTTTTAGGTGCTCACAGCAAAATGATTTTTGCAGCACAAAATCTACTAGTAATGAATATTCATAGCAACGATGGACTATACTGTGGCCTTAATTGTGTTAACGTTCCATAGTAACTTCGTTAAAGGCAGTTGCGAACATAATTCTGGATTTATAGTCCAGGACTCCAAGTGTTATTGATTTTGGGTAACGCTTTTTTGATAGCCTGAGTGCTAGAGAAGCGAGTGTGTTCTTTTGGGGATGGTAATATAAAGATGACAGACACAGTAACTACTAATGTAGCTATTTACGTACACAAACACTTTGTAAATGTTTTTCTGTTCCAATAAAAGATTATTATTATATACGAGTAGTATGGTATATAGTAAATCGCAATAAAATCAAGTACAAAAATTAACCTTAATATATATAGTCCCCTGTTGATGCTGGCTGAAGGTGCCAAGCGCACAGTGCGCCCACAGTATTGTCCCAACATATGCTTGATCGGCCTAAGATAAGTATGCTTGAGTGCAATTGTAAATTGGTAAGGTCAAAAAAATAATGATGTAGATACTAAATAATATCATACGTTTAGTTACCTTTTGAGCCCTTTTTACTGGAATACTACCATATACGCAATTGCTTTATTACCATTATTGCCTTACTGTAGGTATGGGCTTGCGACAGTGGGCGTAGACTTGCTAACGTCAAGCAATGGGTAACTCGCCGTCCTGACCGAGCCCGATTCGTCGACGGCGCGTAGTATATTCTACGTGCGCCTCAAAACCATAGGGCACCAGCAGTTTCGAAGCCTACTGGGGCCATGGGTTGACTGCTGAAAAGGTTAAAACAAAAGGCAACTGAAGGAACATAGGTGTGTTTTTAGTCAGTAAAAGTCTAATACCTGCTTCCACTGGTGCGGGAGAAGTGATTAGATGATTTCCCACCCTAAAAAAAACCATAGCCAAAACCATTGCCTTTATCGTTTTTATGCCAAATGAAACGACAGCCATGAACTTCAACTTTATAAAACCTAATCTCCACTGTAAGCCTTCAACACGAGCACCTACATAGCAGGATGTATTCAAAATCACAACGCTCGAGCTAGCCCGATGTAAGCCGAACTCCACCGAATTAAGTTTCTGACAAATTGAGTGTCTGTACGTCCGGAACTCCTGTATCCTCCCATTCCTCCCTCGAATCAGCCAGGTAATTGGCCCGGCTGTAAGGTTTCCACTTGGCTTCGGATTGTATTGAAGAATCAACTGGTAATCCGAAACTGGAATTGTGGTGGAAGATTTTGATCGCAATATCGTGGTATGTATTAGTTTGAGGACGTGAATCAATTTGTAATGCGTGGATTTGCGCTGGGTAGAATGTTCGCTGGAAAAATAACTAGACTTTAAATTGGTACTAAAGTTCGGTGGAACAGCAGTACGTGTTCAAAAAGATAAGTCGTCTAGGTTATATATACGAGTATGTGGCTTTTATTTGCCCATAACGCCTTGTCTCCATAAATTTTATTTTATTTTTTTGTTGTTATCGTATTGTCTCGAGGGAAACGCGCATCGCAAGTTAATCTTAGATCATCAATAACATTCCACTCTTTAAAATGTTTAGTACCGAAGCTGGAATCTCACTAATACTGTATAGGTGTATGCAGGTACATATGTATCTGGTTTGTTACTCCCTCTCGCTTAAATAGCTTATCGAATGTGGATGAAACTTTGGCATACGGCACAGGATACACACTTTTATCCCAGGAGTATTTTTTTTTTTTCGGTTGGAATATCATCTTATGACATCCCCCGACTAAAAACCCACTCGTGTTCCTTCGTTGCCTTTCGTACCAGGGCCGAGTCTTCCTTTCAGAAGCAGACCCATGGCCCCAGTAGGCTTCGACCCTGCTGGGCCCCTACGGTTTGCTGACATCTCCTTGAAGCGCGCGTGGAACAGACGACTTGGGCTCGGTCCGGACGATTACCGCGCCTACGGTGACCGGTAATCGGGATTATGATAATTATCTACTTTCACGCAGGCGAAGTCGCTGACAAAAACTAGTCGTAAATATATTTAAAACGTTTGAAAACTTATTTGCACCTACTGATTCTAAAAGCTTATTCAATTCATACCATATATCCCATTACTCCGAGTCCCGAAAAAATTAAATTTAAAATAAGTGAGAAAAAGGCAAACCATTTTCACACCAAAAGTTGTCGGCAGCACCCCCATTAGGCATGCTACTCACGCGCCACAAATGACCGTACCAACGGTAGCGGTAGATGGCGGTGCGACCAATTAACTTGCCGCATTGTAAAAACGTGTGTAGACTGCCTTAGCAAACATTCTATTCAATGATAGGTAATAAAGGCATGTGCCGGCTTTAATGGCAATTTTCTAATAAAGATGTCGACGAGAGTGAGATGGGTATTAAATGCCCAGTTTTATAGGGAAAGAAAAGTATGGAATGTTTTCTCTCTTATAATATTTGCACCTTTTAATTCATAATTAAGCTATTTCGCATCTTTCCAGGTATAAACAAAGCCAATTAAACTACTTTTTTTGTGGGCTGATAATACGATTATCATCAATTTGCTGAATTGTTTATACAGGAATACAATCCACTGCAAACGTTGTGACGCTTGAGGGAGACCTATGTCCAACAGTGGACGTCTTTCTTCTGAAATGATGATGGTGATGACAGTCCACTGATATTCTGAACACAGATTGTGGCAAGAATCAAATATATGTGCACTTTTCTGGCCTTGCAAAAATAAATTGCCATTCAATTATTTTCACCTAAACCTCAAACGCCAGTTTAATAACAACCCAGTCCACCATCTTCCTTCAAATTATATCGCCATTTATTTCCCTCCAATGCACTCATCTTTCGCGAAGCCAGTCTGATCGAAATCAATTCAGCCCGTAACGCCCCGTCAATTTAACTTCGATTAAGCCGTGGGACACATTGAAGACTGAACTAAAAAGAACTACCCGGAGTGGTTCCTTTATAAGCTTATTGTGGAAGTTCACACAACTTGGACAGTTTTCCCCACTGCTTATTGTAATCGATGCGCGGTTGTGTATCTGGGTTTATTGTGTGGCGATCGACTTTTTTTTAGTTTTGAATTGGCTTGGCAGTTGGGGATAAAGTTTTTCATGAACTGTTGGCCGTTGGGAATAGTTAGGACCAACTATTGTGATTAAAGTGAGGATATAAAACAATAAAAAGTAAACGTTATTGCTTTTTTATTAGAGGTGATTGGGCTTGTGGACTGTGAGCCATGGTTAGCTCACCTTCCGGCCGACCGGTAAGGACCAGCCCGGGTCGACGGCTCGTTGTACTCCACACGCGCCTCAAGAAGATGTCAGCAAAATTGACGGGGCTTGTAACGAGTTATGGTAGCCTTCGCACAAAAAAAGGCAACTGAAGGAATACTGTGGGTCAGTATAAGCATATCACTCCCTCCCGCGGCTTCCCATCCAAAAAAGAGGCGACTTCAAACCGATGAAAATTCGTATGAGGCTAATGAATTCTTAGAAGTTCTTGATACTGGGTTTGAGTTTCAGGAACTTCTTGTACTAAAGGGGATATTTTACAGTGTTCAGAAACCTAAATCATACTACAAATCTACAAGCACAATCTTACTTCAGCTTCAGCGGACTTGACCTTCAGTATAATAGTACTTCAGCAAACTCTAACTAAGGGTTCCAAATGTCCCCATTTATCCCAAAAGTAAATCTAGATCACAGATTCTGATTACGAGGACCAAATAACAAACGAGATTTGTCGACACTTACATATTGTGGTTTATTTAGGACCCTTCCTTAGTAATGTCCGGAACGAATCCGCAGAATAAAGTTCTATAGAAGGTCCAGTGTATGCAAATAAAACATGTGTAGGGAGAATTGGGTGTGTAACGATCCGGGCATATATTTGTAGAGGACAGGAATCGCACAAAACAGTTAGGTATGGGGTAAACTTCTGAATAGCAATGGGAAATTAGGCTACCAACAAAAACAGGTATTGATGGATCTACAATAGTTTCTTAGTAACAACTGAAGAGTTAGGATATGTGTTCGGTGGACAAAAATAACGATAAGAAAGAAAATGAATTTATTTAACACAACACAAGGCACATAGTTATGTAAACACGATACCAAAAACAGGTCAAGTGCGATTTGGACTCGCGCACTGAGGGTTGCGTCCAAACTTACCTATGAAAACAGTTCGATTCCCGAATTGAGCTGCGAAGATTTTTCCGAATCGCAAAATTATTATATTTTTGTCATGTAACTATAAATTTATAGTTTTCAGATTTTTTCCTATACTTGTGCTATGAGACCTTGCTTCATGCCAAATTTCAGGATTCTAGGTCAACGGGAAGTACCCTATGAATTTTGATTCCCTTGAGAGTGTCGAAATAACAGTTTTTTGCGACATAAACGACCGTATCTTTTTTTTTCGTTGACTCAGAAATTTAATTTTTTCACAGCTTCAAGGGACCGCAGACCTGAGTATATATGGTTTGTCGGGTAGACAAGACAGACAGACAGAATTTTTCCCTTTTGAGGTATGGAACACTAAAAAGAAGCAAAAATGCAATTGTTGCTCCAAAATGGTTCCAGTTCAGCATTAATTGCCGGACAACTAGTGCCTGACGCAGGTTTTCAACTAAACCTGAGATTATGAACAGTTTTGTAGTGTAACGTGTAGATAGTGAAGTGATATTGATTTTGCAAATAGATTGAATAAACTAGATGAGGCCGGTTAAGGAGTGTCAGACTAATGCTGACTAAAACCCGTATTCCTTCATTGACCTTTGATTTCCGGGGCCACGGTCATTCTTTCGAAGAATCCTGAAGCCTATGCAAATTTGTGCCTAAGATGGTATTTTAGGAAAAGAACCATACAGAGAATTGAGTAGACCTGTCCAGTCAGTGATGGAACGTCATCAACTGGAGTCGTGATCTTGATCGAAACTCTATAATCTAAATCCAATGTTAAAACCAAGCGCTAATGACTTTGCCATTTGATATAGATGGAGTTTTCGTTTTTTTTTTTTTTTTAATGTATGCACACAATAGGAATTACTCTTGTATTGTGGATGTGATCAAAAACCTATAAACTCGCATACACAAGACACCCAGACCGGGAACAAATATCTGGGGATTCTTTGAAACCAAGAGAATGTCTCATTCATCTGGCCTAGTTTTTTCTTTACATTTTGTTACTTTTTATTTGCATAATAGTTTTCCCCGATCACTAAATGTATCAAGGGCACTTATTCAGTCAGGTCAGTGACAATAGCATCCTGAAAACAGTGGTTGAGAGTCCTTACTCCCCTATTCTGCGGCACTATGTGAAGAGAATGATCAGGTAGTTTACTGCTTGCTATATTGTTCTCTGCACATCTTGCCTCAGACACCCACCACACTGCATTTTTATCTTATTTTTATTTTTGTATCTTTGTTTGTGTATTACTAATACTAACTTTAAGTAATTTTAAGTTTACTAACAAAGTGGGCCATATTGTTGTCTTTTTAAATAAACATTATTTTTATTATTTGCGCCCAGTGGCTTACGACACAAAATAGATAGGTACGAAAATTAGGCCAGATGAATGAGACATTCTCTCGGTTTCAATGAATCACCCATCTGTAGGTCATACAATTATTTGTGTCGTGCGGGAATCGAATCCGTGACACGCACCGCTGCAGCCAATCGCTTACCACTACACCCACCGTGCTGTCAAAGAATAAAAGAACCTTCTGCACCTCACCATTCTGTAATCAAGCCACATGAAGGAAGGTCAGTATCTTTCGGGCGTCTTGATTAAGGCCGTATTCACGCGTAATACGGAGTAAGTGCCGGTTTTTGCAGAAGATAATTGAGCGTCTAATACGATTACAGTAAGCTGTTATGTGCTCGGAGAAAATACAATTACCTACTGGTGTCAAAAGATAAATGGAGTCCTTATTTATCTTTTAGGGCGGCTAATTTTAGCTGGTATTTATTCTTAATGTAGTTTGGTGAGGGAAATCTGTCAAGTGCGACTTGTATTATAGAAAGAAAAACCATTTATCTCTCTTTTTCTTTTTTTTTAATTTCTTTTTTCTTGATAAAAAAGTATTATTGAGTACTAGCGTCTACCAACGGCTTTGCTTGCAAGTAAGTAGAAAATATATAGCCTACGTCACTGAGTGATAAAGTAACATTTTACAGGTGAAAGAATTTTTATATTCGGTTCTGTGGTTTTGAGTATATGTTCATTACAAACAAAAATATTGAAGTATAGATTTATGGATGGATTATGTCTATTAATTTGTTTCATCATCATCATTTCAGCCGATAGACGTCCACTGCTGGACATAGGCCTCCCCTAAATGTCGTCACAATAAACGGTCCTGTGCGTCTCGCATCCATCGGATTCCCGCAACCTTCACCAGATCATCGGTCCACCTTGTAGGGGGCCTTCCATCACTGCGTTTATTATATGTTTCATTATTATAGTCTTATTGCACAATCTGTTACAGACCACCTTTGGATGGATTGCACTAAATGAAATAAAAGGGTATTAGTGTACAATAACATAAAAATTAAAAACAAATATATTATAATATGTATAATACCAAACAATATACCACTAAATATAAAATATACAAATTGAGAAACATATTAACATCAAAATATATTGTATATTAATACGAGTATCATTCAGTCAAAAAAAACATTATATCTTCGTCCATAAACAGCTTTAAAGAACAAACGATTTCCACATTATTACGCCAGGCACATCTTTCGCCAATGAATCCTTAATACAGTGCCGCCAGAACCTACTCCATTTTACAAGAAAATCACAGATTACAGGTACTTCTCCACGTGAAAGGCATTAAGATAAAATCCGCGCACACTCGGATTTTAGGCTGAGATAACAAAAATTACGTAGAACCCAGTGGTACAGCCGAATTAGGGATTTTACGAATCTTGCACACTTACTGAAAGTGGCCTTTCAAGATTATCACAGATTTTGTAAGTAAGAGAAATAAATTTGTGGAGTTTTGTGTGTTACACTGCTTTGGAAATATAAGATTCCAATTATATTTATACACAAACTTAACACAGTAGGTACACAGTGCTTAAGGACTGCGGTTCGGAAACGTTTGAAACAATAACCCTAGAACGTAAAGGGGTGACCAGATGGTTGCAAACTAGCGTTCCAACCAAGGTGACCTTGGTTTATGTGTTTGGTTTGTGTTGCGGCTACATGGATGTAAACCACGCGCCAACACGTTCGGTGGTTGGGAAAACGCGCCTCCCAACCAAGGGCGTCGAAGGTCATGGATTACAACTGCTGTCTACACGGATTGAAACTAGCAAGGTCACCTTGGTTGGGACGTTGGTTTGCAACCGTCTGGTAACCCCTTAAAGTTTCATTTTGAATAACTTGTTAAAAATTGATAAAATTATTCAATTAAAGCACTTTAGTTGGCCTAGTAGGCTAACTAGAGCAATTAAAGTGCTTTTAAGCTAGGTTTTTCCGTTAGCAATTCCTTATTATCAGTCCGGAGTTTAGTTCGGTGGTGTGTTACCTCCATGCCTCTGAAAGCACGAAAAGCTTGTTGGTCTTGCGCCTAATCCCTCCCAGGTCATGTCGCATTGCCGTCCCATTAGAGTATGAAAGCAAAGAAGCAGAGAGTACATCTATGTTTTCGCACACATATGTGCACTATAATATCTCCTGTGTGCTTCGCGAATCAGGAATAAAGATATCCACAGGAGAACCAAAGATGCCGACATAGCCCGTAGAATCAACAAACTTAAGTGGCAGTGGGCAGAGCACATTGCTCGCTGAACACATGGTTGATAGGGCCGAAAGGAATACGCAGCGTTGGAAGGCCTCACACAAGGTGGACAGATGACCTGGTGAGAGTCGCGGGAATCCGATGGATGCGAGACGCTCAGGACCGTTCGTTGTGGTGACACTTGGGGGAGGCCTGTGTCCAGTAGTAGACGTACTTCAGCTGAAATGATGCTAATGTACGTCGGAGTTGGCCACCGTGACCAAAATTTGGTCAGGAGGCTTATTTTGAAAAATTCTGTTAGAATGTTCAGTAGTATAATTCTATTGAAATGTAAACAATATCATAAATTCTAAATCATTCGAAACATTCAACCCAAGAGTAATCAATAGGTGTTATCTTATCACGGGTAGGCGATGAATAATAATGACCACTACCCTCCAACCCTTTGATCACATGTGAATACAAATGAATGATTTCCCGAGCGAAAACGACAAGGTTCTAACAGATATTAATATACAAACCGTGTTTTGATTAGAAATTGAATTATGGATATAATATTATATTACAGTTGAGACCTTCTCTCTGGAACCTCTATTATAAATGGTAGATATACTTGCCTATAGTTAGGCATAATAACCTAAACTATCATCATCATCATTTCAGCCGAAAGACGTCCGCTGTGTGTTTAGTTTAGAAATTGAATTGTGGAGTTTTTAGTCGAGAACCTACGGATTTATAGTCGAGTACCTTTTTTTTTTTTTAGTTGGGAAAATCATCTAATGACAAATCTCGCTCTTGAGCGGAGCGGGTGATAGTGTCAGACTTTTACGACTTTTACTGACTAAAACCCACACCTGTTCCTTCGTTGCCTTCGTCCCAGGGTCCGGGTTTCGCTTTCACACTACCCATGGCCCCAGTAGGCTTCGGCCCTGCTGGGCCCCTACGATTTGCTGACATCTCCCTGAGGCGCGCGTGGAACGATACGCGCCGTCGACGACATGGGATTGGTCCGGACGGTTACCGGACGGTCGGATGGCGGGCTACCCATTGCTCGCCGTCCGCTAGCCCGCGCCTACGGTGGCCGGAAATCGGGATCGGAATCCCGGCGGCGGTTGGGGCGTGAGAACCGTTGCCGTTGCCTCACGCGATCGGCCGCCTCCTTTGCCAGCATTACTGCTTCGCAGAAGGAGGCGACCGCCTGCCACTCCTCCTCGCTCCGGACCATGGCCTGTACCAAGGCCCGGCGCGAGAGATCGCCGCCACCGATTGTCCCCACGAGGACACGGCGTTGCTCTGCCCAAGCGCGGCACACCTCTACCGTGTGCTCCACCGTGTCCTCCGGGCGGTCCACACAGTGGCGACACCCGGGCGTCGCTTCCGCATGAATCCGGTGCAGGAACTTCCCGAACTTACCGTGTTCGGTGAGAACCTGCGTCATGCGGAAGGTGAGGACGCCGTGAGGTCTTTCCAAACACGCCTCAAAGAGGGGACTTACCGCCATAATTGTGGCGTGCCCAGCACGGGGTCGCGACAGTCACTGTCGTCATTTCTCCATGAGAAGCCCGGGAGCTCTGTCCGACATGCTGCGACTTGTCGCGGCAGCGGAGTTTCGCCCCGGCGTTGCATCTCCATGCGCAGATCGTGCATGTGTGCAAGGACTATTGCCTCCAGATCCCATGGTGGCTGGCCAGCAAGGAGGCTCGCCGCTTCGCGGGAAATCGTCCGGTATCCTCGCACCATCCGTATGGCCATGACCCTCTGGCATGCGTTCAGCCGGGCCGCCGGCTGCTTCCGCAGCGCCGGTGCGCCATAAAGGGCCATGGACCGAACGATTCCCGCGTAGAGCCTCCGGCAGGAGGCGTCTGGACCCCAAGGTTGGGCAGAAGTCGCCCGAGGTAGTCGAGAACCTACAGATTTTTTATTGGTAATGGTAAGTATAGTTAGATTATTATCTAAAGTATCATCATCGTCAACATTTCAACTGAAAGACGTTCATTGTTGGACATAGGCGCCTAGTGTCTCACTAGCGTCGGTCCAGTCCAGTGTGTTTCGAATCCATCTGATTCCCGCGACCGTCGGTCCATTATGAAAGGCCTCTCAACGCTGTCTCCGGTATGCTCTCACCACTCCGGAACCATTCGACCTCATCGACCATCTGTACTAAAACAAAAACCGATACTGTTACTGAAAATAACACCGATATTTCTTCAATTACTGAACCAGCTAACCGCAACCCTGCAGTGAACAGTGCTAATGTACCAAGATGTCTACAAAACCTAATAAATTATCCAACAGCGGACTAGTGATTCTTTGAACACAGTTCCATAATCCTTGCCGAAACACCACAGGCAATTCTGGTCATTACGTCCTCGGTTTCAAGGGTCAGAACAGTGTGGGGTCCATGGTAATTGTCGTTGACCGTACACCGAACTCCACTGTAGTTAATGTTGCGTAAGGACGATTGAATTTAATTACTTTTGGGTGTTGGATACGGAATTACACAGGGCTGTCAATTATGCGTTTTAATTATTTGTTCAGCTGCCTCGATTGGAGTCGGTATGGGAGTTTAAGTATGGCATCGCAACTGAACCCTCGTGGAGCGGAAATTGTTATGGTTTTAAAACTATTTTTCGTAACTTTTTGGTTCAACAGTTCCTTTTTATGGTACTATTTTTTGTCCTTCTACGGATAAAGGATATTTGTGTCCACACTTGTGATAATATAAAAAAAAATCGCACTAAATTCTTCACATCGAAAGCGAATCAGGGCCTCTTTTTCTTGAGGTGGGAAATCATCAAATAGCTGCTCACGCTCTGGGTGGAGCGAGGAGAGTGTCAAACTTTTCCTGACTAAAACCCACCTTTTTTAAGGTGGGAAATCATCCAATGACTTCTCCCGCCCTAGGGCGGTGCGGGAGTGCGTGTCGGACTCTTACTAAATAAAACTACACCTATGTGCCTTTTTTTTTATTCTTGATAGGTTCGCTCTTGACCGCTATCTCATCTGATGGAAAGCGACGATGCGGTCGACGATGGAGCGCGCTTACCTAGAAGCAACCTATTTACTCTTGACTTGAAGATTCCCGGGTTGTAGCCAACAGGAAACACAGATTCCGGTAAGGTGTTCCACTCCTTAGCTGTACGCACAATGAATGTGTTCCCAAAACGTTTTGTGCGTATAGGTGGGATGTCCACCATGTACCGGTGAGTGGTGACACATTGCCGTACGCCTGGTGGTCCGATGATGGAACGGGCTAGCCGGATTTAGGTTATGCAATTCCGACGCACACTCCCCGAAATGCAACCGGTAGAAAACCGACAGGCTAGCAACTCGGCGTCGATGCTCAAGACTTTGAAGCCTCGACTCAACGATTGCATCATTGCCAATGATCCTCCAGTGCATCAAGCTGGTATCGGGCAGATCCGTCCCAATGCCTTCTTTACCTTGCATTCCAGGACCCCGGTTTCTCTTTCGGAAGTCAACCCATGGCCCCAGTAGGCTTCGCTGACATCTCTTTGAAGTGCGCGTGGAACGCTACGCGCCCGTCTGGTTTATGTTCCTTCTTCTGGCCACGGCGACTTATCCAAATCTTCTTTAGTGTTTTATCGAGCTACATAAACCGAAATTCTGCTCATCGATATCTCCATATAGACGAAACAAAATGCACAAAACCTCATTTGAGACACTTTTTACTTGGCTGACTCTCATAATAACTTCATAGAAAAAAATACATTCAGCCGAAAATAGAACCTCATTCTTTTTGAAGTCGGTTAATAAAAGAACCATATTTACAGAAGCCAATCAAAAGAGCAGACAGTCGTATTGATACTAAAGTTATTTCAAACATACTCGGTATGCAAAGAAAACATTGTATGTAATCTCTTTTAAAAGTAATCGTATGTAGAAGTTGCTTTCTTATGAAAATGCAGTCGTGTCTACGAGAAAGTTGGTTGTTCAGTACTGTTTGGTGTTGGTATTCAAAGTTCAAGCCAGTTCTTTGAATTTTAAAAACTTGTAGATAAGTTGGGGCTGATTCTTTTTGTTCCTGCGCAGTGTTGTGTGGAAACTTGTGTGAATCTAGTAGTTGCAAGGATCTTTGACATCACCTTTCTTTTTTTTTTGGCCATATTTCGATACCTACTATGCATAAAGTCGTAACATAAGCATATTTTTTGAATAACATTGTATTATAAAAAAAAAAAACAGGGCAAGTGCGAGTCGGACTCGCGCACTGAGGGTTCCGTATAAATTTACCTATGAAAACAGTTCGATTCCCGAATTAAGTTACGAAGATTTTTCCGAATAACAAAAAAATATTTTTTTGTGACGTTACTACAAATTTAAAGTTTTCAGATTTTTTCCTATACTTGTGCAATGAGGCCTTGCTTCATGCCAAATTTCAGGATTCTAGGTCAACGGGAAGTACCCTATGAATTTTGATTCCCTTGAGAGTGACAAAACACACGTTTTTTGCAACATAAACGGCCGTATCTTTTTTTTTCGTCGACTCTTTAAATTTGATTTTTTCACAGCTTCAAGGGAGCGCAGATTTGAGTATATGGTTTTAATTTCATCTCTATACCTCCACGCGTTCTCGAGATAAAAGGTTTTGATAGACAGATATACTGACAGACAGACGGACGGACAACAAAGTGATCCTATAAGGGTTCCGTTTTTTTCCTTTTGAAGTACGCAACCCTAAAAATAAAACAAAATAAATATTATTATTTCTTATTACATCCAGCGTCTGGTCAGTGATATCAAACTGATTATTGTTTACATAATGCAAAAATCATTGGTTAAAAGTGTTTAACGAATTACTATACTTAACAATTACGAAAACGAATTCTCCTGAAAAATGACTAATTGAAACTACTAATGCACTATGCTACGACCTTGCGTAGGAGGTATCGATCTTTCCCAATAAGACTTTATTTGAAAAGTTATTAGCGTTTGTTTATGTCCCAAAAAGACTTTATAGTATTATTATGGTTTTTGTAGTATTTATCTTTATAATTAAACTTTAAAGTCATTGATGATAGGTTACTCTTTTATGATGATGATGATGATGGTGATGAATGAATCTTTAAATAAAGAAATTATTGTTATTTCTGTGACCATAAAAGTCCTATCTTCTATTTACTTTAGTCGCATTTCGTTTCAAATTTTGCAGATTTCAGTTCGACAGTCTGAAAACGAGTAATATAATTGATTGATTGCTCTGATTTTAGAGATTTCATTAAATGAAATATTTCTAAACAATTACAGTTAAGAATTTATGTTCTGTTCTAGGAATGCCGTCAAAATTCTAAACAAGAGAATTATTTAAGAGAATAATTTAGCAAGGAATTATTTCAGTAACACTGCCGTCGTTTAGAATTCGTAACGTTTCAGACTAAATGCCTAACAAAAATTTAAAATTCTTCTCAACTTCGGCAAACGCCAGACATTGTAATAGGCTTATTGAATTAATAAATTCGATGAACCTTTAGAAGAAAGATAAAATATCAGACGTTTCTGTGAAATATTTGTAAGAAGATATTCGTTGAAAAATTAAAAAAAAATTGAGTTGCTTCTTCAGCTTTTAATCAATTTTTAAAATAACAAAAACCTTTGACAGAGAAAATAAACGAAGCAGGTAAAGAAAACATCATATTTTGTTTTGATAGGCTCGCACTTGACCACTATTTCATCTGGCATGCGATGATGTGGTCGACGTTGGAGCACGCTTGCCTAGAAGTAACCTATTCATTCTTGACTTAAAGACCCCTAAGTTGTAGCTAACAGGGAACACAGAATCCGGCAGGGAATTCGACTCCTTAGCTGTACGCACAATGAATGATATTGTCTATAAAACGCAAGGCTTTTTGTATGGTGGGAAATGTTCAAATGACTTCTCCCGGTCTTGGGTTGAACGAGAGGGCGTCTCAGACTTAACTAAATACCACCGTATGTTCCACCGTGTCTTGTCTTCCGGGTGGTGTCTTGGGTGGAACGAGAGGGCGTCTCAGACTTTAACTGACTACCACCGTATGCTCCACCGTGTCTTCCGGGCCGTCCGCACAATGGTGACACCCGGGCTATTCTTCCGCTTGAATCCGGTGGAGGAACCACCCGAAATTACCTTGTGCGGTTAGGACCTGCGTCAGTGCGTCATAAGGAAGGTGGAGAACACCGTGACGCCTCTCCAGCCACTCCTCACAGAGGGGACTTACCGCCATGATAATTTAGTTGCCCTCTGCGTTCAAAAGCCACAGTCACTGTTTCAAATGTTCCTGCAACATAAAGTATAACTAGATATGACTGGGCCCACAGCAAAACTCAAACTGCAAACAACACATCGATTTCAATTGCGTCTTAATAAATCGGATGGTTGTATTGGACAGGGCGACCGCGGTGCTACGATGTATTGTAATCGATTCGCTCAATTTCGCTGAATCGGCGCGGTTTCACTGTGGCCTGCACTGACCCAACTCGAAATTGATTTGGGAACGAACAGTGAAATTCCGAATTATTGCTGCAAGTGGATTTCGGTAACAGTAACTTTCTTCTTTTTTGAGGGGATAAATGATCGGATAACTGCTCACGCTTTGGTTGGAGAGAGACGGAGTGTCAGACTTTTACTGACTAGAAAAGCTCACCTGTGTTCCTTCAGTTATCCTTTGCGTTGCAGGGCCGTGGCGACTCTTTCGAAAAACCCGCAGCCCTGGCTGTACATCTTTTTTTTAGGTGGGAAATCATCTAATGACTTCTCCCGCCCTTGGGCGGAGCACGAGGGTGTGTCAGACTTTTACTGACTAAAACCCATTCCTAGTTCCTTCGTTGCCTTGCATTCCAGGGCCGAGTTTTCCTTTCAGAAGCGAACCCATGGCCCCAGTAGGCTTCGACCCTGCTGGGCCCCTACAGTTTGCTGACATCTCCTTGAAGCGCGCGTGGAACACTACGCGCCGTCAACGACTTGGGCTTGTCTGGACGGTTACCGGACGGTCAGACGGCGAGCTTCCCATTGCTCGCCGTCCGCAAGCCCGCGCCTACTGTGGCCGGAAATCGGGATCGCGATCCCGGCGGCTGAGGCGTGAGGGCCGAGCCCTCACGCGTGCGGCCGCCTCATTTGCTAGCATTACTGCTTCGCAGAAGGAGGTGACCGCCTGCCTCTCCTCCTCGCTTCGGACCATGGCCTGTACCAAGGGCCCAGCGCGAGAGATCGTTGTAGCCGATCGCCCCCATGCCCAAGCGGGGTACATCTCTAGCGTGTGCTCCACCGTGTCCTCCGGGTGGTCCACACAGTAGTGACACCCGGGCGATACTTCCGCACGAATAGCTGTACTATCTTGAGGTTTCTTTTTTGACGGAATTTTTTCGAGTAGATTTCAGTGGCGTTTTTAATTATTTGCAAATGGATTCCTAGTGGATATTGTGATGTGAAATTGTGTCTCAAGTGCCTGCACAACTAGACAATATGTGAAATCATTGGAACAGACGCGATCTCGGTAAAATGGAGTTGAGATTTTTTTTTGTAGTGTTGACTATCTCAGCGAAGCTTACCAAGATGGCTGACTCGATACATTTACTATCAAATAATACAAAAAAACATTACAATGTATTACATCCGAATTCTAATGGTAAACAATGTAACTTCTTTCAGTCTTTAATAATAATTAAGACTTGACCTAAAGGTTTCAGTTACCAGGCCATAAAACCCCAAATTAAAAAAAAAAACTAGCCTGAGAGTTTTTTTATCATTGTGATTGTAATATTACATATTTCTAATAATAGGGGTTAAAGTATGAAATTGCCGTTTTTTAAAACGGGTTGCTTTGAAAAGTTATATCTTTGGATTGACTTGGAATTATAAGTTCAAATAAACTTTATATTACAGGTACGTTATTCTGTTTTCAAAATTAGGTATTTATTGGTATCTTTGTGTTTTGTATTTTCTGTAATATTGCAGTTCTCATAACTTAAAATCCAAAGTCACTTCAAAGCAACCGCACAGCACAGCACAGCACGTTTTAAAAAACGGCAATTTCATAGTTAAAGACCTAATATGATGTTTAAAAATCATCATAAGTCTAGTGTAGAAAGGATAGTGTGTATTTCGTCCTGTATAGCTTCGTCTCTTTCTCACACGCGTTCAGGGCAGCGGTGAATCTTTCGAGCACACCCATTGTTTAGGATAAGCTCTGTTTTTTTAACAGTAAAACAAAATGATGAAACGAAAACACCATCCCATATACTGTTTAAATAACAATGTCAATTTGTGAAATAATTTAATTTTGAAATTATATTTGCCGAGCTCGTAGCGCCATAATAGCTTTTATTATGAAAAGCTGTTCGCGTAAATTAACAGATTTATTTCGTAGGAACTCTTTGCTATGGTTGTATTAAAAGTTAATTGATGCAATCTACTGTTTTAATCTACGAGTCACTACTTATTTTAATGAGTCTCTAATTAAAAAAAAACACCGATTCTTAAAAGCTTTGAGTGGTACTGTAATGACTGGTATTTTTTTTGTTTTAACTTTCTGACACTCTCTCACAGGTACGTTAAATTGGTACCATTGAAGTTCTAACTTCTGTCCACGCCTTCGCCCGCGTGACAGTAGGTTTCTCCATATGGGTGAACTTTGTAAAACTCCTTACTTGTTCTCAGTTAGGGTTGCCAGGTCTTCAAACCGAGAAGCCGGACAGACCAGCCAATTTAGCCGGACATTTTTTTTTAAGTCAAAATTGACTTTTTTATTATTGACCATAATAGGTATATATATATATTGGCTGCTGTCATTGCTAGTCCGCTCCGCTTACGTTAGCGATACAAGATAAAGTAGAAGACATGACAAGTCCAAAAAAAATAATTAAAAAAGGCCGGACTCCGCCTAATTTGGCCGGACGCGCAACTAAAAAGCCTGACCCTGTCCGGCTTTATCCGGACGCCTGGCAACGCTATTCTCAGTATACATTATAAAATGCACCTCTGTGCAAAATTTCAGTGTTTAAGGTCCAAGGCTTTGGGGCTAGGCGTTGAAGAGTCAGTGAGTGAGTCGGGACAGCTGTGAAATCCCAACTAAAACATAAATATTAAAATATTCTTTTTATGAACCTACTACGTGGTCTCTATCACCCTTGGTTGACTGGTAGAGAATAATAGAATAATAATATTCCATAACTTTCACACGACTTCATCTGTTTTTGAGCTTGTACTATGAATACTACACGACTGATAAACATACTTAAATATTTCTAAATACAAACATATTATAGACTAGCTTTTGCCTGCGGCTTCACCCACGTACATAAAAATAACCTATGTCACTCAGGAATAAAACAGCTTTCTATCGGTGAAAAAATTTCAGCAATCGGACAAGTACTTTCAGAGATTACCTCCTACAGACAAAAAAAACATAAAAACAAACTTTACTTCTTTGTAAAAAAAAAATGTAGATAAAAGGCATTAAATCTGCTTTTGTATGTTTGTGTTGCATGAAGTTTAATTAATAAATAAATACATAATGGCAACTTCTCTTTTTTTAACTGTTATAAACTAGTGCTTGTCAGCGATCCCATCTGATGGTAAGCAGACCATAAACCATAAAGATTTCGCTTATAAAAATCGGCAGATTTATCTGTGTTCAAGTCCTCTTGAAATTCCTTAAATCTTTTTTCAAAGTATGTCTCTCTGATGGTGGCGCATGTGTTGGATCACTCGGTTCCCTTCAAAATGGTTGAGCTGAGTGGTGCTACTATTAGCGTCATGTTCGTGAACGGGCGCTGTCAGTTGAGACTGGTCATCTCTTAGCTTCCAGTTGCTATTTTAATATCTATATTTAGTTTTATTTTTACTTTATTTACATTGTTCTCACATGATAGCGACAAGAAACATGTAACAGAGATATTTGTAATTACAAAACATTATTGAAAAGAGTGTCCATGGAGTTTCTTGCACATTCTTCTCCACAGAGTGCTACGCTTTGGAATGTGCAATTAGCATCATTTTTTTTTTCTGACTGACTGACTTCATGACATTTCAAAAGTGCCTGTAAATGGTTTATTTGAAATAAAATGCTTTGAATCTTTGAATCTTCTTTGAATCTTGTATGACGTTCTTCAGTTGCTGTTCTTTGCTACTTTATTATTGCTGATTTTCAAAAGAACCTCCTTTAAAATAGAACTATATTAAACAAATGAGAGAGCAGTGATGGCCGAGTGGTAACGGCCCCGACTTACGAGTTGTAGGTCGCGGGTTCAAACCCAGCCAGGCGCATGACTTTGTGTAATTTATTTCATCATCACTGCTCTCAAAACGGTGAAGGAAAACATCGTGAGGAAACCGGCATGTCCTAGAACCGAAAATTCGAAGACATGTGACATTCACCAACCCGCACTGGGCCCGCGTGGTGGATTACGGCCCATTCCCTCTCCTAGAGAGGAGGCCTGAGTCCCAGCAGTGGTAACATTAAAAGGCTGATTATGCTTACTAGTAAACAAATCCGTATTGATCACAATAAACAATTTCACCTCACCTCAGACGCAATCAGAGCCGTTAACATAACCACTGACCAACAGTCAATCCATCCAGTACGTACCTACAAACTTTATGAACCTTTTACGATATACCAGTTTTAACGTTAAAACTAGTAAAACGTTACTGGCGTGAGAACTACCAACAGTACTGAACAATCTCGCAATAGTTTTTAGGGGTCCGTACTTAAACGGTAAAAACGGGACCATATTACTAAGACTCCAGTATCAGACTAACTGTCACCAGACTGTATCTCTTGAACCGTGATAGTTAGACAGTTGAAATTTTCACAGATGATGTATTTTTGTTGAGATAGTGTCAGACTTTTACTGACTAAAAACCCACTCCTGTTCCTCGTTGCCTTCATCCCAGGGGGGGTGGGTTTCGTTTTCACACTACCCATGCATGGCCCCAGTAGGCTTCGACCCTGCTGCGCCCCTACGATTTGCTGACGTCTCCCTGAGGCACGCGTGGAACAATACGCGCCTTCGACGACTTGGGCTCGGTCCGGACGGTTACCGGACGGTCGGACGTCGAGCCACCCATTGCTCGCCGTCCGCAAGCTTTGCGCTTGAAATATTTACAGAATATTTAGTTGTAAAATAAATAATTAAATTAAAATAAAATAAATTAAGAGGAACTCCCATACAACAAACGTGATATTTTTTTCTCGATCCTAACAACGACAATTGGCGGAAACTAAGTAATGGTACGAAATCCTTCGCGCTCTACTCATACTCGCACTTGACCAGTTTTTGACTATTTACGACTAAAGTTGTGCGTCGTAAAAATGTTGTCTGGTCAAACTATAGTATGAAGTTTATTGAAAGCCTTTTGGTGAAGGCTTTTGTAAGTTCGGAGACAAACAAGAAAAACTAGATAAGGAATTAGATGTGTACGTTGATTTGTGGTTTGGGCTATAGTCAGCAAACTGCTGACTGTGTCGCAAAAATAGTAATGCTGAATTGCCTCGGACAAGACACTGGCGCTCGCCGGAGCAAAAAGAGTTGTAGGACTGTTGCCAGATATGGTTTTATTACGCCTTGAATAGAATTGGGTGCTGACAATCTTGTGATAGACTTGTTTCTCTGGCTGAATTTAATAAGGCTGAAATTATCGTTGATTAAATGCATAAGCATAAGCATAATCAGCCTTTTAATGTTCCCACTGCAATCCACCACCCGGGCCCAGTGCGGATTGGTGAATGTCACATGTCTTCGAATTTTTGGTTCTAGGACATGCCGGCTGCCTCACGATGTTTTCCTTCACCGTTTTGAGAGCAGTGGTGATGAAATAAATTACACAAAGTAATGCGCCTGGCTGGGTTTGAACCCAGCGAGAGAAACCATAAAATGATTTCACACCTAAATAAAAATGGTGTAGATGTCGTTCTTTTTATCGATACCTATGCGGTCGTCTTTGAAATATCGCTAAACCATCTGCATACGAACACGGTTACTGGTTCAAAAACATCATTTCCTTCGTTATCTCTGCTGATATTAGGGAACCAGTAATGGGATCCAATTTACTTGCCTCACGTTCGGTTCCTAATCGAAAGGACTATGCTTTATAACAATACGTGATCTGAATATGCAAAGGCAAATTGATTTCAGGACAATGAGGTTCTATTCATATCGGTTTTGGTACTGATTGGGTATATATTGATGTAGGTATGATATCTTTTCTTTATACCGATGTACCTATGTGAAAAGGTTCGATTGATAGCTGTTGAAATGTTACTTATTATCAGAGGTCGAAATAGGTAAAGTATAATTACCTAAAGTCTCTGGAAGTAACAGAGTCGACACACGGTAGAGTATACGGTAGAGGTGTGCCTCGCTTGGGCAGAGCACCGCCGTGTCCTAGTGGTGGCGATCGGCGGCCGTGACTTCTCACGCCGGGCCTTGGTTGATGCAATAGTCCGGAACGAGACTCGCTCTACCCTAGGGTAGAGCGTCTACCACTCGTCGTGCCACTCTATAGTGGCAGATGTCATTAGATGATTTCCGACCTTAAAAAAAAAGAGTCAATAATACCTTCTCTGAAATCCCAGCATCATAAACATGTCGATTAAATCTCGGGATTTATGAAATTAGAAATTTAAAGATATTTGATTGAAATAATGTTTTAACTGTGTGTGATTGATTTAAAATTCATTTTCATTTGAAATTGCTTAAATGCCATAGTTTTATGTATATATTTGAGACTACCGAATGAAAACTTTTGAGCATGTGGACTAATTAACTGTTTTCTTTTGTTCCAGGTATGATTTCCACGAAAGTGTCACAGAAACCCTATTGTACAGATACCGGTACGAATCTTGAGCGCTGGCTAAGCTGACTTCCACTTGCGCAGAAGTGAAATATCGGGTCTCTTTAGTGGTATGAAGTGAGACGCGGGGGCGGGGAGTGCAGTCCTTGTACAGCGATTGGCTCGCCGATGTGCGATGCGTAAAGAGATCCCCACTCTTTCGCCTAGCGATCAAGATTCGTGCCGATATCTGTATACCATCAAAGGTCGCCAATTTCACAAGTTCCATTACGGTATTTACTACACCAATGATTTATTTGTTTATTTTTTTCGTAAATTAACACCATAATAGCTATATTACACCAATACGATGCCTACCTACTGTACGAGGATATTTCTATTCCTATAAAGGACAATGATGGACGGTACGCTTGCCGATTGACTGCTACGCTGCATGTCGCGGGTTCGATTCCCGTGCGGAACAAATATTGTATTACCTGAAAGTGCTTTTAATATCGTGCGGATTTCATTACCTACGCATGCGGGTTTGTCCTGCATGCAGGAAATTTCAAAATGCAAAAAAAACGCGTCCCGCGTGCGTATTCCACGCATTACAATAAATACTTGTATGAAATTGATATTTGCGGGGGTTACGCTTGCGGAGCAATCCCGCATGCGTGATCAAAACCGCACGATATTAAAAACACCCTTAAGATAGGTGTCTTGTGTATGTGTGTTTAATGTTTGTGAACGCACCCACGAAACAGAAGTCATTCCTAGTGAGGGACAGTCGTATAAAATGAAATATACATAGAAAACAACATATACGCCTATACATTTTTAAAGCACTTCAGTGAAATTTAGCAGGTTGCAGTGAAATAATTCGGTAGCAATAAGGTTTAGCTTTCCTAATTTAAAAAAAATACTTAATATAAACTAGTGCTACACTTTTTTTTATTATTATTTATTAAACAATAACATATATACATTCATGCTAACATATATACATACCAGCACAAACCATCGCGGGTTTAACAGCGGCATGTCAGAAGCGACAAACTCGGCGCCAATATATTTTAAGCGAACAGTAGGTAAACATGCATAGTCCTCATTCAAAAGATACTGCGATCCCATCTGATGTTAAGCAGTAATACAATCGTTGATGGTGAAGCGAACTAGTTTATTAAGGGCCTATTCACTCTAGTCTTGAAGACACCTAAATTATAATCGGATGATGAATTGATGAAGATCGCAGTAGACAAATTGTTCCAGTCCTTCGATGTAGGCACGCGGTATAAACGACGAGGCGACTATGTTGAGTAAACAAGGGGTAAACTTGTTCAGGTTTGTCCTTGAGGATGGCATCAGTAGTTTTAAAATTTAGGGCCACAGATAAAATAACCTATGGGTTAAACCAGGTGTACGTGCTCCAGTCAGTAATGTACACCACTTGCAAAACTAAGAAACGCATTTAAAATTACATAAACGTCGCGTCGCCGTCATACTAATAAATTAACCAGATCGGTTCAAATAAGCACCAAATTTTAAATGCGTGTCTTTTTTCCGCGACGACTTTTTGTGCGCTAACGAAACGCGCGACAGCATCGTTATTAACGCGCGTTAGTCGCATTTGCAAGCGCTATAGAAAAAATGCCAACGCGCTACAGCATCGCGACTGTATCGATGCGAACGCGCTACAGCATCGCTACAAAAAGTTTTGAAAGTGGGGCACGTTACCAACTGGGGCATGAATGCCTGGTTTACCTTAAGGTAAGTAGCTTGACCCAAAACAGTACCAATCAAGCAAACAATGATATTCTCAGAAGCATCTCACGTAATTACAGTACAAATATTATATAACTGGCAAATACACGAACAAGATCTGACAGAATAATAACATATAATCTGGTTATTGGACCATAGTTCGTAGTATTGACCCTAGAGGGACATTGATTCGATGGTACAGACGGTTCGGAGAACAATACTTCTCTTATCAGTCCGTGAGTCGTTAACAATGGTTGTTAGACTTGTTATCATCGTTAGGAGGGAATGTAGGACCTTGTATGTATCTACTATCTTACATATAAACTAACTAAGCAAATAATCGAACTGAACAATTTGAATTGGTAAAGTTTTGAACGAGGGATGTTATGAAACTTCGTAACCGAAACAAACTAACGGATATCCGAAATACAAAAATAATCTATCTGTATTATATTAGCATAATCAGCCTTTTAATGTTCCCACTGCTGGGACTGAGGCCTTCTCTCTACGAGAGGGAATGGGCCGTAATCCACCACGTCGGCCCATTGCGGGTTGGTGAATGTCACATGTCTTCGAATTTCTGGTTCTAGGACATGCCGGTTTCCTCACGATGTTTTCCTTCACCGTTTTGAGAGCAGTGGTGATGAAATAAATTACACAAAGTAATGCGCCTGGCTGGGTTTGAAATCGGGGCCATTACCACTCGGCCACCACTGCTCCAAACTGCGCACTGTATTATATTATATTTAAAAAAAATGTAGAAGTTTTTAGTTATGCGCGTCACGTAAAATGTACGAAATCGATGTAGATAATTAGGCGACCTAACGTTTATTATTGGACTCAAAGAAGAGATCGACTGGTATTGTATTTGAAGACAGAAAAAAACTTTACTACAACACATTCAAGAAATAATACCAATTTTTAACCTACTTCAAAAAGGAGGAGGTTATATGTTCGGCTGAATGTATGTTTTTTATTTTTATTTTTTATGTATGTTCACCGATTTCTCGGTCAATTATAGACTGATATTGAAATTTTTTTTTTTTATTGAAAGGTTATGCTTCCAAGTTGGTCCCATAGAAATATTGTTATGATCTGATCATGAACTTCGTAGATATGAAACAGAACTCCTCATGGGATCACAGCAGAACTGTCGTAAGAAGTAAAATTGCTTTGTTTATACGTGTAGTCGATGACTGACTGAAAGAAGAGGGGTAATATATCGAACTGATCTGATGATGAAGCCTGAAGTTTTTTTGAATTGAAGGCACCGGAACTCTGTAATAAATTAATTTAATCTAACCGTGTTTGATATTATTAGAATTGTCATGAGATGCACACTGGCTATAAGGCATTTAAGTATGGCTGAGGGGTACTTTTTAGTGGTGGTACCATAACTAAAAAGTGAAAAATAAAAAACTTTTTACAAAAAAAATACAACCGACTTCAATGTAAAAAACACTGAAAAGTGCAAAATAACTTTAATTTCGGAAGTCGGTGTTAAATAACGAAGAGACAAAACTATTATAGAAACACCGACTTCCGAAATTAAAGTTATTTTGCACTTTTCAGTGTTTTTTACATTGAAGTCGGTTGTATTTTTTTTGTAAAAAGTTTTTTACCTGTAAGACCACTTCTTGGCCGTAAACAGTTCGAAAAGACGGATTCTTAATAATAAAATAAACCACGAACTGTTTTTGATAGCATAGTTCACTATTTTTGGAAATAACAAAGGGTGTTTTTAATATCGTGCGGATTTCATCACGCATGCGGCTTGCCTCGCATGCAGAAAATTTCATAGTGCAAAAAAATGTGTCCCGCGTGCGTATTCCACGCATAACAATAAATACTTGTATGAAATAGACATTTGTGGGGGTTAAACGTGCTTGCGTGATCAAAACCGCACGTATTAAAAACACCCAAAATATGCGTACATTAATGTCTTAAATAAATAACTAACTACAAATATTAATAACCCAAATACATTATAGGTACCTACTAATTTTGTATATTGCGGGGGAAGTTTGAAAGAGTTGCCCTAGAACGCAACGGGTAAATGAAGAAAAAAATTTAGTCAGTATAAGTCTGATACGAACTCGCGCTCCAACCTAGACAGCAGAGACATTTGATGATTTCTATTATTTGAAAAATATCTAGCTATACATGGTGTCTTTGCAATCGACGTACAAACGAATACCATAAATCCAGTACATGATTCTGGACGCCCCAGTGGTGGAATTTTTCGTCGGTTTTTTTAAAAATTTTGTTGTTTGATTTTGTACAGTTTAAATTTAAAAATTTACTTTTTTTAATTTAAACTGTACAAAATGATTATTATCAAATTTTTTGTGAAAAAAAAAAATGAATGAATTACTTTTAAAGTTAAAATTATCATCGGGTGGCGTTAGAATAACGATTTTACACAGTTTAAATTAAAAAAAGTACGTTTTTTTTAAATTATATATATTTGCCTAGTGCGGTCTTCCCGTGCGATTATAATTTAGGTGCTTCAAGGCTAGAGTGAATAGGCTCTTATTAAAATAATGCGCCTCACCATCAACGATTGCATCACTGCTTACCATCAGGTGGGATCGCAGTCAAGCACTGGTTTATATCAAATTAAAAATATATATGTGTTCTCGCTTTCTCCCACTATTTTACTACAGATAAACTCAGAAAAAAAAGGGTACTATAAATCGTATATTCAATGCGATGTATAACTTAAACCACTACATGCGATAACTTGAGAGGGGTTCGTGATTGAACCCGAAATTGGTCCTTTGTCTGAGCCTTTATTGTAATAGACGTTTTTATTATCTCTAGGAATTCGAGCATAGCCCTTTTGGCTAGACGGTCCAAATCTTTACGAGCTAACTCGAAATGTAGACTAAGTGGCGTAAAAAAATCTAAAATTACAAAAAGAACTAAGAAGGTTCTTTACCAGACTGTCCTTGAAGAATTATTATAACCAATAACTAACTTCAACAAAAGGAGGAGATTCTCAATTCCACCTTTTTTATATCTTGTTTCGTGAAATCTTCGAGCCAAATGTTAAAGAATTTGATAATTCTTTATATGTTTTGAAGAGTATTTTCCCCGGTGCAGCGGTGGTCTTATTTACCGTAGGCATGGGCTTACGGACGATGAGCATTAGGTAGCTCTCCGTCCGGACCGAGCCAGAGTCGTCAACAGGGTGTAGTTTTTTACGCGCGCCTCAAAGAAATGTCAGCAAAATCGTAAGGCCGTAGCCTACTGGGGCCATGGATTAACTTCTGAACGGGAAACCCGTGGTCTTCTTGGAAAGACGCAAAGGGTAACTGAAGAGACATAGGTGTCATTTTAGTCAGTACAATGCGTTCCAAATAAGAATAGGATCGATTTTTACGCCATATTGTGACGTCATAGCTGTCAAATCTAAAAATTGGGTAGGGTGAGCAAAATAAGATTTTTTTTAAAATAATGTTTATTTACGAATCATGAACGAAAAAAGTTTAATCAGAATCCACTTCTTCAATTTTGCTAATCCTGCGTCACTGTGTGAAGTGTCTGAGTAGTGGCAAGTGGAAGAAGAAGGCGAATTGTTCCTAACAATGAAAATAAGAAAGAAAATAGTTTTTTTTTAAACAAATTATGACTTTAATATATATTTAATTAATTTAGATTAAATAGTAACGTTTTATTTTCACCTAGATTTAACTAAGACTCAGTAATACAAAGCAAAAAAAAACCGTTATTAATACGCAAATAAGTTTTCTTTGCAAACCGTACTTTTCAATCAGCATTTGACAGATCCAGGTTATTGACTTTCCTATTTTTATTTGGAACACATAGTAATTGTATAACACGTCCTAGAGCTGGTCAAGTCATTAGATAATTTCCCATCTTAAAAAAGTTGGTCTTATTTAAATAAAATTTTAATCATCATCATCTTCCTGCCCTTGTCCCGTGTTATTTGGCGTCGGCGCAATACGTTTTTTTCTTCCATTCTGCCCTGTCACTCGTCATGCTATCACTAACTTCCTTTTCTTTCATATTCACTCTTCACACAATCCATCCATCTTTTCTTTGCCTCCCTCTCCATCCACCCACATGTATGCACATATCTTATTTAAATTTTAATCTTTTTCCATTTTTAAAATTTACTTGATTAGACACTAGAAGATTTCTTCACCTTGATTACCTAAGACAGACGTGTCCTTAATCAACGAAAGTCTATAGATAGCAGGGGTCCGCCATTATTGAAATTGGTTCAGAAACATTACAGCCGAGATGAATGGTGAGTTAAGTCCACTTAAATATGCTGCTGGATTATTTTTTTAAACAGACTTTGTAGCTCTAAAAAATTATTTATAAGGAATAAAAAAGTATAATAAGATTAGAAATATGGTACAATCAATAGTATCCGTTAGTGGCTTGGCCCGTGTGAAATTAAAAAAATATCTGAAGAAAACATATCCCCGGGATAAAAAATATCCTCGGTGTCTTCTATGGTCTACCCACGTGCCAAATTCCTAACGGCAAAATCCAAAAACACTTTTTGACTGACCTGGGAATCAAACCCAGAACCCCATGCTACAAAGCAGCACGAATAATCAAAAGAGTTAACGTAGCCCTGGAACGCAATGGCAACTGAAGGAACACAGGTGAGTTTTAGTCAGTTAAATTCTGACACGCTCCACCCAGAGCGGAAGAAGTTATTTAAATATTTCACATCTCAAAACAAAAGGGGCCAATGCTCGGCAGTCAGAGCCAATTTGAAATATCAATCTATCTCTACTGACTTAACCAATACCATACACGCATCAAGAACAAAGATTACTGTACTTAGTCCCAAAACTTTATTACATCGTTATTAGAGTCCGACCGAAACACGATTTGCACCCGAAACCGTAACCGAATGTTCGGCTCGTCTCTCAGTTTCGGCCTTTACCGAAACCGAATCTGATGTGGTCGGTACAGTCCTAACTATATTTCGATATAGTTATGCTTCACTATATAACATAGGATAACTCTAACGATAAATCAACGATTATATAAAAATTATAACATATCTATATATACCATAAGGAAGCATAAATTATACAGATGTGACATAGGAGTATTTCAAAGTATTTTATCTAGACTTACTGGTTCCTCAGAAGTGGCTAACAAACTTAATATGTTGTATGTAATAAATAGATCCTTATGAGCCTTTGTTTAGTATCTAGTGTTAGATATAAAAGTAGGTTATAACGGAACTGTCATAGTCGAATTACGACTGGTTTCTAAAACAAGTAAAAGAGTAAAAGGGGAAAAAAACATACATAGGTAGATGAACGGTATTAATCACAATCTTAAGCTGAAAGGCGAATATTCGGCCCCTTTTTGGCCGAATTCTCAAGCCGAAACCAAAACCAAAGTTTCGGCTTCGGTCGGTCTCTAATCGCTTTTAGCCTGCCACTGTCCTTTGCCCAAAAGCCCTATACATATTACTTTAATAAGTGTTTTATGCTTGGGTCCCTTTTTTGTCAGCTGGTAAGGCTGAGGGAGGCCTTGGATATGCGGTAACTGATATGCCTGTCTCCCTGTCATTCATTTTGTGTAGTTTATGTACATAAAATATCGTTTATATGCCGCTGATATAGTGTGTGTTTGCATTTGGGACACTTTTTTGATGGTGTAAGTGGAAGTTGTTTAAGGTTACTGCACGGAAGGAAAAGGCCTGGCCATTATAGGTATGACATTTTGTAAAAAATATTTTCTTATTGTTTAATAAAATCTAAACCAGAGGTTTAGAAAGAAGAAGAAGAAGAAGAAAGAAAAACTGTTTATTCGCGCGAAATGACGCAATCTTTACATATCTATAGGTATTATCTGAGGTGAGGTGAGGTGGTTATGATGAGGTGTTATCTTACCTATACATACTCAATATTTTTTGTGGTTAAAAAAATAATAATTTGTGTCCATCGACACCGACGCGAAAAGAAGAAGACAATTATGGAAGAGAAATCCAATTCCTGCAAAAAACGCTAATTGTTGCTTACGATGTTCTTCCTGAAAAGACTCGGTATAATCAAATAGTCCCGCTCTGGGTGGAGAGAGGTAGTGTCAGACTATTAACTGACTAAAACCCTCCTTGTTCCTTCAGTCACCCTTGGCCCACGTCAACTCTTTCGAACAATCCCACAGCCCTAGTACACGATCCATAATGAGTCAAGTACATATTTAGACTCTTAACACTCATCAATCAACCAATTAACCCGTTTCATCGCAATCCAGTTCTGTTTCAACTCGTCTTCAATCGAATAGGAAACCCTCATCGATCATCCTCCATCCACTGGGTATTCCAATGTCCACTTTCATTTGGGACTTCGGAAGGTACAAGTTGTGAAGGAATGCGCGGATTAGATCAAAATATTTCTGAAACAAATCAAGCAATCGGTTCAATGCGAATGTTTTCCGGATATTTAATTAAAACTTCGGTTTTTCAAAACTTGCGTTCGGTTTGGTTTAGAAGGAATGTTTTTGATCTTTGTTGGAACGTAGGCTAACTTTCGTGCGATATATTTGTTGTTCATTGATACATATATTATGTTAGTGGGAAATCCGTTTAGTGTTGTTATTACACAACTGCACCAGAAGGAGAGTTAGCCTTAGGCCGGTTGTACACACACGTTTTTTTTTTGACGTGAAAAGCAACTGTTAACTCTCTGTGTGTAGGTACGGTCGTCAGTGTTGTATAGATCACTGTGAAAGCTTGTTGTCAAAAAAGTGGCATAAACCACGGTGGTGTTATCGTGCCGGAGACAAAACGTGCGTGAACAACTACGCACGGTCAATAAACCATAGATACAAGTGGCCTTAAGCTTACTTTCCACGGACGCGTAGCTTCATAGACGCGTAATCGTTATTATACGCTTGGTGTACGCCTGCGTGCAGCTTACATACAAAACTATAACGGCGAAGCGATATCGTCGTGTTTGAAGCTACGCGTCCTTAAATAGTTGGCCTTATGTTTTTCGAGTGTATGTATGTAAGTATATTACTTTGGCACGCCCTAGTCTTAACGTCTTATTGCATTTTAACTTGAAGAAGTGTCGTTAAATTCGTATTAATGATAAGAGTACCACTAGCCTTAACAGTACCTAATTTAACGTTAAGGATAACGTTAAAAGGTGCTCTGGAGTGACGCCACTTGCACGTGGAGTTGCCCAGAAGCAAATAATGTATAAATCAAACAAGGGCACGGACGTCATGTCCGGGGTTTAAATGTAATGCAGGAGTGTGGTTTTAGTCAGTAGGAGTCTGACACTGCCCAGACTGGCTCATCTGTGAGGCAGCCTGGGCGTCCATGAGGATTTCCCAATCCTGCCGGAAAAAAAAATAAAAAAAAAAACAGTAACTTAAAATGACGGAATTATTAGCGCCGAATTATGTTGTTGCCAATTTTTTTTTTTGATACTCATGTAGACTATCAAAATGTAGATGGCGTCAAATCTACGATTGAACTAAAATAAATTGCATTAACTGCGTTAGACTGCTTAAAGTGACTTGTTTCGAACTTTGTAGTCTGGTTTTTTGACTTTGTCAACTTTTTACTGTGGTTATTTAGGTAGGTTTTTGGAAAAGCGAGGATCAGAAATCATCCGATGACTTCTCCCGCTCTGGGTGGAGCGGGCATGTCAGACTTTTACTGACTAAAACTACATCTGTATTCCTTCAGATACCCTTAGCGTTCTAGGACCACGAGTTTCTTTTAGGGGCCTTTGAGCTTCACCTATACTGTTGTTTTTTGGAAGCTTTTTTGAAAATATTAGGGGTTAAAATATGAAATTGCTGTTTTTTAAAACAAGTATCTTTGGATTCGCTTGGAATTATAAGTTTTCCACGGTAGAACTCATATTACAAAATAGTGCGAGTTTTCTTATATTTCATACAAAAATAGTTGCAAGTACTGCGATATTACAGAAAATACAAAACACAAAGAATCCAATAAATACCTAATTTCGGAAAAAGTATAACGTACCTTTAATATAAAGTTTATTTGAACTTATAATTCCAAGTCAATCCAAAGATATAACACTTCAAACAATCCGTTTTAAAAAACGGCAATTTCATACTTTAACCCCAATTATTTAGGCGAGTGGTTTGCAACCGCTACGACCGTGTCCTATTGACGCATCAGCAACTTGCAAAAAAAGAATGGTTAGTCATAATATGGAGCCTTAAACGTGATGTGTCTAGACGCTTTGCAGAGATCTTCGGTAACAATTGACACAGGAACTTTTGAAGACTTCTTGCAATTTAATACAAGTCTCAAAGAATATTCAACTCATTTTTAGTTCATTCAGACAAAGCTTCAACACTACCTACATCACAAAAAGTTCTAGTAATAAAAACCTCAGCTGAAGTCGAAACTTTATTAAGAAAACACGCTTTCTCTCTGTGGAAGTATAATAAAAACCCAATAAGCACCAAGCTGCGAGGGGTAAATATGAAAATGATGCTCCTACAAAAGTCATTAAGGGAATTTATATTTTTCGCTACAAGTGTGCTGGGCTTTGAACTAAGTTGTCGCTAAGTGCCATTAGACGTAAGTGTGCGTTGTTGCTCGGTCCTGCAGCGAATACACTTTAATATCTCTCGGATATCTTTTAATATGGTTTATGAGAGATGAGTTTTGCATTGCAGTGTTTGCGGAATTTAATTTTGTCACAAAGTGAGGTTTGTTTCTGACAGGAGGTTGGAATTAAATTTTTTGTGGAATATTGAATGTAATAAATAAAGAAAGAGACTCCTTTTCTTTTTCTATTGGTACACAATACCGTTGCCTACGTCTGTTAGTCAATAACGTTACTGGACCACGCTGAAAACCAGCGCTGTGGACTCGTCGCATTTTTGCGTGTGGACACGGCATTATGCTGAGCGCACGGCCGTTTTGCTCGGACGTAGCGCATATATGTTATTTTTAATTAATTATGTTTTTGTCTTGCAAAATGTTTGCAATAAGTTAGTTATAAGTTTGCGGCTTTTCCGGCAAATAAAATGTTTTTCTTTCTTTCTTTCCTTTTCATCAATAACATGAAATACCAGCCTAGTAACAATTCTGGTACCCATTTTATTTTCATTTTTACTTTTAGGCAAGTTTGCTCTATCGTCGAACACATCGTCGCTTATCAGTCAAGATAATGATCAAACGAAAAATCACGCAATTTTTTTGATATGATCACGACTATTCCTCGTTGGAAGGACCTTATGGATGTTTTGAGTAATAGCCACACGTATCAGCTCAATAAACAAAGAAAAAGAATTTTATTAGTGACACGCACTAGACATACAACTAAAAAAAAAATATAACCTAAGTAACAAAATAATTAAACTTTAATAACATTATAAAATTACAAAGTAAAAAAAGACCTGTGCGAAGCTAATAATATTCCTACTTCAGCATATGCTGCGATATTTAAAAAATATAACAGCGCTGGTATTCTGTTAAGGCCTGTGATACAACAGACTTACGGAATACATATTGGAGAATAACCGATAAAAAAAACCAATAATAGTGTCAATAAACTTAAAAAAAAACTTAAATGATAAGAAAAAAAAAACTATTAAGTAAATAAAATTAACTAGAACCTGTAGCCCGCTGCCCCAATTTCCGATTTTTCAATCAAACCCGGTCAAACGTAGTCCTTTTCGTAGATGAATCTAATCTACTTTTCTGAAAAGATTGAGGTGCTCTGAGATCTCTTGTTTCCTTTCTCTTTCAAATTGAAGTATTAAGATTCTGATGAATTCTCAGAACATCAGCAAAAACAATATCTAAAGCCCTTTCCAAATTACTCGACTCCTTGTTCCGCAGCCCACAGTACATCACACAAGACCAACTCGTTAGAAACTCGCACAGTCAGATTACGACCTCTATGTTATGCAAATGGATTTCCTCAGGATATAATTGTGCTCCCAACTTCCACCGTCTCATTTAAAGGGCATTCAAAAACTTCACAACTCAATTTCTGAGTTGCAAACAAGTCAAGATGTGGAGTGTCGTTGTGTTTGTTTGTTTGTTAGTCAACCTGAATCATGTTTGAGGTTTGCGGTTGAGAAAAATTGTGGAAGAATTTCTGGAGGAAGCACTTTGAGAGTTGCTTTTGTATCTGTGTGACATAAATTGTGTTGAAACCGTAATTAATCGAGTAAAAGAGATGATGTTGCACCCGGTTTAATATTGCTATAGACGATGATGGAACTGGTCAAGTATCGTAGTGGTATAAGTAATGGTACATCGACGATCTTGATTCTTCTTTAAAATAATTTGGGCCGATAAAGTGGCCACGAAATGAAGATATCCGCAAAAGAACCAAGGTACATAGCCTGAAGAATCGCTAAACTTAAGAACAGGTGGTTGAGGGGGCTGAAAGGTTCTGGAGTGGCGACCACGTATCGGAAGACGCAGCGTTGGAAAGGCTTCCACAAGGTGGACCGACGACCTGTTGAGGTGGCGAGACGTAAAGGACTGGTCATTGTGGCGACATTTAGGGGAGAACTATGTCTAGCAGCTTCGGCTACGCCTAAAGCAGCGTTAGTGATGGTATTCATAAGATCTTCAAAATTTTAGTTAATTGGGCATTTGGGGAACGCTAGCATGTTTTCATGCTTGGGCTGCGGGATTGTTCGAAAGAGTGAGGATGTTTTTTTTTAATATCGTGCGGATTTTATCACGCATGCGGGAAAGCCCCGCGTGCAGAAAATTTCAAAATGCAAAAAAACGCGTCCCGCGTGCATAATCCACGCATTTCAATAAAAACTTGTATGAAATGGACATTTGCGGGGAATACGCGTGCGGGGCAATACCGCATACGTGAACAAAACCGCACGGTATTAAAAACACCCTGGAACACAAAGTACATCTGAAGGAATATGGGTACCATATCCGTTTTGTCAGCAAAAGTTAAACATTACCTCTCGCTCAACCCAAAGGAGGACAAGTCATGTGATGATATAAACTAGCTGCTGCCAGCGGCTTCGTTCGAACGTGAATCATACAAATATACACACGAACTTATGCCCGATACGTCCTCTCACTTCACCTAAAGTGGGACTTTTTTTTTTTCGGGTGGGTAAATCATCTAATAACATCCCCCGCTCTTGGGCGGAGCGCGAGATAGTGTCAGACTTTTACTGACTAAAAATCTACTACTGTTCCTTCTTTGCCATTTTTTTTTCCAGGGCCCCGGGGATCTCTTTCGCATCACCCATGGCCCCAGTAGGTTTCGACCCTGCTGGGCCCCTACGGTTGCTGACATCTCCTTGAGGCGCGCGTGGAACACTACGTACCGTCGACGACTTGGGCTCGGTCCGGACGGTTACCGGACGATCGGACGGCGAGCCACCCATTGCTCACCGTCCGCAAGCCCGCGCCTACGGTGGCCGGAAATCTGGATCGGAATCCCGGCGGCGGTTGGGGCGTAAGGACCGTTGCCTCACGCGATCGGCCGCCTTCTTTGCTAGCATTACTGCTTCGCAGAAGGAGGCCACTGCCTGCCACTCCTCTTCGCTCCGGACCATGGCTTGTACCAAGGCCCAGCGCGAGAGATCGCTGCCACCGATCGCCCCCACGAGGACACGGCAGTGCTCTGCCCAAGCGGGGCACACCTCTACCGTATGCTCCACCGTGTCCTCCGGGCGGTCCACACAATGTTGGCACCCGGGCGTCTCTTCTGCGCGAATCCGGTGCAGGAACCTCCCGAACTTACCATGTCCGGTGAGGACCTGCGTCATGCGGTAGGTAAGGACGCCGTGAGGTCTTTCCAGCCACTCCTCAAAGAGGGGACTTATCGCCATAATTATGGCGTGCCCAACCTAAAGTGGGACTAGCCTCATCATCATTTCAGCCGAAAGACGTCCGCTGTTGGCAATAGGCCTCCCCCAAGCGTCGCTATAACGACCGGTCATGTGCGTCTCGCATCCATTGGATACTCGCGACTCTCACCAGTTCATCGGTCCACCTTGTGGAGAGCCTTCCAACGCTGCGTCTTCCGGTACATGGTCGCTGCTCCAGAGCCTTTCGGCCCTACAACCGAGCAGCATCTGTTTGTTGATTTTTCACCTCAAAAAATTAAATAAAGACACAACTGGTATGTACTATGTATGACGTTCGTTCAAGTTACCCAAACTTTTTCCAAAACTCAAACCCGATGTGCCATATTTACAGCCCAGTACTGTATTTAGTAATGAAACTCACACATGCCACGGCCGTTAATTACTTAGCTAAACTCATTTCCGACTTCTGTTTGAACGGTGCGTTCGGTTAAATAACACTTGTGCGTACAACTGTTTGCTCAACCCGATTCAGAGAAGAATTAATTGGAATATATTAATCATATTTCAAGATTAAATGAAAATTTTAACTAGATGAACATGTATTTGTGGAAATTAAGTGGTGGTGAGGTTTGTGTTTGATAATCGCCGTATTGAGTAGTGTTGCAACCGAACTCTGCTTCCGCTTCTGCAGAAGTCCCGCAAGCTTTATCACTTCCGTTTCCGCAAAATTTATAACAGACCTCTAAACGGAAGAATACAGCGAGAAGCGCGGGGTTGGGGGGTGGTGGACGACTGGACACATCGGAAGAGGCGTGCCCCCCCTCCCCACGCCTCTTAGTAATATTATAAAGGCGAATAGGTCAAACGGCTAAACAGATTTGTATGAACTTTGTCACACGTGTGGACCATGTCCTGGAATAGATTATAGGATACTTTTTGTCTCAGGGGTATGTTACCTTGAGACAATTTTATGTTTTCACGTGGGTGAAGTCGCTGGCAGAACTTAGTTTACAAAGAAAGAAGTTTACTGAGAAATAATAAAATTATACTCCATAGTTCGTACAAAGACAGAGGGAATATTTTTACCACCATATTTTCCAGGTAATAATTTAAAAATCGCGTTCCAAGTAGATATTCTATTCTCTTACCATGACTATTTGAAGAAATTTCAATTCTCCATTAAATACTCGAAGACAATTTAACAAAAAAAATATTTTTACCCCATCAGTAAATCCTCCTTGTAGTTGGTCCAAGTTTATGCGACAGATTTTTTTACGTTTGCCAAATTGTTCTAACCCTTAAAGGTTTAAAAGGAAGTGAAGGGTGAGGGACCACTTAATTTGTTACCTACAAATTAAGTTGTCCTCTTCCCTGAGGATTTACCTAAACGTGTTCAAATCTTAGTCCTTCGAGCGAGAAAGAGGGATGGAGCTATTATACAGCCTCATCATCATCATCTTTCTGCCCTTGTCCCGTTTTATTTGGAGTCGGCGCAACACGTTTTTTTCTTCCATTCTGTCCTATCACTCGTCACGAGAATTCCGTCCTGTGTCGTCATCGTCGTGGAGCTATACTGCCTCTAGGTAAGCGCGCTCCATCGTCGACCGCATCGTCGCTTTCCATCAGGTGAGATAGTGCTCAAGCGCGAACCTATCAAGAATAAAAAAAAGCCTATATATATATATAGCTTTTATATATATATATATATATATATTTATTTATTTATTTAAACTTCATGTACAGTAGTGGTACATAGGCGGACTTAATGCAACAAGGCATTCTCTACCAGTCAACCTTTGGGTTAAAAAGACAATACTGTGGTAGGTTTGCACAATAAACAAATAACAGATACTTCAAACAGAAAAAATAAAATAAAAAATTTATAGTAATAAAATACATATATATGTTAAAATTATAAACTAATAAATACTATGAAAAATATCAAATTGTTAAGACAACTTAATAAAAATTCTGACGAAGACCAAACTAAAGTTGAGAGGACTTCAAGTAGTAGTTCCGAATTTTACGCTTGAAGGAAAATTTACTTTCAGCTTTTTTGATGTCAAAGGGAAGCACATTCCAGAGTTTTATGGTGGAAACAGCGTATGAATTGGACATAAAGCCAGTACGGTGAGAGGGAATATGAAGGAGCATGTTTTTGGATGCACGAAGGTTAAGATTATGAGAACTGCCCAACACTTTAAAATATTGTTTTAAGTAATCAGGAGCACAAGGATCGTTCATTATGGTGAAGAGCATGCAGAGGGATCTGAGGGATCTCCTGTGACGGATAGGCAGCCATTTAAGCTGAGAACGGAAGGAAGAAATGTGATCATATTTACGAAGGCCAAATATGAAGCGAATGCAGTTGTTGAGAAGTCGATCCAATTTGTTTAGAAGTTCCTGGGAAAGATCAGAGTAACAAACATCAGCATAGTCAATAATAGGTAACACAAGTGACTGGACCAAAGTAGTTTTAGTGCTTGTCGGGAGGAAATTTTTGAATCTATAGAGAGACCGCAGCGTGAAGGTGACTCTCTGGCTAACCTGAGCAATCTGCTTATTCCAGCTGAACCTATCATCAATATATAAACCTAGGTCTTTAACGTAAGGCGAGAGAGGGATGACTGTATTGCCGAAAATAAGCGGCAGTAGTCGGCTAGAGTCCAAACTCCGTAAAAAGTAAGAACTACCAATGAGGATAGCCTGGCATTTACTGACATTGACAGTAACCCCAAATCTGCTTGACCAATCAGCAATAGCCAGGAGGTCAGCATTTAGTAGAGAGATGCAGTCATCAAGGTTGTCAATGTCAGTTTGCGCGTAGAGCTGTAGGTCATCAGCATACAGATGGAAAGAGCACTTGAGAATAGCTGTGATAGAGTTAATAAATAAAGAAAATAAGAGTGGAGAGAGTATACCGCCTTGTGGAACCCCGGTTTGCAGGTCGCACCAGTCAGAAAATTTCTGATCAGCACGTACCGCTTGCTGACGTCCACGAAGATATGATGAAAACCAATCCCGTGCCGACGAAGAAACCCCAATTTGAGACAAGATTGCCAGAAGGATGTCGTGATCAACGGTATTAAAAGCGTTGGAGAAATCTATTAAAACTAACACCGTTAACCTCGAGTTCTCCAGGCCATTCCTGACATCTTCTGTGACTTTAAGCAAGGCTGTGGCTGTACTGTGGCCAGGTCGAAAACCTGATTGAAAAGGGGATAACAGTTTATTCCTAAACACAAAGGATGAAATCTGTTTAAGAGCAACTGCTTCCAGGATTTTAGATAGGAAAGGAAGAATGGAAATTGGTCTAAAGTGATTTGATAAAGTGGGAGTGGGAATTTTAGGAAGAGGGATAATGAAAGCCTTACGCCAGCAACTAGGAAACACCCCAGTTTGGAGGGAGGAATTAATGATGTGTGTGATAGTGGGGAGCAAAATTTTAATCAAGAGAGTTAGCATAGTTCTACTGACTCCATCACAGCCGACAGCCTTGGACTTAATCGCAGTGAAAATTTTGAGGATCTCCGAGTCGGTCACAGGGGAAAAAGAAAAAGAATCATGAGGTAAAATTGGCGTGGAAGTTATATCAAGAATTGTAGTATTTTTGACAGGAATGGCAAGCATAGCCGACGATGAGAAGTGTTGATTCAAATCATTCAAAGATATATTAGAGGGAAAAATTTGAGAGGAGGACTTTGTTATACCAAGCGATTTGAGGAACTTCCAAATATCAGCCGGTGAAGAGTTGAGAACATTTTCGCAAATGTATCGGCGTTTTGAAGCTCTTACCATCTGGTTACAGCGGTTTCTAGCCAACTTGTACAGGTTCCAGTTCTCCCCGCTGCGATCTCTTCTATATCTACGAAAAGCCCTGTCGCGCCGTCTCATCGCCATTCGAACTCCAGGGGTAATCCATGGAGCCGGGGGGCGCTTAACACGGACGGCCCTCAGCGGCGCATGCGCATCTATGAGCTTCAGTAAAGTCCTATTAAAAATCTCCACTTTCTCATCCACAGTCGCCGCATTTTCGACATCGGCCCAACCAACACCACTCGCATCACTGTTGAGCTTGTCCCCGTCTAACCTCGCAAAATTACGGAGGAACACAATGGCAGGCCGCTGTTTTGGAGGCTTAATTTTATAAGATAAATAAACCAAATCGTGCCTCGATAACCCGGGGACTGCAATCTGGCCATGGTTGGCAACCAGATTCACAGATGACGCGAGCATGAGATCAAGCCAGGAATCGTCTGAGTCAATATTGTGATGAGTCGGATTGAGTGAGAGGAGTGATAGACTCGACGATTCCAGGATTGCTCTCAGCTTGCGCGATCTGGAGTTATCCCTCACAAGATCGGTGTTAAAATCACCCATGACTATGAGATGTTTGTACTCTGAGGAAACAGAATCTAAGAGAGAATCAAGACTGGAGAAATAATCTATGGTAGGTGGGCAGTATACTACTCCAAGAATAGCCTTAACCCCTTTAACATCAATTTCAAGGATTAAGTACTCAGGGATGCCGTTTGCAACAGCCGGCGAAGAGAAAAGGATCCTGTAAGGGATGTCACTGCGTAAGTAAATGGCAACACCCCCGGCTCTCTTTCCCGTGCGATCATTGCGAATTAGGATAAAACCCGGTAGGCTGTAAAACGTAGATGGAAGTTCGGGCTTGAGCCAACTTTCTGAAACAAGGATAGCATGCAACGCAACATCACAAAATAAATCTAACATCTCAGAGTGATGTTGAGGGATACTCTGCGCGTTTACATGACATACATTAAAACAATGACTAAATCTTAGGAACTCACTACTCAAGAAAGAATTGACGGAAAAAGAATCGTCTAAAGATGAAAAAGACGTAGAAGAACTATGGCAGGAATAAAATGAGTCGTCGTCAGACATAACTATTAAAAAGTAAAATAAATAGAAATAAAAATATGATATATAAAAACTAAACCTAAATTATGTGAAATAAAGTCCACTAATCAAATGCATAACCTGCCGGCAGACTGTTCACAGTATTCAGATACAAAAGTATACTATTAATGCATGTTTCCGAACGCAAACGTGATTTACAATACAAGCAGAGGAAAAAAAAAAAAAAAAGTTGACGTTGACACTGACACTTGACAGTTCACAATCATAACAAAAAGAAAAATAAAACAGTCGGTATATCGAACAAAAACTCAGTGAAGTGCCTAAACTGGTTTCAAGGAACAAATGTAAGAAAAGGCTACCTTACAGTTAGGAAACGCGCACAAAACAATACCTAAGAAAATAATACATAACACAAATTCTGAATCCTATCACTTCTTCTTAACAATCCGTCTGGATCGAGTCGAGGCTTGCGCCGACGCGCTATTAGATTTGGTGTTAGATACCGGAGGTGTTTCCTGATCCAGCTGTCTGCCATGCTCTGCTCCCAGCGCGACGACCTCCTCAAGACTGAAGACACGGCGTCGCTTACCGTCCGGAAGTTTGACATTGATGTTTCCGTCCATGGTCCACACGTTCGCCACGCCGAAGAGCCTGCGAGCCGTTGAAAATGCAGACTGCTGCTGTCGAGTGAGGAACTCAGAGACCACGTACGACGATCCGTGTAGTCCGCACACTGAAGCAGGATAGGTCTAGCATGTCCCTCTGAGGCAGTTCCCAATCTGTGGCATACAGTCAGCGAAGAGGGAGACACATCCGTTAAGCCAAGCTTACTCTGTAGAATGGTTGCCACTGCTTCAGGAACCTTCTCACCCGGAGTCTCAGGAACACCGCCAAGTAATAGAATTTTTTTCCTATGACGCATCTCTATTATGTCAACACTTCTACTCAACTCCGCAATCTGCAGCTGCAAGGCACTGAGGACACTCCAAACATGCTCCTTAAAAGCAGTGAAATCTTTGTGGAGGCCGCTCAAGTCTGCTCCAGGTGGTGACGCTTTCAGGTGCGCTTCAAAATCCGCCATCCGCTGGCTTAGTGATATCAAAGCCATGCGCTGGGTCTCCGCAATGTCAGCCAAAGTTGCCATAATTGTGACTCGGTGTTCCAATGACTGTGCCAAATTCCAATGACAGTTTATGCCGGCAAGTAAATGCAGCTTGTCTTAGGGCATAAGAATACTACTGCCCACACAATATGTGATTTATGGTAATATAAATATACTTAAAATAAAGAAATTTTAATTTTAATTATTTTTAAAAGTAATTAAAAAATAAAAATATTAGGAGCGTATGTGTTAACTTTTTATCTATATATATATTAAATTTATATAAACCAGTGTTTGACTGCGATCCCACCTGATGATAAGCAGTGATGCAATCATTGATGGTGAGGCGCACTTGTTTAATAAGAGCCTATTCACTCTAGCCTTGAAGACACCTAAATTATAGATGGACGGGAAGACCGCAGCAGGCAAACTGTTCCAGTCCTTCGATGTACGCCTTATAAACGACGAAGTGGCTTAGTCCGGACCGTTGAAGTTTTACCAACGTAAGGGTGGACCCACCGTACGTCGGGTTGCCCGATGGTAGAAAGGAGATGGCGGAATCAAGTCATGTAATTCCCGCGCACACTCTCCAAAGTGCAACCTGTAAAATACCGAAAGGCTGGCTACCCTGCGCCTATGCTCGAGGCTTAGTAGATTGGACTTAACCAAATCTGGATCCCCAATTAGCCTCTTCGCACGCCTTTCCACTGAGTCCAAAGCTGCTAGATGGCATTTTGCAGCACCAGCCCATCCCATATAGCACCATCCCTTTAACAGTTCAATTTAGGTCGTAAAATGGTTTAGCACTGCTGATCCCCGTTGTCCATTTCCAACTTTTCAATCAAAACAACAATAAACATCTCACTCTCTCTCTATTTACCAGTTAACACCTAAACACCAGCAAAACTATTCCAACTTAGCTTCCTCAAATGTTTCAAATGCACCATAACGGCCTTAAGGCACTCGGAACTTCGGCTAACTCTTTAGTGCGCCTTAAAAGGCGTCTAGTGTTCTCAAACGACCAATTCGGAGTTTAACTGTATCTCAAGATAGTAACGTGCTTGAACTTTGAGATATTTTATTGCTATGTTTACAGATACAGTGTGTTTTTATTTGTTTGGGTTGTGCTTTGTCATGCTTTTTTTTGGGGTGATCATGATACGACTCACTTTTTTTTTAATATGATTATTTTTGTAGTGCGTTTGGGTACGATATTGACTGGTCTACACTGTTCTCACATAATATCTATTAATACTGTAATATGGAAATATTGTAACATCAATCACTTCTTTTTATAAAAAACTTTTTACAAAAAAAATACAACCGACTTCAAAGTAAAAAAAAACACTGAAAAGTCCAAAATAACTTTAATTTCGGAAATCGGTGTTTCTATAATAGTTTTATCTCTTCGTTATTTAACACCGACTTCCGAAATTAAAGTTATTTTGCACTTTTCAGTGTTTTTTTTTACTTTGAAGTCGGTTGTATTTTTTTTGTAAAAAGTTTTTTATTTTACACTTTTTAGTTATGGTACCACCACTAAAAAGTACCCCTCAGCCAAACTTAAATACCTTATAGCCAGAGTGCATCTCATGACAATTCTAATAATCCCAAACACGGTTAGATTAAATTAATTTATTACAGAGTTAGGGTGCCTAACTTCAGGCTTCATCATCAGATCAGTTCGATATATTCACCCTCTACTTTCAGTCAGTCATCGACTACACGTACAAGCAAAGCAATTTTACTTGTTACGACGGTTCTGCTGTGACCCTATGAAGAGTTCTGTTCCATATCTTCGAAGTTCATGATCAGATCATAACAATATTTCTATGGGACCAACACGGAAGCATAACCTTTCAATCAAAAAAAAAGTTTTCAATATCGGTCCACAATTGACCGAGAAATCGGTGAACATACATAAAAAAAAAACGAACATATAACCTCCTCCTTTTTGAAGTCGTTTAAAAAGACTAAACATGGAGTTTCTTGCCGGTTCTTCTCTATATGAAACCAATTTGTGCACTAGCTTCTGACGTTTTATAAGTGCCCATGTAGGCCTATGTGAAATAAAAATATTTGAATTTTGAATGAAATAACTCCTCCCGCTCTAGGTGGAGCGAGAGGAAACGACAGACTTCACTGACTGAAACCCACCTGTGTTTCTTCAGTTGCTCTTAACGTTCCCAGGCCACGGTAATTTTTTCGAACGACCTCGCAGTCCATATTTTGCCATGCTGTGTTTAGAACTTAAAGTCATGGTTTTCATAAGTTTTTTCATATGTCAGAACTTATTACTTACTGTTTTCTTATAAAATCTGTCAAGTGAGATTTATCAGACTGAAGATTTATTGCTACATAAGATAAGAGAGATGATCAGGTTGGCTAAGAAGTAAGTAAGAGAAATAAAGCATTTGAGAGTAATCCTTTTTTCTTTTGAAATATGAAATCATGATATCTCGCGCTTTGGGTGGAGCAGGAGGAAGTGTCAGACTTTTACTGACTAAAACCTACCTGTTTCTTCATTTACCATTCCCATTTCAAACGTTTCCGCAGCACGACAGAGATTTTAAAAGCACAAAATATCTTTTTAAACTTGTCCGTCTAGGAATTACTCTTGTATTGTGTATGCGTTCACAAATGTGTAAACTTACATACACCCGACACCTGGAACAACTATCTGTAGGCCATAACAGTACATGCAGCCCTCGGCTCCATAACACCCTCGCCTACGGCTCGTGCGAATTCCGCATCGGTCGCAGTGACAAACTTTCTGCACTTGTATCAAACGACTTTTTCAATACACTTACGAAGAAATGAATAAACGGGGGTTGACCGGCGACTCGTGGGGGTTGACGCACGCTCAACTACCAAATGTTTTAATTGCAATCAGCCATCATAATATAATATAATGTAAGCCTTTATTGCTTCCTTGCGTGATCGCATCAGGAATGAAGATATCTGCAGGAAAACCAAGGTCGCCGACATAGCCCGAACAATCGCCAAACTTAAGTGGCATTGCTCGTAGAACGGACGGTCGATGTGGCCGAAAGGTTCTAGAGTGGCGACCGCGCACCGGAAAACGCAGCCTTGGAAGGCCCACAAGGTGGACCGACGACCTGGTGAGAGTCGCGGAAATACGGTGGATGCGAGACGCACAGGATCGGTCGTTGTGGCGAAGCTTGGGGGAGGCCTATGTCTAACAGTGATGATGATGATAATGTGTTTATCATAATTAAGCCACCTCCAAAGATTTCTATCTTTTGCGATTCTGGCCTGGGCAACTCTCTTGAGGTCATCATCCTAACATTTTATTTGTCGACCTTTACTTCTTTTGCCAATCAACCATTACCAAGCTTCAAATCAACTGGAGCACACCTTTAAAATCTTGCCCCACAAATTGAAAGATTCTTCTTTCTTTTTTTCTTTCTTCGAGAGAAAGAAATCACAAGTGAAGTCGAAAGCGAGGAAGCGTCGTTTTACTTACGGACTGTAATCAAAGGCTCTTGCGAGGTTTAAGTGTTCTGCAAGGCTTTATATTCGAATCCGATGGCCGAGCTGAATTAATTTTTTGTGATGGATTTTTGAGTTTATGATGAATTCTAAACGTGTAGGACTGATGGGATCTTGTGAATGTAGTTTAGTGTGCTGTTTCTTAATTGTAAAAAATAGCGACATGCCCCAGCTTGGCACGGGTTTTACAAATCATTGAATTTTTCGGCTTTTCTACAATAGTGATATATTTTATCACAACCAAGTGTTGTCACGACGATCGGTCCCATAGATATAAGAAAGGAGATCGGTCCTGTGCGTCTCGCACCCATCAGATTTTCGCATCCCTACCAAGTCATCGGTCTACCTTTTTCCTAGGGAGCAGTATTTTTTGACTAACTAGAAATCTTGAGCATCAGTTTGACCATGGCGCCTATTGTGGCTTGGACGATTATGAAGATGATCCTTGTGTGAGCTTTGTAGGAGCATTTAGCTTGCACACAAGTCACAATTTCCTTTGTACTAAACAGTTCCCTCCCCACATCTTGCAACTCGAACTCGACTGTTAGTTGATCTGCAACAGATGGGGAAGTAATCGCAAGTTGTGACACAATGTTGGCAGTTAATTTAGCGATTAGCCTGGAGCATTTACATCGAGTCGTACACTCGATTGACCTGGCTTTGTTGCTGTCGTGAAGTCGGTACACTGTGAGGCATATGGAAAAGGCCAGTTTTAGGGAGTATACTGTATGGCATTCGTAACAGTCCAGTTTTGGCCAAAAATGCACTAAATTCATTTGAGAGATATGAAAAGTTTATGCACAAAGTTTCAAACCCATAACCTAGAAACTAGAAATTCGGTGCAAAAGAAAGGATAGTGCTATAGTTTCCAGCTTTTTAAGTTTGCCTTAAACCACAAATGATTTCTCATGAAATTCTAATAATTCAATGATCCCCGTTCCGTTCCGAAATCTGCTCAGCCCAGCAAGGGCACAATGAAACGTGGACGCCGACGAGCCAACAGGCAACAATCCAATTTGCCTTTGCTTTGTGAATGTAAATTACAATCACGACGAGAGAGCGTGTACAGCCGCTGATAAAATGTGATTAGCAAATGAGAAATTCTATAACTTAATGCTAGTAACAAAGCACTGGACACATATGTGTATGACCTACAGATAAGTGTTCTGGGTCTGGGTGTCATGAGTTTACATGTTTGTGAACGCAACCACGTTATAGGAGTTATTACTAGTGTGGGAGAAAGTTTAAAAAAAAAAACCGGGCAAGTGCGAGTTGGATTCGCGCAGTGAGCGTTCCATACAAACTTACCTATGAAAACAGTTCAATTCCCGAATTGAGTTACGAAGATTTTTCCGGATCGCAAAAAAAAAATCTTGTGACGTAACAAAAAATTTACTGTTTTCAGATTTATTCCTATATCTGTACTATAAGACCTTGCTTTATGCCAAATTTCAGGATACTGGGTCAGCGGTAGTTCCCGTTGAATTTTGATTCCCTTGAGAGTGTCGAAATATACGTTTTTTGCGACATAAACGGCTGTATCATTTTTTTCCGTAAACTCAGAAGTTTGATTTTTTCACAGCTTCATGGAACCGCAGACTTGAGTATACGGTTTTAATTTCAACTCGATACCTCCACGCGTTCCTGAGATAAAGGGTCTTGACAGACGACAGACAGATGGACAAGAAAGTGATCCTATAAGGGTTCCGTTTTTTCCTTTTGAGGTACGAAACCCTAAAAAAGAAAGAAAGAAAATACGGACACATTTGCCACCCAAAAAAACAAAATACGGACCGGACTTGGCAAACGTTAGCATAGCATAGCATAATCAGCCTTTTAATGTTCCCGCTGCTGGGACTCAGGCCTCCTCTCTAGGAGAGGGAATGGGCCCAGTGTGGGTTGGTGAATGTCACATGTCTTCGAATTTTTTGGTTCTAGGACATGCCGGTTTCCTCACGATGTGTTCCTTTACCGTTTTGAGAGCAGTGGTGATGAAATAAATTACACAAAGTAATGCGCTTGGCTGGGTTTGAACCCGCGACCTATAACTCGTAAGTCGGGACCGTTACCACTCGGCCACCACTGCTCTATCTACCGGCAAACGTTGCTTAGCCATAAAGACATAGGACGGGTTTCTGAACTGAGCATTTTGAGATAAGCACGTCTCAAACTCAGTTTAATACCAGGCAGGTTTTCAGGCTAGAATTTTTTTTTATGGATAGGCTCGCGTTTGACCACTATCTCTCCTGATGGTGTGGCCAACGATGGAGCATGCTTGCCTAGAAGTAACCTATTCACTCTTGATTTATAGACCCTTAGGTTGTAGCTATCAGGAAACACAGACTCCGGGAGGGAATTCCACTCCTTTGCTGTACGCACAATGAATGTATTCCCAAAATGCTTTGTACGTATGGGTGGGATGTCTACCATGTAACGGTGGCGCAACGCTATAAGTCTAGTAGACCAATGATGGAACGGACTTGGCGGAATTAAATTGTGCAAAATGTGCAATTCCAATACACACTCCCGTTTGAAAAGTACTCAAGTTCAAATGCTTAAATCAAAAATAACTCTTACGCCTGATACCATTAAACCACGAGCTGCCCTCGCCAACCAGACGGCCAATAATTATTTTGAAATTAGCTTATTTAAAACGAATCTAATTTAAAAATAAGGACACCGCATTTGTGACACAACCGAAAATTTGAACATTTTATACGAGTATTATTTAGGGGTACCATTTAAACACTCATGTCATATGTACCTAAGTGTTTATTGTTTATTAAAAAGACATTTGTGTTACTCTTGTTTTATTAATCACTTTATACTCTTTAATTTTATTCTCTGACTTGTAAAAATTCTCGTTGAAATACGCGCTGTTGAAAGTGGCTTTTTGCTAGAATTGTTCTTTTTTGGAAAAGTGCTTGGTGTAGATTTTTTTTCTCAATATTTGTACCTACCGATAATAAAAATGTGCTGGTTTTAGTTTTATGAAATCAAGTACACAAAGAACTGAAATATAAAATGTTAAAAATAAAAAAAGCATGTTTTCATACAAACAGGAACATAGAAGTTGGATGTATATTCCACAAGCACAACTTAAATATCACATAGGAAACAGACTAATCTGTTTCCTACACTTTACACAAAAAGCCAACCACCACCACCAGCCAGTTTTTGGCTTTACCTAAAATAACTTTGCTAATGAAGTTGTACACAACTAAATATGTAAAACTACAGCGAATCATTACGTCAGCCATCTGTAAAAGCCTTAAAATATAATTTTAAAATTGAATGTGAAGAAATCCACTTCATATTAACCAATTAAAAAAAAATAGTATCAAGAACTCCAATCAAAATTATTCACGCTTTAAACATAAAGCCAATATAAAGGCTCTGCAATAATACATCAAGGAATGATTGCAGTCAACTTTTCGTTCGAAATGAGAATTCCCGAACTCCCAATAAACAGTTGGGAGCGAGGTATACCTGAGATGAGATGCATCGGAACGCGATCCGAACTTCGAAATGTCTTCGAGCTTCTCGATCTGAATGCACCAACTTTTCCGATGATTACCGAATGAAGTACCATAGTGTTGTCTTTTTAACTCAAAAGTTGACTGGTAGAAAATGCCTTGTGGCCATCGATATATATGTACTACGCACTAGATTACGCGTGCCGAACACTCACTTCAATCGACTCAGGTGTAGTTTAATCCATACACCTTGAACAGTAGACTATGTTGAACGAAACGCGTAAGTGCCACGAAATTCATGGCGCTTAAGACATTTTGGTCGCGAAAAAAGTATCCTCTAAAAGCTATCTTAGCGCTGTATGTTTTAATAGTTCTATTAAACGGCATAATGCCAATGTAGCGCCGCAGCGAACTTTTGTTTTAACTTTTCAGTATTTTGACAAATATTTTCCATGAATGTTTTTGTCTATCTCTAGAATATAAGTCGATGCTTGTGGCATTAAGTCCTCCTATGTACCACTACGTCCACTACTATACATGGAAATTTAAATAAATAAATAAGTAGCATATTGTGATCTGTGAATGTGTTTGTAGATTGATACGAGTATGTAGACGGTTATTTTTTGATGAATAGAAAAGCAGATGTGGTTAAAACCATATTGTAGATAGGTATACCTACTCTTTATTGGGCACCACGACTAAAATTACAATAGGAACTATATTTGCATCAAATTATTTGTAATTAAATAAAAAACAATAATACTGTTGATTTTATGTGAATAATTTGCAAAAATTTCGTATCAGGTTTATGCACCGATATTTTTGCATATTCTGCAAAAAGAGTAACTGTAAAGACAATTAATTCACACATTCAAAACAAGTTACCAAAAGACGAATGTGTATTGCGAAATAAAAAACAAAAAAAAATTCGAGAAAACCTAACAGTAGATACATATTGGAATTTTGAATTAATAATATTTTGTATTGGTTTCATGGAAGACAACCTCGATTTTTTATAATACCTATTCTACTTTATTTTGCAAATTGTAAACACTTTCTTACATAAAAAAAACTTAGAATATAAACATGGGAACTTAAAATTACAGATACCGGCACGGATCTTGAGCGCTGACTTCTACAGTTCTACTTGCGCAGAAGCACGCAGAAGTGAAATATCGGGTCTCTTAAGTGGTATGAAAAGAGATGCGGGGGCGGGGGGTGCAGTCCTTGTACAGTGATTGGCTCGCCGATGTGTACGATGCGCAAAGTGATTCCCGCTATTTCGCCGAGTGCTCAAGATTCGTGCCGCTATCTATAATAGGGTGTAAATATGTAGGTAGATACAGTATCACACTAATATTAGGAAAGTTTGTGAGTGTATGTTTGTTTGTTTATTACTTTCTCACGCTCGAACGGATTTGAATCGAATTTGGCATATATGTAGACCATATCCTGGAATAGTACATAGGATACTTTGTTATACCGGGAGTGTATTCCTTTGGGACAATTTTCCACTTTCACGCAAGCGAAACCGCTGGCAGCAATTGGTACAAGAAATCTATTTTAAAGAAAAAAGAAAGAAAGAAAACATGTTTATTCTGCCTGAATAGACGCACAATTCGTTACAAAAATACAAAAACCAGTATCCCTGACAGGCCATGTATGTATCGGGCATAACTGTGTTGCACCATATGCTCATAGACAACACAGTTGTCTAGGTTATCTGTTGCATTTTGACGCCGGAACTGACCTCGCCGGCCTCAACAGAGACAAACATAAAGAAAAAAAAAAAACAAAAATAAACCAAAAATAAAAGAAAAAAACATAATTCAATCTTTATTGTACAATTCATGTATAAAGGCACGATATGAACGTATGTGTTTTAGTTTTAGTTTCCTTTTTTGTTTGTATTGGTGTACAATAAAGGATATAATAAATAAAGGCGAGCGTTTTCAGCAAACCTTTGAGTGATAGAGACAGATGATATTCGAGGGTAGGATCCAAACCTACATAAATATATTTAAAACATACTAATACACATATCTATTTTATTGTTACATTTCAAATGTTACACTCACTACAAATATTGGCGACTGGCTGGAGCCTTGATAATAAACCTTTTTTTTATTATTTTTATACTATGGTTTGTTTTTATACTTTTTTACAATGTTGATGTTTGAGGGTGTTTTGTTTCTGTTCTGTGTCTACCATTATATAATTTTACGTGTTTTAATAGTTTGCATAATTAAATATAACTTCTAAATAACCACCATCGATATTTCCATTTCATAGTTAGTAATACAGTCCACACGCTCAAAAATAACAAAAAATAATATCGAAGACCTAAATCCGGAGACTAACTTCAAAAACATAACTCACAATTCCATTTTTCAGGCATTGCCTGTTCATCGACAATTTTGTCCTGCTACCATGAAGGCACTCTCTATTTATATCAATAAAACCGTCGCCACACCACTGAGCACTCAAAGGTTCACTCTTTCGTTTGTTTAAAACGTCTTTCTAACTTAAGAGGTAAACAAAAAGTTGGAACGTACTCGTTGGTACTCCGTCGCCAATACGTATCGAACACTCAACGGTTGACATGAAAGTTTTCCCATTAGAACTTCGGAAACGTGAAAATTATTCGCTTTTGAACCACTCTGAACGCTTGCTCCATATGCTTTTTATAAGCACTCAATATGACAAACAGTATGACTGATTTTATTGCCGAATCTAATGGACGGGCCGCGAAAGTTGGACCTTTGTTGAGTAACTAATGTTTCGTTACCGAAATGGTCTACAGAAGGGATACCTAGTCGAATAATGGATGTTTTACGAAGGTCGGGATGTGATTGAGTAGCAAACAAATACAAACTCACTTATTTTGTTTAGGGATAGTCCCTTGAAGTAGTATCAATGTAAGTATCCGCGGCACGTGTTAGATTAGTAGCATACACTTGTTTTTTAGGGTTCCGTACCTTAAAAGGAAAAAACGGAACCCTTATAGGATCACTATAATGTCAGTCTGTCTGTCTGTCAAGACACTTTATCTCGGGAACGCGTGGAGGTAGTAACGAGTTGAAATTAAAACCATGTACTCAAGTTTGCGGTCCCTTAAAGCTGTGAAAAAATCGAACTTCTAAATTAACGGAAAAAAAAGATACGGCAGTTTATGTCGCAAAAAACTTACATTTCGACACTTTCAAGGGAATTAAAATTCAAAGGGTACATCCCGTTGACCCAGAAACCTGAAATTTGGCATGAGCAAGGTCTTTTAGTATAGATATAGGAATAAATCTGAAAACTGTAAATTTGTAGTTACGTCACAAAAAAAAACTTTTTTTACAATTGGGAAAAATCTTCGTAACTCAATTCGGGAATTGACCTATTTTCATAGGTAAGTTTGTGTGGAACCCTCTCTCGGACTCGCATTTGCCCTTTTTTTACAATATCTTTCTTTGTATGTATCTAAAATCTAAGTATTATATTTATTTCCTTTCTGTTTGTCTTCTATTAAGTTGCACCTGTTATGATAGGTGGAAAGTGAGTGGTAGAAAATGAATGAGTGGTAAAAAAAATATTTTATATGGCACGCATGGATACACACACTGTAAAAACAAAGTTTAAGACAACTAAGAAAAAAAACACTTACACAATCTGTGTCTCACGGCTGCGCCAAATTTGGCGAATATGTAAATGTATAAGGCATTAAGTCCACCTTTGTAGTGTTTCATTAGTACATAAAGTTTTAAATAAATAAATAAATACCAAAGTAAACTTTTAATTAAGAAAACCACAAGTAAACGTTAAGTTAACCACACAATTAGCGACATATCTGCAGGCATCAGTCTTGTTTGAACTCCAATTATGTCAACGTGCGCATCCCAAGGAACAAGTTAATTTAATTGGAAGCGCAATCCTCAGTGCCTTTTGAGATTTCCTTACTCATTTAACAATAACAAGGGTTTGTGTTTTTCATCTAGAACAGAAGTGACCTATTTATGGACGTGTCTCTATGTATTTTTGTACTTTTTTAATTGATATAAACTAGTGCTTGACTGCGATCCCATCTGAAGGTAAGCTGTAATGCAAACGTTGATGGTGAGATTCGCTTGCCTTCTGCCTTGAAGATAACTAAATTATAATCGGACAGGAAGACCGCAGCAGACAAATTGGACCGATTTTCAAAGTTCTATCACCAGTAGAATGCTATTTGCGTTTTGGCTGCGGGGAATTTCTGAAAGGGTTACCGTAGTCCTGCAATAAATTTTTCCATTCCAGTCTTTCGGCTGAAATGATGATGATGCACAGATGATGATGTTAAGGTTCAATGATAGGGGTCAATGAATCATTATAATATTTGCGATGATATCCACCAACATATCCACCCCGCCAACAGCTTGGTCGACCAGTATTTTTTCATATTTAATTAAGTATACCAACAGTTGTTACAGATATTATATAGACAGGAACTTATCAAGTAATCGTGTCTTAAATTTAACTGTACAACCAATTACAGACAAACACCACATGCAAAATGCTCCTTGTAATTAAAATTATTTAAACTTAGATGTAATATTATTTTTAATAATTATTCTAACTTGTACACTACAGTAATAATAAACATAATTCCAAATACTAATTCTAATTACGTCTGACAAACACCGATAATGAATCTGCGTGGACGTCAACCAGGTCGCTGCGTTCGTTTATAAGTTTGGCGAATTAGCACCAAACGCTGTACGGCGAAGAGGTGGAGCTAAGGGTGTTATAGGTTTGCGAGGCGGTCTACGGGGTACTCTGAAACTGAACTTGGATACCAATTGTGGGCAGTCAATTGTGTTATTGAGCAGTATCACACCTCTTGCCAATTAATTCTCTTCAATGATTTTCCGACCAAATCCGCACCGCTCTTGACAACAATTTTCCAGCACCAACATTATCACCACAACCAATAACGTAGTAATAAAAAATGTAACATTTAAATATTCTGCGACATTTGGCTTGGTTACTGCTTCGGGCAACAATTGGTAACTACTAACGAATACTTAAATAAGTTGGCAGCATTAACCGGCGGCCGCATACATACGCTGACCCGCGGCGACCTTTATATTGGCTCAATTCCATGTTTTTGTGCACATTACCCGACATTATGAGCGCTGGTGAAAATTGTAGGTGGAATTTAGTTCTGGCAGCCTTCGTAGCATCTTGGGAATTGTGGTTTTGGAAAGACAGTGAGTGGCTGATCTAACTTTGTTTGTAGCGTGGGTGCTTTCACAAATATAATGTTTAATCATATACACGAGACACCCAGCCCCGGAACAACTTTCTGTAGGCCATATAAATATTAGTTCAATGTGGGACTCGAACCTGCCACACGCAGTGCAGAAGCCGATTGCTCGACCACAGCGCCTACCATGCCGTCGTCTGGTTATGGGATTTCTGTGTAGATTTAGGAGCAAATATGACTGACCATGTTGATCAATACAGCGTAGAACTGTAACTCACAGAAAAATCCAATAGTTGCTTCATACAAACTGTGAAAAATGAAAGTAATTGTCTTTTAGTGCTCAAAAGACTTCACTTCGTATGCCAGAGGCAGACAACCAAAATTTCAGGGGAAATTTCTGAAAGGAAAACCGTGGTCCTAGAACGCAAAGGGCAACTGAAGGACACGGGTGTTTTAGTCAATAAAAATCTGATACGCCCTCTCACTCCACACGATCACGCCCAGACGACCATAACATATGGTGGAAGCTTGCCCTTGAACTGCCTACGAGGAAGTGGACGCGTGGAAGACGTCCCTCCACTTGGCTGAAACAAGCTCATCTCGATGCTTGCTCGACATGACACCAAATCGTGCTCAATGAAAAATGAAGACAAGGAGAAAGGAGGGCCGGCCCAAAATAAATGGGATAAGGTCTAACCAGAAGAAGAAGAGCCTTATCACGCCACCCTAGAGCTCGAGATATCATTGGATGATTTTCCACCTTGTAAAAAAAACCTACTAAAGTTAGAAATAAAATAAAAATAAGTGTATAGCCGTTAATAAATCAGCCACATCTGCTACACGTTATTGTGAGTAAAGCCAGAATTAATGTAACAAGCCTATCCATTATTTTAAAACTCAGTATTCATTTTGACGAAGGTCCTAAAACAGCTTCCACGTCAAAATGATATCCATTGGGATCTCGACCTTTTCGTATGGTATTGTAATATCAAAAGAATCGTAAAAAAATAGGTCACCTGGTTAGACAAATGTATTTTTAAAGGCTTTAGAGAAAATATTTTTTTAAAGCTAATGAAATAAAGAAGGCTATCAAGGCGAAAGGAGAAACTGACTGACTGACATATCAATGCACAGCCAAAACTACTGGGACTAGGAGAGTGAAATTTTGCACAAGGTTTCCTTTTATGTCGTAGGCGAGCACTAAGGCTAAGAACTCACGGAGCGGTTTTCACCCGTGCCCGCCGCAGTAGAGGAAACAACTATTTTATTTTAAAACTCACAAGCGAAGCCGCCACGGTTGCGATTTTCGCCCACAAACCTGGCGGACGATTATCGCAAGACATGCGGTTGCAAGACGGGCGGTGAAATGATCGGTGCCCGGTCGCCCGCCAACCGACCGCAGAGCGTGCGGGCACAAACCGCCGAGGCTGCGGGCGACCGAGGCCCGCGAGATTCTACTAGTAGCTCGCCGGTACAGCGGCAGCCGCGAAGAACCGCGCACACCGCGGGCGCAAAACCGCTTCGTGAGTTCTTAGCCTATGAGAGGATTGTCCAAAATTCACCCTCTGATGGGATGAAACGGGGATCCAAAGTTTGTATAGAGAAATCTACTTTCACGCGGGCGAAGCCGCTGGCAGATCATCATCATCATCATCATCATTTCAGGCGAAAGACGTCCACTGTTGGACATAGGCCTCCCCCAAGTGTCGCCACAATGAACGGTCCTGTGCGTATCGCATCCATCGGACTCCCGCAACCGTTACCAAGTCATCGGTCCACCTTGTAGGAGGCCTTCCAACACTACGTCTGCCGGTACGTGGTCGCCATTCCAGAACCTTTCGGCCCCAACGGCCATTCGTTCTGCGAGCAATGTGCCCTGCCCATTGCCATTTAAGTTTGGCGCTGGCAGATACTAGTTTGAAAGTCGGTCTGAAATAACGAAGAAATAAAACCAGAATCAGATTTCCGAAATTAAAGTTATTTTACACTTTTTAACGTTTTTTTTTTACATAGAAATCAATTATTATTATTATATAAAAAAAATTATAATTTAATATAATAATATATTATTATAATATAATACTAAATAATAAACACACCAAATCTATGCACAGAACCCACGAATATTGGCGGTTCATCCATTCAAATTAGCTATTGTCCTTTCATTGGGACGAGAAATGAGAAACAAACATTTCATCATAGCGTGCTTACAGCCGATAAATATTCATGGAAATTTGAATGTCTTTCGTTTATTTAGATTCGTCATAAAAACAATTGTGACAATCCCATGTTTTTGTACGAAACATAATTATTCTGGGTCCTTGAGGTCATCGGAGAATCTAAAACTTAGTATTCATATGCATTCCACTTCGTTCTTTGATAAATCTTTCACGGTACAAGCAGCGCGTTTGTGGAATGCATTAACCCTTAGAAGTGAGGCGTGTCCAAACGCTACCGATTTTTAAAAAGATGGTGAAGGAGCATTACCTATCACTTTAATTTTTCTTCTCCTTTATCTATCGTATATTTTAATGTTTATTAGTTTATTATTTGGTAATGTACCTATTTATGTATTATATGTATATATATTTTATTGTATTTTTATTATCTTTTCTTTTTTTGTACATCATCTATGTTGTTGTACACTGACAGCCCCAAATCTTTTCCTTTCGTTCAGTCCATCCAAAGGTTGTCTGGTAGAAATTGCCCTGTGCAATAAGACCGCCTATTGTACACTTATTTTTTTATAAATGTTTGTCCTGTAATGTAATAGGTTAAGCTTTGCAATAAAGAAAGAAAGAAATAAAAAATTCAAAGCCGTTTGAAAGGAGTAGGGAAAACAAGCGAAAAAATATCATCTCGTTATTTTTTTCTTTTGGCAAAAATATTAGCCATACGAAAAAATCATATATGTATATTGATAATCATCATCATCATCATTTCAGCCGAAAGACGTCCACTGTTGGACATAGGCCTCCTCCAAATGTCGCCACAATGACCGGTCCTGTGCGTCTCGTCACTCCATATTGATAATATTATTTTATAATAAACAATTTTTTTTTTCAAACTTATTGACCTAGACGTTACCGAGGAATAGGCTTCTGAGACTGAGGGCCTTAAAAGTGTATAATTAGTTAATTAACTTCTCCGTATATTTTCAACACAGCAGTCAGCTTTTAGCTAGCGAGGAGTACATCGCAACTATTTGCCTCCACCACATTTTATCACCCAATCTATTCTGACACATAAACACAAACACCAACAAGAAACCAGCCAAAATGCAACTGACGGGGTAATTAGATAAAATGGGGTGTGCAGTGTACCAATTCACGTCTGCGGTCGCTTTTCAAACAAAACAAACCAACAACCCGCTTCCCAACTGCATATTTATGTTTGTCAGTCCATACTCCCGTTGATTTTTCATCTAAACTTTGACTGTTAATTTACATTTTTAGGGTATGTATATGAAATTTGTTTTTCACACGAGTGCAATCAATGTTAACTTTTTGTTTTGATTTAATTTTTTTGTTGGAGTTTCGAATGGGTTAGGTTATTTACAGATGGTGCTGTGTATTTAAAATTGTGAAGTTATGTTGATTTATAAATGTTATATACATAATCCAATTTCATCTTCCTGTTCTTGTCCCATATTACTCGTTTTTTTCTTTCATTCTATCCTGTTAACAGTCACGCTATCATGGCTCCCTTTTCTTTCAAACCACTACTCACACCATCCATTCATCTTTTCTTTGGCCTTCCTGCAGCGCACAACTGATCAACTTAAAACCATCCACTTGTATAACAAGAACAACTATTTCCATTCTCTTGGCCTCCCTCTCCATCGCCATCCATTCATCCACATAAATATTCACATGTAGATATTTTCATAACTCTATTAAATACATAATGCAATTTAAATTACGGAAATGTCTGTACTATCTACAAATAACTCAAACTTTGAAGATAACAAAAACCACACAAAAAATGCCAACCGTATCTTAGAGCTGACATCTTATTCTCTCCTGATACAATCAACTAGATTTTCTAGTTGCTAAAGTTTAGCGCAGTTATATTAGCATCGCTAAAACTTTCATCTTTCACCTGTATTATCGGCTTTTGCAGTTGGTCTAAGTTCACACGATGAAAACACTTCAATCCAAAGGAGACTGCCCAACAAGCGCCCCACACAGACTTCAAACAGCCCTCAACTCCTCCGATACAGGCAAACACGCTAAAATTCCATAACAGCACACACCCCCAACATATACTCGTAGCATAATTAAAGTACCTACGTTAACTGTGTGTCCCCTTAAAACAGAACTTATTAAATTAAACAGTGCTCCTTGAGTTTCCTAGGGGCTCTTATCTCGGTGCCGGCTCGGAGGCCATTAAAACTTCGACCACCCCCACTAACTGTGACACAACACTAATTGGTTGGAGAAACCACTTTGTGATAAATTAAAAATTATTATCAACTCCCCAAGCCAAGGAAAAGTGTAGTTTTAGAGCTGAGTTCGGATTGCAAGGAGTTTTGTTTAGTTTTGTCGGTTCTTCACCAGCTCTATTGTTTTTATTAATTACTCTTTGTAGTGGAGCTTCATTTTAGGAGGATCCTGTAATTAATTTACAAACTTTGCTAGATAGTATTATCTGGGAAACTAATTTGCTCGCTTGTGGATCTTCTTAAATTATCCATGGATGTCTACCATCATTACATACAATTTTATCAGTGAATATACTTGCCAAACTACAAGCACGTTCTAAAACAAATAAAGATTAATCCCATCTACATCAATTCACCCACTAACTCATTTTAGGTTTGACGTATTCAACATAGAGCTTGTTAGTTAAGATAATCCGGCTTTTGCAGTAATCCTCTGTTCCCTAAAATACTCTAGTCCAAAACTCCATTAGTTATAAAGTACACGTGCACTAATAACGTACCTACTGGTAATAACTTGTAAAATCCAGTTCGGACCGGTTCAGTCTACATTGATGGGTCGGGTCCCGCTTCGGGCGCCAAGTAACGCTCAACTCTAAACTACAATGAACCGTTTAGACTGCTTAGCTTCTATTGTTGCTTACGTGATGAGCATGGCTGATTCCTCACTGTGAATATTCGCCATTTATCTCTAATTTCGTAGACTTGTCTGGTCACTGTCAGCCTGCATCATCCAACTGCTGGGCAAAAGCTCCCTCTTATGACGTCCAACGGTATACAAATACTAAAATAATTGTGGGTAGACTCGGGCAATAGCGAACAGATTTAAAAAATTTTTGGCCTTAATCTAAACATAAAAGCAAAACTTGGCCCGAGGGAAAATAAAAGGTGCAGGGAAGCAATTAACTAGTTTGTTAAAATTAAGCCGTGTCCCTTCAGAGACAAACTGAATGAAGCCAAGGTTGTGCGTGTTAATTTGTTTTCCTTGGTATGAATATTACCTCAATTCGCTCATAACTGTTCAATTCGCAGATGAACATGAACCTTTTTGGAGGTTAAAAATATTTCATTTTTTGTTTTTATCACAATTGTTTTATTTAAGTGGTTTAATTAAAAACAACGCTCTCGTCACCAGCTGTAACGAGTCACGGTCTGTGAATGTGATTACATGAATTTGCAAATACAGATTTCAGCGTAAAACTAACCTTACGTACTAAAACAAAAAGTATCACCATCATCACTTCAGCCGAAAGACGTCCACCGGTTATGTGCGTCTCGCACGCATCCATCGAATTCTCGCGACCCGCACTATGTCATCGAACCACCTTGTGGAAGGCCTTCACACGCTGCGTCTTCCGGTACCTACGTAGTAGCGACTCCAGAACCTTTTGTCCTCATCGACCATCAGTTCTGCAAGCAATGTACCCTACCCACTGCCATCTAAGCTTGTCGATTATTCGGGCTATGTCGGTAACCTTGGTTTTCCTGCGGATATCTTCATTCAGCAAAAAGTATATAAATTCATAAACAAACGGTTTTAAATCACACTCTACACATTTAGGACATCCTAAAAGCAATTCGAAAAACGTAACAATTAATTTCAATCGTCTTCTGTCCAATCACCCCGTGATCACACCGAAACTTTTCATATTTCGGATGGCGTTAGTCATGAAACATTGCCTGCCAAGCGTGGTGTCAAAAGTTATACCTCCCGTCCCCAACTTGGCCGATACGAAAGCGTAATAATGAAAGTCTGTAGAAATGAAACTGACACTTTGCCCCCTTCTCCCCAATTCTTATTTCCTATCTGACAGTCAAAGTGACAGATGTCAACTTTTCAGACACCAATTTACATTTTTTTACTTTAAGAAAGTATTCTTATACAAAAGAAGTATTAAGTATTCTTATTACAAAGATAGGTCTAGAATATTCAACTGAATTACCAGACAAAATATAATAATTTTGTCTGGTAATTTAGTTGAACATTTTTTTTTTGTGGAGAATAAATTCTGTTCCCTTGCGGCCTTGTTATTAAGTCTATTTAGTTGTCTTTCAAAGGTTTTTTTTTTTAAAATAAGTAACACTTGCAGTTATTTTCTTTGTGTTATTTAGACGCTTGTATTTTTTAAACGTTTATATTTTGATGGGTGTTCTTAAAATTCCTGATTTCTGCGACTTTGTATTTTCCATACTTTATTATATACTATTTGGGTCTAACCTTTGATTATATAACTGTAACATTATCTACAAAACCAAAGAACGCTGCAATTAACAGCGTTGTTTCATTTATTTATATTGTATTTTTTAACTCATCTTTTTTAAATTAAAAAGTACTTAATTACTCTTTTCTGTCCTTTTAGAGGTAAGCTTCTAAATTGTTATCTTACTTCATTTTTATCAATTAAGTCCCGCTTAGCGGCTAGCGCAAAGAGCAATTACTTTGAAAGCAATTGAAATTAAAAAGTTTTAAAATATTCTAATCCTTGCGTAATTATATTCTTCAGAAGAATTAATAGACACAAAAAATAATAACTAAGACACGGCAAAGTATGTACTGTAATCACCTCGGTGTGCCTATTATGAGTATATTAATTACTGCGCCAATTTTCAAGAATCAGACTCCTTATAAATGGAGCGAAAACTGACTGAACTGTTGACAGTTCTTGCCACAGATAATAGTAACCAACTAATTATAGACAAGCTAGTATGTTATGTACTATCTATCTAGCCTTGCAACTTGTCTGGCAAAGTTTATGAAAAATGAATCTCTACAAGTTCCAATTTTAATCATATAGCCTTCCATCACAGCATCCCTGAAACTCCAGTAGCTAAAAGGACCAAATCTAAACTAATTTAAAACTTTAAACATATTCCGGATAGCAAGCTGAGCTTTGAGAAAAAATCTGCTTATTAAATTTTTGAAGGAAACTGACCTGATCAAACATTTTGGAGGAAAAGTATTATAAATTTATTCCTCACAGTATAAGGACCCAGAGCCCAATGAACCTTTTAAAAAGCAATGTTCATTCGACCCGAGTCTATCCTTTTTCTGCCTACGAATTATTTTTCGAGTTTTTTGAGTCATACTTTAGCCACTCAAATACCTATTGCTAAGATTAGCAAGGGGTATACCTAAACCTTGCAATATTGCTATTTTAGTCATTTATTTATTCATACGGCACTCCAACGAATAGTTCGCAAAAACATTTACAAAAGAATAATCTTATCAATAAACAATTATCACAGCGAATTCTTCACATAGAGGTGTGCACAGCACTTACAGAATTTAGTAAACTAATATCTATTATTTATATTTTGAATCAATTGTTCATTCACATTTAATAAATAATAACAAAGTACAAAACGAAAACAAAGAAAATAGAATCAATAAAATAAGGAATTGCTATGATTACAATACAGAGATAAGTTGGTAAATCCTGTCAGTAAACCTATAGATATGTCATAGAAAGATTCTACCTACCTAAGCATAAGCATACAGGCCTCCTCTCTAGGAGAGAGAAGGGGCCGTAATCCACCACGCGGGCGCAGTGCGGGTTAGTAGATGTCACATGTCTTCGAATTTTTGGTTCTAAGACATGCTGTGGTTTCCTCCACAACACTTCTTCAAAATTTTGGCAATTATCACTTGATGTCACAGTCACCTTTACGATACCACATTTCTGTAGATCATTACAAAACAGTCTCCCACCTATGTTCGTGACAAACAATTAAACGTATTTTCATGCAACTTCAACAGTAGACAGATTTATGAGGAAGATTTAGATGTATTGCCTCACTTTGACTTCATGTCCTATTTCCCCTAGACGGGTCAGAGTGTGTCCACAATAATCCTCCATCGCGAACGGTCTTGAGATTCGCGCTTCACCTCGTCCCACGTCATTCTGTTGTTCGTCGCTTCTGTCAACACGGTGCAGTTGGAAGAAGACGGCCACGCTTGTTTTCCCTTGAATCCTTGAGGATTCTAGTCCAAGGTGCATGATGATACATATAAAATAGAACTCCCGGTTTCGGTGTCAATCGTAATACTTCTGAACTTGAAACTGTATTTAAACAAAGCAGTTAGTATCCCAGTGCCCTCCTCTCAGTGAAACATAAATAAACTTCATAAATATTCAGCATCCAGACAGCGTCAGTGTTTCGTTAATCACTCCGCTCGAACATTGCACATTTCGAGCACTTATAAGCATTAACAATGGCTCGAAACTTTCCTCATTATTTGGTGCGTTCCCCACGATTTACCACGCTTTTCCGCTTACTGCTACATTCATGAATAACCACTCAGAAATTCGCCAACTGAACTCTGCACTAATTCACTGCAGACATTAGTAAACAAAGCTGCAGACTGCAGGTGACATACGATTGTAGATCTAAAGACGTTGAAATAGAGACTGTCGTCGCATATAAATTTTGGATTGCAAGATCTCGTAGCGGCAAGGATATAAACAATTTGGATGGGGCCGCAGAGGAAGCGGCTTGTGATCAATATTTAAAGTGATGTAGCGACATCTATGAATACTAAACTAAAATTCAAAATTGTGTGGTTTTAGAGTTAGAACAGTCTGAAATCAACTATCAAAGAGTTCCCCGGACCAGATACAACATCCGTCTGGTCGGAAGATTCTCCTTTTTCAATGGAGGTTTGTGGAACTTCACACTTTGTTCCACATACCTCTAAATCGTTTAAAATTAAAATAACTTACTGCTACTGAATTATTAAAATTGATCCAGCTGAACAATTAAGGAGGAGATACGACTTCGTACAACAACTGTCGAAATACGAAACAGGTGTTGGGCCTGCATTCACAACAGAGGCCAACAATTTGAGCAGGATTTGAAAAAAATATGAAATAAACGTTAAAAATGCAATTTCATTTTTTTTTTAGTTCTAGTAAAACCCACGAAAAGAGAGATACGAGACAGATTTTACCTTATAAGAGTGAGATAACATTTTTCATAAGTTTTTCAAGTATCATGTAAGAAAAAATATTTTTAAATCATAATTTTGAATATTAGTCTTATGTGACTCGATTCACAATTCTAGCGAATTCACAAAGTTATAAAAAGATTTTTATGGCATGTGGCACATCACTAGCAAGAGGATAAACTAGAGATTTTTTGAGGAAGTTGGAAGATTCCGGTCGATTTTGGTTTTTTTTTTATAGCCAAGTAAATAGCTGTAACATGGACAAGTCCAAAACTTTGCATGTAATTTAAAAAAGAAAACTAGATTAGCTATTGTCACTAATTTTAAATTTAAAAGAATTCTAATACAATACACATCTAATAAAATTAAAATTCAGAGTCTACGCCTTATATATTTTTTTAAATTTGCATTTGAATGAAAAATTTGGGCCTTATTTTCATAAAACAATAAAAAGTCGATGAAAAAAAATCCACGGGCATGAGAAGTGTTTAGGAGTCTGAAAGGATAGCAGATGACCCCTCCCGTCAACCATTTCAATTTGGCACACGATGCACCAAAAACCCTGTATAATTTACAATAAAATCGTTAATTTATTTTTAAATTCAACATGTAATTTCATACTGCATCTGTCAGCCTCATCGTAAAGGAGAAACGTACGAATAGTTTAATGAAAACACGAACGATGGTTTTTCCAATAACTATTTTAATTATGGTTTACGTAATTAATAACGACGGATCTAATTAACTGTTTAATTGAAGCGGTTAACCACTGCTTATTAGCATGATTTAATAAACATTTACTGTATTTCTGGTTTTAAATTGTGGGGAAAATTATGGGCTAGTATGAAGTGCAAAATATAAAGAAAAAAACCTCTTTTGTAAGATTATGTTCGACAAGACAACTAAGTGCTCAGCTCAGGACTTACCTATTTTTTTTTTTTTTAAATCTTTGGTCTAAGTTAGGATCGTTGTCCCATGTTAGGAGTAACTCCTGTATCGTAAAAACCTTCTCATGCCACCCAGACTCGGTACATCACACACACACACACACCCATATGTAGGACATTTAGGATCTATAAAGATTTAAAGTTGATTTAAATTTAAAGTGGAAAAAGGGGTATTAAAATACGATATCAGGAAAATGTAGGAAAAATAAAAAAAATATTCAAACTACCCGACTGCAAGAAAAACAATCTAAACAAGTGGAATTCCGGAATTTAGGTGGAAGATTCTTGTGTTCCTGATAGCTACAACCTAGGGGTCTTTAAGTCAGGAGTGAATAGGTTACTTCTAGGCAAGCGTGCTCCACATAGACACTTTCCATCAGGTGAAATAGTCGCTTTCCAAGCATTTTTTTAATCATAAGCAAGTTATTACTCTAACCCGCTCATCTTATGGCCTGCGGTGTAGTGCGGTAAGTGGCGACGACAGCAGTGCCCGCCAAGATTTACAGGTCTTGCAGGTCTCGCTGACTGTAAATGAATTCGCCTAGTGCTACTCACTCCGTGTTTTCTGCAGCTGCATGTGATTCTACTTTGGGATTGATTAAGGAACAATTTTGACGTATTTAGGTGCGAAGTTTCATACTTCTGGACAAATTGTTTCAGTTCAAATCCTTGACTGTCTTTTATCTGACAGCGCCCGTAGGAGGGTTATGCTTTTCAAATTAATGTATATTTATGCATGTATGTATGTTTCTTTGACACATCGTGGCCTAGAGCCTAAACGGCTTGTTGCATCTTAGCTTAAAGCTAGAACTACATTAGAGCGACGCACACGTGTAACACGCCTGATTTGTACGTAGAACGACGTCGCGTGGCGTGGATCAAGTGTAGCTCTACAAGTCTAGTTTCCATATAAAATGTATGGAGACCGACACGCCTAGATCGGTGTGTGTGGCACACGTGTGCGCAGTGTAGTTCTAGCTTTAGACGTGTCGTTTGATTCGTCTTAGCTATGAGACACTGGTTACATTAAAATTAATAAAAAATAAAATGACGAATTTTTGCCGCCAATTGAAAGGTTTTCAATGTTTTTTTTTTCATTACATTGTCATTAAGAATCTTAGAATGTCGAAATAAAGGACGGAGAATCTTAGAATATCAAAGAAGGAATCGAAGAGACAATTTGAAAATTCCCTCTACCTCTAAATTCGTGATTGAACTAAAATATATTCCACCATCTATTCAATTGCATCAGACTGCATAAAGTGACTGATTTTGAACTTTTTCGTCGTTTTTTGTGGTCGGGTTTTTTGACACTGTAATTACTGTAACTACTGAACTATATTAAAACGTGTTTTGTAGCTCATAAGCACACATATTTACTTATAAATTTTGTATTGTTGCAGGTACGTTGGTTTGAACATGGCGGCAAAGTTTAATTAAAGGCGAACAATGCAAGTTTTGTTACCATCTACTTATTTCTGTAAACTTTACTAAGAGAACGTTCAATGATAACCTCTGATGCTTTGAATAGGTACCTACCTATATGTATTATTGCCTGTTACGTATAGGATTTATATCTATTGATTAAAAAAAAAAAGAATTTAGCATGTATATACACCCTTACTTTTTAATTAGTACAAAAAAAAATGGGGCAATATCCGTACCCGATACTGATTATATTTCTGTAGTCAAGAGTAAAAAAAAACGAAATCCCAAAATTGTCCACAAAAATTTGTCACAATTGGTAAATTCATAATTGAATCAATTACTCCTAGAAAATACTACGCGCAGTGTTTTTCCATTGTTTTTCATTCATAATCAATTGCTTGTGGAATATTTCCATAAATTTAGTGACATTTTGGGATATAAACAATCCGTAATAACTTTGCTGTTTACGAATATTATTTATTGAGACTTTACTTAAATAATAATGAAACCTTTTCTAATAAGCCCTTTAAGTATTTGTACTAATTAAAAACAAGTACAAATACTTAGAGGTCTTTTTAACCAGTGCTTCTAACATGCGCGGGCTCTGAGCGGGGCTCCTCAGCGGGTCTTCTATTTCTGGGCGGTTATAAAAAAAAAATAACCAGGAAGGAAAAAATAACTAACCTAACCTAACCGGTCCATATCCGGGTGCCCTAAAATTCTGAGTTCATTTCGGATGCTCTTGGACTAATATCACAGATTTGGCCTAGGTTTTTTTTTGTTTTAGGTGGGAAAATCATCTAATGACATATCGCGCTCTTGAGCGGAACGGGAGATAGTGTCAGACTTTTACTGACTAAAAACCCACTCCTGTTCCTTCTTTGCCTTCGTCCCAGGGCCCCGGGTCTTTTTTACACACTACCCGTGGCCCCAGTAGGCTTCGACCCTGCTGGGCCCCTACGATTTGCTGACATCTCCCTGAGGCGCGCGAGTTCAACCTAAAATCGGGTTTGACCGGTAACATATACAAAGAATAAGAAAAGATTTTCCAAAATATCATCCCTTAAGTGGATAAAACAGGGGTCCAAAATTTGTATGAAAAACCCTACTATCACGTGGGCGGAGCCGCTGGCAGCTGTTTTTATTTTTAACTAGTGCAATTCACCATCAACGGTTGCATCATTGCTTACCATCGATCGCAGTTAAGCACTGGCTTTATTATTTAAAAAAAAAGGTGGTCATATTATTAAATATCAATATAGAAAGATAAATATATGCGCGGCCTTTGATCTAATTTACGCTCTCACAAAATTGCATTTCCTACAAATTCTCTCTCTACAAATATGTTTCTATTTTACATATACTGTAAATAGTCCATTCCCAACGAAGTAAATGCTGTTTAAATATTTAGAACTCTCTCCGTTTCAAATATAGTAAATATGAAACAGAACTTGTGTCGATAAATTATTCTTGTTTTCGGCGGTGAAACGAATTGATTGCATAGTTGGAAAATCGCGACTACTCTTTTTTATTTATTCCATTTTAATACCAACTACTAAAACCACTGGTATTGGTTTGGACTCATACATATTTAAAATTTGTTTTGATTAGGTTTTACTGAGCTGACTATACCGAATTCAAGTTTTTGGAAAGTATTCGTTTGGAGTGGAAAATAACTATGATTTCAAAAAAATACAAATGGTATTAGTTTTTGGTATTAGAACGGAATATTTTTTATTATTATTATGGATAGGCGTCCTTTGATCACTATCTCACCTGATGGTTACCTAGAACCTATACACCCTTGACTTATAGGCCTCTAGGTTATAGCCATCTGAAAACACAGACTCCGGCAGGGAATACCACTCCTTAGCTGTATGGACAATTGGTTGGCAAATATTATCTACCTATTTAAAACCTATTTAAAAAATAGCTAATATTAAATTGGTTCAGTAGCCGATTCTAAACATAGGTATTCCTTTCAGGATATGCATTTATTATGGGTACCTACAGGCTGTATTCTGCTAATCATGATCGGCTTCCCCATATTGTTACTAATCGGCTTTTGGCCCAGTTTACATGCGAACCAATTGACATTCCGGTTTTAGGTAATTTAATTTCACAAAGGGCGTCTCGTTTCACCATCGCTTACTACCCCTTTGTGTATCAAACGTTAAGCTAAAATGGTGTTAACACACGCTTGAGGTGGGAAATCATCAAATGATTCCTCCCGCCCTGGGTGGAGCGAGAAGTAATGTTAGACTTTTACTGACTAAAACCCACCTATAATAACAATCATGCATGGAGAGGGGCCAGTTCCCCCTTCGCTGGAAGACGGGGAAACTGGTCCTCATCGCAAAGCCGGGGCGCCCTGCGGACTCTCCGTCCGCGTACCGGCCCATTGTGCTGCTCGACGAGGTGGGCAAGCTCTTTGAAAGAGTAGTTGCAGACCGCCTCGTCGCGCACCTAACATGGGTGGGGCCGGACCTAGCGGACGGCCAGTTCGGCTTTCGCAGGAGGCGCTCCACGGTGGACGCCATCATGCGCGTGCGAGCTCTCACGACGGGGGCTGCAGTGTCCCAGGGCAGGTGTGTCGTGGCGGTGTCTTTGGACATCGCCAACGCCTTCAACTCCCTGCCTTGGAGTAGCATTAGGAGGGCACTCCGGTATCACCGGACGCCCGACTACCTCTGTCGTGTGGTCGAGGCGTACCTGTCGGACAGGTACATCATCTACCCTGGTCACCAGGGAGAGTGGGAACGTCGAGAGATGTCGTGCGGTGTTCCGCAGGGATCGGTACTAGGGCCGCCCTTGTGGAACATCGGATACGACTACGTGCTGCGCGGCGACCTCCCTGGCGGGGTCAGCGTGGTCTTCTACGCAGACGACACGCTGGTCCTGGCGCAGGGAGAGTCGTACCAGGCGGCGGTCGAACTAGCGACACGCGGGGTTGCGACAGTCGTGGGCAGGATCCAGGAGTTGGGACTCGAGGTGGCATTGCACAAGTCCGAGGCAATGTGCTTTCACGGCCCTCGGAACGCGCCACCACCGGGTTCCCAACTGACGGTAGGAGGAGTCCACATCGGCGTCGGGTCAACGATGAAGTACCTGGGACTCGTTCTCGACAGCCGATGGGATTTCGAGGAGCACTTCCGACGTCTGGCTCCCAAACTAAATCGGACTGGGGCTGCCCTCGGGCGGCTCCTGCCCAACCTTGGGGGTCCAGACGCCTCCTGCCGGAGGCTCTACGCGGGAATCGTTCGGTCCATGGCCCTTTATGGTGCACCGATATGGGCGCCGGCGCTGCGGAAGCGGCCGGCGGCCCGGCTGAACGCATGTCAGAGGGTAATGGCCATACGGATGGTGCGAGGATACCGGACGATTTCCCGCGAAGCGGCGAGCCTCCTTGCTGGACAGCCACCATGGGATCTGGTAGCAACAGGCCTTGCTCACATGCACGATCTGCGCATGGAGATGCAACGCCGGGGCGAAACTCCGCTGCCACGCCAAGTCGCGGCATGGCGGGAAGAACTCCGGCGGGATCTCATGGTGGAATGGCGACAGCGACTGTCGCAACCCAGTGCTGGGCACGCCACAATTATGGCGGTAAGTCCCTTCTTTGAGGCGTGGTTGGAAAGACCTCACGGCGTCCTCACCTTCCGCATGACGCAGGTTCTCACCGAACACGGGAAGTTCGGGAAGTTCCTGCACCGGATTCGTGCGGAAGCAACGCCCGGGTGTCACCACTGTGTGGACCGCCCGGAGGACACGGTGGAGCATACGGTGGAAGTGTGCCCCGCTTGGGAAGAGCAACGCCGTGTCCTCGTGGGGGCGATCGGCGGCGGCGATCTCTCGCGCCGGGCCTTGGTACAGGCCATGGTCCGGAGCGAGGAGGAGTGGCAGGCGGTCGCCTCCTTCTGCGAAGCAGTAATGCTAGCAAAAGAGGCGGCCGATCGCGTGAGGCAACGGCAACGGTCCTCACGCCCCAACCGCCGCCGGGATTCCGATCCCGATTTCCGGCCACCGTAGGCGCGGGCTTGCGGACGGCGGGCAATGGGTGGCCCGCCGTCCGACCGTCCGGTAACCATCCGGACCGAGCCCAAGTCGTCGACGGCGCGTATTGTTCCGCGCGCGCCTCAGGGAGATGTCAGCAAATCGTAGGGGCCCAGCAGGGTCGAAGCCTACTGGGGCCATGGGTAGTGTGAAAACGAAACCGTGGCCCTGGGACGAAGGCAACGAAGGAACAGGAGTGGGTTTTTAGTCAGTAAAAGTCTGACACTATCTCGCGCTCCGCCCAAGAGCGGGATTTGTCATAAGATGATTTTCCCACCTATAAAAAAAAAAAAAAAAAACCTATAATAACAATAATATTCCACAACAATCACACAACGCCGTCTAGTCCCAAGCTAAGCAGAGCTTGTGTTATGACAACTGATAAACATACTTATATATTTCTAAATACATACATATTATAGATAAATTACACCCAGACACAGAACAAATGATCGTGCTCTTCACACAAACATTTGGCCTGGGTGGGAATCGAACCCATGGCCTTTGGCATAGCAGTCAGGGTCACTAAGCACTAGAGCAACTCAGGCCAGTCATCCACTAGTCACCAATGTTCTTCAGTTATCTTTGCATTCAACGTCCATGGTTCCTCTTTAAAAAAAATCCGTGTGTTGCCACCGGCCCTACTTGACTTCTATGGTTATGCTACGGATGCCCAAAACAGCAATGCCTGTTTTATTTAACAAAACAAAACGCACCTCTCAGTGTCATAGATAATATACCCATAAAAAATCTAAAAGCCTTACTGTCGCTAACGAATCACAAATCGTGTACAATAGCAACGGCGGCCATTTTGTTGTGCAAAACACGCGCCATGAATATGCAATGAACGTAACGATGCAACACAAAGATCCCTCTGTCGCCAGTGCAGCGCTTATCTGACTTTTTGGTTGAATTAATGTGATTTTGTACTTATGTTCTTTTTTTTTAATTTGGTAAATTATCAAATAACTTCTCCGGCTCTGGTTGGAGCGAAAGGCATTGATAGATATGTACTTACTAAAATCTATCTTATCATCTCAATGCGTGGACTTACGGACGACTAGCAATAGGTAGCTCGCCGTCCGGCCGTCCGGTAACCAACCGTCCGGACCGAGCCCGAGTCGTCGACAGCGCGTAGTGTTCCACGCGCGCCTCAAAGAGATGTCAGCAAAACCGTAGGGTGCTAGCAGGGCCGAAGCCTGCTGGGGCCATAGGTTGGCTTCCGAAAGGGAATCCCGGGGTCCTGGAACGCAAAGCAAGAAGGAACATAGGTGTGATTTTATTCAGTAAAAGTCTGACATATGACTTCACGCTCCGCCCAAGAGCGCGAGAAGTCATTGGATGATTTTCCACCTAAGAAAAATGGTCATTCAAACATATAGCTATATATATAAATACGACAAAAAGTCCTATGCTTTAAAATGATCCTGTCTTTTAGTCTGTGCATCTTCGGGCAGCAGAAACTGCCGAGGCAAACTTTGCCATGATGCGACTTGCCGTGCCTTGGTAAGGCACTGCCCCCCTAGCCAAGTCACAAACGATAAACGTAAACTCTCAGTAGTCTTTAATAGATTTTCAACTTTATGTTATTGGATATAAAGTTGAAAATCTATTGAAGATTACATAGTGTTTTCGTTCGTTCCGGTCGCTAACGCTCAGTAGTCTTTTAATAGATTTTCAACTTTATGCTCTTAGATATAAAGTTGAAAATCTATTGGAGATTACTAAGCGTTCACGTTTATCGTTTGCAACTTGGCTAGGGGGGCTGGAATGCCGCTGTATCTAAGCGGCTAGTGTCCCTTACTGGCTGCAAAATCCTTGGCAATGCCGTCCCGGTCAGCGTGAGCCCTTATACGTATTTTATATAATAAAATCAATTTGGAATATAAAAATAAATACCCACAGGTATGATTAAACATTTTTTTACCGTGCAAATACTTTTGTGGTGGAAATTTATAGTATTTTACAAATCCAAAAATTCTAGGAAAGCCTAGTAATTAACTACAGACTTTAGTTACAAAATGTCATCATCATCATCATCATTTCAGCCGAAAGACGTCCACTGCTGGACATAGGCCTCCCCCAAGCGTCGCCACAACGAACGTCGAACGAACGTCGTCGTCGTCGTCGTCGTTACAAAATGTGTTTATTAAAATATTTTGGTTAACATACAAGCTTCTGTGGGCACGGTTGGCGCAGTGGTTGAGCGATTGCCGGCTGCGCTGTGTGTGGTGGGTTCGGTTTCCGCACGGAACAAATATTATTATTTCTTACAGACGTTCCGGGTCTGGGTTTCTTGTGTATGTGAGTTTACATGTTTGTGAACGCATCCCATCCTAACTATGACGTGGGCTTGTAGACGGCGAGCAATGGGAAGCTCGCCGTCCAGCCGTCCGGTAACCGTCCGGACCAAGCTCGAGTCGTCGATGGCGCGTAGTGTTCCACGCGCGCCTCAAAGAGATGTCAGCAAACAGGTAGCAGGTTCTCTTTCGAACAACCTGTGGCCCCAGTAGGTTTCGGCCTTGCTGGCCCCCTACGGTTTCAAATTTATGGTAAACTTCTTAAAAAAATTTGGCCATACATTAGCCTAACCCTCCTATCTTCCATCCAAACGTTCACGCTGTCCTAGCAGGCATTGACCCTGCTAGGCCCTTTCATACTTCCACAGCCCTGATGGTCCAATAATTTTAATCTGTAAAATTGAAGTAGGAAAACCATATCGAAGTAATATTTATTACAATTTGTTTGAACGTATTTAAATGTCAATACCTGAAACGTTTTTCAATAAAATACGAGATTTACTTCATAAAAGGTAAAATATAAATGCCAAGTTAAATTCGGTAAAAAGTAAATTGCACTCAACTTTTGAAAGCGGCTTAGCGGCTTATCAGAGATTTTAATAGAAAATGGAATCATTCAGGATTATTCTTTGTGTCTAAAGTGTTTACTTATAAAACGCTTAGCTCTTAAGAGTAAAGTAAGGATCTATAAGGGCTTTTACAGACCACGTTTTTTAAACGCGCCGTTGTTGCGCGTTTGTAGTGATACAGACGCAATAAACACGCGAGTCAGACGCAGCCTGTAGACCTTTAATAGGATAAAAGCGCGCCGTCGACGCACGTTTATAAAACGCGCGTCAACGGCGCGTTTAAAAAACGTGGTGTGCACAGGCCCTAAGAGTAATTAGGTGCTTAAGACTTTTAGTTTTTCTTTTTAATTAAAACAACCTTTTTTATAGTTTCTAGCCTTCAAACATAGTGTAGTTAAAAATGTACTGGTGGGGTTTTTTCTTTAAGGTGGGAAATTATCTAATGATATCTCCCGCTCTAGGGCGGAGCAAGAGGGCTTGTCAGACTTTTACTAAAACCACACCTAAGTTCCTTCTATGCCCTTTGCGTTCTAGGACCACGGGTTTCCCTTTCCATGTAAACCCATAGTCCCCAGTAGGCTTTGGCCCTGCTGGATTATCACCGTAGTCTGTGTTTCCAAGTCACGAGTGAATAGATTACTTTTAGGCAAGCGTGTTCTATAGTTGTTCACATCATCGTTTCCACCAAGTGGGATAGTGTCCAACACAGACAGAGGTCAGTTGTCTAGTACTCATAACATAAGCTCTGCTTAGCTTAGGACTAGACGGCGTTGTGTGATAGTTGTAAAAAATAATAATTCAGTCATATGGAATACGTTTGAAGCTTACTTGATTAACAATTTTCATTTAAAATGCCGTATAAAATGGCGACAACCGATCAGTATTTTGGCTTACGATAATATTACGTCGGCTCGCGGGTATTTTATACCCAGCTTATATGGGATTTATTGGTAGGATTAACTGTAGCATGCCTTTGTTTTTTAAAGGGTTAGTCTGCTGATGCAAACATTTTGTTTTTTGTTTTTGTATAGGTTATGATTCGTTACAATGGTTGTTAGAACGCAGGTGGGTTTTCGTCAGTAAAAGTCAGACACGCCCTCTCGCTCCATCCTAGAGCGAGAGAAGCCATTTGATTATTTTTAGCATGAAAAAAGGTATCGTAATCATTTTAGCATTTGTTTATTCAGTGCCAAAACTAGCTTTTTAGGTGTATACACCTGGGTAAGTTTAATCCTCTTGACGCATATCCTCACCGTACTTGAGTGTTTCGGGAGAACCTGTTTTGTATCTGGTGGGAGCACACGGTGAAGCATATTTATATGTATATACTAGCTTCTGACAGCGGCTTCCCCCGTGTGAAAATAGGTTTCTCCATACAAACCTCCAACCCCCGTTTCACCCCCTTAGGGCCGAGTTTCATAAAATCCGTTCTTAACGGATGTCTACATCCTATTAGGAACCTACCTGCCAAATTTTAAGTTTATATGTGTTTTTTTTTTCGGTTGGGAAAATCATCTAATGACATCCCTCGCTCTTGGGCGGTGCGGGAGGTAGTGTCAGACTTTTACTGACTAAAAACCCACTCCTAATCCTTCTTTGCCATTTTTTTTTCCAGGGCCCCGGGGATCTCTTTCGCATCACCCATGGCAAGTTGGTAGGTGTTATAGTTTCTGAGATTTCGTGATTAATCAATGAGTGGTATTTCGCTTTTATATATGTAGATGTCGTGTCGGTACATGATGCCGATCACCATCGGAGTCCTTTCCAGAAACTCAAACAAAAAAAGAATAAAAAAAAGAATATGGTATTCACTTCTTCACAGCAGGCCGTGAAACAGTCCCTAGACTAGATGTTGCTCACATAGCTGCCGACAGAGAAAAAGAACCCTGCGTGTCTGCGGTCGGCCTTTTATCTGTTCGGTTCGTGCAAACGTCAGCCCGGATTCTGTCAAAGTAACATCTGTCACTTAGCTCATTTCATTCGTTCTCCAGCTTCCGTACTTTTGTCTTCACATGCGATATATAGTTTGCCCCGCTTGGGCCGAGCCCCACCGTGTCCTCCACAAGAGGCGATCAACGGTGGCGACCTGAGAGTCCGACAATGGTTCAGGACATGGCACGGAGCGAGAAGGAATGGGAAACAGTAACCTCCTTCTGAAGAAATAATAATATAATATAATAATATTCCAGAAATTTCACACAACGACATCTAGTCCCAAACTAAGCTATGAGCACCTACTAGACAACTGATAGATATACTTCTAAATACATACATATTATAGATAAATTACACCCCGACACAGAACAAATGATCATGCTCATCACACAAACATTTAGCAGCAGCACCGCAGCATTTAACCACTAGACTAACAGGCCTGTCAAAATGAATGATACAAAACTTATTCTTGATCATTTCAGCGCTCCATCAAGGTCTGCGACCTGTACCTGGACACTGCTGGCCTGGCTGGACACCCTTGTTATAGCACTGTGTCTAGTTGCAGGAACACAGGGTCGGAATTTTTTACCTTAAACGTGATGTATCGATCGATATATAATGAAGAATACAACTTTTCCTCTGACTAAGGGGTCAACGGACGCTGGGCCCGCCTGGTGTAGTTACTTGTAATGAGTTTGAATACTTTATTTTCTTTAAGTTTGATACCGTCAACATCTGCGGTGTGGCGCTAACTTAGTTTCGCCCTGTACTGTACAAACTTGTTGAGTTCGAGATTACTCTGTTGTACTAGAGATCATTATTTTCGGTATTATTATATTCGTTGTCGGACTGTCGAAGACTTTCTACTCTCTCAATTTCTACTTCTAAACTCCTCAATTACAGTACACGATTCAAGAAAAGTACGTTCACTTCTATTTATTTTAAAACATTTTATTATACTTAGACCCACTTATAAAACTTCAGAAGCCATTGTACGGTTCCAATGGGTTCTTTTCTATAAAAAAGAACAGGCGACAAACTCCGCTACTCTTTTGAAAAAATATTGATGTTCACAATATTCTCTTGCCACATGTACAGAAGTAGTAATAGCTAAAAAAGCGTGTCTTCAACGTAGTCATCTTTTAATACATTTTTGATAAGTACACGTTTGAAGTGGGTTTTGAACTGGTCCTGGCTAAGTTCTGTAACCGACTTGTAACCGTTTTGTTAGCATGGACTATTAACGTTCGAAACTTTCCTCTATTCATTATGAATAAACTATCTTTAATGGGTTTCTATACGCGTACATCGATTTACTTATAAGCCTTTAGTAGTAACAGCGATCAATTAGGGCGACCCCTTAATTGGTCTGGCATGGGGTGCGCGAAATTCTCCCCTTAAGGATTTTAAAAATGAACATGTACATATAGCAACTCCAGAACGAATTTTGATTCGAAAGTAACCCTTGTAGTATAGAGACGAAACTACACATCTAAAACTTTTACATTACTTTTAACAGTACCATAACATACCTCCAAATATTTCTTCGGTATTCCCTAGATAAGCAGAAACTTCCCAATTTTCTAGAAAACTCTGTCTAGGATCTTGAAATAAAACTTCAAGGTGAGACCTAGTAAAAGTGTTAGATATAGCCGACTGTTCGTTTAAAGTGTTCGAAAGTATTTACCAATTCAGCTGAAAATCAAACAGTTTTAGAAAGGTTTGAAGTTGTCGGTAAAAGGTATTGGGGCTAGTTTATAAATTCAGAAGTAAAGATCGAAGACTTCATATAAACTTGGGGTATTCATTTCTTGGTAGAAAGGGTTACTTCTAGGCAAGCGAGTTCTACCGTAGACCAAGCCATCGCTTACCGTCAAGTGGGATAGTGTTCGAGAGAAATGAGAAACAAATATATAAGGTGTAAAAAAATTAACTTTAAGAATTTCGAGGGGACATTGTACTCCTCATTATGAAGAACTTTTACTATGGGACCAAACCTGAAATCGCGAAAAAAAATCAGCTGTTCCCTACGTTTATGTTCGCATAACTCGTCAAAACGTATGGAGCAGCTGATTTTTTTTTCGTTATTTCAGGTTTGGTCCCAGAGTAAAAGTTGTTCATAATGAGGAGTACAATGTCCCCTCGAAATTCTTAAAGTTAATTTTTTTACACCTTATATATTGTTCGAGGACAAGATTGATTGTTGATAGAAAAGAATGACGTCCTAAATACAATCTCAAAACTGAAGCCCTACCACGAATTCTTAAACATAGGGGCCCAGTAGGGTCGAATCCTACTGGGGCCTTGGGTTCGCTTCTGAAAGGAACACCCGGGGCCCTGGAACGCAAGGCAAAGAAGTAAAATAGGAGTGGATTTTAGTCAGTAAAAGTCTGACCCTCTCCCTTCCGCTCCACCCGAGTTTTATAGGGTGCCATCCCTTTTTCTCGTTCGCGCGCTTAAAATTTTAATACGCCTTCAAAATCACTTTTCAACACTGCACCTGTCCATTTTCCTTCAATACTATTAGACTAAAAACAAAAACCCATCTACTATGTTACGGAACGTTATCAAAACATTTCACCCCGATTTTAAACGGGGTTTAATTAAACTGAATATTTTCACAAAACGCTCGACAAGCCCGCTGTTTTAGGAGCTATACGTGACTAGCTAGCATGCTATATAACGCCAATAGCTGGGAACAATTTGATTGAAAGTTTAATACGTTGTGGACCACGACTGGCTTTCAATTTTAAAGTATTGACTTTTTGTATGATAGGTCAATGGGGAGGGGGGATATCGGTGTTTGCAGATGGACGAGAGTTGGTTCATCGGCTGACCGGCCAGTTATGATTTGTGAATGTTTTGGCGGTAATGCGTTTGCCAAAGTGCGGCCATTTTGGGTAGAATAAATAAAATATGAGTGGGTCTAAAAATAAATTGGTTTGAAATTTTGTTTTATGGATGTGAAATAAAAATGCGATCCTAAATTTACTAGTTTTGTGTTTTAATACTACTTGTGGGTTGTGTACTACCTCTAACTACATTGATGGAGAAAGGATCTAACTTTTTTGTATCGAATATTTCCTCGAGCGTCTAGTTGTAAGTACACACGGCTGTACCAGAACAACTTGAAAAACATCGTCCACACGGGTGTACGAAATTGATCGGCCGCCATTGGTCGCTCATATCTGAATTTTATTTGCTCGTGGCGACACTTTCTACGTATATTTAAACTAAACTGTTAGTTTACTCACTATTTTGAGAAGTATCGACGTGTCAAGAGATATTAGCAAGTGCAATATGAAAATGATATGAATCCTGGATTAAGCATGACTATATCAATACACAGAGAAAACTAATACTAATATTTCGAAGTTTTTTTAACAAAAGCATTTACATATATCATGTGTTTTACCTGTTTCCATCATACCAATATTGAATATCCGATAATACGATCATTGGTCCGCCATTATTCAACAACTGAGCTGTATGATTCATCTGAGCATTATAATTATTAATTGGTGCATAATTATTATGGATTAGAGAATGTTCACTAAACTGGACATTGTTATGATTAGGATGTATACAACTATTGTGCATTAAGGGATATTTAAGAAAAAATAAAGTCTGGGTGCTGTAGTTAGATAAAATCTGGTGTTAACAATGTGAAGTTTTTTTAAACAAGTGAAGTGTCATCAAGGCCAGACACATTATAATGCTGATTATTGCTGTTTAGACGCGTTGCTGCTATGCGATATTTATCAGGCGTTCCATAATTGAGAAATGCCTGTCCAGTAGTTTGGAATTGAAAGTAAGAAAGAAAAACGTTCGTGCCTCACACAATCGTTTGCAGCGGTCTTCCCGTCCGGTTATAATTTAGGTGTCTTCAAGGCTAGAGTGAATAGGCTCCTAATAAACTAGTGCGCTTCACCATCAACGATTGCATCACTGTTTATCACCAGGGGGGATCGCAGTCAAGCACTAGTTTATATTATTAAAAAAGGCGCCTAAATCACGGCTCGTGTGAAACTGAATTATCCCTGCCTGTGAACTTGAGACAATACATCCTTCCCTTAATATAGATATTGAATATTATTTTTTCCTTTCAGGAAATATAAAAAATTCTAAAATATAGGTAGGTAATACAGGAAGTTAAGAATAATTCTAATGAGAACCTTTCATATTATTTATGGGCGCAAAACCATTATTTGATAAGTGTTTAATTTGATCACTTCCTGTTTATTTATTTTAATATTGCAACATCCTGTTGAATGTATTTAAGGATTTAATTTGATAACTTCCCTTTCGATTATTTAAAATATTACGACATCCTGTTGAATTTATACAAGGATTTCAATTGATAACTTCCTTTCGAATTACTTTAAATATTGCAACATCCTGTTCAATTTATGTCAAATTAAATGACGACTTCCTTTCTAATTCTTAAAAATATTGTAGCATCCGGTTAAGCTTGTGAGGATTTAACCTGACCACTTCCTTTTTATTTCTTTAAAATATCAGAGCATCCGGTCACATTTAAATAAGAATTTATTGTGACAATTTCCGTTTCGTTTATTTATTTTAAATATTTTTCTACCTTCATAGTGAATTTTTATGCTTGTCAATTTCTGTGTATAAAAACCGATGTAATGTGATTAGAAAGGCACTCTTTCGCCGCCCATGGAATAAACACCTTGAACTGGAGTAAGGTATTTCTTTATTATCACTTCCTGCCAATCTATATTATTGTGACTGTGTATTTTGTGTGACGTCGACACCGATGGCGATCCTACGCCGACAGCAGCGGTGGGATCCAGCCCGCTCCTACTGAAGTCCTCTGGATTCCGGGTCAAGCGCCGTGACTGCAGCACTGTCCGCTACCCTTGTGCCTTCTCGGGATTATGGCAATTCCTACCTACTGCCATTGGATTCCGAGGTGGGCGCTCACATCAAGAACTGGTGTGCCAATGTTGACGAAATCATTACAACTATTGGCATACTGAAAGGAAGACCGAAGACCTGGGCTAACACGTGGTCTCTGCAATGTACCACATGGGAGCAAGTCAAGCAGGACCTGATTCAGACGTTTGGCGAAGAGTTCCGGTATGCTGACGACGTCCAGTGGTGGCGCGACTGCACGTTGGAGCAGGCGAGCAGCCACGCGGTTTACGCAACCAAGGTATGGACGCTCTTCAAGTGAGTGCAGCTAGAAGCAACAGCTGGTGAGGTAATTGATTCTCTTGTCACTGGTATTTATCCTGATTTTATGAAATGTGTATTGTAGTTTAACACTCCTGACTCTTTGCCCACACTAGTCTCCATTTTCAAAACTTTCCGTAAACGTGACCAATCAAAAACTAACGGTACAAACATAAATTATTTAAACCAAAAAACCTTCGTTTATGGTAGGTATTGTTGTCGTTTTTATTAGCTGTCATTGTCGATTTTAATAGCTGTCATTGTCGATTTTAATAGCTGTCATTGTCGTTTTTAATAGCTGTCATTGTCGTTTTTAGTAGCTGTCATTGTCGTTTTTAGTAGCTGTCATTGTCGTTTTTATTAGCTGTCATTATCGATTTTAGTAGCTGTCATTGTCTATTTTAGTAGCTGTCATTGTCGGTTTTAATAGCTGTCATTGTCGATTTTAATAGCTGTCATTGTCGATTTTAATAGCTGTCATTGTCGATTTTAATAGCTGTCATTGTCGATTTTAATAGCTGTCATTGTCGTTTTTAGTAGCTGTCATTGTCGTTTTTAGTAGCTGTCATTGTCGTTTTTAGTAGCTGTCATTGTCGATTTTAATGGCTGTCATTTGAAAATGACATTCTTAGTCCTGACTCGTCGGGTCCGGGGTCAGTGTTCCATTCGTTTTCAATGCTTCTGAACGTAGTATTTCCGCAAAGTTTTCACGGGGACGGTTCCGAAAAACCGCAAATTAGTTGATTTTAAATATTGCTAGAAAGAATTCTTGTTTCCATAAACGAAATAACGAAAGATTGAAATCAACCACCTGAAAGTGAAATTTAGAGTTTTTTGTAAAAACATCTGTCAAAATTGAATTGATTTCAATCCTGTGTAAATTTGTTTTTGTAAGTACTGGGTTTGATAGTTCGATTCAAACATTGTTGGGTTGTAGGATCGACTGAATGGATTGTTGGGTTGATTGTTGGGGTTGGATCAATTGTTGGATCGATTGTTAGAGCAATTGAATCGAATCTAAAATCAATATTAATTTGCAGACGTTCAAAACCTCTATTTTTCTGAAGCTAATTTTTTAAAAATCCAGTTGTGAAACGCATAACATTTGGGCCACTTCTTGTATAGTTCTTTCAAACAGGAACAGAGTACACCGTTGATCCTCCTCTGCCTTGCGTCGTACTAAGGAGGAATCTTAGCTAAAAAGGTTTCATTATTCGTTTTTCAAAACTGTCCCTTAAAACGATTTGGGAGATGTCAAAGGTTGTGTGGGTGAATCTTGCTCTTTGGATTAATAAACTTAAAACTTAGCACAAATTCTAATCAAAATTAATAATAAAGACTGTAATTATTAGTTCTTTAAAACTACCCTCAGAATACGGTTTAAGGGTTGTTAAGCTTTTCTCGCGAATGAAGTCGCTGGTAAAGTGCAAGTCCCTGTTAAATTCAGTAATTCTACGATTAATCATAACGGCTAGCATCTCGTAAAACAAGAGCTGGACACAAATGAGCAACTTAGTTTTGTTGATAGGATTGGTAATTGCGTTGCGCTTTGATAAAATTCAAATCGAAAATTAAAACTCTTAAACATGATTGCGTCACATCTTCAATATTAGTTAAATATATAGCCTTCTAAACGAAATAATATTAGAAAAAGTAACGGTAAACCTTACAAATAAACAGTAATCGTTTGAATTTGTGTTGATAACTATATAGTTATAATCAGACCAAATTAGTCCGATTTAATTAAAAAAGTCCCTCCCGGGTATTGATTATCACAATCCACACATCTAATAAATAGCTAACGATGCCGGTCGGGCAAACTGTCAGGTTGACATTTGAAGAGCTTCATAAACAGTGGCAATTAGAGATTTGCAGTTGACTATACTTATTTTACGTCAAAAAGTTCGTGAGTTTCCCATGTTTGTGTTGCTTTAACGTATTGCTACTGTGTTTTAAGCTTTCATGTAAATTAAGGATGGACGAGCGATAATTTCGAGACAAGTTAAGATTTGATACGAACAAAGATGAAATGAGATCTTTTGAAAAAGGATGTCTTACTGTATCGGCACCAAAGACAATGGCAAAATTTGATCAAAGATTTAGAAGTTTCTATTAAAATTTTACAAGTATTGCTAAATAGTGCTATAAAGTGAAGCATGGTTACAGTTATTATTTAAGATGTTCCGAAAAATCGCTGTTCATGAATCTGAGTTTTTGATTATAATGAACCGACCGTATGGGCGGAGAATTTGTGAATTAGATTTATCGCATTAACTAGTCCCTTTTCCCACCTATTACGTTGACTGATCACCAGCGTATCCTTTTTCCCGGTCTAGAGCTGATCCTATGCGGGTGATGCCATAAGAGATGGCTAGATCCAAGGCGGGTGATGCTGTTAGGGGGGCTATATCCTATGCGGGTGATGCCATGAAGGAATATGGCTAGATCCAAGGCGGGTGATGCCGTAGATAGGTTTTTTTAAATGTGACTTGGCTTATTGCTATGAAATAAATTATATTGATTTCTTATTCGAATCTATTCAAACCATTAACCATTCTTTAAGCGCGATCTTAGATTTATTAGATTAATTAGTCCCTTTCCCACCTATTACGCTGGCTGGCCACCATGCGTATCCTTTTTCCCTGTCTAAGAGCTGATCCAATGCGGGTGATGCCATGAGGTATGGCTAGATCCAAGGCGGGTGATGCTAGTTAGGGGGCTATATCCAAGCGGGTGATGCCATTTGGTATGGCTAGATCCTAGGCGGGTGATGCCGAATTAGGGCTAGAAGGCGACTGATGCCGTGTAATGCCAATCAGCCAATTCACACCAAATATTTGATACTGTAATTTTTGGCTAACCCTATGTGGGTGACGCTGATAAAATGTTTGATACTGTAATTTTTGGCTAACCCTATGTGGGTGACGCTGATAAAATGTTTGATGCTGTGTAATTTTGGGCTAACCCTATGTGGGTGACGCCGATAAGATGTTTGATGCTGTGTAATTTTGGGCTAACCCTATGTGGGTGACGCCGATAAGATGTTTGATACTGATTGATTTTGGGCTAACCCTATATGGGTGACGCCGATAAAATGTTTGATGCTGTGTAATTTTGGGCTAACCCTATGTGGGTGACGCCGATAAGATGTTTGATACCGATTGATTTTGGGCTAACCCTATATGGGTGACGCCGATAAAATGTTTGATGCTGTGTAATTTTATGGCTAACCTGATATGGGTGACGCCGATTTTATGTAAAATGATTGTATAATGTAGAAGCACTTTTTCAAGTTTTGTGAATGTGAAGTACAATGAAGCATTTTTATTAGGTTACAACTGTTTGACTTTATGAGCAGTGCAGTTGAGAGTTTGTCATGTTCACTCAAATGTCTCGCTGATGGTGGCACGTGTTATTGGGTCATTCAGTTATCTTCAAAATGGTTGAGCTGAGTGGGGCACGCGTCATGCTCGTGAACGGGTGCCGTCAGTTGAGACTGGTCATCTCTTAGCTGCCTTTTTCTTAGTTTAATTTCTATTTTTTTAATTCGTTTTTTTAATTATTATTACTTATCTACATTGTGCTCACATATTAGAAGCGACAAAGTTGTAACCAAGATTTATGTAACTCATAATATGATTTAAAAGAGTGTCCATGGAGTTTCTTGCACGTTCTTCTCCATAGAGATCTACGCTTTGGAACGTGCGATTTAGATTCACTTGTTTTTTTTGACTGACAGTTCAAGGGTGCCTGTAATTGATCGGTTTGAAGTAAACGTTTCTTATTTCTGATTTCTGAATATCGGATGCTCTATAATGAAGATTAAACCTAATGTGAGTGGATGTAAATTCCTGTACAGCGCAGAGAGCGCGCTGAGATCAGAATGGCCGTATGGGCGCAAAACCATTATTTGATAAGTGTTTAATTTGATCACTTCCTGTTTATTTATTTTAATATTGCAACATCCTGTTGAATGTATTTAAGGATTTAATTTGATAACTTCCCTTTCGATTATTTAAAATATTACGACATCCTGTTGAATTTATACAAGGATTTCAATTGATAACTTCCTTTCGAATTACTTTAAATATTGCAACATCCTGTTCAATTTATGTCAAATTAAATGACGACTTCCTTTCTAATTCTTAAAAATATTGTAGCATCCGGTTAAGCTTGTGAGGATTTAACCTGACCACTTCCTTTTTATTTCTTTAAAATATCAGAGCATCCGGTCACATTTAAATAAGAATTTATTGTGACAATTTCCGTTTCGTTTATTTATTTTAAATATTTTTCTACCTTCATAGTGAATTTTTATGCTTGTCAATTTCTGTGTATAAAAACCGATGTAATGTGATTAGAAAGGCACTCTTTCGCCGCCCATGGAATAAACACCTTGAACTGGAGTAAGGTATTTCTTTATTATCACTTCCTGCCAATCTATATTATTGTGACTGTGTATTTTGTGTGACGTCGACACCGATGGCGATCCTACGCCGACATATTAATAATAACAACTATAGAATTTGCGTTACACTTTTCCTATAGTTAATAATTTGCAAAATCGGTCTACAATTGACCGAGAAATCGGTGAACATACATAAAAAAAATACATACAGCCGAACATAGATCCTCCATCTTTCTGAAGTCGGTTAAAAAGAGCGAAAAGCGGGGATGGTTCGCGTAGATAATTTGCACACGTGCAAAGCCTGGCTGAAGAGGCTGGTACCTAGTATTAAATACCCAGCCCGGCTATACGGCGATAGCGTAAATTAAGAATGAACTTCCCGTCTAGATATTTTTGAGCTGACACGGATCACCTCAAAAAATACCGTTGCAAAAACAGAAAAACCGGTCAACTGCGAGTCGGACTCGCGCACCGAGAACTCCATACTAACTTACCTATATGAATAGTTCTATTCTCGAAGATTTTTCCAAATCATGAAACTACAAAAACGGTTTTCAGATTTTTTCTTTTTTGAGTAGGTTTTTTTTTATTCTTGATAGGTTCGCGCTTGACCGCTATCTCACCTGATGGAAAGCGACGATGGAGCGCGCTTACCTAGAAGTAACCTATTCACTCTTGACTTAAAGATTCCCGGGTTTTAGCCATCAGGAAACACAGATTCCGGCAAGGAATTCCACTCCTTAGCTGTACGCACCATGAATGTGTTCCTAAAACGTTTTGTGTGTCCACCATGTAGTCCATGTTCCACGCGCGCCTCAAGGAGATGTCAGCAACCGTAGGGGCCCAGCAGGGTCGAGGCCTACTGGGGCCATGGGTGATGCGAAAGTGACCCCCGGGGCCCTGGAAAAAATGGCAAAGAAGGAACAGGTGTGGGTTTTTAGTCAGTAAAAGTCTGACACTATCTCCCGCTCCGCCCAAGAGCGGGGGATGTCATTAGATGATTTTCCCACCCGAAAAAAAAAAAATGTAGTCCATGTACCGGTGGCGCATTGCCGTACGCCTGGTGGTCCGATGATGGAACGGGCTAGGCGGAATTAGGTTATGCAATTCCGACGCACACTCCCAGAAATCAGGTACCTATTTTATATTAATTTCAGCCTTACTGAGTAAAAGGGTCTTGACAGACAGAAAACAAAGTGATCCTATAAGAGTTCCGTTTTTGCTAACTGAATAGAATAGAATTTAGTTTTATTTAGAACACAAAAATATCCATACAGCGTTCCTAACTTAATAAATACCTAACTTATTATCTAGTGTTAGTAACAATTACCCTTTGCACACACGAGGTACGGAACCCTAAAAATCAAAAAATGCATACTCAAAAAGGCAATACACGGTCGAGCAGAAACTATTGAATAGTCCATGAAGTTCGATCGACTCCTGCAGTCAGTTCGTTAGTACCGCGGCTGGGTTTCATAGCGCTGACTTTTTATTCCCTCAATTGGTAAATTATACACGTGCTATGCACTGGTAGCTGAGGTCGAGTGCTGGATTTTCTTCGAATGCATATTTGAAAGTGTTTTACTGTGTAGCAACTGGCTGTGTGGATTTTTGAACTGAGTTGCGTTGGAGTAAAACTGTTTTGTAACTTAAAAGGTAGTAAGTAATTTGGTCTTGTTTTCTTGATACTCACAAATGGCTTCAAATAGCTCTGGAATTTGTATGGCCTTTGGAAAGTTCATATTAGGGATAAAACGGAAATGGTTACATCGGAACCGAATTTGGAACAGGAGTTTTTAAAGGTTTGTCGGAATCGTAACCGGAACCGGAATCGGAGTCGTAACCGAAATCAGAGACTGAGGCGGAGGCAAAAGCGTCGAAGAAGTACTACTAAAACAAAAAAAAACTCGGATAACTAAAACTAAGAGCAAACTCATCACATTCCAATACGAAGCAAAAGAATAAGTGAAAGAGTAATCGACAGAGGGCGCGGGGGGAGGGATGTTCCCCGAGCGACCAGTATAAACTAGTTTGTACTTCCGATATAAGTTCCGATTGAAAATGATCGGAATCGAAAGTGCAAAATCAATCAGAAGTTCTGTTTTTTCGGAATCGGAATAGAATCTTCGTAACATCTCGGGTCCACATTAATTATTCTAATGCTGTCCTCAAGTCAGAAAACGCCTACGCTTATGAATTATAATCGCAGACACGTCAAACCTTCCCTCCCCTTCCTCAATAAAATACCTTTCAAAAACTTCAGAAGTTTAAACTTCTGAATTCACTTGAAAGGCATTAATTAATCATTTTTAATCCAAATAGTTGAGCAGAGTTGAGCGTTGGCATTTCGCAGCATTCCATTAGACCTGCATATGATCGTCGTACGCTCCATTGAAGGAGTTTTTCCATGTATAAAACTTTATCCCATTAGAGCAGGTAAGAATGGGTTAAGTTAAAAAAGGTTGGAGGAAAGAGCGGTGTGGAAAGTGGAGCGGGCTCCACTGTTGGACATAGGCCTTCCCCAAGCGTCTCCACAACGACCGATCCTGTGCGTCTCGCATCCACCGCATTCCCGACTCTCTGCAAGGCCGTCGTTCCACCTTGTGGAAGGCCTTTCAACGCTGCGTTTTTCGGTGCGCGGTCGCCACTCTAGAACCTTTCGGCCATATCGACCATCCGTTCTACGAGCAATGTGCCCTGCCCACTGCCACTTAAGTTTGGCGATAAATAAAATGTAATTTTTATTGTTTTTTGACCAACCCCGCTATATCTCGTCCCTTAAACTTAACACTAAAGCGCTTAGTGGGCGCCGAGGCTTGCTTTAATTAAAAATACCTACGAAGGAGGTGGCGACCAACTTCATTTGCTGCCGCGATTAATTGAACTGGAATAAAGCCTTCGCAGGTGCCCGATAGTTCCCCTTTGTATAGCCGCAGGAACATAGTCCCTTTTGTTTTCACACTGAAGATAAATTAGGCTTTTGAGAACTTCTATTTCGTCGGCAGAGTCAGGGTTAAATGCAGACGGAACATTTTTTAATCTGTCCTTTAGTGTTTGTTTGATATGGCTGTTTTTGGTTTGGTACGGCAGTTTTTGAGACCTGTTGATTATATGTAGTGCACAGGTGGTCTGTACATGGTAAGTATGACGAAATGAGGTACATTTTTATCCTTATTTTAGGAGATGAGTTTGATGAGGTCGTCGTGTGTGGGTTTCATGATGAAAAACATGTTTTTTTAGGGTTATGTAATTTTCAGTCGGCAGAAACGGAACCCTTATAGGATCACTTTGTTGTCCGTCTGTCAAGACTCTTTTTTTCAGAAATGCGTAGAGCTATTAAGCTGAAATTAATAGGAAATACTTAGGGCTACTACCCCTTAGAACAATTAAGAAATCAATTTTCTAAGTCAATGTAATCTAAGGCTAAGGCCGTTTATGGTGCATATTTTAACGTTCGTAAGGAAATCAAAATCTATAGGGTACTTCTCGTTAATCTTGGCATAAAGCAAGCTCCACAAGTAAAGGAAAAACTCGGAAAGATTGTCTATAAAAAATCGCTTTTAGCGATAAGACCGCCCATTGTGACACCCTATTAATTTTAAGCTCCTACTGTAATTTTATTTATGGTGTATAATGACGAATATATCAATCCAAACCAAAAAGTAGTTACGACATAAAATAATAACTTTACCGTTTTGGAAAAGTCTTACGGGACTAGGAAGTAGGATTCAGGAATAGGTAAGTTTGTGCGGAACCCTCGCCAGTCCGATTCGTACTTAACTTTTTTTTTTGTAGTGAAACATTTTCCTACCAAAAATTTTTTGAAAGCGCGATATATTTTGCACATACAAAGGTCTATATTCAAGTAGGTACGTATGGAGGTAATTGATCCTGACCTGTACATACTTGTACTTGGTTGGTTATTGTTTTCAGGAAAAACCTGGGTACCGTTTTTTGGTCGGCCTTTGCAAGTACCTACATAAAAAAAAGCAAGTGCGAGTAGAACTCGTGCACTGAGGTTTCCGTACAAAGGAGACAATTTTTTTTGTTTGGGGAATAGGCCCACCACAAATTGTGGCGTATAGCAATGAAATGCACGTTAGTTTATTCCTTATAATCTCTAGATTACATTGGTAATATTAGCAAAACTATAAGTAACTGGAGTACCGTGAAATACGACAGTCAAAACATGACTCTCATAATTACCTAAAATCTCACAAGAGCGATTGTCTAATGAGTGGATAGGTCTCCTTGGTATTTTAAGTTAAAATAGTGCATTGTTCAATAATATACAGTATAAAACAAAGTCACGTCGGTACTACGTGACAGACTTTGATGTGATTTACACGATTTGAGAGACTTATTCATGAAAATGCGTAGATCCACATTCGATTCTTTTGCCATTTCGAAATAGCGCGGCTTTTGCCGGCCATTGACTGTAGATATAAAATAATAAGGTGATGTGTTTAATGCTGGTTGTGTAAGGAGAAAAAAAACACATTATAGGTACATCACAAGTATTTATTACTGTTCATCATCATCATTTTCAAAGTCATCTCTTAAAAGCAGTATTTCATCTAAAAAAGATGCAGGTGGCTCAACCTCACCTTGATGCCGCGCCCAAGATAAAAACCACACTATACACATCACATATGCACAGCAGCCAACAATGCGTCTGCCCACTAAACAATTACAACAGTAGGTATCCAGCAAGAGCAGTATTCAACATTCCGTTGAAATCGTGCTGCACAATTGATACAACGGCTTTGTGGATTATGCATATATCTACAGATGCCATTTTCATAAAATCTTTCGAATAAAAATACGAAAAGAACAGAAGAAACATGCAACTATCTAGTAATCGGAAACAATAATAATGTTGTCTGTAGCGGTGGGCGTTTCAACGACGAACAGTTTTCAAATACCGTTTTTTGTTCTGCAACGTAACAACCGTTTTCCATCCTGCGACCAAACGGTCTTCGTTGCACAAACCAGTCTTTGAATTACTGTATGCGAATTGTTATCTTACTGTAAAGAAAATAAGGTCAAAAATCCATTGCTTCAACTATCACACTCGTGGCGTCGTCGTTTTTAAAACCAGTTATTGCAATGAAAAATGAATTTATGTTTATAGTCATAAAGTTCATTTTTCATTGTAATAACTGGTTTTGAAACGACGACGCGACGAGTACAGCCCCCCTAGCCAAGTTACAATCGTATCGTTCGGCGCGAACGCCTCGAGTAGGCCACGCCTCCGAATCCTTTGTTCTGACGTCATCTCAACGCTCAGTCACGTGGTCAGAACAAAGGATTCGGAGGCGTGGCCTACTCGAGGCGTTCGCGCCGAACAAAACGATTGTAACTTGGCTAGGGGGGGGGCAGAATTTATTACCGTCCTCAAACTAGTTGCGACAACGAACGTTTTCTGCAACTACTTCACTCAATGATAGTTTCGTCTTCAAACCAGTTGCGACGACGACCGTTTTCTGCAACCGTTTTTGTCGTCGACAAAATGGTTACGTCTCGTCCGTCTAAAATTCGACAACGACCCACCACTAGTTGTCTGTCAGTGTCAAACTGATTGAAACTAGACCACAGAGCATCTGCAACGGGCTATTAATTACGTTTCGTTCCACGGTGATTTTTAAAGTAGGTACGTTACTTGATATTTGTGTTAACCGTTAATAACAGCATTAAAAACAAGTTCGCTGTACCAATTAATTATTATCTCTTGAAACGCATTTAAATCCGATGTCACCGCTGCGCACTGTAGTAACATATTTTTTTTCACGTTAAAATAAACTTGAAAACGCTCCTAAACAAGCATTTTTTGCCGTAACACTTTTTTACTATTATTTCATTATTCCGGTTAGATTTCTATATAATTTTTGGTCTGTTAATTATAATAAGATGATCGCTTTTTCCATGTGTAATATGATTAATAAACGTAACCGTTTAATAGTGGGCCCAAAAAAAATTGTCTCCTTTACCTATGAAAACAATTCGATTCCCGAATTGTTTTCATAGGTAAATTTTTCGAATCGCAAAAAAAGGTATTTTTTTGTGACGTGACTACAAATTTACAGTTTTCAGATTTTTCCCCATACCTACTTGTGCTATGAGACCTTGCTTCATGCCAAATTTCAAAATTCTAGGTCAACGGGAAGCACCCTATGAATTTTGATTCCCATGAGAGTGTCGAAATACACGTTTTCTGCGACATAAACGGCCGTATCTTTTTTCTCTTTAACCTAGAAGTCTGATTTTTTTACAGCTTTAAGGGACCGCAGATCTGAGTATATGGTTTTAATTTCAACTCTATACGTCCGCGCGTTCTCGAGATAAAGGGTCTTGACAGACAGACAGACGGAAGGACAACAATCCTATAAGGGTTCCGTTTTTTCCTCTTGAGGTACGGAACCCTAAAACCTATAATTAGTCTTATAATGTTCTCACTGCTGGGATTCAGGTCTCCTCTCTAGAAAAGGAAAATGAGCCGCAATTCAATACGGACGCGGTGCGCGTTGATTGATGTCACATGCCTTCGAATGTTTGGTTCTAGAACATGCCAGATTTCTGACGATATTTTCCTTCACCGTTTTCAATGGCGCTAAAATAAATTACACAAAGTCAAAACGCCTGAGTTTAAACCCGACTGCTGCCCACCAGAAAAATACCCCCGGCACTTTTGATTCGTTTACGTAAAAACTAAAAATGCCTAAACACCGAAATTCTATAACAGTCTAAGTACCTACATAAAAAAAAACTATTATTATCCTTATAATGTTCTCACTGTTGGGATTAAAATCTCTTCTCTAGGAGTGGAAAATCTCCGAAATGGATATTTAGTTGCAACTGCATCAAATTAAATTGTGGAACCACCTCCTAACTACAACAATGTGTCACTTTATTGTATTACCTCCTAACTATATTTGGGACACAAATTTTTGATTTCGACAGATATGAGTTATTGGTATTTCGCCGTCGATTTGTTAACGTAAAAACTAAAAATGCATAAACGCTATTTATTTATCGTTTATTTCAGGCATTAATTAACCCATAGTAACATTATTGAATTAAATTAAATTAATATGTTATAGCATAATAAATAAATTAAATACATTGGATTAGATAAATTATTGAATAACATTAATAAAATTACTGATAATTTATTGAATTACATTAATAAAATTACTGATAATTTATTGAATAACATTAATAAAATTATTGATAAATTATTGAATAACATTAATAAATTACCTAATAAAATTAAAAACGTCTAAGCAGGTACTCACCATGGAACACTTAAAAAACTAAGAAACTCTATAACAGTATTTATACTCTTACTTCTCCACAATATTCCCCGCTCAACAAATACGAAAGTCCTTTATTAAACACAGTTATGAAGTTAGGGTACAAACGGGACAATAGTCTAAACATTAAAATATGAACCGCCGCCCACAAGTTACTTAACAATGGCGAGTTTAATTAAATCTAGTTAACTTGAACGTATGAACAGTATGGTTAAGTCTATATAAAGGGTGTCCCAAAATTCACGCAAGATTTGAATTTGCCGCCATTTGTGCATTAAAGTGTTGGAAACCCCAAAAAAAAAACTGTATGACAGCTGACAGGTTAGGGTTGGTAAAAATGAAGCGTTACACGATAGAACAACGTATCTTCATTATTGAAGAATATTTCAAAAATAATGAAAGTATTGCAGCCGCAGTTCGAAAATTTTATGCAAAATATGGTCGAAATAGTGTTTTAACTAATTTCATCAAATGTTAAGAGATTTATTGAAAAATTCAGGAAGATTGAATCAGTTGGAGACGCTAAACACACTGGTTGTCACACTTGAACGGTGACATGTGAACGGTGGTGACATTGAACGGCTTGTTCTTGACAAGCCGTTCAAATGTCAATATCAAAGCAGTACGTGAGAGTGTTGCTGAAAATCCAGGAACATCAATTTGGCGTCGTGGACAAGAATTGCAAATTTCAAGACGCTCTGTACAGCGTATACTCACTAAAGATCTGTGTCTTCATGCATTACAAAATTCAATTAACACAACAACTGAAGCCTAATGACCATGCACAGCGAAAAGAGTTCGTTGAATGAATTATTGAGCATCAACAAAAAAACAATTTACTGATTTTTCGAGAAAAATCATCCTCAGCAATGAAGCACATTCTCACCTTGTTGGCTTTGTTAACCGCCAAAATTGCCATTTGGGGTCCGGTAAACACACAATCATGTAATTGTCGAAAAATAAATGCATCCATAGCTTGTCACTGTTTGGTGCGGATTTTGGGCTGGAGGCATCATTGGGCCATATTTTTTTGAAAATGAGGCTGGTCAAGCAGTGACTGCTACTGGTGCTCGATATCGCGACATATAACACACTTCTTTCTGCCTCAGTTGAATGATATTGATATAGACGACATGTGGTTTCAACAAGATGGTGCCACATGCCACACAACCCGTTAAATAATTCAATTATTTCACGAGACATTTCTTGGTCGTATACTCTCTCGTTTCGGTGATCAGAATTGGCCCCATATATCTTGTAATTTAACACCGTTAGATTTCTTTTTATGGTTTTACTAGCTTCTTCCAGCGGCTTCGCCCGCGTAAAAATAGGTTTCTCCATATAAATTTTGGACACCCATTTCATCCCTTTAGGGGTAGAGTTTCGAGGAACCTACCTGCCAAATTTTAGGTTTTTAGGTGTTATAGTTTCTGAGATTTCGTGATTAATCAGTGATATTTCGCTTACCTATATATAGATTTATGTCAACAAGCCCACAACCACCCGTGCATTACAGGAGGAAATTAAACGCTGTATCAACGAAATTCAGCCATATATAAGCAAAATTTCGATGTCATGGAAAGCCGTGGAGGACCGATGTGTTATTCCATAAATAACCCTATCCTATGCAGTTTATGATTCTATAAAAAAATCACAATCTAAAGACTAAAAACTGTGTTTTCTATTTAATTCAAATCTTGCGTTATTTTTGGGACACCTTTAGACTGTGTTGATATGTTCACTTCTAAATATGTTGTGCAAAATATTTACTTGACGGGATTTTTCAAGATGGATGCGAGACACACGGGGACCGGTCGTTATGGCGACACTTAGGGGAGGCATATGTCCGACAGTGGATGTCTTTCGGCTGAATAATGATGATGAAGATATCAGGGTTGGCACCGTAGTCAAAGTTAAGTATTCATGACTATTTTCTTTCCCTTTTTTATGAGGGTGGAAATTATCAAATAATGGAAATATTTCTTTTGCTTTGGGTGAAGCGACAGGGAATGTCAGACTTTTACTGACTAAAACGCACTCGTGTTCTTTCAGTTGCCCTTTGTGTTCCAGCTTACTTTCACCCGCTAAAAATGAGTATTAAAGGACACACTCTAGAGGTTGTGTACATTATGTACTAATCTTTAAAATTTTTAGGTATTTGTCAATAATAAAATTAATTTATTTCCAACAATAGACTTATTTTTCGGTAGATACTTACATCATAAACAGTATATTTTTCAACTACAATAAAATTACATCTTCTTGCTTACATCATCTACATATAAATTACATCTCGAATAAATTAAACTACAAAAACAAAAATTATTATTAGAATTAAATTGCATTTTAGCATATTTTTTTTACGCGAGTTTGCGCCTTATAATGAGATTGTTGTTTTTCGAGATGAGAAATCATCCAATGAGAAATCATTGGATGTTGTCCTCGCCCACTCGCTCCAGCATAGAGTGGAAGAAGCCTTGCTTTAGGGTGGGGCGAGAGGGTGTATCAGACTTTTACCTATCTGTCTTCGGTATCTCTTTCAAAAATTCCCATGGTAAAGGAAATGAAAATTAATTTAATTGGTTCTGATTCGTCAGATTAGTCGAAATTATGAAAATACGCCTCCGAAGTAAATGTACCAGCCGTTAAGTTCAGGTTTAATATTTGTACTTGCTAATATACTGATATTCACCTATAAGAACATAATATAAAATTTTGTTATCATATCTTATAGTTTAGTTAACTATTGTCTTTGTTATTGTACCTTTTGAATACGGATTGAAAGAGACTGGACCCCACAACACAGGGAATCCTAGTGTGGGGTTCAGGGCTTCATCTAAATTTGTAAAAAAAAATTATGAGACAATAAATTATTATTATTATTAGAACATATTTATGTACTGCTATATTACTGAAATAAATTCATATATGAGGGCTATTAACTAAAAGTTCATTACCCGTCCAGTCTAGACGTACTTTGTGTTAATTTATTGTTTAGTTTCTGAGTGATTTAATTTAACAAGTTACTGAGCAACCAAGTAGCTTTTAGTTTTGGATACTAAATAAAAATGTTTTTGGTTCGAAGCCAAAATAAAAAGTTGAGCTATGAAAGTTGATTAAAGTACATATTTATGTTATCTACTTGTTTCAATGGATATCATCCAATTATATCTAGTTTCTTTTAGATGACGCACTTACTGGGTATTTTCTAAAAGTGAAAAAGGTCAGTGAAGTTGGTTTTCGTGACTTTCCAGTTCACCTTGAATTTAGTATCATCAGCAAGTGTTTACTAGATATAAAAATCTACTGACAAAAATAGTCACCATGTCTTGCTTTCACTTGTCTTCAGTGCTAATTAGGATCTAGAATTTGAAGACTGTATACACAGTTTCCGTGGTGTAGCGGTTATCACATCTGCCTAACACGCAGAAGGCCCCCGGTTCGATCCCGGGCGGAAACATAGCTTGCTTTTTTTTTGTTTTAAATGCATTTATTTTTATTATTACAAGCTTTTATTTAGTTTCATCTGTCCCGATGTTTGTTTGTCTGTAATCAAATCTTGCAAATTAAATTTGATCTACTTCCCGATTACCGATTGAGCTGAAATTTTGCATGACATGGAGCTGATCTGATAATGAAACCGGAAGGTGACCGTTGGAATTTGGTAGTTAAACGACACAACCCCATCGAGTTTGGACATGTTTGATCCGTCTTGACGAGTACTCTGGTGCTAGATGGCAACCAGGGTTTGATGATGAAGCTGGAAGATGGCCATAGGAACTCAGTAATAAGCGCAATATGATGACCCTATCCTGTTTGAGCTTTTTGGAATGGTCTTGATGAGTATTAATTGTACATATAGGTATGTACTGCGCTATAAAAGCTTGCTGTGAAAAAATGCTTTTCATTGAAAACTTGTTTCTCCCTGGATAGGTCGAATGCAGACTGCAATAGACAAGTATTACAACGAAAAATTACCCCATGATGCAAGGACCTAAAGAATGTAATAAACCGAACAATACACATTTGTACCACAAAACGCGTGACACGAACCCGCCGCCCAGAGCGCAGCTGACGCGAGTGTGCTTCGCTTTTTCAACGGACGTGACTCGGCCGGTCTATTTTCAAATCGGCCGCCTCTTGTGTTGATTTTTCTTGGAACACTCCGTGCAACGGTGCTACGTCGAGTGCATTCTGTCCAGCGTGATGTCTAAATAAAAGCGTGTTTCTACAGAATGGAATTTTCGGTATGCTAAAAGCTGACTGTATCTTGTGCAGAAATTTTTGCGGGCGAATTGTGAAAAGGTGAAAAAAGTTTTCGTTTCAACGTGTTGACTTTATGAAATGTACAAGGGTCAAAAGTGCCGGTGCACTCTACCAATGCTAAAATTTCTTTGTAGTAGAAGTTTCATAGTCCACAACTAGTTTAATCAATACTATAGATTCTATGCTACAAATCAAATCAGGCATGAACCATTGACCCTCTTCTACAAAGAAATTTTAGACACTTTAGCTTTGATGAAGTGCAACTACACTTTTGACCCTTGACTGTACATGTGAAAAATAGAATAATGCTGTAGGAGCCATCATAATATATAAAAATCTGCTCTAAAGAACCTTCACAAGCTTATGAAGTTGTGTTAGTTTTTAAGATATTGTTTTTTTTTCTGAGGTGGTGACTTATCCAATGCCTTCTCTCACTTTACGGTGGCATACCTATGTCCTTCAGTTGCTCTATGCGTTCTAAGACCGCAGAAGAAGGCGACAGCCTACAATTCCCTCTCGCTCCAGAACATGACCTGAAAGATACCGTTTTACGCTAGGTCTAATTAAATCTGTCCAAAAATAGATGTTAGTTATTCAACACATCTTATAACCAGCTAATTATTCGTATTCCCCGAATGTATTCGCATTCGATGATAATAATTTATTCAATACCCGTACGGCATCAGCAGTGGGATTTGGATGTGTTGATGTAGTTAATATAATAGTGACGTAATTGGGAACTAATGCTAAGAATTAGTGGTGTAATGGAGTTAGTGGATTAGCTGCTTGATAATTAGGGGACAACACTATTGTGTTTGAGGACATTTTGCTTGTAACTTAGTATTGTCACGTAATGTAGAATGCATAGGTACCTATTGACTACGTGTGTGTGTATTGTGTGTTATTGCGGAGTTATGAGAGTACCTACTGTGTATTTATTTTTGGATTTTAGTGAAGGATTTTTCTTTCTTTTCTTTTATTCATAATCGTATCTCGGGACGATATTCTTTTTTATCGACAATCGTTTGTCCCCCCGAAATATAATGTTAGTATCGTATTTACGCTTGAAATTTTTTATTTTATCAATTTTCTGTCATTTAAAGTTTATTTTTAAGTAAAATACAAACTATTTATTCAAAGGGTTAAAATTGGATATTAATGTAATACTTTTTGACGAGAATAGTTTAAAAAAAATGCTTTTCATGAGTGGGAGGCATTTCACGAAAACCAATGATAACGATATCGAGGGATACAGTTTGATGTTGTAGCTACATATAACAGCAAATTTAATTACACGACTGGATAGCTAAAGAATTAAAGAATTCGGTATCTACGCTTTTTTTTTAGGCGGGAAAATCATCCAATGACATTTCTTGCCCTTGGACGGGGCGGGAGGGCGTGTTACTGACTAAAACCCACACTCCTGTTCCTTCTTTGCCCTCGTTCCAGGGCCCCGGGGTTCTCTTTCGCACCAACCATTGCCCCAGTAGGCTTCGACCCTAGTCAGTAAAAGTCTGACACGCCCTCACGCTCCACCCAAGGGTGGGAGATGTCATTAAATGATTTAACACCTTAAAAAAAGTATAGAATCTATACTTTTTTTAGGGTGTTAAATCATTTAGTATTTCATAATATACAATCTATACTATAGATTGTATATTATGAAATACCTGTAGGTATGACCTCAAAATAATTCTACTCTAAAATATACGCTAGATTCATCACCTATCGACACGAAATACATCCCACACATCTTTATGCCATGTTACGTGCACATTTAGCGTTACAAATGTGTATCCTACACATCGATATCCCTTACGGAATATAAATAAGGTCTCAACTGATATTGGCGTATTTCTTAGAACTAGATCGTAAGTAGTAAGTGCGTGATCGTGGGGCATGAACTGGAAATTGATAGGCACATGTGTAATAGATGTGAATAGAAGTGAGGGTATGTTTTATTTATTGGTAAATTTTGCCCCAAAAAATAAGAAAATGTATAAAAAGAACTGTCTGAGTAATGTTGGGGTTATTATGTGAAATGGCAAAAAGCTATGTTTCCGCCCGGGATCGAACCGGGGGCCTTCTGCGTGTTAGGCAGATGTGATAACCGCTACACCACGGAAACGATATTCTGCTAGTCAAAATAGAGTATCACTATCTAATGATAACATCTTTCTTACAATATTAGTCTATTCTTAAATTGTAAAAACGAATACCTTATTCACAGACAACTTTAATAAAACTAAAAAGTTATTTGTTAACCCTAATAAAATAATGCTTTGCAAAAGTTTGTTCTATTCTAATAATTTATTTATTTATTTATTTATTTACAAGCACTTGTACAACGTTACGGAGGAAGTCCAAGGTGTTGTACAGTAGAAACTTACAAACTAAAAAATTACATTAAATATAAAGCATAATAACACATTGAAGAATAAAAAGAAAATACATATACATTACCACTAAAATAATAAATATCCCACAAAACAAATGAAACAATGTTTTCTTATTTATTATCCATCTTCTCACAAAACCTTAGACATTCACGACACACATCTATCCATAATATATTTTCTTATTATTGTAAAACTGCTGGCAGAAGCTAGCTAACGACATTTTAAGATAGATTGTGTTTGATAAGATTAGACAAGTAGTGTATTAAAACTTTCGTGTGATAAACATCGCATAGAACTCAGTTTCTCATATTTCAATAATCTTTGTTATAATGACACTATCATAAACTACTATTATTCATTATTTTATTGTGCTACAATAAATGTTGTTTTATATATCAAGCAGAAATTATTGATATCTTTATTATCGACATATTAAAGGCGGTGGAGTCTTCTATATTTATAAGTAACTAACATACGACTGTAATAGGCCACGGGGAATTTATGAAAAGGAAACCCGTGGTCCTGGAAAGCAAAGGGTAACTGAAGGACATAGGTGTGGTTTTAGTCAGTAATAGTCGGTGAAAGTCTGACACGACCTCTCGCTCCATCCTAGAGCGAGAGAAGACATTGGATGACTTCATACTTCAAAAAAAAAAGACTTGTAAAATTATTGTCATGAGTGATTAGGTATGTTTATATAAAAAACCTTGTAACATTTGTTTTCAGATTAAATGTTTTAAGGTTGAGTAAAGACTATCCCTTAATCATATTTAGGCAAAAGTAAAACAATGTGCTAAGACTTTGGTGTTTTCTTCTTTCTTCCAACTTCTTGTGCCAAGACTTTTTGGTGTTTTCTTCTTTCTTCCAACTTCATGTGCTAAGACTTTTTAGAGTTTTCTTCTTTCTTCCAACTTCTTGTGCCAAGACTTTTTGGTGTTTTCTTCTATTTTCTCTTGCGAAAAATTCAAAAGGAAATTTCTAGGTATTAAGGACACTAGAGACAAAGCCCTTTCTTTGATCATCATTTGACGAAAACACTTAAACACCATGTACAAAGAGCATTACGTAGTAATTCCTTTCTAAATATTCAAAACAAAATATATTCTTAAACGTTGACTAAGTATTTTCTGAAATGTTGGCTACAATTGCCTCCACTTGAAGCTATTATTTAAGTAACCCTGTCACGTACCTGCCAACTCACCTCGTTATCTATTTTCTTTTTTTGTTGCGGAAAACGAATTCACCGAATCCCAATTCCCATTTTATTCTTTTTAAAAGATATAAATTACACAGTTAACCCATTAATCTGCGATATTTTAACCAAGCTTATATTCAAAATCACGAGTTGCTGATGTTTCGGACACAATATGTTCGGACACATGCATTCGGTAATTCGAAGACATGTGACATCCACCAACCCGCACTGGGCCCGCGCGGTGGATTACGGCCCATTCCCTCTCCTAGAGAGGAGGCCTGAGTCCCAACAGTGGGAACATTATAAGGCCGACTATTCTATGCTATGCTATGTTCGGACACAGTATTCGAATTGGCACATTTTTTTTTTATCTAACTGTACTAAACAGCTTCAATAAATTTAGTGGTGTCCGAAAATACTGTGTCCGAATCGTCCGTAACCCAAAATCACGACCTGAGACCATACCCCGAGCTTTTAACGGATTCCATTTGATGACTTAAACTGCACCCCTAGCCAAGTTGATAATCTACAATCGTTAACGCTAGTCGAAAACTAATCAAATGTATGGGAATGACATCATCTCAACGTTAAGTCACGTGGTCAGAACAAACGAATAGAAAATTCGTAGCCAATTTCACATCGTTCAAAATGATAGAATGAATTGTTATCGTTTCTACAATGTTCAACGCTACATCCTATGTTATTGTAGAACGAGCGGCCGACTCAGGCGCGTCAACATAACCAACTTATCGTTTTTTACAATTGCTGACACCGAAGCGTTACCAATTGGAGAACGGAATTCGACACGAAACGGTTGTAACTTGGCTAGGAGGGGAACTGTTAAAGTGATGGAGCTATGTAGGGTGTATAGCTCCATCCCTCCTTCTCGCTCACCCGAGTGATATTTAAACACGCCATAGTAAGTCTCCAAACTAAACTCTAAGTAATAACTTTATCTCATCTCCTCCCGATATATTTATACAACATTAGTTATAGTATATACGAAACCCGAAACACGTGTCTAGTATTTTCATGTAAAGAATCTATGTACAAAATTTCATAACTGTATCATGAAAAATCACAAAGTTATAAGCTTGTTATGTCAGCAAAAATACATAAGTAGTCACCGGGCCATCCAGGCGACTGACGGTTTGTTTTACACTTGCACCCAGCAATTTGCTGGCGCCTAATACCCGCTATGACCTGCCGTGATCTGTGTTGTGCTTGTGCTTAGTGTCGGTGGTGTTTAATGCCACAAGGCATTCTCTACCAGTCAACCATTGGGTTAAAAAAGACAACACTGTGGTAGGTGTGCACAGTAAATAAATATATTTGAAATAGAATGTAGTATAAATAATAAAACAGATATTTGAAATAGAATGTAGTATCGTTAAATTAAGTGGCTTACAAAAATAAAATACGTATATATGCTAATATAATAAATTAATACATACAGAGAACACAAACAATTTTGACAGTTGCGTCTAAACCGAGCTTAAAACAAAATGGCGTCGCTTCCAAAATGGCGGCTTTTGATTTGTGACGTCACTAAACAGCGTTTGCGCTTTGATAGCGACATTATAGCATGGTGCCCTCTGTGGCGCGGTTGTGTAAATCACGGGAGCAGCTTTAGCGGTTAAGTGGCGAATTGATGGCGATATATTAGACAGTTTTATTGTTTCAATTTACAGAATATTGAAATCAAACTGCGAAAATCGTTTTGTGGAAATATATTTCGTTTTGTGCATCCTTTTGAAATGTGATTTATTTTATCACGATGTTGGAATAGCGAGGTTTTTCAGATTTTCGTATGGCTTTAAAATAGCCAGAAACAAATAACAGATGATGCTTGATCCATTTGTTCCATTCAGTGTGTCAGTTTTCTTACTTCACTATGCTCATTTCGACTCATTAAGGTATGGCTGGAGTCCGTAGGGGACCAGCAGGGCCGAAGCGTACTGGACTGGGTTGGTTTCCGAAAGGGAAACCCTGGAACGCTAGGCAAAGAAAGAACATTGGCATAGTTTCAGTCAGTAAAATTCTGACACGCCCTCTTGTTCCGCCCTGGAGCGCGTTAAATCATTGGATGATTTCCCACCTTAAAAAAAAAGTTAGTTGGAGTCGCAGCTCAATATTAGTTCACCTGTCTGTAGTAAGCTCTGGTCACGATTCGAGATCTTGACTTCCCGAACATCTGAAATTCAAGACTAACTGTTTGAAGGGGTTCTTCGATAAAATTATAGAATTACAATCCATTAAAGTATCACAAGCCCATTCTAATATCCTCAAGATAAAGTTACGACGATGACTACAAATAGTTACAATGCATTTCCTTCAGTTCAGATGTTTCAGTGCCCGTCGTTAAAGCAACGTTGATGGTGATTGTGATAAATTATACTGTTTTACTGTCCCTATGTCTGTAATAGATGGCGCTCGTGATTTATCCCGCAATTAACAAGATGGCAGTTGTTTCAAACTTTGTCTTTTAATAGTTATTTGTAGTGCTTCGGATGTGCTTTACTTAGTAAGGTGTGGTTGAGTTTGTATGTGGGTGATGATATATGGTGCCATTAACTTATACACATTGTAGTGACTGAAGATTTACAACCTTATTCACAAAACTCGCTAACCAAGCTTAGTTTAAATACTGATTTTCGGATTCTAAATTTAAATTCTCCATAGAACATTTTGAATTAAGAACCTGGTAATTTATATACTCGTATTATTTAAACTAAAATAGTTTTTTTTTTTAGAATTAAGGCCCATAAGGTCTTACTTCAGAGCTCTGCCATAATGGTAAGAATCGAGCTTAACATTCAAAAGAATTTTTTATATAACGTGGCTAATCCAAGAACTAATTAATTTGTTTTTTTTTCCGCCACAATGTATTTTACAGGTCTATTACGTTATACAAATTTAGTAGATTATAGAGGTGGACTGGACCCTAAACTAGGGAAACCCTGTAGGTCAGCCCTCCAAGACATTCACCTCGGGTAGCGTTTCGTTTGACCACTGTCTCACTTGATGCCAAGCGATGATGTGGTCGATGATGGACCATGTTTGCCTAGTTTACTCTTTATTGAAATATATTAGGTAACCCGAGGGAGGTTATTACCAAGAGCTATATATAAGTTTCTGTTTTTCTCGTAATCACTCAAACGGTTTTAATTAACGAATTGTACCTACATAACTATTAGAAGCAAACAAAGGACTTTAGTAATACTTATTATATCATTTTCTCAAAGACTTAAGGTTTTCTAATTAACATCCTTAATTAACGTCATTAAAATAATAATTTTAATTACCTGACTTTAGATTTTTTTTGTTAAATGTTAACAAACGTAAATTAAATGCCTGCTCTAAAATATTAATTTTTCAGAAAGCTTTCTTTTTCAGATTTTTCTCCTTGGAGATTCTTATTATTCACCTTAAAAAAAAAAAACTTGTGGAATTTTTAAATGGAGGTACAAAGTAGCTGAGACGAAAGGAATTCTTTGCATCACGAAGTTTCTTTTATATAAAATTTCTTTAAGAATACCGCTACATAGATCAACTTATAATCTAAAACTGTGCGAACCATATTTTTTTCTTCATCTAAAATTATGGGCTTAAATTTTTATTAAATCAAGCTTGAGGTTTTTCAGAAGACGTTTTTTTGGAGAAAAGGAAAGATTTTAGAAGATTAGCTGCTACCACGTCTCCACACGCGTTTTAGTAGAAAACTAACCTAAGGGAACCAGTATCTCATGCTATTCCAGGGTATAGTCTACCCGTGTTCCAAGTTTCATCGAAATCCGTTCAGCCGTTCGAGCGTGAATAAGTAACAAATATACACTGATACACACTCACAAAGTTGCCTTTATTACAAGTGTGTAATGTTAGTGATTACCGTCGAGGCGGTATTTAGACCCGAGCCGTGGCAAGGGTCTTAAGAGAGCCAAGAACGGTAATCATTAATTACTCACGTGTGTCATACGACGTTTTTCAATACACTTGTGAGGAAATAACAGTAAAACTAGTAAAATTTTCTGTGACATGGCGGTAAAAATCTGTTTTCATAAGGCGCGCATAATTTTTTTTTATTTACCCCTAGAGGAAGGCTAAGGTATTTTGATCATACTGCCTAGTCTTACGTTTATGTTTTCTTGCGTCAAAAGTTTTTACGATAATGTCTTTCGTAGTGACAATAGAATGCGGATGTAACATTTTCCAATGATTTTGTAGTATTTAATTTTATTTAATTAATACAGCCACTGAACTTCACTGGAATAAAAAAAAAATCACGCCAAAAACCGCGCGCATCTTAAAATGGCGGCCATAGACCACAAAAAAAATACAAATTTTATTTGAATGTACGATTTATTTATTAGATGTTTTTTATTAATTAAATCGTTTGTACTAGTTAAATTGGTCCATTTTAACTTTGAAATTGGATGAAATACGAGTAAGTAGGTAAGTATGACACAAATTTATATACTGTTGAACGCATTCGAATTCAAAATTTGTTTTGCGAACAAAGAGGTTGAACAAAAAGGTTTTAACTACATTATAGCACTAGTGCGTAATGGTAATCAAAATGTCACAGTTTGGTAACGAGTGCCATTATATACCTACCTAAGTGCAGTGCAATAAGAGTCACTTTCTGAGCAAGTGTGTTGAAAAATAATGATTCAAAGTTTTGTGTCAAATAAAAGATTACTGCTTAATTCGTTAGAAATATTTATTACAAAAACAGCTACAAATCTCCCTGCAAACATACAAAGTAGCTTACATCACATTTTTTCATCTCAAAGATGACTAACAAGCACAAAATATGAAGTGAAGTGACATCTCCGACTTAACATTCATAAAGCAGTACATTTAGCTGAAATACTCGAGCTAAGAGGATTATAGAGACGCTACGCTGCCGGTATTCAGTTCCAAGCTAGCCAAAAGGCAATTCCTAAGTATTCGGCTAGAATTCCTGCCATAACTAAGAATATTATGTAAGTCTGGCAGTTCCTGTTACCGTTTATGTTGTAATTTCGATTGTCCTTTGTTTTCTCCTAACTTGTCATGGTCATTATCGTGTCAAAAGTTTTTTTATTTTGACTGCATTTCTGATATATTCTAAGTCATTAACTCGAAACCTGTCCTATTGACAGTCATGTCTCATTATTTATTAATAATAGTCAAGTGATTTTTAGTTGTTATGGTAACAGTTTCGATTGGAGTGGAGGAAGTTGCCTTCAATAGGAATCCAGGACTCTATCTACCAAGATAAGGTTTGGGCCCCAAGTTCTGAAACAATATAAGAATAATAATGATGTTTCAAGAAAGTACGTATACATACCTAAATGAATCGTGAAGTTCAACTCATAAAGCTAAAGCCCAAAATATAGAAATGAACAGATTTTCTTAAACTCTTAAATGACTTATTTAGGTGTGACATATTCAGCACAGTTGTCTACATATAAGTTTGCATTTACGAAGTAGAAAGACAATAATCTATATATATATATAAAGAGAAACTGACTGACTGACATATCAAAGAACATTTGAAACTACCGGGACTAGGAGCGTGAAATTTTGCATAAGATGTCCTTTTATGGCGTGGGCGAGCACTAAGACAGTATTTTCCAAAATTCACCCTCTAAGTGGATGAAATGGAGGACCAAAGTTTGTATGGAGAAATCTACTTTCACGCGGGCGAAGCCGCTGGCACAAGCTAGTCTATTACAAAACGCAAAAACGAAGACATCTTCAAATCTTTTCCAATCAACGTAACAACCCGCTAATAAAGACTGTCCTTCACAAAACGAGTCTTCAACGTAGTCTATAATTTTAAGCTTTATTTAGCTTTTCTGAAACAATAGCTCGGCCGTCGAGGAATCTCAACGCGATGGAATTTCAGTAAGCTGAAATACTGAAATTTAATTATGCGGAAGCAACAAGACCGGTTGTTTCTGCACTTCCAACGGTTATCAGTTTGGTTATAATTTGCAGAGTTTATTTTGTTATTTCTGCTGAGTTTTATTGGAAAGTCTGGCTTTATTTATGAGAGAATTTGTTTTGGCGTTTGCTGGATTTATTGGCTTATTAATCTTGTATATTTTTCGTTACTTTGATCACTGTGTTTTCGGAGAGATAAAGCCAAGAATATTTCCAAGTATAACATTTTGATGCGAGTGGGCACAACTACATAAAATAGTCAATGAATTTCTAATATTACCTAAGTAATTTTTGGTGTTCTGAAGAATGATACTATTTTATTGGTGGTTTTAAAAAGGATGCAATTTGGTTAAGAAAAATCACAAAATCACGGGCATCGTTTGACTAAATAGAAGGCAAAAAGCCTAACGAACACATCTTTCAAAAAGAGATGTTCTATTGATGATTTTATAATTTAATATTGTTATTTTGCTGTCTTCTAAAATAGCCATTATTGACTTAGGTTCTGTAAGAAGTGCACTGATGATATGTCACTGCAGCCAAGGTGGACACTTCACTGGTGGCGAGGAGAAGAATAGTAGGGTTTATAAGAGTCGGTTTTCGAGTGTGTTGAATTTTTTTATAAGTCAAGGGACTAGGCAGATTAATATACAATTTCTTCATTTATAAGGGCAGTAGGTAATAGGGAGAATAATAAATTGTAATCCTTGTGGAATGCTTGTCGTTAAATTAAATAAGAGGAATTTTTTTGTTACTTTTATTTTTCTTCGTATGTTCCCTAATAACGTTTCACACAGCTTTATAAAAGTACAGACTTTTTTATAATTAGGAAAATGCCGACGAAAAATTCCACAGGGGGGGCTCCAGAATCATGTACTGGATCCGTGGTATGAATTTGTGCGTCGATGTCAAAGACACCGTGTATATAAAAGACTAGCTTTTGCCCGCGGCTGCGCCCGCATATTTATAAAATACAGTTTATGTCGCTCTGGAATAAAGCAGCTCTTTATCGGTGAAAAAATTTTCGCAATCGGACCAGCACTTTCAGTGATTACCAACAAAAAAACATAAAAAGAACAAAACAAAGGAGTAGGGGACTTCTGGGCCCATCAGTTAACTAGTTGAAATGTATATTAAACAAGCCGTTATATTTTTCTAAAGGAAATCACAAAATATTTAAAAAAAACCTAGGAAGCGAGAAAATTTAAATTAAATAGTCGATTAAATAGTGCCTGAATTACTAGTACTTTTCGCGGGCGATGCCACTGGCAGAAGCTAGTCCTGTTATAATATACTATATCGGATGACTTTTAAATAATGCGAAATCTTACTCGTTCCTGTACTAAAAGTTTTTCATAATTATGAGTACAGTAAGTACTCAAACTTCTCCTCTCAAATGTTTCCAGTGAATCACGAGTCTCTACAGTTAGTTCTTTTTTTTTGAGGTAGGGAATGATCCAGTGACTTCTCTCACTCTAGAATGGAGCAAAAGGATGTGTTAGACTATTACTGACTTAAACCCACTTAATTCAGAAATTCCTCGTGGTCCAGGTATGCATTGGCCCTGCTAGGCCCCTTCGGTTTTACTGACAACTCTGAGGCGCGCGAGGCACACTACGTGGCATCGACGACTTTAGTTCTGTCGTTTTTGTCATCAAACCGCGCAGTTTCACAAACCAACTGCCCAAATTGAAATCTGTTCCTTTTACAGAAAAGTAAAAAAGCATACCTACGTTTTATATTTCTGCATTATTTTTAGAATTATTCTTTCGTAATATTTAAATTAAATACAAACATACGAAATGTTCGTGTAGCACATTACCTCTGCCCGGTCCCCAAGCTAAGCCATGCGGCCTACGTAAATATTTTACGAGTACAAACAGAATATAGGTATAACTACCTACGCGTTTCAGGAGCAATGACGCGACTAACTTTTTTATGTGAGAACATACCTCTCTCATTTATTAAATGTTACCTACTTATTATATGTTTTTTTCTCTTCTGTTTTTCTTTTTTTTTTTCGTGTGGGCTGTTAATATTTTAATGTGCCTTTGTTTTGTTGTGTTTGTAGATATACATGTGTAGGAGTGTTTTTGGTGTGGTTTGGTTTTTATAGGTTTGATAGTTTTTGTGAAAATATTAAAAAGAAAATCTTGTGTTTTGCCTCTCATGACCATTTCAAGATTAGACTTTCATATGTTTACCTATCCTAATGGAAACTTATGGGATCTTGTATAGTATGATATGGTAACTTTTAGGTCTTGGGGTTTCAGTCAGTCGTGCTTCGCTTTCTTTGGTATTAGATTAGCTATTTCAGTAGAATTCAAAAAGTGTCCCATCACTTCAGCCGAAAGTCGTCCACTGCTGGACATAGTCCTCCCTCAAATGTCGTCATAATGACCGGTCCTGTCCGTCTCGCACCGATCGGATTCCCGCAACCCTCTCCAGGTCGTCGGTCCGCCTTGTGAGAGGCCTTCTAACGCTGCGTCTTGCGGTACGTGGTCACCACTACAGAATCTTTCGGCCTCTTCGACCATCTTTTCTGCGAGTAATGCCAACTACTACTTAAGTTTGGCCCCCCAATAATTGCCTAGGTATAGACTTAAATTAAAATAAGAAAATTAAATCCCTCATTTTTTAGGGTTCCGTACCTCGAAAGGACAAAACGGAACCCTTATAGGATCACTTTGTCTGTCTGTCTGTCAAGACCCTTTATCTAGGAAACGCGTGACCCGTTGACCTAGAATCCTGAAATTCGGCAAGAAGCAAGGTCTCATAGTACAAATATAGGAAAAAATCTGAAAACTCTAAATTTGTAGTTCCGTCACAAAAAAAAAACTTTTTTTGCGATTCGGAAAAATCTTCGTAATTCAATTCGGGAATTGAACTGTTTTCATAAGTAAGTTTGTACGAAACCCTCAGTGCGCGAGTCCGACTCGCACTTGCTCAGGTTTTTTTTTAAATATAAACTAGTGCATGACTGCAATCCCACCTGATGGTAAGTAGTGATGCAATCGTTGATATTGGATCGCACTAGTTTATGAAGAGTTTTTTTTATATAAACTAGTGCTTGACTGCAATCCAATCCCACCTAATGGTAAGTAGTGATGCAATCGATGATGTTGAATCGCACTAGTTTATGAAGAGCCTCACTCTAGCCTTGAAGAAACCTAAATCATAATCGGACGGGAAGACCGCTGCAGGGAAATTGTTCCCATCCTTCAATGTACGGTATAAACGACGAGGTGGAACGCTTAGTCCGGACCTCGTTTTGACTTATTCAAACGTAATAGAGCTTACAGATACTTGACATTACAAAAAGCCTATCCAAAAGTTAACATTGTAAGTAGAACAAGCTCAAAACGAAAGCGATTTTCAAGTAAACTGAAGTAGGTGCTTGATTATCTTAGAACGGACCAAGTGGCGTGCACGACTTCAAACGCCCAACTTAGTTCGGATACAACAATTAAGTAGAACTTCAACTTGTGTACAAACTGTGTGATGGCACCTTTATGGATACGTTTTAGACAAACTGCTTTAAGGGTGCTTCGGTTAACTAGTTTAAGTGATCTTTTGGACTTAAAATGTACGACGAATGTCTTTTGACGATAGATTATTTTTTTTAAAGTTATGCTTCTTAACAAATTGAAGTGATATTTAGAATTTTGTTTCGTGTTCACATTATTTAAAACATCATAGATATTATTTAAAAAAAACTGTCAAGTGCGAGTCGGACTCGCGTACTGAGGGTTTCTTACAAACTTACCTATGTTAATAGTTGTAGTAGTCTCGAAGATTTTCTCGAATTGAAAAAAGTCATTATTTTGTAATGTAACTCTAAATTTACAGTTTTCAAACCTTTTACTTTATTTGTACTATGAGATCTTGTTTCTTGTCAAATTTCAGGATTCCAGATCAACGGAATGATTTCTTTGCAAATGTCAAAATATACGCCATAAACCGAGGATAAACGGTTTATTTAAATGGTGTTGACTTAGAAGTTTGATTTGTTCACAGCTCCAAAGGGTAGCAGAGCTGAATATTTGGTAATTTCAGCTTAATATCTTTATTTTAGAACGATATGGTGAAACCACCTGCCCCCCTCGAGCTCAGTCACGTGGTCGAAAACGAAACGAAACGGTTGTAACTTGGCTAGGGGGGCTGGATGTCTTCCTTTTCTAATTGGAAACTAGAAGCGAAATATCGTAACCATTGGAAGCAATGAAGGTTCGCCTTTTCTAGCAGTGGGACAATACGGGCTGGTAATAATAATAAAATTGTAGTCGGTAAGCCTGATATAGTGGTGATGGACCAAATCCAGAGGCATACAATAATTGTTGATATAAACGTCCCGCATGGTGAGAACCTCGTGAAAGCTGAGAAAGATAAGCTAATCAAGAAAATTGACTTGGCGCGCGAGGTGGTCGATATGTGGGATGTAGACTCAGCGGTCATTGTAGGCGATAGTCGTGTTAACCAATGGCTTAATAGCCAGGAACCACGACCAACGACTTAGGGGCTCTTGTTAGGCGGATGGTTCAATGGCTCGATTCAGAAAGCTGTACTTCTGGACACGGCTCGTATTGTTAGGAGGTTCCTTTCTCTTCTTCTTCTGGCCGTGACCACTGGCTGCTTGGATCCTATTCATAATATCGATGGGATACTATTCTTTATATTTTTACATGTTTTATTAAAATATTTTAAATCGTAATTTATATGTATACCTACTCGTAATAGATATTTGCGTAACAAGCACTGTATACTAACCAGCGTTTGACTTACGATAACTCTTAAAGTAAATACATTTTGGTGTTGAAATTACAGAACGGCGTTCGTGACGCACCCTAGTGGAACAATGAAATTGAATGAGTTACACCAATAAGATTTACTAGATGTGATTAGGACGTACTTCAATTGATGTGTAATATTTCCACGATCGAACTGGAAATTTTAGCCTACCTACATTGCAATACTGCAAAAACGTAAGTATTTTTTTTATTTTCATTATCTGTTCAGCTAAAGAGTGGAATTCCCTGCCGGAGTCTTTGTTTCGTGATAGTTAAAACCTGGGGATTTTCAGGTCAAGAGTGAATTGTTTACTTCTAAGAAAACGTGCTCCATCGTCGACCGCATCTTCGCTTTCCTTCAGGTGTGATAGTGGTCAAACGCGATCTTATGAATCAATTATCTTATTGCTACACCCGCTCTGGAGGGAGCGAAATGAAGTGTCAGACTTTTGTTGACTAAAACCCAACTGTGTGCCTTTAGTTGCCCTTTGTGTTGCAAGGCTAACAGAGGTAACTCTTACGAACAATCCCACAGCCCTAGCCAGTATAAACACTATGATTAATAAATTCATGGTGATCGTTACGTTTTCGTTTTTTTTTTATTGGGTGGGAAAATCATCTTATGACAAATCTCGCCCTTGGGCGGAGCGAGAGGGCGTGTCAGACTTTTATTGACTAAAAACCCACTCCTGTTCTTTCTTTGCCTTCGTCCCAGGGCCCCGGGTTTCACTTTCACACTCGGTAAAAAAAAAACGCGTAATAGGTATATGGTTTAACCTTTTGAGTGCGTAATTAGAGACACAATAGTAAGACAATGGCGCGTGAACGCCGGCGTTAATGCGGGGATCAACAGCTTAATACGGAAACATTAAAACTGGTTTCAATGAAAATTATGTGTTGATGAAAAGCGAACTGTTGGGATAACAGTTCGCTTTTGATTCAGTTTTTTTTTTCAAACTGATGGTAAGCAGTGATGCAATAGTTGATGGTGAAGCGCACTATTTTATTAAGAGCCCATTCACTCTAGTCTAGAAGACACCTAAATTATAATCGGACGGGAAGACCGCAGCACGAAACATATTTTTTGAAACGCAAAAAACATGGTTTAAAAAATGATGTGATGATGAAAAGCGATCTCTTATCTCATTGATTCAGATAAGCGATTGTACCATTCAGTTTACAAATCATAACAGTCAGGTTAATGAGCGTTGAAATATCGGAATAATCATGATGGAATACCTATACTATTTTGTGTTTTAATTAAAACACGAAACTTTTGAACGTTGAATGATTATCACACAGATAATGCGACTACTTTTGACATTTGACGAGTCCATTATAATGTTACCATGGACTATATTTTTGCCCGACTACGGAGGGTTATGATTTTGACAGGCTATGTATGTATGTGAGTTTGTTCATCTGTTCCCTCATAGCTCCTAATCTACTTATCGGAACTCGACGTATGAGGTATCGTTAGAACCGTCTTAATTGTCCGCTGAACATAGGTTACGTGACGTGTCACAAAACTTGATATGGCGCCCTCTAGCGGACAAAAAGTAATGTGTAAAAAATAAAAATGGAGATAAATACGCCGTGTTTGGTATCATTTGAAAGGGCTTTACTTGTACATTTCCAAAATATTGTTCAAATTTAAAGTGACGCCCTCTAACGGACAAGAAGTCATGTGTTAAAAAAAATGTTAAGATAAATACACCGTGTTTGATATCATTTGAAAGGGCTTCACTGGTACTTATCAAAATATATCATCAAAATTCAATGTGGCGCCCTCTGGTGGACAAAAATTAATTTACCATTATTAATTAGAAATTTTAAATTTAGCTTTTGCAAATGGTATAGAAGCACAGTGATTTAACACCAAAATAATTTAAATAAAAAAAAGTAAAAAAACTAAAACCCGACTACGACAAAAAAAACGACGAAACTAAAAGTATGAAACAAGATTTCCAGGATGCTGAAATAAACAAGGTAAAAAGAAAAGCCGTAGTCACACGTTATTAAAGTGTTTCGGTTGTTACCTATAACGTGTGACTACGGCTTTTCTTTTTACCTTGTTTATTTCAGCATCCTGGAAATCTTGTTTCATACTTTTAGTTTCGTCGTTTTTTTTGTCGTAGTCGGGTTTTAGTTTTTTTACTTTTTTTTATGCTCTTATTTTTCGTGCAAAATTTCCCTTACTTATCACAAACCGTAATTCTAACTAAAATATATGATGAGACGACACTCACACGAAACATTTAGTAGTAACTTTATGAAAGTTGTGAAGCGAAATATCGGATTTTGCGTCTAGAGCTAATAAAACTATTTAAAGTTATAAAAATAGGTAAGTACCTAACGCTAGAAAGATTCGTTGTATTTTAAAAATTTTGCGTGCTCTATCGTTGACCACATTGTCGCTTTCCATCAAGTGAGAAATAAAAAAATATATGTATGTATACACCACAAATTTTTAATTAGTACAAAAATTTAAAGGGCTTATTAGAAAAGGTCTTGTTATTATTTAAGTAAAGTCTCAATAAATAATATTCATAAACAGAAAAGTTATTAGCGTATGTTTATATCCTAAAATGTCAATCAATTTATGGAAATATTGTTCAGGCTATTGATTATGACTTAATAAATGACGACTAAAATGGAAAAACAACTGCGCCTAGTATTTTCTAGTAGCAAATGTTATGAATGATTGATTCAATTATGAATTTACCAATTATGATAAAATTTCGTGGACAATTTTGTGATTTCGATTTTTTTTTACTTTTGACTACACAAATGTGATCAGTAACGGGTACGGATAGAGCCCTATTTTGTTTTTGTACTAACTAATAATAGGGGTGTACATATATTATGCCGTTACCACTTCTAGTAACTTTTCTTAGATTCCGTACATTGCACTAAGTAATTTGATAACACATTGTCACAATGCGTTTTGTTTGTGAACAGTTTAGCGCACGAAACGCATTTGAACGCGTTCTATTAAAAAAAAAAATCATATGTTGATAATGTTGTACAAGAGTTTATAATAAACATATATTTTTTAAAAACCTATTGACCTAGCCGTTACCAAGGAGTAGGCTTCAGAAAGTCACTGTTTTATGGGTGTTCGGGCGCTAGAGCCTTAACAGTTCAGTTCAGGTCATGAAATGGTTCGCGTTGCCATCCTTTCGTCCTCATTGCTGACGGGACTAAACAAAAATTGAATCGGTCAGATCTCAGCTGTTTACTCCATCAACGGATGTATCGGTCTGAATGATTCCACAGATGTCAATACCCGGCTATCAGTCGACCGGTTCATCCGTGAGCAGAAGTGTTTTAAAGGAGTTTAAAGAAAATCTTTGACCGATGTTCTTTAAGACGATTTGGACTGAGTTTTGTCAAGCGAATTTAAGTGTGTAGATTTGTGTCCACGTTTGATCACAAACTTGTGTTTTAGTAGTAAGTTTTTGTTGCTTGAGAACTTTACTCTGACTGTGCTAATTAAAGGAGTCTGCTCAGTACAGTCACGAAATTACCTGTTTGATGGTTAAGTAATTAAGAACAAATTGTCGTACACTTATTTCTTGAATGGCAGATGTTAAAATAGATAGAAAATGTGACAATGTATATATCTAATGGCTTGTAACTTTACACCATACCAAACCATGATCATACCATAACCGTGCTAGGAACGAGTCAGGCAAAAAAATGTTCTTTGTATTAATAATAAAAAGTATGATACTATACTCACTAGACGTCACTGACGTGTGATATGCACATATGACGTCAACAGTTATCGGCGAAAATATTTTGCTGGTGCCGAGTTTCCGTTCACCTGTAATCTACATTAATCTATACTAATATTATAAAGAGGTAAAGTTTGTTTCTTTTGTAGGTGGTAATCTCTGAAAGTACTAGTCCGATTGCTAAAATTTTTCACCGATAGAAAGCTGCTTTATTCCTGAGTGACAGTGGTAGGCAATATTTTATGTACGCGGGCGAAGCCGCGGGCAAAAGCTAGTACTTAATATGCTCCATGCAAGGACATGGTATACTTCACACTGTGTAGTGGGCAGAATCCTTTAATTTATATGCTCTTCAATTTTTTTTTCTCATTTCTCTCAGAAAATATCTTTAGCATTAAATGTGTTTTTGACATTTTGTGTTTTTTTTTTACTTATTAACAAGAATAACAAGCGCCACTGTCATATCTTAAAAAAACAACTTTTGTAAAATCTGCAAATGCGGTTTTATATTTTTATTCTTTTGTTATTTTCGAACTATATCATACAATTCTGCGATGAATAATTAAAAAACTTATTGATTCCAAAACTTATTGCATTTAAATTAAATTAAATTTGACTAAGTAAATGGATATTTCAATTTAATGCTTGTTCAGTCGCATAATTGCAAAAGTTGTGAAAGTTTTAAATCAATTAATTAATATCTGAGCCATTAACTTGATAAATTAATGAGAGTCCCTGTCTAGACGAAGTTTTCATTGGAATATATTTTATTAAAATGTGACATTGGCAATGTTATTGAGAACTGAAATAATTTTGCAGGAAAGCAAAATACTTCATCTACGAGTACTTATTGAAATGAAATACAATTTACATAGACAACACTGATTTTCAGTAAACCTAAATCTTCTAACAAACTAGCTTCTGCCAGCGGCTTCGCCCGCGTGAAAATGAGTTTCTCCATACAAACTATCAACCCCCGTTTTACCCCCTTATTTTACGAAACTCCACCCAGTTTCGTAAAATTCGTTCTTAGCGGATGTCTACACCCTATAAGGAACCTACCTGCCAAATTTTAAGTTTTTAGGTGTATAGTTTCTGAGAATTCGTGATTAATCAGTGAGTGGCATTTCGCTTTTATATATATAGATAGAAGATTATGAACAGTAAGTTTTCTTTGTTCCAATAAAGAAATTACTCTTAATGAATGGTAGATCATGATGCGTGTCAGACTTTTACTGACTAAAACTCACCTGTGTTCCTTCAGTTGCCCTTTGCGTTCCAGCGCCACAGAAACTGTTTCGAACATTCCCTTAGAAAATAACTCTACCTAAACTTCCAACAGTGAGAAGTGGTGACCAAATGGTAATGGCTCCAACTTACGAGTTGTAGGTCGCGGGTTCGATGGGTTCAATCAATGTATATTAACTTTGTGTAATTTATTTCATCAACTCTGCTCTCAAAACGGTGAAGGAAAACATTGTGCGCAAACCGTCCTAGAACCAAAAATTCGAAGACATGTGACATTCACCAATCTGCACTGGGCCCGCGTGGTAGATAACGGCTCATTCCCTGTTCTAGAGAGGAGGCCTGACTCTTAGAAATGGGAACATTATAAAGCTGATTAGAGCTTATTATGCTATTCGAAATTTCCAACCCAATGTAGAACTCACCACATATATATTTGTATACCAAGCCCATTCCACTATGACACTTAATTTCAGCCATAACAGTGTGCTTTCGTTGCCCATGTGCCACTGTCACAGTTTGTCGACACGCCAGCACGCTAGCTTTCAGCCCCGGATTTACTCGCTTTACTGCCCCCAACAGATGACAGCTGTGATGTGTCGTGTCCTGTCTGAATTTTGAATTATTCTAGCATTTGCATAGTGTAGAAATATTAATGCTGATTTAAGTGGATCGTAGCATGCAGAACTTTTGTAAAAAAATCGTTTATCGTTAGTTCCTATCTTATTGGTGTAGTGGTTGCAAGAGCTATTGTTATGAGTTCGATTATATTGTAAAATCAATCATTTTTGTAAAAGAGTACCATGAATTTTCTTGCCGGTTCTTCTCTATATGAAGAGACCAATTGAAACTGCACTAGCTCCTAATATTCTAGCTTCTGGCATAACCATACCTTTGTAATTATTCCTAAGATTTTATGTAACTATTTTACCAAGTTTTAACGCTGAATAATTAAACGTTTTATTTATTTTGCAAACAGATTTTAACTGTATAATTCAATAAAAACACTTAACTAATTAAAACTATATATACACTAAGGGCAAAAACTACTAGCTAAAATATGGCGTCATAAAATTCCTCCGCATCGCTGTCGACTGGAAGTGTGCCCAAAAGGCTGGCGGCATTGCCACGTTGTATGGCAATGCTTAACCTCTGACCGAGGTAAAAGCCAGCCCTTGGGTCACGCGAAGTGTCAACTAAGCGTTTGGATAATTCTTTGAAAAGCTTATGAGCACTCGGACCCCACGGCCCAAGAGTTTCAACCCCAAACGGCTCAAAAATATAACTACCGACGAGGTTGTTATATTTCCGCCGCTTGAGGTTCTCCGCAGCCGCAGCGGCAGCACCAGCACAGCACGAAGAGCTAGGAAGATGGGATGGCGCAAGAGTGTCGACACAGGTAGCGTCCAAAACTAAAGGCCTACCCATCTTCCACGGAAATAAAGACATACCGTCCGGTCTCTTACCATCGTCGCGTGCCAGGCCATGAGGTTCCAAAACAGCCGGAACGCCGACGGTGACAAGAGCTCGTCGGATGATGTCGTTAATATTCGCGTGCCGTGCTATCCGTCCCGCGCTTCGACTGCATGACAGGCCGTGGTGACCAAGGCTGTTGACAACTTCGCCACAGTGGCAGCGATGAGGAGAACAGCAAGGAGCGCCTAGGCGTAGGGCAACAGCTAGGCGGAAAGTAGTATCGAATAAGGAATAAATATATTATTATTATTTTATAAGTATCCATGTTGGTATAATTATGTGAAATAAAAGTATTTTGTTTTTTTTTTTTTTTGATTCTCGTGTCAGGCAAAGTTATTGGTTTTTCTGTCTGGATTTTCTCAATAGCAACCCGGAGTCCGACGTGGTGCCCCGTTGACTGTTTATAATATGGCACTTAAAACATGTGTTGAGGAAAGGGTCGAAAGAGTTACCGTGGCGCTAAAACGCAAAGGGCAACTGAAGGGACACAGACGGGTTTTAGTCAGTAAAAGTCTGACACGCCCTGTCGCTCCGCCCTACAGTGTCAGTCATTGAATGATTTCCCACCTTAAAAAACCTGCTAGGATTGTTGAACGAGAAAATATTCATGGAAATACGAATGTTGAATACCTTATGATAGTGAACTGAATAGGAAAACCTACACCAGTCGAATTTGGTTGGTGTAAGTAAAGTTTTGAGAAGAGGTCGTGTTGGAAAGATAAACTTTTATTGGATATCACAGAAATCGACGTCGAGGGAAGGATTTGAACTAGGAAATCATTGAACTACATAAAATATCATCACGTCTGTATTCCCCAAAGGATTAGGAGGAGGCGTGATAGAAAGAAAGCGTTAAGTCTGCCTTTGTAGGTACCTTTAGTTGCATGAAGGTTAAATAAATAAAGAAATAGTACCTACATATTGATACAAGTGCAGAAAAATTTTCACGTGTATCAAACGACTTTTCGACATTTTTCAATACACTTACGAAGAAATGAATAAACGAGGGTTGACCGGCGACTCGTGGGGGTCGACGCGCGCCCGACTCGATGCGATAAATGTAATAAAATTGCGGCGGGGGAGAGCACGCGCACTTTTCTGCACTAGTGTGGATAACAGTCTATTGCGTGTCTAAAAGTGGTGGGATAAGAGCGGGTTTTCGGGTAAGTGTATTGAAAAACATTTTATTTATGGGAAACGACGGTCACTTCTGTTACAGCAAATACTTATCACATCCGCCGGGATTCCGATCTCTATTTCCAGCCAACGTAGGCGCGGGCTTGCGGACGGCGAGCAATGGGTAGCTCACCGTCCCACCGTCTGGTAGCCGGCCGGACCGAGCCCAAGTCGTCGATGGCGCGTAGTGTTCCACGCGCGGCTCAAGTAGATGTCATGTGTGATGTTATAATTTTCTACAATCACACGGGCAAAGCCGCTGGCAGCGCAGCTAGTATTAGTATAAAGGCGTTTGTGTGTGTGTTACACCTTCGCGGTAAAACTGCTGAAGGCATTTGGAAGAAATTTGGCACACGGATAGACCATGTCATGAAATAGCACTTACGATACTTTTTATCCCTTGGAAGCAGCTAGGACTATTTTTATTTAAGAAAAGCCTTAGTTTTATTACGCTCGAACTCAGATCAGCGCTCCTAGCCAAGTTATAACCGTTCTGTTTCGATTCTCTTTTCGTTGGTCGCCTCGAGTCGGCCACGCCTCCTATTCCTTTGTTCTGACCACGTGACTGAGCGTTGAGATGACGTCAGACCAAAGGAATCGGAGGCGTGGCCTACTCGAGGCGATCGACGAAAAGAGAGTCGAAACGAAACGGTTATAACATGGCTAGGGGGGCTGATATGTGTACGACATGATAGGTACATAGCTATCAGACATAAGAACGCAACGAAATTGTATCCATTGATACAGTAATATTGTAAAGTGTGTTGCAATTTTAATGCAAAATAAAATTGTATATTCTGTCGTTGTCTCTTGTGTATAAGCGAAGCAAAAGCAATACATGTAAGGATCACAGCAGATAGCCTTCTGTAGTTTCAGTCTTAGGGGAAAAAAAGAGAAAAAGTCGTGTGTATATACATGTATATGTCCCCATATTATACTTCAAAGTCCTGTCGTCGTTTAGCAGGCAATTAGTTAATCAGAATGAAGCCACTTATATTTGTCAGTGCCTGCGAATAATTCGTCCGTAAAACGCTCATACGGCAAAATTAATTGTTTCGTTTTTGGGAGCGCGCGCCCGAATGTTTCACAAAGGATATAACTTAAATATTAGTACTTGATTTTTCGTAAAGTATCCTGATTTAAATGAAAGTGAAGTGTTATTAAGTAAAAATATGATTTGTAATTAATAAAATAAATTTTATAATGTAGATAGGAAGATGTATGACATGACTGACAAGGCTTTTTTTTATGTGGGAAAATCATCTTATGACAAATCGCGGGTTTTTTTTTTTTTTTTTAATTCATATAAACCAGTGCTTGACTGCGATCCCACCTGATGGTAAGCAGCGATGCAATCATTGATGGTGAGGCGCACTAGTTTATTAAGATGAGTTGTTTGTGTTTGTTTTTTTTGTCATAAGATGATTTCTTGGGCGGAGCGGGAGATAGTGTCAGACTTTTACTGACTAAAAACCCACTCACTTCACTTTCACACTACCCGTGGCCCCAGTAGCTTCGACACTGCTGGGCCCCTATGATTTGCTGACATCTCCCTGAAGCGCGCGTGGAACAGTACGCGCCGTCGACGACTTGGGCTCGGTCCTGATGGTTACCTGTGGTGGTCGGACGGCGAGCCACCCATTGCTCGCCGTCCGACTGACAAGGCTTGACATATTTAACAGTACTTCGACGCTTGAGTGTATTTTGTGTTCTTGTACATAGTTAGGTTTAGTTTAAATACTTAAGTTTCTTACATAGGTATATAGATTTAATAATCATTATTTAACAGTACAATAATAGAAGGAGAGTTCGTGAGAAAATATCTTTCATTGGGTCCTCGTGAAATTGTGAATAATTTTCATCGTTTCCGTGAATTGCACCTACCTAACTAGACCGTAATAAGTTAGATAACTGTAACTCTGACTCAAAAACGTTACCTCAGTTAAGGGGTTACCAGACGGGTGCAAACCAACGTCCCAACCAAGGTGACCTTGCTAGTTTCAATCCGTGTAGACAGCAGTTGTAATCCATGACCTTCAACGCCTTTGGTTGGGAGGCGCGTTTTCTGTAACACCGAACGTGTTGACGCGTGGTTTACATCTATGTAGCCGCAACACAAACCAAACACATAAACCTAGGTCACCTTGGTTGGAACGCTAGTTTGCAACCATCTGGTCACCCCTTTACTAATACCTATTGAAGAGGTAGAATAGTTAGTATGTTGTTTTGTACTCGTATATTTAGTTGTAATAGGTTGTTTCTGAAAGTACTGAATGTTCTAATCTTATCACGAAAATTCTTTTACGAAACGAAAGAAACGTTTTCTGGGAGAAAACTCATTGTTGAGTTAAGCTCGTGTTTTTCTTTGTACAATAAGGAAGAAAGATAAATGACAGCTCTTTTAAAACGAAAAAAAAAAAACGGTGTGTAGGTACTTACAGACTATATCTTATTCACTCCCTTAGTCGACTTGAGCCGACCTTACCCGAACGAGAATTACATTGTCGATCGTGACGGGTTTTTTTTTAAGCGTGGAAATCATTAAATGACTTCTCTCGCTCTGGGCAAACCACACCTGTGTCCTTCAGTTGCCCTTTGTGTTCTAGGACTACGGGTTTCCTTTTCAGAAATTCCCCGCGGTCCTAACTAGCGGGCATCGGCCCTGCTGGGCCCCCCCTATGGTTTGCTGACATCTCTTTGAGGAGCGCGTGGATCACTACACGCTGTTGACGACTGGACTCGGTCCGGTTAATTACCGGACTGCCGGACGGCGAGCTACCCATTGCTCGACTTAAACTTGGTATACGGAATTGCACATAGTGGTAGTATGTTCCTTTGGAATAATTTTATACTAACACAAAGGGTGTTTTTAACATCATGCAGATTACATCACGCATGCGGGTTGGCTCCGCACGGGTAACCCCCGCAAATGTCCATTTCAATACAAGTATTTATTGTAATGCGTGGAATACGCACGCGGGACGCGTTTATTTTGCGTTTTGAAATTCTGCATGCGGAGCAAACCCGCATGCGTGATGAAATCAGCCCAAAGGTGGAGCCGCTGGAAGTAGCCAGTATCTCATAAATGTTTAATATAAAGTTAAATACTCTTACGTGGTACTTACAGGTGTCCGTGTATACTCAGGAAGCCAGCAGGGGGATCAGCCCCCCTAGCCAAGTTGCAAACGATAAACGTGAACGCTTAGTAATCTCCAATAGATTTTCAACTTTATACCTAAGAGCATAAAGTTGAAAATCTATTAAAGACTACTGAGCGTTAGCGACCGGAACGAACGAAAACACTTTAGTTGTAGTACTCTTCTTGCTTTGCGAAAGTCTAGCGAAAATATATTTGTGCTACTCATACGTGTACGTAAGATGTCAATCCATTGTGGTGGGAAGCATTTTCCTCAGACCGAAGAACAATATCCCTTCATGATGCAATCACTTGGCAAACGACCTTTACTAATAAAATCTACTCGCAAAAATATATCCGAATTGTTCCAAAAATGGCTGGAGGCACAAAGAACAAAGTCACAGGGTTCAGTAATAGCAGTGCAAGTGTTGGGAACGGGTGAGAGTTTCTGTCGGCGCACAGCTGCCGCTTACTGTACCTAGCTACTGCTATAACACTTCAATGGTGTGTGGTACAAGGCAGAAGATATGAGCGGTGATTGAGATGCGTTTTTTTTTGTGGGAACATTCTTAATTTTTTAATTTAAACTTTGCTTCACACATGTGAAGAGGAGGGATGAAACATATGTTACTAAAAGAGTTATCAGTTTACATGTGGATGAAAGAAGAGGGAGAGGGAGGCCAAAAAATGGATGGTTTTGTGTGAGGAGTGACAGGACAGAATGGAAGAAAAAAACGTGTTGCGCCGACCCCTAATAAAACGGGACAAGGGCAGGAAGATGATGATGACGCTTCATACTGGGAATTCTTCTTCACTAGGAAACTCCTGTGTCGTAGGTGCGCACATACACAAGACACCCAGGCCCGGAAGAACCAACAAATAACTAACAAATATTTGTTGCGAACATCGAACCCGCTACAAGCAGCGCATCAGTCAATCGCTCAGTTACTGCATCAATCGTGCCGTGTAAAATGGACTGAATTAATGAATGCTTAGCCATTCATTAATTCAGTCCATTTTCACGTTATGTCAGTTTTCGTACAGTGTCTTTTATTTGTGCATAACACATTAGCGTTTTCAGGTGTCCCTGTACCAGGAAATACTTTACGTATAGGTACTTATTTTTTTATTATTAATTGGCGCTTGCCTAGAAGTAACCTATTCACTCTTGACTTAAAGACCCCTAGGTTGTAGCTATAAGGAAACACAGACTCCGGCAGGGAATTCTACTCCTTAGCTGTACGCATCTGCTAAAACTAAGTAGTCTAGAGAGTCCGAAAGTCAGAAGCTTGCAGCCATGCAAACTAACAAATCTGTTGACCATAGTCCCGGTATGATTTTATCTTATCTCTGCCGTTGGCAACACGCCGCTCATGTGTGCTCTTACACCGAGAGCATACAGAAGACTGCTAGTCTATCGAAGCAGTAAAAGTACAATAACGAATAGAGAAATCGATGGTAATCATAGACATGTGTAAGAAAGACAGCGAGGTGCTACTATTAGGTTGGTAAGATAACATTTGCCACTAGGTATTGTGGTATAAGTAATAAGCGCCTAGCGGATTCTTGAGAATATCTTGGTGAAAAAGACTTAAATTTAATCTCATCTAGGGCGGACGGCGAGCAATAAGTAGCTCGCCATCCGGTAACCGTCCGGACCGAGCCCAAGTCGTCGACGGCGCGTAGTGTTCCATGCCTCAAGGAGATATCAGCAACCGTAGGGGCCCAGCAGGGTCGAAGTCTACTGGGGCCATGGGTGATGCGAGAGAGATTCCGGGGCTCTGGAACAATGGCAAAGAAGGAACAGGAGCGGATTTTTAGTCAGTAAAAGTCTGACACGCTCGGGGGATGTCATTAGATGATTTTCCCACCCAAAAAAAGAATCTAGAAAAAGACATTAAATCAAATCTCATCTAGAACAAGCATCGTACTAATTCTAAGTAGATACACATATTTAACTTCACTTCTCATTTTTTACCCCTTTACACATATTTAACTTCACTTCTCATTTTTACCCCTTTTTTGGCATAGGAAATCATCAAATAACATCTCGCGCTTTGGGTGGATGAAGAGAGAATGTCAGATTTTTACTGACTAAAACCCACCCTTTTTTGTGGTGGGAAATCATTCAATGCCCTTTTGCGTATTAGGACCACAGGTTTCAGTTACCCTTTGCGTTGCAGGACCTTTCAAACAATCCCGCAGCCCTGACCTTAATTTTTTTATATTAGGAGAGGGAATGGGCCGTAATCCACCATGCGAGCTTAGTGCGTGTCGATGGAAGTCACATGTATACGAATTTTTTGGTTCTAGGACATGTCGGTTTCCTCACGATGATGTTTTCCTTTACCGTTTTGAGAGCAGTGGTGATGAAATAATTTACAAAAAGTAATGCGCCTGGCTGGGTTTGAACCCGCGAGTAACACCTCGTAAGTCGGGGCCGTTACCACTGGGTAGGGCTGCTATCACCTAATTTTCCGACGCCGGACAAACACGGCAAAAATGTGTGATTACTAATATAATATGGACCACGGTCTGAAAAAAGAAAAAAAAAAAAAAAAAAAAAAAACCCGGACATTTCGGCAAAATATGGTTTTTTCCTCGGACACGTCGGAAAAAATTTTTTTTATTCATATAAGGTTGTTAATAAAATCAAATTAGGTACGTACCTATGTAACCGCAAGAATTGATAGACATTTTTTCCGGCTTACACTACACACTTTTAAAAACCCCGCCCGGAGGCCCTCCCCCCTGGCTTCCACCTACGCCCTTCAAACTAGGACAAATCGGGGAAACCCGGACGGATGGCAGCCCTACCACTGGGCCACCACTGCTCTCAATATTTCACTCATCCCTCTCAAAAATCCCTTTTCATTAGAAGCCTTCCATCTTTAACCAGCAAGTGACACAGAGTCCCAAGTTCGGCAGCGCAAGATTAATTTAGATAACGTTGGAAGAAGTTTCGTCATCGCGACGCAGCTGGCCCGATGAAACTACTTGCTAACTATAGTTTAATCTTCGTAACTCGATGCTATTGTGAGATTGTGACGGAAGAAATACATGATAAACACGGCTTGGGGCTCGGAGGTTAAACTCCGTTTAGGAGAGGGTAGGTAGCACATTGTTACCCGTTAACGCATATGAAGTCAGTTATGGCTTTGTGAGTTTTCTTTTTAATTACTAAAGATCAGTTTCATGAAATGGTTGGTCACATCATGAAGTGATGCGTGGATTTGCGTCGATGGCGCAGTGTTTTACGCGCGCCTCAAGGAGCTGTCAGCAAAACTGTAGGAGCCCAGCGGGGTCGAAGCCTACTGGGGCTATGGGTTGACTTCCGAAAGGGAAACCCGGGGTCCTGGAACGATAGGCAAAGAAGGAATATAGGTGTGGTTTTAGTCAGTAAAAGTCTGACACACCCCCTCGCTCCGCCCTAGAGCGAAAGAAGTCATTGGAAAATTTCCCATAAAAAAAAACAAATCATGAAGTGATAGGCCACGCCTCCGATTCCTTTGTTCTGACCACGTGACTGAGCGTTAAGATGACGTCAGAACAAAGGAATCGGAGGCGTGGCCTACTCGAGGCGTTCGGCGCGAACGATACGATTGTAACTTGACTAGGGGGGCTGGCCATGACATCTGTATTATTTACTAGGTTTTCCCCGTGACTTCCTTGTGACCTATGCTTCATTAACGGAGCATATTTTGAGTAAAAGTAATGGTGAAGCATTATTTCAGTGAAATATGTAATATATGTAATCTATTCTGTAGCTCTGAGAGTAGTTTTTCCAAAAAAAAAAAAAAACATCTTAATACAAAGCAGTAAAAGCATATACTTCGCTTTTATACATTATAAATCGTGTACCTACCTAGTTTTCGCACACCGTCCCACACAAAGTCCTTAATTTTCGCAATTTCCGTCATAACGCCTGGACTAACGCGAATTAACTGCGAAACAGACCTGATTTACACATTGAAACTCACGTACAATGAATAAAACATGAAACTACAGTGCTTGCGAATCTACCCACGTATAATTTATAGCGATATTTTTATAGGGAAAAAATTGGGGAAACGAAAAGTAACTTTTGTTGAGTGCTGCGATATTTTTATGTTTTATTGCACTGTGTTCCGCAATTGTGGTGTTGCTATAAGGATTGTGTTACATCTCACTATTTTTCGAATAAAACGGAGGTGGTATGAATATTCGAATTTTACTGCATTTTCCCGCGGGCATATTAAATACTGAAAGTTTAACGATGTTAAAATGAAAAAAATCGTAGATTACACATTTCGGTTTACACATTTAAAATAATTTATCTAACTATACTTAGATATATCTATTTAGAAGTATGTGGAACAGGGTGTAAAGACCCGCAAACCTTCGTTGGAAAAAGGAGGATCCTCTGAACAGACGGGTGTTGTGTCAGTTAATAATAATAAATAATAATAATGCCTTTTTATCTATGGAAATTAATAACATTGTTTAGGTAGGGGCCATAGTTTTAACATAGTTCCTGGTAACCAGTCCACTTAAGACTCCAAAAAAATGCCCCTGTCCAAGCCAGCCTGTGAGTCACGCGAAATATTAACCAGGCGTTTAGCAAGGTCTTTATGCAATTTGTGAGCACTAGAACCCTATACGTTATTCGTAACTGATATACAAACACAAGCATTAGCTTGTGAGAAGTAACTACTGAAATACTTCTCAAATAAAGCTTTAGTTTTGTAGAAGATATAAAACAAAAGATATAGAAACGAATATTGTTCAATTTCACCGTCACGTACGAACTGCCCAATCATGGTAAACACACTTATCTGATAAGTTTTCAGCGAGTAAAGTAATCCGATTTACTTAATTCTTTGAAGAAAAAAACGCAACTCAGTTTATTCCTCGGGGAAACCCGTAAACGATACATTGAATTCTTCCCATTATTCTTGTACAAAACCGACCCAGAATCTTGCTAAAAGGGTAACTGTGTTCTTTGAAAAAGATGAAAGATTCTTTTAAAGGCCACAACAAACTAGATGATTATTCTTTCATCGTCTAAGAGCTTTTGCTGGCAACTACTATAACAGAATGCTACGAAAATGGGGCAAAAGAGTAGGTACTTTTGACGTATAAATTCGAAGCAATTTTAACTTAATTCCAACTCTTTTAGGACATTTTCTTCGTATATGACTTCACTCTAGAACTGTTTTGCAAACATTTTTGGTTTCTTATGCATTTTTTTTTTTCAAAACATTCAAACAAACTAGCAGTAAACCTGATGGACACCTAAACAGTCGCCAGGAGACTAAAGAGAAAGATTCCTCAAGACCTCATTTAGGAGGTTACAAGAATAAACGGGGCAGTCATTGGACAGCCTGCGTACAAATCTGTTGCATTATCAAAATATTGCTCAATATCTATACATCATCATCATCATTTGAACCGAAAGACGTCCACTGCTGGACATAGGCCTCCCCCAAGTGTCGCCACAATGAAAGGTCCTGTGCGTCTCACATCCATCGGACTCCCGCAACCGTTACCAAGTCATCGGTCTACCTTGTAGGAGGCCTTCCAACGCTACGCCTTCCGGTTCGTGGTCGCCATTCCAGAACCTTTCGGCCACAACGGCCATCCGTTCTGCGAGCAATGTGCCCTGCCCTTTGCCACTTAATATCTTTACGATAGATTGCAATAAAATATATATATAAAAAAAAAACTGTCAAATGTAGGATATCAAAAGACATTTTTCAGACAGCAGTAAAATTAAATGGTTCCTTACTGTAGCGGGTTAGGGTTGTCACGATTACGGAATCGTTTGAAAGAGTCACCGCGGCCGTGGAACGGTATGTTTTAGTCATGTGACATGTGTTATCGCTCCACCCAGAGCGGGAGAAGTATTTTGATGATTATCTTCCTCAAAAAAAAGGTATAGTCACGATTTGAATTCAAAGAAAACGTTTTCATGGCATATACATATTATCTGATGGCACCTACTTTGAGGTTCGAAATACCGCAGGAACTTTCAGTTTGGTTTGAAGACGTTAAGGAAAATTTTCTTTGTTAAAATTGTTATGACGAAGAACATGAAAAGGATACATGTACGTATATGTATTTTTCCCTGAATGCCGGTTTCGTTTCAATGTTTATTCATTAGACCTCATCTTACAGGGTGTCTTTGACATCGACGCACGAACGGATACCGCGGATCCAGTACTAGATTCTGGACCCCCCCCAGTGGTGGAATTTTTCGTCGGATTTTTCCTAATTTAAAAAAAATGCCCTTTTTTAAATTTAAACTGTGTAAAATCGTTATTCTAACCAACCCCGATGATATTTTTAGTAAAAAAGAAAATTAATTAATTAAGAAGTCGGAAGACGTAGCGTTGGAAGGCCTCCTACAAGGTGGACCGATGACTTGGTAACGGTTGCGGGAGTCCGATGGATGCGAGACGCAAAGAACCGTTCATTGCGGACGTCTTTCGGCTGAAATGATGATGATGATGATGAAGAAGTCATCGGGGTAGATAAAATCGATATTCTATTCAATCCCGATGAAATTTTTAATTTTAAAAGTAATTCATTCATTTTTTTCACTAAAAATTTTATTATAACGATTTTATACAGTTTAAATTAAAAAACATAAAGATATTTTTTTTTTAAATGGGGCGGCCACTGGGGTGTCCAGAATCACGCACTGGATCCATGGTATTATTATTAGACACCCTGTATATAGGGTGACTGGCAATTAGTGTACGATACTTAAACACGTGATTGTGCTCATGATAACAAACAATTTTTATTATGGGAGCAAAGCCGAAATCGCGAAAAAAATATCAGCTGTTCAGTACATTAGGCAAACATAAATGTACTAAACAGCTGTTTTTTTTTTTCGCAATTTCAGGTTTGTTCCCATAGTAAAAGTTGTTGGTTATCATGAGCACAATCACGTGTTTAAGTATCGTACACTAATTGCCAGTCACCCTATATATAAAAGGAGAAATTGACTGACTGACATATCAACGCACAGCCAAAACTACTGGGACTAGGACCGTGTAATTTTGCACAAGGTTTCCTTTTATGACGTAGGGGAGCCTGGAGCACTAAGAGACGATTTTTCAAAATTCACTCCCTAGGGGGATAAAACGGGGGTCTAAAGTTTGTATGGACAAAGCTACTTTCACGCGGGCGAAACCGCTATCAAAAGCTAGTTATATAAATCCAGTAACAAAAGGAGGTAGGTACAATAAAAAATCTACATCAAACACCTACTCTTCACCGATTCCGAACACAACCGAACGACCTAGAAATTCTTTTTTCAAATCAATTTGCATTTCCAATATATTTCGCGCAATATTCTGCCATTTTACGGAGTACCAACCCTATTTGACCTACTTGCATCCTCAGTACGATGCACCCAATTTTGGAATATTGGAAACAATATCCGTCGCAGTTGAACGAATAACCGTTTTACTGGCCAACTTAAACACTGCTTGCTTATGCTTGCTTCGTAAGAAAAGTGCTCTGGGATATTCGGAATATTCTGGATATTAGGCCTGAAATTGGATCCTAGAACTACCTACTACCTACATATTTGGGACCAAAATTGGATCTTAGAAGCGCCTAGTAACCTTAATTTTTTTTCAGGTTTTGACTAATCAATTCGCTTTATTGAATTTTGTATGAACCTAATTGAATTTCGTTAAATGAATTAGTTTTGTTTAGATAAAAGGTCCTATTTACATTTTACAGATATTTTTGTGTGCTTAGATTAGGTAAAAAAAAAATTGTGTCATGATTAAAATTGTTTTCTTTTTGTTTTTCAGGTATGAACCACATAAATATGAAACCACAAGTTCGTTTTACTTCGCCTACTGTAAATTGGTAAGCTGATACATGGAACATAAAAAAATAGCTTTCAGATTTTGAAATGACAGACATCCAATTGTGCAATCTGTTTTTGAGAAGCATGATTATGATTTATTTATTAAGGTTATATCCAAAATTGATTTAAAAAATCGTCTACTAATAATTTTATATTCACAATAGCTGGTGCAACGACTTTAAAATAGCAAATTGCCATTTGGTTAAAATTTAAAAAAGTTTTTTTGACGTGACAACGTCTTATAAATTGGTTTGCCGGGTGACACTTCAAGAAACTGCGTTACGCTCCGCTCATGTTATGCGCTCACAATGAGAGCGAGTGAGAGGCACGCGTCCCTTCCACTCGGGCATGGTTAGCCCGCCTAAGAGCGAGAGAGACAGACATAAAAAGTGAAAGGCACGCGTCCCTTCCACTCGAGCACAGTTAGCCCGCCTAAGAGCGAGAGAGACAGAGCGAGAGAGAGAGAGTGTTGAGTTAAAATTATTTTACCACTCAAAGTCGTTGTCACGTAAAACTTTCGCCCGTATACCGACTTTACAGGCAACCAATTTTTTTTTTTGCGTGGAGCCTTAATTCTTATTCTAAAAGAACAGTAGCCTAAGTTACACCTTATAAAATCAACTATATATCAGCAAAAGTCCCGTCCAGCCATTTCGGAGATTAACCGGAACAAACAGACAGGCACAAAGGCTGAACAGGGGAATTGCTCTGATAGCCAAAATACAGGCTTTGCCTAGTTTGGCTACAGATGCTACTATAACTTTCTTTTTGTAATTACCGCACCACCACCTGTAAGAAACTTAGCATAGCATAGCATAGTCGGCCTTATAATGTTCCCACTGTTGGGACTCAGGCCTCCTCTCTAGGAGAGGGAATGGGCCGTAATCCACCACGCGGGCCCAGTGCGGGTTGGTGGATGTCACATGTCTTCGAATTTTTGGTTCTAGGACATGCCGGTTTCCTCACGATGTTTTCCTTCACCGTTTTGAGAGCAGTGGTGATGAAATAAATTACACAAAGTAATGCACCTGGCTGGGTTTGAACCCGCAACCTACAACTCATAAGTCGGAGCCGTTACCACTCGGCCACCACTGCTCTCAAGAAAGAAACTTACTGTATTTTTTTTTTTATTGGCAAAAATAAACATTATTAATATACGAACAAAAATCCTACAACGTCTATCTTATAAAATAGCCGTACCAAAACATGATAACAACATTTCAAAATGATGGACGTGTAAATTAACTTTGTTCTGACAGGCTATCAAACTCTTGTACGTCGTAATCCCAAACTGTATTTAGGTTTTATGTAACGTTAATTCCCGGCTTAACCAGTGAACCCCTGATGTTAGTACCTACCTAGATATATCATAAAGCTAACTATGCTTGATAAAATCTCTAATCATACTAAAGATTAAAAAATGAAGACATGAATTTTCTTAAAAAGGTTTTTTTTTAATGATTTAAACTAGTGCTTTACTGCGATCCCACCTGATGGTAAGCAGTGATGCAATCGTTGATGGTGAATCGCACTAGTTTATTAAGAGGCTATTCACTCTAAATGATAAATGATATTTATTTTGTAAATAGGTTTAAAAAACACTTTTACACGTCAATTTTTTTTTCGTCATTTTTAAACTAGATGAGGCCGGTGTTTCCTAGCTGACTACCCTGAGAAGAAACACCGAAACAAACTCAGGGGTCAAAGTCTCTTTTAAAGTCCATACAGTAAATATGTAATGGTCAAATCACATGAAGCCTCTAGCCTTGAAGACACCTAAATTATAATCGGACGGGAAGACCGCTGCAGGCCAATTATTCCAAGATGTACGTGGTATTAACGACGAGGCGAAACGCTTAGTCCGGACCGTAGTGGTGTTAAACAATGTATGAGTGGACACTTGAGTGGGCTCTAATTACTTCTCCCGGCTCCAGAGTAGAGCGTGTTAGACTTTTACTGACTAAAACCCACCGCCGTCCTTCAGGTACCCGAAGAATTCCCGGTTTATATTCGACAGTAATCTGTCACTTACCAATGACTTCATAGAAGTCGCGAGAACTCATTGGATCCAATGGATTGGATATAGCAACACTTGGAGGAGGCCTATATCGTACGGTAGATGTCTTTTGGCTGAAATATCTATAATGACTATTCCCATGTTTCAATGGCGACAATTTTACTAGGTCTATTTCGCTAGAGGCATCTGTTTCATATATACAAACCACATTATTAAACAACTGCCTAGCTACCTTACATTGTAGGCATAATCCTCAAGTTCTGATAGAGTTCTCAGCTAAAGCTAATGCATTTGGTTGGGGATGCGCCTGATCAAATATGTATGACTCCTGGCCCACTTTGAAAACCGTGTTAATACGAACTCTGACTGACCTTACTGGGTCAAGTTGGAATAGATTATTACTAGAACAGCCCTGTTGTGTAATAACAATATGGAGAAAGCCGTATGTGGTTCTGGTCTATACCATAAACTGTTTCCGCAACGTGCAACGATCTTTATCTTGTTTAAAAACCAAGTACGCATGTATTCATTAGAAAGAATAAAAAAAATCACAAAAAAATACAACCGACTTACCGACAACCGTGTTATTTTTAACATTGAAGTCGGTTGTATTTTTTTTTTGTGATTTTTATTTTATTTTACACTTTTTAGTTATGGTACCACCACTAAAAAGTACCCCTCAGCCAACCTTATAGCCAGAATGCATCTCATGACAATTCTAATAATCCCAAACACGGTTAGATTACATTGCAGAGTTCCGCTGCCTAACTTCAGGCTTCATCATCAGATCAGTTCGATATATTCCCCCTCTTCTTTCAGTCAGTCATCGACTACATGTATAAACAAAGCAATTTTACTTATTACGACGGTTCTGCTGTGATCCTATGAGGAGTTCTCCTCTTCTCTTCCATTTCTTCGAAGATCATGATCAGATCATTATAATATTTCTATGAGACCAAATCGGAAGCATAACTAGTCAATCAATAAAAAAAAATTTCAATATCGGTCCACAATTAACCGAGAAATCGGTGAACATACATAAAAAAAAACATACATTCAGCCGAACATAGAACCTCCTCCTTTTTGAAGTCGGTTAAAAAGTCATGTTATGGCATATTTCGATCACGCTCATTTGAAAATGCAGCACTTTAAAAAAGTCGTCGATACAAAGTGTGGTACACTCGCCAAAAGGAAGCCACTCACGAAGTTTCAATATGTACTTATCATTTAACAAAATGGGTGCCGTCCCGCGGGCTATAAAAGCAAGTTTTACCAATATGTTGTTTATAGCAAATGACCGAGGCGTAGTCAATCAAAAGCAAAGAAACTATCCTTTTTGAGTGTTCTATGAAATAGAGTGTAAACTTACGAGTAAAATATATTTATAAGGACAAACTGACTGACTGACATATCAAAGCACGGCAGAAACTACTGGGACTAGGAGTGTGTCATTTTGCACAAGGCTTCCTTTTATGACGTAGGCGAGCACTAAGAAAGGATTTCCCAAAAGTCACCTCCTAAGGGGATCAAACGGGGGTTCAAAAACCTACTACTAATACACTAAACCATGTCACTTTATAAACATCTCCTTGGTTTCTGAACCTGGTCATGAACTGCGGGCCGGAAAAAATTAAAGACTTAAGCTAGACTTATAACTTGATTTTTTTTTCCTATATTGCCCCCGCTAGCAGATTAAAGGCCAAGTCTCTCCGAATTGTAGTGGATCCTATTTTTTTGGTTGATGTACCTGGCGCCCGAATTATCTACCATCCTATTATTAGTTTACGGTACATCATCGACCCTCTAATAACACACACACATTTATTCCCCTTTTATATATTACATTTGGTACTACGCGGGCGAAGCCGCTGGCAGACGCTAGTCTAACACTAAAACCATACAATTTTCTTATACTTTAACGCTACCATATTATTATGTAGGTACATTACTATACATTAACAAACCTCTAACTCTCCAAAAATCTTCAAAGCTACATAAATCTTACAAGTCTCTTTCATTTTTATCTACTCCCCAACCAGCAGATTCTCACATTAGAACCATAGAATATATTCGGCATATTTTAAAAGTTCCGGGTTCCCTACAAAAGTAATTTGCTTTGAAGGCAGAATGCCGAACAAAGGGAGCGCGCAATATTGTCCTAACGAATACCCCACGATATTTAGGCCGTCTTATTTTATTAGGGTCCCGCACAGACAACGTGAAAACGGTATTGAGACTGTATTTCAGATTTTATTGCCGTTTTTGAGAAGTTGTGAAGACATTTGGAATTACGTGGATAGTTTAAAAGTTGAGTCTGCTTACAACCAACCTTTTTAGACGGAGTTGCTTTTGATTTATTTGTTACTCGATTCTCTTCCTTATTATTGTGATGAGTAGTTCAATGTTTGATGAAAATCTGTAATTCTGTAGCCGTTTAAAACACGGGTTTATTTACCCCGTCTTATAAACTTCCATCAGAGAGGAGTGGCGGCGTGTTGTGAAGCTTGCCACCAACACCTGAAGTGATGACCACGACCACTCTGTCAAGAGTGATATCGACAAGGAAGATGATAAACTTCAGATTTTAGAAGTCATAAAGTAGAGTTACAACGGTAAAAGTGAGGAAAAACTTAACTTGTGTGAAATTTTTATCACCACTGAGCTCTTAAAACGATGGGTTAAAGAAAACTTTATAAGGATAATGACACGTCGAAGAGAGTTGCAGATAGAACAGACCACTGAGGAACTCCGAAATAGTCGCCATGGGCTCCAAAGAGCATCCATCGACAACAACTCGGAGAGACTGTTCACTCAGAAAATCTTTTACTCAGCTAGTCAGACCAGGGGAAATACCGAATACTGGAAGCTTACTCAAAAGGTTAGCGTGCCAAACCCTGTCGAAGGCCTTCGAGAGGTCTAAGGTAACAGCAATTCCGATTTTATGCTACATAACACCTTTTTCCTGATCAGCTTATGAAGTACCTACATCATAATCAATACATATTTGATTAACTAAACTTTAATTAACAAAACAACGGCCACTTTCTCAAGACTATTTAATTAATTTTCAGCAGGCCGTAATATAAACACCTTTTTCCTGATCAGCTTATGAAGTACCTACATCATAATCAATACATATTTGATTAACTAAACTTTAATTAACAAAACAACGGCCACTTTCTCAAGACTATTTAATTAATTTTCAGCAGGCCCTAATATAAGGGCAATAAAAATAATAATTTGTCAGCCGCCCACCCTACTCCCGCCCTACGATTTACTTCGCAAGGGTTCCCGTAATTTGGGGGACATTTTTTCTTAAGATCCCGGCTTAAAGTTTTAGCTGTTGAATTAGTACGATCTCGTCGTTTGAATGAGATGTAATTTTGAGCTTGAATTTTAAGAAGGCAATTTGGCAGGTTGAGGTTTGAGCAGTGGCGGCCGAGTGGTAACGTCCCCGACTTACGAGTTGTAGGTCGTGGGTTCAAACCCAGCCAGGCGCATTACTTTGTGTAATTTATTTCATCACCACTGCTCTCAAAATGGTGAAGGAAAACGTGAGGAAACCGGCATGTCCTAGAACCAAAAAATTCGAAGACATGTGTCATTCACCAACCCGCACTGGGTCTGCGTGGTGGATTACGGCTTAATCCCTCTCCCAGAGAGGAGGTGTGAGTCCCAACAGTGGAAACATTAAAAGGCTGATTATGTTATGCTATTATTATAATTTGGCAGGTTATATATAACCACCTGCCAAATTGCCTATATTTATTACGTACTTTTTTTAAAAGTTATGTTACAATACATACCTTTTAAACAACTAAGCCCGTACCACGAGCCTTTAACGAGATCTTTTGACGACCAAACTGAACTATTAAAGGGATGGAGCTAGATAACATACATAACAATGGTGTGCTTTTTTGGACAAATAAATTCTAATTACAAAGGGCCCGGCTGGACAGACAATTTTTTTTTTTTTTGCTGAATTTTTCATTTTCTTTTAAAGATCTTTTGGAGTAAAGATCATTGGCAAAAGCTTTATTTTTTTTTCTTTTTTCTTCTTTCTTTCTTTTCAATGCCACTAAGTTTCTTCGGTATAGCCCGAGTGGCCCCGCTGGATAGAAACACGTCAAATCGTTTCTTTACCCAGCAACCAACGCTGTCGTCGCCACAACAAAATAACCATCGTTAGTTAATATCACATTTAATACCTTTAAGCCGGTAACCGTGCGAGGTGCTATCGTTATTAAAATTCCGTTTAAGCATAATATTATATAATATCGTTACGGCGAGACTGTAACACAAACTGTCTGATATTCGTCTAGACGGTAACTGTGTAGACTAAGGACGGGAGTTTAGCTAAACTATGTTTTTTGTTTATGTGGTTTTATTTTATGCTGTCGTGAGATTATGAGTGTAGAGAGGTGAGATACAGTGAGATTCCGTCAATTGATTTGATGATTGATAGAATTGAAATGCCTTATTATTATACTCCTTTATTAATTGTAAATACATATAAAATACACTTTTAAATATTTTTAAAACCTAATCATAAAAAAAAACATTTAAAAATATAAAAAATAGTATCCCACCGGTATCGGGAACAGGGTCCAAGCTACCGGCGGTCAAGGCTCCAGAGAAAGGAACCTCCTAACAATACGAGCCGTGTCCAGGAGCACCGCTTTCTGAATCAAGCCCTTGATCCAGCCCCCTAACGCGAGCCTCCTGTGTTATTATTATCTATTATTTTTATAACAATTTACTTTTTGTCAATTACATTCACTTCTTCAATACAAAATTTTTGGCTCATTTAGATGCCAATGCATACACTTCTATAATAAACTTCCTAGTCATATTCAACAACTAAGCCTTAATAAATTCAAATTATTTGTAAAGCGAAAACTTTGCCAAAAGGCTTTTTATACTATAAAGGACTATGTTGAGGACCAAAAGGCTTGGGATTGACCTGCTCCAGTACGCACTGCAACTGTTGTCTTATTATTATTATTTTTTTTTCTTTTGTTTCTAATTTCAATTTTGCTTTTTATTATTATTATTTATTACAATTTGATATTGTAGATAATTTTTAATTTGCAATTTGACTTTTTTTTTCTCTTTCTCTATTAATTTTTGACATCAATGTTTACTTAGTATTGTAAACAATATTTTTCTTTTTATTATTGTGAACGTGTGGACTATGTTGATTGCTTTTTTTTTTCCTTTTCAGTAATTTTAACGTATGTCTGGCAATTTGAGTATTTTCTGCGGCCTACCCAAATGTCCTTTCCTTGGTATTGTTCGTCAAGTAGTTGAGCTCCTTAGTAGTCCTGAGTTGAGCTTTACGAATACTGACAAATGCTTGCACTGACTGGACAGGTCCACTCAAATCTGTAAGGTTCTTTCTTCAAAAGACCATTTCAGACAAATCTACATGGTTCTCATGTGATTTGACCATTACATATTTACTGTATGGACTTTAAAAGAGACTTTGACCCCTGAGTTTGTTTCGGTGTTTCTTCTCAGGGTAGTCAGCTAGGAAACACCGGCCTCATCTAGTTTCAAAATGACGAAAAAAAAAATTGACGTGTAAAAGTGTTTTTTTAAACCTATTTACAAAATAAATATCATTTATCATTTATCATTTAAAAAACACTGGACAATGGTAAATAACTTGAACTTCGGAAGTCGGTGTTCGTTATTTAAAGTTTTTTTTTTACAAAGTTTTTTATTTTCTCTTTTTTAGTTGTGGTACCCCCTCAGCTAAACATAAATAGAGTACGAGTTCTATAGTAAAGTACCTATAGAATATAACCATTACAAGTATGCCTATAAAATTTGAAGAGTTACCTCGTAACCTACAGGATCCTACCATCAGATCCTAACCTGATGACCATCTGGGAAGTATACCCTTACAAACAAAACGAAATTTCCAAATCGGTCTAGTCATCTTCGAGTGATCGGTGAACATACATCAAAAAAAGATTCTGACGAGTTGAGATCCCCTCCTTTTTTGAAGTAAAGTGTCCTTTAGGACTTGAATCGTTAGCTCAAGATAAAATGTACTTATGTAGTGTAATATCGAAAGGAGATCGCATGAGTTGGGTTAACGAACTGGCATGTAAAATGTACTTCTAAGGATTTTTTTGTTCTAGAATAGGTTTAAAAATTGAATAGAACAAAATAATGTCTAGTTTTTTCAGTTCGGACGCAACCGTTATAAAGTGATGTAATTATGTGGTAGTCCAGTACATGAGTACAAGTATTCAATGCAATAAAGGTGTTTCATTGCAAGAAGTAATAAAGATCCTGATTCCGTCGCAGAGTGCGACAGTACCTACTATTGTCAAAAGAATTAGATAGGTATGCAGCTATCACTTGTGCCAAATTGCACATTACATTAAAAGTATAAAGCCGTTTATGTGTGCGTACACTGTTGACACATCAGAAAAACAGTATACGTAAACGTACGCACACATGCACAACTGCTTTGGTGAGATGGAAATACTATATCTGCGGAGCTCTTTTCAAAAGTAAATATGTTTAGACATGGTTAAATATGGTTAGGCTTGTTCCGCAATTTCGGTTACTTTGGGTTGACAGTTTCCGTAATTAATGTCAAACTGTCGTATCTCAGTTCCATAAAGGAATATCTCTGAAAATAATTTCTTTATTATGTAATGTGTCATGATAATGGGTAGAAATTCTAGGTGTATTTATATTGGAAATGACAAGGAGTATTTTGTTAGTTTTAACCTCATAAAGACTGTTGCTTCAACGGTCTGTAAAAAGATATGGCTCATTTTTGCAGCATTGTGTTACGGCTAATAAAAATAAAAATATAAGAAATTCTGTCAAAGAATAAGCGTATTGTTGTATATCAGGTGAAATCTGATGCGTGGCACCGAAATAAGAAAGAAAAGGTTTTTTTTTTTTTTAGGTGGGAAAATCATCTTATGACAAATCCCGCTCTTGGGCGGAGCGAAAAATAGTGTCAGACTTTTACTGACTAAAAACCCACTCCTGTTCCTTCTTTGCCTTCGTCCCAGGGCCCCGGGTTTCACTTTCACACTACCCGTGGCCCCAGTAGGCTTCGACCCTGTCGGGCCCCTACGATTTGCTGACATCTCCCTGAAGCGCGCGTGGAACAATACGCGCCGTCGACGACTTGGGCTCGGTCCGGACGGTTACCGGACGATCGGACGGCGAGCCACCCATTGCTCGCCGTCCGCAAGCCCTCGCCTACGGTGGCCGGAAATCGGGATCGGAATCCCGGCGGCAATATTTTTTTAAACTTTATGTACTGTAGTTGTACATAGCCAGACTTAATGCAACAAGCAGTTCTCTACCAGTCATCCTTTGGGTTATACATTGCAGTAGGTTACTTCTAAGCAAGCGTGTTCTTTCGTCGACCACATCATCGCTTACCATCAAGTGAGATATTAGTCAAACGAAAGAAAGAAAGGCAATCCACATGCCTGGCAGGCATCTAGATCGAGTGGTCCTTTTTAAAAGTTAATTATATTTTTTGAAATCAAGGAAGAATTAAGGAAATATTTGTGATAACTTCATGGTGAAGATCAATTAACTAGAACACTCAATCTACTGACCTGAGAATATACTGTAACTCTTATCTCAAAGTATGCTTGATCAATGTTTAACATTTATATTTGTATTGAATTTGTGAAAACAAATGACCGAGACCAATGAACTGGTAAAGGTCGTGAGAATCCGATAGATGCAAAACGCACAGGATTGGTTGTTGTGGCGACACTTGGGCCCTATACCTATCACACATTGGATGATGATGACACAAAAATTAAAACCAAAGGTATAATATATATATATATAAACCTTCAAATTCAAGTCACAATAATATAATAGGTCTTGAAATTGCCGTTTTTTAAAACGGGTTGCTTTGAAGTGTTATATCTTTGGATTAACTTGGAATTATAAGTTCAAATAAACTTTATATTAAAGGTACGTTTTTTTTTTTAAATTAGTTGTTTATTGGTTTCTTTATGTTTCGTATAATATGTAATATCGCAGTACTCAATCCGAAGACATATTAAAAGTAACCCGTTTTAAAAAACGGAAATTACATAGGTATAGACCTAGAGATGAATATCATCTAAAAATAAAGCAAAATTAGAAGTGTTCTGACTGATTTTGATACTGATGCGAATATTCTGAACTTTCTGCCCTTGTGCCGTTTAATTTGAGGTCGGTGCAACACGTTTTTTTCTTCCATTCTGTCCTGTCGCTCGTCACGCTATCACTAACTCCCTTTACTTTCATATCACTTCTCCCACAATCCATCCATCTTTTCTTTGGTCTTCCTCTCTGAACTAAAGTTTATACTTTAGTTAAGATTATTCCCATCTGGTCCTTATTAATTAAAAACTTGAACTCGTTCCAGAGCTCAATGAGTCATAACTACATTGCTATCTTTTACCTTTTTTCTATAAAACTAGCGGCCATCGTTTCAATAGATATCATCGGCTACTTGAATACGGGCACTTTACTTTGCCTTCGTTTTTTAAAAGATAACTGAATAAAACTGGAAATTAAAAATATTGCTCGTTTCTCGGAAGAAATTTTAGTTGAGCGTAATAAGAGGAATAAAATGTCCTGGTGTTCGAAAGGCAAAATAGCAGGTACCAGTCTGTAATAGTCTTACTACAAGGAGAAGGATCCAAGGGTACAGGGGCACATACAGCACATACAGGAAGGTACAACTATTTAACCCCTCGCGCGTATATAAAAATAAAAAAGAACCCTTTTCCGGATTTTTCTAGAAAAACGAAGATATAAAGACCAAAATTTTCAGCCGAATAAATTTCGTACACCCGTGTGTACAAAACGACAAGCGTTTTTCAAATCGGCGCTCGAGGGGCACTACGTTTACGCGTTTCGCCTTGTCGTTTATACCGCGAAAATCGAAGAACTGGAACAATTTGCCTGCAGTGGTCTTCCCGTCCTATTATAATTTAGGTGTCTTCAAGGTTAGAGTGAATAGGCTCTTAATAAACTAGTTTGATTCACCATCAACGATTGCATCACTGCTTACCATCAGGTGGGATCGCAGTCAAGCATTAGTTTTAATTGTCATTAAAAAAGAAACTCACGGTTTGCTTCTTACTTATTTTGAAGCGGCATTCAAAAGGCTTCCTATTCGCCTTCGCCGGAATGCTCACATACTTTTTTTACTTTACAATAACTCTTGTAATCTGTCGGCTCCTTTTTATCTTAATCCTTTAAGATCGCTTTAGAATCGCTTTCAGTTTCTCTGTGACACACATTTTAGGTCCTCGAGATCATTGGACAATCTAAAACTTAGTAATCTTTGACATTTCTTTCATAGTTCTTCTTCGCACTAATCAGAACAACCTACGTAAGCGGCCTCTATTACAGGCACCGTGCACATCGACAAAGTACAGGCGTAAAGCCTTCTCCATACGTAGTGTTATAGACTTCAATAATTTACTATCGCACCTAGAAATCGATCTGTTTTGCACCAGTGTACAAAATATAAGAAAGATCCTAGGCAAGGAATTTTTTGGAGACAATCTTAGATAACTTGATTAGTTGTCATTTAAGATAACACTATGTAGTCTTTTTCTTCATCTTTGATATTACATTATTCGATTCAATTCTTATTATACCTACTTAAATTATTTTTTTAACTTTATCATAAACCTTAAAGATGTCAATGCAAACTGTAGCTAGATATATATATGTGGAAGCTTGTTATTAGCAATTTTCATTACCTATATAAAAAATTATAATTGCTATTAGCCTGTAAGCTTTCTTTAAAAATAAATAAATAAATAATTTAGCTCGTTTGTGGAATGCACTAATCATAGAAGGGAGGCGTGCCCAAAGCAAAAACCATTTTTTTATTGGTACCAAGGTAGCAAACATACATAAACAAATTTTCGCCTTCATAATATTAGTATGATTTTACATAGTTTGTTAGGGTTCCTATGAATAGATGTAAAGGACTGGGACCACAAATGCCATGCTGAAACGAAAGTACTATAAGTTTTAATAAAAAATATGGCGCTATCTTTTGCAAAGACATTCTTTATCACAGCCAACTTACATCACAAGTAAAGATAGCTTCTTCTTTTTTGTTATTCTTTAACAAAAGCTAAACGCTTCTCGTAAACCGAGCATCCATCTCCGTAAGACGAAGATCACGTTCACGCTAAGCAAAGAATTTTTAATAAAAATAAAAAAAGATTTTTCACTCCTGTCTGATTCACCTGATGTTTCTTTTTTGTTCCGTGCCTTACGTTTTAAATGCGCGCCGCGAATCGTAACTTTTTATACGACTCTTTGTCATGAAAATGGTCTAAATACTTTATTTCCACGTTAAAGAGCTCTTTCGTAGATTATGTTGTGTTTATGTTTTTTTTTTTTTTGAGGGTATAAACGGAGTGAGTTGTGTGTGAAATTATGATGTTAAATTGATGAAATTATGCGCTGAAAAAAAATCTAGAAAAGAGAAATATTCGAGTCTTTTATCGAAGCTCTACAGAGGTCACCAGGCATTGTGCTGAGCAGGAGAACCAAGTTTACTGACATAGCACGAAGAATCGCCAAACTTAAGTAGTAATGGGCAGGGCACATTTGATGGCCGTTGGGGCCGAAAGGTTCTGGAATGGCGATCACGTACCGGAAGACATAGCGTCGGAAGGCCCCTTACAAGGTGGACCGATGACCTGGTAAGGGTTGCGGGAATCCGACCGTTCATTGTGGCGACACTTGGGGGAGGCCTATGTCCAACAGTGGACGTCTTTCGGCTGAAATGGTGATGATGATTGTAAGCAACAATTTCTTACTTTTGCAAGAATGGGTTTTCTCTTCCTTAATTAAAAGGTATTAATGACAATACCTTTAAAAAAAAAAAACGATTTAACCATCTAACTCAGTACGTCAGTTGACACGATAACCCGTGGCAAGATTGGAATCATATTTTGACAATAAATCATTTTTATTAATATGGCAACATCGTCTACACAAAAAAATACTTCTAGGAAACGGTAAAGCAGTTTATTAGCAGATGTAGCCCTTTGTACAATATTTATTAACTAATTATGTGTAACATTTATACTTTTTCATTAGAAATAAAGGGTACTTCCTATAACTCAACATGAAATAACACTACTTCAAAATATTGCAGTAGCACAAAAGCTGACTTGCGTAATATTAACCATTTTAATTGCGTAACAACGAATCTTTGGTCAACTGGACCCACTCGAAATGGACTCACGGGATCACTCAACCCAATCACATTTTAAATAGGTTGACTGAACCTGACCTATTAAAATGTGATTGGGTTGCTATACCGTGGGTCCATTTCAAATGGGTCCAGTTGACCAAAAACTTTCTTCTGACAGATTTTATGGCTACTGGATTTACAAATAAATTAACCTTAGTATCACTTGTTTAAATAAATCCTTTGTCACAGCACAGACAACTAAGTACGCAGCAAAGTCAAAGTAAATAAATCAAAGTAGTAAGTGAAAATAGCAGATTTTCAGAGGTCTTCACTGGATTAGTTTTACAAAAATTTACAAATTGATTTCAATGGAAGCCTAGATAATGTCCACAAGATTCTGTGTTTCCAAAATATCTAATGAAAAACGTGTAATAACGTCATAATCGCGTAAGAGCGGTTGTATGAAAAACAGTGAAAATGTATGTCGAATTGCCATGCCCAAAAACCCATCAGCGTATCTAAAGACCAGAGTAACGTCAAAGAAAGGTCGTTAGTCTGATAAACAAAATATTTTCCGATCAGACATCCGTGTCGTTGGCCCAATTGCAGATAGGTACAGAAGTTCGACTCCACACAAGGAACGAAATTGCACGCAAACACATCACGTACCTACAGCGAATGAAATGAATATGCACTCGCGATTGGCATTTGTTTCGTCACATGACCGCTGAGTGGAGTATACTGGTTGGTTTGTTGGGTTTAAATTTGGAATTTCTCGTAGCCCGGTATTTGGAATTTAACGGTATTTATACCCCCGTGCCTCAAAAAGCATGTCTTTTCCCCCTGCGCCTAATCTCCTCAATCATGTTGGATTGCCATGAGACTATGAGAATGAGGGAACAGAAAGTTCATCCGTGTTTACACATACATTTATGAAGGTGTTCGCCTTTGCTGAAATTGGTTGATACGCCTGAACTTGCGTTAAAATGGACTAGAATAATACTTTATTCGGCACAGGCACAATATAAAGGTAACAATACAAATTAAAAAAGAGCAGAGTACAGAATGATACAAAAAATTTGCGATAGGGATTATAGGAGCAACAATAGGGGAATACGCATGAAAAAAATATGTGATAACTAACCAGTTCATCAAAAAATAAACAAAAATAGAATACTATTTGTGAAAACAATACCCAATTGGTAGGAAAGCAAACGAGATATAAAAAAAATAAGCAAATATAATATCTGTCTCTCTTGCCAAGACGCCCGCATCGTTTTCTATGGCGGCCATACGGGTGTCATGGCCTCTGACGTCAAATACCATGTTGGACTTCTCTTTCATAATAACAGCTTTGTAGCTTTATAATTTCGTTGTGGATGAAGATATTTTTTTTTCGTTTCTATTAACCACAGCTAAACGGTACTTATTTTGGCAAATAAAAAATTTGCATACATATTCTCTATTGCTGTTACGGCTTTACGTATGCGTGTGTGTGTGTGCGCGCACCTGTTTTCGCTCGTTTTATAAAGTGGGTCTTCTGGACATCCATATCTGTTCTGTGTCAACTGTATCTCGGTATCCAAATCTGACTAAGTTACAAAGGATGTGAAAGGTTCCCAACGCCCTTTGATGTTGCGCCCTCGACGCGGTCGCTTTTGCACAGAGAAAGATCGGGAAAAGTGTTTTTAGTCGTTCACTTTTGTTGGTGAAATCGACAGGAGTTTGTAGAGAAAGTGGAGAATTAACGGGTTCGTTGAGGTGCAAAATGGGGAAAATAGTTTTTCAGTTTATTTTCTACTAGCAATTTGCCCGTAACTTCATTCGCTAAATGTTTGTTTATTTTATTTCCCTAAACCGTTTTTTGAGGATAATTTTGAAAAACTAATAAATACCATTTTTATTAATCATTTGGTTAGTATTTGTGCCAAACAAATCTTTTTAAGCCCAGGAATAGGGGTCTTCTATACACAATCTTCATCAAAATCAGAAGCGTTTTTCAAAACAACCACAATAAGAATATGGTGGTTGTTTAAAAAAACGAATAACGACAACCAATCTTAGATCAATATTTATGGCAAGTTTCAAGGATAATGTCCTAAAGCTCTACGAATATCCCCTTTATCCCTTTACAAGTTGATTTCTAAAAATCCCTTATTAGTGTTCGCCTGCATAGGAAGCCTTGTGTGTACATTTCTACGTTCCTATTGCTGGTGCTTTCGGCTGTGCGTTGATATATCAGTCAGACAGTTTCTCTTTTTATATGTACTTATGTAGGTAGATAGAAGATAGATGAACTCGTCGTTCGTAACAGTTTTGCAATATACTAAACAACTATTTTTAACTGCCTTTTTTTTAATGTGGGGAGATCATCCAATGAAATCTCCCGCCCTTAAGCGGAGCGGGACGGTATCAGACTTACTGGCTAAAAACCCACTCCTGTTCCTTCTTTGCATTCGTTCCAGGGCACCGGGGTTCTCTTTCGCATCACCCATGGCCCCAGTAGGCTTCGACCCTGTTCGGCTCCTACATTTGCTGACATCCACTTGAAACGCGCGTGGAACAGTACGCGACGTCGACGACTTGGGCTCAGACCGGACGGTTACCGGACGGTCGGATGGCGAGCTACCCATTGCTCGCCGTCCGTATTTTTAACTGACTTAACAATTATATTAGACAAATACATTATATCAGTAACTAGCGACCCGTCCCTGGTTTGCACGAGTGTTAGAAATCTTTGAAATTCTTGGCTTTTACTGACTGAAGTCCATTCTTGTCCCTTCAGTTACCGTTTGCGTGCCATGGTCATGGTGACTCTTTCGAACAATGCCGCACGTTGCAAAACCTGATATGCCCATGAAGTATAGTTAAAGTAAATATCCTGCTTCTTAGTCGTGCACTCTTGACAGAGTGGTCGTAGTCATGTCTTGGTCGAGTCTTGCGCAACCGCCTCTTTCGCGATGCGACTCCATGCAACTCTGTGTTTGGCGGCCTGAGAGTTGTAATTAATGCAGTGTGCCATAGATTGCAGTGGTGGCCGAGTGAGCAGTGGCGGTCGAGTAGTAACGGCCCCGACTTACGAATTATAGGTCGCGGGTTCAAACCGAGCCAGGCGCATTACTTTGTGTAATTTATTTAATCAAAATGCTCTCACAAAGGTGAAGGAAAATATCGTGAGGAAACCAAAAAAATGAATCAAAAACCAAAACCAACCAACCAATGTTCTAGAACCAAAAATTTGAAGACGTGACATCCACCAACCCGCACTGGGCCCGCGCGGTGGATCACGGCCCATACCCTCTTCTAGAGAGAGGAAGCCTGAGTCCCAGCAGTGGGAACATTAAAAAAAGGCTGATTATGCTTATGCCATAAATTTGATGAGGTCCGTCCGCCGTGTTGGAGAGCGTCCACGTGGTCTTTTGCTCTCGACTTTCCCTTGCACCATCAATTCTATCGAGTACACGTTTTGGATAATATGGTCGAAGAACTTGAGAATTCGTATTTGCACAGACGACAATAATCTCTCTTTGATATTGAGAAAGTAAGTATAAGCTAATACAAAAGACTATCTGCATCGTTCCCCTAAATTCCTCAAAAACTTTCCATTGCCATCAAACTACTGCCCTACATTCTCACGTACCTAATTATCAGCAAAAGTACACAACAAACAATTATGACAACAAACACGTGTTGCCCTGCAATCAGCAGTCCAATTATTCAGGCGCTGAAGAGACGCAAACTAGTTGACAGTAAGCAAGTTTACGTAAACCTTGGAGTTTGAACGTATTTCGAGACGTCTTCAGGAGTCTGGGCGCCTGGTACCCGTTGACAATTTTTGTGGATATATAATTTGGATCTTAGACTGAATTTACGTATTGAAAAGACGGTTAAAACAATGTTAATGTTAATTTTAAAAGAACAGAACAAATCAAGTAAATAGTATATGTTAAATTAAAATCTAAATCTCTTTAGTTAGGTCAACAGAAGAATCTGTTAATTACTTTACTTTCTTTTTCATCTTATATTTTATTTAGTTCATCTACTTTACACACTAGTACTATATTTCTTCTAAAACTGTAATTAAATAAATTTTAGGTAAGTAGACTTATAAACTAGTTTCCTAATCTTATTGATAATTCATTTCAAGAGCCTCCACAAAACTCATAGTGCCTTAGTAAGTAAATCCAAGATTTAAAAAAATACATATCTACGAGACAAGCATGGGAGACATGTACCTGGATGGATAGAAATCAGAAACGTTTATTTAGACTATACAGGACTAGACCATTACAGGCATTTTTGAATCGTCAAAAGGTCGGTCAGTCAAAAAAAGTGAAACTAAATTGCACGTTCCAAAGCGTAGATCTATAAGGAAAATAAAGAACAGGAAACTCCATGGACATTCTTTTAAATCATATTACATAAATTTTGGCATACATCAGGGAGGCCTTTGCCCAGCTAGGATAGTAACGGTAATTTAAAAAAAAACGTCCATAAAGACTATAAACTCATAGTCGGCCTTACAATGTTCCCACTGTTGGGACTCAGGCCTCCTCTCTAGGAGAGGGAATGGGTCGTAACCCACCACGCGGGCCCAGTGCGGGTTGGTGGATGTCACATGTCTTCGAATTTTTGGTTCTAAGACATGCCGGTTTCCTCACGATGTTTTCCTTCACCGTTTTGAGAGCAGTGGTGATGAAATAAATTACGCAAAGTAATGCGCCTGGCTGGGTTTAAACCCGCAACCTACAACTCGTAAGTCGGGGCCGTTACCACTCGGCCACCACTGCTCTTACTATAAACTCACCGGTCCAAATCTAACAATGCTTTGGCATTGTTAGATTCCTAAAACCAATCCCAAATTGCCATCCGATCTGAACTCACACTAAAATCTACAGTCTATCGTTATGTAAACATTAGCTAGAAGATGTTTACAATGTACCCGCATTTAATCGCTTCCTGCAAACTGCGCCCGACCCCACTGGCCTGTGTACTCGTGTGTTTGTGTATTTGTGTACTTGTGTATTTGTGTAGTTGTACTGTGTACTGACTGGTGACAGCTTTTGGTGGGAGTAGTAGTGTTTTTGATGTACTGTTAGGAGTACATTAGAAAAGAACTCTTGAAAAGTTTTTGTGATGGGGGGTGTAGTGATATTTATGAAGCAGCATTGGAACAACGCAACAATGCTCTCAAAACGGTAGAGAAAATCGTGAAGAAACTGGCTTGTCCCCTAAAACCCAAAATTCGAAGACATGTGACATCCACCAATCCGCACTGGGCCCGCGTGGTTTTTTTTTTCGGGTGGGAAAATCATCTATTGACATCACCCGCCCTTGGGCGGAGCGGGAGATAGTGTCAGACTTTTACAGACTAAAAAAAAACCCACTCCTGTTCCTTCTTTGCCATTTTTCCAGGGCCCCGTGATCTCTTTCGCAGTCACCCATGGCCCCAGTAAGCTTCGACCCTGCTGGGCCCCTACGGACTGGACCCGCGTGGTGGATAACGGTCCATTCCATCTCCTAGAGAGGAGGCCTGAATCGCACCAGTGGGCACATTATAAGGCTGATTTTGCTTATGGGAATTAAAAGATGACTTGGACGCCACCAACTAGGCTAGAATAGTAACTGGCAGGATTTAGGGGACGCAGCTATCAAAGGTTTACATATTTTTACAAGTAGTTTGTTATCAGATTTATTTATGAGAGGCGATAATCTTATGTCTTATCCATACATTTGATCAACTAGTAGTCGTAAATATCACGAAAACCATTTTATGTAAAACAAAACACATCCCGAAATAGTATTCAGGAATCCGACTATTTCTGATATTATAAATACCTCTCACGAATCTATTTAAATAATTTCTAATATGCTTTCAAAACATTTACAATTGCTGTTTCAAACATTTCAATTACCATTTTGGTTCTGCACAGTTCATTGCACTTTAAATCCTAATTGAAATTGTAACTATTTACAGAACAATATTTCAGACTTATTTACATTCACGAAGAATTTATGAGACCGCAGTACAACGCGCAATGTTGTACAGTTCCCATAAAAGGACCAATTGGTAAATGCGGTACATCAGGACCGAAATGGTCGGAATTGGTAAATCCGAGCGTTATCCACGATATTCGTAGCATTATTCGTAGCGGGTCTACGCACGCTACAATTTTTCGTAGCTGTCTCGTAGATCTGTCTCATAGTGTTAGCTGTAGCGAAATACGGTTACAGATGCTGATCTTATTTTCGAGTCGTGAAATAAAATGTGTAAAAAATAAAATTCACGTGAAAAAAATGGGCAAGTGCGAGTCGGACTCGCGAACCGAGGGATATTACAAATTTACCAATATAAATAATTCAGTTCTCGAATGGAGTCTCGAAGATTTTTCCGAATCACAAAAAAGTTTTTTTTTGTGACGTAACAACAAAACTGTTAAGATTTATTCCTATTCCTATACCTGTACTAGAAGACCTTGCAGACCTAATTTCAAAGAGAGTGTCGAAAAGATACGTTTTTTGCAACGGTAACGGCCGTATCTTTTTTTAGTTAACTTAGAAGTTTAGTTTTTTTAACAGCTTCAAGGGATGGTAGACTTCAGTATATGGCTTTAATTTCAACTCGATACCTCCACGCGTTCCCTAGATAAAGGGTCTTGACAGACAGACAACAAAGTGATCTTAAAAGGGTTCCGTCTTTTCCTTTTGAGGTACGGAACCCTAAAAATACCGTGGATGGCAGAAGCTTCTCGTACCTAAAGCTTTATGCAAAAAGTAAGTTAATAAACACTGTGAATATTCCTTCATTTCCCAGTTTCCCCTCAATTTTACTTTCTGGAGCGCGTGCAAATATTTTATTACGGATACTTTTTTCGTGTTCTAAATAAAAAACAATAAACGGGCGTTTTTTTGAGTGGTCGGTGGAACAATGGCGGAGGATGCGTTGTTTCGGCCGAAGATTGTTTTCTTCCAACCCATTGTACTGGCCGATCGCAGATTGGATGGGAATGAGCCTCGAGGCTGTGTTACAAATACTTTTCGTGTTTAATGGAGATTTTCTTTTTTATTTAGACCGCATGATGGTTACGAAATGAAAAGAAAATTATTATTAATGTTTTCTTTTTTAATTGCTCGTGAAAAAAATTCTGAAAGTTCTTTTAACGCTTGAAAACCTTGTCTGGTAGGTAAACATATAACTAAAGTACATAAAAAGCCAATAAAAGTAAACAATGAAATAACTCGAAGTAAGGAAACTTTACATTGGCAGTCAAGCGTGAAAATCCTCGAACAAACATACTTAGGTACTTGTAAAAAATCGATTTATAAAAACCATAAATTGCCTTTGTAAAAGTTTCCTCGAGGGTTCGTCTCTAGAGCACTCCAGAAAACATTTATTCAACGCAAATTTTTCGAAATTACAATATTTTTTCAAGTTAAGACATTTTTTTTTCATGTTCCGACATTTTTTTTCTAGTTAGATATTTTTTTTCATATTACGACATTTTTTTTTCAAGTTACGACATTTTTCCGATCGACCATCTCTCTTTGTTAACGAAATTGAATTCATTCATTGCTTTATGAAGGTTATTTCTTCTATTATTTGATTATATTACTTTGAGCCTGTTTTATTGGAACCCAGTGTTCCAGTTTATGTGTATTTTATTGACTGTATCAACGCTTTAGCAATGGAAATTGGTTTGAGATGGTTTTGTTGTTGTTGTACTCTATGTGGGTTGTTGTATCTCAATTTTTCTATATGGAGCTGAGACGTGGATGCTGAGGATGCGAGACGGTCGCAAGATTAACGCACTGGAAATGTGGTGCTGGAGACGCATGCTTGGAATCCCATGAACCGCGCACCGAACCAATTTTTCGATCCTGAAAGAACTCAATATCAAAGAGAGATTATCGTCATCTGTGCAAATATGAATCTTCAAGTTCTTCGGGCATATCACCCGTAACGAGGACTCCATGGAACGTTTGGTGGTGCAAGGGAAAGTCCAGGGCAAAAGATCTCGTGGACGCTCTCCAACACGGTCCTCATCAAATCGGTGACACATTGCAACGTAAATGAAAACTCCCAAGCTGCCAAACACAGAGCTGCATGGCGTCGTATCGCGAGAGAGGCGGCGGTGCAGGACTCGACCGAGACATGACCACGACCACACTGTCAAAAGTGCACGACTGAAAAAAGAAGATCTCTATATGGATGTTGACCAAATTAAATATATGAACAAACATCATCATTTCTAAAAATATTTTCTTAGTGCTCACGTTCGTCATAAATTGAAACCTTGTGCAAAATTATATGTTCCTCGTCCCAGTAATTTTGGCTATGTGTTGATATATCAGTCAGTCAGTCAGTTTCTCCTTTTATATATATATACTAGCTTCTACCAGCGGCCTTGCCATTGTGAAAGTAGGTTTCTCCATATAAACTTTGAACCCCCGTTTCATCCCCTTAGGGGGTGAATTTTGGAAAATCCTCTCTTAGTGCTCGCCTATGTTATAAAGGAAACCTTGTGCAAAAGGACAATTAGTATGGGAAGTGGCGTCTTTTTTTTTTCGGACGGCCATCGATTAATCCTTGTTTTTTAATAACAGAATAATGTAATAAACCAAACTTACTATGGCATGTATACCTCTAAACTAAGTCCGAACTGAGTTACAAGAGATGAAGAGAAGTTGGCTGATTTTATTGTTATTTTTTTTTTTAATTCATATAAACCAGTGCTTGACTGCGATCCCACCTGATGGTAAGCAGCGATGCAATCATTATTTATTAGATTTAGAGAATATTTATAGGATACGTTTTTTCAATAAACTTATAAACTGATACTACTCTGTGGTTTGATTCAATATTTTACTATTACTTATTTTTTTTCAAAAAAGAAATAGTACCAAACTCGTTTCACACAGGATTGTGAAGTTGGCGAGGACGCCCTTAGGCCGCCACCGTCGTCCGCGTCGCCTGCTGACTTCGAAACCGAAACCTAACAGGTTAATAATAATAGGTTAAAAAAGAAAGTAAAAAAACTAAAACCCGACTACGACAAAAAAAACGACGAAACTAAAAGTATGAAACAAGATTTCCAGGATGCTGAAATAAACAAGGTAAAAAGAAAAGCCGCAGTCACACGTTATAGGTAACAACCGAAACACTTTAATAACGTGTGACTACGGCTTTTCTTTTTACCTTGTTTATTTCAGCATCCTGGAAATCTTGTTTCATACTTTTAGTTTCGTCGTTTTTTTTGTCGTAGTCGGGTTTTAGTTTTTTTACTTTCTTTTTATTTAAATTATTTTGGTGTTAAATCACTGTGCTTCTTTACCACTTGCAAAAGCTAAATTTAAAATTTCTAATTAATAATGGTAAATTATTTTTTGTCCACCAGAGGGCGCCACATTGAATTTTGATGATATATTTTGATAAGTACCAGTGAAGCCCTTTCAAATGATATCAAACACGGTGTATTTATCTTAACATTTTTTTTAACACATGACTTCTTGTCCGCTAGAGGGCGTCACTTTAAATTTGAACAATATTTTGGAAATGAACAAGTAAAGCCCTTTCAAATGATACCAAACACGGCGTATTTATCTCCATTTTTATTTTTTACACATTACTTTTTGTCCGCTAGAGGGCGCCATATCAAGTTTTGTGACACGTCACGTAACCTATGTTCAGCGGACAATTAAGACGGTTCTAACGATACCTGATACGTCGAGTTCCGATAAGTAGATTAGGAGCTATGTGGGAACAGATGAACAAACTCACATACATACATAGCCTGTCAAAATCATAACCCTCCGTAGTCGGGTAAAAACACAATTATTACAAAGAAACTATTTTTTTGCAACTTCTCACTTAGCTTGTGTTATAAAACAAAAATGGCCTAAGTACGTATAAACCTAATAAATACTAGCCAACTTCAAGCTCCCGTAACTCAGTTCGGACTGAGTTTAGAGATATACCTGCCATAGTAAGTTTGGTTTATTATACTATTTTGTATTTAAAAAACCAGGTTTGGTTGATGGCCGCTCGAAAAAAAAAAGACGCCATTTTCCGACATTGGCTTTTCACGCTTCTAGTCTCGTTAGTTTCGGCTGTGCGTTGATATGTCAGTCAGTCAGTTTCTCCTTTTATATATATAGATAGACAGCTTAATTACCATATGTTTCATAAAGAGTAAAAAATATCCGATAAATAAAGCAATTTAAATAAAATAACACCCTTATTGCTTACTCTCAGGAATACTTGGCCGCCACCTGATGTCTGCAGCGGAACCCAAGAATAATAATGAGAAACAAATAGGGTTCCCCAGGGGAAGACCGGCTTTGAGCGAAAGTTATGGATCGTTGGAAAGGAATCGAAGAGTGTTTGCAGATTGTTAGTCCTTATTTTTGGGGGTTGTTATATTTTGGGATGGGTGGTTTTTTTTTAATGAGAGCCAGTCTTTTACCTACCCAAAAATACAACAGATATTTTTTTACTGGAATAAGTATTTTTCTTTGTCGTTTTCATAGAGCTAAGTAATAAGTTGGAATGGCCTGCAGGATTGTTCGAAAGATTTGCCGTGGCCATGAAACGCAAAGACAACTGGAGAAACACAGATGGGTTTTAGACCGTAAAAATCTGACATTCCCTTTCGCTACACCCGGATCGGGTAATGTAAAAAATGGTAATGTTTTTGGATGTCATTGAGTGCACAGGTCGCCTCCTGTATCTACTTACAATAGGCTCGTTAATACTTTAAGTTTGTAGTACTGTGTTTCATGCTTCTAACAATAATAATCTTTGTATGTTGTCCTGTTTTTGTTACGTCACTTTGTGCTAGTAACCACTTTAAGGGGTTCATTTATTGAGTGTGCAAGTCACCCCCTGCCTCTTTTGTGCTGTATATTAATAACATTGTTTAGGCAGGGGCCATCGTCTTCACATAGTTCTTAGCATCCAGTCCTTCAAGCTTTAAGCCTTTTAAAACTATAGCCAACTTGTTTTCCATATGTCGCAATAGTTTCCCCACTAACCGGGGATTGTCCTTGGGTGCACTGGCATAGCGTGTGCAGGGATAATCGTCGGTCGATACCACGTTCCGTGAAGAGTCTAAGAGGCATCTGCCAGTTGGCTTCTGCCCCTCGTATGCCTTCCAAAGGTCCAGGACACCTGGGTTCTGAGATATACTTAAAATCTTTGAATAATTCAAATGAAACCTACAACTAAGTCAGTGCTTCAAACTTAATATAATATCATTTTCATCTAAATTCTTTTTGCCTTAAGAAAAATGTAAGGAATGAGTTTTATTTTCAAGCAATTTTCTTTTAAATTAAATCCTGAAGCTTAAAAGCGACAATGTCTTTGACCCTTTAAATGGGTACTGCTGTATTTTGTAGTATTTAAACGAGAAACGCTAAGATTTCAAAGGCAAGCAAATGAAAATTCGAAATAAGACAAACATTTCTAGGGTAAAATGGTAGCCTTTGAGAACCCTTGGATTTTGTTATTTAAATATTACGGTATGATTTTATTTAACATAATTTAAGTTGCATTAGCATTTTAGGTATTTAAATGTTTAACGAAATTCCTTACTTTCTTCATTATACAAATTATGTTCTTGTTTTTGTTACTCGTCATGTAAAATATTTCAGGTTTTGCCACAAACTACAAAACTAAAACAATAAAAACAATTTGTTTTTAAATTACAACGATATGTATATAATGTGTTATTTTATAAATTATCCTTGGATATTATGGGAACAGTAAAACTCTAACCAAAATTGTGTTGCTCTGCAAAGAGAAATTTTATTTTATTTACTAGTATTAACACTTTTACAAAACATTATTTGACGTTAATTAATACACACACTAATTTTACCTGCAAAGAGAAACAACATTTAAAGCTATTGTTTCATCAGTTCTTATTAATCACTATTATTTAAATATTCAAATTACAATATAATTCTCCCTTGTTTAAATTGACTTATCCTCCATCTTTTACATGCTGTCTCCATCATTCAATATGGCAGCCCACTCCATGGTATCAAACAAGTTCACAAATAAATTATACATCAAAGTTATTACGCGGCAAATTCAAACTGTACAAACTAAATGAAGTGTCACGCACTTTGCTTACATGTATTTAATAATAAAAATTACGTATCCACAGAGATCTTAAAAATTGTGCTAAAAGAAACCCTCACTGTTATTAGTTCCTTATCTATGAAATAGCGTTTTTTTTTAAACGGATTACTTTGAACTGTTATAATATTATCGAATTGACGTACATTTATAAGTTCAAATAAACTTTATATTAAATATACGTTATTCTTTTTTTTTCAAAATTATTTATTCATTATTATATATTTTTTTTAGGTGCAAAATCATCCAATGACTTCTCCCGTCTAGGGCGAAGCGGGAGGACGTGTCAGGCTTTTACTAACTAAAACCCACTCCTATGTTCCTTCTTTACCTTGCGTTCTAGGACCCCGGGGTTCCCTTTCGGACTACCCATTATTATTCCCCTGAGTTTGTTGGGTGTTTCTACTCAGAGTAGTCAGCTAGGAAACACCTGCCTCATCTAGTTTAAATTGACAAAAAAAATTGACGTGTAAAAGTGTTTTTAAAAAACCTTTTTACAAAATAAATATCATTTATTATTAGTTTCTTGTTTTTTGTATTTTCTGTAATTGCGGTATTTACAACCATACTAGCTCCTGCCATCGGCTTCGCCCGCTGATAAGTAGGTTTCTCCATACAAACTTTGAAACCCCGTTTTATCCCCTTTGGGGGTGAATTTTGGAAAATCCTCTCTTCGTGCTCACCTATGTCATAAAATTTCACGATCCTAGTCCTAGTAGTTTCAGCTGTGCGTTAATATGTCAGTCAGTCAGTTTCTCCTTTTATATATATAGATTTCTATAAAATCTAAGAAAACTCGTATACCTACTTCTAAATGAGTTCTACCGTCGAAAAATTAAAAATTCAAAAGTTTTTATTTCACATAGGCCTACATGGGCACTTATAAAACGTCAGAAGCTAGTGCATGGTTCCAAATTGGTCGTTTCCTATAGTAAAGAACCGGCAAAAAACTCCATGGTTACTCTTTTAAAAAAAAATGTTGTTCTTACAATATTCCATATTACAGTATTAGTAGATATTATGTAAGAACAGTGTAAAGAAACGAAAATATCACTGTTCAAAATACCCTATTTTAAAAACGCCTACTTCATAGTTAAAATCTAATATAATTCTTCCAACAAATAAAAAGTAACTCATAAAATCTGCTACTTGTTTACAAGTAAAGTTATTAAATTCGTCTACACTCCACTGACCGCCACTAAGCAAATTACCCAGTAAACCATTCAATTGGAAGTAATATGAAAAAGTCTTGAGTTATATTATAACTTTGACTGAACTAAACTTCTCTTTACTACATGTATTTATCTAAGTAAGTAGCTTCTACTACTGAAAGACTTACTTAATAGCTTATTCTTATTGCGTATAGATACCGGCACGGATCTTGAGCGCTGACTTCTACAGTTCTGCACGCAGATGTGAAATATCGGGTCTCTTTAGTCACGGTAATATTATCTATACAGTATTGTAACTCGTTCGTATTTTTGAAATAAATGCCTACAGCCGCGCGGTACGTAAACATGCGATAGGGCTGCCCGCACTATGGCTGCCCGCCTCCACCATTTTAATTACATTTGCCTACTTTGTGTTTCCATTTAGTTTTGTGATTGTAAATATACTTTTTTTATAAAACAAATAAAATACTTCGTGAATTGAATAGGAAGTGTTCAATATTTGCGACCGAAAAATATTTGCGCCTCGACTGAGACGTACCTACGAAATTGCTTTAGTGGTATGAAGAGAGATGCGGGGGCGGGGAATGAAATCCTTGTACAGTGATTGGCTCGCCGATATTGTAATGCGCAAAGCGATCCCCGCTCTTTCGCCGAGCGCTCAAGATTCGTGCCGCTATCTGTAGATAAGTATACTTTTCTTTTCTCTGAACATTTTTCAAAATTTAGAAAGTTTTTCAAGACTGTCTTGCGCAGCGGTTATCAAACTTTTTTTCTAACGGAACCCTATTGGAAGGCAAAATAAAAAAAATAACGGAGCTCTTAAATAAAAAAAATAGTTTATGGGTAATATTTACTTTTAATGAGTTATCGTGATAGTATCGATTATTTCCTATAGATCGTAAAATCTAATGTGAGGTATGACACTGCTTTTTACTTTTTTAATAATTTAACAACAATAGAAATAATGAGGAAAAAAGACTAAAGACACCTGGTCTTTATACTTTCTTCCTCATTATAGCCGGTATTCACATGGAGCCAGCAAATAGGCTTTGCGGAGCCCTAGGGTTCCTTGGAGCACAGTTTGAGTACGACTGGTCTAGCGGCATAATCATCACCATTCTTCGATTTAACTGGGTTTGACGTTCATCTTCTCTTTATCCATACATCTCTATTTGCTGTCTTCTCAATAGTTACCCGCTCTCTAACCATATTCACAATCTATTCATGGTTTTTATGGTCTTCCTTCTCATTCAACTATCTATCCTCATTATTCCTCATCAATGTCATCTGCCCTTCGGTTCCCAGTTTAACTGGTTTTTGAACGAAATAATGGTCACCGAGCCGCTCAGGTCCTTTACCCATTTGTCCCAAGCCCTATATCCAATCGTTGACGTCTTTCGGCTGAAATGATGATGATGATATGGAAGTTACTGTCTGGCCGAACGTCATGAGACTAGGTCGACTCGACTCGGTCTTTTTAAGTTTCCGTTCCTCAAAAGGAAAAAACGGAACCCTTATAGGATCACTTTGTTGTCCGTCTGTCTGTCAAGACCGATAATCTCGTGAAGGCGTAGAGCTATCGAGTTGAAATTAAAATCATATACTCAGGTTTGCGGTCCGTTGAAGCTGTGAAAAAATCAAACTTTTAAGTTAAAAAAAAAGATACGGTCGTTTTTGTCGCAAAAAACGTGAATTTCGACAATCAATGAAATCAAAATTCATAGGGTACTTTCCGTTGACCTAGAATCCTGAGGTTGGTCATGAAACAAGGTCTCAAAGCACAAGTATGGCGAAAAATCTGAAAACTGTAAATTTGTAGTTACGTCACAAAAAAAAACTTTTTGCGATTCGAAAAAATCTTCGTAATTCGGGAATCGAACTGTTTTCATAGGTGAGTTTGTACGGAACCCTCAGTGCGCTAGTCCGACTCGCACTTGCCCTGTTTTTTTTTTAAGGGGCATGGCAGCAATAACAAACACCGGAACTCAACGTAACGTAGTTCTCCCATACCAGTCGCCATGAGGGCTCTTTTTGAAATGTAAATCGAAACCCGAAATGCCTCCAGATTTTCTTTTGATGTGTTAATTCTATATTCAGAGGGCTGGAATCTCTTATCAGTTTTACATTAATTAGCGCACATAATCCCGGTCCAGTGTGCTAGTCAAAGTCAGAAGGGAACCTATATGAGTAGGAGGGTTGCTTTAATAAGTTTTGTAGTCTAGTAGATATATTTTCTAGACAGATAGAAAATTGAGAGTACAAGTTAGTGTAGCGTGCTGCACAACATGCTTTGTTGTTCTTGATCATCAATTATATCGAGAATCTGCGATATGGCTTTATGTTTATCGCTGTTGTTATAATATGACATTAAATTAATATGACTAATATTTCAAATTTAGTTATACACTAGCTAGTGCCCATGACTTCGTCCGCGTCAGACTTTTATAAAAAGCACAATGCCATTTGGTCATAATTCCAAGTTTTTTTTTTTGCGGTTACTTATTGCTTTTTTCTAAAATAAAAGTAGACTAAGTTACTTCTTATAACATCAGCTATCTACCAGTGAAAGTCCCATCAAAATCGGTTCGGCCGTTTCGGAGATTAACCGGAAAAAACAGACAGACAAAAATTTAAAAAATTGCATTTTTGCTATTGGTATCGAATATAAGTACTTACATTATATGTCATTTTTATGCCAATGTTTTCTTTTTCTAATTATTATTTTTAATTATTTTTTTTTTAAGTATAGTGACTTGTTTGAAGTTGGAAGTTATTATACCTATAGCATAATAAGCATAATCAGCCTTTTAATGTTCCCACTGCTGGGACTCAGGCCTCCTCTATCTAGGAGAGGGAATGGGCCGTAATCCACCACGCGGGCCCAGTGCAGATTGGTGAACGTCACATGTCTTCGAATTTTTGGTTCTAGGACATGCCGGTTTCCTCACGATGTTTTCCTTCACCGTTTTGAGAGCAGTGGTGATGAAATAAATTACACAAAGTAATGCGCCTGGCTGGGTTTGAACCCGCGACCTACAACTCGTAAGTCGGGGCCATTACCGCTCGGCCACCACTGTTCCCATTATACCTATAATAACTTCTAATTTCAAATAAGATATTATAAATATGATATGTGAAGCCGCTTTTTTTTTGTGCATGTGTTGTTAACCTGTAATTAATTATTGCACTTGTTAATATTACCCTAGGTGTAAACAATTGTTGGTTAACCTAAATAAATAAATAAATATGCAAATTGTAAGAAAAAGCACTCAAAACTTTGACATTTCGACATTTTGTAAGGCCCTTGGTATAAGATCTAAAAAAAAGGGGAAAAATGTGAAACGCCACTAACGAACGGAAAACAGAGGACAAAGCAATCCGCATCGTACCCAGAACACTATTATAACAAAAAATTAATACTTCCATAAATATTAGCAAGCTGTGCAATAGGCAACAGGGCTCCATAATGTCCGATTAAACGACTGTCCGTATAAAATATAAGGCGCCCTGGGCCATAAATAAGGGTTGAGATCGGTGTACGAAAAGATTACTCGCCTTATCCTTGGAAACCACAGGCCTATCTGGAAACCCAGGGCTGTAGTGGGATGAAGGACCGATGCTGACCGGAGATTTGACAAAAACTTGTTTTTTTTAAGGTGGTAATCATCCAATGACTTCTCCCGCTCTGGGCGGTGCGAGAAAGCGTGTCAGACTTTTACTGACTAAAACCACACCTGTGTCCTTCAGTTGTCCTTTGCGTTCTAGGACTACGGGTTTCCTTTTCAGAAATTCCCCGCGGTCCTAGCTAGCGGGCATCGGCCCTGCTGGGCCCCTACGGTTTGATGATCACTACGCGCTGTTGACGACTGGGCTTGGTCCGGTCAATTACCGGACGGACGGACGGCAAGCTACCCATTGCTCGACGTTCGCAAACCCGCGTCTACCGTGGCTGGTAGTCGGGATCAGAATCTCGGAGGCTGGGGGCGTGAGGACATTCGTTCCCTCACGCGTGCGGCCTCCTCTTTCGCTAGTATTACTGCTTCGCAGAAGGAAGCCACCGCCTGCCATTCCTATTCGCTTTGGACCATAGCCCGAACCAAGGCCCGACGCCAGAGGTCGCTGCCGCCGATTGCCTCCAAGAGGACACGACGGTGCTCCGCCCAAGCGGGGCACACCACCACCGTATGCTCCACCGTGTCCTCCGGGCGGTCCACACAATAGTGACACCCGGGTTGATATTGATGTGAGTAATTGTGAACCCATAACATGACATTTTAGAATCTATATTTTCCAACATTAAGCTATAAAATAGCGTACCTAATCCACGACTAAATCCAAGCTGGAATCTGAAAAGGAGAAGTGACTATTTTTTAAATAAATAAATTGTAAAAATTTAAGCAGAATATGAAAGAATCATTAAAATATCTCAACAAATCAAAAAGATACGGAATTTTAAAGTTGCGCTTGCCAGAATAATTTCGTTTCACGCGGCGCGGCGGTGTGACGTCACACGACCCTTTAATATTACGGTAAAATAAAATAAAAATAAAAAATGAAAACAAGTAGTTTGCGTAAAATAACTATAAACAGCGCATATCTTCACGTGCTATTTAGAAATCACAGTGCATTTGAGTTATTTGTGGTGCAACGATCTCATCTAGACTGCAATCGTCATGCGTGAATTTAAGTAATTGATTTCTCACTCATTTATTGATTAATATTTTTTCGTACTTATTACAATAACATAATATTCCACAACTATCACACAACGCCATCTCAAACTAAGCAGAGCTTGTGCTATGAGCAATAGACAACTGATAAACATAAGTACTTATATATTTCTAAATACATACGTAATAAAGACACAAAACAAATGATCTCGCTCATCACACAAACATTTGTCCTGGGTGGGAATCAAACCCACGACCTCCGGCATAATAGCAGTCAAGGCCTCTAACCATTAGACCAGTTGGCCAGTATTAGTGCTGATCTATATTTTAATTCAATTTCGTTAAAATGATATTAACAACAACATAAAACTTCTACAATAAATGTAGCAAGGTAAACACCAAACAAAAAATCGTTCGACAAAGATTACAAAAATCAGATAATTCACCACAACATTAGTTAATACATCCTACATATAAATACAAAAGCAACTTCGTAAGATAGTCTCATCCACGGTTCTTTGTGGGAGGCCCCTGATATAGATAAGGCTTTGGCCACGTAAGATCGGATAACATCGGGGAGCGCCGCCGAAGTAATAGTGGATTTATTTTCCTATCCCATTACTGTGTTAACAACGGACTATAGGGTCTTCCGATATATAAGGAAGACGACGGAAGCTGTAAGTAAATTATATTAAACATTTTCGAATCCTTCTCGTCGTCTCCTTGAAAAATTTTCATGTTCGGAAAGTGTGCTCGCGTAGCACGAACGCGCTTCTCGACCTACCCACTTAAAAACATCTAGACCAAAAAAATATTACAACTATAAAACGTATTTTCTCATATTCCAATTAACAAACGGTATGCTTATTAGCACTCGACCTCGTTACTTTAACGTATGTGTGTGTAAAGGAATAAAGTTGAAACGTATTAAAATATTGAGGCAAGTGTGTTGGCGTCCAACGTGGGCGACGCAAACCAACAATTTACCAATTGCAAATGTACCCTCGAATCAGTGCTTTTACAGCTTTGAGAATTTACAAAATTTTAAAGTTCAGTTTCAAAACAATCTTTCATTTAATTCATGAGTATTTAGTCATATTTAATGAGCGAAACAAGTTATTTCTGGAGCATTCGTGGATTTATTTTTGGGGCTTATGGTGACACTACATGCCAGTTCCGTTGCAGTAATAAAGCTGAAACCAGTGTTATTTATAGTATATATAAAACGTCGTTGTCCCTGTTCTATTAACAGCTTAAGAACATAATTGTTGTGTCAACCAGTTCATTCATTGTTCACGATAATATCTCTCTCATTTCACTACCTATTTCATGAAAACAACGCAATTATTTTCGGGTTCAAGTTTAATTATGATTTGCAATATCATGAAAACGATTCTATGCAAAATTGTTGGTATAGAGTACATAATTTGGTTGGCATAATTAAGGCTGGGTAGTAATTATAGAGATTGTTTTGGTAGCATAGGTCACGTAATTGTTACCCGGGTACATGTGGACTTGAACTAGCCATTTGTGGTGCACAGACCGGACAGTAATGAAATCAATCTGTGAATAATAATTATGTGGCTTTAAATTAAAGTTATACGAATAAATTAATGATAAATGTTAAATAACTCTGTTCAAGTCTGTCAGTCGTTCTATACCATGTCATCTCTGGTACAGGTACACGAAGAGTGCGTATGACACACTTCGTGTACAATATAATAACGCCTTTAGAGCTATTCTTAAGCTGCCCTGGCGGTGTAGTGTGACTGGCATGTTCGTTAAGAACAGAGTTAATGATTTTCACGGGCTCTTGAGAAGACTCAAGGCATCTTTCCTGACTCGACTGACCAGGGGGGCTATTGGCTAACTTTTTCAATAACAGTTGACAACTAGCATTCGTTGCACACTAAACTTAGTTGTCAACTGACAATTTCACAAAATTGGTATTACGTATCACACAAGTGACTAACAAACTACGGTGGAATTGTGGTGAATTATCAAAATTTACGGTGCCTATTGTGACCATTCTAAAATTTTATCGACTATTATACAGCTTCAAAAGCTTACACAATCGCAATTTTAAAAGTATCGATACAATAACATCTGTCAAAACGTGTTATGGTGGCTATCAAAGGCACCAGTGGCTAATGACGTCACTGCAGTTGGTCACTGAAGATAGGCAATACGAAACTAGCTGTTTGACAGTTCAATGATGCACATTGTTAACAAGTGATCATCACTTGAACTGTCAACAGAGTTACGCAATAGGGGGCTGGTGTAAGAATGATATAGTGTCTGAAGTGTTCCATGGTGTGTACCTGCTGAGCCGTTGTTAATTTTATTAATTTATTAATGTTATTCAATAATTTGTTATTTTTGCAAATTATTGAATAACATTAATAAATTAATAAAATAGTAAATGTAATTCACTAATTTATCAATAATTTTATCAATGTTGCAATAATTTATAATATTATCCAATGTATTTAATTTTATTTATTTATTATATTATAACAATTTTATTTAATTCAATAATGTTACTATGGGTTAATTAATGCCAGAAATATACGATAAATAAATAAAATAAATAACTAACATCAATTAAAACTAGATAAGGTCGGTGCTAAATAAAACCCTGATGCGAAACATCCAAAGCAACCACGTAATGGTCAGATCATATAAGAACCTTGCAGATTAGTGTCTGAGATGGTCTTTTGGAGGATAGTACCACATTGATTTGAGTGGACCTTTTCCGTCAGTGTAAAGCTAGAACTACATTAGACCGACGCACACGTGTAACACGCCTGATTTGTACGTAGAACGACGTCGTGTGGCGTCGAGTGGCGTGGATCAAGTGTAGCTCTACAAGTCTAGTTTCCATATAAAATGTATGGAGACCGACGCGCCCAGATGGCGTGTGTGGCACACGTGTGCGCAGTGTAGTTCTAGCTTTAGCATTGTCATTATTCGTATAGCTCAAGTTAGGACTACTAAGGAACTCAACGACTACCCTGAATACATCATACAGTCGATAGCAAAGGCCCTACCTACCACGAGCTCTAAACGTGATCTTTTTGGCGACCTATACTTAACTGTGAAAGGGACGGAGCTATATAATATAGGGTGTATAGCTAGCTCTGTCCCTTTTTCTCACTCGCACGCTTGACTTACACGGTAAGGCCCCAAGGCGTAAATACAAAACTGAGCTTCGTGTAGATACCGATCCAAGTGTGAGTAATGCCCGGAGGACACGGTGGAGCATACGGTAGAGGTGGTGCCCAGTAGGGTCGAAGCCTACTGGGGCCATGGGTGATGCGAAAGAGATCCCCGGGGCCCTGTAACAATGGCAAAGAAGGAAAAGGAGTGGGTTTTTAGTCAGTAAAAGTCTGACACGCCGTCACACACGAGCGGGGGATGTCATTAGATGATTTTTCAAACTAAAAAAAAGTGTGAGTAATAGATTCTAAAACTGAGTACCTAGTGCGAGTTTGTCGTTCAGCGCTCCGATTGGCCCGCTCTAAGCTTTTAACCAATCAGAACCAAACTCTGTAAACATTCCGATCGCGTTAACATAATAATAATTCACACTAGGCACCCAAGACACATTGCCAAACTTTTAGGAAATGTTGTTTATCAGGTAATCAACGATGATTTTGAGGTATTTAGAACAGGGTATAAAGTCCTGCAAACCTCCGTCAAAAAGGGAGGATCTTCCGATCAAATGGATGCTATGTTTGATCCGGAAAACTGCCTGACTGATTTCGGGATGTTAGGTATAAATATGTTAACGCGGAGAACTCTAATCGCGCGATGTAGGTTATCGTATTTTTTAGTTTTTACCGATGTCGCAAAGATCTAATATAATATTTATCTCAAACTGCACTCTTAAATTCCTCCGTCCTTTATTTTGTGTACTAAATTATCAACGATATTGACTTAAAATAAAGACGTTGAATATTGTTCTTTTGATCTTCACTTATACTTCAAATATAACCTTACCATATTGACTTGTACAACAACTCGGACATACTCGTATCTATATATTCTGGACCGGAATCCCAAATGGCTCTAGAACCTAGCATACACAAATCTAATAATTTCAATTCATTAGCAGCAGGTAACGGGTATATGTAACTATATGCCCTGGATACCTGTTCAAATATCTTCAATTAAATCCAGTCCCGGCTGCGGTCTCAAGTCTACACCTCCGAGACGGCTTCTGATTAATCTGGAGATGCTGTTAGCGAATACATCTTTAGTGTTTACATTCGAAGTTCTGGTGATCGACGTTGGAGTATACTGTTGAAAGATGTGTGCTTGTATGTTTTGTGAATATCGTATAGAATCGTACATTATGATGTCGATGTATTAGCTATGAATTCATATCTGAATCGTCTCGTAGACATGTGTTCCACTACATGATTTAGATATTAATTACCTTTTTGACCTTTTAAATGGCCAAAACATTTTGGCCACTTAAAAGGACTGCCTGGTTATTTATATCTTATCTCTCTTTCTATCTCTATTTTAATGTTTAATTCATTTGCTAACAGTAGGTACACCGTAGACTATCTCCTACTTTATTTTAAGCTCTTACTGTCTGTTCAAAGGTTATCCGGTAGATATCGCTGTCAGCGATAAGACCACCATTGTACCCATTGATTTAAGATTGTGTAAAAGTTTTGTTACTATTTTGGTGTGCGATAAAATTTATTAATTTATGTATAAGGCTTTACCACTAGGTACGCTGGGCAAGCAAGTTGGCGATCGCAGTGTGGTAGTTGCAATGTACAGTGAATGTTGCTGCCCATTCTCTGGTGGGTCCTTTAGTCCCCTCTTACGACACCCATGGGAAGACATGGGATGGTGCCATTCTTTACGTCCGACCGGGCGTTGTAGCCGACACCTGGTGAAGGCTTATGTGAAATGATGTTTGTTTGTCCCTTAATCCTAGAGTGCATCCAAAGGATTAATCCTAATTTTTGTATTAAAATCTAGCCTAGACTAATAAGGAATTTATTTGTAACCTAAACGAAGAAAATATATTTACTAAGAATGTGTCCAATTGCACTTTTCTTATTGTCTAAATCAAGGCGAATATACTTCGTTATTGTGTTTATTAGGTAGGTTTTTTTTTAATATTCCACAACTATCGCACAACGCCATCTAAACAGTCAGCAGAGCTTGTGGTATGAGTACTAGACAACTGACAAACATTATATATTTCTAAATACATAAATATTATAGATAAAACACAGAACAAATGACCGTGGCTCGTGCTCATCACACAAACATTTGTCTTGGGTGGGAAACGAACCCACGACATGACGATAGCAGTAACTACTAGACCAGCAGGCCAGTCAAAAGTATGATGATGATAGTTTATTCTATTCTACTCGTATTCTACGATTAAATTGGGAAAACGAGAATTTGTCTCTCGCACTAAATCTTAACCGATCCAAAAAACTATCCATCTTCTTAACAAAGATTGAAATCAACGCGACCTTTACACAAATTATAAGTAACACAATGCGATCTTCAAAGTTAACTGGAGCAGGTAATAGTTACGAAGCCCCCTGAGGCCTCCCGAGGCCTCCTGAGGCCTCCTGAATTCCGGGATTAATCTACAAATTCAGTGTACCCTTAATAATACTGCTATTTGTAAGGTTTTACGATATGGCCTCTCCTAGACTAGGCATTGAAGCAAACGGCTAACAAAAGGAAAGGTTCGCGGGTAATCTTTTGATGCTGCGTCGGCTATGTTGCTATGAGGATTTTTTGAAGTATTATGTTGAAATTTTATGTGTATTTTTTATGGGTTACTTATGAATTTAGGTCAGACGCTCTTCTTATTTTTTTATGGGGAAAATCATCTAATGACATCTCCCGCTCTGGGTGGACTTTTACTAACCTAACCTCTGTTGAAAAGGGAGGATCCTCCGAGTAGACGGGTCTTGTGTCTGGTCCGGGCAACTGCCAGATGGTTGATTTATAATAATATAATTATAATAATAATTTATTAAAGAAACAGTTATTTACACATTATTGCGTTAATATGACACCTTAAAACGAAACAATGACCATATATAGATAGTATTTAGGACTGTTATATTATATTCTAATTGCAATGTTGTTATTGCAGAATTTTTTGGTTACCCCAAAATAGTTGGGAAAAGAGATTGACTGATACAGAATTACAATTTTTGCAGATAAAATACCGTAGTTTTTATTTTGGGTAAAAAACTCAGAATTTGTACTTAATCCTTTAAAAACCTAACTGAAAAGAATTAAACTGAAGTGATTAAGAAAGTGGTTCTTAATATCTTAAGCTTCTAAAGCCTTTTTAAGTACTCAAGTTTTTAGTGTTTTCAACTATTCTTCTAGTTAGCTAGAAGAGGATATTTTTTTAACTAAAGCAAAGTCAAATAGTTTAAGAAAATCTAGCATAACTTGACTTGCGGATTGTGTTGAGTTAAACCTATATCTGCTCTTCCTGAACTTATCCTTGAGCTCTTGGGCACGTTATAATCATGGCGGTAAGACCCCTCTGAGAAGTGGCTAGAAAAGGCGTCATGGCGTCCACACCTTCCACATGACGGGCTGCCCTCAAGCGGCTCCTGCCCAACCTAGGGGGTCCAGACGCCTCCTGTCGGAGGCTCTATGCAGGAATCGTTCGGTCCATGGCCCTTTATGGGGCGCTGGTATGGGCGCCGTCGCTTCGAAAGCGACCGGCGGCTAAGCTGAACGCAAGCCAGAGGGTCATGGCCATCCGAATGGTGCGGGGATACCGCACGATTTCCCGCGAAGCAGCGAGCCTCCTTGCTGGCCAACCACCGTGGGATTTGACCTTGCACGCATGCACGATCTGCGCATGGAGATGCAACGCCGGGGCGAAACTCCGCTGCCGCGCCAAGTCGCGGCATGGCGGAAAGACTTCCGGCGGGATCTCATGGTGGAATGGTGACAGCCACTGTCGCAACCCAGTGCTGAGCACGCCATAATTATGGCGATAAGTCCCCTCTTTGAGGAGTGGCTGGAAAAACCTCACGGCGTCCTTACCTACCGCATGGCGCAGGTCCTCACCGGACATGGTAATTTCGGGAAGTTCCTGCACCGGATTCGTGCAGTAGAGACGCCCGGGTGCCACCATTGTGTGGACCGCCCGGAGGACACGGTGGAGCATACGGTAGAGGTGTGCCCCGCTTGGGCAGAGCACCGCTGTGTCCTCGTAGGGGCGATCGGCGGCGGCGATCTCTCGCGCCGGGCCTTGGTACAGGCCATGGTCCGGAGCGAAGAGGAGTGGCAGGCGGTTGCCTCCTTCTGCGAAGCAGTAATGCTAGCAAAGGAGGCGGCCGATCGCGTGAGGCAACGGTCCTCACGCCCCAACCGCCGCCGGGATTCCGATCTCGATTTCCGGCCACCGTAGGCGCGGGCTTGCGGACGGTGAACAATGGGTGGCTCGCCGTCCGATCGTGCGGTAACTGTCCGGACCGAGCCTAAGTCGTCGACGGCACGTAAGTAGTGTTCCACGCGCGCCTCAAGGAGATGTCAGCAACCGTAGGGGCCCAGCAGGGTCGAGGCCTACTGGGGCCATGGGTGATGCGAAAGTGACCCCCGGGGCCCTGGAAAAAAATGGCAAAGAAGGAACAGGAGTGGGTTTTTAGTCAGTAAAAGTCTGACACTATCTCCCACTCTGCCCAAGAGCGAGGGATGTCATTAGATGATTTTCCCAATCGAAAAAAAAAAAACCTTCCGCATGACGCAGGTCCTCACCGGACATGGTAAGTTCAGGAGGTTGTCATTATTGTGCGGACAGCGCGGAGGATACAGCCGAGCATAAGGTGGGGATGTGCCCTGCTTGGGCGGAGCACCACAGTGTCCTCGTGGGTACGATCGGCGGCGGCGACCGCGAGAATTTCTGAATAGGAAATCCGCGGTCCCAGAAAGCAAAGACAACCGATGGACATTCAAGTCAGACCGTGTGGTTTTAGACAGTAAATTTCAGTCACGTTCTCCCGTTCCACCCTAGAGCGAGAAAAGTCATTGGATGATTTTCCACCTCGAAAATAAGCACATCGTGTCAGACTTTCACTGACTAAAACTCACCTGTCTTCCTTTAGTTGCCCTTTGCATTCCAAGGCCATGGTAACTCTTTTGATCAATCATACAGCTTTAGAGCGTGGCTAGCTGGGTTCGATTCCCAAGACGGTTAAAAATTGTTGTTGGGTATTTCCATTAGACATTTCTCAAAAGACTGAACGGATTTGGTTGCAATTTGGTATATTATGAGTAGATCCTAGGAGACACCGAGGATACATTTTATCCCGAAGGTATGTTATCTTAGGATAGTTTTCTAATTTCACATGGGCTATAACTCCTTCGAACTATGCCCAGCGCAACCCATCCAAATATAGTCTTTTTCTCCACCCCCTTTACACTATAGTAATATAGATCTTACAGCCCCCCTAGCCAAGTTACAACCGTTCGTTTCGATTCTCTTTTCGTTGATCGCCTCGAGTCGGCCACGCCTTCTATTCCTTTGTTCTGACCACGTGACGGAGCGTTGAGATGACGTCAGAATTAAGGAATCGGAGGCGTGACCTACTCGAGGTGATCGACGAAAAGAGAATCGAAACGAAACGGTTGTAACTTGGCTAGGGTGGCAGAACATACATTTATAATTCTCATCATCCATTCAAACCCGTTACCCGCAAATAAAACCATAAACTTACAATAAAACACTAAGCACCTAAAAAGTACAGTCGGTAACAAACGCGACACGTGACACTTGCTACAATCACGCACGCAAGTCGTCACGTCGTCCCCACACGTCACGCCTGTAATACCGCGCTAAAATAACACCTGAAATACTACTCGTGCGACGAAACGACCGATGTATATCTACAGGCTTTTAATTTAAGTCCCCTAAGCGACGCAGCAATGGTTCTAGTCTAAAGTTATTTGAACGCAGTCGTGTCGTTCTGTGAGAAGCGCTGAATTATCTTGTGATTAAAAAATTTTTAGCTGTTTTGAAGGTCGAGTTTGTGCTAACAGCACGGTTGGCATAATGGTTACGTGGTTGGCTGCTGTATTGCGTGTCAGTGATGACATATGACACTGAAACATGGTCGCTTACAATGGGCCTCATCAGAAGGCTTACAGTCACCCAAAGGGCAATGGAAAGGGCTATGCTCGGAGTTTCCTTGCGTGATCGCAAGAACTCCGCAAAAACCAAGGTCGCCGATGTAGCCCGAAGAATCGCCAAACTTAAGTGGCAGTGGGCAGGGCACATTGCTCGTAGAACGGATGGTAGATGGGGCCGAAAGGTTCTAGAGTGGCGACCGCGCACCGGAAAATGCAGCGTTGGAAGGCCTCCCACTAGGTGGACCGACGACCTGGTGAGAGTCGCGGGAGTGCGGTGGATGTGAGTCGCACAGGGCCGTTTATTTTGGCGACACTTGGGGGACAAACTGTTGGACATAGGCCATGTCCAACAGTTTACGTCTTTCGGCTAAAATGATGATGATGATGACTGCGTGTTGCAGGATCTATTCCTGCGTGAAACAAATATGTGTATGGCCTACAGATAGTTATTCCGGATCTGGGTGTCTTGTGTACCTATGTGAGTTTATATAGGGTGACTGGTAATTAGTGACCGATACTTAAACACATGATTGTACTCATGATTACAAACAACTTTCCCAAAGAAACTTGTTTTATATTCTTATTAGTTTTATCACAATATTAAAACAGCTGTTTGAATATGCGCGCGGGCCTGCGACCGGCAACCGCTCAACTGTTAGCCGCGTGACGCCGTCGTACCTACAATAGTGATAGAACACCCGTGCAGCTTGCAAACCCATAGGTGTACGTATGTACGTACCTAATCAGTGAATGTACCTACAAACTAGTGAGTATATAAAAAAGTTTCTTTGGGAAAGTTTTTTGTAATCATGAGTACAATAACGTGTTTAAGTATCGGTCACTAATTACCAGTCACCCTATATGTTTGTTAACGCACCCACGATACAGGAATAATTCCTAGAGTGACACGTATTATTTTTTTTTTTTAAAGGAAACAAATAAAATATTAGGAGACAAGAAATATTGTCAGTTGAAACCTATAGACACAATATTGTCAATAGAGACCTAAAGAAAAAATATTAGTTTAATTCGCTTAGATAAAATTAAAAAGATCAAATTGCTTTCCTTGGCAGCAGAGCGTCATTACTCGTTACATTTTCTAAGAACGTTCCCTAACAGCTTCATTAACTTAATGCGAAGTTATTTTATTTTATACAAGTTATTTGCTTGTGAAACATTTTAAGCTAATATTTGACTAGCGTAGCATATTAGAGCCCTAAATACACTACCTTCAGGCGTAGTTCATGAATTATGTTCAACGTATGACTCCCTACGGCATAATACACGATGTGCCTACATAAAGGCTAAAGGCACTACAGTTCGAACAACAATCTTAAGTTACAAATAAAAATAAAACTCAACTGCAACAGAGACGGAGCAAATAATCTCATCACATCCCCCGCATAAATACTTGCGAATAGCCCATTGTCCTTACTGTAGGCCATTCGGCCTTCGGGATAAAAATCCTTGCAATCAAAGTTACCTCCACTTAGTACCCCAGTCACATCAATATTATATCGCATGGATTTCAGTCTTTATGTCCCACTCAAGCCGAATGTACCAAACGGGACATTGTAAGTAACGGCTCTTTAGCTATTCGGCCCACGCCGTTCCGCCCAGCAATGTGGACACAGCCTAAACTATTATATTATTCAAATATCGCCGTATCGCAGGCCCTTTTGAAGTTTTAAGACGAAGGACGATTGTGTACAGTTTGGGACAGATTCACGAAAGAATTTCTTTTACTTGTTATTTTATCTTGAGACTGACGTATTCTGAATTGTTATTTTTTTTTATATCGTACCTTTGCTTCGTTTGACTTTAATTCCAGTACCTAAAGGTTATACAATTCAGTTCAGTGAGTTTCTTGAATAAATACGTTCTTCGTTTCAGCTGCTATTGTAGTCTAACGTTGTATATAATATTTCTGATTGCTATCATTCTGCTGAGCTTTCGACTGACTCGTGTGCCCGCAGGCGTAGTTGTGATAGGCCGTTCTTAAATCAGTTGTTTGATATTTAAATCAAGTACCTACTCAAATGAAGACATCGCTTTTATTTTTTGTTTTGAATATATGATATTGAGGTCGTGGGTTCGATTCCCACCCAGGACAAATGTTTATGTGATGAGCACGATCATTTGTTCTGTGTCTGGGTGTAATTTATCTATATAATGTATGTATTTAGAAATATATAAGTATGTTTATCAGTTGTCTAGTACCCATAACACAAGCTCTGCTTAGCTTGGGACTAGACGGCGTTGTGTGATAGTTGTGGAATATTATATTATTATTATTATTATTATATTTTCTTTGAAATAGCTTTTTACAAGGTTTTATTTAACTTGCAATGTTTGTTTAGGGCAATTTTTACAAATGGATTTTGGAACAGTTACACCTGTTTTTTTTAATTGTGTAATCATCTAACTAATCTATTGCGCCACCGATCACGGCTGTAAAAGAAACAACACAATAATTTGTTACGATGTGATCATTCAATATAGTTGGTTTATGGAACAAGAACATAAAAGTGAATTGATTTAAAAGAGTCATAATGAGTTGAAGAAACGCACACTGTCCGCCTAGTTTTTTTTTTTTTGAGGTATCAATTAACGGCTTCTCCCGCTCAAGGGCTTAGTGGGAGGGCGTGTTAGAATTTTACTGAGCTGATATTTGGAATACCTACGTAACTTGGATGCCAATGCACTAATGTAAAACCAACACCTTGTTTTATTAATATGGTAACCATGAAGCTGGTCTGATGATGGAGTTGGAAAGTAGATATAGGAGCTACTGAACCCAAAAAGATAACCCCATCGTATTTGAGCTTTTTGGAATGGTCTTGATCAGTATTATACCGCGCTATAAAAGCTAGTAGATAAAATAATGATTTTCATTGAAAACTTATTTTAATATCATCATCATCATCATCATTTCAGCCGAAAGACGTCCACTGTTGGACATAGGCCTCATCCAAGTGTCATCACAATGAACGGTCCTGTGCGTCTCGCATTCATCGGATTTCCGCAACCTTTACCAGGTCATCGGTCCACCTTGTAGGAAGCCTTCCTTCCTTCTTTTACTCAAATGTATTGGTACGAGTATGTACACAATACCGTTGCCGACGTCAGTTAGTTGATAACGTCACCGGCCCACGCTGAAAACCAGCGCTGTGGACTCGTCGCATTTTTGCGTTGTGGACACGGCATTATGCTGAGCGTTCGGCCGTTTTGCTCGGACGTGGCGCATATATGTTATTTCTGATTAATTTATGTTTTTGTCTTGCAAAATGTTTGCAATATGTTTAGTTATAAGTTTGCGCCTTTTCCGGCAAATAAAATGTTTTTCTTTATTTCTTTCTTTCCTCCAACGCTGCGTCTTCAGGTACGCGGTACCTACTCTAGATCCTTTCGGCCCCAACGGCCATCTGTTCTGCGAGCAACGTGCCCTGCCCATTGCTACTTAAGTTTGGCGATTCTTCGTGCTATATCAGCAACCTTGGTTCTTTCTTCATTTTTGATTCGATCACGCGAGCCTTTCCATCGCCCTTTGGGTGATTTTAATATATCTATTCTGCCGTTGAAAATTATTCTTGAATATTTAAAGATAATGATTGATACAAATTTCTTCAGTCAAAGATAATTAAGTTGTAAAAGAAAATTTTGTGAGAAGATGACGCCTCGTCGTTACATTAACAATGTTTACTTATCTCGTCCAATCCACTTAATTAGGTTTTTTTCGAATGATGTCTGCTTCTGAATTGTGCCTAGCAAGAAAACGTATTTTTTTTCATGCTTTTTACACGATTTATTTTCTTATTTCTTACACAAACTTCGAGCTGGGGTACAAAAAGTTCTGATGGGAGAAGTGGACACTTTTAGTGCATGAAATAGGTTTATTATTTAGACATGTCAACTAGCCGTTGCACTAACAACTTAAATTATATTCAACCAATGCTTCTAATACAACATTTAACGAACTTGCTGGCTAATGCTTGGCTATTCACAAAGTAGGGTGAAATCCGACTCGGATAGGTTAGCTTCAAAAGAGATGACGAGGGCTAGAGTGAGCGAGCAAATAGAGCGAACGACTCCCCGTCATCTCCTTCTAGTTAGGTTAGACCTTTAAACTTTTTACACAAATAAAAGCTCTTTTGGCTCCGTCGGCTACCGTTGTCAGCACATTGCAATCAAATATAATTTAAAAAAAAGTCACTTAACATATTAAAATTATAATTATTGTTTTTAAAGGTGAAGTAAATGATGGAACTTACGAATAACTCGAATAACTTCTCAAACTCCAAAACTATTCTCAAAGCTTCCCGAGCCAGCTTTCACCTAGCTACAATTGTCGACTAGTCGTCAGTCAGAAACTCCAGTATAAACAATATTATCGTGTATATTAATGAACACGTCTCTTTGCCACGTATTTGTTAGCGGAGCACAGGTGTGTATCATTTGTTTCCGTGATTACTATGCTAGCCATCTTGGTACAGTACGAGGAACAAGCGGTAGCGGAGAAAGAGAGAGATTAACATACGGTCAATGGGAACAGCGCTGCGGGATGCGGGACTCTTTCTTTTTTATTCTCTGTTCTTCATAATCCCAACTCCCCCTTGTATCTTCGGGAACGCTTTGAGTATCTTGTTTCGAGAGGAAAACCTTGTCGCTCATCATCCTCTCTTCTCCTTCGTTTTCCTCCCCACTCTTCAAGTCGCTACAGTGGATCTTTTACCGTTCATGCTGTGCGCCTCTGGAATTCTCTTCCACATGCATTGAGAGCTAGCCCTTTGTTGGAGGTTTTCAGGGGAAGAATTAGGGAACATTTTTTATCAACATGACCCGTGAATATGTATGTATATGGATATTTATTTATTGTATATATTATGTTTATGTATGGTGTGCTGTACACATATCTGTTTAGTATATTTTTAGTTTTAAGTTAGATTTAATTTATGTGTTTAATTTTTTTTGTTGTACTTACATTTAAAGTTCCTCAAATAAATGCAAAATTTCTTTCTCTTTTGTTTGCTGTAAGAAAACCCAGTTGTGGGTTAAGCTCGCCTATGTACATCAACTGTCCTATTTATAATGTCTGTATAAAATTGTGTGTACAATAAAGAATAAAGAATAAAGGATGGTTCGAACAAGGTACCGTGGCTCTAGAACGCAAAGGGCAGCTGAAGGAACACACCTGTGTTCCTTCAGTTGCCCTTTGCGTTCCCTTTGGGTTCACCTCATCTAGAGCTCCATTCACTCCTCCCGAGATATTTCATGATTTTCCATCCCAAAAAAAGCGGTATGTGTCCAAGGAAAAAGTAGGAAAAAAAAATTAATTGCGAATTTTCTGGCTTGTTTCCGTATTTTTGCTGAAAATGACAAAACATCTATTAATAGAACTCGTAGTTTTTTATGAGAAAGTAAAACTCATATGTTTTACGTTGCTTAAAAAGTCTAAGCTAAGTCGATTCTTCTTGTAACTTGGACCACAAACCAGTTATCCCGGTAATTTACTTTCCGTCTTATGTGGAAGCTTTATTGTAAGTTATGGCTTACGTGGATATAACGAATCGTGAAATTAAAATCTTGATTTATATAATGAGTTCAAAGGAGTTACATGGAATCTGAACAAAGGAGTATGCCCTAAAGAAAAGGCTGTTATTATCTACAGATGTACCAACCTAATAAATCAGAACTGAATTATTAGGGTTCCTTTGCCTTATAGGATTATGTTCCGATTTTCCATTTCATCATCTCGGATCTCGGCTGGTAATCAACATTGCTAAATTGTAATAGATACACCTGCCAAGGATATTAAACCCCTCTTTAATCTTAATATCAAAATTACTCTGCAGCCTTTCAGCCTATATTCGTACAGAACCCATCAAATAATACGCCCTTTAGCAGTTATACCTCAACTTATCTTTAAAACCCCATTGTGCCCCCCATTGTGTGGACCCCTTTCAGTCCCACCTCAACTCTTATGCCATGTACCGGACAGTCCCCAACTATTATTTTATTCAAATTCCCTCTATTGTCACCAAAACCGCTTACTCCATGAAAAGGCAGGGGAAATGAGACGACAATATAACCCTCTCCCTTTCACACGGGCAATTTATGCTTATAAAAACTTTGCGAAAATGGAAAAGAAGACAAAGAAAATATCCTTTTTTTTCTGTCGGGATCGTTTAGCGTCTGTTGAGGATTTGGTATGCGTTGGTTTGAATTTATTTACTTTGATTTGTTAAAATTGTCGTTCGGAGTTTTCGAATCTTTGTATATAGGGTGACTGGTAATTAGTGTACGATACTTAAACACGTGATTGTGCTTATGATAACCAACAACTTTTACTATGGGAACAAACCTGAAATCGCGAAAAAAAAAATCAGCTGTTCAGAACATTTATGTTTGCCTAATGTACTGAACAGCTGATATTTTTTTCGCGATTTCGGCTTTGCACCATAATAAAAATTGTTTGTTATCATGAGAACAATCACGTGTTTAAGTATCGTACACTAATTGCCAGTCACCCTATATAGTCTTGTCTCTTTTTTAGAAGTGAGAATATCGAAACAAACATCTCATTTTAGTAGGTTTTTGCTGACTACTGACCATAAAAACTATGAATATGGGTAAAGGACTTTGCCCATTAGTGATGTCGGGCATTGTCCTCTAATTTCTTGTCATAAAAACAATATAATTGTATAAAGAATTACGAAATTTTCACCGAAAATACATGATTATTAGATGCTATAAGTGCTTGGCATAACCTGTGAATTATTTATTGTGAAATCTTAATTAAAACCAAATTTTAGGAAACACGAAATCGACATCTTAAATTCTTATCGTGTTTTATTTTTACTTTGATCTCTCCACAAACTTGTGGAAATGGGCTGGGTAAAATAAAATTTGGAAAGCTCGACACGTTTAAGAACAGACACATGTTAAGTAAATACAATTCCTTGAAGGCATAGTTGTTCTGGAGTCTGAAGCGAAAACAGCAGCGTTACAAAGTTCTGTTCACTATTATTTACTTAATGAGTTTAGTGTACTGGAATAATGGAACACCTCGGCACACAGTTGTCAGAGAATATTTAAATTAACATTATTGCTATAGTTAATATTTGAATAAAAAGGGTAATAATCGTTCGGGCAAGTTCGGCCTAGTCGAGCCGAACATACCCGAACGAACGTTACATAGCTGAGCATGACGGTCAGTCTCATTCAATACCTACAAAATGTAGTGCTCCCCGCGCTTAACGTAGTTTTTCCTTCACACTTTCGCTGCGACAATATAAAGGAGACGTCTAAAAGCAGCATAGCATAGTCCAGTAGAAACAGCCCCGACTTCCAGTCGTGGCTTCAAACCCAGCCAGGAACATTACTACGTGTAATTGTTAATAAATGTGTAAAAAAAAATAAGAATGAAATAAAGTTCAAGCTTCACGCTCGGTTTCACGCTTAATAATTTTTCGTTTTAAGTGCAAGGTCTCACAAAACTCCGGAATCGTTAACCATTTTTCAGGCAGTTCCGATCCATATCAGAACGTCGGCCAGTCAATAAATCGCCACAACGGTCCCAGGGGGCGCTGAAGGGAGATCGAGATAATCACCATGCTTCGCTGATGGACGGCTTTCCTGTAGGAAATGTTATCTTGAGATTACGTGTTAGTTTAGTCCTTCATGTGTAATAAAAGGTAAAATTTCTGTGAAAACGCTACCTCTTTAATATTATGTACTAACTTTTCCTTATGGTTCACTCCCATGGCCTACAGCCGCAGGATTCGTGTTTAAAAAAACCAATTGGGTAATACTCAATATTTTTTTTTTATTATTTGTATCAAAAAGTTTTTAATTGTTCAAATCCGTCATAATTAAGTAAGTTACAAGCCTTTCGAACCTGATGGAAGTTGAAGGTCCCGTCCAGTAAGGACCAGGGCTTAGTTGACGATCTCTTTGAGGCGCGCGTGGAACACTACGCGCCTCAAAGAAAGCCTGTTAGCGAAACTGAAGGGGCCGACATCGCAGGCATTGTCCTGCTAGAACTACGGGAACGTTTGAAAGAGTGACCGTGGCTCTAAAACGCAAAGGGCAATTGAAGGACATAGATGGGTCTTAGTCAGTTTAAGTCTGATACGCCCTTTCGTTCCACTCTAGTGCGGGAGAACTCATTGGATGATTAAAGACTTCAAAAATAATCGGATTAGTAGGTACTTCCAGAGCTCGTTTATATAAACAATAAAACGATCCTGCCTAGCCTTACTTCTTAATACTTAAGTAATATTAGTTTAGCTAAGTCCACAAGTTCAACTTTACTTTTTTCTAAAACATCGTTTATTGTATTGGAGTACTCAAGAGAATTAAATTCATTACTTTCTCTTGTGCAAAACACGTATCAAAGATTTTACTATCACATGAAAGGACATTGACATTTATCCAGACTGTACACTGTACAAGGTGACACCGCTTCTGTGACTTCGAAAACAGTCCTAGTTCAATCCCCGTTAGCATAGAATAGCGTGGCTATCCTATTCAGAACTGTGTCCGGGTTTGTCCTACAATCCGCTTTGGCGACGGCTCTCAAAGGATTAGTATTCTTCTACTCAATCCGCTTTAATCTTTTTCGCCATTTTAACGGTATTGCTAACGGAAGTCGGAAGTCACACTTTGAAAGTGTTGGAAAATTTGAATTGTTCGAATTTTGGTCGTTTACAGAATTGACGTTTGGAATTTGCACTTATAATAATAATAGTAATATCCATTTATTTAGGACTGAAATCCATATGAGTGTTAGTAACAACACCTGGTTTATAGTTTTTTTTTTCAATTGTTTAGTAGGTATTGAACAATTTTTGTTGAGCAAGATGGCTAATTACACTGTAATTAGTAACAAAAATGTGTAGATGTTTGTATTTTTCCTTTTATAATGACCTAATTTTTAAATAAACACAAACAAAAGAGAAAGCTCGTAATTAAGGCAGCAATAATAAATTAATGGTACAAAATCTGTTTGTTATTTTACAATGGCTCAGACTTTAAACTTACCTACGTATTTAGTTTTCCATCCACTTTTTGTGAAAAATCAAAATCTTCTTTTCCGTTTCTTATTGTCACAGAAAACCATTGGAACCTCATTCTATTTTATTTAGTTGATACCCACTGCCGGGCGAAGGCTTCCCCCAACTTTTTCCAGGTATTCTTTTTACAAGCCATCATTTCATTCTTTAAGAGGATTAATTTATCCATTATATATAGATATATGTAAATAAAGGTTTTCTTAACCTGTAGAAACATTACATTATAATATCGTTACCTACCTATTAATCGAGTTTTTAATTGCCTAACCCACAGAGCAATAATTACCTGAATCCATAGAGCTTTAATCTAGGCAGCTTTGTATTTTCTGACGCTGTTCCAACGCCCAAAATTGTGTGGGTGAATATTCAATTACCCCGTCCAATATAGAGTTAATTAAATACATATACTTACATTTTGGTAGGTAGGTAGGTAGGTAATAAACTTGATATATAGGCATTTAATAAAATATTTACCCCACTGATTTGCATAGAGCAACATGTCCTACGAGGTACGTTTATGTATGCGTTTACAGTAATTAAGTTGCTGTAAGCGCATTACCCCTTTTTTTTAGGTGGAAAAATCATCTAATGACAAATCCCGCTCTTGGGCGGAGCGCGAGACAGTGTCAGACTTTTACTGACTAAAAACCCACTCCTGTTCCTTCGTTGCCTTTCGTACCAGGGCCGAGTCTTCCTTTCAGAATTAGACATTACCCTTTAAAAACGTTGCGTGATAGTTACGAATTTCAATTGTACTCTTGAGTTGTACAAATCTGGAAATTAATATTATACTGCAGAATAGACGGTTGATGAGGTCTAAAGGTTCTAGAGCGGCGCAGCGTTGGAAAATCTTCCACAAGATGGACCGATGACCTGGACCGCGGGTAGCTGGGTAGCGACACTTGGGATAGTATGTCCAACAATTGACGTTTTTTGGCTGACATAATAATGATGATGGTACTTGTTTTGCTAGAAGTAGGAGCAAGTGGAGGAAAATCATCATGGAGAAAGTCCTGACGAAGTAACAACTATGCAAGTAGGAGAAGGAATTTATTGATTCCTGTAAAAAATCAGCACTTAATCTGAAGTCATCTAGGTACAGAAATCGTATCAATACTGTCTGCATAATTGCATCTTAGTAACTTACGAGACATAACTCAGACTAAGGCCTTAAGGGGTAACCAGACCAAGGTGACCTTGCTACTTTCAAACCGTGTAGACAGCAGTTGTAATCCATGACCTTTAACGCCCTTGGTTGGGAGGCGCGTTTTCCCAACCACCGAACGTGTTGGCGCGTGGTTTACATCCATGTAGCCGCAACACAAACCAAACACATAAATCAAGGTCACCTTGGTTGGAACGCTAGTTTGCAACCATCTGGTCACTCCTTTAGCTGCGTCACTACCCCCCTCCCTCATACCGTCGCCATTTTAATACTTCTAAGAAGGCCATTACCAAAAAATACAGCAATTTATCAACAAAGACATCTACAGAATGTCGCCGAATTCCCTTAAATCCAAGCCCCATTATTATTCCGCTTTCCCCACCACAAGGGTAATTTACTTAATCCCCGGGTGATTTTTTAAACTTCTGAAAAAAGTGTGTCATTTGAATTTTTGTCACCGCATATTTTTATGAATGCATAACGCTAAAAATGATGTAGGACAAAAAATGGTGGTCAATTTATACAAGCCAAGGGCAAAGATACAAATTATTTACGATAATAATGGACTATTATTTAAATTGAGAACTAACTGCTTGTAAATATTTGATAGCTACCTAGCATCAAACTTTTTTTAGTTAGATAAGTGGGATAACTTCTCTCTCTCTCTCTCACTCGGTTGAGCGAGGGGTCATGTCAGGCTTATATAATGCGTTCCAAATAAGAATAGGATCGATTGCCATGTTGTGACGTGTCGTCATACTGTCAAATCGAAGAACTATTATGGTGAGCAAAACAAGAAATTTTTAAAATTTAATTTATTTACGAACTGTGAACGAAAAAAGTTTAATCAGAATCCATTTCTTCAATTTTGCTTATCTCTGAGTTCTTCAATTTTGCCCAACTTCTTGCGATTTGACAGTATGACGACACGACACAACATGGCAATCGATCCTATTCTTATTTGGAACGCATTGTACTGACTAAAACACGCTAGTGTTCCTTTAGTTGCTTTTTGCGTTCCAGAACCACGGTAACCCTTTCGAACATTCTCGCAGCCCAAATAGCGTCACACTGCGTTATTATTCGACAAATTACTTCAACATAATCATTCTCTCGCCATTTTACCAATTTATTAGATAGTGATCGAGGAAAAATGTCCTTTTCTTCCATACTTCTTTAATAAAAGGAGAAACTGACTGACTGACATATCAACGCACAGCCCAAACTACTGGAACTAAGAGTGTGTAATATTTTGCACCAGTTTTCCATTTATGAAGTAGGTAAGCACTAAGAGAGGATTTTCCAAAATTCACTCCATATTGGGATGAAACAGGGGTTCAAAGTTTTTATGGACCTATTTTCACGTGAGCGGCTGGCAGAAGCTAGTCTTCCATAATTCTTTATTAATCCTTGTATCAGTAGTCACCCTTTTCTGGGCTGCCACATTATTTAAAGAGTCACCTGAAGGAACATTCGTGAATTTTAGTAAATAAAAGTCTAACAATCCCTCTCGAGCAGAATCAAGGTCGCCGACATAGCCCGAAGAATCGCCAAACTTAAGTGGCAGTGGGCAGGGCACAATGCTCGTAGAACGGATGGTCGATGGGGCTGAAAGGTTCTAGAGTGGCGACCGCGCACCGGAAAACGCAGCGTTGGAAGGCCTCCCACAAGGTGGACCGACGACCTGGTGAGAGTCGCGGAAGTGCGGTGGATGCGAGACGCACAGGATCGGTCGTTGTGGCGACGCTTGGGGGAGGCCTATGTCCAACAGTGGACGTCTTTCGGCTGAAATGATGATGATGATGATGACTCCCTCTCGCACCACCCAGAGTAGGGAAAGATATTTGATGAATTCCCAGTTATATATAAAACCTCATTTCTACCTATTTCATCTTCAAGCAACATAGCAAGATCGATGAAGATGTTCAATTTAAAGGCATGCAGATAGCCTAAAACAAAATCCTTGCAATATCAAAAACATTTAGCATTTTCCCAACAGCAGCCCGATCACTAATCCTGCCATTAGACCCGTCGCTGACGACCGTAAATTAAGGGGCTTGCACAATAAGCACGAAGTTTGTCATCCTGTCCAAGGTGTGCCAAGCTTTGTGCCAATTTGTAAATACCTCAGTAATAGGGACCAAGACAAACACGTCGCCTAGTGTGAAAGTGCCAGTATGCTCCGTGTTAGTTCGTAGGTGTCTGTCTGCTTGTTTGTTCATGAAGTTCAGAAGTTTGAGGGCTGTGGTATACGGGTTGACAACAACAAGTGTATGATGAGGAATGAGCAGTTAGCGAGTTTTCACTTTTTGAATCATGTTGGCGACGGTTACAATGAAGCTAAGCCTTTTGAGTAGCGTAATTAGAGACACAATAGAAAGACAATGACGTTCGAACGCCGGCGTTCGCTCGGGGTTTAATGAATTAAACAGTACAAAATCAATTTTTTTTTATTTCACATAGGCTTACATGGGCACTTTTAAAACGTCAGGAGCGAAGGTTTTTTTTACATAGCATGGGTAGGATGACAGCAAGACGAAAATATGCATCTTTAAGATGAGATAAAATGATAGGTAGAATAAGGTCTTGTATGAATCTGACAGCTGTCACCCGCACCATCCTATAGTAATTGCAGTATAGTGCAAGGTTCAAGGGAGAAGAACAGGCAAGAAACTCATTGGTTACTCTTTTAAAAAAATGTTTGATTTTGCAATGTTTCCATATTACAAAAAGTTTCAAACAATTAGCCATGCTGCTGCTTTAAGCTGTAGATTCACTCAGTTATCCTTTTTAGTCATCTTAGGGCGGATTTCTGAATTGAGTATTTTGACTTAAGAACGTCTCAAATCATTCTTAACTGCCAAATTTTGACAGGTTTTCAGGGCAAAGTAGAGTTTGAGTAATTCTCAACTTCGAATGCTTAAATCAGAAACCGAGGGTTAGTATTTTGTCGAAAATCTAATTCAGTATAAGAGAACAAGTTTTGTTCGAAAATTCGCATGAAATACGGCGAAAAGTCACTTTAGACGTGATGCTAATTGTACCCTTTGCCGTATCTCTGGCAGTTTCGCAAAAATAATGAATGACAATTTCTCTTTGCTTCTCTTCATGTGTGACTTGGCTTGCTTTCTCTTTCGATTTACACAAGGAATTGTTAACACGGAGTGCACTTTATTTTCAGAAGACTTCATTTAGCTGTTACGCTAAGAGTTCTCACTAATTGTGGAAAAGTTTTAGTTTCTTTTTCCTAAACTGTGTTGACATTCTTTTGTGCATTAGTTTTCAGTACAGCAACACACTTTGTAGCAAATCTTGGTCATTTTTTTTGCTATATGGTTTACTAATTTCTTACTGGCTTCATCATCATCATCATTTCAGCCGAAAGACGCCCATTGTTGGACATAGGCGTCTCCCAAGTGTCGCCATAATGACCGGTCCTGTGCGTCTCACATCCATCGGCCTTCGCCTGCATGGTAATAGAAGATGGTCACTGGGGACATACTCCTGGATAAAAAGCATATTTTATCCATTGTGTATCTATCCCAAGATATGATCTGCCATATTTCATCCAAATCCGTCCAACTGTTTGATCTTGAGGAAGTAACAAAGATGTGCAAATAGACTTTCGCTTTCATATTATATTAGTGTGATGTGATCATCACCATTCCTTGCCTTACCTCGAAACGATTCATCCTTCTATTAGCCACAGCACTCAATCAAAATCTCAATCATATCCTGCTAGTACCCAATAACATTTTAGATGATATTGCCATAAACATGCCTATGAAGGGGTGCCCCTAATAGCCATATAATGTTATAAATGTGTACTAATAAGGGGATTCGTCTGACCCACCCCTGGTATAATAACTTAGTTGCTTCTTACGACCCCCATGGGGAGCCATGAGGTATGTCTTCTGTTTATAAAAGGGAATTAAGTTGGACCACAGATGGCATGGCAGAATAAATTACTTGTCATAAAATATTTGTTGAGCTCGCTTAGACCACTATTACTATTGTCAGTAATCAACAGTGGTCGGAGTAGGTAGATTGAATTGGGGTCATTGATCATACGTATATATTAATATGGACATTCCTCCGGAATTGGTCGATTATTAAAAAAAAAAACCGAAACTTAGGTAGGAATTGTATTAAAATGAGCAATATTATATTCTTCATATTTTTTTTAACGGTACTCAGTCACGATTTGACACAACCCAACGACCAATCAGAACATTTTACCTTCCTTTAAATTTTGAATTGAGTAGTAACACTACCAACGTTAACAATATTTAATTTAATCCGGAATTACCGGAATTACTTTCCGGTAAAATGGCTTATCCACTTTATTCTTTCTGTGTGCATTTATGATACAAGTACCAAAAATCAATCTACCTACTCCGATCACTGGTAATCAACCAAACTGTCTCGTTTATTTATTAATTTATTAAATTAGGTTCACCAACGATTGTAAAAACTGAATACAGTAATATAACACATAACACGTTTGATTAAGAGGGCCCTTCCCGAGCCTTCTATCGTCAACCTGAGCATCGTTTAAAAGCTAGTTGTTCTATCCAACGCAATGTTTGATAAAGAGGCAACGCGAAAAAAGACAGATAATACGTGAACGCTCTGTAGACATTAAGTAATTTTGTCACTCACTAGAATATTTCACAAAACTTGTTCCAGGAAATACGTGTTTTATTTAAAAAATACCCTTAAAGGTTTTGAAATAAATTAACTTTTTTTAATTTATGAGTACATTATGAAGAGCCAAAGTTCATTGGATTAGTTGTATAAAAATCTATTTTATTCTATTCTAGATAATATACATAGTATATCAGTTTCCAAAATATCTGGAGAAAGATGTATAATAACGTCATAATCACGTAAGAGCGGTTGTATGAAAATGTATCTCAGGTTGGCCGCTCTTAATGACGGAACTGACATTTGTTTGAAAAAGTTTTGAAAAAGAGAGTAGAATTTCAGAGATAAATTGACCATCCGTCCCTACAACATAAATTTCTTATGTTACAACGCAAATCTCTACAGACACAACCCAAAACCGTCCTAAGATGTCAAAAAATATTCCCAAAGCACTACAACGAACAAATACATTTGACCCACTGACACGATTCTATTGGCAAGCCAAGGAATCCCTTTATTGCTTATACGGAGCATATCCAACGCGAGTGTACGTGAACTCGTCTAAATAAAATTCCAAGGGATTTCTCACGCTCCGCTGTCATTTATTAAAAAAATTCAATTTGTGGAATTACGAATACATTTCGAGTGGTTTCAGAAGGAAGGTAGGAATATTCGGTGGGGTTGGGGCTTTTAGAAAGTTGGAAATGCTAACGAGAACAGTATCGTTCCAGACACAGTATATTCATTCACCATTGTGATGTTCTCGGAACATTTTCCAAAAGCAAAAGACCATTGCCCAAGAATTTAAACAAAGAAATATGGAGTTTTGTTCTTATCTGGAAAATATATTAAGAACAACAAAGTTCCACATCACCTGAAAGCTGGGGCCGTTAAAAAAATCATCTCCATAAAAGTCCGAAAGTAAATTCCGACGGGAATTGTATACCGAAGTTTTTGGCGTCTCTTTTATTGTTTGAAAAGTTGAAAGTCGGAATGGAAAGGCGAGGAAGCATAGTCGATTCAAAGTAGTTGTTATGGCGCACAACGTGGGGCCGGTTTTCTTTAAAAATCTTCTCCCTATTTCTTAGCTGTTTGCCCTTCCGTTGAAATATCTGTCATCGTTTTATATCAGTTAAACGCAACTTTTTAATATGTCCTTACATATTTTCAATCGAAGCATCGCTCCGCATCTTAAAACATCGTATGAACCCATTAAACTCAAGAACTGCTGAACGGATTTTCATGCAGTTTTCACCAAAAGACAGAGTGATTCATGAGGAAAGTTTAGGTGTATAATATACGTATAATGTAGTAGAGAAAATCTAAGAATTTTAAAGATTTCTGACACCCGCAGCTGGAAAGATTTGTAATTTTGTTTGTAATGAATAAACCTAAAAAACCCTGGTAGCTATTGTGGCCGACAGGATGGACAGCCCGATAATGTGGCTCTGGATGACGACTCATCGTGCGTCATTTAAATATATTAAATAGTTTTGTCGTTTTAATTTTTGTATGTTTAATTTGTTTGTGTATGTGTAATATGTTTGTATAAATGTGATTTGTTTCTGTGTGTGTAATCTGTTTCTGTATGTGTAATTTTGTTTCTGTATATGGAATTTGTTTCTGTGTGTTTAATTTGTTTCTGTATGTGCAATGTTTTATGTACTCTGATTGTCCGAAATAAAAAAAATATTATTAAAAACTACAGGGCCGATTTAAAAAATTCTTTAACCTGTAGAAAAATACTTTATTACTTAGTGACATAGGCTATATATTTTCTACTTTCACCCGGATGAAGCTGCTTGCAGAAACTAGTATTAGATAAAACGCTTTTCATATACCCTAATTCCATTCCCCAGCTAATAGCGGCACCCCAGACAGTTCCTTACGTTCAATCACATCCTCTAATCCATTAATTCCTTAAACAATATCTCATTTGCATCCACACGAACCTCCGCGTTTCGCATTCAATTACCTGCATCTGAGGAATGATTGTCATTGCGAAGACAAGATTCGTCTCGTTTCGCTATGGCGTCCTTTTCTGGTTCGTTTAACGCGATGGTTCTCATTAGACGTAATTTGTTTCTCTTGGTGAGCTTCTCGCCTGACAGTTATGACGAGCATCTATTTTAGTAATGGCACTAAAATTGGACGACTGAGTTGTAATTGGAAATGTCATATGAAATGTCCAGGCGTGGCGATGTGGATTGATGAAAAATAATTACTAGAGTGCAATGAATTGTCTTAGTTATAGTTGTTTTGTTAGTTTATCTATATATATAAAAGGAGAAACTGACTGACTGACATATCAACGCCCAGCCGAAACTACTGGGACTAGGAACATGAAATTCTGCACAAGGCTTCCTTTTATGACGTAGGCGAGCACTAAGAGAGGATTTTCCAAAATTCACTCCCTAAAGGGATGAAACGGGGGTCCAAAGTTTGTATAGAAAAACCTATTTTCAAGCGGGCAAAGCCGCTGGCAGAAGCTAGTTTATACATATTTGATACTTTGTGCATATAAAAGTACAGAGGCGGACTTAATGCCTTAGGCATTTTCTACCAGTCAACTTTTGGGTGATGCAGAGAAGAATAGTGGTAGGTGCAATAAAAGAGAGAGAAAATAAAGAATATTAAAAAGATATACAAATGAATCGTAAATCATTTTTGTTTGCTTACAATACCAATCATTGAGTTGAATTTATATGTGCTAAAATTGTATTTATCGCTCTGATCATCTATTTTTTTGATGATATAAACTAGTGCTTGACTGCGTTCCCTCCTGATAGTAAACCGTGATGCAATGGTTGATGGTAAATCGCACTAGTTTATTAAGAGCCTATTTACTCAAGTCTTGAAATACAGGTCTAAATTATAATCGGACGGGAAGACCACAGCAGGCAAATTGTTTAAATCATTCGATGTATGTACGCGGTATAAACGACGAGGCGAAACGCTTAGTACGGACCGTAAAGGTATTATGTATTCCCAATAATTAAAGTTTGATGATACATCATATTTATACTATATTAGTTGACCCGGCGAACTTCGTACCGCCTAACATTCATTGGAAGTTATCTACATCGATTTCGTATATTTTACGAAATGCGTGCACAATTAAAAAACAGATTTATTAGATATATGTATAATAGATGTCTCCCTCTTTCATGTTTAATTTTAATTATCATCTAATAAAAATTTACAACACCCTCAGAAATCCTTAATTTTAAATAAACTTTTCTGTTTCAATTAAACTAATTTCGTAATTTTGTTTTGTTTCAGGTAACTCAACGTTCTACTTGGATCAAACGGCCCCTTTTTTCAAAGGAATGGAGTAATTTAAATCTTTAAACATCAAGTCGATCTGATTTTTTTTTTTAAGAAGTCTTTTACTAGTAACTTTCAAATGATTTTTTTAATTACGTCTATATTTTAAATAAATTGGTACCTACTTGTATCGTTTTTGAAGAAATGTCGACAGTAATGTGTTCCGGGTTTTTTTTTTAAAGGCGATTATCCAATGACTTCTACCGCTCCAGAGTGGAGCAAGAGCCAAGAGGGCGTGTTAAACTTTTACTGACTACAACCACACCTGTGTCCTTCAGTTACCTTTTGCTTTCTAGGACCAAAGGTTTCCTTTTCAGGAATTCCCCGTGGCCCTAGCGAGCATAGCACCAACCCGCACTGGGCCCGCGTGGTGGATTACGGCCCATTCCCTCTCCTAGAGAGAGGAGGCCTGAGTCCCAGCAGTGGGAACATTAAAAAGGCTGAATATGCTATGCTATATGCCTAGCGAGCATCAGTCCTGCTGGGCCCCTACGGTTTTGCTGCTATCTTATTGAGGCGCGCGTGGAATACTACGCGCTGTCGACGACTCGAGCTCTATCTTTACCGGACGGCCGGACGAAGAGCTACCCATTACTCGTTGTCTGCAAAACCCGCGCCTATGGTGGCCAGGGTATGCGATATTGACACTACCGACGTGCGACGCCCGGGGCGTCTCCTGTCGCGGCGGCAATAATAAAAGCCTACGAATATTATTTCGCAGTTTTACCTTTCATTGTCCACTAGGACATTGTTTTCGATGGCTCTTTAATCTAACCGTGATATCTGAACGTGTGGTTTATAAGAAGATCGAACGTAACGCGTTTCATCGAATTGATTTTATTACTTTCATCAAACGAGTGACTTAACATCAATACCATAAATTTCTTTGAACAACCAACGTAATTTCTTCAAAGTACCTTCAAATATGTCATTAAAAAAAAATCAAATACACTGAATGCACATAAAGAGGGCTTCAAAATCCGGAATCTTCCTCACCGACTGCCTCCCTCCCAATCTTACAATTACGTGATAAAATTGAAGGCTTTTTTACTCAGTCAAATTCGTTTCACTTAAGCTTTAAAATCTCTTGGGAGATGGTCGAGGCACGAGGCTGCTTTTAAGGTCCTAGCTCCCGAGCAGTGCCATAAAACAGTAACTTTCTGAAGCCTACTTCGGTAACGGCTAGGTCAATAGGTTTGAGAAAAAATTATGTTTATTACAGATTCATATGCAACATTATCAACATATAATTATTTCGTATGACTAATACTTTTTCCAAAAACAAAAATTACCAACATGATATTTTTTCGCTTGTTTTCCCTACTCCTTTCAAACGGCTTTGATCTTTAGAAATATGTTTACACAAGAAAATTGCTGGTTAAGTGTTCTTCAGAATGTTCATAGCATATGTAAATCAATCAATATACCCCGGGATGAAGGCAAAGAAGGAACAGGAGAGTTAAAAGTGTGACACTATCTCTCGCTCCGCCCAAGAGCGAGATTTGTCATTAGATGATTTTACAACCTAAAAAAAAAATACCCGTAAAGAAAATTGTTTTAAATGATCAGCGGGGCTCTATGCGGAAGCAGGCAGCTGTGTGATTATGTGTGCATTTAAATCCGGCTAGATGTCCAAAGGACTATACACCTTAATTTGTATTAGGATATATCTTAAAGAACCAGTCCTTGCGCCTCATTCAAACTAATTCAATGTGCTTTGGATTTGTAATTCGAAATCCTGACTGATAAAAGAAATCCTCGATATCTGAAGATTGTACGTGTTACTTTATGTTTTGGATTTGTTTAGGAAGAATTCTTGTGAATTGTGAAGGAATTTGCAGCAGTGGTGGCCGAGTGGTAACGGCCCCGACTTATGAGTAGTAGGTCGCGGGTTCAAACCCAGCCAGGCGCATTACTTTGTGTAATTTATTTTCATCACCACTGCTCACAAAACGGTGAAGGAAAACATCGTGAGAAAACCGGCATGTCATAGAACCAAAAATTCGAAGACATGTGACATCCACCAATCCGCACTGGGCCCGCGTGGTGGATTACGGCCCATTCCCTTTCCAAGAGAGGAGGCCTGAATCCCAACAGTGGGAACATTATAAGGCCGATTATGCTTATGCTTTATGCTTGTGAAGGAATAACGTTTCTTGATGATGTTGAAACATACGTAGATGCAAACATTTCTTAAAATTCTGTTTTTAATCGTTGCCCCGCATTAGGATAGTTCGTGAGTGCATTCACAAACTTGTAAACTCACTTAGAGAAGACACCCAGAGTCCGAACAACTATCTATTTATAGGCCATACAAATAGTATACTTGTTCTGTGCGTGAATCGAACCCGTGACACATAACAATAATAATAATAATTGGATCGGTCCATCATCACTGACAGGACTATTGTAGTCAATAAGTCTGATATAGTGGTGGTGGACCGAAGAGAGAGGCGTGCAATGATTGTTGATATATCCGTTCCGCATGACGAGAACCTCGTGAAAGCCGAGAAAGACAAACAAATCAAGTATATTGATTTGGCTTGCGAGGTTGTCGACATGTGGGATGTAGACTCGGCGATCATTGAACCAATGGCTTAATAGCCAAGAGCCTCGACCAACACTTTAGGAGGCTCGCGTTAGGCGGCTGGATCAAGGGCTTGATCCAGAAAGTGGTACTCCTGGACACGGCTCGTATTGTTAGGAGGTTCCTTTCTCTAGAGCTCTGACCGGCCGGTAGCTTGGACCCAGTTCCCGATACCGGTGGGACACTATTTTTTATATTTTTAAATGTTTTTTATATTTTTTTTATTGAAATATTTATAAATATAATTTATATGTTTAAAATAGTGAATAAAAAAAAAAAATATTTATTTCCAAAATAAAATGGTGACAAAAAACAAGTACATAATTCTTGGTACATAAATGGGGACATAATAAATAACTACTGGCTCCCAAACTAGGTTTCTAGCCTGTGACTTGGGAGAACACATTCAATCGCTCGGACTACTGCGTCAACAGTGCCGTCATATTGACTACTTATTAGGAAAAATCAATCCCTGAAATCTATTTCACTATACACAAAATCAAGGACACCGTGGAGCATACGGTGGGGTTATGCCCCACTTAATGATGATGCCGATGCCTGCTGGGGCCATGGGAAGACTTTAAAAGAATAGTTGTGGTCCTGGACACGCAAGGCAAAGGAGGAACATAGGTGTGGTTATAGCCAGTAAAAGTCTGACACGCCCTCCTGGCTTCCGCTCCACACGACAGCAGGAGAAGTCTTTTAAGTCTTTTATTATTACACTGAGCTGTAGACCACGTGATTTTTAGGGTTCCGTACCTCAAAAGGAAAAAACGGAACCCTTATAGGATCACTTTGTTGTCCGTCCGTCTGTCTGTCTGTCAAGACCCTTTATCTCGGGAACGCGTGGAGGTATCGAGTTGAAATTAAAACCATATACTCAAGTCTGCGGTCCCTTGAAGGTGTGAAAAAATCGAACTTGTAAATTAACGAAAAAAAAAAAGATACGGCCGTTTATGTTGCAAAAAGTATATTTCGATACTCTCAAGGGAATCAAAATTCATGGGGTACTTTCCGTTGTCCTAGAATCCTGAAATTTGGCATGAAGCAACGTCTCCTAGCACAAGTATAGAAAAAAATCTGAAAACTGAAAATTTTGTAGCTACGTCACCAAAAAAAAACTTTTTTTGCGGTTCGTAAAGAACTTTGAGACTCGATTCGGAAATTGAACTGTTTTCATAGGTAAGTTTGTACGGAATAACGGAATCCTCAGTGCGCGAGTCCGACTCGCACTTGCCCAGGTTTTTTTTATACGTTACTGTCTAGGATGAAGCCCTAGTGCGGAAGAAGTCATTAGATGATTTCCCACCTCACAAAATAAAAGGGGTATCTGCAAAATTCAAATTTTCTTTAATTTCTTGCATTTTGCAGGTCAATGTCTAGTTGTATGTTGATTAAAATATGATTGGCGGCCATAATTAATAATAATAATAATAATAATAATACTTTATTGACACAAATCCTTACAACATGCTTAATATCAGATAAGTTACAATAATTAAAGGCGCACTAAAGTTGACACCCTGACTCCTAAACTAGGATTTCCTGTGTCTTAGGAGTCAGTGTTCTACTGCTACTTGGACACTATAAACCCATATATAGGAATTTTAAAGCTGGTAAGCTGATATTGCACTAAAGTATATATTATTAGGTAGGTACATAGTAAAAAAAATAATTTAACAAAATAAAAGCAAAAGGTTGAATTCAAAGCTAAATTAAATTAAAAGTAAAATGACTGTGTGGTTGATTCTGTGTGTGTGACTGAGAATCGTGTTAATGATGTGTGAGTGTGTGTGGGGTGAGTGTCTGTGTGTGTGTGTGTCTGTATGTGTGAGTGTGTGTATGAATGATGGTGCCGAAAGACTGAGTCTGTGTGGGTACGATCTAAGTGCTTTCCACCATACTAAAGATATCGGTAACTGTATTGCGCGTTTTGTATGGAATGTTAAGAATTATGAGAGAGTGGTTAGTAGTTTCTCAGTTTGAGCGTAGTTCAGGAGATACAACATGTTCTGCACCTTAGCCTTCACTTCATGTTTATTTAACCTTGCTATTTGTGTGGTTGTATTAATATTTTTGTAAACTAGAGAACTCAACACATACAGCTGCCTTCTAGCGAAGGTGGTTCTATGAGTCGGGGTTGGGCAACGAAAATCATAATTACGAAATCATAATCATTAAAATCGTCAATACAAACCTCACAGCTCATCTAACGCTATTGAAAACCGCATCAAACGTGACGTGGCTTAGAAAGACGCATAAAATGAGTTTTGTTTTATACCGCGTAGAGATAACTTATACCGGAGCAAGAACCATAATTACCGCACAAAAGCCACCAACATCAATTAAACGATTGACGATATCGAGAGGTATAATCCATGAACCTATTACTCATAATTACAGCCCATTAATATTATAGATTTGGGCTAAACCGCGCTATCTATCACATAGAACTTATGTATTCCGGCGATGCTGGCATTAGTCGGTAATGCCATCTATCTTGACACATTGCATAAATTATTGCAACACTATGACTAGTCGGTAATACGTCAAATGTATTGACAGAGATATATGGGTTAGATTGAATTTGCATTATTTATTTGCTTCTCTGTTTAATAGATTGGAAGGGGGGAGGTTAGGGATTTGATCTTAAGATTGTAAATCACAATTTGTGAAAGGGTTAAATTGATTTAATTTTAATTCTAATGTCAGATTCAATGTACAGTCACGAACAATAAGATGTATAAACGTCATCACATTTTCTTTCTATTTTTACTTTTGCTTTCAAGAAATAAGTGATAAATGCTTCTATAATCTAACCATCAAATAGGTCGTACACATAATTATGTTAAGTTATTTTTTTTTATTTTTCTGTTTTTTTTTTATTTGTTGTTATAGATAGCAGCATCGGAAATACATCCATCTGTGAAAATTTTACCTGTCTAGCTGGACAGACGGACAACGAAGACTTCGTAATAGGGTCCCGTTTTTACCCTTTGGGCACGGAACCCTAAAAAAACACATCTTTAAGCTAACCGTAACACGAAACATTGAAAATACAAAAAAATATGCTCGCAATTGTTTCAAAGTAACGTTGTTCCAAGGCACACAGTGGAAGCGTTCCGTTTCTGATTTACGACTAAAAGATTGCATCATAAATCATTGTATACACCCTCCCTGACGTCGACGTCGGAAAAATTATAGAAGACGAAAAAATTAAACGCTTTCAAAACAGACATTTAAGAAAGAACACGTTATTAATTAATCCTTACAATGAAAATATATTTAAAGGGAAAGTTTCGTTGAAAAGGGCGTGTCTCGTTCCTTTCCCGTTCTGCCTTGGAAGTTGGATTTGGTGTTACGCTAATTATTTTGGTGAAGGACTTGATTAAATTAAAAATTTTGGAAAGTTGAAAGAAAATTTATAAGAACTTAGAAACGTACTTTTGTAAAGCCTCAACGGTGGGCTTCATATGATTTAAATCGCTAGCCTGTCGGTTTTCTACCGGTTGCATTTCGGGAAGTGTGCGTTAGAAATGTTGGAATTGCATAGCCTAATTCCGCCAAGCCCGTTCCATCATCGGACCACAAGGCGTACGGTGATGCGCCACCGGTTAATGGTGAACATCCCACCTATACGCACAAAACGTTTTGGGAACACATTTATTGTACGTACAGCTAAGGAATGGAATTCCCTTCCGGAGTCTGTGTTTCCTGATAGCTACAACCTGGGCATCTTTATGTCAAGAGTGAATAGATTACTTCTAGGTATGCACGCTCCATCGTAATATAATATTATATTATCTCTAACATATCTTATTATCCAATTCTTACAAGTTTAACTGGCCCTGCAAAGTAAACGAAATATAGACCTGTCGATGAATTAGTAACTACATCATGTGCAGCTAACTATGCCTATATCTGAACTTTTATTATCTTCAAAGCAGTTAAGCGAATATTTCCAAATGTTTTTTTTTCTGCACTAGCGCTAGTGTTGGCTCTTTCATATTTTAACCGCTTCTGGACTCTTTCCAATTTCTGTGTATGAAAGTGCACAATTTATAATAGCAGGCGATTTCACAAATACCTATTTTTCCGCCTTTCCAAATATTGCAGAAAAATAAAGGAGAGAATTTTAATATAGCATTTACGAATGAAAAGAAATTCAACACACGTTAAACTTGAACTTCATAACAAGAAAAGCAAAACCTATTTCATAACTGAAGAATGTTAATTAATTACTTATCAAAACTCAAGTACTAGAATAAAATATTTCAAAGTCATAACGAATAAATATTACAGAACAAGAAATTCTTCAATTTTAATTTTCTTCACTGAAGGTAGAATAAATAATTTTTCCGGACACCGCCATGCTCCAGGGACGGGTTTCCAAATAGAATTTTATCCTTTAACGACGCTCTTAATAATATTTTATTACGTTGCCGTATCTTTTAATGTTATTTCATAATGTACCCCGCCTTAGCAGTCAAACCTAATTAACTTTTTAAAGTCAATCGATGTCCCAACATCGATAAATTTCAGTTCAATTGTCGTTGTAAAAATCGAATCAAATTCAGCATAATTTTATAAACGCGTTACAACGCCGCGTCTTGACCTAATTTGGGCCGTGTTAGCCAAAGGCCGAGCAGCCATTTCCCGGGCTATTGGGCGCAAATGCTACCCCAGCCTTGCTATATTCCGCAACGGCTTACGACATCTAATTCCGCTGACAAGAAGGGAATTTTATGGCCGTTGCTAAATCTGCATTCTGTAAGCTTCATTTTCAGGCATTCTGAATATTGATGACTACATTGCTGTATTTTGATATGTTTAAATTCCAACCCGCACTGGATGCCACGGGTAGTGTGAAAGTGAAATCCGGGGCCCTAGGACGAAGGCAAAGAAGGAACAGGAGTGGTTTTTAGTTAGTAAAAGTCTGACACGCCCTCTGAGCGGGGGATGTCATTGGAGGATTTTTCCACCTAGAAAAAAAACCCGCACTGGGCCCGCGTGGTGGCTTACAGCCCATTTCCTCTCCTAGAGAAGAGTCCTGAGTCCCAGCCGAGGGAACATTAAAAGGCCGATTATTTAAAAGAGTTACGTGACCCAGAAACATATTGCCCAAAATCAAGTGTACATCATGCATCGACGAGTTGAACCATGATCCCTTGTTAGTGATCTCTCAAATAGTTCTGTCTGTTTACGCAACCCGAGAGTTAAACTTCTCTTATTGTTTTCTAATTCAATCAATTTTAAAAGGGACAATCCAAAACGACTTTTAAGTTTCGGCATTTAATTGCGGAAGAGATCGAAATGACTAATGATAAGTTTTATATAATGTAACAAATAAAGTGGCCCACGTTGGGCGCCATTGCGCCATTAGGACCGGAACTGGCCCGAGTTTCGACGCGTTTATTGTTATTGTGACTCTTCTGTTAGTCTTTTCTTGTACGGACGTCCCGACAGCGAACTGAATAGAATTGTTTTCATGTACTTTTCTGCCGTCTTTCAAAGAGTCAGCGGACCTCGAAGGAAAATCTCGCAAAATAGCAGAACATGAAAACGGTTTCAAGTCAAACATTAAAAAGTTCCAAACAATATACTAAAATATAAAATACCGTGTTTTTTTAGATGGTAGTTTTCCTTTTTGAAACAAACCCTTGGCCCCAGTAGGCTTCGACCCTGCTGGGCCTCCACGGTTTGCTGACATCTCCTTGAGGCGCGCGTGGAACAGTGCGCGCCGTCGACGACTTGGGTTCGGTCGCTCCGGATGGTTACCGGACGGTCGCTACCCATTGCTCGCCGTCCGCAAGCCCGCGCCTACGGTGGCCGGAAATCAGGATTGGGTCCCGGCGGCTGGAGCGTGATGGCCGTTTCCTCACGCGTGCACGTGTTGCCTCCTCCTTTGCTACACAATACCGTGTTCTAAGATGACATAAATCTGAACTAACAAACTGGGAACAAGGGTAACGATATAATCTGCAGTTATTAATTGAAAATTCCTGAACACTGAATTAATTGGCAATGTTCATTCGTAAATTACTTTGGAAATTAATTTAATACCTCGGAACGGCTGTCGGAACCACGTGCCCTTTATTTCGTAAACGGTATCGGTATACTATTAAATTGAGCGTCGTAAATTATAAATAAATCATTTTGCGTTCCACGTTTGTGACATGAGAATCGTTTTGAGAGAGGGATGAAAGCGGGTACTATGTATTGAACTTGTATCTTTACTGCCTGATGTCTGATTTATTTACTTTACAACTCGCATTTCTGCTGCTAAGCATGTTATATCTGAAAAGCCTGAAATAACACTGCCAATTTTTTGTTTTTGGTGGGTAGTCATGAAATGACTCGTCCTGCCCCGAGTGTAGCGAGAGGGACTGCCACATTTTTACTGAATAAAACCCACCTGTATTCTTTTAGTTGCCTTTACATTTCAGGTCAACGGTAACTCTGCAACATTTAACCTAAATTGGAAACCTCATGTTTGACCTCGCTTATTTTTAGACTTATTTATGTTAGAACTCAATGAAACGAAATTTAAATCTGGTGTTAAACGTACACTTGGAGGATAATATTGAAGATAAAATGCTTGGTTCAATCAAATGCCAGTTCAATCAAGGTCCAGTTCCACTACCACTAGGGCACACATTGATTAGTTTGGAATTACTTTGTGAGTGTACATGGAGTTCTTGCACAATCTTCTCCATAGAAATCTACGCTTTGGAACGTGCAATTAGTATCATTTTTCTGACTGCCTAACTTCTTGACATTTCTAAAGTGCCTGTTAATGGTTTATTTGAAACTAGATTCTGCCAGCGGCAAACAAACTTTGGACCTCTGTTTCATATGGGGTGAATTTTGGGAAATCCTCTTTTAGTGCTCGCCTACGTCATAAAAGGAAACCTTGTGCAAAATTTCACGCTTCTAGTCCCAGAAGTTTCGGCAGAGCGTTGATATGTCAGTCTGTCAGTTTCTCCTTTTATATATATATATAGATAAATACTTTCAGTCTTTGAATCTTGACTATGGATTGCATTAACAGCAATATAATGTCCCCTACACAGACAACAATTATCGGACATCAAAATCCCATCAAACCGACAGGGATAAATAGTTAATTCGTTCACCACCAACGCTGCAGAATTCTCCGCCTGCAAATGATTATCCGATGCTAGCCGATCATCCACGATTTGCAGTTCAACCGAATATCATCCGCAAAAATGCAAATCGTCCTTTGACATTTGTTTTAAATGCAGATTTTAGGTTTACATGAATTTGGAATCAATTTGGATGGCTTTTGACGATCGGAATTAATATTTTTTTTTTAATGGAAAAAGCTTTTGATTGACATGGAATAGATTGAATTTTAATAGTGTTAGAAAAAAGTGATTTTTGGCTTTTATAAAAAAAAAAAACTAGCTTGTGCCAGCGGCTTCGCCCGCGTAATAATAGGTTTCTCCATACAAACTTTTTTTTTATATAATACTAGCTGTTACCCGCGACTTTGTCTGCGTCAAGTTAGTAAAAATGCACAAACGTAATTAATAATTCTGTGCTTGTGATTCGTGCTAAAAACATCTAATTCAAATAACGGAAATTAATTTTAGTAAATATATTATGTAAAATGTATTTCTTATGTCCAGATATATAATTTATTTTATTTATTTGGCTCACCAGTAATAGAATACTCGTTCATGATATACATCAAATAAATTACTTATCATCATCAATAAACAGAAACAGTCATTTTGAGGTCGAAGTAGTTGATAAACTGTGGTTCTGCCTACCCCTAAAAGGAAAAGGTGATAGTTTAAGTTTGTTTTTGGTTTATTCTATGATGAAACAACGCTGTATGATTTTAATATGATTGGTTCATTATAATAGACTAAAAGTGTATTAAACCGTTGTTTTATTTTAACAACACTAAATAAATGTTATTTAACGTAGGCTATAAAAAAAATGGATAAAGTAGTTTTCAAAATGTTAAATGTTGCCAAAATGTATAAAGAGTCTGTACGGATCTTGTTCTGAGGTCAATACCCACAGTTTTTAGTGTCTGCACGTTTTACTTTTAGGAAGAAAATCATCAAATACCTTCCTCCGCTCTGGGTAAAGCGAGAGTTTGTGTCAGACTTTTACAGACTGAAACCGACCTGTGTTCCTTTAATTGCCCTTAGTGTTCTAGAGCTACGGTAACTTGCACGCGGCAGCAAATCTTCCTTCTTTGAGGAAAAGAGAGGACGCTGTGGTGTCTTTAGAAAGACACCACAGCGTCCTCTCTTTTCGCCTGACGAAGATCTCTAGGGCCAATGCCTGCTAGAGCTATGAGATTTTTCGAAAGAATTACCTCCCATAAGAATTTTCCTCGATGATATTTCTCTGCAGACTTTTAGCCGGGTCCGTTATGCAACTTTGGCGGAGGTGAATTTCGAAGGAGCATAATCGGCTTCAGCCCATCTTCAGCTGGATAACGTGCACTGATAGTCCACTACTGCTAGCGATTATTAATATACTACAGAGTAACCTACGATGTCATCTTGCTCCACAACTGTACTTATAAAGAATTTGTGAAAAAATTGTTGCAGTTTGATGTTGACTTACATCACGTCGAATTTGAAACAGAAACCTCTCGAAACACCCTAATACACCCTCATTACTCCGTGTTTGTGACTCCACAAAACTATAAAATGACAGCGAACAAATTTCGCAACCAATTAGGGCTGTGACTGACTCTGGCATCCGTCAGAATGTTGTCCCAGTGTTGATCACCACTCGCTGACCACTCTTAAGGAGGTAACGTCCAGTTGTCGACTTAAGGCTGCAAGTAATGTAGGATACATCATACGTAATCAAACTATCTTCAGGAACGCAAACCACGTCGGGGCCTTGTGTGAAATATGTCTTCATGGGTTTTTCATGAAATTCTTAATGATGTTCAATTTTTGGAATCTTTGAAATTAGGTACTTGTTCCAAACAGTAGGTTGTGGTCAAGTCCGAGGGAGAGACTACTTGAAGTACTGGTAACCTTCACGAACTGCTCAAGAAGCATCTCTCTGTGATTAAGTACCTACCTATATTTGCTGTTTTTTTGGGGGTCCTTCCGAAACATCTACGTTCGATGAAGACCTGCGTCAGGCGGAAAGAGAGCCTTTTTAGACTTTCTTCAAAGAAGGTATTTGCTGCCGCAATTGTGGCGTGCAAGTTACCATAGCCCTGGAACGCTAAGGGCAACTAAAGGAACTCAGGTGGGTTTCAGTCAGTAAAAGTCTGGTACTACCTCTCGCTTTACCCAGAGCGGGGGAAGGTATTTGATGATTTCCTACTCGTACCTAAAAGCAAAAGGTGCACACACTAAAAACTGTGGGTATCGACCTCAGTATCAACTCCGTGACTCAGACTTTTTAAACATTTTGGCAACTGAAAACTACTTTATCCACTTTTTTTTGATAGCCTACGTTAAATAACATTTATTTAGTGTTGTAAAAAAGATAATTCTACGGTATAATATACTTTTAGTATATCTAATGAACCAATAATTTTAAAATCATACAGCGTTGTTTTATCATAACATAAACCAGAAAGAAACATACATAAAACCCAGTCCTGTTCCTTCTTTGTCATTGTTCCAGGGCCCCGGGAATCTCTTTCGTATCACCCATGGCCCCAATAGGCTTCGACCTTGCTGGGCCCCTACGGTTGCTGACACCTCCTTGAGGCGTGCGTGGAACACTACGCGCCGTCAACGACTTGGGCTCGGTCCGGACGGTTACCGGACGGTCGGACGGTGAGCTACCCATTGCTCGCCGTCCACAAGCCCGCGCCTACGGTGGCCAGAAATCGGGATCGGAACCCCTCGGTTCGGATCGGCTGGGTCGCAAGGGTTATTGTCTCGCGCGTGCGGCCACCTCCTTTGCTATAGCATTACTGCTTCGCAGAAGGAGGCGACCGCGCCCAAGGCCCAGCGCGCTTTACGCTATTACAAATCTTGTTATGATAAAATGACTGGACCTAACTGCGGTTTATTTTCGTAAATATTTTTGCGAAGCAATTAATAAGAATTCAATAATTTTTATAAATAGGTCTAGAAACATTTGCTGATTTCGTGATAACGCCATCTATTGCTGAAAAGCTTAACCTTACCTTTATCACACACTGAGGCTCTACCACGAGCTCATAACGTGATCCATTTTACGACCTAAACCGGACTGTTAAAGGGATGGAGCTATATAGGGTGTATAGCTCCATCACTCTTTTTCGCTCGTACGTCTGACATTTTGACATTATCATGGTAAGGCCCCTGGCCACCTACCGAGCGATAGTTAAATAAATAGTTTGACAAATTTAATTCGTGTGTTTGCTATTCAAAGTCAGATGGCGTCACTGAGGCATAGGATGACAGTTTTTCTAAGACATTTTTTCTGATAGCCGCTCTATTGTATCTCTTTAGATCTCTTTGTAGACGTTTGAATGTGCATAACCGCTGGATTTCTGTCATGTATAGTGAAGGTCAGTATAATCTGCCAAACTGCTTCGAAAGTGCTGATGTAGAAACCAGACTCGATAAAAATAATAGTAAGAACGCAAAAATATGTAAAAATTTAAAACAAAACTATCACAAAAAAGAAACTGAGTTTTGAACCACTATCCCCTTACGTGCCGATCTAATCCAGACACGACTGCACTACGGTGTTCGTTGACTTTTGTGTAAAATAGGTGTTCTTATATAAACGTCATCATTGTCTGCTTAACCCTTTGTCGATGATAGCGTGATGATTTTCATCTCAGATATTAAATTTGTAGCTAAATGAAAAAAAGAAATATTATTTTCGTTTATCCACTTAGATTTTATTACATGTTTGATTACTTTTTACAAAAATATGGAGTAAAAATGTCTAAGATGTGTTAAAAATATGCTAAAAGTCCTATTGTTATTGTAATCGAAGTACCATCGCATATTATATACAAAAAATACGACAAAATACTCACAAAAATTATTACTATAACTGGGGATCGAAGTCACGGCAAATCGTTCAATACCGACATTTTGGAATATTGCTCACCCCCCATAGCAAATAGCGTGATAATTTATAGCCTATGTCCTTTCTCAAGCTCTATTCTATCTTTGTACCAAATTTCATCAAAATTGGTTCAGCGGTATAAGCGTGAAAGCGTAACAGACAGACAGACAGACAGACAGACAGACAGACAGAGTTACTTTCGCATTTATAATATTAGTATAGATTCCACAACTATCACACAACGCCGTCTAGTCCCAAGCTAAGCAGAGCTTGTGTTATGGGTACTAGACAACTGATAAACATACTTATATATTTCTAAATACATACATATATAGATAAATTACACCCAGACACAGAAAAGACCCAGAAACAAATGATCGTGCTCATCACACAAATATTTGTCCTGGGTGGGAATCGAACCCACGACCTCCGGCATAGTAGTCAGGGCCACTAACCACTAGACCAACAGGCCAGTCAAATCTTCGGTCGGTCAACAAACAACGGTCACTTTGGACCCCCATTGCATCCTCTTAGAAGGTTACTTTTGGAAAATCCTCTCTTAGTGATCACCTACATCATAAAAGAAAACCTTGTGCGAATTTTCACGCTCCTAGGCCCTGTAGTTTCGGCTGTGCGTTGATATGTCAGTCAGTCAGTTTCTCCTTTTTTAAATAGGTACATAAACTATTGCTTAACTACGATCCCACCTGATGGTAAGCAGTGATGCCATCGTTGATAGTGAAGCGCACTAGTGTATAAGAGCCTATTCACTCTAGATTTGACACCTAAATTATGTCGCTAGCACTGCCATTCTACGATCACTGATGACATGAACAAGCGTCATCGCCTGTCGCCGAAGTTAAGCAACTTCGGGCGCGATCGGCTCTTGACTGCCTGAAACAAAGCCTTTCTGCCTCAAAGAGATGTCAGCAAGATTGTCGGGGCCGTTTAGAGCCGATGCTTGCCAGGCTTGATTGTTCGAAATAGTTACCGTGGTCATCACAAAGGGCAACTAAAGGAACATTGTGGATTTTAGTCTGTAAAAGTCTTACACTCCCTCGAACTTCACCCAGAGCGGGAGAAGTCATTTAATGATTTTCCACTTAAAAACAGGCGCCATTATTACAAAGAAATACAGAATTCTAAACTGATTAGTAGCCGGCGCCTCCACCATTATATCACGGTAATTAGATAATATTACCGTGATTATATGGAGCTCTGGTAGGTAGGCCTTAGTTTCGGGGATGTACGAGTAAGTACCTACGTAAGTACGAAGAAATCAAACTATTTGTCGCAATAATTTATATTTCTTTTTGCTGCAAAATAATTACATTACAACCAAAAATCACTTCTAAAAACCAAAAAATAGGCAAGTGCGAGTCGGACTCGCACCCTGAGGGTTCCGTACAAACTTACCTATATAAATACCGGAATGGAGTATCGGAAAATTTTTCGGAATTGCAAAAAAAAAATTGTGATATAACAACAAATTTACAGTTTTCAGTTTTTTTTTTTTTTTTTAATTCATATAAACCAGTGCTTGACTGCGATCCCACCTGATGGTAAGCAGCGATGCAATCATTGATGGTGAGGCGCACTAGTTTATTAAGAGCCTATTCACTCTAGCCTTGAAGACACCTAAATTATAGTTATTCCTATACTTGTGCTATAAGACCTTGCTTTATGCCAAATTTCAGGATTCTGGGTCAACGGGAAGTACCTTATGAATTTAGATTTCCTCGAGAGTGTCGAAATGTACGTTTTTTGCCACATAAACCTTTTTTCCTCGTTAACTTACAAGTTTGATTCTTTACAGCTTCAAGAGTCCGCAGACTTTTTTTTTTTTTTTTTTTTTTATTTATGTTCAAGATCGCAGCACTTATACATTTTTTTTTTAATACTAAAAACCACAAAAGCCTTTACTGGCTTATATATGGCTAGTGAGTTCGGATAAATTACAAATAAGTTAGGTAGTAAGTTTTACATTTTAAAGATATAAATAAGTTAGTATGACTAAACTAATTCATTCAGTTGCAAAAAATGCTTTTTTAATTCACATTTTGATTTTTTAGGGTTGCAGAGGTATTTATTTTGTATGTCCACAGGAAGTTCGTTAATTATTTTTGAGTATACTTTTCTTTATACTTGAGTATATGGTTTGAATTTCAACTCGATATTTCCACAAGTTCCCGAGATAAAGGGTCTTAACAGACAGACAGACAGACGGACGGACAACAGAGTGGTCCTATAAGGGTTCCGTTTTTTCCTTTTGAGGTACGAAACCCTAAAAACAATTCTTTCATCTATAAAATTTTAAATCTATTCTAAACTAGCCAGTCTGCTGGCTAATAAGAAAAAATAACTCTTGCGATCTCCTTCGATATTATAATATCTAGCTAATGAAATCTCTTGCCCTAAACACGACGCATCAATCAGTACCGGTTATGCTCCCATAAACAAGTCTGAATAGTCTCTGATAACGCTAAAAATGTATTTTTGAGCCGGCACGAAGACGTTACGAGGGCTAATTGTCGTGAGGGGGCAATTACTGAGCCTAACTGCCGGTCCGAACGCTCGCCATTTTGTTTGAACGACCAACAGCGGGATTTTTTATATTCGTACACCTTTCTGTCTAATGAACAGCGCTTTGTTTTTCTGCTTTAAGCGGTTATTAGGTAACGATTTTATGGCTGTTGTCGGTACTTGCGCACCGTATGGTGTAAATGTCTGGATGTTCTGTACAAAGTTTAAAGTGGTCGCTGTTTTTGTATGTTTTGGAAAATGAGATTTTTTGTCGGTGGTAAAATCATTTAATGACATCCCCGCTCTTGGGCGGGAGATAGTGTCAGACTTTTACTGACTAAAAACCCACTCCTGTTCCTTCGTTGCCTTTCGTACCAGGGCCGAGTCTTCCTTTTAGAAGCAGACCCTTGGCCCCAGTAGGCTTCGACCCTACTGGGCCCCTACGGTTTGCTGACATCTCCTTGAGGCGCGCCTGAAACAGTACCTACGCGCCGTCGACGACTTGGGCTCGGTCCGGACGGTTACCGGACGGTCGGACGGCGAGCTGCCCATTGCTTGCCGTCCGTAAGCCCGCGCCTACGGTGGCCGGAAATCGTGATCGGAATCCCGGCGACGGTTGGTGCGCTCCGGACCATGGCCTGTACCAAGGCCCGGCGCTAGAGATCACCGCCGCCGATCGTCCCCACGATGACACGGCATTGCTCTGCCCAGGTGGCGCACACCTCCACCGTGTGCTCTACCGTGTCCTCTAGAAAATGGGATCAGGTTTTTTGTCTCGTTTGTTTGTAAGCTGATTGTGATAGGATCCAGGGTATCTATAGCGTTCTTCATGTTTCTGTCTGTAAGCATGGCGCATTCTAAATTCTCTCTGTTGATGTACATACGTACGTGTTTACATACCAGAGCCTTGCATTAACAGTAATGCATACTTTATAAACGACCCCAAATTACTCACCCTCACTCACGAAGCTTTTATTACTCACGCATAACAAATTAACGAACACTCTTAAATGAAAAACATTCTACGAGCACCACCAAACACATCGCAAGCATCCCCAAACGCATCGACCAGCTTTTAAGCCAATTAAAACGCTGGACTGTATACAGAATATTCGTACAAAGCTTTTACTGAATAAAAGTGTATTTTGAACAAGTTCAGCCGACCGTGAAGATATCGGAGGCACAATATAGGTAAGTACATGTATGAGTAATGGGGATCCCAGAGTCAATCGCGAAGCCCGAGCTACGGGACCCCGAATAGGACATGCAAAATAAAACAGATGCTACGGGAAACATGAATTGATTGTTATTAAAGTTAAATATAAGGAAGTATTGGAAGATGCTGGTCCTGAGATAAATTTGGAGGGAGATATTGGTTTGGCTGTTCATGGACAAATAGTACTTGAACATGTATGTTTTGCTTTTATATTCAATCTTTACGTATTAGATGCACTCAGGAACTAAGGGGTTATTCCAGCAAAATTTGTAGCATCTTTTGGTACCTTAAAATGAAAACTGATTACTTGACTTTTCGGTTGATTTAGGTTTCTTTCTAGCTTTACATGCTCCCTAGTAACCCTAGAGTGCTCGCGCTATATTACTTTGCAAGATTCACGGTCAAACGTAGCATAACATAGCCCAGTAGCTGGTACCCCTGGCACTAGGTGATACGCAGTAGGTGGTCAGCGGTGGTCTCCTACCTGTATTACTAAGTTTCAGTTGGCACAACCAGCCCCCCTAGCCAAGTTACGATCGTTTCGTTTGCGTCGAACGCCTCGAGTAGGCCATGCCTCCGATTCCTTTGTTCTGACGTCATCTCAACGCTCAGTCACGTGGTCAGAACAAAGGAATCGAAGGCGTGGCCTCTCGAGGCGTTCGACGCAAACGAAACGATCGTAACTTGGCTAGGGGGGCAGTTCACCGAAGAGGCAGCGTTACTTATTGCTCACAGGTTAAATAATAGACGTTCAATCGCTGTTGTTAAGTTTAATTTGGTATTGGCCAGTGTTTCCTTTTTCGAACTCATTAAGTTGCATTTTGGAGAGTGTGCGCGGGAATTGCATGACTTGATTTCGCCATCTCATTTCTACCATCAAACAACCCGACGTACGGCGAGTATCCACCCTTACGTTGTTGAAACCTGTACGGTCCCGACTAAGCGTTTCGCCTCGTCGTTTATACCGCGTACATCGAAGGACTGGAACAATTTGCCTGCTGAGGTCTTTCCATCCGATTATAATTTGGGTGTCTTCAAGGCTAGAGTGAATAGGCTCTTAATAAACTAGTGCGCCTCACCATCAACGATTGCATCACTGCTTACCATCAGGTGGGATTACAGTCAAGCACCAGTTTATATCAATTTACAAAAAAAGTTTCTAAAAACTGAACATTACGTCAAAAAGAACAATCAACCAATCACAATATCAGTCGACATTAACTAGATAAAGTTGCCAAAGCCATTTCACTATAAGTTTATTCATAAAGTACTTACGAGTAAAGGAAACAAAAAGGTGTAAGTGCCGAAAGTTAGTTGACCCCTAAACTTAGTTGAAGTGCCCCAGAGCGTGCAAGAAAAGCTTTTCCTCATTTGTTACTCGCCATGATACTTGAAGGGGATAAAAGAGTTACTATATCGTAAGAAGCCATCGAAGTCTCGTAATTTGAAGGGCACGGTTGGCTGCTGAAACGCGTTTCGCAGGTTCGATCCCCGCCCGGAACAAATATTTGAATGGCCATGAAGAATTGGAAGGAAGTTACGAAAAATTGTGACCATTGAAAGGACTTTATTCTTTCTAACAATCAGGATTTTTCGCTTTGAAGGTATAAGTGGCCTTACCCGGCAGTAGCCTTGAGGTATTTGCCCAGTAGTGCGATAATCATCTTCATCATCATCATTTCAGCCGATAGACGTCCACTGCTGGACATAGGCCTCCCCAAATGTCGCCACAATGAACGGTCCTGTGCGTCTCGTATCTACCGGATTCCCGCAACCTTCACCAGGTCATCGGTCCACCTTGTAACACTGCATCTTCCGGTACGCGGTCGCCATTCCAGAACCTTTCGGCCCCAACGGCCATCTGTTCTGCGAGCAATGTGCCCTGCCCATTGCCACTTAAGTTTGGCGATTCTTCGTGCTATGTCGGCAACCTTGGTGCGATTGCGATAATATAGGCTAATAATAGAATAAATTGTGCACTAGGATAGCGCGTTCAGGGGTAATCGTTAAAATTGTTTAAGGAGCCTCTTCAAGTTCGTTTCGGCCCCTCATGTGCCTTCCAAAGTCCAGGACCCCAGGGCCCTGAGGTCAATAAATACATGACAAATAAATTACTCTTATAAGTAGAGTAGGCTTTGATCAACGGTGAAACCGTGTACGGACACTGTTTCACTGTTTTTTTTTTAATCTATACTATATACTATATAATATACTATATTACTATATTACTATATAATATTATAAAGCTGCAGAGTTTGTTTGTTTGTTTGTTTGTTTGAACGCGCTAATCTCTGGAACTACTGGTCCGATTTGAATGATTCTTTCAGTGTTGGGTAGTCCATTTATCGAGGAAGGCTATAGGCTATGTTTTTTTTTTCAAAATTAGGGATCCGTAATAAAATTGCTATTTTGTAACACAAGGTGTAAAATCGAAAACCTATTTTTGCGTGCGCTGCAAAAACTATTGACAATAGAACAAAATGATGTACTACGGGTTTGTAGATCCCAATAAGACCTACAAAAAAGTCCGCGAGAACATATATCTAGCTATCATGGTTTAATCACAATAACCGATTTTGTGTTCAAAATAATTATTAAATCGTCTGAAGAAAAAAAAACTACGTTAAATATGTATCGTAATATTAATCTTTATCGAAATTAAGCATTATGTTATCAAGAGTATTTATGTAGAAGTAAAATACTTTTTGTTTCATCTCAATCGGATATTTCGATTAAAAGTTATCACGTGTGTAAGATGTTAAGAGTTGGTACCTATTAATGAGTTATGGGCCATAGAGTTTTTTATCAACATAAAATCCTGTAATAATCTTTTTCGAAATATATTTGTTGATGAGATCAAGAAGATGCAGTCCATTATCCACAGGAATTTCTTAATTCTTTAAACCCGAGTAGCCTCCCCCCACATTCTCTCAAGTTAAAAATTGGTGCCCCAATTATTTTACTTAGAAATCTTAAGCCACCAAATTTATGTAACGGGACTCGACTTCAGGTTAAATTTCTTCGCAATAACGTGATCGTTGCAACAGTTTTGACTGGTCCAGCGGTTGGTCAAACAGTACTTATACCTCGGATCCCAATGATTCCAAATGATTTGCCTTTTCATTTTAAAAGAGTCCAATTCCCAATTAAATTTCTTTTGCCTTTGCCGTAACGATAAATAAATCACAGGGGCAAACATTTAAATATGTAGGATTAGATTTACGGCAAGACTGTTTTTCGCACGGCCAACTATATGTCGCGTTGTCAAGATCAGGTTGCGGAAACAATCAATATATTCTTCTGCCACAAGAAAATAAAACGAAAAATATAATTTACTCAGAAGTACTTTAAAATAATATTTTAACCCGGTTTAAAGTGGACGGACACTCCCGCCTATAGTCGTAATTCTTATGTGTCTGGCTGAATGTCGAACAGATAGACAGCTATTGCCTGCGACTTATACAATTTAACTTAATCTATATTTTTCTTAATATTATAAAGCTGAAAAGTTTGGTTGTTTGTTATGAACGCGGTAATCTCGGGAAATACTGATCTGATATGAAAACTGTTTAAATATTCAATAGTCCATTTATTGAGGGAGGCTATATTTATCTCGGTATTTCCACGGAAACGAGAAAAACGCGGGTGAAACCGCGGGGCAACGCTAGTTTAATATAAACTAGTGCTTGACTGCGATCCCACCTGATGGTAAGCAGTGATGCAATCGTTGATGTTGAGACGCACTAGTTTATTAAGAGCCTATTCACTCTAACCTTGAAGACACCCAAATTATAATCGAATGGGAAGACCTTAGCAGGCAAATTGTTCCAGTCCTTCGATGTACGTGGCATAAACGACGAGTCGAAACGCTTAGTCCGGACCGTAGAGGTTTCAACAACGTAAGGGTTACAAACGGAGGGTACGAACGTAGGGTTGTTGAATTTGTTCAACAACCGTAAAGTAGGCGTTGGCCTACTCTTAACGTAGGTACGAACGTTGATGTAAAATTAGAACAGTAATACTGTAATTTGATGGCCTTTGACCGAAGTTACCCCGAGGGCGCAAAGTTAATAGACATTTGGACAAGCTTAACTCTGCTACTCACTTATGCATGCTTAAACAAACAATTATTTTCAATGCTATCCACAAAAGTAAACTTTAGGAAGCAACTGAGTGGTCCTCTGGCCAAGGAAAACCTGACCAGGGCAAAATATAGGCGTGAGGATGAACCTTGACCTTTACCCAAAGGTAGGCAGCCGTCATTCATATTGCTCCAGAAGCAGGGGTCAGTCATCGACGGTCTCAAGAACGCTCACCAAATCTTCCAAGACGACTCATGTTATGGCCCCGACAGTTTATAATCAGCTGCCTGTAGCTATTTCTGGTGCCCCAACTATAGGGAGCTTCAAAGCTCGTTTGAAAAAATGGCTTATCGAGCAAGCTTTTTATTCTTTTGACGAATTTATGATTTAATTTAATTTAACTTTGACGCGAATGTTAATTTTGAATGAAAATTATTTTGACTTTTATTTTAATTTGACTTCGATTATTATTTGTTTTTTTATTTTTTTATTCCTTGTATTTTATTTTGTTTGACATTTTTTATTATTTGACATTGTTAGGTACCTAATCATTTGTTGACAAATTTTATGTAACATTCTATAAATGACTTGTAAGAATCCCTTACCAATAAATTACTATGACTATGACTATGACTATGACTATACCTTAAATTAGAAGCGACAGGCTTCATTTTAGCTTAGGTTATGTTTCTAAGGGGCTTACGCCGGGAATTTGTCAATTGTTTGTTGTAACAAGTAAATAAACAGCACTAGTTGGTCGACGGGGTGACCTGATTCTATTGCACATTCCGATGTTGTTTACAATCATGTAGGTCAGTAGTTATATTGACAAGGGTGACACGGTTGGCGCAGTGGATGAGCGATTAGCTGCTGCGCTGTGTATCGCAGGTTCAATTCCTATGTTCGATTCCCGAATCGGGTCTCAAAGTAGTTGAGCTCCTTAGTAGTTCTGAGTTGAACCACACGAATACTGACAAATGCTTGCACTGACTGGACAGGTCCGCCCAGAACTGCGTTATTCTTTCTTCAAAATATGTTTTGACCATTACATGTTTGCTGTATGGACTTTAAAAGAGACTTTGACCCCTGAGTTTGTTTCGGTGTTTCTTTTCAGGGTAGTCAGCTAGGAAACACCGGCTTCATCTAGTTTAAAATGTACAAAAAAATTGACATGTAAAAGTGTTTTTAAAAAAACCTATTTGCAAAATAAATATCATTTATCAAAGATTTTTCCGAATCGCAAAAAAAGTTTTATTTTGTGATGTAACTACAAATTGTTTTTAAACTTGACTACACGTGCTAGATACAAGTAAACCAACAAATATGACAAGGGATTGCAACTGTCTCTTTTAAACACAGGTTACCTCGTAACCTATCTAGAAGAGCAGTAATGCACCCACTAACTAGTTTATGTAAACATGTGGCTGTGTAACACAAGAATTTACCTAAGCTAGTTCTAAATTTATCAATAAATTTATTATTATTACAATTTGGTGCCCCTGAGACTTAAAAGTCGTAAAAGTTTTGTTGCAAGCGTGAGCCCATCTCAAAGTAACACCACTCGGAGAGATGCGATCTCTGGCGGGAGAAGTTTAAACCTCCTGATGATTTTGTCGAGCCGTCGGAGAGCCTCTCTCCTGGACACGAGTTGCCATGGCCCACCTGGAAAACTCTAAACAGACTTCGCACCCAAGTTGGGCGCAGCAAAGACAATCTCCACAGATGGGGGTTCTCGGACGGTTCCGATCTTCAGTGTTTGTGCGGCGTCTCTCCGCAGACCATGTACCACCTTCGGTCCTGCATCACGTGCCCTGATCACGTAGGTACCTAATGACAGCATCAGCGGACGGCATTGCCGTGGCCGAATACTGGGCCAGGCAAGGAATTTAACTAGTTTTGCCATCGATACGCTAAGAAGATTATATTATTTATTTATGAATTGTCAGTTTTCAGACTTTTTCCTTTACTTGTGCTATGAAACCTACCTTCTAGCCAAATTTCAAGATTCTAGGTCAACAGGAAGTACACCATAAGTTTTTATTTCATTGCGAGTGTCGAAATATGAGCCTAAGCGGAGCACAAACGACCATATCTTTAGATCACTTTGATTTAGAAGTTAGATATTTTTCAGTGCTACAAAGAGTAACAGACCGGAGCATTTGATACATTTTAATTTTAGCTTAATACCTCCACGCATTTCTGAGAAAAAAGGTCTTGACCGGCGGACAGACTGACAGACGGACAACAAACATCCTCTAAGGGTTAAAAGTATAATTATATAATATACTTATAGGCGGCGAAGTAAACCAGGGTTCAGGTTAGGGACAATAAGCAAGGAGTTATTGTATGTGTAGCCATTATGGCCCAAGTCACTAGCCCGAATTAGGCCTTCCTTAGTTTAATCCTGTTTACCTTTAATGGTAATGGCTAACTAGGCCTTCTAAGTGAGGAGGACTTTCAAACAACGTCAATTATAACTTACCAAGCGTGCTAGGATCAAACATAAGTTATCCATCCTAACGTAATCCTGAAAAGTCGGTCCATTTAACTAATCTTGAATCATGAGTGTTTGCCTCCTTTCTCCTCGGTCGTGTCGGATCGCCGTCCCATCAAAAACGTTACCTACAATGCGTTCCAAATAAGAATAGGATCGATTGCCATGTTGTGACGTCACGTCATACTGTCAAATCGCAAGAAATTGGGCAAAATGGAAGAACTCAGAGATGAGCAAAATTGAAGAACTGGAGTCTGATTAAACTTTTTTCGTTCACAGTTCGTAAATAAATTAAATTTAAAAAAATTCTTGTTTTACTCACCCTATTAATTCTTCGATTTGACAGTATGACGTGACGTCATAACATGGCAATCGATCCTATTCTTATTTGGAACGCAATGTACATGTTAAAAATGCTGCCAAGACTCTCACTCTTTCGCTGTCAAAAGTAGTGAGTCTGTGTTTCCTGTTAGCCACAACCTAGGGGGTCTTTAAGTCAAGAGTGAATAGGTTATTTCTAGGCAAGCGTGCTCCATCGTCAACCATATCATCACTTACCTTCAGATGAGAAAGTGATCAAGCGCAAGCCTAAGCCAAGCGTCAATAATAAAAATAAAACCAGTCAAGTGCGATTCGGACTCGCGCACTGAGGGTTCCGTACAAACTTACATATGAAAACAGTTCAATTCCCGAATTAAGTTACGAAGATTTTTCCGAATCGGAAAAAAATGCTTTTATTTGTGACGTAACTACAAATTTACAGTTTTCAGTTTTTTCCTATACTTGTACTACGAAACCTTGCTTCATGCCAAATTTCAGGATTCTAGGTTAACGGGAAGTAACCTATGAATTTTGATTCCCTTCAGTGACGAAAAACACGTTTTTTGCGACATAAACGGCCGTAACTTTTTTTTCGTTAACTCAGAAGTTTGATTTTTTCACAGCTTCAAGGGACCGCAGACCTGAGTATATGGTTTTAATAACTCGACGCCTCCACGCGTTTTCGAGATAAAGGGTTTTGACAGACAGACAGACGGACGGACAACAAAGTGATCCTATAAGGGTTTCGTTTTTTCCTTTTGAGGTACGGAACCCTAAAAAATAGACCTTATGTCGAGCCATGTCGAGTATTTTAGATACTAATTTGTGACTTGTCAAATCACAAATTACCAATTATACAAAAAATATTATACAAAAAATAATCAGCGGTATTTTTTTTCTTTTTTGTTAGCTGCCTTCCTACTCCTGGGTCACTTATAGGTTCACTCATACCATTTTTTAGCAAGGGGTAGGTTACATTTATTACTTTTTTATAGCTAATTTATTTATCACGGTAATCTTGTTGATTATTTATTCTTTATTGCAATTTGAATATTATTCCACAATGCAAACTTGACGACTGCTGCAGTAGTTTCTCAACTTTGCACTATTTCCACGATTTGTCTTCATTCATCTCTGCCATCCATTATTCTTCTGAAACTTTCCATTTCTTGAGTTATTTATAGGTTTTTTTCTAATTACCCTGTCCCATTCTACAACGTACTGTCTTAAGTCTTAGAATATTAAGTTTGTTTCATTAATTATGTGCGACATCTTGAGTGGTCTCAATGTCCATAGCTTTAGCTTCTACTTCAAGTTCTACTTGTTTATCTTGATTAATATTTTAGCCTTTATTCAGTCGTTTCTGAGTAAAGGACACTTCTCTGCCGTGAGTTCTGTGTTTTTAGGGTTCCGTACCTCAAAAGGAAAAAACGGAACCCTTATAGGATCACTTTGTTGTCCGTCCGTCTGTCCGTCTGTCTGTCTGTCTGTCAAGACCTCGGATCGCGTCAGATCTCGGGAACGCGTGGAAGTATCGAGTTGAAATTAAAACCGGGTCTGCAGTCCCTTGTAGCTGTGAAAAAAATCAAACTTACGAGTATGAGTTAACGAAGAAAAAAGATACGGCCGTTTATGTCGCAAAAAAACGTGTATTTCGACACTCTCAAGGAAACCAAAATTCATTCATACTTCCCGTTGTCCTTTAATCCTGAAAACTGTAAATTTGTAGTTACGTCACAAAAAAAAACTTGTTTTGCGATTCGGAAAAATCTTCGTAACTCAATTCGGGAATTGAACTGTTTTCATAGGTAAGTTTGTACGGAACCCCTAGTGTGCGAGTCCGACTCGCACTTGCCCGGTTTTTTTTATAGGCTTGCGCTTGACTACTGTCTCACCTAATGGTAAGCGACGATGTGGTCGGCGATGGAGCACGCTTGCCTAGAAGTAACCTATTTACTCTTGGCTTAAAGGTTGTAGCTATCAGGAAACACAGACTCCGGTTGGGAATTCCACTCCTTACCTGTAGGCACAATGAATGTGTTCCTAAAACGTTTTGTGCGTATGGGTGGGATTTCAACCATTTACGCGCCGGCGTTCGCTTGGGGTTTAATGATTGATTTAATTTTGATTTTCTTATTCAATTTTGATTTTATTATTTAATATTGATTTTGCTATTTGATTTTGATTTTATTATTATATTTTTATTAATTGAATTTATATATTTAAGTACAATTTTATTTTTATTATCTAATTTCAATATAATAATAATACATAATTTCAATTTCATTAAATTTAATTATTTGTATTAATTTTATAATATGATTTAGCTTAATTGATTTTATTTTTACAAACTGTGATTTTAATTGTGATTGTTATGATTATTATTTTTTTATATTTGTATATGAGTCAATGTTACTTGCAATAAATATATTATTGTTATATACCGGTGTTGCAACACCGTACGTCTGGTGGTTCGATGATGGAACGGGCTGGGCGGAATTAAATTGTGCAATTCCGGTGCACACTCCTCGAAATATAAACGGTAGAATACCAACAGACTAGCAACTTGGAGCCGATGCTTAAAGCTAGAACGACATTAGACCGACGCACACGTGTAACACGCCTGATTTGTACGTAGAACGATGTCGCGTGACGTGGATCAAGTGTAAATCTACAAGTCTAGTTTCCATATAAAATGTATGGAGACCGACGCGCCCAGATCGGCGTGTGTGGCACACGTGTGCGCAGTGTAGTTCTAGCTTAAGACTTTGGAGTTTTGACTCGATGAGTGCATCATCACTGATGATCTTCTTGGTTCGTGTAATATAGTTGGGAAGAGGTTCTTTCTTTCTTTCCATCTTCGTTCCTACAGATTTATTGATACGTAATTCCTTACAATTATTATGGTGCCAAAGTAATGTCTGTGTACTTCCTATAACTTAAACCACACCATAGTTACATGCACGTAACACAGTGCCTGACCTAATATAACCACCACTATTACCTGAACTTCCCTCCCCCCAGACTTCTATCCACAAATTAAAACACATGAAGGAAACGTTGGCCGGTGTGGTAGGTCAAGTCTGGCCGGTCTAACACGGTGCCACGTCACTGGAACCAATCGAATGACGCTTGGAACGTTTTTATTTGATCTCGTTGGCGATTTAAATTGGACTGCGGAACGTTCTGATAGGACGGTTACCATTTGTAGTTCGATAAAAAAAATAACACGCCAGTAAAAGTCGAATGGAACGAATAAAAATTGAGTCACTCTAAAGTCAATGTTTTTCTAAGCTTTAAGAGAGATAAAGATAATTTTCCACATGATATGTATTGATATAGGTACCTACTAGCTGCTACCAGCAGCTTGAACGTAGAACATTGTCCCAAGGGAACATTCTCCCTTGCCAAATTTCATCCAAATCCGTTCAGCCGTTCGAGAGTGTAGAAGTATGAAATATACACACTCACAAACTTTCGTCTTTATAATATTAGTGTTTTGTTTTTTTTTTTTGAAGTGAAAAATCGTCAGATAACTGCTCCCACTCTAGGTGGAGCGCGAGGGAGTGTCACAACGCGTCGTCGTCTCAGACTTGATCCTTACTGGGCGGCTGGACGGCAAGCTACCTATTGCTTACCGTCTAATTGCCACGCGACTCTCGGCGCCTAAGGCGTAGTTTGCAGAATAACTAGGGCGCAGTTTACAGAATAACTTTACGTTTATTATGTATTAAATTTATTTGGGCTTCTCATGTTCCATCAAGTAATAAGTCAAAGAAACTTCTCAGTACAAATTAGTCAGTAAAGCCCAAGTAACCGTGGATATATATCAAAAACTGCCTTTATTTCGAAACTTCAAAGAATAAATCTATCACGAGAAGCGCTCCAATAAAACTCACTTAAAACTTACGTCTCATAAACAGTATGAATAATAAGTTAAGTCAAGCAAATCCATAACAACGTGTTGCAAAACTTTCACATTTGACACATTGGAGTTTAAAAGAAATAGAGACAAAGAAAAGTCCTCGCTAAGTTTCGTGACAACCCTATGAACTGGTGTGAACTAGTTTATTCCAGACTATCGATTCTTTACTGACATGTTTGAAGTGCCTTGTAACCTAGCAGTTTGTTTCTTGCAGAAAATTGGAATTTTAAAACGTGCGATCTGGATTTATTTGAATCATTTTATTTTTATTTTATTGGGGACAAAAAACAGATGCACAAATATGTAACCCACTCCAATGTCAACATCTTAACGTCATACCAAAGAATTTTGTTAAGTTCCCTGTTTGTCTGTACTAATAAAAAATGGCAATAGTTGGAACAGACATGGGTTTTAGTCAGTAAAAGTCTGACACTTCCTCTCGCTCTAAATCCTACTCCATAAATTAAATTAGTAATATCATTCAGAATTCTCTCTAGAAAATGAAGTAATCAGTGACTATTTCGAAGTATGTGAAACAGAGAGTAAAGTCCCATATACCTCCTTTGAAAGGGGAGGATCCTCCGACCAGACGGGTGTTATGTCTGGTGGGCAACAGCCCGATAGATGATTTCGGGTTGTTCTATATGTTTTAAACGTGCGGAGATCTTTAATTGCGCGATGCAGGATTAGTGCTTAGGTGACGCCATAGATGTCGCTACATTACTCCCCTCCGGAGATCGGAGATCGATGGTTCTTGATGCGTGCCAGGCCAATGGTAGGTTAGTTCCAGTGGGTCGGAACCGAATGTCGCATAGTTCTCGGTGAGTCGGAACTGTCTGCGGTGATGCCTCAGTGAGTCGGGGTGGTGCTTTCCCAGTGAGTCGGGATGATGCCCCAGTGAGTCGGGGTGATAATGTCCCAGTGAGTCGGGATGATGCTGCAGGCTCCAGTGAGTCGGAGTAGTGCTGTGCGACGTAGTGGCTTGACTGCTGGCGTCGACCAGGAGAGGATCTTCATGGCTCTTCATGTGACTGGCCGAAGGTGCGGTGTGCTTAGCCAAGGTCGCTGATGAGGCTGAGGGTGATGACCAGGCAGGCATGCTGGTGGTCATGATACCTTTTTATAGCCGTAGGTGCTGGCTGTATGGCTCGCTGCTCGAAGGCTTGAGGAAGTGATGATGACGTCACGAAGTAGTGGCTGCACGAAGGCTGCGCTGACGTTCATTGTCGAGGGTCACCAGTTTCGAGGTATGCGGAACAGAGAGTAAAGTCCCGCAAACCTCCGTTGAAAAGGGAGGATCCTCCGTCCAGACGGGTGTCATGTCTGGTGGGCAACTGATAGATGATTTCGGGCTGTTCTATATGTTTTAACCTTTTGAGTGCGTAATTAGAGACACAATAGAAAGACAATGGCGCGTTAACGCCGGCGTTAATGCGGGGATCAACAGCTTAAACGCGCGGAGAACTTTAATTGCGCGATGCAGGATTAGTTCTTATGTGACGCCATAGATGTCGCTACAACTACAATAGTATACCCTAAACTTCATTATTAAGCCAAACCTCAGCCAGATTATGTACCTAGATAGTTATAGGATGAAACAATGAATATAACTGCTTCAGAACAAGGTAGATATAACAGCCAGCCCCCAGACAGACCTTTGCGTGTACATGACCAACTTTACGGTCATATAAACAAGGCCAATCTACTAGAAACAGGAACTTAACCGATTAGCCCTAACGTCCTCAGATAAGGGGTCTTGACTAGTGTAGCCAGGTGTCCCACTTTGCGCGGGAAGTTCCGATTTTTAAAGGTCTAGTGACACGTCCCGATTAACCCTTGATCGGGACGCCAAAGGTCTCGATTTTTCACTAACCTCCTTAGTCTGTTAAATCGCCATTTTTGTTCCGCTAAATTTTAGTCTAATTCATATCAACGCACAGCCGAAACTGGGCCTAGGAGCGTGAAATTTTGGACAAGGATTCCTTTTATGACGTAGGCAAGCACTAAGGCTGCCTGTCCACCGGAGCGGAGCGAGGCTGCGGAGCGTAGTTGCACACTGTTTTTTTTTTCAGTATGCGGACCTAGGCTGCGAGCATGCCACCATGGCGACGACATTTCGCGCCCGCACCCGCACTCGTTTCTCCTCTCCGTTTCCCCGTTCCGCTTCCCCGCTTCGCTTACCCGCTCCGCTTCCCGGTTTTGTATGAATTTTTAAACTAGTTCGTACTCCCTGTCCACTGAAGAGGAGCGGAGTTTTTGTGCAATCCTATTGCTTAATATTTCTCCGTTTCTCCGCTCCGCAGCCTCGCTCCGCTCCAGGGTTCATCCCCTTCCACGGGTAGTGTGAAAGTGAAACCCGGGGCCCTGGGACGAAGGCAGTGGGTTTTTAGTCAGTAAAAGTCTGACACTATTTTTCGCTCCGCCCAAGAGCGGGATTTGTCATAAGATGATTTTCCCACCTAAAAAAAAAAAAAAAAAAGCGTTCATCCCCTAGGAGGGTGACACGGGGCTCCAAAGTTTGTATGGAGAAACCTACTTACACGCCGGCGAAACCGCTGATAGAAGCTTGTTTTAATATATTTTTGGTTTTACATTTCCCTGTTTTTGTCTTCTATCAAAATTTAATGTTTTGTTTTTCTCGTATGAATCTTGTGTAGCGACAGACCAGGATCAGGACCAGGTAGGCATGCTGGTGGCCAGGATACCCTTTATAGCCGTGTGTGCTGGCTGTATGGCTCGCTGCTCGAAAGCTTGAGGAAGTGATGATGCCGTCACGAAGTAGTGGCTGCACGAAGACTGCACTGACGTTCTTTGTCGAGGGGTCGAGGTTCACCAGTTTGGAGGTATGCGGAACAGAGTGTGAAATCCCGCAAACCTCCGTTGAAAAGGGAGGATCCTCCGACCATACGGGTGTTATGTCTGGTGGGCAGCTGCCCCTCAGATGATTTCGGGCTGTTCTATATGTTCAAATCGCACGGAGAACTTTAATTGCGCGATGCAGGATTAGTTCTTATGTGACGCCATAGATGTCGCTACATCACTTGAAAAGAAATCTTAGCCTTTCTGAGATGGAGCGCTCCCCGACAGGGTTAGTCCGTTTTTTTTTTTTTTGTGGCAATTATAGCAGCTGTCCAAATTTGAATACCAAAATCCCGATTATTTTCATCTTTCATCCCGAATTTTCACTTACTGTAACACTAGGCCTGACGTCAACCAGCCCATTACCCCTTAATATTCCCTTAGCGCAACGGTTTTCCATTTAACTTCGTACATTCTAAACAGTTGGCTTTCGCGCCCACTTTCAAATTCAGCGCATATTTAAAGGCTTCTCTCAAAGTGGTGTTGTTTAACTTTTTAAGCTGGTTTTAGGCCGACGTCGGCACATCGAAGCTTTTAATGAGTGTGGAGGAGTGACAGTTTTACACTTCAGTGGCGCTCGTAAATGTAATGGAGGTTCGTTCACACAATGGAGTTTGATGGTCCACTAACGATATATATGTATGTCGTGGCCAGATCTCAGAATTGATCACATCATGAAATGGCCAACTACAACTGGCCAGATCGTTTAAACGTTAATATTTGATGATATGTCAATCCTCGTTTGGCCATATCATTGATGTAGGATTTCTATGATAATAGCCTATGAAATTGCCGTTTTTTTTTAAAACGGGTTGCTTTGAAGTGTTATGTCTTAGGATTGATTGGAATTTTAAGTTCAAATAAACTGTATATTAAAGGTACGTTATTTTTTTTTCGAAATTAAGTATTTATTGGTTTCTTTGCGTTTTGTCATCATCATCATCATTTCAGCCGAAAGACGTCCACTGTTGGACATAGGCCTCCCCCAAATGTCGCCACAATGACCGGTCCTGCGCGTCTCGCATCCATCGGATTCCCTATACCCTCACCAGGTCCTCGGTCCACCTTGTGGGAGGCCTTATAACGCTGCGTCTTCCGATACGTGGTCGCCATTCCAGAACCTTTCGTCCCCATCGACCATCTGTTCTGCGAGCAATGTGCCCTGCCCACTGCCACTTAAGTTTGGCGATTCTTCGGGCTATGTCTGTAACCTTTGTTCTCTTGCGGATATTTTCATTTCTGACGCGATCACGCAAGGAAACTCCGAGCATAGCGGAGCGGGAGATAGTGTCAGACTTTTGCTGACTAAAAACCCACTCCTGTTCCATCGTTGCCTTTCGTACCAGGGCCGAGTCTTCCTTTCAGAATCAGACCCTTGGCCCCAGTAGGCTTCGACCCTGATGGGCCCCTACAGTTGCTGAGGCGGTGGTGGGATATCTGCCAATTATTTCACCAGCTCTATTACATCTTAACATAACCAGCTAAGTAGAGTTATACCATCCCAAATTCACAAGGTCACCAGTCGTCATATGTAAGGTAGGAGAAAAGTTTTACGCTGAGAGATTATGTGGCACCTTATGTACGTAATGTGAACTTTGTGGAGTTTCTAATGTGAGCACGTGCGTGTAATTACTTAAGTTCCCTTACATTCCCTTCTCGACGAGTTGTACTTGTCATATTATTTAGAAGTTTTTCTGAAAAGGATTTTAAAATCTGAACACAATCATCATCATCATCATCATGTCAGCCGAAAGACGTCTACTGCTGGACATAGGCCTCCCCCAAGTGTCGCCACAATGAACGGTCCTGTGCGTCTCGCATCCATCGGACTCCCGCAACCGTTACCAAGTCATCGGTCCACCTTGTAGGAGGCCTTCCAACGCTACGTCTTCCGGTACGTGGTTGAATCTGAACACAATATGGACTCAATTTTATTATCATAGCATATTTTAATGTTCCCACTGCTGGGACTTAGGCGTCCTCTCTAGGAGAGGGAATGAGCCGTAATCCACCACGCGACCCATTGCGGTTTGGTAAAAGTCATATGTGTTCGTGTTTTTAGTTCTAGGACATGCCGGTTTTCTCACGATGTTTTCCTTCACCTTTTTGAAGGCAGTGGTGATATAATAAATTACAGAAAAAATGTGCCTTGCTGAGTTTGAACCGATCTACAACAACTTTTAAGTCAGGGCACCATAGCTCTGCTATTTTATTAAGCAGATATAAGTTAAATTTAAGACCGCGTTATCGCATTAGGTATTTACCTGTAATGTTAGTTGTAAGGGAGACAATAAATAATATGGTGACAATGTATTGTTCTTCTCTTCCTCCTTCCCAATCACCATTAAACACTGCTGAGTTTTTTATCCGTTTCAACTTGACAAGAGTTTTTCCCCATATATGTCGACCATTTTTCTGGTAGCTAACCAGCCCCCCTAGCCCAGTTACAATCGTATCGTTCGCCCGAACGCCTCGAGTAGGCCACGCCTCCGATTCCTTTGTTCTGACGTCATCTCAACGCTCAGTCACGTGGTCAGAACAAAGGAATCGGAGTATGTAGTGTAGATTGTAACTTGGCTAGGGGGCAGTTGTAGCTATTTGACCCGACCACGGCAATAACTATTTTTTCTTATCAAAAAATACTGGTGACGTGGTTATTTTCAAGAGCTGTTATAAATCCTCATATATACTAAAACAGATTAACCACTAATTTATTGCCCAATTTTCCTTGTAGAAATCATAATAAAACGACTGCTGTAATTTCTGTGGACATATAAACTACATAAATAGTATAAAACAAAGTCGGTTCCCGCTGTCTGTCCCTATGTATGCTTAGATCTTTAACACTACGCAACGGATTTTGATACGGTTCTTTTTAATAGATAGAGTGATCCAAGAGGAAGGTTTATATGTATAATACATGCATATTATAGTAGAGAAACAATAGGTATTGGTCTCTAAAGTGATATCGTAAATAAACACGTTTTTTTGCGCTTACATTGCAAACGCTGGCTGAACCCTACGAGATAGATCAAAATAATGTACTACAGTATTGTATACTTTAAAAAGGTCTACAAAAAAGTCCTTGATGGTATATGTCTATCTCTTAGGGATAACCCACAATAACCATTTTTTATCCTTTACTTTTTACGAGAAATAATGGCTTATTTACGAAGCGTTTTTAAGCAACACAGCATCAATCCATATCCAATTAAGTACCTTAATACATTGTGCATTTAATATAGAAACTGCAACAGCCTGGCAGCGGATATTAGCATTACAGCCCCCCTAGCCAAGTTACAACCGTTTTGTGTCGAATTCCGTTCTCCAATCGGTAACACCTCGGTGTCAGCAATTGTAGAAAACGATAAGTTGTTGTTGTGCGCCTGATTCGCCGCTCGTTCTACAATGTCGTTCACATGCCGTTCTATAATAAAAAAGGATGTAGCGTTGAACATTGTAGAATCGATAACAATTCATTCTATCATTTTGAACGATGTGAACTTGGCTACGAATTTTCTATTCGTTTGTTCTGACCACGTGATTTAACGTTGAGATGATGTCATTCCCATACATTTGATTAGTATTCGACTAGCGTTAACGATTGCAGATTATCAACTTGGCTAGGGGTGCATGCCTACTGCTAGCGTGTATAGCTTGAATGCTTACCTATTGTATCTAATTGATTTGACCCTATTACGTTTATACACGCTTATACTTCTTTACCCCTTTAACCGCTCGCGTTGGATTGGTCCGACTAGTGTTTTCTTGTCCTATTCGCCAGGACCGTGCGTTTGCGACTGGGCACTCCATCTCGTTTCGCTCTTCAATCCCCATAGGTGAGAGAAGAGCTGAAGAGATGGAGTATTTGTTCGTGGATGTGCGACCCTGGTGAAATAAACGCGAGAGCGTCGGGTATATCCGACGGTTAAAAGGCTAAACAATAATATGAGATGAGATGATATTTTCAAAATTATGGTACTGAAAGCCCTAAGATATATGAGGCCATTTAAGTAATACGTAAGCACTACAGGGGGATGAATCTTTACTTTGGTTATTTTTGGATGGTGATTACGTCAGCAAGATATATTTTATAAGTTTTTTAAGAAAACGATTAATGTAATTGAAGACTATAGCAACTAAAGGAACCCTGGTTTTAGTAAAAGTCTGACACGCCCTCTCGCTCCACCCAGAGCGGAAGGAGTTATTTGAAAATTTCCAATTTAAAAAAGGGGTAAAACTTTGAAGGGTACCTATTTTTATGTTATTTAAATATTGTGTGCTGCTTTTAACTTCAATGAATTAATTTTCGAGTCTAATCTTATAAGCCCATTGTGTCCCACTGCTGGGTGAAGGCCTCCCTCTCCTTTTTCCACACGTGTTCTTCTACCATTGCGGGTCAATCCCTCCGAGTCTAGTTCATCTCTCCACGTTCGTCTTGGTCAGCCGCGATGTCTCCTTGCGTTTAATGGGACCCAATAAGTGGTTCTTTTAGCCCACAGCTTTAATTTAAAAAAAATGTTGCTTTGTTAGAAATCAATATAATGTTATCAAAGCGAAGAACTTAGGTTTTTCAAGAGTTTTGTTTCATTTCACCCCTTTTGTTGGTACATTATAGACTTTTTGCCAATCGTAATCGCTGAAAGAAGCCCCCTTTATCGAGGCCCTTTATAATCATTTAATAAGACCCCAAAAACACCTGGTTTCTCCCATGACTCTCCAAAAACCAGGTAGGTATCGTGTAATTGCGTCGACCCCGGAATGCATAACGGGGACTTGCCAGTCATTAGGGTTGTAATGTTGGGGTCGCGGGATTTCCGACTGAACCCTACATCCCTACCGGATCAGGTACGAAGGGGGGTGAAGAGGGGGTGTCTTTATAAAATGTCACCCTTTATTCATATGATTAATCTATACAGCTGAGTTGGATTGTTGTCCAGAAGTTTTTGGTAAGGGTTATTTTTTGTGGAGTTATGAAGGATATGGTGTTTTTACCTTCCTGTACGGCAGTCGCTTTGTTCCGATGGGCTAAAAAGAAATAACATTTTAACATGCGCGTGACAAGACATGGTTAAAAGGATTATAGACAAGTCTAATTTTGGTAACGGTTGCGATGTATTTTTTTATTTTTTAATTCTATTTGCGTGTAAGATTTAAGAACTAGACATGGTGCCAGTTTTTACTTGATGTAGGTGTAGAAAAAGTAGCACAATTCTTATGCGATATTGATTGTCAAATATATATTTAAGATTTATCTCCTGACATTTCAGTATAGTTTAAGAAAAGCATTGTTTGTGATTGATTTGTGCTCAGCATCTTGAAACTAGTCATCATTTTAATTTAATTTATTTTGTAAATTTAATTTTTTGTTTTAATTCGAATTTATCGCTCACATGAGTACAATACAATTTAATTTAATAATTTAAATATTTCGAACTATGTATTTTATACTTGTCAAATAATGTATTTCCAGAATCTTATCGAATCTTATCTAATTTATATCCAATATTAATTCAATTTAATTTATAAAATAATAATTTATATGTGTTGTCAAATTGTGTAAGCTGTGGACACCTTTCAGAATCGAATGTCTATAAAATTACCTATCTGTATAGCGTCTTGTTAATATGTCGTTGGTGTTCCTCATAATAATAAATAAATACCGTAGTTATTGATCTTATACCTTTTTAAGTTTTCTGAAAATCGTTATTACTGTTACAATATCACTTTGTTTAGATTCTCTGCTATTCGGCTAACAACGTAGACACGTATTTTTTATTATTATTCTGCGGATTTCGCTTAACCTCTGTCACACCTGATATCAAGCGATGGACCACGCTTGCTTAGACATAACCTTGAAACATAACTCTTGACTTAAAGAGGTTGTAGCTATCAGGAACCAGATTCCAGCAAGGAACTCCAATCCTTAACTGTACGCACAACGAATGTGTTCCGAAAGCGTTTTGTGCATATGGATGAGTTATCCACCATGTAACGTTGACGCATTGCCGTGCATCTAGTGGTCCGATGATACACGGTGGAGCACATGGTGGAGGTGTGCCCCGCTTGGGAAGACCAACGCCGTGTCCTCGTGGGGGCGATCGGCGGCGGCGATCTCTCGCGCCGGGCCTTGGTACAGGCCATGGTCCGGAGCGAGGAGAAGTGGCAGGCGGTCGCCTCCTTCTGCGAAGCAGTAATGCTAGCAAAGGAGGCGGCCAATCGCGTAAGGCAACGGTCCTCACGCCCCAACCACCGCCGGGATTCCGATCCCGATTTCCGGCCACCGTAGACGCGTGCTTGCGGACGGCAAGCAATGGGTAGCTCGTCGTCCGACCGTCCGGTAACCGTCCGGACCGAGCCCAAGTCGTCGACGGCGCGTACTGTTCCACGCGCGCCTCAAGGATATGTCAGCAACTGTAGGGGCCTAGCAGGGTCGAAGCCTACTGGGGCCAAGGGTCTGATTCTGAAAGGAAGACTCGGCCCTGGTACGAAAGGCAACGAAGGAACAGGAGTGGGTTTTTAGTCAGTAAAAGTCTGACACTATCTCTCGCTCCGCCCAAGAGCGGGGGATGTCATAAGATGACTTTCCCACCGAAAAAAAAAAGTGGGCCGATGATGAAACGGGCTTGGCGGAATTAAACTATGCAATTTCGACGTATAGTCCTCGAAATGTAACGGATAGAAAGCCGACAGGCTAGTTCGGTGTCGATGCTATTTCAAGAGATAAATTGAACCACCCAAACCCATATACGGATGCCATCCAATCAGCACCACGTCTGCATACCAAGTGGTACCCAGAAGTTAATTCTAAGCGTGTCTAAACGTTTCCTACAGTCTTGGAGTTCAGCCAGAGATAACACCAACTTACTACGCTCAAGTACACCTTTTAAACTCATTTACATTCATATTCCCTATCGTCACTTTGCGATCGGAACCCGGTTGGGGGACAGGGATGGAGGTATACAGATGCTAATGTGCTAGAGCGGGAGCGAGGAGTTATCTGTAGGAAGTACAGGCTGTTATCATTTTTATGTACCGCGTAATGTTACTGTGTTATTCCTGGTTTGATAGTGTAATTTGCTGGAGGTTTTAGGCTGTGAAGTCTTAACTGTATTTCAGGCTTTCTGCAATCAATGGGCTGTGGGACAAAAAGAGAGGGAGAGAAAGAGTTATTTATTTACTTATGGGCACGCCAACAGCATTATATTCAGAATTTTTTTACATGAAGTTTAAATAAATAAATAATAAATACAAATCGTTTTACTTGTTTATATATACGAGTTTTAGTGTGATCCTTTGTAGAGCTACTGACATATGGTTGACTGTACACGTACACCTCTAAATCCTGTAATTCTAACATTTGATGTTACAAAGGAATGTTAGTTCTTGCTTTATACTGTCTCGGTTGAAGTACAACACACGAATAACTTTGTTTTTAATTAGCATTCGCTTACAAACTCGTAATGAGCTTTTCTTAGTGGGGAAAACAAACAATACAGGCAATCTGTCATCATCATCATCTTCCTGCCCTTGTCCCCTTTTATTTGGGGTCGGCGCAACACGTTTTTTTCTTCCATTCTGTCCTGTCACTCGTCACGCTTACTCCCTTTTCTTTCATATCACTTCTCACACAATCCATCCATCTTTTCTTTGGCCTCCCTCTCCCTCTCTATCCATCCACATGTAAACTGTCGTAGGGTATTTATTCTGAGAACCTTAACTGGAAAAACATTTAAGAGGGTCCTTCCCCACTCCTCTATTGTCAACGCGAGCATGGTTTAAAAGCTTGTTGTTTCATCCAACGCAATGTTTTTTAAAGAAGCAACGTGAAAAAAGAGAGATAATGTCTGAAAACTCTGCAGGCATTCGGTAATCCCGTCATTTACTCGAATATTTCTCAAAACTGGTTCTTATTCGTTGCTTTTTTGAAAAAGTAAAATAATTTCATTATTCAGAATCTTGATTGAATTTTCAAGGTTATAGTTATTTTCTTTATTTTTTAAAATTTATAAATACATTGTGAAGGGCCAAAGTTCACGCAAAATAGCAGATTTTCAGAGTTCTTTACTGGATTAGTTTTACACAAATTTAAAAATTGATTTCAATTGAAGCCTAGATAATATCCACAAGGTATTTTTTCAAAATATGTAATGAAAAATGTGTAATAACGTCATAATCGCGTTAGAGCGCTTGTATGAAAAACAGTGAACATGTATGTCGAGTTGCATCTCCATAAGTTGTCACAACCTCAGCAAAGCTTGGCGAGAAGGTTGACTCGAAACATTTGCTGCTAAATACTGAGAAAAACATTAGGAATAGTGACATTCGTATGGAAAACAAAGTGAGTGTATGCTATACCAAAAACAATACATTCTAAATCTTAGATAAACCTTGCGAAGACAAAAGAAAAAAAAAACTATAGACTGTCGCATGCATACTCATTTGTTTTTTAGGTTTTCGTACCCAAATTGTAAAACGGTATCTTATTACTAAGACTCCCGTCTGTCTGTCCGTCTGTCACCAGGCTGTATCTCATGAAACGTGATAGCTAAACAGTTGGGATTTTCACAGATGATGTATTACTGTTGCCGCTATAACAACAAATACTAAAAACAGAATAAAATAAATATTTGAGTGGGGCTCCCATACAACAAACGTGATTTTTTGCCGTTTTTTGCTACGGACTGTACGAAACTCTTCGTGCGGGAGTTCGACTCGCACTTGACCGTCTTTCCTATAATTCGATTTTCAAATTCATATTTAGAATACAATTATCTAACCTGCCAGTAAATATTTTAAATAAATCACTAGTTAGTTTCCGTTACACAAGAAACTAATATCCTCAACTACTTAAATATAAAATATCATAAACAAAATATTCCTAACCCTTCACTTTGACTTATGAGGCCTGTAAACCAACGGCTACATTAGCGGGTTGTAGGGTATCGTAGTAATAAACCTTGGCAAAATACGGCAGGTCAGGACACCCACATTACACAGGTTTAGGGCTGCCAGAGGTTATGTTGTAAAGGGGTATATTTGTACACCAATCTTTGGTCCCCTCCCCTGGAGAGGAGAGGCTTGAGTTCCAAAGGTTTCACTGGCCAATTGGTCTAGTGGTTAGTGACCTTGACTGCTATGCCGGAGGTCGTGGGTTCGTTTCCCAGCCGGGACAAATGTTTGTGTGATGAGCACAATCATTTGTTCTGTGTCTGGGTGTAATTTATCTGTGGAATATTATTATAGGAACATTACAAGGCCAATTATGTTTATTTATGTATTTTATGTTAATCTTTGGTAGTCGATCGTAGATTCTAAGTAGTTGAATGCGAACCACCAAGTCATAGTGATCTCGGTAGGTGTCCAAATTAAAAGAAAGTCATAGTGATCTCGGTAGGTGTCCAAATTAGAAGAAAGTCACAGTGATCTTGGTAGGTGTCCAAATTAGAAGAAAGTCACAGTGATCTTGGTAGGTGTCCAAATTAGAAGAAAGTCACAGTGATCTTGGTAGGTGTCCAAATTAGAAGAAAGTCACAGTGATCTTGGTAGGTGTCCAAATTAGAAGAAAGTCATAGTGATCTCGATAGGTGTCCAAATTAGAATAAAGCTGATAATTGTGACCAGAGGCCTTATCATGACGTGTTAAATAAATAAATCTTATATTTCGGACAAAGTCCATAGTTGGTTAGTATACACAGAACTTAAAAACTAGTGTTAGTACTTATAACTACCGGAAACATTTTTTTACGTATTAAACGCCACAGGGGCATGCAGGCGTACCCAATGCTCCAGTATGGGACTATCCCACCTGTCCATTGTCTTCAAATGTAAAAATGTCAAGCGTGCGAGCAAGAAAGAAGGATGATGCTATACAGCCCTATAAGAAAAACCAAGAAAACAGTTTATTTACGCGAAATGACGCAATCTTAAAACTAGCTAACAATCATAATCAATAGACAGCAAAAAAAAAAGATAAAAATTTAGATCAATATAAAGTCTCCATCCCTTTAACAATTCAGTTTAGTTTTCAAATGCATCGCATTAAGAACTCGTGGTAGGGCCTCAGTAAGATGACTTTTGCTTCCAGCCTTTTTGGTGTGGAACTGGATAAAACCGGTTTTTTATTATTATTTCTTTGCCTCGCTTTAAAATAAACTTTTCCACACGCTAGGAATGAGTCGTGTATGTGTGAGTGCATTCAAAAACATGTGAACTCACATACCCAAGATACCCAGACTAATAACAAATGTCAGTACGCTATAAAAATGTATTTATTTATTTATTTTTTACATTATAACACCTTTACAGACTAGTCCAAGGCGATGTTATAAATAACACTTAATATATCTACAGAGTTATGATATTCTTAAATTAATTAGGATGTATTTTCTAGACCCTTCTCAATAATTATTTGAGCTGCTTTTAAAAATTTGGGCAGGTTTTGGCCAAATATATCCTCCGATGGTGCTATATTATAAATAATACGTATGGCTCGTGAGAAAGGGACCAACTTTAGGAGGTTAGTCCTAGCAGACGGTACCTCTAAGAGAGCGGGGGTGCGCGCGCGCCCACACGCCAAGCGCGCGCAGCCGCAGCGGTTCCAGCACGTCTGGGTGGTGCAACAACCCTATCACTACACTAGCCACGTACTTGACCAGTGCGAGATCCCTTCTTACCTTCAGTCTAGTATATCCGACAAGCCTAGATAAAATGGGTAAACCCCATATTATTTCAAGTACAGAAATCTCGTAAATTTATTTAGGATCTTTTCCAACTTGAGGCTGTACTTTTTCTCATGAGGGTTCCATTCTTTTTCCATTCAAAATGTTTGTTCTGTGCGGGAATCAAACTAGCATCACCTATTGCAGCAGCCGTTCGCTCAACCACTGGGCTAACCATGCCGTCTTTAGATTATTATGTTTCTCACTAGATGGTAACGACAATGCTTTCAACGATGGAGCACCCTTGCTTAGGAGTAACTTTTCTACTTAACTGTACGCACATTGAAAGTACCTATATAACCGCTACTGTCTTTTTTTTACTTTTCGCGCTCTAGAGCGGAGCGTGACGGCATGTCAAACTTTTACTGACAAAAACCAACTCCTAAGAAGGAACATTCTTCTTTGTCTATCTGAAGCAAACCCATGGTCCCAGTAGGGTTCGACCCTGCTGCGCCCCTACGGTTTTGCTGTCATCTCCTTGAGGCGGGCGTGGAACTACGCGCCGTCGGCGACTCGAGCCCGGACGGCCAGACGGCGAGCTACCCATTGCACGTCATCTGCAAGCCCACGCCTACGGCGGCTGGAAATCGAGGGCGGCTGGGGTGTGAGGAACTTCGATCCCTCACGCATGCGTTCGCCTCCTTCGCTATCATTACATCTTCGCAGAAGGAGGCAATCGCCTGCCATTTCTCCTGCACAACCGCTTCTGTATCTCCAACATTATAAACAAAGAACAATATGAAAAGTTTATACATTTTCATAAAAAAAAAAACATAATCCAGTTATTTTTATATGCAGCCATCATTATAGCATAAAAACCCGTACAAAACTTCAAAACGTAGTTAATTTTGGGCGAACAAAGGTGGAAACTCCGTACATATCCGCTGCCAACCCTACAGCCAGACAATAAATAATATTTCTCATTATACCCGGATGGGATTTACGATAAAACTCCGGTAATCACACAGAATACTTGAATACGGAATAGTCGTTTATTTTTAATAGTAATGGTGGTCGGTAGGGTGCGCGTTCCGAGTTTCAAGTTACAAAGAAAAATAAATAAGATGAATAGGTTAATATCAAACGGTTTTAGTCAATTTTGTTCCTATTTCCTGTGAAGGAAAAATAGGTCTTTTAATTTTTCTCAGATAGGAACCCCAGTTTGGGTATAAGCCTCCTATCCAAGAAAACGATGCTAAATGAAACAAAACAGTAGTTAAATGATTTAGATAATTATAAGTGAAAAGATAAAAGTACATACTTACATGTAATATACCTAATTGATGGAAAATAAAGAGGTTTATATATATTATTCTTATTTATACATGTTTATAATTTCTCTCGGATAGATACCCCAGTTTGGGTATAGGCCTCCTATCCAAGGAAACGATGCTGAATAAAACAAAACAGTAGTTAAATGATTAAGAGATTATTTAAGTGAAATTTAGATAAAAGTATATACTTACATGTAATACTTAGGTGATGGGAAATAAAAAGGTTTATATAAATTTCCTTTATTTCACTTATATAAACATATTATTTATATTATTATTTCCTTTATTCTACTTCTTAACATGTTGTTTACATTTTTAAATATTTCTCGCATACTAAGCATAATCAGCCTTTTAATGTTCCCACTGCTGGGACTCAGGCCTCCTCTCTAGGAGAGGGAAATCGAGCCGTATCGAGGAGTACTGCATTCTGTATCAGGCCCTTGACACAACCGCGCAACGACAGCTTCGTATTATTATTATTATTGGTATATATTATTATTATTATTATAATTTCTCTCATCCTCTGGATTAAATTTTAAAATATTTCTACCGGTTGCATTTCGGGCAGTGTGCGTCGGAATTGCATAACCTAATTCCGCCTAGCCCGTTCCATCATCGGACCACCAGGCGTACGGCAATGCGCCACCGGTAGGTACATGGTGGACATCCCACCTATACGCACAAAACGTTTTGGGAACACATTCATTGTGCGTAAGGCTAAGGAGTGGAATTCCTTGCCGGAATCTTGATGGCTACAACCCGGGAATCTTTAAGTCAAGAGTGAATAGGTTACTTCTAGGTAAGCGCGCTCCATCGTCGACCGCATCGTCGCTTTCCATCAGGTGAGATAGCGGTCAAGCACGAACCTATCAAGAATAAAAAAATAAATAAAAAATATTTGACACATTTATTTCATTACACGGACACAGTAACTAGAGATAAAAAGAAAGTAAAATCATTTCAAAGCAAGCTATTACTTCTAAACTAACACATTAGTTGTCCCAAAATCTACGGTTGGAAAGTTATAGGGACTGAATTTACACCTCAGTAGGGGCTCAGCAGGGTCGAAGCCTACTGGGGCCATGGGTTCGCTTCTGAAAGGAAAACCTGGCCCTGGAATGCAAGGCAACGAAGGAACTCGGAGTGGGTTTTAGTCAGTAAAAGTCTAACACCCTCCCGCACTGCCCAAGGGCGGGGGGAGATATCATTAGATGATTTCTCAACTAAAAAAGAACTCAAATATTTTAGCTAATCCTCTTACCAAAAAGCTTGTCTTCACATCAATAATTTTCCTCCCCAAACAAAACGTAACGCATCAAACATCATGTCATACTTAAGAACAGCCTCCCAAGTTGTTTCAAGGCTGTCACGAAGAGAAATTGCTTATGTTATCTACCACTTCTGACGCACGTCATACGAGGAGCAAAGGTGTTTATTTTGACAGCCTTGTGGCCCGAACAATCACTTTGATGGATCTTCAAGCGTAACTGATATGTTAGTAGAGGAATTGCAGCATATTTGAGATACTGCGGGTAATTTGGAATACTCACAGAACTTTATGAATATCAAGGTTATAACTATGTTTTCTCTCCGTAAATATGGGACACCCATGGCGGTGCAGACACTCGTCTACACCGTAGATATTAAAATTTTAATGGTATGTCTTAATACCATTATGGGCCCAGCAGGGTCGAAGCCTACTGGGGCCACGGATATTGTGAAAGTGAAACCCGGGGACCTGGGACGAAGGCAAAGAAGGAACAGGAGTAAGTTTTTAGTCAGTAAAAGTCTGACACACCCTCCTCAGAGATTACCTGTTACAAACAAAAGAACAAACTTTACCTCTTTATAATATTACTAGCTCCTGTCAGCGGCTTCGCCCGCGTGAAAGTAGGTTTCTCCATACAAACTTCCAACCCCCGTTTTACCCCCTTAGGGGTGGAGTTTCGTAAAATCCGTTCTTAGCGGATGTCTATACCCTTTAAGGAACCTACCTGCCAAATTTTAAGTTTGTAGGTGTTATAGTTTCTGAGAATTCGTGATTAATCAGTGAGTGGTATTTCGCTTTTATATATATATATATATATAGATTGGTGTAGATTGAAAAGAGTTGTTACTTTTTCATTTGTGTTTATTAACAATTATTAATTTACTAGTTGCTGCCAGTGGCTTCGCCCGCGTGATAGCAGGAAATTATCTCAAGGGAAAATACTCCCGGGATAAAAAAAATCCAATATCCAAGACATGGTCTACCCGTGTACCAAGTTTCATCGAAATCCATTCAGTAATTTTTGCGTGAAAGAGTACCAAACATCCATACCTCCATACAAACTTTCGCGTTTATAATATTAGTAGGATTAGTGATTTTTAAACGTATTTTTAATAGGCATATGCTGCACTTCCTCTATCGCTCATTTTTTTCGTGATTATTGGTTTTTAGGAATGATATATGTTCTGGTATAATTTATTTGTCAATCTGGGAAATAATTTGCAGTTTTCCGAAACGATTTTACACAAAAGTTGATTCAGAGAAATATTTAAAGAAATTAAAAATATCATTAGAAATAATAACTTAAAATCTCTGACGCCTTCGTTATCTACTAAAACACGAGGAAATGACATCTAGTGTACAAAACCGAAACTTCTAGCCCGACAATCCTGAAAGCGTTCTAAATTCACCCCTGAGCGCAAGCCTTGGGGACCATCTACCGGCGGGCGTGGGAACCCGAATGTTCCCGACGTCCCCTCCCTCCCCACACCCCCCAAAAGTCTATCGATCGCACTCCCTGCAGCCACAATTTACGCCAACAGTGCAAAGCAGACTATCTACTATCAAAATTATCAATAAAATAGTAATCAGGCCTAAAATTAGATTGACATACTCCCGTAGGAAGCTCAGCTGAGCTCTTCTCAGGTTAGTGAGTGTTTGCTTGCGTGTTATCAAAATATATCATTAAATAGTTGAACGTTAATCGTGACGTAGACAAAACGCAGTGATTTTTTGTTATTGTGCAAAATCTTATCGTTTCACAGCTTTGTACAAGCTTTTAGTTCTAAATTAATGTTAAATTCGGTTTTTTCTTTATTTTTGTGGTTACCAAGGGCTAATAGTGTTGTAAATTAGGTCAGTTCAGAAAACTCTACGTTATAGGGAGTTTTTTCTGGAAATAGGTCGCTGGTCACGTCATCTGATAGCCGTGCAACTTGATCAATATGATGTAGTGTCGCGTTAACGTGCTTTTTACCCTTAAGTACCTTTACCTCATAGTTACCTTAATACCCAACTCTAAAATAAGTGCTAGTAAGAGGTAAAATTTTATTCTCTGCTGTTACTACGTCGGTATAATATCATGACATAGTTTTTATGATGTTTTGCGGTGTTCTTCATTACGACGCAACAGATTTCATTGCGTAGTTTCTTAGTTTTTATACCGTGACGATTGTTTTTTGATTGTATCGCACAATATAAATAGTAGTTTATGAAACATTTGCGTAACTGAGGTTCAAACATGTTACTACATGAATTTGAGTAGTTATTACTGTAAAATGTAACGGCCATCATAGTTTCACTGTGTAGGTACAGCTGTTACAGGCTGCGTGAAAAATAGTATTCCAACCACAATGTATAAATCACATTCGCAAATACTAATTTCTTTAATTTTTTTATTTAAATAGGTGGGTTGGTTTAAGATTAACGGATACAATTCTAATACGAATCTTTTCTTTCAATTCCAGGACGCTACCGTAGAAAAATCGACGGAAGACACAGTAATTCAAATACAGAACGACGTTCATTCGCCGCCCGACCACGAGCTTTTCGTCGACCCCGACGCTGCTGATGATGGCTCGGGCATAGACCCCGACGAGAGCTCGGGCTCCGGCTGGGGAGCTGGCCCTGGCCCCGACGACGAGGACGGGCGAGGATCAGGTGACGAGCCCAACGCACCCCCCGATGACGAAGACTATGGCTCCACAACCACCAACAGGGAGGAGACCGAACGCACCATTATCGATACTCCTATTACACCCGAAATCACGGAACCAGACGACATAGATATTCCCGAACAACCGGAGACTCCCATCATACCCAAAGTGGACTCCCCGCTCCAAATACCAACAGATCCCAGCAGGCCGATCGATGTGCTCATTTGTGAGTAGTGGCTGAAGCATGCCAGTTTTTATTTGCATTGTTTTATTTTTTTAGTTTTCGTATGAGAAATTGTCATTTTTAACAGTGCCCTAAATACATATTTTACTTTTAATCTGAGAAGAATATACTTCATCAAGAGTTAATGTTCATAGTTAATAGTGACAATTTGTCGTACTCCTATTTTAGATATATTATTATTATACCTATACGTATGAATATTCTATAAAGCATTTACATGACAATTAACAGGATAACTACATAGTTAATACCAACACAACAAATAATAATTGTCACTTACTCAGCGGCGCTCATCATAAGCGGATTCATCTCTTTACAATAACCACGTAACCTTGAATTAACATTTTAATTGTTATCTGCAGTTATTTCTAATTGTTTGAACCGCACGCCAGTTACTGTTGAAACAGTCAAACTATCGAACGCGTTTATAATTATATTTATTTCATTTAAATTATTGATTAATCTATGATATATGCCAATCTCTATTAACTATCTGAGGATTTCGGTAAGTTTTTCGTAATATTTTATAAATTTTATGAAAATTGTTGCCCATTATTTTTTACTTATCTATCGCATGACTTCGATTCTATCATGCAGCCATTAGAAACCATTTTATAGAGTTCCTTTTATAGAACTAGTTAGCATGTGGAAGGTAATATAGCCCTGAAACTATTTCATCTCATGGAACCATTAGCTTAGCGATATTGCCCATATCATTGGTAATTTTGATGTTTTATTAGAAGTTTACTTTTGATTCTTCCTCTGCTTTTGTTCATGCCGTATCATGTATAACCCTTTCCGTTCCTATGTCTTTTATATTTTTCCTGTATTTCGCTTTTTGCATAAGCGATGTTAGCCATCTCTGACTTGATCCCAATCCCTCTAATTCCGATGAAGTTGTTACAATTCTGTGATTGAGATTTACTGAATCTCTTCAATTCTTTATCTTTCTTCTATTGATTCTTCAGTATAAACCTCGACGTCGTAATTCCTCTTTATGTCCATTTACTCCGTCTTAAAATAGGGTACCAATAGTCTTATAGTCTTCGTCATTTATAGGTTTTGTAAATATTTGTGCGATAATTATATGTATTACTAATTTGTCATCAAAAACTTTAACAACAGCTTGAATAACTAACTGAGTTCTACATAAATCAGAATCATGTTTATATAATACTAACACTGCGATTCTCTAACCATTCATATTGTGGACGAACGAAACTATTGTGTTCTTGATAATATTTTTTTTGTAAACGATGTTTTTAAACGTACTACAATAGGTTGTTTTATTAACGACGAAACAATATAAAAACTTTACTAAATAACCATATTAAATAAAATAGACCAATACAAGATCCAATCGAAACTATGACTAAAACATAAGGACAAACACTTCCTGGAAACAGACTTGACGCATCAGGTCTTGACGCTAAAAAAATATTTGACTTGTAAACTAACGATGAATGACATAACTTTTCAGCCAACACAAGAAACAGGCCGGGTGAAGGTACCTCGGAAGAGGGCCGAGGCGCGGGGGAGGAGCAACCCTCGCGCCCAGACCAGACGGACATCAGCATCTCTGGAGAAGACACTGTGCCTTCAGTCGTACGTATACAATTTTATAATTTTACAATTTTATTGAAGATTAGAATGTAGCCGTACACTTTTTTTTTCGGTGGGAAAATCATCCAATGACATCCACCGCGCTTGGGCGGAGCGTGAGGGTGTGTCAGACTTTTACTGACTAAAAACCCACTCCTGTTCCTTCATTGCCTTTCATACCAGGGCCGAGTCCTCCTTTCAGAAGCAGACCCTTGGCCCAGTAGGCTTCGACCATGCGGGGCCCCACGGTTTGCTGACATCTCCTTGAGGCGCGCGTGAAACAGTACGCGCCAGCCTTATCCCTTGCCCCTTAACTTACTTCTACGTCAATTTTATCTATGTGCGCTAGATGTACCTAAGTCCATCACTACATGCATACGTATAATATACACGTGGCGAACTAGCAACTCAAAGACAACAAAATCTTTCTCTGGGACTGTTCAATCTGCATTGTCTCGGAGGTATTCTATTGGCTACCGGCCACCAGTGTCGATCCTGGTTTGTAACAGTTTCTGGGGTTGATGATGTGGAGCTTGTACCTACAAAAAAGAACAAGTTACTGGCCATCTTTTACTTTTTTTTTACATGTAGATATAATATGTATTTGTATTGTCATAGTGGGGACTTAGATATTAACTATAAATACTGTTTACTAAAGCTAACTATGTACATATAATACAAAGACACAAAATACACTCAGGCGTCTAAGTACTCCTCCACATCGCTGTCATCCGGAAATGTGCCCAGAAGGCTGGAAGCATTGCCACGTTGAATGGCAATGCTAATTCTTTGGGCGAAGAACGAGCCAGCCCTCTGGTCACGCAAAGTGTCGATCAGACGGCGTGAAATTTCCTTGAAAAGGAGACACGCACTCTGACCTCACGACCCAAGCGTTTCGACCCCAAACGGCTCAAAACTGTAATTACCAGGTTACAGTATTTGCGCCGTTTGAGGGTCTCAGCAGCCGCAGTAGCAGCGCCGGCACAGCCCGCCGAACTAAGAACATGGGATGGCGCAAGGGTGTCGTGTCGACACAGGTTGCTTTGTCTTTTATTACTTAGATTTTTTAAATTTTATGATGATTGCAATTCGTAGATCTTTGACAGTCGTTACAAGTAGTTAGACACCAGAAAGTCTGACCATCAGTCTTTCCAAGGAGTATTATGTTGCCCAGCAACTGGGTTGTGGAGGTCGTTCCTTGTAAAACACGATTATTCATCTGCATCCTATGCATCAAAGCTAGTTGGGAAAGTGCTGGAGAATTAATGATGGCCAGCTCCTGACCCCTATGTTGTCTGATGGAAAACGGATGACCCCCTAGCCAAGTTACAACCGTTTCGTTTTGATTCTCTTTTCGTTGATCGCCTCGAGTCGGCCACGCCTCCTATTCCTTTGTTCTGACCACGTGACTGAGCGTTGAGATGACGTCATGACAAAGGAATCGGAGGCGTGGCCGACTTGAGGCATTCGACGAAAAGAGAATAGAAACGAAATAGTTGTAACTAGAGGGGAGTGGTCTGCGATGGACCTCGACTTTGCAATATAGCCAACCACAGTCTACCTTCTTTTAAAGAGTCATTCGAGAAGTTATTGTTATGTTGATGACGTGTTAAATTTTAGTCAGATGAATAAGAATTTCATTGGTGTATTATGATAACGTAAAAATCCCGGTTATGGTGCCGGAACTGTCTCTGATACGGCGAATGTCACGCGATGACCTGATTTATTTATTTTTGGCAAGCCGTGGGACGTCTGACACTGATAACAACAGGGTTTTTTATCAAGTACGGGATTAAAAGCTTTTCTAATAATAATGTGCCGGAGGTCGTGGGTTCGATTACCACCCAAAACAAATGTTTTTGTGATGAGCACGATCATTAATTCTGTGCCTGCGTGTAATTTACCTATACTCGTAACTAGCTGCGGTCAGCGGTTTCGCCCGCGTGAAGGTTAGACGGTAGGTTTCTCCATACAAAATTTGGACCCCCGTTTCATTCCCTTAGGGGGTGAATTTTGGAAAATCCTCTCCTATGTCATAAAAGGAAATCTTGTGCTAAAGTTCACGCTCTCAATCCCCGTAGTTTCGGCTGCGCGTTGATATGTCACTCAGTCAGTTTCTCCTTTTATTTATATAGATATGTATAAGTATGTTTATCAGTTGTCTAGTACTTATAGCACAAGCTCTGCTTAATTTGGGACTAGATGGCGTTGAGAGATATACCTACTGTAAGTAACACAAAAAACCTTACAAAGCTATTGTTTTTTTCTGTGGGTTTGTTTTTGTATGTTTAGTACATACAAAAACAAACCCACAGAAAAAAAACAAATCAAAAAGCAGTACTGCACATTAGCGTCAGTTTATGCCATGCCCTGGACGCTGGGGGGTCACCCGCAGTGTGTAGTTGCATGCAATGCCGCCACATCGGCGAGTCCCAACGGCTCACGAACACGCTCAGAAGGCTTCCACCTTGTGAAAGTTTAAGATCACAACGGAACATAGTCCCAAGATAAAATATTCTATGTCCTATTCTAGAACATGGTCTACACTCTTGCCAAGTTTTATCCAAATTTGTCCTGCCGCTAAGACTTGAAGAAGTAACGAGTCCCTTTGTCCGGGTTCCTTTTGCATTTACAATATTACTTTTTGTTTGGAGCGCGAGAGCGTGTCAGACTTTTACTGACTAAAAACCCACTCCTGTTCCTTCTTTGCCTTCGTCCCAGGGCAGAGTTTTCCTTTCAGAAAAAAACCCTTGGCCCCAGTAGGCTTCGACTCTGCTGGGCCCCTATTTGCTGGCGTCTCCTTCAGGCGCGCGCGGAACAATACGCACTGCTCTCAAAACGGTGAAGGAAAACATCGTGAGGAAACCGGCATGTTCTAGAACCAACAATTCGAAGACACGTGACATTCACCAATCCGCACTGGGCTCGCGTGGTGACCTCCTCTCCTAGAGAGGAGGTCTTAGTCCCAACAGTGGGAACATTAAAAGGCTAATTATGCTTATGCTTAATGAAACATTGCTGCTCGAAAAAAAATGTCTAATGACAAGCGTAATCAGTCTGTTGCCTTTACTCCTAGCTAAACACGTCGCATTCCCAAAATAAAACTAGCGTCTTCTCTGTTTTGTCACGAAAATACATGGCTCTGAAAATAGACGAGAAAAACAAAATACGTACCTACGCCAAGGCTATTGACTTAGAAATTTTACGCTCAATCGAACTAGCGTGTTTTGAACTGTAGAAAGAGAAGGGATAATCGCAACAGGAGATATTCGCAGTTGTGGATAGCGAAAACGTGGCCGAATCTTTCGCCTGTATTAAAGATCTGCAATTTTTTGACTTTTGCTACATTCTGTAAAAAAAACTCCGTAAAAACTTCGTTACCTAGCATAAGGTGAGATGATATATTACTCATTTCGCCGACAGATCTTCACAGAGTCGACGGATCTTAAAAGAACTTTCGGTATAGACAAATTCGTAATTCAAATTGTATAAAGAAGTGCTATAACGTTCCAGGACCAGGAGCCTTCAGGCAGCAACGTGAACCAAGAGTCGCGGGCGCCCGACAAAGTCGTCATCATGAATGCCAAGCCGGAGGATCGTGCCACCAGCTTCTTCGCACAGCCAGGCATCCTTGCCGGTATGTATTGCTTTTGTATATTTTTTTTCGTGTTAAGATGGATGATCCAGGGTCTGAATTCAAATTTTCTTAAGTTTTCTGCATTTAGTATGTCAGTGTAAAGTATGTTGAAATAGCCTTCAATAGGGTCCGACGAACTGATAAGGTTGTAATGATGATTTGAATGATTATAATTCCTAAATAGTTATGTGTGTTAACGAATTACGGCCGCCCAGGGGCGCCGACTCCGTGGGTGCTCGGGGGCTCAAGCACCCATGAGAAATAAACAGTGGGTGCCGAGCACCCCTGAGAATAGACATCAAGAAACAGATCAGTAATTGCCTTTTAGGTTACGTATAAATTATAATATTTGTTGATGATAAAAACTAGTTATTTTTTTAATAATGGTTTCATTTTATATTTTTATCAAACATAATTAGTAATTAAGTACGCAGTATGTAAGTAGGACATTTATTTATTTGTCGGTCGATCAGTGTGTATTTCTCTTCTCACACTTCGCCACTTTTTCGAGTCTATCAAATGAGCATGAGCATCCATGAGGTTTTCTGAAAGCCGGCGCCCCTGCGGCCGCCAATCATATTTTAATCAATACACAACTTGACAAGAAGGTTTACAGTCACCCAAAGCAATGGAAAGGGCTATGCCCGCAGTTTCCTTGCGTGATCACATCAGAAATGAAGATATCCGCAGGAGAACCAAGGTTACCGACATAGCCCGAAACAAACAAAAGAAAAGAGAGAGAGAGAGAGTTTCGCCCGAATAGCCAAACTTAATTGACAGTGGTTAGGGCACATTACTCGCAGAACAAATGGTCGTTGGAGAAGAAAGGTTCTGTAGTGGCGACCACGTACCGGAAGACGCAGCGTTGTAAGGCCTCCCACAAGGTGGACTGATCACCTGGTGATGGTCATGGGAATCCGATGGATGCGAGACGCACAGGACCGGTCGTTATGGCGACACTTGGGGGAGGCCTATGTCCAACAGTGGACGTCTCTCGGCTGAATTGATAACCAATTGAAATTGACCTGAAAAATGCAAAACTTAAGAAAATTTGAATTTTACCTACTGGCAGCCTTGGAGCTTCCACCTTAAAACAAACATGATTATAAGTGAATTGTGAGTGTCTAACTTCAAGTAGGCGCTCGTGTCGATCTCTAAGGTTAAGCAACGGTTGCCACGGTCAGCCTGCAGATGGATGACCAAAGAGTGTCCATGGAGTTTCTTACACATTCTTCTCCATAGAGATCTAGGCTTTAGAATGTGCAATTAGCATCATTTTTTCTGACTGACTGACATTTCAAAAGTGCCTGTAAATGGTTTATTTGAAATAAAATGCTTTGAATCTTTGAATACATTGACAAGACTGTTGCCAGATATCCTGGCTTCTAACTATCAGCCCCCCTAGCCAAGTCACAAACGATAAACGTAAACTCTCAGTAGTTATTAATAGATTTTCAACTTTATGTTATTGGATATAAAGTTGAAAATCTATTGAAGATTACATAGTGTTTTCGTTCGTTCCGGTCGCTAATGCTCAATAGTCTTTAATAGATTTTCAACTTTATGCTCTTAGGTATAAAGTTGAAAATCTATTGGAGATTACTAAGCGTTCACGTTTATCGTTTGCAACTTGGCTAGGGGGGCAGTAACGGCTGTCAAAAATCTACAAATGACAACCGAGACCAACAGCTTAACGTGCTTTCTGGGGCACGGAGGAATCTCTGAATGTTAAGATGGTCATCCATCTGCAGGCTGACCGTGGCAACCGTTGCTTAACCTTAGAGATCGACACGAGCGCCAACTTGAAGTTAGACACCCACAATTCACTTATAATCATGTTCGCCATATAATAAAGTGTCGCCATAATGACCGGTCCTGTGCGTCTCGCATCCATCGGATTCCCACGACCCTCACCAGGTCATCGGTCCACCTTGTGAAAGGCCTTCCAACGCTGCGTCTTCCGGTACGTGGTCGCCACTCCAGAACCTTTCGTCCCCATCGATCATCTGTTCTGCGAGCAATGTGCCCTGTCCACTGCAACTTAAGTTCGGCGATTTTTTAGGCGGTAATCTTGGTTCTCCTGCGGATATCTTCATTTCTGATGTTTTTGTAGTTGCCCTTTGGGTTCTAAGATCACGGGTTAACATTTCGGAAAATTCCTGCGTAGATGGATAGGGTGTGTCTAGCTTCAAGTCATTGTAACTCTTTTGAATCAATTGTTCATTTTATGTTCTTGTTCCATAAACACCTAGCTATATTGAATGATCACATGGTAACTAATAATTGTGTTTTCTTGTTTTTCAGCCGTGATCGGCGGCGCAGTAGTAGGCCTCTTATGTGCAATCCTGGTGGTGATGTTCATAGTATATCGCATGCGCAAGAAGGACGAAGGTTCTTACGCGCTCGACGAGCCCAAGAGAAGCCCCGCCGCAGCATCGTACGGGAAGGGCCACAACAACCGCGAGTTCTACGCGTGAGACGACACAGAGCAACCAACGCCACGTATTTACTAGTCGGCGGTCACGCACTGACTGACCAGTCTCCGGACCAGCCATTCCATTTTTAAATTTTGACAGTTAGACACCACGCCACGCGAAATGCGCGGGAAAACAAACAAATAATTTATTAATTTAACAACGTGGCTAGAATTGTTCTGTGATTTATTTTTTAAAACTACGATCGATGAAATTATTTATTACTCTATAAATGTTTGACATGGATAAAATTGTAATGTACGGATTGTACAGTAATGTACAAGCCAGGTACAAAAGATGCAGCATACTGACTGATCGAAAAGGCAGTATGGTTAAAATTATAATGTTAATAAATTATCATCTTTGAGACCAAGTTTTTTAATCATTTGTGTAATGATTTTAAATGGTGTTTATCAGAGGTTTCGATGTTTTGATGTCTCTATTGGAAGACCAATGTGGTTCGCATGTTCTGAATGATCGATCTTGTATGTTTTCTGTAAAAAATGAATTTTGTGCCATCCGCTTTCTTCAACTGTATATTACCAATTCTTCGCGTAGACTATGAAGTCGTCTCGATAATAATTTGTGGACACGTCCATCACTTTGACTATTATGTGTAATATAATTATGTATACATGTGTGTATGTATTTAGATCGAACTCTCTAAAAATAAGTAGATTTTGTAATATTTTGCTTCCAGTTCGTCATCGAAATTTTTATTTTTTTACCGAACAAATGTTGTATCTATGAATATTCACTATCTCTGTCAGCGATTCAAAATAACATAATTATCTACATAACAATAACAATTGGGTTTTATTTTTAATTTTAAGACACTAATTTTATTTAAGATTTTTCGTTGTCACCTTGGGGTTTATAATTTTAGGAATTGACGTATCTCTATTATTTAGATTGTTTTTAATCTAGTTTTAGATATTTTAATCTCATTTTATTTTCATGAATATAGGTTGTGCAACGATTTTTTTTTTAACTTTGACAATTTGCTTATGTGCCATCTTCGATTTCCCACTTCATCTGTAAATTCATCGACATTGGTAAATTAGGCGAGTGAACTGCAGTTTTTAAGGTTTTGTTAAGATATGTAAGTACATAGGAATGTTGCTTCTAGTTTATGTACCAACTTAGCAAAAAAAAAATCGATTCTAAATAGAGCCAAAAGGCTAGAAGTCAAACAATTCATTTATCATGTCATCGAAGCAAAAACCAAAACTGCCACGCAAAATTTACTAATGCGAACGCAATAACAGCCAGTGTTATTTAATTTTATTTAAGTAACACATTGTGTCAATTAATTTATTAAAATAGAAACTTGGAATTAAATTTATCAACCCTATAACCGCCCGCGTCGGAATTTTCCGACGAGTCTATTCGCGTCCTATTCGCCAGGGTCGTGTGTTTGCGACTGGGTAGTCCATCTTGTTTAGTTCTTTAATCCTGATAGGTACCGTAAAACGGGGTGAATAGAAACGCAGGGGCGAATAGAAACAAAACTTTGGTATGGTTTTTCACTTTGATACCATATTATCGGCTTCTAACAAAGCATCGACTTTTTAGAATAACAATTCATTAATAAATTGATACAGTTAAATGCTGAGAAAGTATTCAAATATCGTGAAAATACCCTATAAAGTTTTGTTTCTATCCTCGCGTGAGTGAGATTCACCCCATTTGACTGTAACAGAAGAGCTGACAAAATAGAGTATTTGGTCGTGGATGTGCGACCCTGTAGGAATAAACGCGATTGCGTTTGTCGGATATTTCCGACGTAGGCGATTAAAGGGTTAACAACACTGTTATGCAAACTGTAATTTTCTTAATATGTCACAGAAATATTTAATTACCTACGTGTGTAGCTGCGATACTGAAATAAATGAGCCATTGAGTGTATAAATATATGAAAGGAAGTCGAAATTTAAACATTTCATTAGTAACTTAGTTATTGGGAAACACTAATGTTTGAGATTTTTCTAGAAATTAACAGTTCGCGTATAATACTTCTTTATTAACGTTTTGAGTAAGAAAATTCAATAATAACTACAAAAACGCTATCAAGACTACATGATCTGATATTATGGGTAGGTATGGAACACCAGTAAATATCATCCAACTTGAAAATACAGTGAAGGGTCAAAAGTTCAGTCGCACTTTCTCAAAGTACCTAAAATTTATGTAGAAGAAAGTCAATGGTTTGCAGCCAATTTATCCTACTACTTTAGCTTATAAACTGTAGACCAAATGAGTTTTGAACCATTGAACTTCTTCTTCAAGACTGCACTTTTGAGTCTTGACTTTACATGCGTGCCCATCTACTGAGTGACCCAAAATCAACAAATTCGTTCATAAATAAACTTCTAGACATGAAAAAAAGCTCTCAATATTCACTCAAACGTCCACCATATATTACTGTGGTAGCAAAAAATGCTTGTTCACCATTAGTAGGATAATCAAAACGAGTACGTTACTAACGGTGCTTATAAAACGGCTCTAAATTTTTGTACTCAACACAGTTTATTTCTAGGAAAATCTAACTAAAAACTAATATCCATATACATTCCTGTCGGATTGGTACATTTTAAGCTGTAGGAGCTAACCGCTCGTTAGTATAAGAAATTTGTACATTGTAATTGTAAATTCTTTTAGAAGTTAAAACTGAGTAATTTATACGGTATCTAATAATATTGTGTAACCAAATATAACTAGTTTAAACGCGTTCTGTTGCTTCTCTAATTTAGAATAAAGCATTGGTTGCTTTTAATGCATTGAATAAATTATATCACGCGTTGAACAAAAAATCTAACAGATAGTAAGATTTGTAAACTCCGTACTTAGTGGTTCGGATGGCGTATGGCTGCAGTCAGACAAGAAAGGGCATCTCCTACTTGAGCAGTGGTGGCCGAGTGGTAACGGCCCCGACTTACGAGTTGTAGGTCGCGGGTTCAAACCCAGCCAGGCGCATTACTTTGTGTAACTTATTTCATCACCACTGCTCTCAAAACGGTGAAGGAAAACATCGTGAGGAAACAGGCATGTCCTAAAACCAAAAATTCGAACCCGCACTGGACCCGCGTGGTGGATTAAAGCCCATTCCCTCTCCTAGAGAGAGGAGGCGAACATTAAAAGGCTGATTATGCTTATGCTTATACTACATAATGCACTACACATAATAAATTCTACATAATTTGTTTTCTGAAATTATATGCAAAATACGTTAGCCGGTAAAAATGGCCCTAAGTGTACATGTAGCCGTTGCTAATGCCATACTTACCATAAATTCTTTTAAAAAAAGCCATTCATATGCTTTCAGAACTTACTCGATTATTACAAGTCAATCAAGATAAGCCACATTACGCAGCAGCAAAAAAAAAATCTCCCTGACAGACCACTCAGTGCGTTGTCTACGAAAAGTGCGTTCTTGTCAATAAAATAATGGCAACTATTCTAATTCTACCCTGTTCCTTTTCTGGTCGAAAAAAGGCCTCAAAGTTTTTTTCCCTTTAATTAATAATTAGAATTTTATTTTATCAATAGAATCTTTATTGAAAAGAACGCATCGTAAAATCTAAGCTTATATTTTGCTTAAAATACATATCTGATGGTATACATAGGCGCCAGCCACCGCTGATTTGACAACGAAAGCGTTGAAATGCAATTATTTTAAAGTTAAATTATGATTATTATTTGTATTTACTATAATTTTATATAGTTTTTCAGACTTTTGCGAACATGAGTCACTTGTTGGCTTAGTTGTTCAGTTACAATAACTCTTATTATATTTTTAATAACGTAACTATATAAATTTATTTTCAAACGCCTAAATAAACTAAAGAGCAAATCGCTATTACTTATAATCCGTATAAATAAAAGGTGCTGAAATGTACACTGTAATCCTAAGCTGTTTATAAAAATACATTCATTGATTTGTTAATTAAATATTTAATTCATTTTATTTTTTTCAGAAGTAGCCAATGTTAACAATACCATTTAAAAATACCAGCTAATTTAAAATATTCTAAATTTAAACTTGCCTATTTCTACTGGCCAATACTATTTGTCTTAAAAGAAAAAAAATATTTCGTTTAAAAAGTTTGTATGTTCAATTTGTTTCATAAACATTTCGGTTTTAACAAAAAGAGGCTAATTTTATGAAATTATTGTAAATGTCCGTTTATAATCCAATTTATATGCTTTTAAATATTTTGTTTGTTCTTGAAAATCTCATGTTTTGGTAAGCTGTAAGGAGGTAGGCTAGGATAAGTGTATACATAACTATCGATGTCCACCCTGTAAATAATTCTCCTTTACACTTAGGTAAATATACAGGATATTATGAACAATTATTGTTTTATTCATTTACCTGATTACTGATTTACTGATTGACAATTTCCTTGATCTATTTATGTTCCTTCGAGTTGATTTCGTCCCTTCATTTTGTTGCAAAAGTGTTAAATTACCGATAGCCCATTGCAGATGATTTAAAAAATAATAATATAAAGTTATGGTTCAAACCTCATCAGAAGGCTTAAAGTCATCTAAAGGGCAATGGAAAGGGTTTTGCTCGGAGTTTCCATGCCTGAAATATTGTGGAAGGAAAATATCCGCAGAACCAAGGTTACCGACACAGCCCGAAAAACCGTCAAACTTGTAGCAGTGCAGTCGCACAACAGATGCTCTATGGGGCTGCAAAGATCTGGAGCGGAAGTTGCAGCGTTGAAAAGCCTCCTACAAGGTAGACCGTAGATTTAGTGAAAGATGCGAGACGTACAGGACCAGTCATTGTGGCGACACTTGGGGAGGTCTATGTGCAGTAGTGGACGTCTTTCGTAACAATGATAATGGATTAGGGCTGTGTTGGCTATATTTGAAACTATATTGGTCCGACCCAAATCCGCACCGCTCTTGACTCTACGGTATACAATGCCCTTCATACCACCAGAGACAGAAACAGATGAGTATGAGAGAAAGTGAAAAAGCGGAAATACCTTGAATACAACGCAAGGAGAGGGGACTACTTATCAAAGTCACCTCGTAGACTTTAAATTCAATATACTTTTATTTTATTTATTTTTGGGAAGAACAAATAATTGTACAATATGTATTGCAATAAATATATGTAGTAGGTAAATGACTTATGGGTAAATGTACAATTACTATACATAAACACTCAAATGTAACATGTGTAGATAACATGGAGCAGTTATTCTGCTGTATCCGGATATACTAGAATCCGATCCCGACATACCTAGTTAGTCAAGACTGGATGATGAGTTAGAAAAGTCTGAATGTTATCTCAGCATTGCGACGCGACGGCTACCGTATGTTTCATTATAGCATTAGTTCATCCATTGCGTAATAGATGGCGCTAGTAGTGGTAATAAAGATTTGTCATACTGCTTTCTCCGCTACAATTTTCCTCGTTTCGGTGATTAATGTTAAAGGACAGTTGGTGCTAGGCATCTTGAGACAAAATTTCAATGTTATCTCAGTATTGGGACGGCTAGTGAATCAGTTGTTACAATATTAGTTCGTCTATTGTATAATAGATGGCGCTAGTAAGGTCATTGTAATACAGGTTTCTCTACTACAATAATTTTTCCTTGTTTTGGTAGGTACCTAAAGTATTAGGACAGTAGATGCTGAGCATCTAGGACATGCTTCAAATAAAATTTATGACCTAACTAATTCTTAAATCGAATAAATCAGGCACATTCAACAAAAGGTGCATTATGCATTCCAAAAATCTACTGTTTATACACGACATGCAAATCGTGCAATACGTTACATGCACCAACGATATGTCTTATATATAGATTTTGGCACAGGTACTGTTTGTAAAGTAAAATTAAACACTGATGACAAATTAACAAAGAAATACATTTTTGAATGCAAAGTCTAATACATATTGGGCTCAATGTCTCAATGGGTACATCGTGTATTGAGTACTATATTGACAACCTATATTGAGCTGATATGCCCACTGCAAAGGACTTGTTGTTTGGTAAGACTAAATACATTATGTAGGTAGATACACACTACTTCATGTTTAAGTAAATAAAATGCCGAGTGGCACCATTTCCTCAATAGGTATGTACCTACTTTGAAATGAACATTTTTTTTAATTGTGATTCCTAGTGTAAAAGTTGTATAACTAAAAGCATAATAATTATAATGGAAATGCTAGAATTTCTTCAAATATGATTTAAATTTTAAATATTTTCAGATAGATTTAGTACAAACTTAGCAACATATATGAATAAAGCAATTTTCGCTCAAGTGAGCACCTAACTTTATTTATAACGTTATAGTATAGTGCGTCATTGAAGAATTCAAGGTTATTGACGTCAGGTTAGCCGCACTTTAGATAACAATCGATAATTTCAACAAGTAACTGTAAGGCAGCGTGGCCGAGTGGTCTAAGGCGCTGGTTTTAGGCACCAGTCCGAAAGGGCGTGGGTTCGAATCCCACCGCTGTCAAAAACCTTTTTGCTCTTTTCGTTTTTGTTAAAGTTTTCATTTGAGTTTCTTTTTATTTTTAATTATTAAAATTAAGTTGTTACTATCATTTTTTATTTTGGGTTAATGAACCTTAATGGGACATACACTGTGGTCATGAAAATAGCACATTTTATTGACCTTCATTATTATCTAAGTACAGCTTTTTTTTTTTAGGTGGGAAATCCTTTAATGACAAATCCCGCTCTTGGGTGGAGCGAGAGATAGTGTCACACTTTTACTGACTAAAAACCCACTCCTGTTCCTTCTTTGCTTTCGTCCCGGGTTCCACTTTCACACTACCCGTGGCTCTAAGTATAGCTTTCCAATGCGGTTTCACTCATGTTTTTGGTTACTGGTCCGCTCCCGCGGGTCAACGGCGTGATATAATATAGCCTAAATAGTCTTCCTCGATAAATAGACTATCCAACACTGATAGAATTTTTGATTTGAACCAGTTGATTCGAAGTTCCTGAGATTAACTTTATAACATTAGTAATAGTATAAAATAATTATAATCTTTATATATAAGTATATATAAATTTCTTCTGTACGTCTGTGGGTGACGTGTTGGTTTTCCTGCGGATATTTTCATAATAAGTAATAGGCATAACCAAGTTAAACCATCGGTTCAGCCGTTATCCATGGTGAAAACAGTTAGCTAACCTTTGAACAAACATAAAAGAGTTTATGTTTAACTTCCTGCTGATACCGAATTGTATCTAACTGTTAGTTAAAAAAAAACATTGACCTACGCCACCTAATAACATAATTCGTGACTAACCACACCTATTACAAATTGACAACTGTCGTTTAAAGCCAAACGCATTTATTACCCGTAATAAACTGGCAATTTCGCGCCCAAAATATTATAGTCACATTATTAGTAACCTCTAAAAAAAACTTTCAATCGCTCGCTTTCGCGATTATGAATTAAAATAATCGCTAAATCGATTGTAGTGATAAATCAAGTTCAAGGCAAAGTAGAGCGGTGTAACTAGGGTTACCAGAACAGAAAAATAAATAACTACCGGAGAAAATTCCAAATATTTTTGTAAAACATATCGATAATATTAGGTGTACCTATGTCGGTCGTTGTATGTATTTAAATCGATTGAACGTGAAGAAAATATTTCAAGTTTCGTTGATGATTTTTTATTAAAAATATACGTTGTGCTGTTCGAAAGCTGGCTTTTCGCCAGAAAAAATTAAATTGAGAACCCGATTGCAGCGCGACCTACAATTGTACTTTCTGGCTTCAACTATATTTTCAAACCATCCAGGGACCCACAAAAATGTACACACAAAATTTCAACCATATCGTTCAAGCTGTTTAGGAGGACGGATACGTGACACACCTACAGATGAATTATATATGTAAAGATTTATTTGATTTCTAATATGTTACTTCCGTTACGTATACTACTTCATTTATTATACCAGTAGGTTTGCAATTTCACCCGCATTTTGAGCAGTCTTAAATATTGCTGTATCTGGACCATTATGGACGTAGAGACACAACCCTAGGTTGAACCGGTATTCGAGTCGATACTCGATCTCGATACTAGAGCCGAGCCGAGCCGAGACTGTAATTAATCGATGTCACGATGTACATGAATTTGAAGATCCTGTCCATATTTACATATTTACAGTGTAGTAGAGATCAGAGGCCGGAACAACTGCAGAACTGACTGTTAACGTTCCAGATCTGATAAATAGCGGTATAAGACAACTAAAGGGCTATTGAATTGTTAGGAAGAGTTCCCGTGGCCCTGGACCCCAACGGGCAACTTTAGGTCCACAGGTGAGTTTTCTTCGTAAAAATCTGACACTCCTTCTCGCTCCTCCCATAACGAGAGGTGTCATTTAATAATTTCCCACGTAAAAAAGCATATTATTACTAAATTTAGGTAGCTAGCTATAAATACTAGAGGAAATACTGAATATCATCATCACTTTCCTATCCTTGTTATTTGGGGTCGGCGCCACACTTTTTTTTTGTAATGCTATCACTAACTCCCTTTTCTGTTATATCACTGCTCACATAATCCATCCATCTTTTCTTTGGCCTCCCTCTCTCTCTCATATGTATATAACTCTTTTAGTTACTTGCAAAATTACGGATAAAAGGTAGTAAATTCGACGGGCTGATCAATAACTTTGGAGCATACGCGTGTTCAAACCCAGCCAGGCGTATTACTTTGTGTAAATTATCTCATCACCACTGCTCTCAAAACGGTAAAGGAAAACATCGTGAGGAAACCGGCATGGCCAAGAACCAAACATTCGAAGACATGTGTGACTCGCGTGGTGGATTACGGCCCATTCCCTCTCCTAGAGAGAGGAGGCCTGAGTCCCAGCGGTGGGAACATTAAAAGGCTGATTATGCTATGCTATGTTGCTTATATACGCGTGTGTCGCGTGTGACGCGTTTCTGTCAAATTCTCATACGTGTGAAGAAACATTAAAACCAACCCTACTGTTATCCCATAGGAAATTGAGAAAATCATAACTTACCTACCACATGGCACGCAATGATCCATCTCTAAATCCTAAAACTGTTTAAACTAAACAAGAACATATCATAACGATACTAATAAATAATTACGGACATTAATAATATCTATTAATGTCAGTAATTGTAGGTAGCAAAAACCAAAGGTACCATAACATGACCAATCATATCAAACAAGTTGATACTTAATATGACTAATTCGTAATTACAAGGTTCGCTGTTTAATATTTAGGTACATAATATGAATCATCTCCGTAACGGAGTTTATCAATCATCCGCAGCATCTGATCCCGTTCATTGCTCTGTGTATTTTTTGCTATTCATTTTTTTTGCCATTGTTTGTTCACTTAGCCATATAAAATTAGCATAATCAAAATAAATAAGTGTACATGCGCTTGGTGACAGCGAAAGTTGTGATAAGAGTTGATAGACTTGAATAAAAATTTATCTAATTAGGTCTTAGCGAAAGTTCTAATAAGAAAGGAGCTGTTTTCTTGTTGTTACGGTTCGGTTGTTTTAGTTCCCGTTAGCTATAAGTAACACTTGCATATACTGTCTACAAGTTTTGGGTAAACAAGCTATTGATATTTCATGTTGATACCCTTGAAATCTACGAATACTTAAGTACTTGATATCCAAAACACTACGAATTCAAGTAAGTAACCCACTAGACTTGTCATAAGTTTGTCTGTTATTCTTCTCAGTCGTACACTCCTGGCGGAGTGGTCGTGGTCATGGATCGTGTGGGTCTGGTAGGTTGGTTGCGGCTTTTGCGAAACTTCTCCATCTCTCTCTATTCAGGGCACTACGTGTACATTCAATAAGGGAACACTTTGAAGATGATTTAATGAGGTCTGTCCATCTGGTAGGTGATCGACCTCGAGAACGTTGGCCCTCTACTCTTCCCTGTACCACTAAATATTCCAAAGAGCTTTCATTGCGGATGATATGTCCGAACATTTTGAAGATTCGCAGTTGCACAATCGATGAAAGTCTTTGTTTGATGCGAAGCTCTTTAAGAATGGAAACGTTAGTGCGGTGAGCAGTCCTTTTTATCCTTCAGCACCACATCTCAAGATCGTCAATTTTTTTTACGGTGCTTTTGTTGGATCGTCCATGTTTCAGCTCCATACAGGAAAATAGGGAATATTAAACATCTCATGAAGCGAACCTTGGTGTTTTTGGTTATACGGCGATCTTTCTATACCTTTGTGTGTTATACATGTTCCAATTTTTTGAGCATCAGCCAAGAATCGACCAAAATGGTGCTATGAAGGATCGCTGCCTGTAGATTAGTAACTGTTCCTAAATGTCACTAAATACCTTGTTGTAGAAGTTCGAATCCAGAGGTGCTGGACTGAGGCTGTGAGAATTTTCGTTGGCATAACTAACGAAGGAACAAACACAGAGATATCAGCAAGATTGACGGGGCCCGTTAGGGCCGATGCAGCCTTACGAAACCCGGGGCCCTGGGACGAAGGCAACGAAGGAACAGGAGTGGGTTTTTAGTCAGTAAAAGTCTGACACTGTCTCCTGCTCCACCCAAGAGCGGGATTTGTCATTAGATGATTTTCCCACATAAAAAAAAGGCCAAGGCTGTGAATGTTATTCGAAACAGTTACTGTGGCTAAAAGGCAACTGAAGGAACACAAGTTAGTAAAAGTCTGCGAATTCCCAACGCAAAAAAGAAGTGGCGACTAAAAAAGCTGCTTATGCTATTCTATATTATATCTAATATATAAAATTCTCGTGTCACGGTGTTCGAACTTGAACTCCTCCGAAACGGCTCGACCGATTCTCATGAAATTTTGTGAGCATATTGAGTAGGTCTGAGAATCGGCCAACATCTATTTTTTTTTTTTTTTATTTATATGGCAGAACAACGTTTGCCGGCTCAGCTAGTCTAATATATAAAATTCTCGTGTCACGGTGTTCGAACTTGAACTCCTCCGAAACGGCTCGACCGATTCTCATGAAATTTTGTGAGCATATTGAGTAGGTCTGAGAATCGGCCAACATCTATTTTTTTTTTTTTTTATTTATATGGCAGAACAACGTTTGCCGGCTCAGCTAGTTATAATATATAAGTGGCGCTTGGAAAAATCCCAAATCCAACAACGCTATGAAATATGATACACTGAAAGCAATTAAGAGTTCAAAGTGCAACTGTCAAAACAACTATGAAATCTACCACATGTACCTAAATATAAACAAGTTTAGACGCCTAAGGCCACAACATAACGCAACGAAAAAACCAGTCGGCGGTCAAGTTCAAGTTTGAAGGCTGAGTGCAATAATACAACTTAAGAACAGTTACTTTGTCATGGTGCGTTGCACCTGATGATGTCATGACAACATTACCGGTTGACGATAACCACAGGCTTATCAAGGATCTAAAGAACGAACGAGATAACATGAATGAAGTAGCTGCTTTCGGAATGGGAAACTGGGAAAGCCCGTCCTTCCTTGATTATTTGGCGACGAAAGGATTCAAACAAGGTTTCAACTCAAAGAATGTCTAAAAATAGTAAAAATAAGTTTCCTTGTACCACATTAAGGTCGGACGGCGAGCAATGGGTAGCTCGCCGTCCGACCGTCCGGTAACCGTCCGGACCGAGCCCAAGTCGTCGACGGCGCGTACTGTTCCACGCGCGCCTCAAGGAGATGTCAGCAACTGTAGGGGCCCAGCAGGGTCGAAGCCTACTGGGCCCTGGTACGAAAGGCAACGAAGGAACAGGAGTGGGGTTTTAGTCAGTAAAAGTCTAACATTATCTCCCGCTCCGCCCAAGAAGGGGGGATGTCATAGGATGATTTTCCCACCGAAAAAAAAAAAACATATTTAGGTAAAGACATCCTATTATCTGTTTCGCACAAGTTGATAGTCGTCATTAATGAGCTTGAAGCTTATACTATATGCCATATTGGCTCAGGAATATGGACCAATCCTGTGTGTAGGCCTTAAGCTTATTCCATTATGATTGTTAAAGCTATTACTGAACCCGTAGTGCCTGGCTTTATTTCTTGTTCCGCTTACTCAAGTGAGCAGTATAAGTTACCTGTTGAATATTATCAATTTCTTCTTGAGGAAGATCACAAGCCTCGGTAAACACTAAGTTATCATACTTTAATTCAATTACAAAGTGTTTTGTCTCCAAACATATAATTATATTCTAATAACATGAACGTTAAGCAGATGGTTTGTAACTAGGGCGGACCAAAACACGACGGGCAATTTTTTATTAAATTTTAACAGTAGCACTACAGCGATATTAAATAGATTAGATACTCTTAAAGTATCATCACCATCATCATCATCATTTCAGCCGAAAGACGTCCACTGCTGGACATAGGCCTCTCCCAAGTGTCGCCACAATGGACGGTCCTGTGTGTCTCGCATCCATTGGACTCCCGCAAACGTTACCAAGTCATCGGTCCTCCTTCTAGGAGGCCTTCCAACGCTACGTCTTCCGGTAAGTGGTCGCCATTCCAGAACCTTTCGGCCCCAACGGCCATCTGTTCTGCGAGCATTGTGCCCTGCCCATTGCCACTTAAAGCCACACTTAAAGTATGCCAATAAACAATTACAGGAAGCAATTGACCTCCTACAAGTTTATAGCCACCATAGAAAACCAGTCAACAAAAATGAACGGGTCGTTACCATACTCTCTTAGACCAGCTGTGTTATGCGTTGAACATTTCACCGTAACAACTGGGGTGACATGAACTTGAAGTAGTCTTTCCATAGTTTCAAGTGGAATGAAGATATCCGCAAGAGAACTAACGTTACCCACATAGTCAGCCGCTGCCGCGACAAGTCACGGCATGGCGGACAGAGCTCCGGCGGGGTCTCATGGCGGAATGGCGACAGCGACTATCGCAACCCAGTGCTGGGCACGCCATAATTATGGCGGTAAGTCCCCTCTTTGAGGAGTGGCTGGAAAGGCAACACGGCGTCCTTACCTTCCGCATGACGCAGGTCCTCACCGGACATGGTAAGCTCGGGAGGTTCCTGCACCGGATTCGTGCGGAAGAAACGCCCGGGTGTCACCATTGTGTGGACCGCCCGGAGGACACGGTGGAGCACACGGTGGAGGTGTGCCCCGCTTGGGCAGAGCAACGCCGTGTCCTCGTGGGGGCGATCGGCGGCGGCGATCTCTCACGCCGGGCCTTGGTACAGGCCATGGTCCGGAGCGAGGAGGAGTGGCAGGCGGTCGCCTCCTTCTGCGACCGCATGGGACCGAGCCCAAGTCATCGACGGCGCGTGCTGTTCCACGCGCGCCTCAAGGAGATGTCAGCAACTGTACGCCTAGCAGGGTCGAAGCCTACTGGGGCCAATGGTCTGATTCTGAAAGGAAGACTCGGCTCTGGTACGAAAGGCAACGAAGGAACAGGAGTGGGTTTTTAGTCAGTAAAAGTCTGACACTATCTCCCGCCCCGCCCAAGGGCGGGGGAGGTCATAAGATGATTTTCCCACCGAAAAAAAAAAAACCCACATAGTCAGAAGAATCGCCAAACTTAAGTGCCAGTGAGCAGGGCAAATTGCTTGCAGAACAGATGGTTGATGAAGCCGAAAAGTTCTGAAGTGGTGACTGCGGACCAAAAGACGTAGCGTTGGCAGGTCTCCCACAAGGCGGACCGATGACCTGATGAGGGTCGCGGGAACCCGATGGATGCGAGACGCCCCTAACCAGTCGTTGTGGCGAAACTTGGGGGCCTATGTCCAACAGTGGAAGTATTTCAGCTGAAATGATGATAATGAGGTGGAATGATGGTTAGCTTCAAGCTTAATTCACTTAAGTTTTCATAGCAAGACGTTTACAGAATCGAATCGACTGGCAGGTCAATTGATAAGCACCTAATAGTAAGTTCTTTCTCTTCTAACTTGACCGCTGTAGAGATAATATGCCTAAGTGGGAAATTATAGACCTTTTCTTGGCGAAAGAACAGGTGGTTGTACATAACCACCTGTTCTTTCCAGGTCTTGAACGAGGAGAACAACAAAGCTTCAGGAGACATCAGATGGCGGCATAGGTACCTAATGGTGTGATAAAGTTTTAGTTAAAGTCGACTATGACGAAAATGACAAGATCCATCAGAAGTCTAAACGGAACCCTTGACTATACTTATAAATCCTTCAAACGGAATTTTGATGTTATCTCTGAATGCTATTAGGTATACTATTAAAAGTCTACTCCTCTTCCGCAATTAAGATACTTCTTCATTTTTATTAACTCAATAAAGACATAAAATGTTCTACCACATTAACAGTTACGGCGACCACACGCAGACAGAATTCTATGTTTCTATAGATATCTAGAAATCCTAATAGATGATACTTTTGAATTCGTGTAGGCGAAGCTGTTATGGTTATTTTATTATCTAAGTTCATCTAACCCGTAGATATAGAAACACTAACTATTTGTTCCGTCTTGATGATTCACTATTACCAATAACTTTTTTTTACGCAAAGTCTATTTATTTATTAAACAATTTATGCACACAAAACTACAGAGGCGGACTTAATGCCTTAAACATTTTCTATCAGTCAACCTTTGGGTGATGCAAAGAAAAATAGTATTAGTGCAATAAAAGAGAAAAAAAAGGCAAATACAAGAAAAGATAGGCAAATAACAAATATAGGTAAACAAACAACTGTTCCAAATCGACAATAGGGAAATATTAATACTGTGATAATACATGCATTAACGCTTTGATGATATTACTGCTAACTATCATAATTAACAGCAACCTATGAATGGTAAGTGACCCAAACCTCAAGACTACGAGGTCAACAGGGACTGCTCAAACATGCTTCCATTATTTTTTTAAACAACTTTTATTTATCAGTAGCTTTCAACGGTAACAAAGCCTTTTTTTGAATAATATGATTTTCAACACACTTGCTCAGAAAGTGGCTCTTATTGCACTGCACTTAGGTATATAATGGCACTCGTTACCAAACTGTGACATTTTGATTACCATTACGCACTAGTGATATAATGTAGTTAAAACCTTTTTGTTCAACCTCTTTGTTCGCAAAACAAATTTTGAATTCGAATGCGTTCAATAGTATATAAATTAGTGTCTTACTTACCTACTTATTTCAACCAATTTCAAAGCCTTTTGAGTGCGTAATTAGATACACAATAGAAAGACAATGGTGCGTGAACGCCGGCGTTAATGCGGGGATCAACAGCTTAAAATGGACAAATTTAACTTGTACAAACGATTCAATTAATAAAAAACATTTAGTAAATAAATCGTACATTCAAATAAAATTTGTTTTTTTTTTTTGGGTCTATGGCCGCCATTTTACGCGCGCGGTTTTTGGCGTGATTTTTTTTATTCCAGTGAAGTTCAGTGGCTGTATTAATTAAATAAAATTAAATACTTACTACAAAATCATTGGAAAATGTTACATCCGTATTCTATTGTCACTACGAAAGACATTATCGTAAAAACTTTTCACGCAAGAAAACATAAACGTAAGACTAGGCAGTATGATTAAAATACCTTAGCCTTCCTCTAGGGGTAAATAAAAAAAAATGATGCGCGCCCTAATGAAAACAGATTTTTACCGCCATGTCATAGAAAATTTTACTAGTTTTACTGTTATTTCATCACAAGTGTATTGAAAAACGTCATATGACACACGTGAGTAATTAATGATTACCGTTCTTGGCTCTCTTAAGACCCTCGCCACGGCTCGGGTCTAAATACCGCCTCGACGGTAATCACTAACATTACACACTTGTATCATAATGTACTATTAATGCTTGACTGCGATCCCACCTGGTAAGCAGTGATGGAATCGTTGATGGTGAGGCGCACTAGTTCATGAGGAGCCTATTCACTCTAGCCTTGAAGACACCCAAATTATAATCGGACGGGAAGACCGCAGCTGGCAAATTGTTCCAGTCCTTCGATGTACGCGGTATAAACGACAAGGCGAAACGATTAGTCCGGACCGTAGAGGTTTCAACAACGTAAGGGTGGATACTCGCCGTACGTCGGTTTGACCGACGGCTGTCATGAACATTCGTCTATGTAGAGGTAGAGACATTGAATTTGGACCTGTCTTCATCATTTCAGCCGAAAGACGTCCACTGTTGGACATAGGCCTCCCCCAAGTGTCGCCATAACGACCGGTTCTGTGCGTCTCGCATCCATCGGATTCCCGCGACCCTCCCTAGGTCATCTGGCAACCTTGTGGGAGGTCTTCCAACGCTGCTTCCTTCGGTACGTGGTCGCCACTCCAGAATATTTTATCTCCATCGACGCTCTGTTCTGCGAGCAATGTGCCCTACTCACTGCCACTTAAGTTTGGCGATTCTTCGTGCTATGTCGGTGACCTTGGTTCTGTTGCGGATATCTTCATTTTTGATTCGATCACGCAAGGAAACTCCGAGCATAACCCTTTCCATTGCCCTTTGGGTGATTTTAATATATCTAGAGTTTTTTCTGCCGTTGAAAATTATTCTTGAATATTTAAAAGATAATGATTGATACAAATCTCTTTTTGTACTTGTATGCTTGAATGAACATTAGAGATAAGTAGTACAATGCGTTCCAATTAAGAATAGGATCGATTGCCTTGTTGTGACGTCACGTCATACTGTCAAATCGAAGAATTATTATGGTGAGCAAAACAAAAATTTTTTAAAATTTAATTTATTTACGAATCCAGTTCTTAAATTTTGCTCATCTCTGAGTTCTTCAATTTTGCCCAATTTCTTACGATTTGACAGTATGACGTGACGTCACAACATGGCAATCGATCCTATTCTTATTTGGAACACATTGTACATAGACATAGGCCCTCCCCTAAGCGCCACAGACAAAATGGAAGCAATTATATTTTTTTTTAATACTAACATGCAAAATAAGTAGTAAAGCATGCAAATTCGGACATAATTTATGACGGCCTGATTCTTTAATGCGATTTCATGGATGTAATCAGTCTGTGTCAATTCTACTGTTCTAGTGGCAGTGACAGTGACCGAGATACGGCCTGATTTATTTGATCGTGGTTCTATTAGCTCTCCTTTTCATAAGGTTAGCATTTCCATTCATTGTTACTCTTATTTTTTTTTCTTTTTTGTTGGTTTTGGTTTGTTTCAAAACAATATGGCCAGCCTGAAAAGTAATTAAACTAGCAACACGAACTTGAGTCTTTAAGCAAGATAAATGCTTTATGGGTATTTGGAAAGGGAACCCCATAGGTGTGGTTTTTATCAGTAAAAGTCTGACACGCCCTCACGCTCCGCCCTAGTGCGAGAGAAGTCATTAGATGATTTCCCATCTTAAAAAAAAACTAAAACGAACTAAAAATTCGAAATCCTGCTTCACTGGTTGACTTCCAAAAGGGAACCCCGGGGTCCTCGAACCAAGGCAAAGAAGGAACATAGGTGTGGTTTATATCAGTAATAGTCTGACACGCCATCTCGCTCCGCCCTGGAGCGGGAGAAGTCATTGGATGATTTCCCAGCTTAAAAAAAAAAGCAAAATACGCTGCACATTCAAATTTACACTTTTTTTATAATCATCAACATTTTCTTCGTATCCCAATTCTTAGAGATGATTTTTCAATGATCTGATAACTTTTTTCGAGACATATTTTTGATTTTTTAGTAGTTTCTCTGTAACAACGCGTGTTTCTAAATTTTATTTAAGTAAGTACATAATATAATCTGAGATTTAAAACCATCACTAGCTTCTGACGTTTTATATGTGACCATGTAGGCTTTGTGAAATAAAAATATTTGAATTTTATCAAATTGAAACCCTTGAACTCTTATAAGTGAGGTTTGAATGGCCTGAACTGATATACCTACCTACGAGTATATACAAAACTTTGATTACGTTTTTCGCTTTGATGACAATTCATAAATAAACTGGAGTAGAAACCATATTTATATGATGTGGAAATACCCTTAAAAATTTTATTTCTGGTCGCACCTGCATCACATTACTATTCACATCTTTAAAAATATTATAATTTAATAACAAACCTGCAATTTTATGAAACAAGGTAATATATTAGACGGTGCACCCTTATTCCTAGGTTTGAGTTGCCCCTTAGCTCGATAGATGGCGTTGTGCCGGTTGGAGTCGCGGCTGAATCGCGCTATGGTTTCGTTACCGACGCTCGTCTAAGTACAGGTTTGCCAAACGGTTGCAACTGAATCTGAAGAATTGAAGAAGCAACATTGTAAAACGCTGTAGCAACCTAATTTTTGAAAAGTCAGCGCTTCTGCTGACTTTAGAAACGTTAAACTTATGAACGCCCACAGGTTATTGGCAAGGGTTATTTATTTATATATACTTTATTGCATACCAAGATTACAAATTGTAATACAAAAAAGAAACACAATTGGCGGTCTTATCGCACTTGGCGATAAGACCGGAATGGACAGAGATTGCCAGCCCCACTAGCCAAGTTACAATCGTATCGTTCGCGCCAAACGCCTCGAGTAGGCCACGCCTCCGATTCCTTTGTTCTGACGTCATCTCAACGCTCAGTCACGTGGTCGGACACAAAATGGGTTGTCCTACCTAGCCATTACTTCTCACATATTCATGTCCAGCACATTTAATGTTCTGTTTCTAATCTTGTATTTTTGTTTTTAAAGAAAAATAAGGTTACAGGATGTAGGTAATGCTATAACATTTTGTTTTCATTAATTCATTAACATAATAATTATAGTTTCCAAAGACTTCCTGCACTAGTCGAGGCCTGTCCCGCAGGAAGCTTACAAGTTTTCTTTGGAGTTACAAATTATAAGTATGTGCATACATACAAAGAGAAAATGATGATGTAATATGTCTATTATAATTACTAGATATACCAGGCCACTCAGAAAATTTTGCGAAAAAAGTTTTTATGTATAAGGCACTGGCCACTTGTAATTATTTTGAAAACTTTGGTTATATAAAAGTAAAAATACCATTGTTCGAATTTTGAATTCCTCCACATTTTTTCGAGAGCTAAATCAAATTATCGTGTCTCATATAAAAATGGATCTGCATCGAGAACATTTTGGTGTGATGATTTTCTACGATTTTAAATGTGGCCTAAAACCTGATGAGTCGTGATCAAATATCGACTTCAAATTGCTTTTATGGATGAAGGACCTCCAAAAGCAATCATCTACCGCTGGTATAGCGAGTTCAAGCGCGGTCGCCTTACTTTGGGGTATGAACAAAGGAGTGGTCGTCCGATGACGGCTGTCAAGAAAACAGGCGCATTACATACGAAGAGATTCAGCATACACTGCAGATTGGTTCGGGAAGCGTTCACAAGATTCTACACAAGGAACCTTCGCGTGAGGAGGATAGTTTGCCGCTGGGTGGCGCACAACCTCACCGAAGCTCAGAAGTAGGCCCGTGTGGAGTGGTGCCGTGATATGATTAAAAAATTTGAAGCAGGCTCGTTTCAGCGCGTTTACGACATTGTGACAGATGACGAATCCTGGTTTTATCAATACGATCCAGAAACAAAGCTTCACTTCAGGTTTGAAACTGCCAAACTGTATATGTTTGGCTGTTTCAAAACGAACCAACGCCTACGAAAGTGAAGCGATCGAGAATCGCAGGGAAAATATTGATCGCTAGTTTCTCCACTTTGACGGGGTATCTGATTTCAATTCCATTACGAGACCAAAGCAGCATCAACGCCGAATGGTATACCACAAAATGCCTGCCAGAAATTTGGTCTGCAATGAGCAACAAGCGACCGAACACCGGGCTCCGCGGGGTACTGCTTCACCATGAGAACGTGCTCGCGCACTCAGCGCTCAAAACGAAGGACTTCCTGGACAGCACACCGGTCAGAATTTTGGGGCACCTTCCTTACAGTCCTGATCTGGCACCGTGTGACTTCTTTTTATTCCCTAAAATAAAAAATCAGCTGAAAGGGATACAGTTTTCATTGCCGGAAGACGCGCTAGCAGCGTTCGAGAAGGCCGTGGAAGAGGTGTCTGCGGCGGACTAGAAAAAATGTTTTGAAAATTAGTTCAGACGCATGAGACTTTGTATAGAGGCTGGTGGAGAGTTCTTTGAAAAGATTTAATAAAATTATTTTATCCATAGAAGGTAGTTTTTTAGTTTTTCAAAACTTTCTGAGTGTCCCACGTAGAATACAGATAACGAAAACTTAGAACTAAGTGCATTAAATGTCTATTATTTATTTTAAAACTATGAGATATCATAACAACATTCTTATAAAAAGTTCTATCATACTTAATCTATCAATTCTTTGGTTTTACAATTTTTTTAGGCTTCGTCCTCTTACTCAGGTCTACCATAATATAATATAATATAATATAATATAATATAATATAATATAATATAATATAATATAATATAATATAATATAATATAATATAATATAATATAATATAATATAATATAATATAATATAATATAATATAATATAATATAATATAATATAATATAATATAATATAATATAATATAATATAATATAATATAATATAATATAATATAATATAATATAAGATTTACATTATATAGATTTACTAAGAAGTTTATAAAAGTAATAGCGGACAGATTAGACGATCCGTTTCTGAGACACTTGATTACGCTCCATTTTGTCAAAAGGATTTATTGTTTGTTTTCTTTTTTATTATTTTTGGTTTACTAACACAGTTCTTAAGCACTTAGTTACTAATATAAAAAAATGGATCTGTATCTTTCAAATGAAATGGTCTGAAATAAAGTTCTTGTATATATATATGTTACCGGCAATCTGTATAATTCAGGTATTCTATACAATACCTAGGCAATGTATAGAATACCAGGGGCGTCCGGACAACGTATGAAATATTATGAATATTATTGTCTACTACATACTTTAACCTAGGTAATGTGGACAATTCCTAGGAATTGTATAGAGTACCTGCTGGTCCACCGACAACGTATAAAATAAATAGATTTTGGTCTATATCATTCTTAACCGACCCTGTAAAAGACGAGAGCAGGGAAAGAATTCCCGTAATTTTAGGGTACACTGGCACGGACAGGTTAGGTTAGAAGCCTTCGTGGTTATTTTTTTATAACCACCCAGAAATAGGAGCTTTGCTTTAAACAGCGCGGACAGAAGTAGGATATACTTGTCATGATAATTACGGTATTGTATAGAAAAGGCAAAGTATAAAATAAATAAAATGCCATACATTACCTACCCGTTTTAGGTATTCTATACATAACCTAGGTATTGTATAGAATACCGGATTATACAGATTGCCAGTAACATATATACGGAGACCAATTTTATCATCTTCAACTGCAAAATCAGTTTAAAACTTACCCCAAAATATGACCACCATTAAAATTACTGTTATCTCTGCCAAAAAATTTAAACCCATAGAAGGTATTAAACACAACAATACAATCTGAGGTCGTAATCTTAATGTCAATTAATCATCGGAAGTATCAACAGGTATACCAACTCGAGTGGGTTAACTAGCAACAAGCGGCGTCTTCCTTTCTCTGCTGCCCTAGTATTAAAATAATAAACATTCGCCTTAAATTTAGTTTTATTTATTTTAGACTAGTTTTTACCAGGCCGCGTGATTGTGGGTTTCTCCATACAAACTTTGGAACCCAGTTTCATACAGTTACGGGGTTAATTTTGGAAAATCCTTTCTTCTATGATAATTTATTTTGCAAATAGGTTTAAAAAAAACACTTTTACACTTCAATTTTTTTTGCAAATAGGTTTAAAAAACACTTTTACACCTCATTTTTTTTTGCAAATAGGTTTAAAAAAACACACGTAAATTTTTTTTTTCGTCATATTATACTAGATGAGGCCGGTGTTTCCTAGCTGACTACCCTGAGAAGAAACACCGAAACAAACTCAGGGGTCAAAGTCTCTTATAAAGTCCATACAGTAAATATGTAATTGTCAAATCACATGAGAGCCATGCAGATCGTCAGATGCACATGTCGGAGATGGTCTTTGGTATTTTTTGCATACATCATAAAAGGCACCTCTGTGCAAAAGGACGATGCATCAAAACGCCCCCCCTACTTTTACATCCACCAACAGATTTAAAATGTTTCTCTATCGAAAGATCTTTGTAAAGTGAGATTTTTTTACTATGGCGACATCTCTCAAAAGTGCGGGGTTTAACGACTCATATTTTAATATTATTATTTTTTGGTACAAAATACCACAAGGTCAGAATTTTTTAATATGGCGACATAATAATGAAGAATTTTAAACTTTGAATGCTGTGTACAGTAATAATTGGACTTCAGATTTATGTACTGTATGTTGTTTTAACTGTGCTGATTGTCTTAGTCTGTAGTCTGTCACTGTACTTATTAAAATAAAATTAAATAAATTAAATAAATCTCTCAAAAGTGCAAAAAAAACTCAATTCAACTAGATGCTTCGAATGACACAGGCTGTTTCAAATCTGTTGGTATCTGTTGGATAGGGGGGACGGGTCTCATACAAATTTGATCATCGTTCTTTCATCGTTCTAGGTTCAAGGGTTTAGGCTAGGGGTTGATAAGTCAGTGAGTGATTTAGGATTTTGTCTTTTATAAAAAAAATATCATAAAAGTTGAATTTTTCAAAAAATCTTTCTTAGTGCTCGCCTACATCATTACAGGAAGCCTTGTGCAAAATTTCATGTTCCTAGTCCCAGTAGTTTCGGCTGGGCGTTAATAAGTCAATTTGTCTTTTTATATATAGGGTGACTGGTAATTAGTGTACGATACTTAAACACGTGATTGTGCTCATGATAACCAACAACTTTTATTATGGGAGCGAAGCCGAAATCGCGAAAAAAATATCAGCTGTTCAGTACATTAGGCAAACATAAATGTACTGAACAGCTGATTTTTTTTCGCGATTTCGGCTTCGCTCCCATAATAAAAATTGTTTGTTATCATAAGCACAATCACGTGTTTAAGTATCGTACACTAATTGCCAGTCACCCTATATAGACTAGCGGTCAGACAAAAAATTGAGAACCCAATTTGGTTAATACCCAAAGACTATGCCCATACCGAGAAACTTTTAAATATTATTGTTTGATATCACGCGTAGGTATACGAACTTAATAAAAAAAAAAAAACAATCACACACATACACCATCACACACACACAATCACACGACCACATCACCACACACACACACACATAAACGCATCTTCAATTTTTATTTAATTTTTTTTAAATTAGCTAACTTTTTTTTCTTTTGTTTATTTTTACCTTTTAAATTCAAAGAATAATAATAGCAAAATATACACAAAACCAAAAACATTTATTAATTAATTTGTAAATTTACGGAAGGGACTGGACCTCACGACACAGGTTATCCTAGTGTGGGGGCCAGAGATATATTGTTTATTTTAGTTTATAAGTCAACTGATGTACTATTTTGTGTATCTTGTACTAACGTTTTAAACAAATAAAGATTATTATTATTATTATTATTAATTGAAGCGCCATCTACCGGATTTAATTGTATTTTTAAACCATTCAGGGACCCACTCAAATATATATGCAAAATTTCACCCAAATCAGTCAAACTATTTGGGAGAAGTTAGGTGAGAAACACACATACAAAAGAAATATCTAAATAAATGATATAAATTCCCGTAACTTCAAAATGCAGTTCTATTTTGTTTTTGCTTATGTCGATTGTCGACATAAGTCTATAACTAAGAGTTATAAATATAAACGAATGACAAGGGTGACACGGTAATGACAAGAGGATTGTATGAGAAATTAAATTAATAAAAGACAGCTATTGATAGCGTGATTTAAAAATTTGTTTTGCTTACCCCAAGTCACATGGCACAAGGACTGGAAGACGATAAATAAGATAATGAAGGAAGACGTCACGGCTACGTCACTCAATGATACCTATTTTCTTTTACGTGAATAATCAAATGGCTTCTCTCGCTTTAGGTGAAGCGAGGGGGAGTGTCAGACTTTTTTTTTTGTTAATGTTTTTGGCTTGGATACTAAGTCCTTTAAGCTGTTGAACCCCGCATTAACGCCGGCGTTCACGCGCCATTGTCTTACTATTGGGTCTCTAATTACGCACTCAAAAGGTTAAGCCATGTCTTCGTATAAATAGTTAATTAGTTTATCATTAGAATGCGGCAGCAAATTTATCAAGTAAGTCATCTCAGCAAACTTCGCTGAGGTAGCCAAAACTACAATAAAATTCTCAGCTCCATTTTACTGAGATTGCGTCTGTTTCTATGATTCCACATATTGTCCTCAGTTGCTCAGACGTTTATGATATAAACCTACACCAATTTTACATCACAATATCCATTTGGAATCAATTTGCGAATAATTAAAACAGCCACTGTACTTCATTCGAAGAAATCCCGCCAAAAACTCCTATGTCAGACTTTTATTGACTAAAACCCACCTATCTTCCTTCAGTTTCCCTTTGTGAAAGCTACGGTAGCTCTTTCGAACAATCTCGAAGCTCTAGCAGGCATCGGCCCTAACGGGTCCCGTCAATCTTGCTAATATCTCATTGAGACGCGCGTGGACCACGACGTGACGTCGATCCGAGCATTGTCCTTATTGGACAGCGAAATAATAGGGCCAATCAAAGTACAAAGTAGAGCAGTTCTATAATTGCTACTATTTTACAGCTTTTACGAATAAATGAATTATTATAATTAATTGAAGATCAACAAAATAAAAACATGCAGTTATTCTAAAGTCGTAAACCGAAAGTAAAGTAAATGGCTTCTCCCGCTCTTGGTGAAGCGAGAGGGATTATCAGATTTTTACTGACTAAAACACATGTCTTTCTTCAGTTGCCCTTTGTGAAAGCCATAGTAACTCTTTCGAACATTCTCGTAGCTTTGGTAGGTATCGGTCCTAACGGGTCCCGTCAATCTTGCTGATATGTCTTAGAGGCGCGCGTGGACCACAACGCGCGGTCGATCCGAGCATAGTCCTTAACGGACGGCGAAATAAAAGGGCTAATCAAAGAAAAACGTAGAACAGTTAAGGCCCTAGCTCCCGAGCAGTGCCATAAAACAGTGACTTTCAGAAACCTACTCCTCGGTAGGGCAATAGTTTTGAAAAAATATATATATTATAGATTCATATATAATTATTTTCATATGTATCTATATATAGATGTAGCGACATCTATGGCGTCACATAACAACTAATCCTGCATCGCGCATTCAAAGTTCTCCGCGTGATTAGATCATATAGAGTTGCCCGAAATCATCTATCGGGCAGTAGCCCGCCAGACATAACACCCGTCTGGCCGGAGGATCCTCCCTTTTCAGCGGAGGAATGTGGGACTTGACTCTCTGTTCCACATACCTCTAAACTGGTGACCATCGACAATGAACGTCAGCGCAGCCTTCGTGCAGCCACTACTTCGTGACGTCATCATCACTTCGTCAAGCTTTCGAGCAGCGAGCCATTCAGCCAGCATCCACGGCTATAAAGAGTATATTCATTATCAACATATGATTAGTCATACTAATACTTTTGCCAAAAAAATAATTTTAACAACATATTTTTTTCCCTTGTTTTCCCTACTCCTTTCAAACGGCTTTGATCTTTAGAAATATGTTTACACAAAATAAATGCTAGTTAAGTGTTCTTCAGAATTAACGTAGCATAATTATGTAAATCACTCAATATTTCGCAAAGAAAATGGTTTTAAAGGTCAGCGTGGCTCTATGTCTCTCTCACAAATATCATCATCATCATCATCATTTCAGCCGAAAGACGTCCACTGTTGGACAAAGGCCTCCCCCACAAATATGTATACATTTAACTCCAGCCAGATGTTTGCCCCGACTTACGAGTTGTAGGTCGCGGGTTCAAACCCAGCCAGGCGCATTACTTTGTGTAATTTATTTCATCACCACTGCTCTCTGCTGCTCTGCTCTCAAAACGGTGAAGGAAAATATCGTGAGGAAACCGGCATGTCCTAGAACCATAAATTCGAAGACATGTGACATCCACCAACCAGCACTGGGCCCGCGTGATGGATTACGGCCCATTCCCTCTCCTAGAGAGGAGGCCTGAGTCCCAACAGTGGGAACATTATAAGGCCGACTATGCTATGCTATGCAGATGTTCAAGGGACTATATGCCTTAAATTAATTATCATAATTGATTGAAGACCAACAAAATAAAAATATGCAGTTATTCCAAAGTCGTAAACCGAAAGTAAAGTTGTTTATAATATGCATAGATCATAAACCACTTGGGTTTCTTTACAACACTCATTAATGTCAACAAACTTGAAGCAGCTTCTACGCAAAAATTTGAAGAAGGAAATCACTAAAACAGAGTACCTAGTAATGGAGTTTTTTTAGGAGGGAAATCATCTAATGACATCTCCCGCCCTTGGGCGGATCGGGAGGGCGTGTCAGACTTTTACTGACTAAAACACACTGTTCCTTCCTTGTTCCTTCTTTGCCTTGCGTTGCGTTCCAGGGCCCCGGGTCACTTAAATGGGTTAAGTGAAAATGAATCCCCGGGGCCCTGGCCCAAGTAGGCTTCGACCCTGTTGGGCCCCTACGATTTGCTGACATATCCTTGAGGCGCGTGGAACTCTACGCGCCGACGTCCTACCCATTGCTCGCCGTCCGCAAGCCAGCGCCTACGTGCCTAGTTATGGTGTGATGAACAAAAAATGGAACGCCCTTTGACTTTGAGTAACTGGACCTTTCAACTAAAGAGGTAGTGATATGACATCTTGTTTCCCTTCTTATGTTAACATTTTTAAAGGCTTTGTACTTTACCCAAAACTTTGTATAATCCGTATAAACTTTCTCTCTGGATATACTCGTAAGTTTGTATATGTCACTAATATATACTAATATAGTTATATAATTTTGAGTTATGATTTAGTGATCCTACTAGAGCGCTGTTTTAAGGAGCCTCTCTACTCTTATCTCTAGGGGATCCAGCCCTTTACCTCAGGACCAGGGGGTGTCAAAAAAGAGGAAGAAGTTTGCCTTCTATAACCTTCTCATTCAGGAGATAAAAAAGGGCGAAAATGTGTGTTCAACTTATAATGATAATTTAGGAAGTCGGATTTATTTATATACTAGATTCTGCCAGCGGCTTCGCCCGCGTGAAAGTCGGTTTCTCCATACAAACTTTGGACCCCCGTTTCAACCCCTTAGGGGTGAATTTCGGAAAATCCGTTAGGTAGTTAGGTTTCCCTGCCAAATTTTAAGTTTGTAGGTGTTATAGTTTCTGAGATTTCGTGATTAATCAGTGAGTGGTATTTCGCTTTTATATTATATAGATTTAAATGTCATATACAGTAGAGGTACATAAGCAAACTTAATGCAACAAGGCATTCTCTATCAGTCAACCCTTGGGTTAAAAAAGACAACACTGTGGTAGGTGTGCACAATAAATAAATAATAGACAAATATTAAAAATAGAATGAAGTATCATTAAATTAATAAAAAAATATATATATTTATAATTAAATTAAATTTTGGATTCTATCTGTAATAACTATGCCCATTATAGGCTTGCCAACATGAAATCATAAACTGACTAGAGACATTCGCGCAGCAGGCTTGTAGCCTCAGGCGCATGACCAATCAGATCATCGTCAATGAGATGTTAATCAAATAAAACGCTTAATATTTTAACACATTACACATAGGCATGGAGTTGAATTATTGTCTATGCCAATTATTACACTACTAACGATAGAAAGTGTCACTTGATGACAGCAATCAAAATGAGATCCTGGTCGACTCGTCACACTAGTTTTATTTACGACTTTCGGATGTTACAAAAACTAAGCATTAATTATAAAGGAAACTTTAGCAATGAAATCATTATTCTCATCAAATCAATTCAGTTAAACGAACTGAATCGATTTGATGAGAATAATGATTTCATTAATGATACAATTTTGATAGGATTGTTAATTGAAATCACAAATATTTCTCCGGATTATGTCACGATTATTATTTTAAATGAGGATTTGATTTACATCGTCATAGGTATCAGTGGGCTCGACCTTGACAGTGGATGGGACCACATCATTACTGTCGATGGATGAATTTATGAGTTTCCCTTTATTTCCGTTTAATTGGCAGGATACTGACGCCTGATGGCAGTATTTTAATTGATCAAGAGTGGCAATTTGTTTGACCAGTACCTGATTTTAAAGGTGACGCAATTATAGAGGAATTTCATGAGAAGATTGGGCATGTATTAGCAGGAGATAGATAAGCATATACTCTTTATTGTACACCATAAAAAAATACAGTAGGAGCTTAAAATTAATAGGGTGAGAGCTTAAAATTAATACGCAGTCTTATCGGTTAAAAAAAGTGCGATTTTTTGAGACAACCTTTAATAATAACCCCATATAAAGAATTTCATTATGAGAGATCAAGAGAGAAAGGTATCTGGTACAACACCATCCAACCCGAACCATTAACAATTCCTTATAATTATGCACTTAACAGAAAATATATTTTTACTGCCATGAGGCTTCGATCTGGTCACATCCCATCGAGGAAGTTTATGTTCCTTATGGGTCATCTTCACCTAATTGCGAAAAATGCGGATTAATCGAGGACGTACATCATATTCTTTTGGAGTGTGAGCGGGGCGAACGCCTCAGGAGAAATCTGTTTAGCACTCTAAATATGTTTGAAATCGGTATTTGCAACAGTGTCTTAGCTAAACCTACGTCAGACGAGGCAAGAGTTCTGTATAAAATATATTACATTCATTTAAAATAACTTAAAATTCTAAATTTTGCTATGATGGAGCGACATAGTCAATATTGTGACAAAGCTCCTTAATAAAGATTAAAAAAAACCTCATATAACGTACACTTACTTAGATATTCTGGACCGGATCATCAGTTACAAGATTACTCTCCAAGGAACTGAGAAGGGATCAAACACGAACTTTATTTCTCGGGCTGCTGAAAATATAATATTTTAATTTTCTCTCCCTCTCTTTGACACTGGCACGTTAAGAACTAATTCATTTTTAACCGACTTCAAAAAGCTCTATGTTCGGCTGAATGTATTTTTTTTAACATGTATGTTCACCGATTAATTGAAATCACAAATATTTCTCCGGATTAAGTCATGATTATTATTTTAAATGGTCAATCGTGGATCTACTTTGAAAATTTTTGATTGAAAGATTATGATTGATCTGATCATGAACTTCGAAGGTATGGAACAGAACTCCTCATAGGATCACAGCAAAACCGTCGTAACAAGTAAAATTGCTTTGTTTATACGTGTAGTCGATGACTGACTGAAAGAAGAGGGGGAATATATCGAACTGATCTGATGATGAAGCCTGAAGCACCGGAACTCTGTAATAAATTAATGTAATATAACTGTGTGTGGGATTATTAGAATTGTCATGCGATGCACTCTGGCTATAAGGTATTTAAGTTTGGCTGAGGGGTACTTTTTTAGTGGTGGTACCATAACTAAAAAGTGTAAAATAAAAAACTTTTTACAAAAAAAATACAACCGACTTCAATGTAAAAAAAACACTGAAAAGTGAAAAATAACTTTAATTTCGGAAGTCGGTGTTAAATAACGAAAAGACAAAACTATTATTAGAAACACCGACTTCCGAAATTAAAGTTATTTTGCAATTTTCAGTGTTTTTTTTTTACATTGAAGTCGGTTGTATTTTTTTTTTGTAATAAGCTTTTGGACAGAGGATAAGCATTGCCATACAGCGTGGCAATGCCGCCAGTCTTTTGGGCACATTACCAGTCGACAGCGATGTGGAAGAGTTTTTTGACGCCATATTTTAGTTTTAGTTAGTTGTAATTAGATTAGGGTTTATATTATTTATTTTATTTTATTGTAATTTTAGTTAGTATTTTTAAATGTAAATAAATTAACTAGAGGTAAAAAAAAAAAAGCTTTTTTATAACGAAGATTTAAAGGAATTCTTTAAAAGCGTTTTTTTTTTTAATATTTACGATTATCAGCTGTTTCGATGCCACCGTAATTCAAAGTAGCAATACACAACAGCCTACACTGTCCAGACAAATTATTATGCTTTTCTGATTATTTTTAGGGTTCCGTACCTCAAGAGGAAAAAATACGGAACCCTTATAGGATCATTTTGTTGTCCGTCTGTCTGTCTGTCAAGACCCTTTATCTCAGTAACGCGTGGAGGTATCGAGTTGAAATTAAAACCATATACTCAAGTCTGCTATCTTTTGAAGCTGTGAAAAAGTCAAATTTCTTTCAAGTCAAGTTTTTTTTTATGACCTAACTACAAATTTACAGTTGCCAGATTTTTTCCTATACTTTTGCTATGAGACTTTGCTTCATGCCTAATTTCAGGATAATAGGCCAATTGCCCTATGAATTTTGATTCCCTTGAGAGTGTCAAAATATTCGTTTTTTGCGACATAAAGATCCGTATCTTTTTTTTCGTTAACTCAGAAGTTCGATTATGTCACAGCTTCAAGGGACCGCAGACCTGAGCATAATTTCAACTCGATACATCCACGCGTTCCCGAGATAAAAGGTCTTGATAGGCAGACAGACGAACAACAAAGTGATCATATAAGGGTTCCGTTTTTTTCCTTATGAGGTACGGAACCCTAAAAAAGTTCTACCCAATCGTGCCGGTTACTCAGTTAACTAGAAACAAACCATGTCACAAAAGTAGAACAATAACTATTTTATTATATCTTTATCTAAAATCTAAATTGTAATAGCCTAGGTAAAAACATTTAGAAGTCTTGCCACGCCTACAATTTTGATTTACTCATCTTTCGAATAATAAACTTAAAAAAATTGGCACATGTTCCTGTTATATCTTTCTCTCTCATGAAGAGGAGAGAGAAAGAAATGTATATGTAATATACATTATACAATGTGTATGTAAATAAGTGTGTGGTGTGTGTGTGGTGGGTGGGTGAATAAATATATATATAGGGTGTCCCAAAATTAACGCCAGATTTGAATTTGCCGCCATTTGTGCAGTAAAGTATGGCAACCCCAAAAAATAAATTAAAAAAACTGTGTTTTCTATTTAATTCAAATCTTGCGTTAATTTTGGGACATCCTATATTTTTTAAATTGATATTTAAAACTACTACCTGTGATGCAATCGTCGATGGTGAGGCGCACTAGTTTATTAAGAGCCTAGTCACTCTAGCCTTGAAGACATCTAAATTATAATCGGACTGGAAGACCGCAGCATGTAAATTGTTCCAGTCCTTCAATGGTATAAACGGCGAAGCGAAACGTACTAACAACCGAATAATACAGAAGTATATTTTTCACTGTAGCATTTTAATCGTCTCATGTCATCAAATCAATTTGTGCTGTCTTTTTTACCAAGTATTTCAATTAACGAGCAATCATCATCGAGCATAGAAGCAGCTCTATTCAAACCATAAAGATGTTATGACTGTGTTTTACAACTTCACACAGATTATCCTCTTCTACCTAATGCTTAAAATTTATGATCCACGGCTCTAATTTCGGCTTCACGATCTGTTTATTATCTAGTAACAAAAGAACTAGATCCATTTTCAATCTCCAAAAATTATTATACAAAAGTTGTATAATATGTCAAATAAGGAATGAGGTCGTTGCACCGAGAAAAAACAGTGCCAATAAAATGTTCCTTAATGAATAAAATCACATTGATACCCGCACATCACATCTGTCGCTCGCCATCTCATAATTTACGAGTGTTAGCTAGTAGGCGACGCGCGACGTTCGTAGGTATGGCTCAGCTGCGCAGGAGTGGTGGTAGGTACTCGTTTCTTAGTATATAAGCGCGGAGAAATTCTCTCACTGCATCCACTCAGCAGTGATCTGAACATTAGTGAACATGGCGACTAAGTTTGTAGCAGCTGTGGCGTTGTTCGCCCTGTGCCACGCCAACCCCGTTCTTATAAACGGTAAGTTCTCAATTATATCCGCCAAAAATATAGTTTATGTTTCATCTATTTTCTTAATTTTCCTCCATTTTATTTTACTTTTCTATTACCCCCAGGTATTCTATACCGTGATGGACGCGCCTACTCCTTGGGCCAGGCGACCAGCTACGGTAACGGAGTGAGCACAGCACAAGCGAACGTGAACGGCGACGCTGCGCAGGCGTTCGGCAGCGCCAGCGGCGGCGCGGGGCTGGCGCGCGACGGATACTACTACCCCGGACAGGCCATCGCGCAGGCGCAGACTTATGACGCCCTGCCATATCCAGAAAGCGCCTACGGTGCCGTAAAGGCCGTCGCACAGGCACAGAATGGCGCATACTACCCCGTACCGGCGCCCGCCACCATCATCACCTACGAGCAGAACTTCGCGCCCGCCACGTCCTCCGTGTCGCACGCCGACTCGCACGGCGCCGGCGTCGCACAGTCCTCCGCCAACACTAGGGGCGTCGACGGCTACAGCATCACCTCGTCCAACGCTAAAACACACGGTGAAGGCTCCGCCGATTCCAACGCCAGCTCCGGCCTCCGCGCCACCAGCTCCTCCGCTAAGACTCACGGCGAGGGCTCCGCCTCGTCCTCTGCGCAGAGTAATGACATCACTGGCTTTGTGTACCCTGCTGCGCTCGCCGACCAGCCGGCGCCCGCCGTCATCGACGCCAAGTCCCCCATCTACTACACATCGTACGTGCCGGTTGTGCCCGCTCAGGGAGTCGCCTCCTCCAACGCGAAAGTGGTTGGGCCTGGAAGCACTGCCTCCTCCGCTAAGGTTGGTCACGGCCAGGGCAGGACCATCTCTTGGCGCTTCGGCACACTCTACGATGCACCCGCCTCCGCCCTAGCTCAAGCCAACACTCACTCTGGTTACGGCGCCGCCAAGTCTGCCGCGAACACCCACGGCTACGGCTCCACCAACGCAAACGCTAACGTCAACGGTTACGGCTCCGCCAAGTCTGTCGCCGACAGCCACTCCGCCGGGCACGGCATCGCACAGTCGTCCGCTAACTCGCACGGCGCCGGCTCCGCCAACGCCAACGCTAACGTGAACGCTGCCGGCTACGGCGCCGCGCGCTCCTCTGCCGACTTGCACGGCCAGTACTACGGTGGTTCCCGCAGCTCCGCTGTCGCGCACTCTCACGGCTTCGGCAACGCCGCTTCCTCCGCCAGGACTCAGGGCGTGAACTCCGCCTTCAGGGTGGCCAACTCTCAGGCGAACTCCTTCGGCTCCGGCTCGGCGCACGCCAACGCTGTGTCTGCTTGAACAGGCGGGACGGTTCCCCTGCACCAGTGAGCAACCACATCACGACGACTTCCGGACATGCTGTAAACTTGTCTTGATGTATTTGCGAAGTGCACGACTGCATGAAGTAATTTATTTTAACTTATTTATTTAACTGCTCAATGTTGTCCAGAAAAATGACGCTGAAAATTGAATGCCACGAATAAATACAATACTATAAAATTACTCACTGATTTACTTATTTACCACACGTTTTATTAACAATAGTTAAGAAATGGGAAGAGAAGAAGAAGAATCCTTGAGGTATGGACCCCTCAACGTCCCCTTGTGCTTGTAGCTGAAAATATTTTATAATTTCCATAAATTGTCTCTGACAGTTGGTTCGGCGAAGAGAAATAATTAGTAAGTAGGTGGAACCTATTGATTCCGCTGAATTTAAGAACTTAAACATAAGTGAGACACCGTAGATGTCCAGCGTCACATCGCGTAAGTCCGGCTTCTTTAGCCTGTAATCTGTATCCTTATCTATTATCTGGATTTGAGGGATACTCAATAGATAATATAAATAGATTATAGATGGACAGGTAATCTAGAACCAAAGGGTAAGAACTACGCACATATCCATCTGTAGCAACTGCATTGTTTTTCACCTCCTTCATCACCGAACAAGTGAAAGCAATAAGTGTCGCCAACGCCTTAGTGAATTTGGCGCTTGCCGACAAACTTAGTATGATGCAATATCCAATGTTATTTTAAAAAGGTTAATATTTAAAAAAAGGCTTACTATGAATACAGGTCTCTTAATAGAAATGTTTTACTGCAAAGCCTTTAACTCAGTTGATTTGGAATCCACTTAGGAATCTTTTTTATAAATAATGGGTTACCTATGAAATTGCCATTATGCAAATTGGCTATTTCAAATCCATTTTTTTTCTTTTTTCGCTAAGAATTCTCAAGTTCAATTTATTTTTGTAATATCGAATTCTTTTTTGAAAATTAGTCATTTGTTTTATGGTTAGCTTTAGCTTAGGTTTCTGTTTTCATCGCATATACAAATATGCGTTATTTGTCATCATGGATACGTTAAACATTTGAGTGATTATGGAGTATGAGTACCGTCATGGCAGCAAAGCGGCAGAAGCGGCTTGCAATATCAACGATATATAAGGAGCGAACACTACCAACGATCGCATCACCCGTTATTGGTTTGCCCGCTTCCGTTCTGAAAATTTCGACCTAAGAAATGAACCCCGAGGTCGACCGAAAACTTTAGTCGACAATGATGAATTAAAGGCGATTGTCGAAGCTGATGATTCTCAATCTACTGCTGAATTAGCAGCAGCTTTCGATGTTAGCATCAAAACAATATTGGTCCATTTGCGTCGAATTGGCAAGGTAAAAGAGCTGGGGTTGGAAGTTCTCCGTCATCCAACCTAGGTACTCACCAGACCTTGTCCCTACAGTTTTCTACTTTTTTCAGAATTTGGATAACTTCTTGGCGGGAAAAAAAAAGGAAAAAGTCAATGACCGAGAAGCAGTTCAAAATGCCTTTGAAGCATTTGTTGCCCGGGAGGCAACAAATTCTTCCAGCAGACTTTTTTAAAAAGGGCATCAATAAGCTACCTCTACGTTGACAAAAATACATTGATTGCATGAGGAATTAGGTACTTTGATTAATAAAAATAAAAAAAATAGAGAAATAAAGGGGGTTAACTTATATCATGAAAAACGGCAATTTCATAGGTAAACACCATATAAACTAGTGCTTGACTGTGATCCCACCTGATGTTAAGCAGTGATGCAATCGTTGATGCTGAATCTCTTCGTAATTAGCCTGATTTCTTGAATTACATTTTTTACTGCCAGCACACTTTCTTCCGTGACAGCCGTCGTAGAACGACCACTCCTTTGTTCATCCCCCAAAGTAAGGCGACTTGAATTCGCTATACCAGTGGTAGATGATTGCTTTTGAAGGCCCTTCATCCTTAAAAGTCAATTTGAAGTCGATAAAATGACTCATCAGGTTTAAAATCGTAGAAAATCATCGCACAAAGATGTTCTCGATGCAGATCCATTTTTAAATGAGACACGTTAATTAGATTTGGCTCTCGAAAAAATGTGGAGGGAAATTCAAAATTCGAACAATGGTAAATATTTTTACTTTTTAATAACCAACATTTTTCAAAATAATTACAAGTGGCCAGTGCCTTATACTTACATAAAAACATTTTTTCGCAAAACTTTTTGAGTGGCTTGGTATTTAAATTATAGAAGTAGTTTTTTTTATGGAAAAGGTAAACAATCACTTTCAAAACGCAGTATCATATAAAATAAAACCAATAAGAAGTCAATTAAAAAGAATTCCGGTGCCGATGACGATTAGGATTCAAGTTAAAGTTATAGCATTTGAGCATATGAACGGGCAACTGAAGGACACAAGTGGGTTTTAGTTAGTAAAAGTCTGACACGCCCTCTCGCTCCACCCTAGAATGAAAGAATTGATGATGACGGGGCCCGCTAGAGCCGATGTTGGGCCATGGAACACGAAACAGCCACTGTGGCTATAGAACGTAAAGGGCAACTGAAGGAACACTGGTTGGTTTAAGCACGTAAAAGTCGACGCTCCCCTTCGCTCCTCCCGGAGCGTGAGAAGTTATTTGATGAAGTCATCAAAATAATAAAAAAACAAGTGGTTTCGTTGTCGCTGCGAGTATGCTTACACGCGAGCTGTGTATGTATAGTAAATAACGTCTACGGGGTTACCATGACGTTCAAAGTAAGATTGTTTCATTCTTATTTCAGTGTGGGTAAGAGACAGAGCTATACAGGTTGTCTAGCGCCATCTCTTACCCACACTGGAAATAAGAATGAAACAATCTTACTTTAAACGTCATGGTACAGGTCTATGTCTCTGTAGATAATAATTTGATTTACATCTATGGTTATTGTTACACTTTATTTTATATATTTTCGTTTATAATTGTGATAAGAGGACTATGTGGATCATTTTTTAGGGTTCCATACCTCAAAAGGAAAAAACGGAACCCTTATAGAATCACTATGTTGTCCGTCTGTCTGTCTGTCTGTCAAGAAGACCCTTTATCTCGGGAACGCGTATCGAGTTGAAATTAAAACCATATACTCAGGTCTGCAGTCCCTTGAAGCTGTGAAAAAATCAAACTTCTAAGTTAACGAAAAAAAGATACAGCCGTTTATGTCGCAAAAAAATGTATGTTTCGACACACTCAAGGGAATCAAAATTCATAGGGTGCTTCCCGTTGACCCAGAATCCTGAAATTTGGCATAAAGCAAGGTCTTATAGCACAGGTATAGGAAAAAAATCTGAAAACTGATTTTTTTTTGTTACGTCACAAAAAAAGAATACTTTTTTGCGATTCGGAAAAAAACTTCGAGACTCCATTCGGGAATTCAACTGGTAAGTTTGTTGTATGGAACCCTCAGTGCGCGAGTCCGACTCGCACTTGCCCAGTTTTTTTTTCTTTTCAGTTATTTTGACGTATGTCTGGCAATCCTTTCCTTGGTATTGTTCGTCAAATCTTTGAGCTCTTTAGTGGTCCTAAGTTGAGCTGTACGAATACTGACAAATGCTTGCAATGACTGGACAGGTCCACTCCAAAAGACCGAGACAGACACTAATCTGCATGGTTCTCATATGATTTGACCATTACATGTTTATTGTATGGATTTTAAAAGAGACTTTGACCCCTGAGTTTGTTTCGGTGTTTCTTCTTAGGGTAGGCAGCTAGGAAACACCGGTCTCATCTAGTTTAAAACGACAAAAAAATTGACCTGTAAAATTGTTTTAAAAAAACCTATTTGCAAAATATATATCACTAGCTTACCTTACTCTACCCTACTCTACCCTACTCTACCCTACTCTACCCTACTCTACCCTACCTACTCTACCCTACTCTACCCTACTCTACCCTACTAAAAAAAAAAGTATCCTATGTCCGTCTCCTGGTTCTAAGCTACCTCCCCACCAACTTTCAGCCAAATCGGTTCAGCCGTTCTTGAGTTATAAATAGTGTAACTAACACGACTTTCTTTTATATATACTCGTATATAGATTTATCATCAATGGCAAAAAAATGCAACCGAGAGAAGTCATATTATTACATACATCACACTAATATTATGCCTCGCTTTCCGGGGTGACTTATTTTTACCTAAATCACTACTGTACGGCAAGGGGCGCGGTGCGGGCGGAGGGGGGGGACCTGAGGCGTAAAAGTGAAAGTTTGTGATTGTGTATCTGTTTGTTACTCCTTCACGCTTAAACGGCTGAAAGGATTTGGATGAAATTTGGCACACGGATAGACCATGTCCTGGATTAGCAAATAAAATTACTCTGGGAGTATGTTCCCTTGGGGCAATTTTCTGCTTTCACGAGAGCGAAGACGATGGCAGCAACTAGTAATAATATACAGGCGAAACTAAAGTTTGTGAGTGCATGAATGACAAACACGAAAAAGTGTCATTATGGTAACAGTCACACTTTTTGCCCTTCATCCAAATGTCTGAAAATCTGTAAGATATAATATCTATACTATAGCATAGCATAGCATAGTCGGCCTTATAATGTTCCGACTGCTGGGACTCTGGCCTCCTCTGTAGGAGAGGGAATGGGCCGTAATCCACCACGCGGGCCCAGTGCGGGTTGGTGGATGTCACATGTCTTCGAATTTTTTCGTTCTAGGACATGCCGGTTTCCTCACGATGTATTTTAACGTTTGAACGTTTTGAGAGCAGTGGTGATGAAATAAATTACACAAAGTAATGCGCCTGGCTGGGTTTGACCGTGGTTTGAACCCACGACCTACAACTCGTAAGTCGGGGCCGTTACCACTCGGCCACCACTGCTCTTATATATTACCAACATTTATAAGTTTTATACAAATCTGTTATTTCTCGCTGGTTTATAATTGTCGAATAAATGACTTCAATAATGTGTTTTTTACCAAATAAATTCTTGCTTACTAATAATAAAAAGCTTGGAGTCCATATTGTGTCGAGTTAAAGCGCTCGCTATGAGGTCGATGCACCGTGCACATACATATATACCAATATGTACCATAAACGACGCTAATGTACTAATAAAATCATCCTTAATTAATAAATTAGCATTGATACCCGCACATCACATCTATCGCTCGCCATCTCATAATTTACGAGTGTTAGCTAGTAGGCGCCGTTCCCAGGTATGGCTCAGCTGCGCCGGAGTGGTGGTAGGTACTCGTTTCTTAGTATATAAGCGCGGAGAAATTCTTTTACTGCATCCACTCAGCAGTGATCTGAACATTAGTGAACATGGCGACCAAGTTTGTAGCAGCTGTGGCGTTGTTCGCCCTGTGCCACGCCAACCCCGTCCTTATAAACGGTGAGTCCTCAATTATATCCGCAAAAATTATGAAAAAAAGGCAAAAGGATTGATTTTCTTCTATTTCGTTTCACTTTTCAAATTCAGATAATATACTTTTTAAGTATATAATCAAAGCTTTTTACATAATGCAGATCATGTCGCCATCAAAATAATGCAAACTTTTCTATTATTTCCAGGTATTGTATTCCGCGATGGACGCGCCTACTCCCTGGGCCAGGCGACCAGCTACGGCAACGGAGTAAGCACAGCACAAGCGAACGTGCACGGCGACGCTGCGCAGGCGTTTGGCAGCGCCAGCGGCGGCGCGGGGCTGGCGCGCGACAGGTACTACTTCCCCGGACAGGCCATCGCGCAGGCACAGACCTACGACGCCCCACTCTTCCCTGAGAGCGCCTACGGTACCTCTAAGGCCATCGCGCAGGCACAGAACGGCGCATACTACCCCGTACCGGCACCCGCCACCGTCATTACCTACGAGCAGAACTTCGCGCCTGCCGCGTCCTCCACATCGCACGCCGACGCGCGCGGCGCTGGTGTCGCGCAGTCCTCCGCCAACACTCGGGGCCTCGGCGGCTACAGCATCACTTCCTCCAACGCTAACACACACGGTGAAGGCTCCGCCGACTCTAACGCCAACTCCGGCTTTCGCGCCACGAGCTCCTCCGCTAAGACTCACGGTGAGGGATCCGCCTCGTCCTCCGCGCAGAGTAATGGCGTCACTGGCGTTGTGTACCCAGCCGTGCCCGCTGCGCTCGCCGACCAGCCGGCGCCTACCGTCATCGACGCCAAGTCTCCCATCTACTACACATCGTACGTGCCGGTTGTGCCCGCTCAGGGAGTCGCCTCCTCCAACGCAAAAGTAGTCGGCTCCGGAAACGCCGCCTCCTCTGCTAGGGCAGGTCAAGGCCAAGGCAGGACCATCTCTTGGCGCTTCGGCACACTCTACGATGAGCCCGCCTCCGCCCAAGCTCAAGCCAACACTCACTCTGGTTACGGCGCCGCCAAGTCTGCCGCGAACTCCCACGGCTACGGCTCCACCAACGCAAACGCTAACGTCAACGGTTACGGCTCCGCCAAGTCCGTCGCCGACAGCCACTCCGCCGGGCACGGCGTCGCGCAGTCGTCCGCTAACTCGCACGGCACCGGCTCCGCCAACGCCAACGCTAACGTGAACTCTGCCGGCTACGGCGCCGCGCGCTCCTCTGCCGACGTGCACGGCCAGTACTACGGTAGTTCCCGCAGCTCCGCTGACGCGCACTCTCACGGCTTTGGCAACGCCGCATCCTCCGCCAGGACTCAGGGCGTGAACACCGCCTACAGGGCGGCCAACTCTCAGGCGAACTCCTTCGGCTCCGGCTCGGCGCACGCCAACGCTGTGTCTGCTTGAACAGGCAGGACGGTTCCCCTGCACCAGTGAGCAACCACATCACGACGACTTCCGGACATGCCGTAAACTTGTCTTGATGTATTTGCGAAGTGCACGACTGCATGAAGTAATTTATTTTAACTTATTTATTTAACGGATCGATGTTGTCCAGGAAAATGACACAGAAAATTGAATGCCATAAATAAATACAACACTATAAAATTACTGACTGATTTACTTATTTTTTACTACGCACCTTATAGGCACGATTGAAATGCAAAGAAACCGTAAACCGATTTAAAAAAAAATATAGGAGAAAATGTCTGAAAGCACATATCTGGTTACGAAAATTCTTTTACTTAAGAATGCTTCACTATCGCCGAGCGTGGACGCGTTATTCTCAGGGATGGTGAGCTTGACAATTTAAGAACCACGCTTCATGGTGGGTAGATTTTTTCTACGTTCGCACAGTTAGGAATAAAACTAACTTTTTCAACTGCAGAAAAACTTAAGAAATATTATCCAAGAGCAAGCTATAAAACTATGGCATACCTATTTTTACCCGACTGCACGAAGCAGGGGAGAATTAGGTATGTATTATCAGTCTATATGTATGTTTATTCTGTTTTTACCAAACGCGTAAGCCGCGGTTTCGACGTTGTCACGTTTTAAAATACGAGGGTATTGGAGAAAGTCCTCACGCCTCCGAACCCAAGGATGTTTTATGTTTCTATTTATCTAATTGTACTGGCAGCTCAGGAAAAATATTGTTAACGCCTTTTTTTTTCGTGCCAAAATAATGGCTGAACCGTTTTATTCGTACCAGTTTTGATAAACGTATTAGAAAAAATATGAAAACTCCTTAGAAAGTTGAAAAAAGGCGATTATTAAAAAAAAAAACCGGGCAAGTGTGAGTTGGACTCGCGCACTGAGGGTTCCGTACAAACTTACCTATGAAAACAGTGCAATTCCCGAATTGAGTTACGAAGATTTTTGCCCAATTTCCAAAAAAACAAAAAAAACTCATTATAACGAATTATTTCATCCCCGTTTCAGTAATAAAAAACATCTTGACTGATTGATTGGTTGATTCATCAACGTTTTATCGTAATACGTAATTTAGAAGACTTAAACAGCAGCTAATATTATAGCAATTTAAACATTGGAATCGATTACAGTAAACTAGGTATATGTTAGTTTAGTTTTGTCAATCGGACCACGTGACCGAAGCGTTTCAACTCAAACGGCAAAAATATGAAAGTGATATAAAATTAGTTGCAACTAATTTTCAGCAGGACTTGGTAAAGTTCGTCACCTTTGTTGATATAGGTAACATGGCTACGTTGCTACGAAGGCGCGTAGCACGCATTTTCGTAGCATGGTGAGTATCAGATGAGCTTTATACCTACAGATCTTTTTTTTGTGGAAAAATCATCCAATGACATCCCCCGCTCTTGGGCGGGGCGAGAAGGTGTGTCAGACTTTTACTGACTAATAACCCACTCCTGTTCCTTGGTTGCCTTTCATACCAGGACCGAGTCTTCCTTTCAGAAGCAGACCCTTAGCCTCAGTAGGCTGGGCCCTTACGATTTGCTGACATCTCCTTGAGGCGCGCGTGGAACAGTACGCGCCGTCGACGTCTCGGGCTCAGTCCCATGCGGTCGCAGAAGGAGGCGACCGCTTGCCACTCCTCCTCGCTTCGGACCATGGCCTGTACCAAGGTCCGGCGCGAGAGATCGTTGCCGCCGATCTCCCCCATGAGGATACGGCAGCGCTCTGCCCAAGCGGGGCACACCTCTATCGTGTGCTCCACCGTGTCCTCCGGGCGGTCCACACAGTGGTGACACCCGGGCGTTGCTTCCGCACGAATCCGGTGCTGAAACTTCCCGAACTGACCATGTTCGGTGAGAACCTGTGTCATGCGGAAGGTGAGGACGTGAGGTCTTTCCAGCCACTCCTCAAAGAGGGGACTTACTGCCATGATTATGGCGTGCCCAATACCAACAGATCTGGTATTGCACTGTACTTTATTGAGATAAATAACCTTACACAATTCCTTACATAATTTAGTTGCTTTACATCTAAAGCATAATATATTACTGCAGGATTATCTGAAAAAGTCACCGCGGCCCAGGAACGCTAAGGGCAATTAAAGGAACACTGGCGGGTGGGTTTTAGTAAGTAAAAATCTGACATCCTCTCTCGTCCCACCTAGAGCGGGGGTACTAAATTATCTAGCTAGTTTCAAATAAACCATTTACAGGCACTTTTGAATTACCGTCAAACGGGGTGAATAGGAACGCAGGGGTGAATAGTAACAAAACTTTGGTTAGGTTTTCACTCTGGTATATACCTACATATATATAAATTATTGATTTCTATCAAAGCATCCGTTTTTATTACGATTAAAGAATAAACAAGCTGTTGCTGGGAAAAATTGTTAATTAACGCGAAGATCCCCTTCAAACCCACTGGACAGCTGTGTTATAATTGTATAAAATACTGCCACTTCCAGCACTATATATTATAGAAAATTGTATCTTTGTACATCAAAACAGACATGAATTTGATTTGTTCAATGATATTGTATCCAGACCCAGCCGTAAAGTGCATTTGCTTAATGTGACGTAACTACAAAACAGTTTTCAGATTTTTTGCTATACTTGTGCTATGAGACCTTGCCTCATGCCAAATTTTAAGATTCTAGGTCAATGGAAAGTACCCTATGAATTTTGATTCCCTTGAGAATATCGAAATACACATTTTTTTTTCGACGTAACTCCTGTAGAGAACATCAGTAAAGTTGATGTCAGCCATATTGAAAGCATTGCTGTCAAAGAAGAATTCCCAGTTGTTTGTGAGAGACTAGATGATGTTATTGAGCCCAGGACAAATGTTTGTGTGATGAGCACGATCATTTGTTCTGTGTCTGGGTGTAATTTATCTATATATGTATGTATTTAGAAATATATAAGTATGTTTATCAGTTGTCTAGTACCCATAACACAAGCTCTGCTTAGCTTGGGACTAGATGGCGTTGTGTGATAGTTGTGGAATATTATTTATTTATTTATTTTAAATATGGTATGTTTTTAATAACAGTAATTTAATGATCAATCTATACTTTGTCAATATATCTATGCAAACATGATGTATGAAAGAATCATCACCTTAGATTAGAGACACAATAGAAAGACAAAGAGAGAGCTGGCGTTCGCTTGAGGTTTAATGAAATAAACGGCCGTATCTTTTTTTTTCGTTAACTCAGAAGTTTGATTTTTCAGAACTTCAAGGGATCGTAGACCTCAGTATATGGTTTTAATTTCAACTCAATACCTCCACGCGTTCCCGAGATAAAGGGTTAGACAGACAGTCAGTCAGACAGACAGACGGACGGACAACAAACTGATCCTATAAGGGTTCCGTTTTTTCCTTTTGATGTACGTAACCCTAAAAATTAAATATTTTGCTTAATTACAGTTTTACATTAGTTATTTAACTTAAAATAGGTTATGTTCGATTAAGGAGGGATCCTCTTTGGGTAAAGGCCTCCTCTAGGTTGTTTTTACCATTTCTGACCGTCTCGTCGCTAATTACCACATCGGTCTGTCTGTCTATCCGTCTGTCGGTCAAGACCCTTTATCTCAGGGACGCTTAGAGGTATCGAGTTGAAATTAATATCATATACTCAAGTCTGCGGACTCTTGAAGCTGTGAAAAAATCAAACTTTTGAGTAAACGAAAAAAAAAGATACGGCCGTTTATGTCGCAAAAAACGTGTATTTCGACACTCTCAAGGGAATCAAAATTCATAGGGTAGGTACTTCCCGTTGACTTAGAATCCTTTAATTTGGCATGAAGCAAGGTCTCATAGCACAAGTATAGGGAAAATTCTGAAAACCGTAAATTTGTAGTTACGACACCAAAAAATATATTTTTTTAATCTATTCGGAAAAATCTTCGTAACTCAATTCGGGAATTGAACTGTTTTCATATGTAAGTTTGTGCGGAACCCTCAGTGCGCGAGTCCGACTCGCACTTGGCCAGTTTTTTATTTTTTTTGCATCTCACTTTTTTTTAATAAGGAAGTATCTTTGTTAATATATGTATATATAGATACATCTTAACTATTAAATATTATAACTTAACTGGTATTTAAACAAACTGAAAATAATATGTACAAATGGGTAAAAAAAGAACTCATAGAATAATAAAAAATTCTTCCACATCGATGTCAAATGCCCAGAACGCTGGCAGCATTGCCACGCCGGATGGCAATGCTGATTCGTTGACCGTAGAAAAGCCAGCTGTTTGCTGATATCCCGAACAACTTAATCTTACTAATAATAAGATGACTGAAGATGTCCAGTTAAAGCGCTCGCCATGAGGTCGATGCACTGTGCGCTACCTATATACCTACAATACATACTCGTACATACCTACTAAAGAACGGTATGGGTAGCACAGTGGTAAAAGGATTGGCTGCTGTACTGCTTATCGCGGGATAGATTTCCGAACGATTCACGAACAATTATATGTATGACCTACAGATACTTATTCCGTAATTACTAAAACAAAAAAAAATATCCTAAACGGTGCTAATGAACTTATAAAACAATGCTTAGTTAATAAACTCACAATGATGCCTGCGCGACACATCTATCTCTCACCATCTCATAATTTACAAGTGTCAGCTAGTAGGCGACGTTCGTAGGTATGGCTCAGCTGTGCCGGAGTGGTGGTAGGTACTCGTTTCTTAGTATATAAGCGCGGAGAAATTCTCTCACTGCATCCACTCAGCAGTGATCTGAACATTAGTGATCATGGCGACCAAGTTTGTAGTAGCTGTAGCGTTGTTCGCCCTGTGTCATGCCAATCCCGTCCTTATAAACGGTGAGTCCTCAATTAGGTATATCCGCAAAAAAATAAAATAGCAAACTTGAAAACAACATGAATTATTATATTTTCTTGATTTTCTTCTATTTCGTTTCACTTTTCAAATTCAGATAATAATAAAGAGACTTTATATGTATGTATAATACAGCTCATTTTGTTATCAAAATAATGCATTTTTTTCTATTACTCCCAGGAATTCTATACCGTGATGGACGCGCCTACTCCATGGGCCAGGCGACCAGCTATGGCAATGGAGTGAGCACAGCTCAAGCGAATGTGCATGGCGACGCTGCGCAGGCGTTCGGCAGCGCCAACGGCGGCGCGGGGCTGGCGCGCGACGGTTACTACTACCCTGGACAGGCCAACGCGCAGGCGCAGACCTACGATGCCCTGCCTTTCCCTGAAACTACCTACGGTGCTGCTAAGGCCGTCGCGCAGGCACAGAACGGCGCGTACTATCCCGTACCGGCACCCGCTACCGTCATCACCTATGAGCAGAACTTCGCGCCTGCCGCGTCCTCCACGTCGCACGCTGACTCGCACGGCGCCGGCGTCGCGCAGTCCTCCGCCAACACTAGGGGCGTCGACGGCTTCAGCGTCACCTCGTCCAACGCTAACACACACGGTGAAGGCTCCGCCGATTCCAACGCCAACTCCGGCCTCCGCGCCACCAGCTCCTCCGCAAAGACTCACGGTGAGGGCTCCGCCTCGTCCTCCGCGCAGAGTAATGGCGTCACTGGCTTTGTGTACCCTGCTGCGCTCGCTGACCAGCTGGCGCCCGCCGTCATCGACGCCAAGTCCCCCATCTACTACACATCGTACGTGCCGGTTGTGCCCGCTCAGGGAGTCGCCTCCTCCAACGTAAAAGTAGTCGGCTCTGGAAACGCCGCCTCCTCTGCTAGGGTAGGTCAAGGCCAGGGCAGGACCATCTCTTGGCGTTTCGGCACACTCTACGATGCGCCCGCCTCCGCCCAAGCTCAAGCCAACACTCACTCTGGTTACGGCGCCGCCAAGTCTGCCGCGAACACCCACGGTTACGGCTCCGCCAACGCTAACGCTGACGTCAACGGTTACGGCTCCGCCAAGTCCGTCGCCGACAGCCACTCCGCCGGGCACGGCGTCGCGCAGTCGTCCGCTAACTCGCACGGCGCCGGCTCCGCCAACGCCAACGCTAACGTGAACTCTGCCGGCTACGGCGCCTCGCGCTCCTCTGCTGACGTGCACGGCCAGTACTACGGTGGTTCCCGCAGCTCCGCTGACGCGCACTCTCACGGCTTCGGCAACGCCGCATCCTCCGCCAGGACTCTGGGCGTGAACACCGCCTACAGGGTGACCAACTCTCAGGCGAACTCCTTCGGCTCCGGCTCGGCGCACGCCAACGCTGTGTCTGCTTGAACAGGCGGGACGGTTCTCCTGCACCAGTGAGCAACCACATCACGACGACTTCCGGACATGCTGTAAACTTGTCTTGATGTATTTGCGAAGTGCCCGACTGCATGAAATAATTTATTTTAACGTATTTATTTATTGAATGTCTTAAGTACAATGCTGTATGTAAAAAAAAGAGACAATATGACTGCCATAAATAAATTAAAGACTATGTAAGTTAAATACTGTATTCTTTATTCACATCACCGCCATATACCTATAATAATCTATTAAACTGTATTTCAAAAGAAGGAATTAACTAACAATGATAAAACGCTTGTTGAAATAAAAGCATAAACATTATAATCTCAATGGTAAAGTTCAGTAATCACAGTTTCCCCTGCATGAAGGGTTTAAGATACTTGTGGAAGCTCTGGTTGACGGGCTCCGCGTTGAGGGGGCTCTTCAGCGCTTCCTCCATCAGCCGCTCGTACACGCGGCCGTCGTACGCGCCCAGGGTTGAGTTCAGGATCTGTGAAAAAAAATGAAAATTATTTTTTGAAAACATCAATGACAGATCTTTGCGCCAATTACGCCATTAGACTAGATTTTCACCCAGTAATGCAAATGAACCGTACCTGATCGCTGAAGTCGAATGCATCCACCAGTCCCACCGCGTTAGGTCTGATCTTCCCGAGCAGCTCCTCGTAGGTCTCCTGCAGCTGACGCACATCACTCTCAGATATGGACGTGTACTAGGAAACAGAATGACATAATTAATTCGAGTTTCCTGAAAACTGCTACAACAGAAGCCTTAGCACGTTTTTTTTTATATTTATTCGTTTGCGTTAATGTAATCGTCAATATGTACTAAAACTGGATAAGCGTCCTCTGGTCACTAAGTGAAACACAATTATCCCGTAGGTGCAATTTGACATAATTATCTAAACGTTTACATTAACGCGATCGAGTATGTATTAAAACTGCGATGCGACAAACACAAAATTTCGATGCGACGTCGCATCGTAAAAATCTAAGGGCTCCCACACAAATCTGTAAGGGCTTGTACACAAAACTGCGAATCGGCGCGATGCGAATTCGCAACGCAGAAAGCTGCGACACGAGTTGCTGCGATGCGATTTCGTGCAGCAAGGCATCTCCCTTCCACAATTCGGGTGACCATTCCTTCGACGACCGTCAACTGTACTGAAAGTATTAATTGTAAACTAGGTCGTGACACGAATCGTAAAAAGAAGTGCTTACTTCTAATATTGCTAAGAAGATACAGGAAAAAGAAACAGAAGATTCTGTCATCGCAGAAATGCGCGATGCGAATTAATTCGCAAGTTCTTGCGATGCGTCGCGGAAGCTCGCAGATTTTTATGATGCGACGTCGCATCGCAGTTTTGTGTACTACCTAATTTGATATGACACGACGCCGCATTGCCGAAACTTGCGATGCGATTTCGTGCGGCAAAGTATCACGAGCGGTTCAGGTGGTTCAGGTGACCATACAATGTGCGATGCGAATCAATTCGCAAGTTCTTGCGACGCGTCGTGCGAGCTTAAAAGGGCCCAAACACAAAACTGCGATGCGACGTCGCATCTTAAAACTCTGCGAGCTCGCACGACGCATCGCAAGAACTTGCGAATTGACTCGCATCGCACATTGTATGGTCACCTGAACCAGTGCTTTGCTGCATGAAATCGCAACACAGCTATTCGTATCGCAGTTTTGATTGGGGAGCCCTAAGGCCTGTTAGCCTTGATCAGTTATAAAATGACGATTATCCCTGTATGTGCTATGCAAGGACTACCTCCTGTTGGTGGGAAACTATTGCGAATTATGGAAAACAAAGATTTGTAGGCTATTGTTTTGGGAGGCTTAAGTGGACTAGTTACCAAAAACTATGTAAAGACTAATAGCCTTTGCCTGAACAATGTTATATTTGTAACACCGATAAAATAAATATTTCACAAAATCGGTAGCTAGCAAGAAGTGACTTAGCAACAACAGCAACGGGGCAACATATCCTGAGGTGCTTGAGGAGGGGAGAGGTATGCCACATTGCTTTAAACCTGTGTGTATGTATACCTCTGTATCAGGACCATCCCGGAAGTACGGTGGAGGATGTATAATCCAGTAAGATGTCGACAACCTCGCGAGCCAAGTCAAGATGATTTATTTGCTTAGGTAGATTAAATTATAATTATGAATTTATTAATTACATTACAATTTAATAAAACAAATTAATAAACATTTATAAACATAGCTGTAGTCCAGCAAGATAACATGACATGTCAAATAAAAATAAATATCTCTAAGCGTTCAAATATTTCATTTAATGAGCACTTAACGCATAAAAGTCTAATTAATTCTCTAAACTGACAAAGAGGTGCGATGTTTTGCGAGCACCGGTAAATGTCATGCTTATCTATCAACAATGGCGGCCACTAGACGTTGATTACCCGTTTATTATGGTGTAGACACACATGTGATGTGTTGCGGCGATGCTTTGGATATTTACTTATATTTATTAAAGTTGTAGCTTTTGCCAGAGGCTTGAAAGTAGAAAATTATTGCAAGGGAACATACTCCTGGGAGAATAAGTATCCTATGTGCAATCCATGGGTCGACTGACCCATGTACCAAATATCATCCCAATCAGTTCAGCCGTTTAAGGGCCGACGCTGCGTTACGCGGTCGCCCGCGCGGTCCCATACAAAAGTGCTCCGTCGCACACGCCACGCGGGCACCCGTCGCGATCAGTCGCACCCCGCGCCCGTTTTGCTACGTAATAATAGATTAAAGTTCTCCATCAACTCGACTATATGCAAACCGTTAAAGTTGAGCGATATTGCGCAGGAAATAATCCGGTTTCCGCTACGGGGACCGCCGCACACGACACACGCGCATAGTCACGCGACGGGTGCCCATGCGGGCGCCCGCGCGTGCGCCCGCTTAACGCAGCGTTGGCCCTTAACGTGAATGAGTAACAAACATAAAATTTCGCTTTTATAAGTATGATGAGAGATAATTTGAACTTTAAAGTCTGTAATGTTTTATTCAGACTTCCATAGTGTCTAGAGACAGTGACGTTTTTTAAGCGATAATGATAGTCTACAACTCTGAAATGTCAAGAATGAACTGTCACTTATACACCCCTATAGATTCTTTAAACTTTTTACAATTGACATCGCTGATAAAATATAACTCTACTTGTCTATTCTGTTTCGACCATTGATGGGTATACTTAGTTGTTACCTGGTCAGATACACGGGTACCTTCCTGAGGGCCACTTAGGTGGTTTTAGTCAGTAGAAGTCTGACACGACCAGGAGAAGTTATTTGGTGATTTACTTACTACCTTAAAAAAATAAAAACCCGCACCTACTCGGAGACAACGAAAGCAGTCAGTTTTAAAAAGGTACGCTTTTAACCTTCTTAGATTGAACACTCCTTCGACTAGAACAGGTCAAAAATCTCAGACTTGGCTCTTTGGTTGGATAGGATTCTAACCACATTTTACTTCTTTTTTTTATTCTTGATAGGTTCGCGCTTAACCGCTATCTCATCTGATGGAAAGCGACGATGCGATCGACGATGGAGCGCGCTTACCTAGAAGTAACCTATTCACTCTTGACTTAAAGATTCCCGGGTTGTAGCCATCAGGAAACACGGATTCCGGCAAGGAATTCCACTCCTTAGCTGTACGCACAATGAATGTGTTCCCAAAACGTATACTTCCTAGCCAATAATAAAACAAACAACCACAACTTTTAGTTTTACATATAAAGTTAACCTTTCCACAAGGTCTAGGGAACAGTTATCTAAATTCGGGGTCACCACACGACCTGGCAGGACTTGCAACTAAAACCAATGAACCGTCTGACCGCGTGCCGATAGATCACTATCGATCATTTTGATAAACTGCGGCCGGTCAAATAAACAGTTGGTAAACTATCGAATTAGTTTCGAAGCAAAAAAACATTGGAGAAAGTAATATGTTATCGATCTTGCAGGTGACAAAGTCCGGCAAAAAATTGTCTGGTTTTTATTTAGTCGTAGTGGAATAGACCAATGAGTAATCTACACTAATATTATAAAGAGGTAGTTTGTTTTTTTGTTTTTTAGAAGGTAATCTCTGAAAGTACAGCCGGCTCGAGGTGACAAAAAAACTTTTTAGAAAAAAAAAATAACGGACTTCACTAAAAAACACTAAAAGGATCAACATAACTTTAATTTCGGAAGTTGGTGTTTCTCGGTATTATTTGTATCTTATTTAACACCGACTTCCGAAATTAAAGTTATGTTGATCCTTTTAGTGTTTTTTAGTGAAGTCGGTTATTTTTTTTTTCTAAAAAGTTTTTTATTTCACACTTTTTAGTTGCGATACACTTATAAGCAGAGTGCCTATTTCTCATGATAATTCCATTTAACTCAAACACTGCTAGGTTACATTGTTTTATTATGAAGTTCCTGGTCTTCTTCGTCAGTTCCACTTCATCAAATGTTACTTTTTGACTGTAAATGCTTAAGTTCTCGATGAAAATACATAAATCACTATATGATTGCCTATAATATTTGAGGAGTTCCCTCGATTTCGCCAAGATTCCATCATCAGATCCCGATTTGGTGACTATGGGACCATTTGGGAAGTATACCCTTTCCAACAAAAAAATAATTTTTCAAATCGGTTGGCAAGCGACGAAGTTATCCGCGAACAAACATAAAAAAAAAAAAAATACAAACATCCGAATTGAGAACCTCCTCCTTTTTTTTTAGAAGTCGGTTAAAAAGAGAATCGAAACGAAACGGTTGTAACTTGGCTAGGGGGCTGGTCCCGCCGGGGCGAAACTCCGCTGCCACGCCAAGTCACGGCATGGCGGACAGAGTTCCGGCGGGATCTCATGGTGGAATGGCGACGGCGACTGTCGCAACCCAGTGCTGGGCACGCTACAATTATAGCGGTATGTCCCCTCTTTGAGGAGTGGCTGGAGCGGCAACACGCGCGTCCTCACCTTCCGCATGATGCAGGTCCTCACCGGACATGGCAAGTTCGGGAGGTTCCTGCATCGGATTCAGGCGGAAAAACAGGGAAACGCCCGGGTGTCATCATTGTGTGGACCGCCCGGAGGACACGGTGGATCATTCGGTGGAGGTGTGCCCCGCTTGGGCGGAGCACCGTCGTGTCCTCGTGGAGGCAATCGGCGGCAGCGACCTCTCGCGTCGGGCCCTGGTTCGGGCTATGGGCCAAAGCGAGGAGGAATGGAAGGCGGTGGCCTCCTTCTGCGAAGCAGTAATGCTAGCGAAGGAGGCCGCACGCGTGAGGGAACGAATGTCCTCACGCCCCAGCCGCCGAGATTCTGACCCCGACTACCAGCCACGGTAGGACGCGAGCTTGCGGGCGTCGAACAATGGGTAGCTTGCCGTCCGGCCGTCCGGTAATTGACCGGACCGAGCCCAGTCGTCAACAGCGCGTTGTGATCCACGCGCTCCTCAAGGAGATGTCAGCAAACGGTAGGGGCCCAGCAGGGCCGATTTCTGAAAAGGAAACCCGTAGTCCTAGAACGCAAAGGGCAACTGAAGGACAGAGGTGTGGTTTTAGTCAATAAAAGTCTGACACGCCCTCTCGCTCCGCTCAGAACGCGAGAAGTCATTACATGATTTCTTGCTAAAAAACATACCGGTGTCTTTCAGTTGCCCTTTGTTTGTGTTCCAGGGCCACAGTAACTTTTTCAAACATTTCCGCAGCTCTAGTGATCAACGTTAAATCCAGAACTTTTTGGAATTTCACCTGGACACCTGCCCCTTCATTTAGCTTCGTCAATGTATGTGTCAAACAAGTATGTATTAACAGTTAGCCATGACGTCAGAGAATGACTTGACACTGACATTGACCTTACGTCAGTGTCACGTCACATTAATTGTATATTTATTGGGTCACAAGTTCACGACGTTATAAAACTTTTTGTTCATTTTTTTGTTCTGTTTTTTTTTTTTTAGTGAGGTAATTGTAAAGGACCAGCTGACTTGGGGTTTACAATGGTTTAATCTGGCTGAATAAGCTTTTTGAATGACTTTTATCACCGAATTTAATTTTGTTCATATTGTTTTTATTTTCAATAAATACTTACCATCTGGTTTTAAAATTTAGAACCGCAAAAATTAGGCAACAAAATGTTGCTATAAAAAAAGACTTAAAATCACCCAAAAACAACACCTAACCAAGTGGGATGTGGGAGTAGAAGGGTGAGAAAACATTGGGGACACTGAATGTGACCTTGACCTCAAGCTCAATGACCTTGGTCTTAAGGTCAAATGTATAAAATGCGAGGAAACATCAAGAACACCCAATATTAGTGGAGTTTTCGTTTTTTTTTTACGAAAGTTTTATTCGATATACTTACCAGTTTAGTTGCAGTATCGGGTTGACTTCGACCGTAGAAACCATTTAGGTTTTAGAAGCATGGCCCTATGACGCACTGTTTCCGAGTTTACCTACGGTTTTAGTTAGCCTACGTTTTTTTTATTAATATTACCTATATAAATCGCTCTATATTTCCAAAATGGTAGTTCGGATGTTCGGTAGTGCTTCACACGTACTTTAGACTAGAGTCTAGTCAAAAACGATGGGAGATGTATAAAAAAGTCTCGCATTGGTTTATTTGTTTGTTTTTTTTTTTAGAAAAATCGTGAGACTAAAACAACTTTAATTAAGCAGTTCATTAGTGGAATAACATTTAAATTAATTAAATTATAAAATTAGCATTTTGCAATCGCTTATAATATTATAACGCCCCAGACTGAATATCGATCACGATGGCCAATCTGATCTTTTTTTTTTTTGTGCGGGATCGGCAACAGAGGCGGGGCGAGAGGGCGTGTCAGACTTTTACTGACTAAAAACCCACTCCTGTTCCTTCTTTGCCATTTTTCCAAGGCCCCGAGGATAACTTTCGCATCACCCGTGGCCCCCTGCTAGGCCCCTACGGTTGCTGACATCACCTTAAGGCGTGCGTGGAACAATACGCGTCGTCGACGACTTGGGCTCGGTCCGGACGGTTACCGGACGGTCGGACGGCGAGCTACCTATTGCTCGACGTCCGCAAGCCCGCGGGCCAATCTGATCAGAGATTAGTAAGGTACGCGGGAGATATTATAGTACACAAGCGTGTGTGCAAAACACAAATGCACTCTCAGTTCCTTTTCATTATAGTCCGATGGGGATGGCAATCCGACCCGATGGGGATGGCAATCCGACACTCACGGGGATAGATTATGGGCCTTTAGGGATTTATTACATCTGAGTCACCACAATATCTGACCTGCTTTTGAGGTAAATGTATACAATTATTTTTAACTATTATCTAGGAATAATTCTAAAATCTTGGAAAATGAAAGAACCCTCTATGATCAGCCAAATATGAATAGATAATTTTATGATTAATGAGTTTATTTTCATTGACAAAACATTTCTAACATCCTTAATTTAATATGTAGATATAATTTACAACACTAGGTATCGCTAATCGATTTTCATTTAAAATCGAATCAGTTTTTATGACAAAAATAAAGAGTTTTGACAAAACGATACTGAATGAACTATTTAGAATGAAATCAATAAAACGAGAAATTTTAACAACATCCTATAATTATGTGTATCATGGTTTTATTAAGTGCCATAAAGAGGACATAAATTATGTTTTAAAATGACTACATAATTAGATCGGACCGTTTGGCAATCGACGTAGTAGGTAACTAATTAATTCAAATCCTTGTAATTCCAAATAATTGCGTTCATTATCAAGGTCGGTGAGACGTTCGATTTTTTTTTTTTAATTTTGATTTTTGTGTTTCAAAAGAGGTCTTCGTATTTTGCTTTTTTTAATCTCCTCCCCCCCAATAGCATTTACTTCTGTATCGTGGGTGCGTCCACTCCACATACATGTAAACTCTCATACATAAGACATCCAGACCCGGAACCGCTAAAGAGTTCACATCGGCGTCGAGTCGACGATGAAGCACCTAGGACTCGTCATCGACAGCCGATGGAATTTCGAGGAGCACTTCCGACGCCTGGCTCCCAAACTGGGTCGGGCTGCCCTCAAGCGGCTCCTACCTAACTTAGGGGTCCAGACGCCTCCTGCCGGAGGCACAACGCGGTTATCGTTCGATCCATGGCCCTTTATGGGGCACCGGTATGGGCACCGTCGCTACGAAAGTGACCGGCGGCCAAGCTGAATGCTTGCCAGAGGGTCATGGCCATACGGATGGTGCGGGGTTACCGCACGGTTTCCCACGAAGTGGCGAGCTTCTTTGTTGGCCTGCCACCGTGGGATCTGGAGGCAACAGTTCTTCCACGCATGCACGATTTGCGCGTGGAGATGCAACGCCGTGGCGAAACTCCGCTGCCAGAGACAGAGTTCCCTCACGCCCGCCGCGACAGGGATCCCGATTCCGATTACCAGCCACCGTGGGCGCAGGCTTGTGGACGGCGAGCAATGGGTAGCACGCCATCCGGTCGTCCGGTAACCGTCCGGTCCGAGCCCAAGTCGTCGACGACGCGTAGAGTTCCACGCGCGCCTCAAGGAGATGTCAGCAAATCGTAGGGGCCCAGCAGAGTCGAAGCCTACTGGGGCCATGGTTTGAGTGAAAATGAACCCCAGGGCCCTGGAACGCAGGGCAAAGAAGGAACAAACGAGTGGGTTTTAGTCAGTAAAAGTCCACTACTGTACATTCCACCCAAGGGCGGGAGATGTCATTAGATGATTTCTCACCTAAACAAAAATAAAGACCCGGAACCGCTGTAGGCCATACCAATATTAGCTCCGTGCGGGAATCGAACCCGCGACATGCAGTACAGTAGCCAATCACCCAACCATTGTGCCAAGCCAACCAATAAATTACTCAACAAGTGAATAGGGCCTATACCAATATTATTTTTTCTATCGCCAATAAGTACAAAATGTTTGTATATATGGATTAATATGCGTCACCATATAGTGTGCCCATGGACAAAGCCAGCAAATTGTTATAAGCAGATATCGCAAGCTCACATTTAATTAATTAAAACATCACTCCGCAAATAAATAACAAAACTGCAACAAACTGTAACCCAGCACTATAATCACAGCGGGTTCGTGACCCACACACATAAATAATTCACACTGATTTTATTTCCAACATGTTTTATTATCTCCAATATCCATAAATTTCTCCAAACGTATAATTTATAACAAAACTAGTATTTTAAATGTGGACTATTTAAAAGAGACACCTGCTTTAAAAACTGTTTTTAGGCAAAGATATAGAGATCAATTTAACAAATTGTATCACATTATTGAAACGAACTTTCAATTAATTTTAAATGGAAATGCAGAAAAGAACGGCTTTTGCATAAAATATAGAGATCATTTAAAGACATCATCATGTTTTTGTAGTGTAATTGGAGTCATTTATAGAGGTAAACATAAATCTAATCACAGACACCAAAAAAACTTAATGAAACTTAAAATAGCTACATTTATTAGCCGTTGTCAATAAGTAACTGCATTCAAGTATGCTAAAAACACATTCATTCAAAATGATCTAAAGCTCATTCAAAATAACAGTGAATCAAATTATCCTTACCTCAATCAATTGTTTTTTTTTACAAGTCAGCGGTCCAAAATAAATCTATGGTGCAGATAACCGTTACATAGACAAAAAACTTGATAACTGATACCTAGTGCATGCCATAGACTAAGCACAGTGCATCATTGTTGTTAATTCACCTGCCAATCGTATTCATTATGGCAATACACTGAACTGTTATTTTAAACAGTTGATTAGAATCACATTTCAGGATGCCAAAGTGTTAACGTGTTAGAGCTAGATGTAGAAACAGTATTATAATAATATGCCTCGTAACACAAACTGGTAATTCCAATCACAATACTGATACTCCAATTATCTTGTTCAAAAAGTAACAGGAGTTTTTGGTGGGACTTTTCGAGTAAAGTTCAGTGGATAATTTAATTGTTCGCAAATTGATTCCTAGTAGATATTGTAATGTAAAGGCGTTATCTCAAGAGTCTACACAACTGGACAATATGTGGAATTGTTGGAACCGACACAATATCGGTTAAATGCAGCTGAGAATTTCACTGTCAATTACCTCAGCGAAGCAGAGCAGCTGAGAAATCTGATTCGAAACATTTACTGCCAAATTTTATTTAAGTAACCAAAACTAAATACTTTGTAAACTTGACACTGTTTTATTGTTTATATGCATTTTCGAAGTCATAACAAAAAAGAAAAACAGGACCATAGACTACAAATGCATACGTCAATGTCATAACATAACGGGATGCCAACATACCAAAGTGCCGTGATGACGATGCGGAAATGCATTAAAATACACACAAGTCATACCCTGGTACGTCATTTCTGACTTAATATCTAGTGATCTTTTCCCCTTATTTAGTAAACTGCAGAAGGTAACGACACTACCGTCAACACCAACCAAACTGCACATAGCTGTAATGTGTCAGCTTTATGATAACATGACGGATCGCTGTGTTTCAAGCCGACATTTTAACACGAAACACTAAAAAAATACGTGTTAAGAATTCTGAGAAATGCACTAAAAATATTTTAAATCATGTCCTTTATGAAAACATATCATAAAAGTTCTAAAATAATAACCCTATAAGGAAAAAGAATGGGCCATACATGCACACCTAAAATTACGGGTTAAATTTTTTCGTCTAATAAAAAATAAAAATGCAAAATGGCTGGCTCGTAGACAAGCGCATAAATATGTTTTACCGTGCAGTGAGTTTTTACACCGTATTATTTAACTGTACCTGTGCAGATAATCAAAGCTATTGTAGGACGCCATTATGTTCGCATGATCCAGTTATATGAGATTTATCGATATTATCTAACAGTACGGAATAATTGCTATCTTGTTCTTATACAGAGATATTTGTGTCAAGTGTAGATTTGGAGATATTAAACGGGATCAGTAGACTATTGATCAAAGATAAGCTCGCCGCTCGCTTTCCTTTGAGAAAGTAGGTATCATAATACATCCCGTATCTACTTCCATCAAATCCTGGCTTTCATACAATTTACAAGGTGTAAATTTTCCATTCCTATGTTTTTTACATTTAGTGGATTTCTTTTGTATTGGTCCATTTTATCGTATTTCTAAGCAATATTCTCTATATTCATAAAATGCATATCCTAACCCAGATTACGTTTAGTCTTCTATTTTCTTTGGATAATAAGATCTTTATCTTCATTATTTCAGTCCGGAATCGCTCAATGCTCGGTTTTTATCCCTCCTTTCATTTGCCATACTACTTAGTCCCAACCAGTCCCGACCGCACTTCCGACGTCTGGCTCCCAAACTGAATCGGACTGGGGCTGCCCTCAAGCGGCTCCTACCCAACCTTGGTGGTCCAGACGCCTCCTGCCGGAGGCTCTACGCTGGCATCGTACAGTCCATGGCCCTCTATGGGGCGCCGGTGTGGGCGCCGTCACTGCGAAAGCGACCGGCGGCCCAGCTGAACGCGTGCCAGAGGGTCATGGCCATACGGATGGTGCGGGGATACCGCACGGTTTCCCGCGAAGCGGCGAGCCTCCTTGCTGGCCAGCCACCATGGGACCTGGTGGCAACAGGCCTTGCACGCATGCACGATCTGCGCGTGGAGATGCAACGTCGGGGCGAAACTCCGCTGCCACGACAAGTCGCGGCATGGCGCACAGAGCTCCGGCGGGGTCTCATGGTGGAATGGCGACAGCGACTATCGCAACCCAGTGCTGGGCACGCCATAATTATGGCGGTAAGTTCCCTCTTTGAGGAGTGGCTGGAAAGGCAACACGGCGTCCTTACCTTCCGCATGACGCAGGTCCTCACCGGACATGGTAAGTTCGGGAGGTTCCTGCACCGGATTCGTGCGGAAGAAACGCCCGGGTGTTACCATTGTGTGGACCACCCGAAGGACACGGTGGAGCACACGGTGGAGGTGTGTCCCGCTTGGGCAGAGCAACGCCGTGTCCTCGTGGGGGCTATCGGTGGCGGCGATCTCTCGCGCCGGGCCTTGGTACAGGCCATGGTCCGGAGCGAGGAGGAGTGGCAGGCGGTCGCCTCCTTCTGCGAAGCAGTAATGCTAGCAAAGGAGGCGGCCGATCGCGTGAGGCAACGGTCCTCACGCCCCAATCGCCTCCGGGATTCCGATCCCGATTTCCGGCCATCGTAGGCGCGGGCTTGCGGACGGCGAGCAATGGGTGGCTCGCCTTCCGACCGTCCGGTAACCGTCCGGACCGAGCCCAAGTCGTCGACGGCGCGTGCTGTTCCACGCGCGCCTCAAGGAGATGTCAGCAACTGTAGGGGCCTAGCAGGGTCGAAGCCTACTGGGGCCAAGGGTCTGATTCTAAAAGGAAGACTCGGCCCTGGTACGAAAGGCAATGAAGGAACAGGAGTGGGTTTTTAGTCACTAAGTCTGACACTATCTCCCGCCCCGCCCAAGGGCGGGGGATGTCATAAGATGATTTTCCCACCGAAAAGAGACTCTATGTAGATTTAGACAAAGTTACCTTCTTCCAACTATAATCTACAGTAGTCGGCTCTCAATGTAACTATGTGAGTCAAATATTTCAATGTTGTTTGTTCGTTGTTGTTATGTTCTGCTTTATGTGTAATCATGAGTCTTCGTTACTTGTATAAATAAATTATATTATTATTTAGTATAGACATTTCTAAATTGTCTAAGTTATTGATCACCAAGTAGATTTTGGTAATGCTTTGTCTATCCCGAACATGTTGCTATCACTGATCTTTGTCTAGCGTCTCAGTCGTTTCTCATGACTTTAACTTTGCAGAGAACTTACCAGCAGCAGATCTCCAAGTTTCTCCAGGGTCCAGTAGACCGCGTACAGTTCCACCAGGTGGTTCAGCACCCTCTTCAGAGGTTCAGATAAGGTTGAGGTCGTTCCCTCCACCTCTGACTTGTAAGTCGACAGGATGAAAGCTCGGCAGTGAGCCTGTGGACAACATAATTATGTTTTTATTTTACAGAACCTTGATAAATTAAAAATATTAAAAAATAGTGGTCCACCCGTGTCGGGAACAGGGTCCAAGTTGCGGGTGGTTAGGGCTCCAGAGACAGGAACTTCCTCACAATGCGAGCCGTATCGAGGAGTAGTGCATTATTGTAGTATTATTATTTATTATAATACTGCTGCTGTTTTTTATTTGATCACGCAAGGGATATATTAGTTAATTGATACTCTTTCATAACAAAACGACGAAATATTTTCTAAGTGAACTCAAGAAACGATAGAAAATTCGTAGACAAGTTCACATCGTTCAAAATGATAGAATGAATTGTTATTGTTTCTACAATGTTCAACGCTACATCCTTTGTTATTGTAGAACGACATTGTAGATCGAGCGGCCGACTCTGGCGCGTCAACATGGCTACCACTTTATCGTTTTCTACAATTGCTGACACCGAGGCGTTACCGATTGGAGAACGGAATTCGACACGAAACGGTTGTAACTTGGCGAGGGGGCAAGGAGATGTCAGCAAACCGTAGCCACCAGGGCCCAGCAGGGTCGAAGCCTATTGGGGCCAAGGTTTTGCTTCTGAAAGGAAGACTCTGCCCTGGTATGAAAGGCAACGATGGACAGGAATGGGTTTTTAGACCGTAAAACCATGCTATGTCACTATATTACTTGTTCGTTTTTAGGTAGTGGTTAAAGTTATGAAAATTTTTTCAAAGTTTTTTATTACTATTAAATGTTAACTATTACATTGTATTAACAATATTTATTTATAAATTCAGGCTACATGTTTTGAACCGTTCTCTTTACTTGAAAAATAATAATGGATAGTTATTACTACCAGAAAACCATAAAATTAGCCACGCCTCCATCGTAATTTAGTCAAAAGAATATATCTTAATTATAATCGTAACAAATGCATATTTATGTATATAAAGACATTCATAGTTCAAATATTAAAAGTTTAGTTTTAACTTCAGGCTCATTGATTGATGAAGACAGTTTAATTGAAGGAGTTACTAAAGCCAGCCGTGCGAATTTTTTAATCTATATTTTTAATTTAAGAACCGTTAGGCACATAAAGTAAGGACACTGCCTATAAACTAAGAAAAGCCATTAGCGGTGGCACAATATTATTAACTTGGCAATAATTAATACATAATAATAGTATTTTATTACTTTTTTTGTCAAACATGATTAGTGTTAATTAGTTTCTTTAGCTTCCTGTTTATGGGTTGTTGACATGGTTTTGTGTGCAGATCGTAAATATTTTATTTTTATTCTCAGTTACTCTTTTCCGGTAGTAGGTCGGAATTAGCAAAACTTGAAATGGTAACGCTTCAGTCACATTTCGAGATCATAAAATATAAAGTGGTATATGCCACATATACAGGGTGTCTTTGAGATCGAGGCACAAACGAATACCATGGATCCAGTACGTGGTTCTGGACCCTGCAGTGGTGGAAGTTTTCGTCGGATTTTTCCTATTTAAAAAAAAAAAATTACCTTTTTAATTTAAACTATGTAAAATCGTTATGTATAAAATGTATTAATGTTTATTTATTTATTTATTTATGTACACACAAACACTTAAAAATGAAAAGAATAAAAGCAGATAAAAGAGCACAAAGGTACTGCTTATTTCAAATGAAATTTCTTCCAGCAGACCTGCGAAAGGAGAGTTGGATGAGAGATGTAGACACAGTGTATACAAAAAATGAATGAATTACTTTTAAAATTATTAATGTCATCGGTATTGATTAGAATAACGATTTTATCTACACCGATGACTTTATAATTAATTATTATTTTTTTCTTTTTTTTTTACTAAAAATATCATCGAGGTTGGTTAGAATAACGATTTTACACAGTTTAAACTTAAAAAAGTACAGAGTTTTTTTTTTAATTTCGAAAAAGCCGACGAGAAAGTCCACCACTGGGGGATCCAGAATCATGTACTGGACCCATGGTATTCGTTTGGGCGTCGATGTCAAAGACACCGTGTATATTATCAGAAAAAAGTAAACTATACAAATAAAAATAAAGATCAATATTGGATACTATCAAAACACAGCTCTATTTTTGGAGGCATTTCGGTAAAGACATTCATTTATATTAATACTTGTGTAATTTCAACTAGGTACCTAGTAGGTAGACGGCACTCTTTAGACATGTTTGTTATGCTTCTCCAATTAATTACAATGAAACTCAAACCTTGGAGTTTTTGGAGGTATGTTTTTTCAAGTGAAATTCAGTGATTGTAGATTTTTTATTTTAATTTTATGGTTCTGTACCTCAAAAGGAAAAAACGGAACCCTTATAGGATCACTTTGTTGTCCCTCCGTCTGTCTGTCTGTCAAGACCCTTTATCTCGGGAACGCATGGAGGTATCGAGTTGAAATTAAAACCAATTCTCTCTCTGTGGTCCCTTGAAGCTGTGAAAAAATCAAACTTCAATAAAACGTGTATTTCGACACTCTCATAGGGTATTTCCCGTTGACCTAGGATCCTGAAACTTGGCATGATGCAAGGTATCATAGCACAAGTATAGGAAAAAATCTGAAAACTGTAAATTTGTTTTTACGTCACAGAAAATAACTACTCGTACTTTTGCAATTCAGAAAAATCTTCGTAACTCAATTCGAGAATTGAACTGTTTTCATAGGTAAGTTTGTATGGAACCCTCAGTGCATGAGTCCGACTCGCACTTGCCCAGTTTTTAGTTGATATTGTGATGTAAAATTATGGTAGGTTTGTATTAAGTGAAATTTCATTGAATTACAGGGGCGATCTCGGTAAAATGGAACTGAGAATTGTATGTAGTATTGACTACCTCAGCAAAGCTTGCTGGGAAGGCTCGATACATTTTCTGCCAAATAGGTACCTACTGCAAAAAAATATTAAAATCTGATGATAATCGCATTCTAATGGATAATGAAGTACATGTACTATGTACTTTCTGGATTTGATATTGGCTAAGCCGTATGGAGTCTTTAAAAAGAAAGAAAAAAAAATTAAAAACACTCTATCCTTATTTCCTCAGCTCATCATCATGTTGTTCCCTATAACAACATGTTGGGCACAATGAATACAAACATAACACAGCATTTTTTTTTAAATTGGGAAATCTGCATCCAATGACTTCTCGCGCTTAGAGCAGAGCGAGAGGGCGTGTCAGAACTTTACTGACTAAAACCCACACCTATGTTCCTTCTTAGTCTTGCGTACCTGGACCTCAGGTTACCCTTTTGGAAGCGAACCCATGGCCCCACTAGGCTTCGGCCCTGCTGAACCTCTACCGTTTTGCTGACATCTACTTGAGTCGCATGTGAAACACTACGCGCCGTCAACGTATCGGGCTCGGTCCGGACGATTACCGGACGGCCGGACGGCGAGCTACCCATTGTTCTCCGACCGTAAGTCAGCTGTGGCATGAGGAAGTCCGTTCCCTCACGCTGGGCACAATGACACCCAGAAATCCATGAAAAGTGATGTTTGTAACATCACTTTTCATGGATTTCTGGGATAATTTATTCGGAAGTCATTAAATAGCCTAATTGGATTATTAGAAAATTCAATAGTGGATGTTAAAATTTAATTGAAGATAAATTGACTGCCTTTGAACTCTTTATGATTTATAATGAGCCTATTATTTATCGTATTATAAAGAAGTAGTTTCTTATTTGAATAATTTATCAATAAGAAGAAGTTATGAGGTAGCTTCCATATTTCATATTTGATGCCTGCTTTTACTAAAATCTGACTAAAATCAATGACCGTGTAATACATTGATTTCTATATAGATAAATTCAACCAATTAGTAATTTATTTTCTTTTCTACTGTTGATGGTTTCATTTTTTTATTTATGTGCCTTTTAATATAATATATCCTTTTTAGAAGATCTGACTTATTTTACGAATAGATATAACTTTTCTGAATCATAGGTGTTAACTTAGCATCATCAATATATTTCAAACCTTAAACTATTCTACTACACTAAAAATCTGCTTAAATAGAAGTTTGACTTGCATACAAAGGGAAATGCACACACGTATGAAATACACACGCGTATGAAATACACACGCGTATGAAATACACACGCGTATGTAATACACAAGCGTATGAAATGCACACGCGTATTAAATGCACACGCGTATGAAATACACACGCGTATGAAATACACCCGCGTATGAAATGCACACGCGTATAAAATACACACGCGTATGAAATGCACCCACGTATGAAATACACACGCATATGAAACACACACTCCATAAAAATATCGACTGTAAATCTACATAATTATTACAGTTCATGAGATACAGCCCGCTAACAGACAAAGGGATAGACGGGCAGGAGGCTTAGTAATAGGGTTCTGTTGACTGCTCTTCAGGTTTTTTTTAGGTGGGAAAATCACCCTTCTTTGCCTTCGTCCCAGAGCCCCGGGTTTCGCTTTCACACTACCCGTGGGACTGCCCTTTTTTTTCGGTGGCAAAATCATCTAATGACATCCCCCGCTCTTGGGCGGGGCGGGAGACAGTGTCAGACTTTTACTGACTAAAAAAAAGACACCGTGATGTCGTGAGACTGCCCTTCAGGTACAGAATCCTAGTAAAGATGAATAAATTGTAAAGCTAAAAACAACCTATAAAGAAAATACATATACAAGTTATAGATGATGATGACAAATTAACAAACGGTGAATTTTATTGAATAAAATCGATTCCGCAACATTTGAATTAGTTCATAGAATTACAGAAAAGATACCGATAAAACACTAATCAGTAATATTCTCACCGTCATAATTTATTAAGACATAAATAATTGGTTTTATTTTATCTGGTAGCGAAAAAATGTTGACACTAGAAATTAACGCGAAAGCAACGGTGATATAAATCTCCCAAAAAGTGTTATTTTTCAATATTAGAGGAAAAAAACATAGTATCGAATTTCACCTTTACCGGGAATAAATCTTTTAAGCTGTGAGAATTCAACACAAAATTAGCTTTCGAAGTCAAAAACTGCCACAAGTGAATATTGTACTTAAATTACAATTTTGGTATAAGAAGAAAACGAATCCCGCCAAAAATGTCTAAATATAGTACATTATGATATAAGTGTGTAATGTTAGTGATTACCGTCGAGGCGGTATTTAGACCCGAGCCGTGGCGAGGGTCTTAAGAGAGCCAAGAAAGGTAATCATTAATTACTCACGTGTGTAATACGACGTTTTTCAATACACTTGTGAAGAAAACAACAGTAACTCTAGTAAAATTTTCTGTGACATGGCGGTAAAAATCTTTTTTAATAAGCGCGCGCATCATTTTTTTTTATTTACCCCTAGAGGAAGACTAAGGTATTTTGATGATACTGCCTAGTCTTACGTTTATGTTTTCTTGCGTGAAAAGTTTTTACGATAATGTCTTTCATATTGACAATAAGATGTAACATTTTGTAATGATTTGGTAGTATTTAATTTTATTTAATTAATACAGCCACTGAACTTCACTGGATTAAAAAAAATCACGTCAAAAACCGCGCGCATCTTAAAATGGTGGCCAGAGACCACAAAAAAAAAATAAAAATATTTGAATGTACGATATACCTATTGACTAAATGTTTTTTATTAAATAAATCGTTTGTACAAGTATTTTGTCCATTTTAACTTGTAAATTCGATGAAATAAGTAAGTAAGACACTAATTTATATACTATTGAACGCAATAACTTAATGGGAATTTTATTCGAATTCAAAATTTGTTTTGCGAACAAAGAGGTTGAACAAAAAGGTTTTAACTACATTATAGAACTTGTGCGTAATGGTAATCAAAATGTCACAGTTTGGTAACGAGTGTCATTATATACCTAAGTGCAGTGCAATAAGAGTCACTTTCTGAGCAAGTGTGTTGAAAAAATAATTAAGTAAGTACCTCAGAGGCAGCAACTAGTTGAACAGATGCCATGTTCCACGCGTCTTCAGGAGCTAAGCCTCTTTTGATATACTTCTTGATACTGGCCACTGCTGCTGCTACTTTTCTGAGAATGTATTACTTAGTTAGTTTGCAGTACACCCTGATTTGTGCATGATGACTTGGGAGTCGATCTTTTAGATTCTTTGAAACGAATAAGCAAAGATTTAACCTCATCATCATCATCATTTCAGCCGAAAGACGTCCACTGTTGGACATAGGCGTCCCTCAAGCGTCGCCACAACGACCGATCCTGTGCGTCTCGGATCTACCGCATTCCCGTGACTCACCAGTTCGTCGGTCCACCTTTTGGGAGGCCTTCCAACGCTGCGTTTTCCGGTGCGCGGTCGCCACTCTAGAACCTTTCGGCCCCATCGACCATCCGTTCTACGAGCAATGTGCTCTGCCTACTGCCACTTTAGTTTGGCGATTCTTTGGGCTATGTCGGCGACCTTGGTTCTCCGCGGATATCTTCATTCCTGATACGATCACGCAAAGAAACTCCGAACATAGCCCTTTCCATTGCCCTTTAGGCGACTGTAAGCCTGATGAGGCCCATTGTAAGCGACCATGTTTCAGTGCCATATGTCATCACTGGCAACATGCACTGGTCATAGACTTTCGTCATGAGACACTGTCGTATATTCCGTGTGGTGTCCGGGCGTAAAGAATAACACCATCCCATCTCTTCCCGTGGCTGTCGTAAGAGGTGACTAAGAGACACACCAAAGAATGGGCAGCAGCATTCTCTGTGCATTGCAACAACCACACTGCGATCACCAACCCGCATGCCAAGAATGGCGATTATGGCTAAACCTCCCCCAAAGATTCCTTAAAGATAAATTATATCTTAAAAATTATTCTTTTAGATTTCGAAAAATTTAAACTGAATGGAAAAAATATGGATTTAGAATCCATATTTTTGTTCCTTTTTATTATGTAAAAGTAGGCTCACCCTAAAGCGACTCGTCGAAAACCTATGATAATTCCGTCGACGGAGTTGACCCATTTGTGTTTGCTGCCGATCTTCTCTGAGAGATAAGACATGGTTGGACTCAATGTCTTGCCAGCCAGTGCCTGTTCCCATGCCTTTACTAGTGACCTGAAAAAACAAGATAGTATAGCACAAACTTGTGAGCAGTGGTGGCCGAGTGGTAACGGCCCCGACTTACGAGTTCAAACCCAGCCAGGCGCATTACTTTGTGTAATTTATTTCATCACCACTGCTCTCAAAACGGTGAAAAAAAACATCGTGAGGAAACCGGCATGTCCTAGAACCAAAAATTCGAAGACATGTGACATTCACCAACCCGCACTGGGCCCGCGTGGTGGATTACGGCCCTTTCCCTCTCCTAGAGAGGAGGCCTGAGTCCCAGCAGTGGGAACATTAAAAAAGCTGATAATGCTAATGCTAAATAGCACAAACTAAAGCTCGATTGGCTCCTAAATTGCCTTTTCCTGTAAACACGAGTCAATTCACTTTTGTCCTATCTAATATCTACATTCTTAGCAACTTATAAGAAATACATTTGATACTTCCATTTGCGAATAAATAAAGAAAACAGAATCAATTCAAAATAATATTTTTACTTATAAAACACTTAATCAAAGTCATGATAAATGTTGTGATTCCGCTATGACAGTTTAGATAAGTAACTCTAGAAAACATAATTTATTCTAAATGACAGCGTTTACTTCAAAGCATCTGGTATAGAAAAACCTCAATAGCCTTCCATCCTAATGCAATTCATTCGTAATTTATTATGTCATTTAGTTTTGTAACTTATCTATAATATATTGCATAAGTTTTTTTGTCATATTTCTATGATGTCATTGATTGTCTTCGATGAGTTTATTAAACTGTAATAAACTTGACTACTCTGTGTATGTTTTTGTAATCCTGTTTCTGACTCATCTTCAGCTACCTACATAATCACTGTACCATTATAACTAGTGGGGTCCGTATTGCCCCATTTAGCGTTTTAAACAAATTTGTTTAAAACGTGGTGAAGCAAATTCGGAATGGTTGGTTCTGGTATAAAACCAGAGTCAAACATAGACCAGTCCTGAGTGTTCATATAGTTGAATCATCTCCATCCAAAGGTTCTGTTGTAAGTTGTGTCAGATAGTGGCTTCAACATCAAGGAAAATATTGTAATGATTAAAATAATGTCTTTTGAGCAGTGGTAACGGCTCCGACTTATGAGTTGTAGGTCGCGGGTTCTAACTCAGCCAGGTGCATTACTTTGTGTTATTTATTTTCATCACCACTGCTCTCAAAACCGTGAAGGAAAACATCGTGAGGAAACCGACATGTCCTAGAACCAAAAATTCGAAGACATGTGACATCCATTCCCAATCCCTCTCCTAGAGAGGAGGCCTGAGTCCCAGCAGTGGGGACATTATAAGGCTGATTATGATATTTATATTGATATGACCAGTCGAAAGCGATCGATGTGTAGTTTTAATTAGTTAGGGGTTTTTACTATTATTTTTTGTTTTAGTATCTTTATAATTAAGTATTTTTAGCAGTCATTTAATAACAAACTAAATTGTATCTAAGGATGCAATAGTTCATTAAAATAATACCTATATTTTTTTCAATTACAGTTAATGTAAGCTGTCAAACTTTGAGGGTTTGAAGGTAGGCGGAACAGAGAATAAAGTCCCGCACGCCTCCGTTGAAAAGGGAGGATCCTCGGACCAGACGGGTGTTATGTCTGGTGGGCAACTGCCCGATAGATGATTTCAGGCTGTTCTATATGTTCTAATCGCGCGGAGAACTTTGATAGCGCGATGCAGGATTAGTTCTTATGTGATGCCATAGATGTCGCTACAAGGGTATGTCCCGCGTGTCTGGTCTATAGAAATTAAATGTAATTAATTACGTTAATAGAAAACTGAAAATTTCAAATAATTTCTTAATAACCTGCTGATTCATGCTGCGCAAGGAAAATGTGTTGTTTTGCCCCTATTTTCTATATGTTGGGATTTTGAACGATTTGTACTAGAGTCTCCCTTATTAAATAAGGTTAATTAGGGTCATCAAAAGTAAGAAATTTCTTACCTAGCAGTCTGCAACATGAGCACAGTATTCTCTCCCTCATAAGTGACAGCAGCGGTCACAAGGCCGTATATCTGGGGCAGGTTTGAGGACAGCATGTAGCCGTGACCGCCGCAGGATGTCCGACAGCGTTCTGTCATGGCTGATGCGTCCCATGATGTCACTGCTTTCAAGCAGCAGGCTGTGGCGTGTAGCTGTGACGAAATATTATACATAGGTATATTCAAATTTTTGATGTTATTTGTGAAGAAAATCTGACTCCGTCTCTGTCTTTGGTTTGAAGTGCTGAACTAGAATGTGATATTTGTCTATACGTTGCGAACAGGCAATATTTCCTGCGATTATGATAAAGATAGGATCTGAGTAAAGCTGATACAGACTGCAGTACATGTTACATCATGCAAGGTAACATGAAAGGAGCTATGAGCTAGAATTGCCATAGTGTGGACGCAGCGCGCGCACGAACCGAGCATGTAGCTAGGTACTCACATGGTTGAAATAATCTGTTCGCGAGCACAAGGCGTCCACTCTATGGAAATTCTGTTACATTGCATAATGCATTGCGACAATGCGGACGGCAAATTCTTTCAATGCGTGTTACATTGCATGTTATGTTACAGCAGTCTGTACCCGGCTTAATAAATTAAATACTTACTGAGAATCTTATTGACGAAACTTTCGCAAAATTATCATCTATACTATATATTAAACCATACTTTGGTCAATACCATGTTACTATTATTACCTATCATAAAGCTTCAGTAGACCAACCAACGCCATCACTACTATCACAAGCCACACTGGTAATGACATTGGACGACCTAACTTTAACATCCTCGTCTTCCCTTAAACTTTAATACCAATTGATTATGCCGATTATGTTCTACACAATCATGCAGCACAGGAGACAAATAGTTATTTCAAGTTGAATTGAAGTCAAGACAGAAGTTATTTGATCAAGTAAACAGACCTCAGGCAGTTCATCCATGTTTCCCTTCTCAAGATCAGAAGTAACTTTCTGGTACATCCTGTTGAGCCACTTGGCAGTCAGGCTGAAGGCGTGACACGAAGCGATGGCGATGAACAGCTTGTGCTGCTGCGTCACATAGTCCAGAATCTGAGGCTCTCCAGCACTAGGGAAAGTAAGGATTTGAGTTGAACATTATACAATTTCTTAAAATTATCAATAATGTTACAGATATTCGATTTTAAACGTTTGGAGGTATGCGGAACAGTCCCGCAAACCTCCGTTGAAAAGGGAGAATCCTCCGACCAGACGGGTGTTATGTCTGGTGGGCAACTGCCCGATAGATGATTTCGGGCTGTTCTATTTGTTTAAATCGCGCGGAGAACTTTAATTGCGCGATGCAGGATTAGTTCTTATGTGGCGCAATAGATGTCGCTACAAACGTTATAATTCTACTAGTTTCTGCCAAGTTTCTTGTGAAAGTCACTCCCAGGAAGGAAGCTACACCCAGGATTAACAGTATCTTATGTATTCCAAAACATGATCTAACAATGTACCAAATGTCATCCAAATCCATTCTGCCGTCGAGACTTGTAGAGGTAAAAGACAGACAGAGCTACTTTCGCATTTATATTATGTATATTTTTATGGATGCACAGTATTTATGTTCGTTCTCAAACAATCAATAAAATTTTCAATACACTTACTCAAAAACCCGCTTTTATCCCACCGCTTTTAGGCACGCGATAGACTGTTTTCCGCACTAGTGCAGAAAAGTGCGCGTGCTCTCCCCCGCCACAATTTTATTACATTTATCGTATCTGGCTGGACGCGCGTCGTCCCCCAAGAGTCAACCCCCGTTTATTAATTTTGTAAGTGTATTGAAAAAAGTCGTTTGATACACGTGCAAATTTGTCACTGCAGCCCCCGTCTCCATAACACACTCGCCTACGGCTCGTGCGAATTCCGCCTCGGTCGCAATGACAAACTTTCTGCACTTGTATAAAAATTCCAGCATTGAGTAAGTTTTCCTTTCTGCCCTTCCCATCCTAACATGCCCGACCTTTCACTTAGTAGTCGCCTAGAATCCAAGTAATGATGACTGACCAGATGTTTGTTATTAATACAGATTCATCATCATCGTCATCATTTCAGTCGAAAGACGTCCACAGCTGGACATAGGCCTCCCCTAAGTGTCACCACAATAATCGGTCTTGTGTGTCTCGCATCCATCGGATCCCCGCTACCCTCACTACGTCATCGGTCCACCTTGTGAGAGGCTTTCCAACGCTGTGTTTTCCGGTGCTGATACAGATTGGTCAAATCGGAAATATACTTTAAATTTTGATTCATGAAGAAATTTTGATCGTATTATTCTGGCTTCGCAATTTTGTATTGACAATAACGTCTAACGAACCAACCTGTTTACTTGTTGAAAATGCGCTAATTTTTAGCCAAGCTTTTTGTCATCGCATACTTTATTAGGTATGCCACAATATCAAAGTTTTGCTGATTTTATGTAGTGTTCAAGATCTTCACGACACGTCCCTTTAGATACCAAGGAAAACTTGCAACGAAAATAACAATTGATGCGTTAACCAAAAATAAATTGTTGATAATGATAAAGTCGTTTTTTTATTTCACAGTGAAACTTTAAAATACAATTACTGAAGTTAATCCAGTGGATATGGTCTTAAAGACTACCCAAAACAAAATTGTAACTCTGTAATGAAAATGGATATAATTATAACAATGGTTTTTTTTTAGGTGTGAAAATCATCTAATGACGAATCCCGATCTTGGGCGGAGCGGGAGATAGTGTCTGACTTTTACTGTTAAAAACCCACTCCTGTTCCTTCTTTGCCTTCGTCCCAGGGCCCCGGGTTACACTTTCACACTACCCGTGGCCCCCAGTAGGCTTCGACCCTGCTGGGCCCCTACGATTTGCTGACATCTCCTTGAGGCGCGCGTGAAACAATACGCGCCGTCGACGACTTGGACTCGGTCCGGACGGTTACCAGACGGTCGGACGGCGGGCTACCCATTGCTCGTCATCCGCAAACCCGCGCTTAGGGTGGCCGGAAATTGGGATCGGAATCCCGGCGGCGGTAATTATGACAATGGTCCAACCATTGTCATAATTACCGCCGCCGGGATAATAATAATAATAAAATAGTTGTGATTGTTTTAGCCACTCTATAATTATTCACTTGTTTGGATCTTTAAATACGAGATGCTGGTGGTCTCCAAAGCTCTAAAAAGGTAATTTTAAGATCTAATGAGTCCCTGCACCTGTCACTTACTCAGGTTTCAGCTCTGACTGCCTCCTGACTGCAGAGTATCTGACAGCAATGGTGACAGCTCTGGCCAGCTGGTTAGCCATGGCGTTCACGATTACCACCCTCACGTACACCATCGTACCGTATGTCAGCTTGCTGTTCGGTGACTTCCTAAAAGTACCATCCTGCATACATAAAAGAAACGTATGATTAACAAAATCTTTAAAAAAATCTAGAAGTCAAAGATACATTTTATTCTAAGTGTAGATACAGTGGCGAGTTGCGGGATTGCTCAAATTATTACCGTGACCTTGGAATGCAAATGGCAACTGAAGGAACACAGGTGGGTTTTAGTCAGTACAGGTCTGACACTCTTTCTCGCCTACCAAGAGCGAGAGAAGTAATTTGATGATTTCCTACTTTAAAAAATAAAGACGATACAGTAGCAATGCGCTACTGTATAGTCTTTTTTTATTATTTCTTTGTCGTCTTTATAATTTTTTCTGTTAAATACAAACTGCGTGTCCAATGGGTTTTCCATCGATAAATAGACAAAATACATATTTTTTTATTCTTGATAGGTTCGCGCTTGACCGCTATCTCACCTGATCGAAAGCGCCGATGCAGTCGAAGATGGAGCGCGCTTACCTAGAAGTAACCTATTTACTCTTGACTTAAAGATTCCCGCAACAATAATATGTAGTTTGTAAATATTCATCTCATAATATTAACCACTTTAAAGGATTAATTTTACAAAATTCTTTCTTATTGCTCGATAATCCTCTCCTTACAGATAATTAAGTAAAGATTTTGCTAAGAAGAGGTTTTGCAATATTTAATGTTTCTTGAACCAGCAATTTAGGTTGTGTGTGTTCTATCAGTGAATGCTTTTACCTTCAGAACTTGTGCATTCTTCATCAGCATCCTGTCCCTCTTTATCCTATGATGTTCGAAGCCAAGAAACCCATTATTAACAGTGTTAAAACCAAGTTTAGCGCCGATCTCGCCAAGTTTGATTCCTGAGAGAGGCATGTGTGTTTCTTCGTCTCGCAGCTGAATAAGGAAAGGCTGGATGCCGCAACTCTTGCCCTGGGTGTAAAGATGGGCCATCACTACGCAGTAGTTGGATGTGTGTGCCACTAGAAGTAGAAGAAGAAAAAATTTTAGAAAAATCCACTGAGGTTATTATTAAGGGCATGGAGATGACGTTATTTTGGTTATTAACCAAGACATTCCATGACACTAAGTAATTTTCTACCATATCAGACAGATTAATAATTTATTTAAATTAAATATAATATTTATAACGTTGCTAAATATTCCATTTTGTTTTTCAATTTCACTAAATAGTTTATATTTGATAAGTTCATCGCACAGTTTTTTTACAAAATTTTAAGGCTCAATGTCTTAAAATTTTGTAAAAAAAAAGTTGCGTGATATGAAAAACCCTGTTAGAGCATTGGCTTGCCGGGTTACCATGACGTTTAAAGTAAAATTGTTTTATTCATATTCCAAGAAATGGCTCTAGAAAACCTTTAAAGCTCTGTCTCTTACCCACACTGAAATAAGAATGAAACAATCTTACTTTGAGCGTCATGGTAACCCACCTGGTACTGCTTAAGCAAGCGTACGTGACCCACCGCCGCGCCTCTCCTTTGGTGTCTACCACTGCACTACGCACATAATGTTGAAAAGTAGCAGATTCTGAACTAATCTGTGCTCCATTTGTGTAATTACTGTAAGGCATTCAAATGTGAGGATAAACGAATAAATAAATAACTTACATCCTCCTGGCCACCATTTGTAGGCTGTTAAAGTAGGACTGTGCAGCACAAATTCTTCAGTTTTGGGATCGTAAGTTGCTGTCGTCTCTAAGCCACGGATGAAAGTCCCATGACCAAGCTCCGTCTGAAAATTTTGAAATTACTTGTTTATTGGTGACTGTCGTAATGATTTGAGGATTAAAGAACAATTGAAAGTCTTTGTTTCAAAACACCACTTTTTTAATATTGTTAGCATCACGGTTTTTAGATTACCTGCGCCCCTAGCCAAGTTACGACCGTTTCGTTTCGATTCTTATGCGTCGAACGCCTAACGTTCTGACGTCATCTCAACGCTCAGTCACGTGGTCAGAACAAAGAAATCGGAGGCGTGGCCTACTCGAGGCGTTCGACGCAAGAGAATCAAAACGAAACGGTCGTAACTTGGCTAGGGGGGCTGTAGGAATACTAGGAGTAAGTGATGTCATTTAAAGGATTCTGCCCACTACACTATATCATACCATGTCCATTCTAGGAACTTTTCAAGCACGGAAAGAAAGACTACATGATATACTGTGCTTCCTAGAACGTGTTAATAGCGTATCATATCCGCGCATAGCGGTTCTAGTGATCGTAGTATCCGCGTAGCATATCATCCGCATTACGTACATGTATCATCCGCGTGTTCTACCCGTACGGTTCCCGTTCTCTCTGTTGTAGCCTTGTTCAGTTAGTGTCATGAAATGCGTTTTTTGTTGAAAATTACTTATTAGCCTATTAGAAAAAAACATCCGTTAGAGATTTGGAATTCAACTGACAATAACACACTAGCAAGACAAGTGGCAACACATTTGTAGCGATCTTGCAACGGTCACTATATGCGGTTTTAAACCGTTTGCTCACCACTTCGAAGTGTATCGGCACCGGCTTAATATTTTTACCTACACTTGTTGACGCTCTGTGCATGGCACGTAACGGTGTTGGTCGGTGACGGTTTTTTTAAGGTGGGAAATCATCCAATGACTTCTCCCGCCCTTGGGCGGGGCGGGAGGGCATGTCAGACTTTTACTGACTAAAACCCACTCGTTTGTTCCTTCTTTGCCTTGTTCCAGGGCCCCGGGGTTCATTATCACTTAACCCATGTCCCCAGTAGGCTTCGACCCTGCTGGGCCCCTACGAATTGCTGACATCTCCTTGAGGCACGCGTGGATTACTACGCGCCGTCGACGACTTGGGCTCGGTCGGACGACCGGACGGCATGCTACCCTTTACTCGCCGTCCGCAAGCCTACGCCTACGGTGGCTGGAAATCGGGATCGGGATCCCGGCGGCTGGGGCGTGAGGGCCGTTCCCTCGCGCGTGCGACCGCCTCCTTTGCTAGCATTCGCAGAAAAAGGCGACTGCCTGCCATTCCTCCTCGTTCCGAACCATGGCCTGTACCAGGGCCCGGCGCGAGAGGTCGTTGCCGCCGATCACCCCCACGAGGACAAGGCGGGACTCTGCCCGAGCGGGGCACACCACTACCGTATGATTTCACCATGTCCTCCGGGCGTTTGGTCGGTGATGGTACGGTGTAGTGGGCATTGGAGGGGGTAGTCTCACACTTTTCAATGCAGAGAATATTTTTTTGCCTGACACGTTCCTAGTACGGTCATGGTATGGTAAGGTTACCATACCATGACCGTACCGTAGGGATTTGTTTAGTACAGGTGTACTAAACAAATCCCTTCGTATTTTAACGCTTTGAATGCGAGCCACGAAATATCTCGTAGATGATTTCTTTTCAGATGCCAAATAAGAGATATATCGTAGGACCTACATATGTATGGCCATGGATGACCTCTAATAAAAGAATTAATATTGCTGGTGCCGGTTGCGAGATATCTCGTACACGATATATCATTTTTATGTGCACTGTTAGTTGATTTGATTAATAAAAACACCAGCTATGGAATTTCGTATAGGCTGACGATATAATATGATGGGAACTGAATTTGAATCCTTAAAATTCTTCTCATTCAATATGTTAAATCCTATATTACTCGCTTATATCATATGTCTGTCTATATATTCACCTGTGCATAAGTGCCAATGATCTCCATGTTGCTGGCCCTCTTTATCCAGTACTTTTTCTGTTCTTCGTCAGCGTGACCCAAAATCGCCGGTATAAACATAACAAAATGTAGCGCAAACGGAGAATTATCTTTGAAAACCGCTGAATTTATCAGGCTGCGATATATGACACTGCAAACAGTACAATCGTGGATTCAATGTTAGAATCATTAATATTAGTAGTACGTGGACTTCGTCAATGTTATTATCAAGATACCATGATCATCTTAGCTCAAAAAGACTTACTGCTGTGTACAAGCCAGCTTTCATGTCTTTCATGAATGCTGAAAATAAGCGCTGTGAGCTCATCGCATTATGCGTGAGGCCGCAGCTTTATGCTGAGCGTTCACCCGTTTTGCGCAGCTGTGATGCATATCTTCCCTATCTATTGATAATGTTTGTTAGCTAGTTATAAGATTGCGCTATTTCGCGTAAATAAACTGTTTTACTTTCTTTCTTTCTTTCATACTAAGTTCATTGCGACAGTTCGACGCTTTATCGTTTTGTATATCATCTGCCTATCCTTTTCCAACTTATTTAAGCACATCGTTTTTTTTTTTAAATTCTTTTTATTTGCTATACAATTATCATCATCTTCCTGCCCTTGTCCCATCTTATTTGGGGTCGGTGCAACATGTTTTTTTCTTCCATTCTATCCTATCAACCGTCATGCTATCACTAACTTCCTTTTCTTTCATATCACTGTTCACACAATCCATCCATCTTTTCTTTGGCCTCCCTCTCTCTCTCCACCCATCCACATGTATGCTCATAACTCTTTTAGTAACATGCGTTTCATCTCTCCTCGATTAACAATTATACGATTCAATAAATCAAACATACTTAGCCTTCTCATGTTCTGTCAGGTTAGGGTCTTCAGCGTCTTTCAGCGCTCTATATAATAGAACTGCTTTACGCACTGCATTCTCATACTTTTCTTTATGGCTGAGGTATTCTTCTGGTACATCGTCTAAGAGGCCTTTAGTGCTGAGCACTTTAGTCTCTGTAATAATACAAACCAGATGATGTTTGACTATAGGGTAAAATGTTTAAGTCTACAATACTCTACACTAGTATTACAAAGTAGTAAAGTTTGTTAGTTTGTGAGTTTATCTGTAGGACATGTTTGGAACTGCCGAACCGATTTTGAAATTTCTTTCACTAGTAGAAAGCTACAATATTCCTAAATTACATTGTATTAAACTGTATTTGATTGTAATCAATAACATTTTAACAAGAAAAATTGTTGACTTCCAGCGAAATGGGCACAGGTAGGCTAGTCCACATTCTAATTCGGCCTGTGCTAGCTTTTATAGTTCAAAAGATTATGATTTCTACCAAGCCCCCATATATTTCGGCAACATCACCCTGGTTTCCAAAACTGTTTACGAATGATATTGTTAATAAGATCATATTAAGAGCGCCTAGTCAAATACTCATAGTGAGTATTCTTATATTTACAAAACGAGTACAAAACATTGTTTATATATTTTATTTATCTTGTATTATCCGTATCCTGTTTATATTTATAGATATTTTTGTTCATCATCCCAAATTGTTTATATATGCAGGTTGATCTTAGATCACCGAATTATTGACATCATTCATAGTTATCTATGAATAGATAACTATGAATGATATAGTTATCTAGTTGTTATTTAGATACTTATTTGGTAATTTATCGGTGTTAACAATGATCATTGATCACTATAAAGATAATGTTATCAGGACTTGCATACCTGGTACCTTATGCTATTTTTTATTTCTAGATAGGATTTTATACCACTGAAGTTTAAATTAAAGAAGTTAAAAATAGCTACCTCTTGCATTGAACGATGAATAAATTTAATACAATTACAAACTTAGCTACTGAACTGAAGTTGTCAACAGAACAGTCAGTATCCCCAAAAGGAAACCAATTCTGACGTTACTAAATTAGCACGTATAAGTAACTCACTTCATGACTTACACGCACATTAAACCAGTTCTCACTCAACTGCTCGAGGCACACAAACAGTAAATAAATAGACAAAATGAACATCTTACCCAACTTTCTTCGGTTTTGAGTAGCCTGTGCACTTCCATCAAGGTAATTAGTCAACTCTTCAACATTGAAATCACATTTTTTCCTTTCTTCGAACAAATCCTGATTCACTTTAGCGCTCATGTTTGCAGTGTGTTACACAAGACGACTATGTTATTAGGTTTGTATGCCTGTGGTGGGGCAACGATAGTATTGTGTCCTTAGTTATTCCACGGACTGCCGCGTTATCAAGACGCAAATATAATAATGATAATTTGATGTTGTTTTTCTTATCAGGCGTTAATAAACTCTTTTGCGAGGTATTACGGAGATTATGACTACATTACGAGTTACATAATAAATGTTTTGATAATGTATCGTGTACTGAAATGTTGTTGGTTGACTTATAAAACACGTTTATCATAAGTCTTTCGTCTTGATATCTGAGATACCTACTGTGAAAAAACTTTGTACTTTGAACTTTGAGAGACTAGATTTTAAGGTGCTAACTGCCTGATTCTTAAATTTCGCTCAGATGTAGCATAGTAACATTTTATCGTTCTCCATCACATAGATTCTGATTTATAACTAAATCATTATTGACAGCCTAGACCTATTTAGATTCACTCAAAACTTTTAAAACTGTCCATATTCTAGGGGATATTAACATTAATATATCATACAATAATGCGGATTCGGATATATTCAACACAGTTGTAACGCATATGCTGCTCAGTTGCCTGTTCGTGGCCTATAGAACCAGCTGCCGAGATCACGCAATTATTAATGAGTTCAACAAACCCACAACTGCTTTGGTAGTCGACTTATTTATTACAGACCGTCATCATCATTTCAGCCGAAAGACGTCCAATGTTGGACAAAGGCCTCTCCCAGGTGTCATAACGAACGGTCCTGTGTGTTTCGCATCCATCGCATTCTCGCGACTTACACCAGGTTATCGGTCCAATTTGTGGGAGACTTTCCAACGCTGCGTCTTCCGGTACGTGGTTGCCGCTCCAAAACCTTTCGACCTCATCGACCATCTGTTATGCTCTGCCCACTGCCACTTCAGTTTGGTGATTCTTCGGATTATGTCGACCGCCTTGGTTCTTCTGCGGCTTTCTTCATTCCTGAGTGATCACGCAAGGAAACTCCGAGCATAACCCTTTCCGTTACTCTTTGGGTGACTTTAAGCTTTCTGATGTGGCCCGTGATAAGAGACCACGTTTCAGAACCATATAAGTCGTCACTGGCAACACGCACTGGTCACACACACAGACCATGCTCCAGTAATATTATAGTATTCAGTTTATGAAAATAAAACAGTGATAAACTTCTTTCGTTAATTTATATTAATATATATGTATATATATATATATATATTATATTAAATATCTATGTATGTGTATTTTAATTACATGTATACCTTTTTATTTTACTCTTGTTTTTCGCATATAATTTTCTTTTTATGCACCTACCATATTGTCTCTTCACCACCCTAGGTTGACTGGTAGAGAATGCCTCAGGCATTAAGTCCGCCTTTGTACATTAATGTTGCATGAAGATTAAATAAAATAAAATAAAATAAAATAAAAATAAACTCATTCAATACTGTATTCTTTATTTACCACACCGCCTTAGACCTTTAAACTGTATTTACAACTATAAATAAAACGCTTGATAAAGTAATAAACATTATAATCTCAAAGGTAAAGTTCAGTAATCACAGTTTCCCCTGCATGAAGGGTTTAAGATACTTGTGGAAGCTCTGGTTGACGGGCTCCGCGTTGAGGGGGCTCTTCAGCGCTTTCTTCATCAGCCGCTCATACACGCGGCCATCGTATGCACCCAAAGTTGAGTTCAGGATCTATGAAATAGAACAATTATGTTTTTTAAGTCTTAGAAGTCAAAACATCAATGGGAGATCTGTGCACGATTTATTAAAAAAGAGTAGAAAAACAAACTTCACAAGATTTTCACTTCAAGTACCTAATGATGATGAACCGTACCTGATCGCTGAAGTCGAAAGCATCCACCAGTCCCACCGCGTTAGGTCTGATGTTCCCAAGCAGCTCCTCGTAGGTGTCCCGCAGTTGATGCACATCACCTTCCGATATGGACGTGTACTAGGAAACGGAAAGACAAAATTAATTCGAGTTTTAAGAAAACTACCACTACAGAGGCCTTGGTACGATTTTTTACACTTACTCGTTTATGTTAATGTAAACGTCAATTTGTACTGAAACTGGATATTTTATTAAAGGTAAAGAAACCTCCACAAAACTGCTACTGTTATTGGGTTCAGAGGTATCTTCTGCATAACAACAGTAGTAGTAGTAGTTTAGAATTTACATATTGTTTAAATTTTCAAAATATTTCTAAATTACAAAAATAGTAGCCCACTGGTATCGAGAACATGGTTCAAGATAACAGTGGTAAAGGCTCCAAATAATATTGGAACCTACTAAATTACGAGTCGTATCCAATAATACCATTTTTTTTTTAATCAAGCCTTTGATCCAGCCACCTAACGAGAGTTTCTTGAAGTGTTGGTCGAGGCTCGTGGCTATAACCAGCATTAACTGATATAACTATCAGAATAATACCACGTGACGACAACCTCGCAAGCGAAGTCAAATTGGTTTGCTTATGTAGATCAAATTATTATTCCGATTGAATGAATCAATGATTTTCCTGCATAACAATAAAAACTTGTACCATTCCAAAAGCTTATTCTAGAATCGACCATTAATAGTCCCAAGCATAGAGGAAAATAATATATCGGTCCCAAGTCAGCTGCTCGTTTACAATCAAGTCAGCTGCTCGTTTACAATTTCCTCAATAAAAAAAAACAGAACGAACAAAAATTTTTGTAATGTCGTGAACTTGTGACCCAATAAATATACTAATGTGACGTGACACTGACGTACGGTCAATGTCAGTGTCAAGTCATTCTCTGACGTCAAGGCTAACTGTTACTACTTGTAAAAGAACTGATGAAACTATGTGAATGGGAAGGAAAACATAACCATAAAATACTAGATTTTACGTCGATTAGATATCTAAATTTACCAGGTTTCAAAGCATTATCAATTTAATGCCTATGGTTATTTCGATGTCTTTGGAGTCTTTTCTCATTTAATTTTTCTTTTTTTACTACTAGTGGCGATTCTTCTGCTGTTTTGCAGTCAATTTTTATCTGATTTAGAGCTCCCTCACAAAATTGCGATGCAATGCAACACGAATTGCTGCGATGCATTTTCGTGCGGCAAAGCATCTCTTCAGTGCACTGAGTGTGAATTGTTTTTAACCGACTTCATAAAAAGGAAGAGGTTATAAATTAGATTGTATTTTTTTAACGTTTGTTACCTCAGAACTGCGTCGTTTATGGAACGATTTGCAATTTTTTTTCCCCATATAGAATAATATGCTTTCAGATTGGTGCCATTTTTTTCAAAATCCAATTCTGATGATGGAATCTATGAGGAATCGAGGAAACTCCTCAAATATTATAGGCAACCTTAAAGTGATTTTGGTATTTTCATCGAGAACCTAAGCAATTACAGTCAAAAAATAACATTTGTTGAAGTGGAACTGATAAAGAAGACCAGAAATGACCAACGGAGCTTCATACTCACATAGATATCACAATGAAGAAAGTTAAGTGACACTAACAATACAAATAAATAAATGGTTCTGAATAGTTATGTTGAAAATGGTATCATCGAAGTGACCTGATGATGATGGAGCCGGAAGATAGGCACCGGAACTCCGTAATTAATTAATGTATCCTAGCCGTGTATGGGCTTATTAGAATTGTCATGAGATGCACTTTGGCTATAAGGCACTATCAAATTGATCTGATGATGCAGTCGGAAGGTGGAAGGGAGACACGGGAACGTCATAATAAAACAATGTATTTTAACAGTGTTTGGGTTAATTGGAATTGTCACGAGAAATAGGCACTGTTTATAAGTGTATCGCAACTAAAAAGTGTGAAATAAAAAACTTAAAAAAAAAATATATTTTTATTCTTTGTTTTTTTTTTTGTGAAGTTGATATTTTTTTTTGTAAAAAGTTTTTATTACGTTAATGCGTTTACTGAGTTTTTTTTTTCGGTGTGAAAATCATCCAATGTCATCCCCTGCTCTTGGGCGGAGCACGAGGGTGTATCAAACTTTTACTGACTAAAATCCCACTCCTGTTCCTTCGTTGATGTTAGTATTCCATTAGTTTCCTAGATACTATAAAGAATATTGTAAAAGTGAAGTGGTACAATATTTTACCAAACTTTGTCACCTGAACGATCGATAACATATTACTTTCTCCAATGGTTTTTTGCTTCGAAACTAATTCGATAGTTTACCAACTGTTTATTTGACCGGCCGCAGTTTATCAAATTGATCGATATTGATCTATCGGCACGCGGTCAGACGATCCATTGGTGTTTGTTGCAAGTCCTGCCAGCTCGTGTGGTGACCCCGAATTTAGATAACTGTTCCCTAGACCTTGTGGAAAGGTTAACTTTATATGTAAAACTAAATGTTGTGGTTGTTTGTTTTACGGAAGTAAAATGTGTTTTTTTACATTTTAGGTTTTTTTTAGGTTGGAAAATAATCTAATGACAAATCCCGCTCTCGAGAGATAGTGTCAGACTTTTACTGACTAAAAACCCACTCCTGTTCCTTCTTTGCCTTCATCCCGGAGCCCCGGGTTTCACTTTCACACTACACATGGCCCCAGTAGGCTTCGACCCTGCTGGACCCCTACGATTTGCTGACATCTCCCTGAGGTGCGCGTGGAACAATACACGCCGTCGACGAGTTGGGCTCGGTCCGGACGGTTACCGGACGGCCGAACGGCGGGCTACCCATTGCTCGCCGTCCGCATGCCCGCGCTTACGGTGCGCAGTGGCTGGAAATCGGGATTGGCATCCCGGCGGCGGTTGGGGCGTGAGGAACGTTGCCTCACGCGGTCGGCCGCCTCTTTTGCTAGCATTACTGCTTCGCAGAAGGAGGCGACTGCCTGCCACTCCTCCTTGCTCCGGACCATGGCCTGTACCAAGGCCCGGCCCGAGGGATCGCCGCCGCCGATCGCCCCCACGAGGACACGGCGTTGTTCCACCCAATCGGGGCACACCTCTACCGTGTGCTCCACCGTGTCCTCCGGGCGGTCGCTTCCGCACGAATCCGGTGCAGGAACTTCCCGAACTTACCGTGGAGTAAAATGTGATCAGAATTCTATCCAACCAAAGAGAAAACGTCTGATATTTGTGAGCTGAAAAGTCTAATGAGATTCAGCGTTCAATCTAAGAAGGTAAGCAAACTAATTCGGTACATGGGTAGACCATGCACTGAAATAACACAAAATATGACTTTCTCCCGGGAGTATGTTCCTTTGCAATAATTTGCTACTTTCACGCGGGGAAGCCGCTGGCACAAGCTAGAGCTTTAATAAATATAAGTAAAAATCCAAAGCATCGCCGCAGCACATCACATGTGTGTCTACACTATAATAAACGGGTAATCAATGTCTAATGGTCACCATTGTTGATAGATAAGCATGCCATTTACCGGTGCTCGCAAAATATCGCAACTCTCAGTCAGTTTAGAGAATTAATTAGACTTTTATGCGTTAAGTGCTCATAAAATATTTTGACACTGAGTTATTTATTGTATTGTATTGTATTGTATTGTATTGTATTGCATTGTATTGTATTGAATTGTATTGTATTTAAAAAATAAAATGTTGTTTTTAAACATTTTATTCAGGTTTCTAACTGCCTACTTCAGGGATTTCTGCAAAAATTACGCCACTGGACCACTATCCAAATTGTTTTTGGTATTGTCAAAGCATGGTAGTTGTATCAATACCGTACATGTTGCTATGACTAACGGATTGTACCCTTGTCGAGCGCCGCAGTTATTTCCCGCGACTTTAACGTAGCAGAGAACTTACCAGCAGCAGATCTCCAAGTTTCTTCAGGGTCCAGTAGACAGCGTACAGGCCCACCAGCTGGTTCAGCACCCTCTTCCGAGGTTTGGATAAGGATGAGGTCGTTCCCTCCACCTCCGACATTTATGCCAACAAGATGAAAGCTCGGCAGTGAGCCTGTGCATCATCTGTGCATAAACATCATAGGTAGTATGTTTTTAGGGTGTACACAAGGGGTAAAACGGAACCCTATTACTAAGACTCACCGTCTGTCGGTCTGTCTGTCTGTCACCAGGCTGTATCTCATGAACCAATTAAAAATTCAATCCTTAGTTACTCAGATTATGCTTTCCCTATAAATCACTATACATATGATAAATTCATAGCTGACCACTAACTGTTCTATATTCGAATGTGTTTATATTTTGAATCTCAAAACAGTTGAAAGTATTAGGATTAATGCTATTGTTTAGTCACAGCGTCGATTGGAATCTGTCAAGTTACTTACGAAAATGAATCTTTCTAAGGAAAATGTTCGTGCATTAATTTTCTATAATTTTAGAAGAGGCCTGACACGGCTTCAGTATTTTGAAGAGCTAACATCTGTGTTCAGTGATGAAGCCCCATGTCTGCGGATTGTCGAACGCTGGTATTTAGAATTCCAGCGTGGACAGTGTTAGTGACAAATCTCGCGAAGGACGCCCAAAATCCGCCTTCACTGAAGATAACATCATTGCTGTAAGACAACTAATTCTGGAAGATCGTCATTTGTGACGTATCGAGAGATAGAGGCTCTATTAGGCATCTCAGGGACAACCATTCAGAAGATCTTGCATGAAGCGCTTGGTGTGAGAAAGCTAGTTTGCCGCTGGATACCGCATCTGCTTTCCGACGATCACAAGGCGGGCCGCGTCAGATGGTGTAAGAAAACTCTGCAAAGGTTCAAGCGAAGAGAGTCAAATCACGTCTACGACATCATCAGTGGTGACGAATCTTGGATCTATGCCTACGATCCTGATTCCAAACAACAATCTACAATCTGGGTCTTTCAAGACGAGCCAAAGCCGACTAAAGTTGTTCGTTCTCGAAGCACTTCAAAGAAGATGGTGGCCACGTTCGTTGGAAAAATCGGCCATGTTGCGACTATTGCACTTGAAGATCGTAGAACGGTTAACGCAGAGTTGTATACCACAGTTTGTTTACCACAAGTCATCGCCGAATTTCGAAAACCTAACTCAAAGCGACGCATCATTCGGCACCACGACAACGCAAGCTCACAGCGCTCGTCAAACGATTGAGTATTTGAAGCAGGAAAAAGTAGAAATTCTTGACCATCCTCCATACAGTACCGACCTAACTCCTTACGATTTCTTTACATTTCCTAAAATTAAGAAAAGTTTTCGTGGTCAAAGGTTCCAGTCCGGTGAAGAAGCAGTCGACGCTTTCAAGTCAGCCATTTTGAACACCCCCACTTTAGAGTGGAATAAATGTTATAATAACTGGTTTGAGCGAATGGAAAAGTGTATTAAGCTACGTGGTGAATACTTTGAAAAACAATAAAAAGTACTTTAAGGTTCTCGTTGTGTTTTTTTCTTCAAACGACAAAACTTAAAAGGCATGCTTCGTATTTACAAAACATTGCTAATAATTATATTATAGGGCTGACCTTGGACAGAGGATAAGCATTGCCATACAATGAAGCTACTAGTGTCTTTTAGGCACATTACCAGTCGTCAGCGATGTGGACGTGTTTTTTGACACCATGTTTTAGTTAGTTTTAATTAGTTTACGGCCTTTATTATTATTTTTTGGTTTTAAAATTACTTATATTTATAAAAAGAAAAAAAATAAAGTAAAAAACTAAAACCCGACTACGACAAAAAGAAACGACGCTGAAAATGTATGAAACAAGATTTTCATACTTCGAACAGAACAAAAAGAAAAGCCGCAGTCACACGTTATAGGTACCAACCGAAACACTTTAATAACGTGTGACTACGGTTTTTCTTTTTGTTCTGTTCGAAGTATGAAAATCTTGTTTCATACTTTTTCAGCGTCGTTTTTTTTTTTGTCGTAGTCGGGTTTTAGTTTTTTACTCACTTTAAATTTGAGCAATATTTTCGAAATTTACAAATGTAGCCCTTTCAAATGATACCAAACACGGCGTATTTATCTCCATTTTTATTTTTTAACACATACTTTTTGTCCGCTAGAGGGCGCCATGTCGAGTTTTGTGACACGTCACGTAGCCTATGTTCAGCGGACAATGAAGACGGTTCTAACGATACCTCATATGTCGAGTTCCGATTGGTAGATTAGGAGCTATGAGGGAACAGATGAACATACTCACATACATACATAGCCTGTCAAAATCATAACACTCCGTAGTCGGGTAATAAACATTTCATTGCTTTCATTATATTATCATGATTTATATATCTCGACCAGTTATATCTATACTCTTTAGATACAGAATTAGTTCATCATCCCAAACTAATACATGAAGTTTGACTTCAGAATATCGAACTATGGATATCATTCATAATTATATCTATTAGATTAATAGCAGATTAGGACCAACCGTTAGTTGGTAAATTGTCGGTGTTAACAATGATAAGGATAACGTTATCAGGACCCACAGGTAGCTTAATTATGCAATTTTTTGTCACTAAGTAGATCTTATACCACCTCTTGTATAATTGAACGTGCCCTACATCAAACGTGCATTCTGCATAGATGAATATATTTATCTACAAGCTTAGCTACTGAACTGTAGTTGTCAACACAACAATCAGTATCCATTCATATAAAAACCAGTTCTGACGTTTCTTAATTAAACCATATAGATAACTCACTTCATGATAAACACGCACATAAAACCATTACTCAACAGAACATAAGCACACAAATAGTAAATAAAGAAACAAATGAACACCTTACCCAACCTTCTCCTGTTTTCAGTAGCCTGTACACTTCCGTCTATGTAATTAGTCAACTCTTCAACATGAAATTCACATTTTTTACTCTCTTTGAACAAATCCTGATTAACTTTAGTGTTCATGTTTGCAACCAGTGTATACAACAAAATACCTATATTGATAGGTTTGTTTGCTTGTTGTGCGATAATAATTGAGTCGCCTCCTTAGTTATGCCACAGTGGCCACGTTATCAAGACGCAAATATGGTAATGATAATTTATTGCTGTTTTTCTTATCTAGCGCTAATAAACGTTTTTGTGAGTACTTTTAAGTATTAGGAGTGTATGACTCCACTACGTATTACCTAATAAAAAATTTGATACTATATCTTGTTTAGAAATTTTGTTGGACGTCTATTTATAAAACACTTATTTCACACGTCTTCCATCTTGTTTTTGGAGTGAGATACTGTCAATGGTCCTTGTATTTTGGACCATCTACGAGTATGAGATCGTACACCTTACAAACATAGAAGTTTAGGTGTTTGACATAATTAACGCGGAGTAAAGTGTTATGTACTTAAAAACCTTTTTCATAATATTTTGTTAATCTTCAATAGATGGTGTCAACTGACAATGATTGAATATTAAATTCGATTGGGCCTATATGTTTATTTAAAAAAAATATATAATTTCTGGTGACGATGGACGAGTACGCACAAGGGAACGTTCAAAGTGAACTGCTTAACATTCGGAATAACAGTAGCTCCCAACTTATGTCAAAAATTAATGGATAACAGAATATTCAAGGTGTCAAATGTTTTTTTGATGACCCTATAATTCATCTATCTCCCGCCCTTGAGCGGTGCGGGAGGGCGTGTCAGACTTTTACTGACTAAAACCCACTCCTGTTTCTTCTTTGCCTTCGTTCTAGGGTCTCGGGGATCACTTTCGCACAACCCATGGCCCCAGTAGGCTTCGACCCTGCTGGGCCCCTACGGTTTGCTGACATCTCCTTGAGGCACGCGTGGAACACTATGCGAAGTCATGGACTTGGGCTCGGTCCGGACGGTTACCGGACGGTCGAACGGTGAGCTACCGATTGCTCGCCATCCGCAAGCCCGCGCCTACGGTGGTCGGAAATCGGGATTGGAATCCTGGTGCGTGAGGGTCGTTCCCTCGCGCGTGCGGCCGCCTCCATTGCTAGTAGGTATTACTGCTTCGCAGAAGGAGGCGACCGCCGGCGCTTGCCACTCCTTCTCGCTCCGGACCATGGCCTGGCGCGAGAGATCGCTACCGCCGATCGCCCGCACGAGGACAAACTGACATGCATCTTATGTCTGTGGCCTTCAAAATCGCATCCTCCTTTGACACAAATGTAAAGTACCAAAAAACTGTAACACAATATTCAATTTAAAACTTTGAACCCTGACTCCTAAACTATTAGTATTATAGTCAAATAGACAAGAAAGCTACTGCAATATACTGGACGCGTAAAACGTTTTTCATTACTGTTACAGACGCCAATTTATCCTTATTACAGACCGAAAGCCTCTTACAACGATGTTTGATCCAAAGAAAAACAATATACCTATTATAAGTACAATGAGAGTTTTTCACTACGCCCATTTCTTATCTGGATTTGACTCACCAAATAGAGTGCAGCCCCCTAGCCAAGTTACAATCGTTTCGTTCGCGCCGAACGCCTCGAGTAGGCCACGCTTCCGATTCCTTTGTTCTGACCACGTGACTGTGCGTTGAGATGACGTCAGAACAAAGGAATCGGAGGCGTGGCCTACTCGAGGCGTTCGGGCGAACGATACGATTGTAACTTGGCTAGGGGGGCACAATATCAAGTGTCAATAGTAATGCGGATTACTTATCTCGTTTTCCAATCGAAACGCCAATAGATTGAATTGAACCTGCTGCCACTCATATAGATATATGTAAATTATATATTAATTGAAACAAAATATTGAATATAAACCAATTAAGTATACAAACTTTACAAAGTCGCCATCGAAAGACGTCAGCGTTACTTACCATCAGGTGATATCGCAGGCAAGCAATAGTTTATATCATTAAAAAAAAAAACTTCTAAGGATTTAGATATCAATGTTTTACGAAAAAGGAAAAGGGCTGAAAAGGCAAAGTAGAAAGTAAAAGGCCGAAATATAATAAAGTATAAAACATTTAATCATAATCCTCATCCATCATAATTGAAACAATAATATATTTTTCTATTGCGTAAAATATTATAAGTAATAATTAAAAATAAAAAAATGGAACAAAATACTAAATAACATTTACGGATCGTTCTTTTCTATTTTCTCCTCAAAAAATAATGTAAATGTCGTATTTACGCATGAAGTTTTTAAGTTTCTCAATTGTCTTTTATTTTAAGGTTATTAGTAAAATACGTACTATTATTTAAGATTTTTTTTTTAAATCGACTTTCGATAGAATAAGACAAAAGAACATACCTTATCCGATCAAAATCATAGACTAAAGGACTCAAATCATAGAAGTTCTTCTCATTTCTCATTATGACCTCTCGAATCAATGTATTTAATAGCAACTAGAAGCATCACAGTTTCCCCTTCATCATTGGCCTCATGTACTTGAAATACGAATCGTTGACGGGCTCCTGGTTCATCGGGCTCTTCAGGGCTTCCTCCATCAGACGCTCATAGACACGACCGTCGTATGAACCCAGGGCTGAGTGGAGGAGCTGGAACACGAAAGTGAAGAATGAGGATGTCAAATGGAACTTACATAACTTATGTACTTACTTAATAATAAACGATCACGGTGGCCACTATCAACTGAGATTAGCCAAGTACGCTGGAGACATTATAGTGGACGTGTTCTTGCGCAAACACGGGTGCAGTTTCTGTACCTTTACTGTCATAGTAGGTACAATGGTACGGCAATCTCTCCCTAAACAAACACTTCTTCACAATGAATATCACAGATAGCCCTCTGTGCAGAGAATGCATGGAGTCAGAAGAAACTGTCGCGCATGTGTTCCTCGAGTGCACAGCCGTCAGCGAGATAAGAACACGAACCTTGGGAGCACCTAATTCACTGATGGACGCCCTGAGCAAACTGAAGAGACTCATCTGTTTCTGGAATGAGGTGGGCTGGTTGGAGTAAAGTCCGCCATGGCCCACGCACAATGGTTCGAAAAGGACTAAGTGCGGAAACCAGACCACAAAGATAAGATAAGATGGTACGGCAATCCGACACGACCGGAGAGAGATCAGACGCAGGCAGTTACTTATGGAACAGTTAAACACTACATTATACTGTATTGGTCTAAGTTTGACACTTTGTAAAAGATTTCATACTGTAAAGTAATATTACCAGCGTCATCGACATATAGTGCATCTAGATTGGAGGGATAGGAGTTCAAATATATTTGATAAATGTATAACAGCCACAAGTACCGGTGAAAGCACTAGGTATATTTATGAAATTTTCTCGTTGCTTCCACAATCATGTTAAAAGATGGCATCGCATCGCATATATGCCCTTATAAAGATAGCAAATACCTAATATTAACATAAACCTACGATCGCTCGCTATCTTAACTTTTGAGTACATAAAATATATATTATCTACGTCATGTGTACAGAAAACTGGCGATGTAGTGAAATATGTTCTAAGTTACTTCATATATTATAGGGTCTACTATTGTGTGATGACCTTTATTAATTGAAAACTTTGATCTAATAAACGACCCATTACAAGATACTCACTTCATCTCGTAGATCGAATGCATCAACAAGTCCAACAGCATTTGGTCTTATCTTCAACAGCAGCTCTTCGTATGCTATCTGTAAATCTACCAGATCCTTCCCCGATACCGATGTATACTGGAAATGAATTAATTATACGAATATAATTATTATCTTTAGTATCTATGTCCATATTATTAGATATTGCTAAAAAAAATATCCCAGTATAACTTCAATAGTTTGTTTAATTTATTTGAGCATTCTTAGTATCATAATCAATTAATCTGTATTCAAACGTCAAAGATTTAGGGCGAAATTCACCAATAAAACTAATCGCGTTTTAACGTTTGGCTCGCATAATCGCGTTTAGCCGCTGTAACTAGTGTCACTTGTCTGTATTTTTCTTTTGTTGTATTTTTACAAGTGACACTAGTGACAGCGGCTAAACGCGATTATGCGAGCCAAACGTTAAAACGCGATTAGTTTTATTGGTGAATTCCACCCTTACATAGCCCAAACAGTATGACAGTGATTGGATCATTCTTTCTGCCTTTGTCCCATGTTACAAGAGGTCAGTGCAACAAGTTTTCTCCCACCATCTGTCCTATCAACCATCACATGGTATCGCTTATATTGTAGCTGTGTCTTACCATCAGAAGATCACCAGTCCTCTCCAAGGCCCAGTAATACAGATAGAGAGTTGTCAACTGGTCCATGACGACCTTGACGTTTGGGCTTGAATTTGCAGTCAGTCTCACAATCTCATGTCTATACGTATCTGCTATCACTGCTCGGCAGTGGGCCTGTGTGGGAAAAAATTTGACGAAGGTTAAAGGAGTGTTAAGCATCTGAGAATATGAAACTAGTGGATCTATAAAGAATTTACTCCTGTTTATACAAATAAAAGATCTTAATAAAGCTCAAATTCAGTAAACTGACTGAAGGAGGTTCCTAATTATTACTGTATATACAGTAACAATAACACACACACACACAGGGGCGCCGGCTTTTAAAAACCTCATGGGTGCTCATCCTCATTTGATGACTCGAAAAAGTGGCGAAGTGTGAGAAGAGAAATGCACACTGATCGACCGACAAATAAATAAATGTCCTACTTACAGACTGCGTACCTAATTACTAATTATGTATGATAAAAATATAAAATGAAACTAGTTTTTATTATGAAGAAATATTATAAATTTATACGTAACCTAAAAGTCGATAATTGATCTGTTTCTTGATGTCTAATCTCAGGGGTGTTCGGCACCCACTGTTTATTTCTCATGGGTGCTCGAGCCCCCGAGCACCCACAGAGTCGGTGCCCCTGCACTCACACACACACATACAGTAAGTTGTTTTAATTACATTCAAAACAATATACCTCAGCTGCAGCAACCAATTGGATAGTAGACATTTCCCACGCGTCTACTTGAGATAAACCCGATCGCATACGTTTCCTCATATTTGTTACACACACAGCTATCTTTCTGAAAACCAAATAAAAGAGGACAAAATTAAAATAAGACTACAGTCAGCGAACAAAAGAGCTAACTGGCATTTACTATGTAGCAAAAACCTACATAATATGTGCAGCTAAACATGTGTGAATTACAAGCTACTTTTCACTCACCCTGCTGCAAGAGCTTGGAAGGACTTGATAATGCCATCGGGACTGCTGTCCCAAATGGTTTCACTGCCAGAGAAGGCGTGCGCTAAATATGACACGGTCGGTGTCAATGGCTGTTTGGCTTCTGCTTGTTCGTAGGCTTTGACCAAAAATCTGGAAACGAAACCTTTAATCATAAATCTCGACCACTTCACACATTCTGAAATATTGGCTTACAGGTGTAATTTTGTCATTAGAAGGTTCTGTTTAAGTCCATTTAAATAGGTATTTAAATGGACTTAAACAGAACCTTCTGAGTGCTAGACTGCCCTCTCATAATTTTTCCGAAAGACCAATAGACATTGGTCTCCCCAAGCATCGTGACATAGATCAGATAGATCCTGGGTGTCTTTGGTCTAGCAGATTCTCGCGATCTTTACCAGATCATCGGTCTACCTTATCTTACTATGCCTCATTTACCATGATATATAACTCTATGTGATATTTGTACGAACTTTCTACTTATACATACTTGTAGCCATAATGTTATGCTACTAACCTAGCTGTCTGCAACAGCAGGACAGTATAATCTCCCTCATAGGTCCTGGTGGCTGACACGAAGTTGTAGAGATTGGGGATGCCGGAAGATATCATGTAGCCGTGCCCGCCGCACGCGTGCCGGCACTGCTCGATCAGGTGGGCAGAGTCGGACGTGCTGATTGCCTTGAGGCAGCTTGAGAGGGCGTGGAACTGGAAGTCAGTCATTGTATTTTTTTTCAAAAAATAAAAGCAGCCTTTTAATGTTCCCACAGCTGGGACTGAGAGAGGGAACTGGAAGTAAAGAATGGTAATTTAAAAATGCCTTGAATATTTTTATCCAGGTCAACTATAAACCTATTGCTCTATCTTGTTGTCCCAAGAAGCTGCTATTAAGTTTAGTAGCGATCATAAATAAAGAAATATATCACGAAAAAATTATTGAAATTGTTCCCACGTGGCCTTGGAAAACCGAGTTTTTAAGAACCAAACAGAAAACCATACAGTAAAAAGATTTGTTCTTACTGTCACACGTATAGTTTTGCACTATATCGAAATATCTCCTGCGTTCATTATGGTGCATAGACGTAGCTGTTCATCAGATTTTTCAATATAGGTTAGGAAGACTAGATTCTCACCTCAGGTAAAGTGTCAGTGTTGCCACCCTTCATCTGAGCGAGTACAGCACTGAAGCTCTCCCACAGCCAGGTGCTGCAGAGCTGCAGCGCGTGTGCCGTGGCGATGGCTATAAAGAGCTTATGCTGCTGCGTTACGTAGTCTAGGATCTGGGGCTCGATATCACTGAAAGTGGATTACGTGACTTTTGTTACATGTATGGAATCTTTGATAAACCATTTACTTCATGGAGTTCTGAAAATACTAAATGGCCCAAGGGAAAACTACAGGGAAAATTTGTACCTTTATCGTTTACCTTAAATTTGAAGCCAATAAAACCTTTTAATATCATTCAGAGAAATACCGACACGTTAAATTGCGTTCTGCAATCAGCACTGCTGCAAAGTTATAATATTCTACAACTTTAATATTAAAATATTAAGTTATGATCATGGAACTTTGCAAAGGCCTCAGAAAGTCATTTGCAGTAGATGCGCTACATGATCCATGTAAAACTAATAGCCTGTTGCGCAGGATCCACGTTGAACGAGAACCTACTCAAAGTTCAAAACATTTCCACTTACTCAGGCCTCGGTCTCGACTGCCGGCGTATCGCAGAGTACCGTACTGCGATGGTGCTAGCCTTCGCCAGATTGAAGGCGACCTCGTTGACCAGGACGACGCGAACAAACACCATCGTGCCGTAGGTCAGCTTACCGTGACGAGCCACTTTGACGTAAGTACCATCCTGAAATATTACAATGACGTTTTATAATACCATGCTTTTGCCACGCGTATGTTCGTTTCGCTCGATTTGCTGAACTTAGTAGGTACAACTTACTTTGGGCTAGTGATACACAACACTATCAAGTCAATGTATTTATTTAAATTAAAACATTTACAAGCACATTTGATCAATTTAAAAGTGCCTGTAAATGTTTTAATTTCAAGTCAAACGTGATGTAACTATTCGCACATTCCAAACAGAAGGATTTATGTACAATTAACTCCCGAGCACTGCGAGGGAGTTAATAGAAGTCTCTGCGTTTGGGAAACTTAGCAACCTTCGTTTCGTTCGGAACTCAATATGTACTTTACAATAGACACCTTCTATTGTAAATACATATTGAGTTCCAAGATCCAGATAAACCTTTTCATCTCCTTGGTGTTTACGAGAAAATATTTCCATTTATTAAAACAGTTTTATTCCAGCGGTTTCACTTGCGTGAGATTGAAAATTGTTCCACGGAAATAACTAGATAAAAATGGTCTACCCGTGCCCCCTGTGTTTAACCCAAATCTGTTGTCTTTGAAGCGTGATTTATTAACAAACTTTGATATTTGCAATATTAGTAGGATTTTAACTAATTGACTAATTGGTATAAGTAGATTCTTGGGCCTTGACTCAAAAATTTTATACAATTTTCTCACCTTCAACACCTGAGCGTTCTTCATCATCATATGCTCCCTAGGTATCCTGTAGTAATTAAACCCTAAGAACCCATTGTCAGCTGTATTGAAACCCATCTTTGGCCCGATTTCTCCCACCTTTATCCCTGGGAGAGGCATATGAGTGTCTTCGTCTCGGACCTGAACGATGAATGGATGGGTTCCATGGCATTCTCCCTTGGTGTACAGCTGTGCTACTACGATACAGTAGTTAACTGTTTTGCCAACTGTAACATTTTTTTTTAAATTTAGTTTTGTAAATATATCCTTGGGTTATGTTTGTTTTGTCATGTGAAATGAACATAGTGTCGTGAACGCGTATAATGCGTCTTTCGAGAGAGTAGATTTCGCTCGTGTTATATATTTTGAATTCCTTCAACTTCAAAAAATATTTCGACGAATCTATCTCAGTTAATCCAAGAAATAGTGAAGAATATTCAGACTACAGCATCATAAAAAAAAATTAAAACAATTTTTATTTTAATACTTACGGCCTCCTGCCCACCACTTATAAGACGACAATGTAGGACTGTGCAAAATAAACTCCTCAGTTTCTGGATCATACGTAGCAGTCGTCTCCAATCCTCTTATAAATGTACCGTGACCGAGCTCCGTCTGTAATAAAGCCATTGTTAATTTTCAGTCCCACAATTTACTTCATGGCCTACATCGTCAATTGACATCATTAGGCCTAGTGCACTCTTAGTATGCACATCGTCAATGCTATGCAGTACATAATGCACTATTTTCATTAGTTTTATTGAGGCAAGCCCGCCCCACTTTTCGTTACCACTGTATCTCCTAAAACCAGCATTAAAAGTGGCAACTACCAGAATAGTTTAACGATTCCTGGAGAAACTAGTCAAAAATATCTTGGATCAATCAGAAAAAAACAATGAAGTGAATAAAAGTAGTAGTATTATATTATTGTTATTATGCCATAAATGTTACTTATTTTATATTTGAAACTAAAATAACCAATTCGTAACCTACATTTCATCAAGTACCTACTAGAACAATTACCGTATAACATACCTTTAGAATAGGCACAAGATCTCACCTGGGCATAGGTTCCTATGATTTGCATGTCTAGGGCTCTGGGCAGCCAGTGCGACTGCTGCTCGGGCGTGCACTGGCCCATAAGGGTAGGCACGAACATGCCCAAGTGAAGGAGGAACGGAGACACTTCCTTGAAGAAGGCATCGGCCGTGCGTCGGATGACGGGAGAGCTGACGCTATAGATGGATTGAAAATGGACAGTCAAATTATGAAGGATAAAGTATTTTCTGACATAATATTACAGCATTAAAATAAAATAGTACATTATGTGACCAGGGGATATAGCAATGCCATATAGTCGCGGGCAACATATTGAGTTCCGAACGAAACGAAGGTTGCTAAATTTTAATCCCGAACGCAGAGACTTCTAATAACTCCCTCGCAGTGCTCGGTACTTCGGGAGTTAATTGTATATAAAACCCCCGTTTGGAATGTGCGAATAGTTGCATCACGCTTGACTTGAAATTAAAACATTTACAAGCACTTTTAAATAGTTCAAATGTGCTTGTAAAAGTTTTATTTTAAATAAATAAATACATTGAGTTTGAAGACATAACCCTGTAAAGATCACATAAACACATATTCACATAAATCTCTATCAGGTATTGTTATTTTAGAAAGTTTACATTATACATTTAGATTTAATTCAAATGTATTCAATGAGTGTGCTTTGCGTGTGTAGTGCAGTGCCATCTAATGGTATACTATTTTAAACAAATATAACTGTCTCTCTCGCCAAAACGCCGTTTTTTATGACAGCCGTATGAATGTCATGGCCTTTGACGTTAAAGAAGTTAATTTAGCAAAAAAAAATAGTATGCATGTTCCTTGTTGGTGAATTTTTCTAACAGCATGTGCTACCGAACTTAGACCTGAAAGACATGTTAAATGTGGGGGCCCCATAGCAGCAGTAAAGCTAGATAAACTATTTTATCGAAGAATTTTAGTCTCTCTTTGTTCCATACTACATAACAATTAACAACCACTACTTTTGATATTTGATAAGGATAATACTATACACATAAAATAGTAGAGACCCAATTATGAACCTGTAGTAAGGCGATATTTTCGTTGTCAAGATTATCGGTCCGTCTATTTATCTTAAAAATTAAAGAACTATCGTTGACCTTGCTTTAAACTGACAACATGGACAATAGTCTAAAAATATTTGCGTCTTTACTGTTACTGAGTTCAAAAAGTGGGAATGTCTATCCGGAAGGACTCCTCTCCTTGATCCACACGTTTACACAATCCCATAGATCTTCGGTCAATTTAATTCTTGATTTTAAATAGAAAAATAGTATTATATTTTATTTGGTACATACAACACAAAATAAAAGAAGCAAGTACAGATTTTTACACTACTGGAATACCTACTGGTGAAGACATTAACAAATTCTTAAACAACTTGTTACCACTAATAAGATCACGAGAAGTATCCAATGTGTAATTAGTATTGTATTGTAAACTGTTTATTTTATTTTCTGGTGATTTTGCCTTGTTGCCATTGTTAAGTGGGTAGCAATATTCTTATTAAAGGCTAATGTTAATTTAAAGCTTAAGGCTAATAAGGCTATATATATTGTCTTTTATATAATTAGTATATCATTTTAATATAATATTTACGTTATTAATTTGCAGTACACCGCAGACTACCCCCCTTTTTCTATTTCAAGTTCTTCAAGTACATTACATCCTAAGGTTGTCTGGTAGATATCGCTCTCAGCGATAAGACCGCCTTTGTACCCGTAGATTTAAGTTAGTGTAAAAGTTTTGTTACTAATTTGGTGTACAATAAAGTTTATTCTATTCTATTCTATTCTATTCTAATGACGGGTCCCTTATAGCCGATGCCTGCGAGGGCTGCGAGTTTCGAAAGAGTCACCACAGCCATGAAACGCAAAGAGCTATTGAAGGAACACGAGTGAGTTTTAGTCAGTAAAAGTATGACACTTCCTCTCGCTACACCTAGAGCGGGGGAAGTTATTTGATGATTCCTCACCTCAAAAAAAAGATTTGAGACCATACAGCTCGAAAAATCTTTAGATAGTTTTAGTTTTCTTCTCAAAAGTATTAATGAACTCAGTCTTAAAAGTAAAAAAATCTTTATGTTAAATTGTAACATTAATCATTGTGAATTCCAGATAACTTAACAGGCTAATTAAAGTGTTGTTATAGTTTACTGGGTTTTATTACTTGTTAATTTATCTGTAGTTGATGCAGCGGTATGTTGGACTCAAAAGTTACCATTAGACCACTATGATCAGATGAGCAATTTACAACGGCATTGTCTTTCTCATACGAAAGATAAAAACTAGTTGCAATTTATGTTACAGCCTACCTCATAAGGGTTTTTTGTTATAGTTATAAAAATTTGTTGGTAATCCTTTCAAGTGTCTATAAAATTAACCAGTATTTACCCAAATGACTCCAATCCACTAAGCTCAGCTAGTTCGTTCTTCATCATGCTGGCATAGATACAAGATTTTCTCACTGCATTCTCATATTTCTCCTTAGGACTCATGTGTTCCTCTCCAAGAGTGTCTTTCGATGCCCCTCTGTTTAGAGCTACGTCTTCTGTAAAATCAAATGTGAGCTAAGAACCGATGGCTATGCCAATGCACAGGACTGCTAACAACATCGTCGACACTGTTGGTACCGATCTATCGGAATAACAGCCCCCCAAGTTACAACCGTTTCGTTTTGATTTTCTTTTCGTTGATCGCCTCGAGTCGGCCGAGCCTCCGATTCCATTGTTCGGAGTCATGGCCGACTCGAGGCGATCAACGAAAAGAAAATCGAAACGAAACGGTTGTAACTTGGCTAGGGGGGCTATTACTGAATCATGATTCGAAAAATGATTTAAAAGGTTTAGTTTAATATGTACAAAATGTTGATAGAATATAGTGTACTCATAGCAGTCTTTGTAGTAACACTGCAGGTTTCAATGCTGTCCAAGAAATTTCGCTTGCAAACTACTAGCGATAATAATCGAAGATGTAGATACATAAGCGTATAAGCGCTTATTTAAAAATGTAAACCAAAGTCTAGACTAGACTAATAATACTTATTTTGGCCAAATATTATCTCATAGCACGAAGCAATGTGGACTTTATTCATTTGTTTATTTAAATATATTTTTCGACCAATTGTTCGTGGTCCTAGTTGATTTGCATTTGCGTAGTCGACGGTGTTTTGTCCATGTTAAATTGTGTATATTTACATAATAGGCATTATTACTCAAATTAAGGTAATTTCAAACATTTTTGTCATTATCTTTGCAACAATAAGACTCGCAATGGCGGTGTATAGTTGTATATATCTGATTAAGTATATTTTGAACAAATCGAATCTTTAAAATTCTCTCTATCTATTTGGTATAGACTTTTACCGCTAACCACTACCGATTTCCGAACAGATCAATATGGTTAAGAATAATTATATCCTTTTCTGTTTGATTCTAGAGAAAAATAACTGATAGGCAAGATTATTTGATTATTTATAGTCATTTCTACTCTCCTTAACATAAAATGCTATGTTCCTGTTTCTTGTCTTCATTAATATTTTTACAAGTCACTAATAACACAGGAACACACAGATTGAACTTATTTATTTATGTAGCAAATTCATAGTCCTTCATCACTTACTTACCTATTTTCTTTCTCTGCAAAGTATTGTGCTCCCCTCCATCGAATATATGTGTCACTTCCAATATATTAAAGTTGCATTTCGCCCGCTCCATCGCCAGATCAAGGTTGACCGTCATGTTTGTGTTTGTCTCAGTCATCTTTCAGAAGATAAGAACTTTTCCTTAATTTAACCACAACACGTTTAACGTTACTTCGTCAAGTTATTCGGAGGCAACTGAAACTTAGTAGCGAGTGCCGTGAATGAATGATATCGGAGCTCATCAGCATTGTATTCACCTCATATCCATATAATGCATAGTTTAATTCCTTGATCGACGACCGGCGATTTATTTGATAAAGATTTTCAGATTGCACCTCGATCGACAAGTTATAAGTATTGTTAAGTATTTGTATTTCGGCAACGTGACATTGAATGCACTTGACACTTGTACCATACTAGCACAGATAAAGTTATCCACTTCCGAATACCAAGGTTTAACACTTGCAAAAGATATAATAATTGCGCACTTTGTTTTTAAGCAAACTTTATTTACCTAATCACTCAAAAGTCAGTAACTACAGGTCAAAATCACATTAAAGAAGAGTTAACACTGATTCAATTAGCCTCACGTTGCACAGTTTGGAGATACAATATCCAAGAGTGATGTTTATTCGTTGTGTCCTTGAGTGATAATGTTCTGCTAATGCGAATGACCGCTGCGACTGCAGCTGCACTGTTGCGATGCTATTTATATCTCGACTAAGTGGGAGCGTAGTGCAAAAATTCATGATGGTTTTTTGTAACAATAAACATGTTTCAGATATTTTAAGATACAAAACTGGTATTCTGGCATTGTTTATAATTGTAAATTTTACTTTCTTTGTTTATAACATAGCTTTTCAGCTTGAGCTTGTCAAAACAAGTATATTCAATGACTTCTCACGCACTATCGTTTCAGACTTTTACTAACTAAAACCACACAACAAAACATCACAACCACGAATTTCCTTTTCAGACTATCCGTGCGGCCCCAGTGGGTATCGGCCCTGCTAGACCTCTACGGTTTGCTGGCATTTCTTTGAGGAGCGCGTGGAACACTTCGCGCGGTCGACGACTTGGTATCAATCTGAACGGTTACCGGATGGACGGACAGCGAGCTAAGGAGGAGGCGGCCGCCATCCATTCCTCCTCGCCTCGGGGCATGGCCTTAACTAGGGCCCGGTGCGAGAGGTCTCGGATCACCTCCACCGTGTCCTCTGGGCGGTCCACACAATGGTAACACCGGATCGTTTCTTCCGCCGGTATTCGGTGCAGGAACCTCCTGAGCTTGTCATGTCTAGTGAGGATGGCATGGCGTCTTTCCAGCCACTCCTCCATAATTCCATAAGACGCTTCAACCGTACCTATCTGTTTCTCGACATCCAAGAAACTGGTCAACTTCTTCTGAAGAACTGTATTAGGTGGGCTGAATAGTTCGTTGGCTCACACATTGATAGTGTTACGTAGAGAATATAGTTGATAGCATCACCGTGCTAAAAAATGTCAAGTGTGCATGCGAGGAAGAGTGATGTAGCTATACACCCTATATCGCTACATCCCTTTAACAATTCAGTTTACGTGGTCAAATGGATCACTTTAAGAGCTCGTGGTAAGGTTTCAGGACTGTAGGTTGTAGTTATCAGGGCTGTCTCAAGGTTCATAGGTTTAAATTAGAATTTAACCGGATAGCCTGGAAAGTTTGAAGTTAACAAAGTAACAGAGCATTTTTCTTTGAGGTGGGAAATTATCAAATTATCTGGGTGGTATGAAGGGGTGTTAGAATTTTACTGACCAAAACCTGGGTGGGTTTCAGCTCTGGAATGTTTTCAGGGCCGCGGTAAGTCTTTCGAACATACCCGCAGCCCAAGCAACTGAGGCCTTTGGCAAAGAACTTTCGAAAGTTTCTGTTAAGGACCTACTTCTAAGTTAGAGCTTATGGTACGATTTATTCCTACCAGTTTCATTATTAATAACTTTTCAAACAATCATTATTTTACTTTCTGCCATTTGATCTTGTTGCTAATGTGCAGGGCTTTGGCTATCTTACAAATTTTTCTAAAAAGCTTTGATTATTTACAATAGAGCCTTGCTAATCTGGACCCCCGATACTTCGGTACACGCTGCAATCCGGGCTAAACGTGTGAGCCGACCAATCACACGCCGCCGTCGCTGCCGCCATCTTGATTCGGCGCGGGTCATATGACTAGACGTGTTACGATCTAGTCGAGTTTGTGATTCCAGTCGAAGTGAACGTCGTATGATCGAGGCCTACCTGATGGGCAGATTCATCATTTACCCCGGCCATCAGGAAGAGTGGAAACGACGAGAGGTGTCGTGCGGGGTTCCGCAGGGATCGGTACTAGGACCTCCCTTGTGGAACATTGGGTACGACTACGTGCTGCGCGTCGACCTCCCTGACGGGGTCAGCGTGATCTGTTACGCAGACGACACGCTGACCCTGGCGTAGGAAGAGTCGTGCCAGTCGGCGGTCGAACTAAAAACCGATTAAATTCTCATAAAGAACACAAATAGCTCACTTAGGAGGGTCCTTTTCACTCGCCTATCGTCACCATCGAGCATGGTTTAAAAGCTTGTTACTTCATCTAACGCAATCCAACGCGATGTTTGACGAAAAGACAACGCGAAAAAAGAGAGATAACGCCTGAAAACTCTGTTAGCATTCAGTAATTCGTGATTTACACGAATATTTTACAAAACTTGTTCCAGGAAATACGTGTTTTTTTTAAACCCTTAAAAGTTTTTGAAAAAAATTGTTGTCATTCATAATCTTGATTAAATTTCCAAGGCTTCTATTGTTATATTTTTTTGACTTTTTGAGTAAATTATGAAGTGTCAGTCTCAGTTCATGTAAATAGCAGATTTTCAGAGGTATTTAAGTATAAGCATAATCAGCCTTTTAATGTTCCCACTGCTGGGACTCAGGCCTCCTCTCTCTAGGAGAGGGAATGGGCCGTAATCCACCACGCGGGCCCAGTGCGGGTTGGTGAATGTCACATGTCTTCGAATATTTTGGTTTAGGACTGACGGTTTCCTCACGATGTTTTCCTTCACCGTTTTGAGAGCAGTGGTGATGAAATAAATTACACAAAGTAATGCGCCTGGCTGGGTTTGAACCCGCGACCTACAATTCGTAGGTCGGGGCCGTTACCACTCGGCCACCACTGCTCTGCCGTCTGCACTAGTCGATACTTCAATAAAATTGGGAATCAAACGAGCTTACCTGTTAAGCGAAGTCTTGATTCTAATTTTATGAGCGCCGAAACTGAAATACAATATTATTATCTTACAATGTAGTAATACCTAACTAAACGTTACCACTCGGCCACCACTGCTCTATTTCACAGAGGTATTTACTGGATTAGTTTTACACAATTTTATAAATTGATTTCAATAGAAGCCTAGATAATATCCACAAGATACTGTGTTTCCAAAATATCTAATGAAAAATGTGTAAAAACATCATTCATATATACATCACGTAAGAGCGGTTGTATGAAAAACAGTGAAAATGTATGTCGAGTTGGATGCCCTTAAATATGAGATTATAAATAAATCATACAGTTATTCTAAGTACATCGTGACTCCGTGAGTTGATATATAGAAAAACTAGCTGTTGCCCGCGACTTCGTACGCGTTAAGTTCGTAAAACTGTACAAACATTCTGTGATTGCAATTTATTCCGAAAGGATCGCAATTATTTATTGTACTTTAACATAAAAGGAAACATGTTATGTAAACGTCCAGATCCAGATGTATGAACGTCAATGAATAGAAAGAGTATGTATGGGCCGTAGCAGTTGGTATTTCTGCCTACCCCAAGGGAAAAGGCATTAGTTTATGTATGTTTCTGGTTTATGTCCTGGTAAAACAATATTGTATGATTTTAATCTCTCGCCACAGTGAGCACGCCACAATCGCAGCGGTAATGTCTGTCTTTGAGGTGTCACTACAGAGGCGTCACGGCATCCTCTCTTTGTACAGGACTCACCGGATGTGGATATTTTGGAAGGTATCTGTATCGAATTTAGCAGGAAGAAACACTCGGATCTCACCATTGTGCGGATCGCCCGGAGAATACGGTGGAAGTCGTTCCCGCTTGGTCGGAGCGCCGCCGTGTCCTCATGGAGGCGATTGGTGGAGAAAATGACAACCAGTAGTCTCCTTCAGCAAATGTATAGGGCCTTCTAGGACCGATGTCTGCTGGGGCTGCGAGATTGTTTGAAAGAGTTACCTCGTGTAATACATTTCGCCTCAATAATATTTCACTGAAGAGTTTAAGCAGTTAGACAGCTTTAGTAGAGGTAAACGAAGGAGCATAATCGGGACACCACTGACAGTGCAAAGCCTTAAGTGTTTCCAAAAACTACCATCATCATCAACTATCTTCCTCCACAACAGTACTTATGAAGAATTTTCGAGAGCATACTTGCATTGATTGTTGCACCTTGATCCTTTTGGGCGTGGTGGTTCATTTACCTAGGATTTTTGGTGTGTATTTAACTGACGTCCCCGTATATCAGAAAAATATTTTTTCCATAGTGGGAACTACCCTATAAAGAGTCTCCAACTTTTGAATGAATTTCGGTGAAATCTTGAGTGCGTGTATCCCCGTCCAATCGAACTCGCATATTGATGACCAAACGGAGAAATTACTGACGCCGATTGCCTCTATGAGGACACTGCGGTTCACCCGAGCTCCGGCAAAGCTTCGGGCAATTCGCAAAATGGTAATATCAGGGTAATTCCAACCAAATCCGGAACAGAAACCGTTCGAAATACCAGTACCAATACCATAATCCAATACCATAATCCAGTGTTGGTCACCACTCACTGCAAGGAGGCAATGTTCCGATGTCGACGTAAGGCTGCAAGGAATCTGAGATACATCATACGTTGTCGAACTGTGATCAGAAAAACACATTCGACCTCGTTTTATATGAAGCAGTCACTGCAAATAATAAAACACGCTATTATTAGGCCGTAAGGTGCCATCATCCCGGAGGACACAGTGAAGCATACATTGGAGGTGTGCCCCGCAAGAGCGGAGCACCGCTGTGTCCTCGTGGAGGCAATCGGCGTCGGTGGCCTCTCGCGCCGGGCCCTGGTTCGGGATATGGTCCAAAGCGAGGAGAAATGGCCGGAGGTTGCCTCCTTCTGCAAAGCCGTCATGCTAGCGAAGGAGGAGGCCGCTCCCCGCCGAGCCAAGATTCCGACCCCGACTACCAGCCACGGTACGCGTGAAGTCAACGATGATTATGTTTTAAAATAGACGTTCTTATATAAACGTTATAATAGACTGGTTGGCTCCTTATCGATGATAGCGTGATGATTTTCCTTTCAGAAGTTAAATTTGCAGCTAAATAGAATAATGTAACAAAATAGTACGTGATTTTACACGCCGCTTTGATTTTATTATGAGTTTTGATTAGTTTTTACAAAATATTTAGAAGATATCGAATAGAAATGTCAATTTTATTTTGAAAAAATGGTAAAATTTATTTTATTACAAAAAAAAATAAGATAAAATAATGACATTAATGACAAATTTTTTAACTGTAGCTGAGGAGCGAACTCGCTGCAAAATGTCGTTCAATACTGACATTTTGGATTATTGCTCACCCCCCATAGCAAATAGCGTGATAATTTATAGCCTATGTCCTTTCTCAAGCTCTATTCTATCTTTGAACCAAATTTCATCAAAATCGGTTCAGCGGTATAAGCGTGAAAGCGTAACAGACAGACAGACAGACAGACAGACAGACAGACAGACAGACAGACAGACAGACAGAGTTACTTTCGCATTTATAATATTAGTATGGAAGTATGGATAACGATAATATAGGGTTCTAAAGAATTTTAGTAGGTACACATGTTTTGTTATAACATTTTAGACACATAAGCTTTTAACTTTTTATAAAGATATTTGTACTTTTTTAAATTAATTATATCATCTGTTAATTTAATAACAGCGCTCCCTCGTATAAAATATTTTTCTTCCCGTAATTGGTTCTGGGTGGTCTGAGTTCTAGCTTGTTACGGTTGCGAGTGTGGTTATCCGTGATTTCTTGTTTTGAAAGTAAGTTGAGAGTGTTTCCTTTGATATTATTTTTTAAATTAAAATGCATGTTTTGAATGTATATAGTTGTATATCTTAGTATCGTTGTATATTTGTTTAGTTGATGTTAGGTAGTGGTAGTTGTAAAGAGTTTTAATAAGTTTGTTTTGTGTTACTTGAATGTCATTTATGTAAGTTTTAGCGGCACATCTCCAAAGTTCAACTAGATACTCTAGGTGAGGTTTCACGAGTGCATTATACATATGTCGGTGGAGTCAATAGTACGGAAGCTTGAGAACAAATGAACGAGTTATATGAAAAGTGACACATGTCACTTTGACAGAATTCGGGCTAACGTTTGCACGAACGAGCAGATAAAGGTACCGACCGCAGAGGTGCGGTGCTCTTTCCTCTGTCGGCAGCCGTGCGGACAACGTCTAGTCTCGGAGACTGTCTTACGGCTCGTTGTGTGAAGTGAATACCTAAAGCTTGCATCATAATAAATCAATTGTGTGATCTGGAATAATTTGTTTATTGCTCGATACCCAGCCATCGCCCACAAAACAGAATCCCAGGACAGAGCTTCTATGATGATCGGCATCACGCTTGACTCGAGGCTACAATAGGGTCCTCATTTAACATCTCTGGCAGGTCGGCTTAGTTCAGCAGCATATGCTGTCAGAAAAATCCGTTAATTTACTGATGTGGATACTGCGCGACTATTTTATTTTAGTTACTTTCATAGTATCATGTCTTACGGTATTTTGCTATGGGGACGGGCTGCAGATATAGAGTCTATTTTTATTCTGCAGAAATGAGCTATCAGAGCCATATATAATCTTCGCAGACGCGATTCTCTTAGGGAACTATTTAAGGAAATAAACATCCTGGCGGTCCCTTGTCAATACATTTATGAAAACACTATGTATGTTCGGAAAAATATTCATCTTTTTACTAAGATACAGGCATAATTTTAATACTAGGAACAGGAACAAATTAGATCAACCTCGGTTCAGATTGGCTAAAGTACATAGTTCTTTCATGGGGTACTGTGTAAAATTTTATAATAAGATACCAGTTGAGATTCTACAACTAAATGAGTCCAAATTTAAAGCATGCATTAAACGCACACTATGTAGACAGGCGTAATAAAAACTGGAAGATTATATCCTTGATAAAAACGCTTGGCTAAATGCCGGTCCTGCTCCGCAGCCACAGCCACTTTTACCTTCAAATTAGTTTTTTTTTTTTAAATATATACATATATATAAATATTGGAAGAGATACTATTCCCCTTTTTGTATTGTTGTTTTCGAAATGTTTATTTTTATTTTATTTGTTTATTTCAATAGAGCTTATGATAATTTATTACCTTTTGTATTTGGAAACAATAGCATTGTATAATGTAGAAGCACTTTGTTTTTCAAGTTTTGTGAATGTGAAGTACCATGGAGCATTTTTATTAGGTTACAACTTGTTTGACATTACGAGCATGGCAGTTGAGAGTTTGTCATGCTCACTCAAATGTCTCGCTGATGGTGGCACGTGTTATTGGGTTATTCAGTTCCCTTCAAAATGGTTGAGCTGAGTGGGGCTGATGCACGCGTCATGCTCGTGAACGGGTGCCGTCAGTTGAGACTGGTCATCTCTTAGCTGCTAGTGACTGAATTCAATTTCTATTTTTTTTATTAGTTTTTTTTTTATTTTAATTATTATTACTTATCTACATTGTGCTCTCATATTAGAAGCGACAAGAAATACCTAACCAAGATTTATGTAACTCATAAGATGATTTAAAAGAGTGTCCATGGAGTTTCTTGCACGTTCTTCTCCATAGAGATCTACGCTTTGGAACGTGCAATTTAGCTTCACTTGTATTTTTTTTTTGACTGACCGACATTTTGACAATTCAAAAGTGCCTGTAATTGGTCTATTTGAAATAAACGTTTCTGATTTCTGATTTCATCCTCAGCCGCCACATTATCATGTGTCTGATTTTATAAGGGATACAACCGGAAAGTCTACGTAATGCCCCAGTGAGTGAAGAGATTTTGGCACGCATGTTTTTGATGTGGTTACACCATGATGGTTCAAAGTTAAGCCCTTTTCGTTTGTTGACTTTTGTAGAGATTCATTGTGTATGGTTAGTTTAATATCGCTAGCTGTTTTTTTATTTTTTTGCTGCATAGATCATATACCACGTTTTTCCGAGTTAATGGTTAACGAGTTGTACTTGAACCATTCATTAAGTGATGATAGGTCAGATTGCGCTTTCCTGACAATCTCTTGAACATCACTTTCAAAATAAAAGAGACAAGTGTCATCGGCATACAGCGTGATGTCGCCGGTAACATTAACGTTTTTATGTTATTTACATACACAAGAAAAAGTAGAGATCCTAAAATTGAGCCCTGCGGTATTCCACAGTTTAATTTAGCTGGTGTACTTTTGTAATTATTTATTTTAACTACATGCATCCCGTTTTTAAGATATGATTCCATCACTCTGAATGTTGGTCCCATTATTCCCTCGTTACTGAGTTTTTTAGCAAATAGAATGACAAACTGTATCGAACGCCTTCTTCAAATCAATGAAGATACCCAACCTATAAGTTTCTTATCAATTGATGTTTAAATTTTAGTGATTAAATCTATTGTGGCTGATAGGGTATTCGATTTAGGACGGAACCCGTATTGTTGGCTATAAAAGAAATCTATATTTATATATAATTTTGATAGGTAATACGGATATAGGCCGGTAATTGCCAGGGTCAAATTTTCTTCCAGACCTGTATATTGGCGTTAATTTTACAACTTTTAGGCGCCAGAGTACAGCTAGGTGTAGGAGCAAAATAAACTCTAAGTTGCCAGGTCACCGGGTCGGTGACCATATATTTGTGCGAACAACCAGGTAATATAACAAGCTTTTGGAGGTATGCAGAACAGAGAGTAAAGTCCCGCATACCTCCGTTGGAAAGGGAGGATCCTCCGACCAGACGGGTGTTATGTCTGGTGGGCAACTGCCCGATAGATGATTTCGGGCTGTTCTATATGTTCTAATCGCGCGGAGAACTCTAATTGCGCGATGCAGGATTAGTCCTTATGTTACGCCATAGATGTCGCTGCAAGCTTATAACTTTGTGATTTTTCCTGATACAATTATGAAATTTTGTACATAGATTCTTTACATAAAAATACTAGACACGTGTTTCGGGTTTCGCATATACCTACTGAAACTAATGTTGCATATTGTGTAAAGAATAACTTCTATTCTATTCTAATATTAATGATATACAGAAAAGGAGAAGTCCAAATAAGGTAAATGACCAACATTTTGTAAAGTATAATGTATTTTATTCCTGATACGAGTACGTAATATAACAAACTATTTTTCCATTCCAAAGACTTTAATAACATATTTAAATATAAAAATACATAAAAATACTAGCTAACGTTTATAACAATTGAAAAATTACAATTCAATGGTATGAAGATCATAGATTCAAATCATAGAAGCAAGTTAAAGGTTAGGTATACAAGGTTACTCAGAAAGTTTTGTGAAAAAATGTTTTTATGTATAAGGCACTAGCCACTTGTAATTATTTTACAAATCAAATTGTAATTATTATACAGAACAAAGGAGTGGTCGTCCTATGACGGCTGTCACGGAAGAAAATGTGCTGGCAGTAAAAAAGTTACCTAATTCAAGAAAACAGGCGAATTATATACGAAGAGATTCAGCATACACTGCAGATTGGTTCGGGAAGCGTTCACAAGATTCTACACGAGCACCTTCGCGTGAGCAGGATAGTTTGCCGCTGGGTGCCGCACAACCTCACCAAAGCTCAGAAGCAGGCCCGTGTGGAGTGGTGCCGTGATATGATTAAAAAATTTGAAGCAGGCTCGTCTCGGCGCGTTCACGACATTGTGACAGGTGACGAATCCTGGATTTATCAATACGATCCAGAAACAAAGCGTCAGTTGACAGTTTGGCTGTTTCAAAACGAACTAACTCCTACGAAAGTAAAGAGATCGAGAAGCGCAGGGAAAATTTTGATCGCTAGTTTCTTTACTTTGACGGGGTATCTGATTTCAATTCCATTACGAGACCAAAGCAGCATCAACGCCGAATGGTATACCATAAAATGCCTGCTAGAAATTTGGTCTGCAATGAGCAACAAGCGACCGAAAACCGAGCTCCGCGGGGTACTGTGCTTCACCATGACAACGCGCCCACGCACTCAGTGCTCAAAACGAGGGACTTCCTCGACACCACACCGGTCAGAGTCTTGGGACACCCTCCTTACAGTCCTGATCGTGCACCGTGTGACTTCTTTTTATTCCCTAAAATAAAAAATCTGTTGAAAGGGAAACAGTTTTCATCGCCGGAAGACGCGATAGCAGCGTTCGAGAAGGCCGGTTAAGAGGTGTCTGCGGCGGACTGGAAAAAATGATTCGAAAATTGGTTCAGACGCATGAAACTTTGTATAGAGGCTGGTGGAGAGTTCTTTGAAAATATTTAATAAAAATATTTTATCCATAGAAGATAGTTTTTTAGTTTCTCAAAACTTTCTGAGTGTCCCACGTACACTTCATTTGACTATCTACAATAGGTACTGGACTATGATAGCTTAAGTATGCGGACGCATAGTTAAAGAAAAAGATTAATATGACGGGTTCAGACTGTACCTACTCGTTTGATTTTAACCATCCCTCTTATATAATGTGACCACAAATTTGAAAATCTTCTCTGATCTCACGCGACCTCTCGGCTCAATGTATTTAATAGTAACTAGATACATCACAGTTTCCCCTTAATCATCGGCCTAATGTACTTGAAGTGCGCATCGTTGACGGGCTCCTGGTTTAACGGGCTCTTCAAGGCTTCCTCCATCAGACGCTCATAGACACGACCGTCGTATGAACCCAGGGCTGAGTGGAGAAGCTGGAAAACGGCAGTGAAAAATGAGGATGTCAAATATACTTATGGAACAGTTAAAAGCTATATGAAAAATTATTGGGGTAAGATTGGCTCTTTGTAAAAGATTTCGTCTTCAGTGATGGTTTAGTGCGGTGTTAGCTATCAAGGAGTGACTGAGCCATATTTTTGTGAAAAAAGTGTCAAAACATCGCCATAAAGTGTATACGATTCTTGAAAAGGTTGTAAAGTCTCTTAAAAACACCGTGTTCCATAACCAAGAATGGTTCTTTCAGCAAGACTAAGCACCGTGTTGTAAAGCTCGATGAGTCAAGAGTGTTTGGGAACGAACGTTTCAGAGTTCATCAGAGCTGTAGACTGGCCGTTATCTACTCCCGATCTTAATCCCACTGGTTTATGATTTATGGTCAGTTTTAGAGAGTATGGAATGCTCTAAACGCCTGAATAATTTGGAGTCACTAAAACAATCTATAAGATTGGCAATGATGAACTTTCCTATTTAGAGGTGCGTGTTTCTTTCTATTAATAACTGACCTCAATGTTTAAAAGACTGTATTGAAGCCAATGGAGATCACTTTGAATTAGCTTCATATATTTTAATGTTATGATATTAATGTGTAAACTAACACACATTACAGTAATAAATGATTTATGCAATAGAAAAATAAAAGATTTTTTTTGAATAAGAGAATTTGTTGAGTACTATGGTCTAATAAACGATCCATTACACGATACTCACTTCATCTCGTATATCGAATGCATCAACAAGTCCAACAGCATTAGGTCTTATCTTCAACAGCAGCTCTTCGTATGCTATCTGTAAGTCCACCAGATCCTTCTCCGATACCGATGTATACTGAAAATTTATTATATATCTTTAGTATCTACGAAACATATTGCTCAATAAACATTCGACCTTTTACTATTAATGTTAATAGTGTTTTTAATAGTTGATAATGTGACTAGGGGATAAAGCAGTATCTTAAAGTCGCGGGTGGCATGTTGAATTCCAAACAAAACGAAGGTGGCTAAGTTTTAATCCTGAACGCAGTGAAAGATCTATATAACTAACTCCCGAGTGCTGTGAGGGAGTTAATATAAAAACCTTAGTGAAGTGAGGGATTTAAGCCGCCAAAACAAAGATAGCTATATCCGTATGTGTTGAATACTCTACTTTTTACACCTGTGAGATAATTAAACAACAAATACTGAAATAAATTATATATTAGAGAAAAAATATTACTCGATAATTAGCATGAAATTATTACATTAACTCGATATGTTTTGAGATTTGAAACAAACAAAATTCACTTCTAAATTGAACTATAGTTTTAATTTTTTTTAAAGCTCCCGTTCTTTATTTTTTTTTTAGAAACAACAATAACCACTTTTTTTTGTTAGTGGCTAGTTTAATTTTTAAATAAACTCGTTTGATGTTCTACATTTTAATTCCCTTAATAAGGTTTTGACGTTTCAAGTTTCAAATTACATTATTCCAAGAACGCTCATACTAAATTAGATACTTAGGGGCATATGCCTTGCTTTAGGTGAGGGTTGTAAGCCATATAAAAGAGCATTATCGAGTAGGTTGTGTAAAAATTTTTTCGAGAAGTGTCAGTATCATAATTAATTAACTTTTGTTCAAACGTCAAAGATGTACGTAGTCTAAACAGTACAACAGTGATTGGGTCTTTATCTTTCTGTTATTGTCCCATGTTACTTGGGGTTAGTTCAAACACTTTTCTTCTTTCATCCGTCCTATCAAACGTCACGTGGTATCGTTTAAACTTAAGCTGTGTCTTACTATCAGAAGATCACCAGTCTTCTCCAAAGCCCAGTAATACAGGTAGAGAGTTGTTAACTGGTCCATGACGACCTTTACGTTAGGACTTGAATTGGCAGTCAGTCTCACGATCTCTTTTCTATACGTATCTGCTATCACTGCTCGGCAGTGGGCCTGTGTGGGAAAAACGGGAAGAAAGTTAAAGAAGTTTTAAAAGCATTTGAGTATATGAAATGAATGGTTCTCTAAAGAATTTGCTCATGTTTTAACTCAATAAGAGACCTCGAGGAAGCTCAAACTCAGTAAACTAGCTGAAGGAGGTATCTATATAATAATAATTAGGAACCTGTTTTAATTACATTCAAAACAATATACCTCAGTTGCAGCAACCAGTTGTATGGTGGACATTCCCCACGCGTCTTCTTGAGATAGACCCGCTTGCATGTGTTTCCTCATATGTGTTACAGAAGCAGCTATCTTTCTGAAAACCAAATAAAAGAAGATGAAATTAAAGTAAGACTACAGACAGCAGATAAAACAGCTAACTGACATTTACTATGTGGCAAAGACAAAGATAATATTATGTTTAGCTCTAATCATGTGTGAATCACAAGCTAACTACTTTTCACTCACCGTGCTGCAAGAGCTTGGAAGGACCTGATGATTCCATCGGGACTGCTGTCCCAAGTGGCTTTACTGCCAGAGAAGATGTGCGCTAAATATGACACGGTCGGTGTCAATGGCTGTTTGGCTTCTGCTTGTTTGTAGGCTTTAAACAAGAACCTGGAAATGAAATTTTCAATAATAAATCTCGACCACTTCACACATTGCAAAATATAAGCTTACAACTATTGCAATGACTCGTGGACTTAAAGTAGATTCTTTTCAATGGAGCAGTAAGACTGCCCGCGACCGCGTTTGAGTGTCTTGCATCCAGCGGATTTTTGCGATCTTTACCAAGTCATCGGTATACTTTCTTTCTTTTACTTATTTGCAAATGAGTCTTACAACAAATAACTAGCGATATATGTATGTATGATCTTTTTACCGTACAACGCTTTCTTGTAGACTACTAACCTAGCTATTATGCTACTAACCTAGCTGTCTGCAACAGCAATACAGTATAATCTCCCTCTAAGGTCCTGATGGCCGACACATGGTTGTAGAGGTTGGGGAGGCCGGAACATATCATGTAGCCGTGCCCGCCGCACGCGTGGCGGCACTGCTCGATCAGGTGGGCAGAGTCGGACGTGCTGATTGCCTTGATGCCGCTTGAGAGTGCATGGAACTGGAAGTAAAGAATAGTAATTGAAAAATGTCCTGATTCTTTTTCTCCAGGTCAACTAAGCCTATTGCACTATCCACAGCAGCGTTGTTTTGAACCGGCTCCAGAATCATCAATCAAGTCATCCTAAAACATCCAGTCCACCGCTTCTATTTTAAACTTAGCCAGGTAAAGTTATTAACCCTCAGGGCCTGTTCACGACTTCGGTTTTAGCGGCGAACGGCGCGGCGCGGCGGGCGGCTCGGCGGCGACAAGCGGTGCGAATTGCACGCCACGAACCCAGAGCGGCAGCGGCCGCGGTGAACGTATTTAGGTAGTCTGAACGTGCTCAAAATAATGGCATTATCAAAATTATCCCTTCTCTGTATAAAAAGCAATATATTTTTAAAACAAGATATTCTTAATATGAGAGAAGGAGTGCACGAACTGAATAAAGATCGGTGTTTAAATGGCAAATTTCGTCACCTATACGAAGATTACAGAAAATATCCAGATAAGTTTTATGAGTACACAAGAATGAGTGTGAAAACTTTTGATTATATTCTGCAGCACATAGAAGTATATTTAAAACATCTCTATTTTTTTTGTTTTTTTGCTTTGCCACTGAGTACGTCACTCCTACACCGCTGTTCGCGCCGCTCTGTTCCGTAGCGTCGCACATAGTCGCTGGTACTTTTGTTCCCGCCGCTCACCTCACCGCTCGCCGCTGTAGCGATTCGCTCTTTTTTTTTAGGTGGGAAAATCATCTAATGACAAATCGCGCTCTTGGGCGGAGCACTCCTGTTCCTTCGTTGCCTTCGTCCCAGGGCCCGAGTTTTGCTTTCACACTACCCATGGCCCCAGTAGGCTTCGGCCCTGCTGGGCCCCTACGATTTGCTGACATCTCCCTGAGGCGCGCGTGGAACAATACGCGCCGTCGACGACTTGGGCTTGGTCCGGACGGTTACCGGACGGTCGGATGGCGGGCTAGCCATTGCTCGCCGTCCGCAAGCCCGCGCCTACGGTGGCCGAAAATCGGGATCGGAATCCCGGCGGCGGTTGGGGCGTGAGGAACGTTGCCGTTGCCTCACGCGATCGGCCGCCTCCTTTGCTAGCATTACTGCTTCGCAGAAGGAGGCGACCGCCTGCCACTCCTCCTCGCTCCGGACCATGGCCTGTACCAAGGCCCAGCGCGAGAAATCACCGCCGCCGATTGCCCCCACACCTCCACCGTGTGCTCCACCGTGTCCTCTGGGCGGTCCACACAGTGGCGACACCCGGGCGTCGCTTCCGCACGAATCCGATGCAGGAACTTCCCGAAATTACCGTGTTCGGTGAGAACCTGCGTCATGCGGAAGGTGAGGACGCCATGAGGTCTTTCCTACCACGCCTCAAAGAGGGGGACTTACCGCCATAATTGTGGCGTGCCCAAGCGATTCGCTCTGAGAAAGCCGCGCACTTTTTCGCTATGAGCGGCAAGTCGTGACGTGCTTCAATTATATACTTTTGATTTTCATACCTACTTTTGATTTTTTCGCTCGCCGCACCGCTCTTCGCTGCCGCTCAGAGCGGCAAGCCGTCAGACTGCTACCGTTGAATGAAGTAGAAAAAAAACACTATAATATTTTAAAGGCGAAATTTTGTGAGTGTAGTTGCACACTCACAAAATTTCGCCTTTGTGAACGACGCAACGAATTTGGATGAAAATTGCACACTAGTAGATCATTTATTTATTTATTAAGTACAGCAAAATAGCCATTAAGCTGTTGATCCCCGCATTAACGCCGGCGTTCACGCGCCATTGTCTTACTATTGTGTCTCTAATTACGCACTCAAAAGGTTAAAACTAAAATAATTTAATCCTTTCACTCTGTCTTCTCACAGAATCGCAAACTTTCTAATAATATTGTCTTCCATTCATCAGCAAACAAATCCAATCCAGGGTTGGTCTCCACGAGCGCGTTGAGCATGGTTAGCATACGCGGTATAGGGGAAGTGGATCGAGCTACAGTGCGACAAAATGGGACATTAAATAATTTATGCTTTCTAGAGCGATTGTAATTATTCGGAACAAATAATTGAAACAACTCTACATGTAAGTCGGACGCATCAGTGTAACCATTAATAATTTTATAGACTGTTGTAATTTGGTCAACAGCACGCCTAACCTTTAATGAATTGCAATTTAAGTATCCTAAAATAAACATAGTAGGATACATGTATGGATAGTATCCAAATAATCGTTTATATAGGTACCTGAGATAAGCTTTTTGTACTTTCTCCAGCATGAAACGTATAATATGTAACTTCATGTACGAGTATATGTATATGTATCATGTCCTGGAATAGCGCATAGAATACTTTTTATCCCGAGAGTATGTTCCCTTGGGTCAATTTTCTACTTTCACGAGGACGAAGCTGCTGGCAGCAGCCAGTGTATCATAAAGAAGGAAATATCATCATCATAACAATCATCATCATCATATTTCAGCTGAAAGACGTCCACTGTTGGACATAGGCCTCCCCCAAGCGTCTCCACAACGACCGCTCCTGAGCGTCTCGCATCCACCGCATTCCCGCGACTCTCACCAGGTCGTCGGTCCACCTTGTGGGAGGCCTTCCAACGCTGCGTTTTCCGGTGCGCGGTCGCCACTCTAGAACCTTTCGGCCCTATCGACCATCCGAAGGAAATATATCATGGACAAATGTTGGAAACAGTTCACACATGGTATACCAAATTTTCGGGAATCAAGCAGAGAACAGAAAAAAATTCTTCGTGTTGTCGTCACACACACACACTTTTGCACTATACTCGTATTGAAATATAGCCCCTATCTACGATGGTAGTCTCCGCTATGATTGGCCGCCATTATCTCAATAGATTAAGAGGACTAGATTCTCACCTCAGGCAAAGTATCAGTGTTGCCATCCTTCATCTGAGCGAGTACACCAGTGTAGCTCTGCCACATCCAGTTGCTAAAGAACAGCAGCGCGTGTGCCGTGGCGATGGCTATGAAGAGCTTGTGCTGCTGCGTTGCGTAATCGAGGACCTGGGGCTCGATTTCACTGTAAGTGGAAAACGTCACTTTACGTGTGTCACACTGAAAGTTCATAGAAAAGGCCAGTAAGAAAAGCAGTCAATTAAAAATATATTTTTTAACAATGGGTAATTTTGTATGAACCCCATACCCACTTTGTAGAATTCTAGACTAGGTGTCATTTAGAAAAGGCTTAATTTTAATTAACTAACTCAAAAATAAATGATCAGATGGTATACCAGCGATTGTTCTCAAGGCTTGTGCACCCGAGTTGTCTCTTGTATTGACGCGTTTGTATCGCCTCTCATTTGGGACTGGTATAGTGCCCAAGTCCTGGAAGCTTGCCAACGTGCAACCCGTGTCCAAAAAGGGCAGTCGTACCTACCGATCCTACCAACTATCGGCCGATTTCAATAACCTCCATACTCTGCAAGATTATGGAGCGTGTATTGAACTCGCGCCTCCTGGCATACCTGGAAGGTAACGATCTCCTCAGTGACCGACAGTACGGGTTTCGCCGCAATCGATCTACTGGGGACCTACTAGTTTATGCCACCCACTTGTGGGGCGAGACCCTCGAGAGGAATGGGGAAGCGATTGCTGTTTCCTTAGACGTCTCGAAGGCCTTCGACAGGGTATGGCACGCTAGTCTATTGAGTAAGCTTTCAGCGTACGGCATTTCCCCTGGTCTGATTAACTGGGTAAAAGACTTCCTGAGTGAACGTTCTCTCCGAGTTGTTATTGATGGATGCTCATCAGAGCCCATGACGACTAATGCCGGAGTTCCTCAGGGGTCTGTTCTCTCTGCAACTCTCTTCCTGCTGCATATCAACGATCTGCTGATGCCCGGTATCTATGGGTATGCAGATGATAGCACAGTTGTAGAGAGATACCTGCCAGGTGCTCGAGCTAGTACTTGGACTCGGTGGAAAGGCGTGCAAAGAGGCTAATTGGTGATCCAGATCTGGTTAATTCCAATCTACAAAGTCTTGAGCACAGGCGTAGGGTAGCCAGCCTTTCGGTGTTTTACAGAATGCATTTTGGAGAGTGTGCGCAGGAATTGCATGACTTGATTCCACTATCTCCTTTCTACCATCGGACAAGCCGACGAACGGCGAGTATCCACCCTTCCGTTGTTGAAACCTCTACGGTCCGGACCAAGCGTTTTGCCTCGTCGTTTATACCGCGTACATCGAGGGACTGGAATAATTTACCTGCTGCGGTTTTCCCGTCCGATTATAATTTGGGTCTCTTCAAGGCTAGAGTGAATAGGCTCTCAATAAATTAGTGCGTCTCACCATCAACGATTGCATTACTACTTACCATCAGGTGGGATCGCAGTCAAGCACTAGTTTGTACCAATTAAAAAAAAAAAAATGAACGAATGAATGAATGACCGATGTTATGAATACTTCTTTATTTCATTTTTAATTGCCAAGTGTTATAACAATCGCACTTATTTCTATTTTGTAGACCAAATAAATAACCAGTCGTATTTTCTGTTTAAAGAGAGACAGACTTAGCTTCCTTCAGTTCGTTTTTGGTACAAAAAAAAATATACAAAAACTGGAACTAAGTGCGAGTCGGACTCAACACTGAGGGTTCCGTACAAACTTACTCGTGTAAATAGTTCAATTCTCGAAAGGACTCTCGAAGATTTTTCCTAATCGCCAAAAGATTTTTTTTTTGCGATGCGATGTGCGATATGCATAAGCATAATCAGCCTTATACCAACATCAGCCTTATGCCTTTTTAATTTAGTGACAAATCGTTCACGGTCCATGCGATTGTGGAACGCGTTGCCGATGCCAATTAGGCAAGCCCAGTCACTAGTTTCTTTTAAAAATTTAGTTAAGGATCATTTTCTTTCACAATAATTAATTCTGCTACTATCCAAATTCAGTTCTTTCCCTTCTTTTTTTTTTTTTTCTTTCTAGTGCTTTCACTCTTTTGTATTTTTATTTTTTATTTTTTCTCTATTACTCTCTTTAAAATTGTGTAACATATAATATGTATGTATATATATATATATAATATTCATGAGTTTGTTTTTTTTTGTCTTTTATCTATAATAGCTATACAATATAGTTTTATATCTATGTATAGTCTTATATATATTTTTAATATAATTAAATTTTAATTTAATTTGCAGTACACCACAGTCTACCCCCTTTTTTATGTTAAGTTCTTACAGTCCATCCTAAGGTTGTCTGGTAGAAATCGCTGTTAGCGATAAGACCGCCATTGTACCCATAGATTAAGTTAGTTTATAAGTTTTTGTTACTATTTTGGTGTACAATAAAGTTTTATTCTATTCTATTCTATTCTATTCTATTCTATTCTATTCTATTCTATTCTATTCTATTCTATTCTATTCTATTCTATTCTATTCTATTCTATTCTATTCTATTCTATTCTATTCTATTCTATTCTATTCTATTCTATTCTATTCTATTCTATTCTATTCTATTCTATTCTATTCTATTCTATTCTATTCTATTCTATTCTATTCTATTCTATTCTATTCTATTCTATTCTATTCTATTCTATTCTATTCTATTCTATTCTATTCTATTCTATTCTATTCTATTCTATTCTATTCTATTCTATTCTATTCTATTCTATTCTATTCTATTCTATTCTATTCTATTCTTATAATGTTCCCACTGCTGGGACTCAGGCCTCCTCTCTCAGGGGAAAGTCTGATCTGAAAATACGTCACAAAAAAAAAATTTTTTTTCGATTCGGAAAAATCTTCGTAACTCAATACGGGAATTGAACTGTTTTCATAGGTAAGATTGTACGGAACCCTCAGTGCGTCAGTCCGACTCGTACTTGCCCAGTTTTAAAATTGTGTTGTTACTCTCAATGATTATAGATATCAATCATTTGTCCACCAGGTGTACCAGGCATTTGTCGGACCTACAAAGTTATCTAGGTGCCTGCCAACACCTTAGTACCATATTATGCTAACAGTGTGCGCAAAGGCACCTAGAGACCTGCATGGTGGTGGAACGCGACGAAATCCAAACACGTACATAGGATTAACAATCCAATGTATATATAGGTCCCCTGGATTGTTAATCCTATTAACATTCCAGCCACTATTAATTTCTTCTCTAAAAACAATCTGTGTGTGTCGTAATTAAATAGATGTGTCTACAAAACTGACAGCATTTACTTCATGAATGTCCGGGTAAATGTATATGTGAAAATACTTATTGGACCATGGGAAAACTGTAGGGAAAAAGTAAGCTTTTCCCTTTTCTACCATATTTTATGCCAAAAAGACACATGACCTTTAATTTCGTCGAGAGGAATACGGCAATCAACACAGCTGCAAAACTATGATCACAGAATTCAGCCAAGGCTGTCAGGGCAAAAGGCATTTGCAACAATCGATCCGTTTCATGATCAGGTGTAAAAATAACGACCTGTTAAAAAGGATCCGAAAAATAAAAACACTTAACCAATTAAAATTACTTAATATATACACAATAACTCCTACCTAAAATATGGCGTCAAAAAATTCTTCCGCATTGCTGTCGACTGGAAGTGTGCCCAAAAGACTGGCAGCATTGCCACGTTGTATGGCAATGCTTAATCTCTGACCGAGGTAAAAGCCAGCCCTTTGGTCACGCGAAGTGTCAACTAGCCGTTTGGATAATTCTTTAAAAAGCGCATGTGCACTCGGACCCCACGGCCCAAGAGTCTCAACCCCAAACGGCTCAAAAATATAACTACCGACGAGGTTGTTATATTTTCGCCGCTTGAGGTTCTCCGCAGCCGCAGCGGCAGCACCAGCACAGCGCGACGAGCTAGGAAGATGGGATGGCGCAAAAGTGTCGACACAGGTAGCGTCCCATACTAAAGGCCTAAAAGGATCCTTGAACATAAATCTATCCAGTAAGTACCGGAACATTTCTACTTACTCTGGCTTCGGTTTCGACTGCCGGCGTATCGCAGAGTACCGCACTGCGATGGTGCAGGCCTTCGCCAGGTTGAAGGCGGCATCGTTGACCAGGACGACGCGAACGAATACCATCGTACCGTAGGATAGTTTACCGTGACGAGCCACTTTGACGTAAGTACCGTCCTGAAATATGACGTGATATTTTTATAATGTAGTGGTAAAATGTGTGTGAGTGCAACGAGAGTTCTTAAATCAGATGCTAAACTTAGTATCTACTCTGGGCTAGTGATTGCTTGCAAAACTTTCAAGTCTTTACAATAGGAAATGATACAATGATACCATATCCAGATATACGTTTTCGTCTCCATGGAGATTGGAGGTGCCATTTGTTAAAAACTAGCTTTTTGCCAACATCTTCGTTCGCGTGAAAATCGAAAATTATCCCACGGGAATGACCACCAAGATGAAAGAGACCGGTGTATCCTGTTTAATCCAAATTCGTTCAGTCATTGAAGTGTAATTGATGAACAAACATCTAAACATATGTGCAGAATTTGACATTAACACTGTAAGGTGTAGATTGTTTTAACTCTTAACTCATGTTAATTTCAATTGTTAATTTTCTCACCTTCAAAACCTGAGCGTGCTTCATCATCATATTTTCCCTAGGTATCCTGCAGTTATCAAAGCCTAAGAACCCATTGTCACCCGTGTTGTAACCCATCTTTGGCCCGATTTCTCCCACCTTTATCCCTGGGAGAGGCATATGAGTGTCTTCGTCTCGGACCTGAACGATGAATAGATGGGTTCCATGGCATTCTCCCTTGGTGTACAGTTGAGCGACTATTATACAGTAGTTAACTGTTTTGCCAACTGTAACAATATATTTTTTTTTATTTAGTTTTGAAAATAATCCCTTGGGTTGTGTTTGTTTTTAGACCGTATAATATGGATTATAAAATTGTGCCGTATACTATATATGTCAGATTCGTTCGTGTTTCACATTTATTTAGCATTGCTTTTGAAATTTCAATGAACACATCGATAAATCTGTCACAGTTATCTTAGTCTTCAAAAAATGGCCAAAATTATTTAGACTGCAGCATCATAAACACGTGTTCTGTACAATACTTACGGCCTCCTGCCCACCACTTGTAAGACGATAATGTAGGACTGTGCATAACAAACTCCTCAGTTTCTGGATCATACGTAGCAGTCGTCTCCAATCCTCTTATAAATGTACCGTGACCGAGTTCCGTCTGTAATAAAGCTATTTTTAATTTCCATTCTTTCATTCCTACAATTTACTTTATGATCAACATCGTCAATTGACATCAATAGGCCTGGTCCACTCTCAGTTATTTAAAAAACTTTCGAAATGGCTTGTTGACACTTAGCGCTACCCAAGGTCTGGTTTTTACCTTGGACAAAGTCACGCGTAAGAACACGCGTATGGCAATGCTTATTGCCATACGCGTGTTCTTACGCGTGACTGGCAAGTACTGGCGGCATTGCCACGCTGGCAATACCGCCAGTCTTTTGGGTACATTGCCATTGGAAAAGGCGGAACCCTTATAGAATCACTTTGCTGTCCGTCCGTCTGTCTGTCTGTCAAGACCCTTTATCTCGGAAACGTGTGGAGGTATCCAGTTGAAATTAAAACCATATACTCAAGTCTGCGGTCCCTTAAAGCTATGAAAAAATCAAACTTCTAAGTTAACGGGAAAAAAAGATATGGCCGTTCATTTCGACACTCTCATGGGAATCAAAATTCATAGGGTACTTTTACAATTCGGCATGAAGCAAGGTCCCATAGCACAAGTATAGGGGAAAATCTGAAAACTGTAAATTTGTAGTTACGACACAAAAACAATTTTTTTTTTGATTCGTAAAAATCTTCGTAACTCAATTCGGGAATTGAACTGATTTCATAGGTAAGTTCGTACGGAACCCTCATCTGGCGAGTCCGACTCGCACTTGCCCGGTTTTTTTTAATATGTAAAGTGCTGGTCAATAATAGTTACTTAAGTGTTTTTATTTTTCTTGTTCTATCTATGTTAAACAAATAATAATAATACAACTCTCAAATTGAACATCGTCACCGCCGTAAAAAAAAAAGTAAAATGCACTATTTTTATTTTTATGAGGCAAACCTGCTTCTCTATTCCATATCACTGCAACTCTTGAAATCTAAATCAAAAGTCTGACACGACCCTCCCGCTCCATCCAGGCCGGGAGAAGTTTTTTTTTTAAATTGATATAAACTAGTACTTGACTGCGATCCCACCTGATGGTAAGCAGTGATGCAATCGTTGATGGTGAGGCGCACTAGTTTATTAAGAGCCTATTCACTCTAGCCTTGAAGACACCTAAATTATAATTATTATGATTATTTGATGATATCCCACCTTAAAAAAAAACCTATGTATATTTCATCAAGTATCAGAATCAGAACAATCACCAAATAACAAAAATTCAGAATGGGCATAAGACCTCACCTGGGCATAGGTTCCTAAGATTTTTATGTCTAGGGCTCTGGGCAGCCAGTGCGACTGCTGCTCGGGCGTGCACTGACCTATGATGCTGGGCACGAACTGTCCAAAGTGTTGGTAAACCGGAGTCACTTCCTTGAAGAAGGCTTCGGCCGTGCGGCGGACGGCAAGAAAGTTGGCGCTATCGATGGATGAAAATGCATAGTTAATTTATGAATCTAGCTTCTTCTGGGGCTTCGCATGCAAAAAAATATGTTCCTATATCACTTAGTGATACAGAAGCGTTCTATCGGTGAAAGACTTTTTAAAATCGGTCCAGCTTCCCTAGCCAAGTTACAACCGTTTCGTTTCTCTTATCGTTGATCGCCTCGAGTCGGCCACGCCCCCTATTGCTTTGTTCTGACCACGTGACTGAGTGTTGAGATGACGTCAGAATAAAGGAATCGGAGGCGTGGCCTACTCGAGGCGATCGACGAAAAGAGAATCGAAACGAAACGGTTGTAACTTGGGTAGGAGGGCAGGAGTTCTTGAGTTTATACATAAAACCAGCTACTTCGTTCGCGTCTCTATGTCATTCAGTGATAAACTATCATTATATAGGGTGACTGGTAATTAGTGACCGAAACTTAAACACGTGATTGTACTCATGATCACAAACAACTTTCCCAAAGAAATTATTTTTTTATACTCATTAATTTTATGACAATATCAAAACAGTTCGCTCAGCTGTTAGCCGCGTAAGGCCGTTGTCTCATGAGTATATAAAAAAGTTTCTTTAGGAAAGTTATTTGTAATCATGAGGACAATCACGTGTTTAAGTATCGGTCACTAATTACCAATCACCCTATATTAAGCTGTTGATCCCCGCATTAACGCCGGCGTTCACGCGCCATTGTCTTACTATTGTGTCTCTAATTACGCACTCAAAAGGATAATGAAAGAATTTTTTAAATCGTTTCAGTAGTTTTGAGTTTATTCATAACAAACAATATACAAAAATATAAATCTTTTTTCCTTTCTAATGTTAGTATAGATTATTAGTACCTATAAACTGTTTATTTTTAAAGACGTTGCTGGACTGGGAATTACTCCTGTATCGTGGGTGCGTACAAAAACATATAACACTAGGAACAATTCGACCTGTAGGCCATAATATAAATATTTATTCCGGGCGAGAATCAAACCTGCGATAACTATCGCAGCAGCCAGTGGCTCAACCACTGCGCCCACCGTGTCCTCATCCTCAATATCCACTACTAGCTAGGTCAAATGTTGAATTTATTACATTTTTTTTTTTAAATTAATGATAGGCTCGCGTTTGACCACCATCTCTCCTGATGGTAAGCGATGATGTGGTCGACGATGGAGCACGCTTGCCTAGAAGCAGGGTTGGGCAGTATTTGAATTACTTGTAATTTAAATACGTAATTGAAATACAAATACGTATTTGGTATTTGTATTTCAATTACTTCCTTAAAATGTAATTTTTAATTAGTATTTCAAATACTTGAGGCTTCAAAATACATTTTAACATTAAAATACATTTAACCTTCAAGAAAGATTGTTTTCTTTAGCAGGTTTTATTCACTCGCCAACAAGAGACTGTTTGTCTGACAGTACATTTAAAAATCAAAATCAAAATTTTGTTCATGAAAGGAAACTCTGGTTTTACTGATTAATTAATCTTGTTTTCCTCTACTTTTCAGCCCATGCTAGTCTAGATTACTTATTTTGTAATATGTAATTTGTATTTTGTATTTTGTATTTCAATTAAAAATAGCTAAAATACTGTATTTTGTATTTTATATTTCAAATACCTTACTTAAAGATATTTTGTATTTTGTATTTTAATTACTTGCGATACTGTATTTTGTAATTTGTATTTCAATTACAGCAAAGCATGTATTTTGCCCAGCCCTGCCTAGAAGTAGCCTATTCACTTTTGACTTAAAGACCCGTAAGTTGTAGCTATCTGGAAACACAGACTCCGTATCGTAATTCGTAGTTTTTTGCCGTGGCAACCGCTGAGGTATGAGACGGCGCATTGTCTTGATGAAAAAGGATTTTCTTCTTCTGCATCTCACATCGAGTCACTCAAGTGACTGTCAAATAATAATTACGCGTCCAAAATGGCTGAAACTTTGATGAGTAACAGTCAAAAGATGCACAACTACATTCATTAGCTTTTCTTGTCGAGTGTTACAATCTTCACATTGAGGTCGGAAACTTTTCAGACTACCCACGTAAGTTCTTATGAATAAATTTCAGGATTGTCTTCACAACTTGGCACCTATTCAGACCTCAATTCTTTGGTCAGTGAAGTGGAGAAACCACATCAGGGTCCTTACCATGATATGTTGAAAATGTCAAGCGTGCAAACGAGAAAGAAGGATAGAGCTATACACCCTATATAGCTCCATCCCTTGAACCAGTAGTCCAGCAGTACCTACGACGCAGCTGTACGTTTCGAGGCTACATCACACCACAAATGCTGAGGAGATCGTGGAGTATATACTCGTAAAGACAAACTGGACTTTGAAAGTCGTGCAGTTGGAGCCGCGCCATAACACTAATTTCAAGTCGTTTGTGGTGCGGGTGCCGACTCACCATTAGGAGACCTTCCTCAAAGGAGAGATTTGGCCGAAGGGTGTCATATATCGACGATTTCGTGGAAAGATACCGACCTCGCAGCGGAAGACGACGCCGTCACTTCGTGTGCAATATAGTATAGTTTAGTAATTGTTATAGATTATTTTATACCATGTATTAGTTTATTGTTTTGTAAGATTATTTGTGTATTTTATGTATGGGCCTTAGTTGCCTGATAATAAAGGATTATTATTATTATTATTTAACAGTTCAGCTTAGCTCGTCAAATGGGTCGCGTTAAGAGCTCGTGGTAGGGCCTCAGGTCATAATATTAAACCGGACTCCTATTTTCATATTTATTTTTTGGTGGGATTTTTCTAACAGCGAACTAAGCCGACCTGCAAAAGGCGTTCAAAGAGAACCCCATTGTAGCCTTGTATCGACTAATTTTAATATCTCACTTTTTTCAATATTAGACAGCACTGGAACAATTTGCCTGCTGCGGTCTTCCCATCCGATTATAATTTGGGTGTCTTCAAGGCTAGGGTGAATAGGCTCCTCATGAACTAGTGCGCCTCACCATCAACGATTGCATCACTGCTTACTATCAGGATTACAGTCAAGCACTAGTACTAAATTATCGGCAGTGATACAATTTTGGACCAGTTGAAAATCAGCGTCAGGCAACTGCCACGTAGTTTTGCATTATGCTGAACTAGGCCTATTTGGAGCAGCCGTGAGACAATTTCGGTATTTTATAAAACATTACAGGTGCCAGACAAATAAATTAAACTATATTTACCCATATGATTCCAATCCACTAAGCTCAGATAGTTCGTTCTTCATTATGCTACCGTAGATACAAGATTTTCTCACTGCATTCTCATATTTCTCCTTGTGACTCATGTGTTCCTCTCCAAGAGTGTCTTTCCATGCCCCATTGTTTAAGGCTATGTTTTCTGAAAATCAAATTTACGACTTGAGTTTGAAAAAAGGACCGACCGCTATACCAATGCCTGGCTGCTAACGATATCGTCTATATCTATGGTCAATACCGTTGGTACTGGGTGCTTGCCAAATCTTGTTCCGAATACACCACACATTAGCAGAGCCTTCATTATACAGAAAAAGTGTATCCGAGCAATAAGTAACGTCGGGCCTTTTGAAACATGCAGGCCACTTTTCAAAAAACTAGGAATACTTACTCTTGTATCTATGTACATAATGGAAATTGGGATGTTTGTAAGGAACCAATTACATTTGTTTGTAGACAGTAATGATAAACGTAAATATAAGTCAAGAGACCCCACTAAATTGGAAACTCATGCCTTTTGAAGGAGCGCATTGCATAAAAAGAATAGCTATAGGATGTCAATCAAAGTCTACAATCATATACCACGTCGGTTGAGAGAACTTCCCTTACATAAGTTGCAAAAGGAAATAAAATTATGGTTAATAGAGAACAGACCTTAGGTGATTTTTTTAAATTTAAGAGATAAAAATGTAGCTAAAACTTTCTATAAAATTGTGTTTTTAATTGTATTGTTCTGTTTTTTAACTTATTCTATTGTATTTATTGAGCTTTTTTACTTTTTGTATTTGTTAACTATTTCACTGTATTTGCACCTAAAAGTTAATTTTCGCATGCCTCCAATAGGTGAGATGTGTAAAGCACTACCTTTTCTTTTTAACAACCTCTGTACCATATCTCTGGCGATTAAATGATTATTATTATTATTAATAGTTCATCATGATGATTCTTAAGTGGCAATGGGCAGGCCACATTGCTCGCAGAACGGATGGCCGTTGGGGCCGAAAGGTTCTGGAATGGCGAGCACGTACCGGAAGACGTAGCGTTGGAAGGCCCCCTACAAGGTGGACCGAGGACTTGGTAACGGTTGCGGGAGCCCGATGGATGCGAGACGCACAGGACCGTTCATTGTGGTGACACTTGGGGGAGGCCTATGTCCAGCAGTGGACGTCTTTCGGCTGAAATGATGATGATGATGATGATTCTTAAGGAGCTTTCATAAATGTTTTTCATGTTTTATTTTTTATTTTCTCTCTCTCACTCCACATATTTAAGTTTATTTTATTACTTTTCTTTGTGTTTGTTTTTAATCGTGCCTGATAAATAAGTCAGTTTAAATTAGTCATCCTAGTGATTTTATTTAAGTATCCCACAGTTAATCTGGGAGCAGCGCTGTGGGCTACAATATTGTTTATATGTTTTGTATACCTGTAGTACCTAAGCTTTATATTGTAGCTATTTGCTGTTCCTTTTTATAAAAATAAAAATAAAATGATTCGATTTGAAAAATCGATACAAAATGTTACTAAGTATATAAATTACTAATCTACACTATATAATATTATTAAGAGGTAAAATTTGTTTTTGTGTTTTGTAATCGCTGAAAGTACTGGTCCGATTGCTAAATTTTGTTTTTTCAACAAGTCAAAGCTGCTTTATTTATTTTTTATTTTTTTCACAACTATCACACAACGCTGTCTAGTCCCAAGCTAAGCAGACCTTGTGTTATGAGTACTAGACAAGTGATAAACATACTTACCTATATATTTCTAAATACATACATATATTATAGATAAATTACACCCAGACACAGAACAAATGATCGTGCTCATCACACAAACATTTGTCCTGGGTGGGAATCGAACCCACGAACTCCGACATAGCAGTCAGGGCCGCTAACCACTAGACCAACAGGCCAGTCTATATATTCCTGAGTGACATAGGCTATATTTTATGTACGCGGGCGAAGCCGGGGTAAAAGCTAGTACAATGATAGCAGTCTTTAGGGAAAACAGGCAGGTTCCGATACTATCTAAGAAGTGCAATTAGTAGGCATTAAGTAGACTAGTAATAATCGTAGATGATCGCTTGTTGAAAGTTCAAAATCTGTTAACATGTATTAGGTACTTCATCCAAGGTCTAGACTACCATCGATCCACCCTGAAGTTGAAGAAATCATCGGATGATTTCCCACCTCAAATAAAGGTCTAGTATAGTATGACTTAATTTGTCAAGTAATATCTTTTAAACATGAAGCAATGTCGACATTACTATTCATTTATTTATTTAAATGTATTTTTCGACAAACTGTTCGTTGTACCCGTTGATTTGCATTTGCGTAACCGACAGCATTTTGTCCATATTCAATTGTATCAATTTATGTAGTATTTTATATATTAGGAACTTAATTAACACAAAATACACTCAAGCATCAAAGTACTCCTCTACGCCGCTATCATCCGGAAATGTGCCCAAAAGACTACTAACATTGCTACGTTGAACCTGTTTACCATTGTTTTTTATGGCCCATTGGAAATATTCTCTTTATTCTTCACTGAAACCTCTAAGGTTATTTTTCAAGAGATCTAATATTTCAGTAAAAGAAATGTACTTTGAAGCTCATATCACTGCCTAAGTCTTATAACGCTCCAGTATTTCATCAACCAACTTTGCATAGTCATCTGTCTTCTTGTTTTTAAGGAAAGTGTCACCGTAACAAAGGTTGATGATGATTTTTCACCAGAAACTGACGGACAGGTTCATCATCTATCCCGGTCACCAGGGAGAGTGGAAACAGCGAGAAATGTCGTGCGGTGTTCCGCAGGGTTCGGTACTAAGGCCGCTCTTGTGAAACATCGGGTAAGACAACGTGCTGCGCGGCGACCTCGCTGACGAGGTCAGCGTAATCTGTTAAGCAGACGATACGCTGGTCCTGACGCAGGGAAAGTCGTACCAGGCGGTGGTCGAACAAGCGACACGCGGGGTTGCGACGGTCGTGGAGAGGATCCAACAGTTGGGACTCGAGGTAGCACTGCACAAGTCCGAGGCCATGTGTTTTCGTGGCCCTCGGAACGCGCCACCACCGGGTTCGCAAACAACGGTTCACTTCGGCGTCGAGTCGACGATGAGGTACCTGGGACTCGTCCTCGACAGCCGGTGGAATTTCGAGGAGCACTTCCGACATCTGGCACAACCTAGGGGGACCAGACGCCTCCTACCGGAGGCTCTACGCGGGTATCGTTCGGTCCTTGGCCCTTTACGTGGCACCGTTGTGGGTGCCGTCGCTGCGTAAGTGACCAGTGGCCAAGCTGAACGCACGCCAGAGGGTCATGGCCATCCGGAAATTGCGGGGACACCGCACGGTTTCCCGCCAAGCGGCGAGCCTCTTTGCTGGCCAGCCTCCATGGGATCTGGAGGAAACAGTCCTTGTCCGCATGCAAGATTTGCGCGTAGATATGCAATGCAGCGCCGGGGCGAAACTCCGTTCCGCGAAACTGCCGCGACAAGTCGCAGCGTGGCGGACAGGGTACCGGCGTGATCTCAAGGTGGAATGGCAACAGCGACTGTCGCAACCCAGTGCTGGGTACGCCATAATTATGGCGGTGGCTGGAAAGACGTCACGGCGTCCTCACCTACAGAATGACGCAGATCCTCACCGGACATGGTAAGTTCACAAGTTTCCTGCACCGGATTCGTGCGGCAGAAACGCCCAGGTGTCACAATTTTGTGGACCACCCGGAGGATACGGTGGAGTGTAGAGGTGTGCCCTGCTTTAGCAGAGCACCGCCGTGTCCTCGCGGGGGCGATCGGCGGCTACGACCTCTCGCACCGGGCCCTGATACAGGGCTTTACTGATACGATACAGTAAAGCTAGCGAAGAAAGCGTCCGCACGCATGCGGGAACAGTCCTCACGCCCCAGCCGCAAGGATCCTGACCCCAATTTCCAGCCACCGCTGCAGCGTAGGCGTGGGCTTGCGGACGGCGAGAAATGGGTAGCTCGCCGTCCGGCCGTCTGGTAACCGTCCGGACCGAGCTCGAGTCTTCGACGGCGCCTAGTATTCCACGCGCGCCTCAAAGATGTCAGCAAACCGTAGGGGCCCAGCAGAGTCGAAGCCTATTGGGGCCATAGGTAGTAGGAAAGAGAACCTCGAGGCCCTGGAACGTAGGCAAAGAAAGAACAGGAGTGGGTTTTAGTTTTTAGTGGGGTCAGTATAAGTCTTACCTAGTTCCGCGGCGTGGCGGTGGGAGAAGTCGCGGGGGCGGGGATTTCCCACTTAAAAAACCGGGCAAGTGCGAGTTGGACTCGCGCACTGAGGGCTCCGTACAGACTTACCTATGAAAACAGTTTGACTCCCGAATATAGTTACGAAGATTTTTTCGAATCGCAATAAAGTTTTTTTTTGTGACGTAACTACAAATTTACAGTTTTCAGATTTTTTCCTATACTTGTGCTATGAGACCTTGCTTCATGCCAAATTTCAGGATTCTGGGTCAACGGGAAGTACCCTATGAAATTTGATTCCCTTGAGAGTGTCGAAAAATACGTTTTTTTGCGACGAAACAAATACATAGTCACCATACTCATCACTCACCGATTTTCTTTCTCTGCAAAGTACTTTGTTCCCCTCCATCGAGTATATGCGTTACTTCTAATACATTAAAGTTGCATTTCGCCCGCTCCATCGCCAGTTCAGGGTTAACCTCCGTTGTTGGGTCTGTCTGACTCATCTTTCAGAATATGAAAACTGTTCCTTAATTTAAAATCACAGCACGATAAACGTTACTTCGTCGAGGTATTTGGAGGCAACTGAAACTTGGCAGCGATTACCTTGAAACACCGATATCGGAACATTGCCAGTCATATTCACCACAAATCCATATAATTAACAGTATTATAAATTAGCATTCATTTCTTGACTGACGACCAACGATTTACTTAACTAGCACGATACCAGTGACTTCGTTCGCGATAAATTTTTCATAAACACTTTTTTACACCTCCTGCTCGACAATGCCCTTTTATAGTAGATTATGTGACTAGGGGATAAAGCAGTGTCTTTAAGTCGCGGGCGGCATGTTGAATTCCGAACTTAACGAAGGTTTCTAATTTTAATCCCGAACGACAGTGAGGGATTTATATAATTAACTCCCGAGCATTGCGAGGGAGTTAATAAAGAAAGCTAAGTGAAGTGAGGAATTGAAGCCACCCAAGATAAAGATAGCTTTATCCTCGTGTTGGATACTCTACTTTTTACACCATCTGTGAGATAATTAAAAGACAATTTAGTAAAACAAGTTAAATACACTTCTGGACACATCTATTGGCCCACCTTGTATTTTCAGTTTCGTTTGGTCCTAGCTAAAATTTTATATTAGGTCGAGCAAAAAGTTTTTATGCAGTTTTGAACCTGGCACTTTCACAATTTCATTCAATAGTCTTTTTTTTTAATTTCGAACACAGAATTTAAAGAAACAAAAGACAATTTGGAGCCTGTTTGTTGATATCAAACAATCGAATACTAAGAAAACTTGGTTTTATTGGTTTACTTGGATTTAATTCTTGAAAAAGTGATTGATATCTTTGGTTTTGCAACAAACATTACTTATTCTTAACATTAAGGTGAGGTTCTATCAATAATCTATGGATACTTCACCTGAAGTCGCCGCCCAAGCTGTGGCACTTATTCAGGTCGGACACAGCCAAAGAAACGTGAGTGCTCAACTTAATTTAAGTCGATCTGCGGTCCGAAATGTTTATCGGAGGTACCTAGAGACTGGCGGCTTTGTTCGTCGCCAAGGAAGGCCACGATCTCGGGTCACAACTGAAAGTCAGGATCGATTCATCGTGACGACCAGCTTGAGAAATCGTCACCTTACCTCCATTGAGATACAAAACCAACTTCGCGACTTCCACGGAGTATCTGTGAGCGCTCGAACTGTTCGGAGAAGGTTAAAAGAACGCGATATGGTACCACACAAGCCAGCTAATGGGCCCAAACTAACGCGAGCCCACCGAACAGCGTGCCTTCATTTCGCACGCAGTCATTTAAATTGGACACAGCAAGATTGGAGCCGTGTACTCTTTTCTGATGAGTCTAAAATTGTGTTACATGGCAATGATGGAAGGAAGAAGGTCTACCGACGTAAGGGAGAGCGTTTCGCACAATGCTGCTTTGAAGAGAGGGTTGCTTATGGCGGTGGCTCATGGACTGTCTGGGGCGGTATATCCGCGAGCGGCAAAACTCAACTTGAGGTTGTTACAGGACCACGGCTGCCAACATTAAATGCTGAAAGGTACATTCGTGAGTGCTTAGAACCTCACGTGATACCATACACGGACTATGTGGGCCCAAATTTCCTTTTTATGCATGATAATGCAAGAGCCCATGCGGCCGGCATCGTCAGGGAATATCTTCGGGATGTGAACATCACAGTTATGGACTGGCCAGCCAGAAGCCCAGACATGAACCCCATTGAGCACATGTGGGACGAGCTAAAAAGACGTGTTAGGGCTCGTCAGCCAGTTGCCCAGACGATGCAGAAGTTGAAAACTGCCATAGAAGAGGAATGGGAGATGATCCCTCAAAATTTCATAGAGCGGTTGATAAACTCTATGCCTAATCGTATGAGAGCTGTGGTAGATGCCCATGGAGGCAACACGCGTTATTAAATTAATCCTTTATTTGATAAAACATGTTTTTTATTCAAAAATCAATTGCCTTTAACAAGGCGCATATCCGACTTGTTAGGCGTAGCTCCATGTCGTATGGTATTCTGAATTCAAATTTAAAACAATACGATCGAAAAAGATGGTAAAATGTATCAGGTTTAAAACTGCATCAACAGTTTTTGTTCAATCTAGCAATCATATTTCGGTAGGGGCCATCGAAACCTAAACTCTAAGGTGGGCCAATAGATGTGTCCAGAAGTGTATTAGAGAAATATAAGTATTATGTACAAGTTAATCTTAACTATCACTCAACATGTTTTGAGATTTGAAACAAACAAAATTCACTACTCTAAGATTCTATAGTTTCAATTTTCTATATCGCTCCCGCTTTTTCATTACTTTTTTTTTCGAACCTCGTCAGTAACCACGACCTCGTTTTATTCTGTTTTTTTTTTTGTTAGTGGCCAGTTTGAATTTTGAATAATTTTGTTTGATGCACGTACATTTTAGTTCACTTAATGTTGACGATTTTTGACGTTCCAAATTCAAATCTCATTATTCCCTAGGGATCGCCCATACTGCATTATCTCCCTAGGGACAGAATGACTTACTTTAAGTGATGGTTGTATGACATATAAACGGGCATTATCGAGCAGGTGGTGTAAAAAATATATTATATCATACAACATTCACATAAAGCAAGTCTTTATGTCCCAATGACCAGGCTGTATAGTCGCTGTTCTATCCCTAGCTATATAATGTAGTAAGGATGCTCTCTTGAAAATAATGTGATTTGAATTTGGAACGTCAAAACTATTTGAAAAAGAAAACTTATAAAATGTAAGTTCATCAAACGAGTTTATTAAAAAATCAAACTGGTCGCTAACCAAAAAAAAAAGAATAAAATGTGCTTACTGTTGTGTGACTAAAAAATAATTATAATACTTCAATTTAGTAGTGAATTTCTAATCTCAAATCTATTTTTCACTATTAAATAATTTATTTTAGTAATTTGTTTTTTTTTTAAATTATCTCATAGGTTTAAAAAGCAGAGTGTCCAACATGGGGATAAAGCTGTCTTTATCTTGGGCAGCTTGAATTCCTCACTTCACCCAGGTTAAATATTCCTTTATATTAGGAGCGATCACTCGAAATTACGCGCTATTTGGCCAAATATCCATTAATATCCATATCCATTAATGATTTATTGTACAAACATGTGATTTACCAATAACATTAGGAAATATTCTTGTCTAAATAGTTAAGTAGGATTTTATTTAAATTAATAGCACGCTTGTGAACTATATTCACTTAAGTAAATAGAGTTTTTTTCATTTTACTTTCAGAGTCAATTTCGAAGCTTGACAACTTCTACAGTTCTAATAGAATTAATAAACAAAAAATACAAACCAGTAACTAGAATCCTTAATAAAATAGTTATAAAAAAAAATATTATTCATTGATTTAGTTTACTAATTAAGAAAATTAAAATAAAAACATTGTCAAATTATTAAGAAATTATGAGTAAATAAAATGATCATTAGCACTTATTTAACTTCCTTTTATCATTAAAGTAATAGCATAATCTAATAGAAGGACATTTTTTTCAAAATATACAATTTAAAATTTGAATTAAAATAGCTTTATCAATTTTCAACAAATATTTAAAAATGACCATAAATATCGGCGCACGAGCGTCGCAAATTCTGTCACCCAACAATATTCATCATCACGCTCGAGCGCCGAGATTTGTGATATTTATTAAAAATTGACAAAGCTATTTTAATTCAAATTTTATATAGTAAGTTTTGAATCCTACATAGAATCTTTAAAACCCTCTAAATTGTTCTCTTGGAACTAGTTCTGAAAACAAATAAAGACAACCTTTATTATTTACTTAGGGCGAGTTTCTGAATTGAGCATTTTGAGTTACTCGTAAGTATATCTCAAACCATACTTAGATGCCAAATTTTTACAAGGTTTGCAGGCTAAAGTAGAATTTGAGAAATACTCAACTTCAAATGCTTAAATCAGAAATCGGGGGTAAGGATACTATTTCTCAGATTTGTTTTTTTTTTCATACAAACGAAATTCCCCCTTTTCCTACATCATAAACGGAAGCCTCGTGCAATATTTCACGTTCCTAGTCCCAGTAGTTTCGGCTGTGCGTTGATATGTCAGTCAATTTCTCCTTTTATACTTTTATACAACATATTGTAACTGAGAGCCTTACCATGACATGTTAAATTGTCAGGAGTGCGAACGAGAAAGAAGAATGGAGCTATACACCCTATACAGCTCCAACCCTTTAACAGTTCAGCCCCCTTAGCCAAGTTACAATCGTATCGTTCGCGCCAAACGCCTCGAGTAGGCGTTATCTCAACGCTCAGTCACGTGGTCAGAACAAAGGAATCGGGGGCGTGGCCTACTCGAGGCGTTCGGCGCGAACGAAACGATTATAACTTGGCTAGATTAGGTCATAAAATGGATCGCTTTAGGAACTTGTGGTAGGGCCTCTAGAATAAAGCACACCATTCATCATCATCATCATTTCAGCCGATAGACGTCCACTGCTGGACATAGGCCTCCCCCAAATGTCGCCACAATGAACGGTCCTGTGCGTCTCGCATCCATCGGATTCCCGCAACCTTCACCAGGTCATCGGTCCACCTTGTAGGGGATTGCTTGCCTTCCAACACTGCGTCTTCCGGTACGCGGTCGCCATTCCAGAACCTTTAGGCCCCAACGGCCATCTGTTCTGCGAGCAATGTGCCCTCCCCATTGCCACTTAAGTTTGGCGATTCTTCGTGCTATGTCGTCAACCTTGGTTCTCTTGCGGATATCTTCATTTCTGTTTCGAGCACACCATTATACACCCCAATTAGAAAATTAAGTTACAATCATAATTCAAGCACTGAAATTTTACTTAAATACACTTAGGTGGTCTTTTTTTTAAGAAATTAGTTTCCTAACTGTTCGCAAATAATATGGGAATTCGACGCACTACACTAGTAGCGCACCTTCCCACTGCTGGGACTCAGGCCTCCTCTCTCTAGGAGAGGGAATGGGCCGTAATCCACCACGCGGGCCCAGTGCGGGTTGGTGGATGTCACATGTCTTCGAATTTTTGGTTCTAGGACATGCCGGTTTCCTCACGATGTTTTCCTTCACCGTTTTGAGAGCAGTGGTGATGAAATAAATTACACAAATTGGCTGGGTTTGAACCCGCGACCAACAATTCGTAAGTCGGGGCCGTTACCACTCGGCCACCACTGCTCCTAGACAATCAACACTCTAGTCATCGAACCTAATTCTAATCATCAAACACTCTAGTGACAATCAAAATTTATCACGAATTTATCAAAATAAAAAAATATTTTAGGATAAAAAAAAACTGGGCAAGTGTGAGTCGGACTCGTGCACTGAGGGAAATTTATTGGGTTTTTTTTCTACTTTTGTGAGAAAATCTTAATGCGGTTCACAGAATACATCTACTTACCAAGTTTCAACAGTACAGCTCTTATAGTTTCGGAAAAAAGTGACTGTAACATACGGACGAACAGTCAGACAGACATGCCGAATCCATAAGGGTTCCGTTTTTTTGCCATTGGCTACGGAACCCTAAAAATCACCTACTTTAAAAATAGCTAAAATAGATTCAGTAGCCGATTCTGAACATATCTACTACTTTCAGGATATACGTTTATTACTCGTATGTTACGTGTTGCGTACTTTAGTTATAGGTATACGAGTATATATGTAGGTAATAAATTATTTATTTCAAGTAGGTATCATCGCCACATTTGTACAAAACAAAACACATGAGTCGCAATTAAAATCACAATATTATGTATAATTATAAATTCTTTGTACTTAATTATTCAATTACGCTAACGAACATCAAAACTTATAAATATTAATAACTAAATAGGAATTTACACAAACTAAAAATAATAATATTTACAAACGGGTAGAAAAAGAAATTATTGGGCATCAAAAAATTCATCCACATCGATATCAATGGGAAAAGTGCCCAGAACGCTGGCAGCATTGCCACGTTGGATAGCAATGCTGATTCGTTGTCCGAAGAAAAGCCCAGCCCTCTGGTCACGCGAAGAGTCGACCAGTTGTTTGCTGATATCACGAACAACTCGATGAGCGCTCGGACCCCATGGCCCTAGTGTTTCAACCCCAAACGGCTCAAACATATAACTTCCAACGAGGTTATTATATTTACGCCGTTTGAGGTTTTCTGCACTTGCAGCAGCCGCCCCAGCACAGCCTGCCGTACTCAGAAGATGGGATGGCGCAAGGGTGTCGGCACATGTTGCATCCCACACCAAAGGCCTACCTAACTTCCAAGGCATTATGGTCATCCCGTCTGGCCTCTTTCCATCGTCGCGTGCCAAGCCATTGGGTTCTAGAACAGCTGGCACCCCGGCGGTAACAAGAGCTCGACGGGTGATGTCATTAATGCTTGCATGCGCTTCTACTGCAGGATAGGCCATGGTGCCCGAGACGGTCGACTGCTTCACCGCATTGACACCGATGTGGAGCTCCGCTAGGAGCACCCAGTCGCAGGCATGTAGCGATCCGGAAGGTGGTGTCACTCAGCATAGTACCTATGTTGGGCGACGGTAGTGTCTGTAGCCAGAGGCCCGACTCCCATTCACCCACAGCCAGTAGGCGGGCACGCTCAGCAGTATTGGTAGACGTGATAATAAGGTTATTCCGTACCAAACTGCAGAGCAGCTCATCCCACTGTCTCTGGGAAGATGGGTTCTCGGGCAACGCCTTGTCCGGGCAAGCCATTTACCAGGCGCTTACGGCATCGGCCAAGCACGGCACCTCACAGCTAACCAATGATGGAGTCAAAATTCTATTGGTCAACTGTTGAGTGCTGTGGACCGAGGACAGGAACGCCGGTAGGCTTACACTAGAAATTTTGCGGATGCCGAGCCCACCAAAACGAATGGGTAGCGTAGCTTGTAGCCAGGCTCGGTCATCCAGGGCCACATTTAAGAGGGAAGTCAGAGTATATAGAATGGTCTGATCGATTTTGTCCAAGAGATGTGGCTGCTTCCATAAAGGGGAAAAGCGGAGAAAATACATGAAATTTGGTGCAAAACAACAATACCGTATGAGGGTGAAAGCCGAATGAAGGTTAATTTCGGATCGTCTTTCCGAAATGTTGTTAAAACGTTCAATTTTGTCGTCAATGAATAAAGAAAAACTGTCTTCCAAAATTGGAGAACCTAGGAGGTGCAGTGAACTTTTATCTAAAATTTTGATTTCTGGAGCTATTGCATAAAATTTCTGTAGAAATTATAAATTAAATCTAAATTAAATGCAAGTAAGGATTGTTGCCTGTCACGTTTCGGCTTCACAGACAATTCAGTGAGCTTCTCTGCAAGCACAGAGTAAGCCACTAGCGTGCCCAGCTGGCTGTTAGTGATCCCTACATTCCTACGTACTGCAATAGCGAGAGAGCTCAACATCACCGTTATCGCGTTGTTAAACTATACACTAAGACCTGTACCATGACGTTTAAAGTAAGATTGTTTCATTCTTATTTCCAGTGTGTGGGTAAGAGAAGGCGCTAGACAACCTATATAGATCTGTCTCTTACCCACACTGAAATAAGAATGAAACAATCTTACTTTGAACGTCATGGTAACCGTGATTGTTTACGAAGACGCGCGGCAGCGGGCATTTTTACAGTTTACAGAGAAGACGATGACGCGTGCAGCGGCCCGCGTCATCACACGCGCAAACACAAACATATGGCAATGTACGATGTTCTTAATTTTATATTCTTTATTGTACATAAAATACTTAACAAATTATTTAAAAAATTGGACAGCTGATGTACAAAGGCGAGGTTAACCCACAATTTGACTGGCCTGTTGGTCTAGTGGTTAGTGGCCCTGACTGCTATGCCGCAGGTTCGATTCCCACCCAGGACAAATGTTTGTGTGATGAGCACGATCATTTGTTCTGTGTCTGGGTGTAATTTATCTATATATGTATTTAGAAATATATAAGTGTGTTTATCAGTTAAGTTTTCTAGTACCCATAACACAAACTCTGCTTAGCTTGGGACTAGACGGCGTTGTGTGATAGTTGTGGAATATTATATTAATTGGGTTTTCTTAGAGCAAACCTAAAATATATATGATCTAAGAAATTTTATATACGAGGATAACTGAAAGAAATGCACAACCAAAATCTAAGTAAAAAAAAAACAAATCAGATCTAAAATAAACTACACAAATACGTACATAGCACACAATACATATAAAAATACTATATACAATAAATAAAACCTTATGATGTTATTTAAGGAGACGCGGGGCGTGCAGAGTACTTAGCGGGTCCCGAATTTCTCGCACCCCTGCAGTGCGCCCAACTGTTTCTAGTTTTCATTTGGCGAGAAATGAACTACAAAGAGTTATCTTCTAACAAAATGTTGATCATGTCGTACTCCATCTCTGACGGTGACTCACATCGGTGATCCTCAGGCGGTGCCATCCACGGGCACCACTTGTTTTTCAAGCAAACGCGTGTAAAATTGCCTCTCCGTAAACACTCTCATACAACGTCATATGTTTTAATATAATGTCGTCCGACGCCCCGCGTCTCCGTAAACGAGGCCTAAAGGAGCTGTACGATATTTGCTATATTGTCTCAGGCTGCACGTGTATAATGGCGCAAACAAAGCTCTAAAAAAGAGTTGTTTTTACCTCACCCGATTACCGCACCATCATGTTTGCTCAACGCCCACCGCTCCCGTTCGATGTCAGCATCATTTTTAGAAAAACGTCGTCGTTCCTTTATAAGAAGAAACCCATTTAGTTTTGGCTGGATTGCATTACTGTTTCTTTATGTCTACACCTCAGACCAATAAAAAAGTAGTCCACCTTAATAAAACCATACACTGAATCTTTTTCACATTTTAAATGGTTGAATTAATTCAACTACGAGAGCTACGCACTATGCAGAAGACTCAATACTCGAGATATTGGTCTTCCCGTCCAACTATAATTTAGGTGTCTTCAAGGCTAGAGTGAATAATAAACTAGTGCGCCTCACCATCAATGATTGCATCACTGCTTACCATCAGGTGGGATCGCAGTCAAGCACTGGTTTATATCAATAAAAAAAAATGCATATGCCACCTCTGCCTTGTTTTGTTATTTTCTATTTGCGAGATACAAATAACACCCACCTATTTATTTGTCGACTAAATAAGGGTGCATACAATATATTGCGTACATATTAACCTTTTCAGTTATTTTAGTCGACAAGTGCTAAAATGATTCACATGTTTATTATGTATGCAATAACGAATAACGGGTCAAATTTTGTGTGTGAATTTGGTCCGTTCCGCCTCATCTATTTAAACTGACGAAAAAATTGACGTGTAAAAGTGTTTTTTTAAAAATCTATTTGCAAAATAAATATCGTACCTATGATATAGGTAAATAAAAGGAAAAAAACTGATATTCTGCCAATATTTAGAATTATTGCAAATTGAAATATAATTATTTATGAATATAATAAAGTTATTGGAAAATAAGCTTCTCAAAAAATAGATTTCCTCAACTTCTTTTGAAAAATTGTATAATTATGCTGGACGTTCGGTCTTAGTGTCTATAGATTAGGGAAAACCTGACTCCGGTACGTAAAGATTCTTTTTATTGAAAAATTAAAAGTTTATTCAACAGTTTATAAATACATATAAAAATAATACAAATCATAAAAAATTGTAGAAATATACTTATGTAAGACATCTTTATCCATTTCATTCATTTTACATAATGTATTTAATGCTGATCCCACACATGATGCAGCACAAACAACCAAACAGCAACAAACTGCAATAGTACTGGATCTCTGATGTCTTAATGATTCCACAATGATATCAGATACATACGAGTACTATAATAATTTCACATAACAATTATTCATCTTGCTGTCTTGTACCGAACAATTTCGTGTGTTCTAACCCTTACTATAATCCGAAACCGTTTAACAATTGTCCTTATAAATTCCTAACATTATAAATATCACAGTTTAGCCTTCATCATCAGGGGTTTAAGATACTTGTGGAAGCTCTGGTTGACGGGCTCCGCGTTGAGGGGGCTCTTCAGCGCTTCCTCCATCAGCCGCTCGTACACGCGGCCGTCGTATGCCCCCAGAGTTGAATTCAGGATCTATAAATGATAAGAATAAAGTAAAGACGGACTTTCTAATAAACAGAAATAACAAAATGGCTCGACTAAAACCTCTAATGTACACAATATCCGAACCAAGAATTTGTTTAAATTATTTACAAATAATGATAGACTATCAAATTACAAAGAATATACCTACAAGTTATTAAAAAATATGTACAATATACTATGCGTTCCAAATAAGAATAGGAAAGTCAATAACCTCGATCTGTCAAATGTTGATTGAAAAGTACGGTTTGCAAAGAAAACTTATTTGCGTATTAATAACGGTTTTTTTTTTGCTTTTTTTACTGAGTCTTAGTTAAATCTACGTGAAGTAAAAACGGTATTGTTTAATCTAAATTAGCTAAATATATTATTTAGGACATAATTAGTTAAAAAATATATATATTTTCTTTCTTATTTTCATTGTTAGGAACAATCGCCTTCTTCTTCCATTTGCCACTACTCAGACACTTCACACAGTGACGCAGAGATTAGCAAAATTGAAGAACTGGATTCTGATCAAACTTTTTTCGTTCATGATTCGTAAATAAATATTATTATTTTTTTAATCTTGTTTTGTTCACCCTACCCAATTTTTCGATTTGACAGCTATGACGTCACAACATGGTGTAAAAATTGATCCTGTTCTTATTTGGAACGCAATATACAGGTATAAGCGGGATAAAAAGGGGAGGCGAAAAACTCAATGGTCATAAAAAAATCGTCCATATCGCTGTCAATGGGAATATTGCTCAAAAAAACTGTCAGTATTACTACGTCAGAAGGCAGCCAAACACTATCAGCATTGCTACGTCAGATGGCAACAAAAGACCAGCTCTCTGGTCACGTGAAGAGCAGAATAAATTCTGGCTGATTTCACGAAAATCTCAATGAGCACCTGGACCATAACCAAGTGTTCTAACCCCAAACGAAACAAACGTATAATTTCCAATTGTTTTTCACCTGCAACGACTACCCAAGCATAACCCGCCGTGCTAAGAAGATGGGAAATTGCATAGATATCGACACAAGTTGCATCCCAGACCAAAGGCCTATCCAATTTTCAAAGCATTACGATCATCCCATCTAGCCTTTTTCCATCGGCATGTGCGAAGTCATTGGGTTCTAGAACAGCTGGCACCCGTAAGAGCCCGGTGTGAGTGAAGGTGAATGATACTATTAATACTGGCTGGCCGTGCCATTCGACTGCGCTCTTACTGCAGGATAGGTCGTGGAAGCAGTCGACTGCTTCACCGCATTGGCAGCGAAGTGGAACTCAGCTTGAAGCACCCACGTGCGTACTTGCAGTAAATGAATTATTTCAGAACTAAAGGACGATAGGTTTCCCCTCCAAGTCGAAATCAAAATCGCAATCACACCAGTCACAATCACTAACTGAAAGCCCCCAGAATTGCGTTGTCCTGGTGTAATACTAGACACATTACAGAGATGGGCTTAGCAGCTCATACCACATTTATTTTCCGGATTTCATATAAAGGTAAAATAAGAAAATACGTAAATGTTACCTCATCTCTAACATCAAATGCGTCAACGATACCAACGGCATTGGGTCGAATCAACGCCAACAATTCTTCGTATCTAGCTTGGAGCTTTGCGATGTCGGCTCTGGTTATGGTCGAGTACTGAAATAACAAATATATCATTAGATGACGTGATCAAAACAATTTTGCAAGAACAAACGCTTAACAAAGACTATTGACTATGGTTCTGCATACAAATAATGTGTACACTCAAATCTTCCGACTCACACTGGCTGGTTGGGTTTCTTATTCCATATTCCCTGAGTTTAACTAAAACCTCCTTATTTTAGCCATAAATTATTGAAATTGAATCCGCACGGAACAAATGTATGTCCTACAGATAGATGCTCCGGGGTCTGATTGTCTTCTGTATGTGAGTTTACATGTTTTTGATACCCATGATACAGGAATAAACTTACCATCAATAAGTCTCCTCGCTTCTCTAAAGCCCAGTAGACCAGATACAGTTCAGCCAGCTGCAGCAGTACTTTACCCAAGTTCGGAGACGAATTCGTGGCGTAACGCACCATCTCCTTCCATGATACTTCGCATAGGATGGCGCGGCAGTGAGCCTGTTCATTGGAATATGCCGTATTAATATTATAATTAATTATGTTATTTATTAATTTTATAATTTTAATGAAAATTAATTTTATTTATGATTACAAACACAGTGTAAATAATGTAAATTGTTCCTGAATAAATTGAATTGAACCGAAAAATTTGCATAAGCTTAATTTATTTAACTGCTTCCATTTTGATATATTTACAGCGCACATACAATATAGAGACATACATTATGTAAGTACACGGCAGAATTGTTGGCCTGTTAACAATTATTTGCGAAAATATACCACATTTTCTTAGTTATTTGAATTCTGATACTTTACTAAACAATGAAACAAGGGTCATCTTACCTCACTAGCATTTACAAGCTGAACCGAAGCACTGTTCCACGCATCTTCGTAGTCCATACCAGTCTTCTCATAATTGTATAGACTGTCATAGGCAGCTTTCGTCTTCCTGTGGACCCCAAAGAAGTGTTAGATATGACTATACAATGGCTATCAGCTACCATGGGGCCGCATCCATACAAATAAGTTTTATCTGACATGGTGGAATGCGACTACGAAATGATGTTGATGATAAACGAAATTACAAGTATGCTAGTCTATTAGTCAAGGCATTCTTACCCTGCAGCGATTGCCTGGAAGCCACTGATAATGCCTGAAGGAGTATTCTCCCACAGCACACGGTCGTTATTGAAGAACCGCACCAAATATGAAACAGTTGGCGTCATCGTGTTGCCCAGGGTGGCTTGCTTCCACGCTTTAACTAAAAATCTGAAAAGATGGGTGTGTTTGAAGGTCTGTTACTCTATCGTTAGATCTTCTGAATATGAAAGTCACCCTAGGTATTACGGTAGGTACCTGCTACTACTGTTGAGTGTCAATAAATTTAATCAGTTTGTAAGCTAATTACCAAAAACTATGCTCATAATCTGAAATGCAATTATTATTTTTAACAATGGTAAAATTATTGCAGATTCTTACCTGGCAGTCTGCAACATGAGCACAGTGTATTCTCCCTCGTAAGTGATGGTGGCAGACACAATACCGTTAATGATAGGCAGATTGGAGGAAGCCATGTATCCGTGACCACCACACGCTAGCCTGAACTCCTCGATCCTGGCAGTCGCATCACGACTGCTAACTGCCTTCAAACAGCACGCTAGAGCATGAAGCTGAAAAAAGAAAAGAAAATCAGTAACGTCACCCAGATATTTGTATACCAATGGTCAAGTCAAAAAGTCAAAAGCTTTTTATTTCACATATATACATGGGCACTTATAAAACGTCAGAAGGACTAGCTTAGCACGGTTCGAAATTGGTCGTTTCCTATGGAGAAGAACCGGAAAGAAACTCCATGGTTACTCTTTTAAAAAAAAGTGGTTGATATTTCCATATTACAAGTATAAGTAGATACTATGTAAGGACAGAGTAGACCGGTCAATATTGTACTAAAAAGTACAATAAAAATAATCATAATAAAAAGTGAGTCGTAATAGGAAGTAGGTAACCTAAGAATTCACGGAGTGTGTTCTCACATTCACATTATAAAAAAAAAGAGTTCAAGGTCAAGTTATTATCTTCTTTAAAACTGAGGCCGAACCACGAGCTCTTAATGCGATCCATTTTACGACCTAATCTGAACTGCTAAACGGATGGAACTATATATATACATTTTTTTTTTTATTAATCGCCCGCAGGATTGACATTTTATCACGCCATGATAATGCCCCAGTACCTTATGACAGAGAAGCCAAAGGTTTAAATTTTTTTGAATAGTCTCTACTAACTACATTTTAATAAACTCGTATCCAGGGGTTCAAGTCTGCTATTTTTATAAATTCGTCATTCTAACACGATTCCATTGTCATTTTTCTAAATGTCGTAATCTGTTAATTCATAATGGCCGATCATTGATCGATCAGTGGTCTCGTAATAGAATTGTGGTACGAGCTGTTTTGTAACGAATTAAAGGCAATAATAACTGCACAGTGACGTTCTAATGGTAGGTCACTGATCAAAGAAATTGTCAAAATTTTAGCAGATTACCGCATACGTCAGATATTCATTTGTCATTAACGAGATTACCATTCTTTGCCATTTCTTTCAATGGAGTGCCAGTGGTTGATCATTGAAAAGTCATAATGACGCCATTATATTAGTAGATTACCAAACTTGTTTAAATCAACAATATTATGAAATCAATGATCGACCATTCTGACACTATTGTAATAGCAGACTTGAGGCCCTGTTTGAACTAATTGAATTGAATAATAATGGCAAATAGATTGAAGCTTGAGTGTTTTCAAACTAAACAAAATGGAAAGAATAGTTGTGTCATTATTTATTATTATTATAAATTTATAGCATAATCAGCCTTTTAATGTTCCCACTGCTGGGAATTAAGCGTCCTCTATCTAAGAGAGGGAATGGGTCGTAATCCACCACCCGGGCCCAGTGCGGATTGGTAAATGTCACATGTCTTCCAATTTTTGGTTTTAAGACATGCCGGTTTCCTCACGATGGTGATGAAATAAATTACAAAAATAATGCACCTGGCTGGGTTTGAACCCGCGACCTACAAATCGTAAATCGGGGCCGTTACCGCTCGGCCACCACTGTTCTCAAATTATAATAATAGTAAATAGGAATTGATATATTGAGAATTATTATTAAAAAAAAAAGGTAAAGTTTGTTTTTATGTTTTTTTGTTTGTAGGAGGTAATCTCTGAAAGTACTGGTCCTATTGCTAAAATCTTTTCACCGATAGAAAGCTGCTTTATTCCTGAGTGACATAGGCTATATTTTATGTACGCGGGCGAAGCCGCGAGCAAGCTAGTGTATTATAAATTAAAAAGAAATATTGTGGAGAAGAGATATTAATTTACATTACTAACTAACCTCAGGCAATTGATCCATATTGCCCTTGCCGACATCCTTGACGGTCTGCGAGTAGGCGTCCCACAGCCAGCACCCAGTGACACGGAAGATGTGACTGGTGGCAATACCTATGAATAACTTGTGTTGTTGTGTCACATAGTCCAAGATCTGTGGTTCTGGCTCTCTGTAAAATAAAAAAAATAGATGCGACGAGTGTCTATTTACAGTCTTCTTAAATAGAATCTCGTTCAAGAGAAAGCCTAGGCAAAGTGGCATTATAGTGACTATTTTTATTCATAAGTTCAAAATGAAATGGGTTCACATGATCAAAACCTGCCTTACAGACCTTTAACAGATAATCGTGGATAAACGTTGGAAACTTTGAAGCTGTGCCTCTAAGAAGATTATGAATGTTGATTAAAATTCTTACCCAGGTTTTGGTTGCGACTGATGCCTAACTGCAGAATATCTCACCGCGATAGTGGCGGCCCTTGATACTTCATATGCCACGTCAGTTAAGATAAGGACCCTGACGAACACCATGGTGCCATAGGATGCCTTCTCGTTCTTTGACTTCACGTAGGTTCCATCCTGAAAACATTGCATTAAGCATAAAATTATTATGAAGTATTTTCTCTGAAAATATTTTTACTTGAGAAGAAAAATTTGAAAAAGGTGAAAGCATCAGTGAGGTAAAAGTTAAGTATGTGATACGCGCGACCTCATTACCGAGACCTTACAAATTTATACGAAGAGAAGAGAGAAATCAAAGTGTCAAACATTTCCTAAAAACTTCTCTTAAACTTCTTTTCGTATTTCCTGATAGCTACAACCTGGGGGTCTTTAAGTCAAGAGGGAGTGGTTACTTCTAGGCAAGCGTGCTCCATTATCGACCACATCATCACTTACCAACAGGTAAGACAGTAGTCAAGGGCGAGCTTATAAAAAAAAAACTTACCTTCAAAACTTGAGCATTTTTCATCAACATACTTCTCCTCGGGATCCTGAAATGATCGAAACCTAAGAAGCCATTATTTGCGGTTTGGAAACCCATCTTGGGTCCAATCTCTCCAACTTTGATGCCAGGGAGAGGCATGTGGGTCTCTGTGTCACGAATTTGAACGAAGAAAGGATGCACTCCATAACATTGCCCCTTTGTGTATAGTTGGGCGACTACAATGCAGTGGTTTGATGTATGTGCCACTGAAAATAAAGAAATTAGAGATCAATAAATGAAAAGTAAGTGAAACTTGATACAAAGCTTTGCAATGGTTTTTATGCAAAATTTAGGCCGATTAGGGAGTTTAATAGATCCATACCAGGAAGATAAAAAAAAAACACTTTGCTACATTATCGAACAATAAAAATTAAGGCAAAAAAAAGCAGTGTTGTGGCAAATGCAGTCGTTATCTACTTTGGACCAAAATTTAATAAAAGCATATAAGGTAATCTTGGTCTACCCGTGTGCTAAAAATATATCATTCAAAGCCTGACGGAGTAACAAAAACATAGGTATCTATTAGACTATAATACTTAACAGTTTCTAAGATGAGTTCAGTGAGGAAGGAGTAAGGTGAGTTCGTTTCAGTTTATAAGTAGTTTTATAATTATAACTTTATTGATTAATAAATAAAAAAGTTATATAGGTAAAGTTACTCTACTTACATCCACCGGGCCACCACTTATAGGAAGTAAGGTTAGGACTATGGATGACAAATTCTTCTGTGCTTGGATCGTATGTGGCTGTTGTTTCCAATCCTCTCAAGAATGTCCCGTGGCCGAGTTCAGTCTGAAAAAATACGATAACTAAATTAAAAAAATAATAATATTGTCTCGTTAAATTTTACAAATTTAGATGAAGCCCTGAACTCTACACTAGGATTCCCTGTGTTGTGGGGTCCAGTCTCTTTCAATCCGTATTCGAAAGGTACAATAACAAAGACAATAGTTAACTAAACTGTATGATATGGTAACAAAATTTCAGTGGTTTGAGTGTGATGTAGTGTATGTAGTGTGGGAAGTGTAGTGCGGTTGGTGTAGTGAGTGTAGTGTTGTAGGTGAGAGTGCCTGAGTGCATGTAAGAAGGGTAAGAGTGGTTGCAAGTGTTAGTGTGATACTCGTATACCTGTGCGTTTATTGATTATACTTTTTTTTATTCTTTATGGCATTATTTTTAAGACGTCCTCTGTTTTTTCGTAACTAAATTGAGTAGCCAAAGGGCAATACTTTAGAGCAATTTCTTTTTTCTTAATTTTATAATTTTGTGAGTTTTATTTAATTTACTGTATAAGTAAGGTCCCATGAAAGCGAACGATCTCCTTCCAAAAGATTTATGTCACTTATTGAACATCTGTGTCATTTATTGAAGGGTTCTACAAACTACAATCAACCACTATAATACTCGATTTCTGGAAGTACTTTAACAGCATGTATAGCATAAACCTTACCCGTTCTCTACACACTCTCGGCCACAACACACTATCTATCACTACAGAATTCCGGTATAAGAGGGAAAATCCGCGGCTGGTGCAGAGAATATATCCGTGGCAGAAGTTATCTCGTCAAAATTGACCGTAGCCTTAGCAGACCCGTTAACGTTACACAAAGCACAGCCCAAGGATCAGTGACTCCCCAATATATGGCATACGTCAATTACTTACAAAAAATTGTAAGTATTGTTGTTCTCTTTACCAATACGCTGATAACACCTGTATAATCTCTATCAAAGATATTAATTTTAAAAAAAAAACTACAGTCAAATTAAATTTAAAATCTGCTAATCAATATTTAAAGTAAATATGATATGCTATGTTTAAAAACTGACCATCTATGCATGCGTATACTTTCTTCTTCTGGAGCAGGTTTTAATTTTTTATTTGGGCCTAGTCAAACTATCATTTCGTACATACCTCTCATTCTCTCTCTTACCTGTGCATAAGTTCCCAAGATTTGCATAGACATCGCCTTCGGCAGCCATTCCGCCAGCTGTTCTGGGTCTGACTGGCTCAGGATTGTCGGCACGAACATTCCCATGTGTAACATGAACGGTGAAATGTCTTTCACCACTCCATTCATTACACGGTACTTGTTTGTAGGCCTGTTGAAAGGTACATGTGTTTCAGACTAGCTTCTGTCAGTGACTTCGTGCGTGTGAATGTAGGTAACTATCCCAACTGAACATACTCCTGCGATAATAATATTCTATTCCAGGACATCGTCTACCCGTGTGCTAAATTTCATTCAAATCCTGAAGAGATAACAACAAACATACCCACAAACACAAACTTTCGCCTTCACGATATTAGTGTGATATCAGTGTTGGGCAATATGTAATCTAACTACTGATTAATAACTACGACTACATATTGTAGTTAGTAATCACAACTTCAAATTAAATTTAAAAAATCGTAAAAATGTAGTTAAACTTTTTTTATTACTAACTACAGATTGTAGTTGCAATCACGATTACAAGACTACTTTTTATAACTACATATTTAAAGGTTGATTTCTTTATTACTTGTCAATCAACGCAATAATAATATGTAATAAATATAAGTAGGTACATAATCATCTCCGACATGCATTCAATTCATATTCATAAAATAAATATACGTGAATTTTTTATACAGTCAGATTCCGTTTTTTTTATTTAAATTAAATTTTAGAGCCAGATTCAGTTTTGATAAATCAATCATTCTAACACATTACTTGTCTATTTAATTGCAAAATATAAGTTCTTAGTACTGAAATAAGCAGTAGTTATAACTACTAGATTACAGCAATCAAAGTAACAACTACTTCATGTAGTTTGATTATTGTAGTTAAGTTACATGTAATTATAACTACATGTAATCAAACTACTTGTAGTTAACTCTTTTAGTTGTAATTTGTAATCTGATTACAAAATAGTAGTTAACTACGCCCTACACTGTGTGATAATACAACATTATTTTTAGTAAAAGCGAAACCTGAATATAGTTAATTCAGAATCAGTAACTGAATCAATTTCAATCATTTTTACACCATTTTATATTTTTTCCCAAAAATATTTAAAAAAGGTCCCAAATTGGACACGTCCGACACTAAGCACAACACATGTCACGGAAGGTCATAGCGCTGGTGCCTAATGCACCAGCGCTCAGCTGGGTGCGGGAGCAAAACCACCCCTCAGTCGCCCGGATGGCCCGGTGACCATGTATTTGTGCGGACAACTTGGTAACATGATAAGTTTATGAATTTGTGATTTTACATGATACAGTTATGAAAATTTTTACATAGATTCTTTACATAAAAATACTAGACACGTGTTTCGGGTTTCGCATAAACTAAAACTAATGTTTTATAAGTATTATATAAATAAGAGTGAGTGAAAACCTGAGGGATCAAGAATATTGTTTGAAAGATTTTATGTGAAAAGTGACATGGCTTGAAACTCTAATTATATATCTAATTCTTTTTATCCTGCCATACTTTTCGGTTCTGTGCGTCTCTCAAACACCTAGGTGTTTCACGTCACTTTAGCAGGAAAGTTTTGATCATCAGTTTAAGTTTTTCTTCATAACGAGGCTACTCACCTAAAAGCGTCCATGGTATTGTGTCGTGCTGCATATTCTTTTAAACATTCGGCCAATATACAGGCCTTTCTGATAGCGTTCTCGTATCTCTCTTTATGGCTCAAATACTCCTCTGGTACATCATTCTCTGTACTGAATCCTGGTGTGCTGAGCACCATATTTTCTGAAAAGATGTCATTTTTATTAATGTCTATATCTTATGCAAAATACGTTGAACATATTTCGTCGCAGTTGTCTCTTGTTTTGCTATTTTTGTTTGTACATTTTTTGTAAGTTGGAATATTAAATTCATATGATTCTTTTGTAGTAAATTCTTTTTACCTAATTTAAATGTAGCAGGTAGGTATTTTCTAAAACAAGAATATGAAATTAATTTCCTATCTGTAAACAATGTTATCTAAATTAATCCCAGATTGTAAAATAATTGAACTTAATAAACTTAGATATACTTTGTGCAATAGTGATAATAAAATAACAGATACTTATAATCAAAGTTCAAGGACAATTACTTGTATTGTTTTATACAACAATGATGTAGTAATTAGATAAATAAAAACGAAAAATAAGATGACAATGAAACTAAATGTTTGACTATTACATTACCATAAGACAATGAATATAATAAATATGTTTTTTTACACCACCTGCTCGATAATGCCCTTTTATACGTCATACAACCATCACTTAAAGCAAGTCATTCTGTCCCTAGGGAGATAATGCAGTATGGGCGATCCCTAGGGAATAATGAGATTTGAATTTGGAACGTGAAAAATCGTCAGCATTATGTGAATTAAAATGTAGTGCATCAAACAAGTTTATTCAAATTTCAAACTGGCCACTAACAAAAAAACAACAATAATAAAAGTTTCTAAAAAAAAGTAATGAACAAGTGGGAGCGTTATAGAAAATTTAAACTATAGAATCTTTGAGTACCTAGTGAATTTTGTTTGTTTCAAATCTCAAAACATTTTGAGTGATAGTTAAGATTAACTCGTAAATAATACTTATATTTCTGTATTAAATGTTTTTTTTTATTAAATTGGCTTTTAATTATCTCACAGATGGTGTAAAAAGTAGAGTATCCAACACGGGGATAAAGCTGTCTTTGTCTTGGGCGGCTTGAATTCCTCACTTCACTCAGGTTTCTTTATTAACTCCCTCGCAATGCTCGGGAGTTAATTATATAAATCCCTCACTATCGTTCGGGATTAAAATTAGCAACCTTCGTTTCGTTCGGAATTCAACATCCGCCACCCGCGACTTAAAGACACTGCTTTATCCCCTAGTCACATAATCTACTATTATTGAGAAAACTAAAATAAACATGAAACTGCAGACAGGACTTACAATATCTTTTAAAAACATAATATCATCCATTTCATTATTCATCTTATTACAAACACGATTGGACGAGATCCCTTTTGTGCAGAGCTACATAACCATGTAAAATATTCTAATAAAGAATCCACTCACCGACTTCCTTCCTCTCCTGAGTCGCTTGTGCCCCTCCATCTATAAGATTTGTCAGCTCCTGAACATCGAAGGTGCATTTCTTCCTCTCCTTCACCAAGTCTTCACACACTTTATGCTCAGCCATATCTGTTGATGAACACCTTTGTACTGGTTCCGCGATTGTATTGGCACTTGCCAATTATCTTGCGTTTGCACTAAAGTTTGATAATGACTGATAAGATTACGTGGGGGGCTCCTAGTACAATACCTATATAAGAAAAAAATATTGACCGTGGTTCGATCGATCGAAAGAAAAGGAAGTTAGTGATAGCATGACGGTTGACAGGATAGAATGGAAGAAAGAAACGTGTTGTGCCGACACCAAATAAGATGGGACAAGGGCAGGAAGATGATGATGGTTCGATCGATCGAATGCCTATTGCGGTAGAAGACAAAGGCAGGAGATATGATATGGATAGCATGGAGGTGAATACTGGCGTGACTGGAGGAGGGTCAATAGATATTGATGAAAGAAAAGACATGTTGCACTAAAAAAATATTGAGAACAGAGCAAGAGGTTAATGATGGTAGGATGTAGGTCTAATATCGGCAGCCATAGAAATATGAAAGCCATAGAATAATGGTTGATCTCAATTATCAAGGCAATGGCTTTTTTTTGGTGGGAAAATCATCTTATGACAAATCGCGCTCTTGGGCGGAGCGCTCCTGTTACGTCTTTGCCTTCTTCCCAGGGCCCCGAGTTTCACTTTCACACTACCCGTGGCCCCAGTAGGCTTCGACCCTGCTGGGCCCCTACGATTTGCTGACATCTCCCTGAGGCGCGCGTGGAACAATACGCGCCGTCGACGACTTGGGCTCGGTCCGGACGGTTACCTGACGGTCGGACGGCAGGCTACCCATTGCTCGCCGTCCGCAAGCCCGCGCCCACGGGGTGACCGGATCAAGGCCCAAAACTAAACCAAATATTTTTATCGGTCACTCCCTACCACATAAGTGTAAACACTAGATGCACAACGTCAGATATTAAAATAAATCATCAAACCTTTATTTCAGCCCATATGACAGCCTTAGGAGCACATAATAAAATAAATAAACTATATTATAAATCAAATCATTCAATTAAAAAGTCAATAAGATAAAATATAAATAATATAAATAATAATGTTAGAAGTTAGTGATAGCATGACGGTTGACAGGATAGAATGGAAGAAAAAAACATGTTGTGCCGACCCCAAATAAGATGGGACAAGGGCAGGAAGATGATGATGATGATGAATATATATATTTAGATAATTTAGTCTATTTAATTCTTCTCTATATTATAATATATGTAACACACTGCGTCTACATCTTTCATCCAACTCTCTTGTCGCAGATCTGCTGGAAGAAATTTCGTTAGAAATAAGAAGGACCTTTGTACTCTTTTATCTGTATTTGTTCTTTTCGATTTTAAGTGTTTGTGTGTATATAAATAAATATAATGTAGCTACATATTTCTTAATTGTGTTACTCTAGCCCTCTATAAATGAAAAGGAAAACGTTGTAGATTTGTGGAATATGGGATAGATGCAGCATATGGAGTATATATTATGAAGATAGCGTTTTTTTTTGGTGGGAAAATCATCCAATGACATCCCCCGCTCTTGGGCGTAGCGAGAGGGCGTGTCAGACTTTTACTGACTAAAACCCACTCCTGTTCCTTCTTTACCTTCGACCCAGGGCCGAGTTTTCCTTTCAAAAACAAACCCTTGGCCTCGACCGTGCCGGGCCCCAACGGTTTGCTGACATCTCATTGAGGCGCGCGTGGAACAGTACGCGTCGTCGACGACTTGGGCTCGGTCCGGACGGTCGGACTCGCCGTCCGCAAGCCCGCGCCTACGGTGGCCAGAAATCGGGATCGGGATCCCGCGGCTAGGGCGGGCAGGGTCGCTCCCACGCGCGTGCACGTGTGGGGTCCTCCTTTTCTAGCATTACTGCTTCGCAGAAGGAGACGACCGCCTGCCACTCCTCCTCGCTCCGGACCGAGAGATCGAGAGAGGAGATCTCCCCCGCAAAGACACGACGGTTCTCTGCCCAAGCGGGGCACACTTCTACGTGTGCTCCACCGTGTCCTCCGGGCGGTCCACACAGTGGTGGCACCCGGGCGTTACTTCCGCACGAATCCGGTGCAGGAACTTCCCGAACTGACCATGTTCGGTACGAACCTGCGTCATGCGGAAGGTGAGGACGCCGTGAGGTCTTTCCAGGCACACCTCAAAGAGGGGACTTAACGCCATAATTATAGCATGCCCAGCACTGGGTTGCGATAGTCGCTGTCGCCATTCCACCATGAGATCCCGCCGGAATTCTATCCGCCATGCCGCGACTTGTCGCGGATGAAGATAGCGTAAGACCGTCTTTTTTATTTTTTTGGTGTTTTGAACAATAATAGGTAAGCTTTATAAATAGCTGCTTGAGTAATGGAAGGTACATAACACTTGTAACCTACAATATTTGCATAATAACCACACGCAAACATTGATGCCGAGTTTTTGCAGGCCAATCCTTATTTTGCTCGTTCATCGATTATTTATGTAAAAAGGCCAAATAACTGAAACTCGTCCTATAAAGTATTTTCTAGTTTCATTGGCAAACGAACTTTGAATACCATTCTATAAATTTAAATCTTATAAATTTTGAATTACTGTCCCATTAAATTTTAGAATCTTAGGTACTCGTATATTCTGCGTAGACATGTCTTATCTGACTTTTCTATAGAATTATGTATAGTTTACCCTTTTCGACGGCTACGGCGCAAATATCACTATTGCGCCTTGGAAAAAAAAGATTTTAAGGTCAGGAGATTCGTCAAGGTTCCCATAAATGGATACAAGCTTCCTCTATATGCTTATGTGTAATCCATCTTTCTCGCGAGCCTAGTAACTTGCCAAAAAGTACGTCAAGAGATACCTCATCTATATATATAAAAGGAGAAACTGACTGACTGACATATCAACGCACAGCCGAAACTATTGAGACTAGGAGCGTGAAATTTTGCACAAGGTTTCCTTTTATGACGTAGGCGAGCACTAAGAGAGGATTTTCCAAAATTCATCCCCTAAGAGGATGAAACGGGGGTCCAAAGTTTGTATAGAGAAACCGACTTTCACGCGGGCGAAGCCGCTGGCAGAAGCTAGTATAAACATAAGTATATATAGACAGAGTGGTGAACCGGGTTGATAGAGAACGGTTTGATATATATAGTAAAATAGCAAAATTAAGATATGCACAAGCATTATAGAACTATGGTGATTAGCTTTGAAAAATAGGTTGAACATTTTATTCTGTATTAATTTCTCTAAATCCCAGCTTAACTTATCTGTTCAGTACAATGATATTCACCAGCATACCAAGTAGGTATGTGCGTAAGTCACCGATGATAAACGTAAATAAGATGATTAGATTAATACCTACGAGTTATAAGCGTTGGATCAAAGTCTAAAGTGGCCGATATTACCTACCTTATTGGAATAAGATGATTAGATTAATACCTACGAGTTATAAGCGTTGGATCAAAGTCTAAAGTGGCCGATATTACCTACTTATTGAATATGTAAATAGCACAACGTACAATACATGCTGTTTTTGTACAAAAATGAATGCGTTAATTGCAAGATAATTGATGCAAAAGAATTATTTTGTTTACTATCGTAATCAAAAGTCGAAATTGGTAGAATATATTTACTTACATAAAGTTAGTGAAAGCAAGTAACATAGAGACTTGTTTTAATCCAACAGTTTTAGTAAGAAACTCTAAAACATAAGATTCTTCAATATAATAATTTAGTTCATAATTATTACTAGCTTCTGGCAGCGACTTCGCCCTCGTGAAAGGTTTCTCCATACGAACTTTGGACCCCCGTTTCATACCCTTAGACGGTGAATTTTCAAAAACCCTTAGTGCTCGCCTACATCATAAAAGGAAGCCTTGTGCAAAATTTGACGTTCCTAGTCCCAGTAGTTGCGGCTGTGCGTTGATATGTCAGTCATTCAGTTTCTCCTTATATATATATGATTCCGGGATTTTAGAAGATGTATTATCAATTTTATATACTTTCACGAACTTTCGGTAAATAATTATATTCTACCTATTCAGATCTCTGATCATAGTAAACAAAAGGGAAGATTAGGTTATAATAATATTGTAATTTATTATGTTACTTTGTGTGGGCGTCGCATGATCTCTTCTTCCATGCTCCCCTATCAATCAACATGCTACTGCTCATTCTCTTTTCATTTGAATCAATCTTCACAAAGTCCATTTATACAGGGGAATTCTATACAGGAAGGCAGTTTGACACAACCAAGAATTATGTTCTCTGCATTGAGTCATAGTAAGTATTATCTATTTATTTAGAACGTCATGTAACACAAAGGTACAAAGGCGGACTTAATACTTTAAGCATTCTCTACCAGTCAACCAAAGGTGATCGAGAGACAAGGTAAGTCCATAACAATAAAATGAAAAACATAAGGCATTAATATCTAATAATATTCAAATGGTCCCGCCTTTTCGGTTTACATTCCTTGGCACTAGATGGCACTACTATTAATTTAAATTAGTGACATCTATTGGATAATTTATAAACGTAATAAGAGGAAAGTCATGTTCTGTTTGACAGATCCCAGATCCGAAGCAAAGAGATAAATAAACACAGATCCACCATATAAAAATCGATAAAAAACTTACTTTGAATTGTTCAAAATGTATATTTTATCACTGTAATGTCCGTTTATCACCAAAATATAACTAATTAGAAGGAAAAACTAGCGTCTAACGGTATTTTATTTTAACTAGGTTGACTACTAGTAGATACGTGCGGTCATTACCACTGTTATAAGTACACTAACATACAAACAAATTCCTACCAAATATAGCAGGTTATGTTGAAGTTATCTTAAATTGACTCGACTTTGCTATCATCTGTTAACTCTCGGTTATTTGTACCTACTGGGTGTCCTCCTTTTGTGATTTGATGAACTCGATCTTTCAATCAACATAATTATATATAGGTACTGTGTTCTTACTAATGTTTAATTTGGTTAGGTTAGATTTTTATGATTTTGGTACTTATCTATGTAAACAGGGAACAATAATAATAGGGAATAATATTATTAATTTGACTTAATACGTACTATAGACATCCCCATTCATGAGGACCTCTTTGGAGGTCTGAGAACTAACGGCACATTATAAAATAAAGAATAACCACAAGTTCGAGTTTTAAGGTCTGGATAATTCTATAATAATGTAAAACATAGATAGAGTAGATACAGGAATAATTCATGCATAGATACTCGCGAATAAGAATATTATTCAGGTAGGCACCTACTAGGCACCTGCCCCAGCTTCGCAGAGCTGTTAGAAACCCTTGACATTCTCGGCTTTTCTATACTACAGGCTGTCTAAAAAAACTCACTTTTATAGATGCATAATTTTTTTTTTCTAGCCTATTCGGTCCCACTGTTGGGCAAAGACCTCCCTCCGTTCCTTCCATTGTTTCCGGCTTTGAGCCACTTCTTGTCAGTGTAAAAAATTACAAATATATTTATAAATACACGTTAAATTACAAAACCAGAAAGTGAAGACATGGGAAAATTGCTATTTGAAAATAACATTATTCAAATGTCGTCCTTCGCGGCTCTGACTCTCAGAAGTTGAGTAGGTAGGGGAAAGTGGTCACCCCACGTACACATTTTTATTTTTTACTATATGATTAATTGCCAAAATTATCTAGTGAATGTACCTTAGTGTAACAAATATATAGTAGTTAGTTACAAAAAAGTCTCAAACTATTATGTCAAAAGTTTAAAGAGTTATAGCCATTTTTCTACGACAAGATATTTGTACAAACGCTCCCCACGAGTGGGGAACTTTCGTACAGTAGGTGGGGGACACTTTCGCACATCATGGGATAGATTCATACAAAGTAATTAAAAATCCTATTAAACTCATTAACTTTCATTAAATCACAAAGAATATCGATAATCAGTAAAGTTATTAAGTTAGTTTTATTTTATTTTTTAGGTGGGAAAATCATCTAATGTCAAATCTCGCTCTTGGGCGGAGCGAGAGATAGTGTCAGACGTAAAACACTATTTTATCTTGGAAAAATTAGATATGATTGTCACATGAGCGAAGCTGCCGGCGGAAGTCCTAAAAATAAACGTACATTTATTAATCTATTTTAAGTAGTAGGTAATAAAAATATTTTTAATTCTAAATACTTAATTACCTTATTGTCAATTTTCACAGACGTTTGCGTGAGAGGATTTTAATTACTCTAAAATATACGCCCTTGTATAGTTAGGCATTTAATTTCCTGAATAAAAATTCTCTTTATAGACTTCATATCCAGACACTGTAAAACAAACAAGCATGCAAATTAAAAAAAAAATGTAATGAGCAGAGGTCGGAATTAGGTAGAGTTATTTATCTACTTAGACTGATTTCATACAGCGAAAGAATAAACTGGATATGCCTCAAATCTTGAGATTAATTTTAAAGAGCAGATTTTTTTTTATGACACTATCAGAGATATAGCAAAAAAAAATTCTTACTGCATTAATGACGAAGAGGAGGAAGTGTATAAATTTGTTAACCTCACCTCAGTTGACGTAGAGAGATCTTTTTCAATGAAAAATGCTAATAAAAATTGTATGTTAATTATTTTTGTTTTATTTGTCTCATTTATCTCTGAGATTTTTATTATTATTTATATGTAATATTGTTGGCCACATGAGATTTTTCATTAGAAATCCCGGGAAGATCCATATTAATATCAATATTTCGATACAAGTATATAAATAACTCTACCTAATTCCGACCTCTGGTAATGAGTATTTATTAGTAGAGTAGTTTGGGGTATTATGGCCTAGTCGGCTAATATGGTCCACAATATTTTCCCCGAAACAGTGGTGAACGTATTCGCCATATTAGTGTGTTCTTTCCCTTCGCCTTCTTAGGTGATCCTTGCGTTGGGGCAAGTGCGCGGGTGTCCAGTACGTGAAACTATCGGAAATGATGTAATTAAATGTTATTTTTTGGTAAGTTTCATTTATTCTAGTCCCTCACAATGTCATTGCTGCTGCATTATTAGTACAGCTATGTAGATAAACGTTTAATCTATAGTGTGGTGACTGTTTTTAAGAATATTATGCAGTGGCAAATCTAACATAAAAAATGTTAGATTTTTACTTGTCAAAAACGCCCTTGCGGCCATTATGGCTCACCAGAAAATGGCCAATATCTTTTTGTGATTTCATCTTTTGTTTGTTTTTAAGGTTAACCAATTTCACTAACGAAAGGCCAAACTTGGTGCAAGGTTTTTGTGGGAAGGCATTCGGCAATGTGTAAAATAAGAAAATGGACTCTAAATAAAAAATCCAAGCTCTATAAAGCACCCCGATTAACTTAAAGACCTTTTGGCAGCTACAAAAGAACTACCAGTCGATACAGCGTCTTGTGCAAAGCAGGGAAGACAACCTACAACACTTCAAGAACTAGAGAAATAATGTGGGCCATAATACTATCTACTACTACTGTCCATTCGTGGTTGCCTGGAAGAGATCGCGGAATGCGATAAGGCTGCCCATTGTATGTGTTTTAGATATCGTTCTTTAGCTTACAACACCGCTCAAGTCGAAAATTGGCAGTTTTCACATTTGAATGCCCTTAGATGGAGCTGCTCATTGCGCGTCTAACCATTGGTCACATGATATAGATTTCAGCCAATCAGAAGCCATAATTCGAAAAGTAGAGATAGCGTGCAAGTCGGTTGGCCTCTCAACACCGAACAGTTTTTTTTTCGTTTCCTGTAAAGTTGGTAAAAATGACTTATGTGGTGTTGTTAGCTAAGGGACGATGTAAGTTTTTCTTTGTTATGTTTCTTTATGTACCTACAATAAAGTATATAATAAATAAATAAATGTCTTAACACTATTCAAGATTACGAAAATATTTATTATTTTAATGTGCTTATGGATTAAATTGTACTTTGAAGTTAAACCTCAACTGTCTTATAGTTTATTAATATTAAGTTCTAAAACTGAATTAACCAATCAAGACTGTTAGATCTCAGATATTTTATTTTTTATTTCCAAAAAGGCTTATTGTGTGCCATATTACCCGAAATTACTCTAACATAGCACTTTGCCAGTAACAAATTTGAGTTATAAATAACCCAAGGAATAAAATTCTGCCTATAAACGAATTACCTTTTCCTCCCCTTATAATTTGAATTTTCAAAAACCCCTTCTTAGTGCTCGCCTATATCATGACAGGAAGTCTTGTACAAAATTTTCCAGTAGTTTCAGCTGTGCGATGATATGGCAGCTGATAGATTCTAGCTTTGGTCGGAACTCTAGCTTTTATAAAGCATAAAGCATAATCAGCCTTTTTTAATGTTCCCACTGCTGAGACTCAGGTCTCCTCTCTCTAGGAGAGGGAATGGGCCGTAATCCACCACGCGGGACCAGTGCGGGTTGGTGACACATGTCTTCGAATTTTTGGTTCTAGGACATTAGGTCTAGGTTTTGAGAGCAGTGGTGATGAAATAAATTACACAAAGTAATGCGCCTGGCTGGGCTTGAACCCGCGACCTACAATTCGTAAGTCGGGGCCGTTACCGCGACAATGGGTAGCTCGCCGTCCGACCGTCTGGTAACCGTCCGGACCGAGCCCAAGTCGTTGACGGCGCGTACTGTTCCACGCGCGCCTCAATGAGATGTCAGCAAATCGTAGGAGCCCAGTAGGGTTCGACCCTGCTACGGTTTGCTGACAGCCTACTGGGGCCAAGGGTCTGCTTCTAAATGGAAGACTGGGCCCTGGTATGAAAAGCAACGAAGGAACAGGAGTGGATTGTTAGTCAGTCTAACACACCCTCTTACTCCGCCCAAGAGCGGGGGGTGTCATTGGATGATTTTCCAACCTTCATTTAATTTAAAAAATATATTACTCGTAATATCGAATACGTTATGGAAAATTTAATTTTTCTTGGGAATCACAAGAACCCGTACCCATAATTATATCCATACAGATAATTTATTTATATTTTTTTCAGATACTTTACGTAACGATTATTTACTACGCACTTTTTAAATGTCAAAAATACTTTTTGATATTTTACTTTTTAATGCTAAAGATAACAAATTCAAATCAAAACAAAGTGACACAAACCCAGTACCTTGTCTACGTTAGTAACAAAATAGTGACAAACTGAAAATATTGATTAGCACATTTTAAAACAAACAACACAACTATGGAAATATCTACCGATTGTTTAGTCGAATTTAATCAGCATTCTATTTATTTATTTATTTATTGCACACATGTTGTGAATAGATGTTACATTATTGTATTGTCTCAAACATGGACCCTGGTAGGGCACAACAACATTTATATTGTTAATACCTATTGCATGCATTATACAAATTAATTAACACTACAAACATTACATACAAATTATCACAATTTCATACATTATTATTATACTGAGTCATTCGATATTATTATTATTCCTTACATCATTACATTAAATTAGTAATTTTACAATTATTTTCTCACCCATCCCAGTTATGGTGGCAGTTTTATCGGGGAACTCGAAAAAATTATTAGTGGTTCCTGAGCCTTATTTCACGAGGTCAATTAGAAGTTTGAGCTCTTCTTTTTTTTTGTCTTGGACAGTCTTTTTTCCTGTTTCTAACATTTTCTTGTACAAATTATTACCTCTCGCGGACCGCTTTTTGAAATCGGGTCGATGTAAAATATTAATAAATGATATTCCATAGGTAGTTATTTAAACGTGTAACGACAACAACCTGAACTCAAATACGCCAGTATACACGGTCTTTGATTCAAATGAAACGTTTAGAAGCCTTACCTCTAAACGAATCATTTAGATGATAAAAGACCCAAAAGCAGGAGTCCGACACGTTGGTTAGACCAAATCCGTTCTATACCAGAGACCACAGTCTGCAACGCCAACTACATCCGAAGATGAGGATAGGATAGGAATAGGGCAACATGGCGAAATATAGTCCACAACGAAGTTATTCGTCGTCGTCATAAGACCCTCAGCATTGAGGACAAATGGACGAAGCTGGAGGAGGACCCATGTTCCAAACTTCAACCATGATCAAGATTACAACACAGCCTGTATTCTGTGTCGAATAAAAAGTATTCTACATCAAGTAATTATGATACTTATTATCCTGATAATACGCCGATGATAATAATTCCTAACTGTCACGCGGGCTAAACTGCAAGCAAAGCTAATTTTATAATAGCAATGTACTTAAATACAGAAACCTAGTGGTTACCATACTAAGTTTCTGATCCGATGAAAAGGCAAAGTTCAATGTATTGTAATTTATGTAAGTTTTGTACCATTTTATTGCTTACCTAATGACATATGTAGACATAAAAATATCGATTGCGTTAGAACTTATACTATTGTTATTATGTACAGTATTTCCGTAGATTTATAATACTTCACAAATACCTACAAAGATAACCTAATCCATACCTTCATCTGGGTTACATATAGGATTATTGATTAAGCGGAGATTAGGTTATCATCATACTACGAGTCATCGAAGACTTGGGCTGGGTTCAGAAATCAGAAATCAGAAACGTTTATTTCAAATAGACCAATTACAGGCACTTTTGAATTGTCAAAAAGTCGGTCAGTCAAAAAAAGAAAAGAAGTGAAGCTAAATTGCACGTTCCAAAGCGTAGATCTCTATGGAGAAGAACGTGCAAGAAACTCCATGGACACTCTTTTAAATCATATTGTGAGTTACATAAATCTTGGTTACGTATTTCTTGTCGCTTCTAATATGTGAGCACAATGTAGATGAGTAAGAATAAAAACTAATTAAAAACATAGAAATTGAATTAAGCCACTGGCAGCTAAGAGATGACCAGTCTCAACTGACGGCACCCGTTCACGAGCATGACGCGTGCATCAGCCTCACTCAGCTCAACCATTTTGAAGGGAACTAAATGACCCAATAACACGTGCCACCATCAGCGAGACATTTGAGCATGACTAACTCTCAACTGCCATGCTCGTAATGTCAAACAAGTTGTAACCTAATAAAAATGCTCCATGGTACTTCACATTCACAAAACTTGAAAAAAAGTGCTTCTACATTATACAATGCTATTGTCTCCAAATGATAAGTTTTTCATTTGTTTTTATTTTTTTTAAGCTCAATTAAAATAAACAAATAAAATAAGAAACATTTCGAAAACAACAATACAAAAAGGGGAATAGTAAGTATCTCTTCCAATATTTATAAATGTATATATTAAAAAAAATAACAAAAACTAATTTGAAGGCTGTGGCTGTGGAGTTCTTACCAGACAGCCGGATGGTGAGCTACCCATCACAGTCACCAATCATCAGCATACCCATGAGCTAACCTATTGCTCGTCGTCCACAAGGCTGTGCTTTCGGTGGCTGGTTATTGGCTTGCGACTCCTGTGTCCTGACGGCCGGGGCGTCTCCCGTGGCGGCAGTTGGGGCGTGAGGATTTCCGATCTGTCATGGTTGAGGCGACCGCTTCCCATTCCCTCTTGCTCAGGACCATGTCCTGAAGCAGGGCCGGGCGCAAGAGATCACCGCCGCCAATCGCCTCAACGATAGCTATGACCCTCTAGCCCCCCTAGCCAAGTTACGGTCGTTTCGTTTGCCTCGAACGCCTCGAGTAGGCCACGCATCCGATTCCTTTGTTCTGACGTCATCTCAACGCTCAGTCACGTGGTCAGAACAAAGGAATAGGAGGCGTAGCCTACTCGAGGCGTTCGACGCAAACGAAATGATCGTAACTTGGCAAGGGGGGTAGGATGCGATTAGCTCCGTCCGTCCCGACCGGTCGCTTCCGTAGCGACGGTCACGGCTATAGGATCCCCACGTAGAGTCTGCGCCCCCTAAATTGGGCAGGAGCCGCTTGAGGGCAGCCCTAGCCCATTGCGATCGCCATGAAAACATATGACGTCAGACTTGTGCAGTGCCACCTCGAGTTCCAACACTTACCTTGACCTAACTGAAGAATGTTTACTGAAACTGAATAAGTATCTACTTATATAATTCGTGGAAAAGCTGCTGATCTTTTTTTTTCCCTTTTTATCTTACAGGCAGCAAAAAGTACCTAACCGATGGTGGGGTGACGTCCTTGGGATCCATAAGAGCCAGAATTTAACCCTGAGGTACGCCCCACCTCAGGGTTAAATTCTTGCCCTTTCCTTTTTCCAATTTATATTAATGACCTTCCTTACATATTGATACGGACGTCCAGCATGTCAACGAAAGTCTAGTTGTTTGTTCGAAATAATTCGCAATAACCTCTTACTATTAAGAAAGCGAACAAAATCAAATGTCTCAAATTTTTATCACCAAATATCCCTCAAATTGGCCTCAATTTACTCTAAGACGGCAAAAAACTTGGTGTTATTGTGGTAACTGTATTTTTAGAAATAACTATAGTTTCCAATTTTTTTTTTTTTTTTTTTTTTTTTTATTCTTGATAGGTTTGCGCTTGACCGCTAACTCACCTGATGGAAAGCGACGATGCGGTCGACGATGGAACGCGCTTACCTAGAAGTAACCTATTCACTCTTGACTTAAAGATTCCCGGGTTGTAGCCATCAGGAAAAACAGATTCCGGCAAGGAATTCCACTCCTTAGCTGTACGCACTATGAATGTGTTCGCAAAACGTTTTGTGCGTATAGGTGGGATGTCCACCATGTACCGGTGGCGCATTGCCGTACGCCTGGTGGTCCGATGATGGAACGGGCTAGGCGGAATTAGGTTATGCAATTCCGACGCACACTCCCCGAAATGCAACCGGTAGAAAACCGACAGGCTAGCAACTCTGCGTCGATGCTCAAGACTTTGAAGCCTCGACTCAACGAGTGCATCATTGCCAATGATCCTCTTGGCTCGCCTCTCAATTGCCTCAAGTGCATCAAGCTGGTATCGGGCAGATCCGTCCCAAAGATGAGAGCAGTACTCCATACACGATCGAACTTGCGCTTGATAAAGTTTGAGCAGCTGTTCCGGCGTGAAGTACTGTCTGACCTTCGCGAGGATTCCCAGCTTTTTTGCTGCCAGTTGAGCCTTTGCTTCGATGTATGGCCCAAAGTTGAGTGTTGACGTTAGCGTAACACCAAGGAGATCAAGATGGTCGGTTATTGGCACGGTTACGCCCCGGAAAGTTGGAGCAGGGCTGAATTGGCTCCTTTTAGCGGAAAATAGACACGCCTGGGTTTTAGCAGCATTGAACTTGACCAAATTGGCATCGCCCCATTCAGAGACTGCCTCCAAGGACAAGTTCAAGCGCTCGACCATAGCCTCTCGGAGAGACTGGATCTGTGACCCACTAGCCTGCGCGCTGGATATGTAACTCTCAGCAACAGTGCTGTCGTCTGCATACCCAAAGGTACCGGGCTTAAGCAGATCATTTATGTGCAGCAAGAACAATGTTGCCGAGAGCACTGACCCCTGAGGGACCCCGGCATTAATGGCCATTTGACCGGACGAGCAACCATCGATGACCACTCGGATGGACCGGTCACTCAGGAAATCTGCAATCCAAGCACACAAGCCAGCAGGTAATCCGAAAGAAGGAAGCTTACTAATAAGGCTTTCGTGCCAGACCCTATCGAAAGCCTTCGAGATATCGAGGGAGACGGCAAGAGCTTCCCCGTGTTTCTCGATGGCCTCACTCCAGATGTGGATGGCATACGCTAGAAGATCACCAGTTGACCGATTTCGGCGAAAGCCGTATTGTCGGTCACTTAGGATGTCATTAGCTTCTAGGTATGCCAGGAGCTTACTGTTGAGTACACGTTCCATTGTCTTACAGAGAATGGACGTTACTGAGATTGGCCTGTAGTTAGCTGGGTCAGCCCGACTACCCTTTTTGGGCACGGGCTGTACGTTAGCTTGCTTCCATGCAATCGGCACTTTTCCAGCCTCAAATGAAAGCCGAAATAGGCGTGTCAGGATCGGAGACAGTTCAGGCGCACACGTTCTTAGAACAATTGCCGGTATCCCGTCTGGACCGCTAGCCTTGTTCACGTCAAGGTTACGCAGCACCCTACGGACGTCCTTCTGATGGATGCGAATATCCGACATACTCGTCTCGCAACCATCAGGATTAACAGGGGGCCGCGCGTCACCAGAATCTAGACGCGAAGATTCCGCGAAGAGAGAGGCAAACAAATTTGCTTTCTCCTCAGCGGTATGGGCCAGCGACCCGTCGGGTTTCAGCAGTGGCGGTAGTGAGGGACGGCAGAAGTTCGATTCAACCGACTTAGCCAGGGACCAAAACGCCTTACTACCAGCAGGGTATGATGCGAGTTTGTTCCCGATGCGGCTAATGTGGTCGAACCGAGACCTCCGCATCACCTTCTTGCAAGACTTGGCAGCTCTGTTGAAGGCTCTCTTCTTCTGACTCACGTCACTCGCCTTATGCATACGAGCGTCGGCCCATGCCCGGTATGCCGTGTGCTTAAGCGCGTTAGCGCGATCACACTGCGCACCAAACCAAGGGCGAGCATGGCCAGACATTGTTACGTCAGAGAATGGAATGTAAATTGCAATGGGATACTCATATTAAAACACTCTCAGGTAGATTAAGCTCAGCTGAATATTAAGTGACTGTGCTGTTGTGACAGTGAATTGAATTGTAAGTGACTGTGCTGTTGGTGTGCTTATTATAAATAAATAAATACAGTAAGAAATAAATAAATTAAAAAAATAAAATAAAAACCCGACTGCGAAAAAAGTAACTTTAAAAAAAAACTGAAAAGAAAAAAAAACTAGTTCAGTCCAGTAGCGTAGAAATCAATTTAATTAAAACAAAACTGGAACAATCGGGATCCATATTATATGGAATGATTTTGGTCTAGATTATTTTAATAGGTCCCGACTGTTGCAATCCCTTCTTGCAGTCGGGTAACAATAAGGTAATGCACAGATGTAGCCACACACAGCTAGGTTAATTTGCTTATTTCCACAGTATTATGTCTTATGGCACTTTGCTATGGGGGCTTGCAGCTGACCTAGACTCAACCTATATAATGCAAAAGAGGGTTGTCTTAGCTATTTACAAAATGGGTCCTTCAACGAAACCGATATATAGAGCCTGCCTTCACTTTATATTTTAGATAGTATTCTGTACTCGTCTTTCGCGAAAACTTAAAACTATTTAAAATATAAATAAATGCAGTAAGTAAACATGAAATTGTAAAACCAATGAATCTCGAATAACCAAATCTCTAATTCACCAATTCGAGTAATTTAACAACAAATGCACGCTTCTACGAATAACTTATCGCCGAAGCCATGCGACCTCGCTTAAACAAACCTCTTACGAAAAGACATCTCCAAATTATTAATATATCTCTTAAAATCTGTATTTTTCCTTTCAACTCAATTTTTCGTTATTCGAGATTCCATGACTGTGGCGTTAGGTTTTTCGTAGCAGCGTGCATTCGTTGTGAAGAGTTTCCTATTAGTAAACATACGGGGTCGTGTTATTCGATATTACAGTGTTTCTGAATTATGTAATTCGAGATCGCGTGGCTACGGCGTTAAGTTATTCGTGGTAACGTGCATTCGTTGTTAAGTGTTTTGGATTAGTAAACTTACGGGAACGTGTTATTTGAGGTTACACTTTTCTGAATTATGTAACACACTCGAACCATACAGTATGACAAGTCTTATCACAGACTTGTAGATTTTACCCTTCAACAAGTTGTTCCAGTAACCTGTTGCCATTTCATCCATCCTGAATTGATCCGATGTGTTACGTCTCGGTCTACCTCGCCATCTCCTTGGATAAGCGACCCGAGGTACCAATAGTCGGAGCAGCCCCCCTAGCCAAGTTGCAAACGATAAACGTGAACGCTTAGTAATCTCCAATAGATTTTCAACTTTATACCTAAGAGCATAAAGTTGAAAATCTATTAAAGACTACTAAACGTTAGCGACCGGAACGAACGAAAACACTACGTAATCTTCAATAGATTTTCAACTTTATATCCAATAACATAAAGTTGAAAATCTATTAAAGACTACTGAGAGTTTACGTTTATCGTTTGTGACTTGGCTAGGGGGGCAGATCGGTATGGGCGTTCCAGCGAGAGTTAAAGGCACAAGGACCGGAGAAATCGCCGAAATCGCAGAAGAAGAACAAACAACAAAAGAGCCTCTTCCTGGTTGTCCGACGTCAGAGTGTCCATTATCATCAGGAAGAGGTTTTTTTTTATGTGGGAAAATCATCTAATGACAAATCGCGCTCTTGGGCGGAGCGAGAGATAGTGTTAGACTTTTACTGACTAAAAATCCACTCCTGTTCCTTCTTTGCCTTCATCCCGGGGCCCCGGGTTTCGCTTTCACACTACCCGTGGATCAGGAAGAGGTAAGGGCTGAGAGCCGACCCTTGATGTAAGCGCGACAGCCACATTGAAGCTGCCAGTGTTGCCCACTGGAGACCGGACTTCGGAACTGCATTGACTGTACATCGCTCGGATCAACTGTACATACTTCACAAGCACACCTTTCTCCTTAAGGGCCCACCACAGAACCTCACGAGGTACTCGGTCATATGCCTTTTTGAGATCAATGAAAATAGTTTAAAGGTACAAAAGGAAGATATCACAGACTATGTAACTAAGATGTTAAAATTAAAATGTAAAAAAATAATATTGTGTGCTTTTCCATATTTTGAACAATTGTCAAATAGACAAAATAATTATATTCATATGCTTAACAAACATATGTACTTTTTAGTTAGTCACTATAGTGACAAGTTTATGTTTTTTGACACCAACATTTTTGTTGACCATTTAAAGTCGACCAGGGGTACAACGTATCTGCCAATTAGTTATAGACACACAATAGCAAGGCTATTAGCTTATTATATTAATAACACAAACATAAGTAGTATGTCGAAGTCTTGTATAATTGACACCGCAGTGTTTAGTAATTATACTAATAATCATGTGGTGGACCAAATTAACGGTAGCACAATTGCTATGAATACTTTTATGAAGTGTACGAAGGAGGTTCCAAGTATCACTTTGGAAAATTCTTTATTTAACGTGGAGGCTACAAGTAATTGCAACTCACTGCCAGGTGATAATATTATAGATTTGGAACAAACTCCGGATCATTTAAACTAGTTCATAAGACAACAGAGGGTACCAGAAACACCGTAGTTATACCAACCATCAATAAGGTATCTTCTTGCTCTCAAATAGTTAAGCAGCAAAAGGGGTCTCAGCAGCATGAATTGAAATTGTTTCATCAAAATATTCAAGGTATCTCTTCTAAATTATTAGAAATTGAAATGTTATTGGAAAGAACAATGTTTGATGTTGTATGTCTTAGTGAACATTGGTTGAAGGACTACCAGGGGCTACTCAGTTATGAAAATTATACTGTGGGTAGTTGTTTTAACCGTAAATCAATGCTGCGTGGTGGTTCCCTAATCTTGATAAAAAAATGCTTAAAATTTAAGCAACGTAATGACATAGTTAACTTGTCAACGGAACATTGCATTGAACTGTCCTGTGTTGAGCTGGATAAGCATGTTATAGTGTGCGTGTACAGACCCCCGAACCCTCAGAACTTTAGTCTTTTTGAATCAACAATGGAAGATATTTTAACCAAACTTGCAGATAGTAACAAATCCATAATTATTTGTGGAGATTTTAATATTAATATTTTGGAGAATAATTCAAATAGCAGCAGATTTTTAAGCCTTTTTAAATCATTTAATTTGACTAATGTTTTTAAAGAGCCAACTAGAGTAACTCCAACCTCTGCTACTTGTATTGATAATGTTTTCTGCAATTGTGACTATTTAGATAAAGCCATAGTAAATTATCTTCCGTCTGATCATAGTGGACAAACGGTAGCTTTTAAGTCTCACGCAGCCTTGGAAAAAACTTTAATTCAATTTAGGCCAATTACAATTGGCAAATTAACAAAATTTAATAGTAACTTAGAAAATAAGTTAAATGTTCTGGGCCATGATATTGATGATGCAAATAAATTTTATGATAATTTCTTTTCAGTGGTACTCAATGAATTTAATACAGCATTTGAAAAGAAGTCGAAAAATATTTTCCCTAAGTTTGTATTTAGTGACTGGGCGACTAAAGGTATTAGGGTAAGTAGGGAAAAACTATATGAGCTGTACGGCCTTAAGCCATTCTTCAACACTGAAACCTTTAATAAATATGTAAATAGATATTCTAAACTTTTCAGAAAGATTTGCAAGGTAGCGAAAGCCCTGTACATTAGCAATAAGATCAAATCGGCAGACAATAAAATTAAGGCTGTGTGGAAAGTTATTAATAGTGAAACTGGTAGGAATAAAGTACGCAACACGGATTTTTTATTGGAGACTTCACATGGTCCCAAAAGCTCTAACATAGAAGTAGCCCAGGAGTTTGTGAATTATTTCACCGATATACCTCTTAGGACAACGGAAGCTCTAAATTCCTCCCCTGAAGCTTCAATTGCTTTATTGAAAGCAAACTTACCAGGCTGTCCGGTTGAATTTCAATTCAAACATATAAACCCTTTGACAGTCATAAAGGCTTTCCAGCAAATCAAAGTCAAATTAACCGAAGACCTATGGGGAATGTCTGTTAAAGTATGCACATCCATAATTGAGACCATAGCACCATACTTAGCTTTAATATTTAATTTGTGTGTGGACCAAGGAGTCTTTCCAGATATAATGAAATACAGTAAGGTTATACCACTTTTTAAATCTGGTGACCATAATGACACTAATAATTACAGACCTGTATCAGTATTGCCGGTTTTCAGTAAGGTGTTTGAAAAAGTTATGCTTAATCAAATGCTTTACCATTTTAACAGCAATAAAATCTTTCACGATCAGCAGTATGGTTTCACCAAAGGACGTTGTACGACTGACGCTGGTGTCACTTTATTAAAACATATATTTGCAGCGTGGGAACAAGCCCAAGATGCGATAGGAATTTTTTGTGACCTCTCAAAGGCTTTCGATTGTGTTAATCACGAAACCTTGCTTTTAAAGCTAGAACATTATGGGCTAGGTAAACTTGCACTCGGCTTGGTAAAATCTTATTTAATTGATAGGCAACAGCAAGTTCAGATAAACGGTGTCAATTCTCCGGGTTTGAAAGTCAAAATGGGTGTACCACAAGGCTCCATATTGGGTCCTTTCCTCTTTTTAGTATACATAAATGATCTACCACATCTATTAAAAAAACAACCACATATTGTATTGTTTGCTGACGATACGTCGTTAATTTTTAAGATCAATAGACGTTCCACAAACCGTGATGACGTAAACAATGCTCTACAGCAAGTCCAAAACTGGTTTACTGTTAATAATTTAGTATTAAATGGAAAAAAAACTAAGTGCATAAGATTTGCGTTACCGAATGTTAAAAGTAATTACTCCGACATAGTATTGAACAAGGAGAAACTCGAATTCGTCGAAGATACGGTTTTCCTAGGGATCACGCTTGACTCGAGGCTACAATGGGGTCCTCATTTAACATCTCTGGCAGGTCGGCTTAGTTCGGCAGCATATGCTGTCAGAAAAATCCGTCAATTTACTGATGTAGATACTGCGCGACTAGTTTATTTTAGTTACTTTCATAGTATCATGTCTTACGGTATTTTGCTATGGGGACGGGCTGCAGACATAGAGTCTATTTTTATTCTGCAGAAGAGAGCTATCAGAGCCATATATAATCTTCGCAGACGCGATTCTCTTAGAGAACTATTTAAGGAAATAAACATCCTGACGGTCCCTTGTCAATACATTTATGAAAACATTATGTATGTTCGGAAAAATATTCATCTTTTTACTAAGATAAGTGACAGGCACAATTTTTATACTAGGAATAGGAACAAATTAGATCAACCTCGATTCAGATTGGCAAAAGTACATAGTTCTTTTATGGGGTACTGTGTAAAATTTTATAATAAAATACCAGTTGAGATTCTACAACTAAATGAGTCCTAAAACATGCATTAAACGCACACTATGTAGACAAGCGTATTATAAACTGGAAGATTATATCCTTGACAAAAACGCTTGGCTAAATGCCGGTTCTGCTCTACAGCCACAGCCTTCAAATTAAGTTTTGTGTTTTTTTTTTTTTTTTAAATATATATGTTTCTAATTATTGGAAGAGATACTTACTATTCCCCTTTTTGTTTTGTTGTTTTCGAAATCTTTCTTATTTTATTTTATTTGTTTATTTCAATAGAGCTTATGATAATTTATTACCTTTTGCATTTGGAAACAATAGTATTGTATAATGTAGAAGCACTTTTTTTTTCAAGTTTTGTGAATGTGAAGTACCATGGAGCATTTTTATTAGGTTACAACTTGTTTGACATTACGAGCATGGCAGGTGAGAGTTTGTCATGCTCACTCAAATGTCTCGCTGATGGTGGCACGTGTTATTGGGTCATTCAGTTCCCTTCAAAATGGTTGAGCTGAGTGAGGCTGATGCACGCGTCATGCTCGTGAACGGGTGCCGTCGGTTGAGACTGGTCATCTCTTAGCTGCCAGTGGCTTAATTCAATTTCTATCTTTTTAATTAGTTTTTATTCTTATTTATCTACATTGTGCTCACATATTAGAAGCGACATGAAATATGTAACCAAGATTTATGTAACTCATAATATGATTTAAAAGAGTGTCCATGGAGTTTCTTGCACGTTCTTCTCCATAGAGATCTACGCTTTGGAACGTGCAATTTAGCTTCACTTGTTTTTTTTTGACTGACTGACATTTTGACAATTCAAAAGTGCCTGTAATTGGTCTATTTGAAATAAACGTTTCTGATTTCTGATTTCTGATTTCTGAATGAATACCATGTGCGCACCTCTGTATTTCTCGCACAGCTGGGGTATAGCAAAAATGGCATCCTATGTACCCCGACCAGGCATAAAACCGAATTGGTTCTGTGTTTCACTCTCTTCTCTCAGCCTCCTTTCAATAACAATATAGTGTAGATCAGAAAATATTGTACCAAAAACTACAATAAAAGTATTAATTTAAAAAACCGGACAAACTCGAAGGAAAGATTTCCCTAACTTTATCCAACCGAAATTGAATGTGGTTCAACACAGTCCCAGATATCAATCAGTCTTGCTATACAAAAACTTACCCGCAGAATTTAAAACCATAAATAGTGTAAATTTATTCAAAAACAAACTCAAGGCATATTTATTGAGGAAGGGCAAATACAGTGTTGATGAGTTTCTAGAGGACAATGACAAAGAAGAAAATACAGAACAAGAGGATCAAAATAGAAAATAATCTATTAGTCTGCGGATTCAAGTGTTCTCACTGATACATTATAAAAAGGGGAATATATATAGAAATATGTGTAGGTATATATCATAGAGGGCCGAATGTAAATAAGTGATAATTTATGTTTCTGAGAAAACAAATTTTAATAAGGTATTTATTATTGACACATTCATTTGTACACTAAATATAAATATAATTGAACAAACAAACCCGGCACAGATGTTATAAACTCTTCCAAAAAACTTTATACAAAATAAAAAGTGTTCTAAGTCTATATCGTAAATTCATTTTTGTATAATTGTTATCACAGTTTCCCCTGCATGAAGGGTTTAAGATACTTGTGGAAGCTCTGGTTGACGGGCTCCGCGTTGAGAGGGCTCCTCCGCGCTTCCTCCATCAGCCGCTCGTACACGCGGCCGTCGTACGCCCCCAAGGTTGATTGGAGCAACTGTAAAATTTAAGAAAGATTTTGTATAGGTTTTTTATCGGTGAAACTTCAAAGACAAAATCAGTAAAGTTAATTTGAGGCTAACAAAACAAAACCAAACAAAATATGAATACTGACATTTTCTTCAAATATTTATGTACTTACTGAAATATTTTGTATTACTGCGCAATTATTATTTATTATAGCTAGCCCGTATTGTCCCACTGCTGGGCAAAGGCCTCCCTTCATTAGGGAAGAGTTAAGCAGTGCTATTCTCTAAGAAAACAGCCTTAAGCGCAGCCCTGGCCGCAGCGACGAAATCCAAATACGCACTTAGGATTAACAATCCAATGTATAGGTCCATTGGATTGTTAATCCTATGTACGTATTTGGATTTCGTCGCTGCAGCCAGCGCTGCACTCAAGGCTGTTTTCTCAGAGAATAGCCCGACAGGTCGTCCCGCCATCTCCTTCGTGGACTGCCGCGGTACCGCGTCGCTGTGCTCGGGCACCAATCCTGCGTTTCACGGCCACTTAGTTCGTTAGACATGCGGCAGACATATTCTCCCTAATCCCATTTAAGTACTTACCTCATCAATTATATCAAAAGCATCCACCAGTCCGATGGTATTAGGTCTTATTTTCCTCAGCAACTCCTCGTACCAAGATCTCAAGTGTATCACATCCGCATTCGATATCGACGTGTACTAAAGAAAACAGAAAAACTTATATACGTCAAACGATTATAAAATTTAAAAAAAAACTTCCTGATTGGTTTTAGACTCTACTGAAGCCGATCCAAAAGCAAGTCTGTTAAAATTCCCGAAAATAGTACTTATTAGATAAGTATCAGCAACAATAAATAGGAAATCACTCTGGTTATCATCATCATCATCATTTCAGCCGATAGACGTCCACTGCTGGACATTTTGACATTTTTTGACATTTTATAACATACTATGGGAAAGTATAGATAAATACACGCCAAAGGGTAAACCTAAAAATAATTGCTATCCAGCTTGGTTCTCGACTTCGTTAATTAAACTTCTTAAAGAAAAGCACAAATACAGGACTCGTTTCAGACGGTACAAAAACCCTCGGGACCACGATACTTTTGTTTCTCTACGGATGCGAGCTGGAAGAGCTATGGATGACTGTTTTAAAGATTACATAGAAAGAATTGAAAGTGAATTAAAAACAAATGTCAAAGTTTTTTGGCGTTATACTAAGTCAAAAAAAACTTTCAGAGGTGTTCCAAACCAGGTCTCTTGGGGTGATCGTGTTGCTGAGGGTGGTAGTGGTGTGGCTGATCTATTTGCAGACTATTTTGCGTCTGTGTATGGTGTTAGTCAACAGCCTAGTAACTTGTCTCCGGGTTGCTCTTCATCTAATTATAGTATGTATTCCATTGGCATTAGTGAAAATGACGTTAGAGATAGTATCAAAAAGTTAGACCTTAATAAGGGAGCTGGTCCAGATGGGCTTCCTCCTATTTTTATTCGTCTATGCATGGATGCTCTTATTATACCACTTCAGATAATATACAATAAATCCCTTGAGGAGGGAAAATTTCCCGATTTATGGAAAATCTCACATGTTATCCCCGTACATAAATCTGGTAGTATGAATGACGTAACTAACTATAGACCAATCTCTATTATATCTCAATTCGCGAAAATGTTTGAGGGTCTTATTTACAACGTAGTTTATTCTCACCTCCGCCATATAATTAGTCCGAAGCAACATGGTTTTGTGTCTAACCGTTCTACTATGTCTAATTTACTGATTTACACTGCTTTCATTGGTAACGCTTTTGAAGCTAGGGGTCAGGTTGATGCTGTGTATACAGATTTTGCAAAAGCCTTTGATCGTGTTGATCATTCAATTCTTTCTATGAAATTGAATTGCGCTGGTATTCATGGCTCTCTGTTACGATGGTTTGAGAGTTACCTAATTAATCGTTCTCAAATAGTTGCCCTGGCGGGATATGAATCTGCACCTTTTTCTCCTGGTTCTGGTGTTCCACAGGGCTCTAAGTTAGGCCCATTGCTTTTTTTGGTATTTTTGAACGATCTTTTAGATTTAATAAATTGCAATTGTTTAGCTTATGCTGATGATTTAAAAATTTACTGTAGGATATCTGATCTCAGTGATTGCATTAAGCTTCAAAGAGATCTTGACATCCTTCAACAATGGTGTTTCAACAATAAAATGACGCTAAATGTTAAGAAATGCCAAACTATAACATTCACGAACAAAGTGAATCACATTAGATTTGATTATCATATAGATGGATCTGTTCTGTGCAGAGTATCTGTCATCCGTGATCTGGGTGTACTCTTTGACAGTTCCCTATCCTTTCGTGATCATGTAGATACTATAGTTGCCAAGGCTAAGAGAATGCTTGGCTTTATAATTCGCATGTCAAAACCTTTCCGTAATCATAGCAGCATTATTCTTCTCTATAACGCACTGGTAAGAAGCTCCTTGGAGTATTGTTCCTCTATTTGGTCTCCCTATTACTCAACCTATACTAATAATGTTGAATCTGTTCAGGCCCGTTTTGTTAGGTACCTGTGTATGAAGAATGGGATCCGAAAAGCTATACCAGATTACAACGATAGGTTAAGGCACTATAAGATGGTTAGCTTAAAAGAAAGGCGGATCCATTCTGACTTACTACTACTTCATAAAATTATAAATGGTTCCATAGATGCGGAGTTGGTTAATTATTTTAACTTTAGGGCTAGCCAACGCAGCAAGCGACATCATCGTATTTTTCAATTGCCTACATCCACCTTAAATATTACTTTTAATAGTCCTCTTACACGTATGGCAAGGCTTTATAATGAAAGGTCCAACTTGATGGTTTACCCTATCGATGTCTTCTCCATGAGTTTCGCTTCATACAGACGCTGCCTATATAAACAGTGCGAATAATGTACGTCTTTGTATTTCGGTGTGTTTTTGTCTTTGTAGTGTTCTAGATTTAAGTATTCTGGACACACTTTTTATTCTGTGTTTGTCTCTAATGTTCATTTGGTAAATGTCATGCATACCTGTTATTTGCATGGTTACTGAAATGCCAATTTTAGATATAAGTTTATTTGAATTGTAAGTGACTGTGCTGTTGGTGTGCTTATTATAAATAAATAAATAAATAAATAAATAAATAAATAGGCCTCCCCCAAATGTCGCTACAACGAACGATCCTGTGCATCTCGCATCCATCGGATTCCCGCAACCTTCACCAGGTCATCGGTTCACCTTGTAGGGGGCCTTCCAACACTGCGTCTTCCGGTACGCGGTCGCCACTCCAGAACCTTTCGGCCCCAACGGCCATCCGTTCTACGAGCAATGTGCCCTGCCCATTGCCACTTTAGTTTGGCGATTCTTCGTGCTATGTCGGCAACCTTGGTTCTCCTGCGGATATCTTCATTTCTAATTCACTCTGGTTTTATCCAGGACAAATCCCATGTATACACACACTCTTAAGAATAAATGCGATGTGCAAATAATTATAAAATTTTATTTTGAATATCCAGAAACAAGTAGTTCATAAGACACTGAGTGCCTGCAAAATAAATATGAGCAATAATTCTAAGAACAAAAAGACATAAATAATATAATTGATTTACAGGCGTTTAAAGGGCTTTGATTAATAACTTTTTTATATGAGCTTCTTAAAGTTATGTAAAAATAGTTACTAAATATATATAATAACAAAACGGAACTTGGTCAGCTATTCTGACGACAGGTTGGCTGACCACTTCAGCCAACCTGTCGTCAGAATAGCTGACCACTTTATTTCTGTGATATCTTTCTTAACGCAAATATTTATTATGGCAAATATTTCATTATAGGTACCTACTAGTCACTGACGTATCTACCAAAGGGCTAGACGGGTCAGTGCCCCGGGGCCCCCAAGGTTGGGGGCCGCAAGACCTCATTAACAAACCTCTTATTGAACCTATTGAACTAACGAAAAATTGTTCCACTTTTAAAATCGAAATAACAGTTGTCATCTAACGTCATAATACGTCAGTGCATAAAAATCTTAAATTATAATATAAAATAGTATAAAATCGAATAAAAAACCGATTTTACTATCGGCATGCATTTATCTTGGCCGGAATCGCGTCGCGAGTGCAGTTACGCAGTTTTTAATGGATAGTGATCAAGACCAATATGAGAATTATGATGCAAACTTAAACATTGATACATTAGATGACCAAACACAATTGAATAACGTTATAGAAATGAATACAATAATATCAGCGGGAAAACGCCCAAGATCTGAGAATAATCTAGAATGCTGGCAAACTGTAAGTAAAAACAACTCTAAGAAGAAGGCAAAACTTAGCAAGGATATGTCTGTGGAATCACCAATACAAGTCACTGTAACTTCCAAAGAAAAGATGCCCAAACAATTTGCGCTTGCAAAATTACTAAAACAAAATAAGATAATGGATATTGACAAAATTAAATATATTAATCCATATAAGTTGCTGGTAACGTTTAGTAACAAAAATAGTGCAGAAAATTTTCTTTGTTGTCCGGTATTTAGTGACCTTGGTTGGCGAATACAAAAAACCTGGGAGGTTGGTCTATCGTACGGAATTATTAGAGATATCGAATTGGGCTTATCTGAAAAAGAACTCGTGGATTATATGAATTGTGAGAAGGAAATTGTATCAGCTAAACGACTCAATAAAAAAGATGGAGATGAATGGGTTCAAAGTGAAACTTTCAGAATAACTTTCAAAGGTTCTTCCTTACCTTCACATGTATGTCTATTTGAGTTGAAAATAAGAGTAGAACCGTATACGTTTCCTGTAACGCAATGTTCCAAATGCTGGAGATTTGGGCATATTGCTAAAATGTGTCCAACAAGTAAAATAGTATGCCCAAAGTGTTCTAACTACCATAATACTTGTGATACAACTACATTCAAATGCCCTAATTGCTCAGGCAATCACGTGGCAATGTCGAAACAGTGTCCTCTGTATAAAAAAGAAAAGCGTATCAGAGAATTGATGTCAGAGCACAATTACACTTATCAAAAAGCCTTATCAAAGTATTGGGAGTCTCCCTCATTCCATACACCAAGAGTTGTACGTGATCCAAGTCCAATCCTGGAATGTAGAAGTATTCAGGCATCCGAAAGAAGCAAGCAAGACTCAGTATCTTCTTTACAAGAAGTTTACATGGAAACAATCGATACTAATATTCCTTCAGGTTCAGACAAGATAAAAAACAAAAAGAAAAGTACCAAGAAGAAGAAAGTACCTTATAAAATAGCAAATAATGTAATTGCGGAACTGGAGACTTCAGATTCAGAAAAAGCAGCTGAAGGCTCTACTGGTCAGTCGTTACGGTCAGAAAATAAGGATCAGACACATTGGAAATCATGGTCATTTAGTGAAGTTATACAAAGAATTAAGGACTTCATTAAAGAAAAGAAGGATAGTGTAGTCGATAAGCTCAAAGCCATTATTAAGATTTGTATAGACTGGTTTACCTCACTTTTTACTAACCTTTTGCCAGACTTACCAGTGATAGTTAAAATGTTTTTGAGTGATAATGGTTAATCACTCAAAAACTAATGTTGATTTAAACATGATACAATGGAATGCTCGCAGTCTTAAACCTAAATCAAAATTATTTAATCTTAATATATTGCAATGGAATTCGCAAAGTATTAGACCCAAAATCACCGAGTTTGAGTCACTGTTGTTTAAAGAACAAATACACATAGCTTTCATCTGTGAGTCATGGTTAGAACAAAATAGTCCATTAAATTTATCCCAATACAACATCTATAGAAAAGACCGAGCTGACGGATATGGCGGAGTAGCAATCATTTTACATAAATCTATTACTTCTGAATTAAAAGTATCTAGTATTAATAATATTGGCATTGAAATATTGCATGTAAATATCAAAAATTGTAAACACCTGGAAAATATTGTCTCAGTCTACTGCCCATCCTCGATCCAAACTAAGCAATGTGATTGGGATGAACTATTTTCGTTGTGTTCTCACAAAACTCTCATAGCCGGTGACTTTAACGGACATCACTCAAATTGGTCCTATAAAACCGATGTAAGGGGCAATCAAATTATAGACGCAGCACTAGAATACGGATATATATCTATTAACGATGGCAGTGCCACTAGGGTAAAATTTGTTAATAATAATTTGCAACAGTCATCTCCTGATATCACCTTTTCTTCATCCGATATAGCAATTTACTTTTCTTGGCGAGTCTTAAATGACAACTTGGGGAGTGATCATCTAATGATAAAAATTAAAATGAATTATAAAGATACTGTTCATGCAATTAGTAAACGTAATTTTAAAAAGGCGAAGTGGTCAGGTTATAAAAAAGACGTAGAACGGTTATTCTGCGATATTAGTGCTAATATAGTATCAGGCGATATTCAGGCAATGTATAAGACCTTTATCTCTATAATTGATAAATCTGCTGATAATAATATTCCACATACTAAAATTTGTAAAGACCCACAAAACAGTTTTAAGCCTAAACCGTATTGGAACCCTAACCTTTCTAAAATCGTGGCACAAAGAAGACTTGCATTAAAGGAATTTAGACACAACCCGACGCCGTCGAATTTGGCTGTGCTGGAGAATATAACTTTAAAAGCTAAGAAGGAAATTCAAAAAGCTAAGACAAATTGTTGGCAAGAGTTCTGCACTTCGATTGATGGCACCGTAACTTCATCGGAGATGTGGCGCAAGATGAAGTGGATTAAGGGATACAGACAAGCTGGGACCTACGTTTCTATTGAGAAAAAATGTGAGCTTTTGCATAGTTTGGCCCCAGATTCAACTCTTACTCCTAAACCCTTGTTTACTTCAAATAATGTGACATTAGAATCAGAGTTTACATTACAAGAATTGGAGGCATGTTTAAAAAAAAAAGATACAGCCCCTGGAGATGATAATGTCACTTATTCCATGATATATAACCTACCTAACGTTGCAAAAAAATTTTTACTCGATATATATAACAACATTTTTGTATCTGGATGTATCCCTGATGAATGGCGTAATATAAAAATAATTCCGATACCTAAAATTGGGAGTAACTCAAAATTAAGACCAATTTCATTAATATCTTGCCCTTGTAAAATATTTCATTTAATGCTGACTAAAAGGATAGAGTGGTTTATCGAACATTATAGTATATTATCTCCTAGTACAACCGGGTTTAGGAGGGGTCGATCATGTTTGGACTCTCTTGCGCAGTTGATAACTAATATACAGTTGGGTTTTACTAAAAACACACCCACCTTAGCGTGTTTCTTGGACATAGAGAACGCGTACAACAACGTATTAATTGACAGTGTAGTTAAAATGTTAGATAAGTTAAAAATAGGCAGTCGAATATGTAATTATTTATGGGAATTCCTTAAAGAAAGACATCTAATTGTTAAAGATGACACGGATGAGAAGGGTGGTATCATTAGGTGGACTAATAGAGGGTTGGCACAGGGAGATCCAATCTCTCCGTTATTATTTAATATTGTAACACTAGAAATTTGTTACTCAATTAATAATACTAATATCGTTAAAGTGTGTCAATACGCTGATGACTTCGTCCTCTTTATTAGTTCGGAAAAAGTAAATGATAGTATTAATGGAATACAATTGTCATTAAATCACATTGTGGCGATGTTATCTGCTATAGGTTTAGAATTATCAACGTCTAAATCACAAGTTTGTTTATTCAGTAGAGGATATAGAAGGCAACAGGCTCAATTATATGTAAAAGAAGTCCCTTTAGTAGCAGCTGATTGTATAAAATATTTAGGTGTTTGGCTAGACAGTTCACTTCGATGGGGCAAACATATCAATGAACTTAATGAACGATGTCAGAAAATGTTGAATATTATGAAAGTATTAGCTAGTTCTAACTGGGGAATGCATCCACAACAACTAAGACTTTTGTACATATCCTTAATTAGAAGTCGATTGGATTATGGCAGCATATTTTATGATAGTAGTGTTAAATCTCGATTATATAAATTAGACAAAATTCAAAATAAGGTTATGAGAATTATTGGTGGATTCATTAAAACTACCCCTATTCATGTGATGGAAAGTGAGTTGTGCTTACCCCCATTACATATAAGACGTAAATATTTAGCATTTAAGTTCTGTCTTAAGGTTAAATCGTGGACCAATTGTGTGACGAGTAAATGTTTGTCTGATCTTGGAAGTTTTACTACCCACAGATACTGGACAAACAAAAAAATACCTTCGCTAATGAATACTTATAATATTATTAAGGAAGAAAAAATGTACTCGACCAATCCATTAGATATGTTTAAATTAAATACTTGGTGTAGCAATATCTCAATTAAAAATGTAATTAAAATTCATCTATATAGTGTCAATAGGCCCAAAAGTTCATACGAAAGTAATTGCTTGAGAAATGATGTCTTACAAGAATTAAACTGCACATATAGTGGGTGGTACAAATTGTTCACCGATGGTTCTAAGAGTTCTAAGATTGGGGCGGCTTTCTATGATCCCGTCACCAAAACAAGTGGATGTTTCAACATTGTATCTAAAGTTTCTATCATGACAGCAGAGTTGTTAGCTATTTCCGAAGCGTTATCCTACGTTGCCACATTACAACACACTAATATAGTAATATTCACGGATAGCAAGAGCGCGCTCCAACATTTGGCTCGGTGTGCCTCTGGACTCAGAGGTGTACCGATAGCCTTTGCTGTTTTGCGCAAAATACAAGCATCTCTTTTAAATAATGTTAATTTAATCTTGCAGTGGATCCCGTCACATATTGGTCTACAAGGAAACGAGGAGGCTGATAGATTGGCTAAGATAGCAGTAACGTCAGGTATAGAGATTTATGTTTTACCAATTCATTCGGAAATTTTATCAAAATTCAGAAGCTATTGTTATGAAGAGTGGAAAGAATATTTTGGTGATAAATCGAGATATAAAGGGATATGGTATAAAACAATCCAAAATGAGCCTCCTCGAGCCCTATGGTTTAGTAGTTTTAAAGTTAGTCGAAAAACATTAGTAACTTCTTTCAGGATTCGTTCCGGACATATGCCTTTAAGAGCCTTTGCATTTTTAATGAAAATGGTGGACTCTCCGAATTGTTTAGTTTGTCATAATAAAATAGAAGATGTCCATCACCTTCTGTTGGAGTGTGTCAGGAATGAGTCTGAAAGAAGTTCGTTAATTAATGAATTAAATATAAATAAGCTAGATTTAGGTATATTTAACGTTATTCTTACCAAACCAATGTCGCCAGAAGCTATTTTAGTTTACTCACTAGTTACTCTGTAATTGTGATGTAACTGATATAACAATTTGTTGAAATGGAAATGGAACTGATATAACAATTAGTTAAAAGTTCCTTAAATAAATAAATTAAAAAAAAAAAAAAAAAAAATCGAAATAAAAGAGGTTGTAACACTACATTAATTATGACAACTCGCTTTAGTCAGTAAAAATGTGACACTCCCTTCCGTTACGCTAGGAGCAGGTAGGCTGGTAGGCTGGTTATTTGATGATTTCCAACGTAAAAAAGGGGCCCCAGTTTTTTTGCCCCAAGTTCGTTGGTCACCTATCTACGCCACTGGTAGTAGTCCAGCCATCCTGACGGTCATAGTAAACTGTACTACAATATAGGAAGAGTAGGCGCGTAGGCAAAGATACATAGCTACACACCACACTAACCTGCAGCAAATCTCCCAGTCTCTCCAGCGTCCAGTATACAGCATATAACTCTATGAGCTGGTTCATCACCGCCGCTAGAGGTGCAGACATGGTATTCATGGCTTTAGACATGTCCTCGTAGAATGTGGATATGACGATCATTCGACTGTGCGACTGGAAAAAAAACATAATAACAATGTAATAAATAAGAGTATCGAAAATGACGCCGGCAATGATCGGATTGTTTGAATGAGTTACCGCGGTCTTAGAACGCAAAGCGCCACAGAAAAAACATGGACGGGTTTTTTTGTACGTAAAAGTCTGACACTCACTCTCACTCACTTGGTGAACAAGTGCGGGAGGAGTTATTACCAGACTGAAAGAAGGGTTATTTTGATTATTTTCCACGCCTCTTTCTAGCCTCAGACATCTTCAATACTGGGTACAACCACAGATTCAGTTGAAAACCAGCGTCAGGCACTAGTTGTCTGACATTCATGCTGAACTGGACCTATTTTGGTGCAGCCGTGACCGTGAGGCACACAACTACATTTTTGCTTCTTGTTTTTATTTTTGTTTCATGTTTACCTATATTGTGTTTGTGCCTTGTGCTGTACCAAATAAATTCTTTTTCTTTCTTTCTTTCTTTCTATTATTGCGGAATGTAACACTTACTTCAGCAGCTGAAACTAATTGTACGGACGTTGTATTCCAAGCGTCTTCCTGAGACATTCCGGACATTATTTTATTGGTCATACTATCCAAACAGGACGATATTTTCCTGTAATACAGATATACAAATTAAATTCTCTGCTAATCACGATGTCAAAGAAAATATGTACATTGGCGGAAAGAAGATAACACAAATATTCATTTTCTTAAATACCAGACAGTGATTAATATATTTGTTTCTCACGACCCGTTTCCATTATTGTCGCTTAAGATCCTTGCTTAAGACTTGTGAAGCCTATGCTGCCGCACATGGTTTAACTTATAATGTAAATAAGTGTGAATACATGGTCTTTAAGGTCGTTGGCAAAGATCGAGAAGAAGGACCCGAGCTTCTTATAAACGGGTCTGCAATCAAAAGAGTATCCTCGTTCAAATACTTGGGTCATTGTCTATCCGACGACCTTAAAGACGATGTAGACATTGAAAGGGAGCGCAGGGCACTAGCCGTCCGGTGCAACATGTTGGTCCGTAGATTTGCTCGGTGTACCGACCAAGTTAAAATTACTCTTTTTAAGGTCAATTACACCAAAAGATCGCTGGATGTCCTGCGCGTCCAATATAATAATGCCTTCAGGATGTTGTTGGGACTGCCTCGCTACTGCAGTGCGTCGGATATGTTTGCGCAGGCTCGTACCGACGCAAGAAAAGCGCTTCGCTGCTTAGGAGTGTTAGAGATAGTCGCAACAGCATCCTGAGAACTGTAGCGGAGAGCTATAGCTCTCCGATTATAAAATTTATTATACAATGGGTACTAACACTAGATAATAAGTTATTTATTAAGTTACTAACACTTTGTGGATCTTTTTGTGTCCGAAATAAAATAAATTCTATTCTATTCTATTCTATTATTGTGTGTACTGTCGCACTCTCTATGCGACAGTACCAGGATCTTCAATTCAGGGCTATAGCAATGAAACACTTATTTCATTGAATATTTGTATTGCTTCACGATAATGACTTCACTTTACAATGGTCGCGTCCGAACTGCAAAAACTAGACATTATTTTGTTCTATTCAATTTTTAAACCTATTCTAGAACAACAAAATCCTTAGAAATATATTTTACATGCCAGTTCGCTAACTTACCTCATGCGATCTCCTTTCGATATCACAGTACTAATTGACTTTAGAGATTACCTCATAGAGACTATTTGGAATCCTCGAATGATACCCTCTACAGAACTTTCCCACTTGTCCGAGTATCCTGGAGCGGACACTGTCTTCAAGTAAGCGACTGTAGGTGTCAAGGGTACTGTGTCGATCTGTCGCCATGTCTTTATTAAGAATCTGTAAATATAAATCAATATTGAAGCCAAATCTTTTACTGGAAACGATTCACCAAACATAAAGGATGTTGAGGTTAAACTACACTACAATTACACTGCAGGATGATGCGGGTGACAGCTCGGCTGTGAAATATCAAAACCCAGTATCTGCATAAAACCAAATTTTACAGGAGAGCCGAAAAACGATTTTATATCTTTGACAGCTTGCCGTTTCAATAATATTAGTCGTAACTTCTTGGGAGTGATTGCAAAATTTGAGGTACATAACAGGCTTTAAAAAAAAATAGTTTAAAGGCGCCTATTACAAAATATGTACGTAGAGGAGCAGTTACTAATAAAAACATTGTTTTCTTAGACCAAACTTTTTGAGTGTGACAATTTCAAAACCTAGTAAGATCACTTGCTTTGTTTTTATCTAGTTCCAAAATATACTGAGTGGGGACTAAACGCAAATTAATAGACCTAGTAAGATCACTTGCTTTGTTTTCATTTAGGTCTGAATTTACTGAGTAGGAACTAAATGCAATTTTATAAACCTAGTAAGAAACAACAAAATAAAACAACATAAAATATATGGCCAGTAATAAGCAGTTTTAATGAAAAAGATAAAAAACAGATAATCGGAAACTAAACACTATTTGTTCACAGAAAAAAAAATCAAATAATAATCACTCAAAATATTTGAAAACAGTCAAATAAAAATAAATTATTCGCTAATTAATAATTGTCCACCAGAAACTAAATCAACTGAATTATTATTAATCGGTAAACTTTGCCAAAACTCCCTTCTGTTCATTGGCATAAGCTGTAATAAAGTTCTTACTATGCCTTCCTTTTTACTTTCTTTAATGCCTCTTGGAATATTTTTTAAGGTTGGCATGGTCAAGGGGTTATGTTTTTTCATAAGAAAATCCAATTCGGAATACTGAGATTCAAAATAGTCATTCTTATAAAACATATTGCGGCTTCCATTTACAAATTTTACTTCAACCAAAGAACTAAGCAAAAAATTATTCATGGGATCAAGGTCATCATTGCGTCGCGGTATGCGTTTCTTTTTTACCCACTCATACGATTTTTGGACTTCGATAACTTCTATATTCGATCTGCAACCCAAAATTACATTCTTATAGTCTTCGAAATCGTACACAGCATCTTTTTTTTTAATCTGCCTCTCTATATTGCCATGAACTCCATCAGCTGACATATGAGTGTGTCCTTTAGTTAGGTATTTCAAAGTCAAACTTTCTAAATTGCAAAACCCAGAGTTTATTATGGTAACAAGTGATGTAAAGAGAATCCAATTTTTATTTTGAGCCGTGCAATTATCACACCACAATATCAAATGATTAATATCTCTTTCTTTTTCGATCATTGCTGCAATTGCATTAACAATATCATTTGCGTCTCGTCCAGAATAAGCTTCATGCCATAGAACACAAATACTATTAACATTAGTTTTCTTTCTGATCGGTGCAAAGGTCAAGTTGAAAGTTATCATTCTACTCAAGAAAAAGGATTCTTTGACTTTAGGCATATCGGGTAACAACATAACTTTTTGTAAATCCATCGAATAGTATCTCACAGAGGAAGTATTTTCTAGGGAGGCATCTTCTTGATACTTTTGTATTGCTTTACTTGCTTTAGCTTTATGATCCTCGTATGCAGTTTTAACATCCTCTGGAATGTCAGCACCTTCATTTACTTTAAGTCTTTCTTCATACAGCCCACAATCGACACATTTATCGCCTTTTGGATATTTGAATGATATTTTTATAGTCTTCAGTGTCTGTCTATATATTTCTTTACACAATTTGAAATTAGGATTTTTGGTTTTAAAGTCGTTAAACATTTTATCAACAGTCAATGTCCTAGGGAGACATCTAATGTTAGGTGCATTGCTTCGTCGGTAATGGCTGACTGCGGGGTTGTAACTAAGAATATGAGCTTCAACATCGTTTCTGGCAATTTTGGGCTTCTTACCCCCCCTATTTTCCTTTACATTTTGATATAGTGGTTTACGTTTAATTGCTTTGCTTAATTCTGTAATAACTGAATCATTTTTATATCCTAAAGTGTTCAATAAAAATTTTCGGCATACCTGGACATCGGTATTATTTTTTTGTAGAAAGAAGGATCTGGTTTCATTTTTCTTAAAATTAGAGTCTGGGTTATCGTTATTTATTGTTCTCCTTTGTATGTTTTTGATTGCAATGCATTTATTTAAAAACTGTCTTCGTAAAGCATAATTCATGTTCCAATAATTATTCCATATGACTTTTCTTTCATCCACAGTAAATAAGTTACAATTCCTTTTACATTTATCGCCACAACCATTTTGTATAAAAGAGTATTTAGCTTTATTACGGGTTATTCTTTTTTTTTCAATATTAGCACGAGCAGGATTTACGGACGCTTCTTGTTGATCGTTTCCATCGCTATCATTATTTATAACTCTAGAGTTGTTGTTATAGCAATTTAAAGCTGTATTTATATAAATGGGTTCTGGATAATTAGCAATAAAATTCACTGTCTTTGTGTGCGTTGTTTGTATATGCGATGCAGCAGTTTCCTGATTAGTAAATATAAGTGAATTCGGGTAAGTTGCTATGAATACTGAATGTTGCGGTACATTACATGGAAGAGCCGGAATATTATTCGAAATTGGAGGATTGCAATTAGTATCATCATCAGATTCACTAGTTTCTTCTATGTAGCGTGTTTTAATATTTAGATACTTTTCAATTGAGAAACTTGGATCCGCCACCGAATCATCACTGTCTAACAAATTTGAAATATCCGAAACATTTTCAATAAACTCTTCCATGCTTCCATCACTTTGTTGAGAAGAACATGGTATCGGATTGTCGTAGATGTTGAATGGAGCATCTTCAGTTACCAAAGGAGTGTTATCAGTTGAGTTAGTAAGCGAAAGGTTGTTGCAGGGTATATCAGTTAGTGAAAAATTGCAATGCAATGTATTCGAAGATGGTGTTGTTATGGCCTGAGGGTTGTAAGCAAAATTTTGTTCATGCATTTGGTTACTGCTAACTGATGAAGGCAAACTTGAGGTGTTTTCATTTGATCTGAAATAAAATACGTTATATAGCCATGCCATCACCAAAACGTTGTTTAGTGTGTAGGAAACAAAAAGCAAAGAAAACATAACCCTTTCCTTGCAGTCGGGTAAAAATAGAGGTAACTTTACAGAACGTTCTTTGTAGCACTAGGTATTTATAGGGTGTTTTAGAAGTGCGTGGTCATATAAGGGTCTTAGTGGTATTTTTTTTAGAAAATACCAGAATATTTAGGAAAAGTCAATATTATTTCTCTAATCAGCTACCCACCCAACACAACCCTTAAATATAACCATAAACTTCTGAATCAACCTGTATAATACCAGAGTAAAGAGGAAATCACAATAGTGACTACCCGGGGATAATGGTCGTGAGCGCATAATAATAATATGTTATTATGTGTCTTAATAGATTGCAGTAGAAACTGTGATTTAATCATTACCCTCATGCTGCAAAATACGTATGAAACCGTAGCCCGCAGGTAGCAGAAGGTACATAACATAGCAATACCTAACAGAAATGTTTTATGCAAAATAAAATTGAATTAAAGTATATTTGTGCATAAGAAAGATCCCACACCCACCCAGTTCCCAGTTTCTAAACATTCAATATTGTAGTTCAATGGATAGGTAACGTTATTTTTCTTCTCAGTACCTATCTTTAATCTTTAGTTATAGAAACAAATCAAACTTCAAATCAAACTTGCCATCAATCACAAAACCAAGCAATCACATAATTATTAAAACCAAACAAGATACAAAACAAAATCTCGCCAGTTACCAACAAGATCTTACATGCTTGTGTTATTATTTTGAGGTTATGCCTTTTATTCAAAAACAATAAATCTTGACAATATTATACACTGAAGCGTACTTACATTTCACCATGTTGTTCTTTTAACGCACTCAAGATCAATTTCGACCTATAAAACTGATTTTTACTCATTTTTAGAAACAAAAACACGCACTTGCAACGACTTCTTCTCACTTACTAAAGTTGCGCGGGAGTTTTGACGTTTATTTCAACCATTTCATTGACTTAGTATCTACATGAACCATTTTATATCCAAGTAACTACAAGCACTTACTAGGTTTTTAAAATGGTTGATGTTAGATACTATGTTTTAATCTTGTAATTTTTGTATTTTGAAAACGTTTACTGTAGATACTAGGTTTCCGATTTTGTATAACTTCGTTTTTGACTTATTTTTGGGAGTTTTTACTATTCTAGTATGTGGAGAGTGGTCTATAAGGTCGAAAAATGCAAAAACACGCTTTTTTTAAAATTTGTCAGATACTAGGTTTTGAAATTGCACAGCCGAGCTGTCGGATTCATTACCTATGCTTTTCTCTCATCTTAAACATGCATATTTTCGCCCTGCTGTTATACTACCCATGCTATGTAAAAAAGACCTTAAAACTGCCCTTTTATATGTCACCAAATAACTTTTCCCGCAACGGGTGGAGCTGGTGGACATGTCAGACTGTTACTGACTAAAACTCACATATTTTCCTTCAGTTGCCACATCGTTTCAGGGCCACGGTAACTCTTTCGAACATTCTCAATGACCTAAAACTGACTCAAGTTTATATTTAGTAATTGGACGACTAAAGGAGTCGGAAATAGTTGAGAATATTATGTTGTAAATATGCTGCTATCTAATAATGTTTACGGATCACGGACGTGGGAATGCATGCTACCATGTTATATGAACGATTTACCACTGGAAATTAGTAAGGCAATAAATATAAAAAACTGCTCAAGAGTGTTGAAGAGATACTTTCTAGATTATAATGCGATCTAGAAAGTATCTTTTGAATGAGGACTATGCATGTTTACCTACTGTTCGCTTAAAATATGTTGGCGCCGAGTTTGTCGCTTCTGACATACCGCTGTTAAACCCGCGATGGTTTGTGCTGGTATGTATATATGTTAGCATGAATGTATATATGTTATTGTTTAATAAATGGAAAAAAAAGAAAAAAACTAAAAAAAGTGCTTGATAGCAGCTAAAGGTCAAATCAGTGGATTGTAAAATAAAAACAATTTGGAAAATTATAAATAATTAAACCAACAGGAACAAAATACATAATATTGATTACAGATTAGAGACCCCCCATGGTCTTATTAGCGATAATAAACAAGTTGCTAAAGAGTTTATTTTCTTCTACTGTCTGTAGCGACATCTATGGCGTCATTAGTTCTTATCTAATCCTGCATCGCGCAATCAAAGTTCTCCGCGCGATTAGAACATATAGAACAGCCCGAAATCATCTACCGGACAATAGCCCACCAGACATAACACCCGTCTGGTCGGAGGATCCTCCCTTTTCAACGGAGGTATGTGGGGCTTTACTCTCTGTTCCACATAACCCTAAAATGGTGACCCTCGACAATGAACGTCAGCGCAGCCTTCGTGCAGCTACTACTTCGTGACGTCATCATCACTTCCTCAAGCTTTCGAGCAGCGAGCCATACAGCCAGCACCCACGGCTGTAAAAGGGTATCCTGACCACCAGCATGCCTAGGTAGGCATGCTGGTTTGGGTGGGTGGTGGGTGGTGGGTGATGACCAGGTATGACCAGGTGATCATACCTGGTCATCACCCTCAGCCTCATCAGCGACCTTGGCGAAGCACACTGCACCTTCGGCCAGTCACATGAAGAGCAATGAAGAACCTCTCCTGGTCGACGCCTGCAATCAAGCCCTACGTCGCACAGCACCGCTCCGACTCACTGGAGCCAGCAGCACTACTCCGACTCACTGGAGCCTGCAGCATCATCCCGACTCACTGGGACATCATCACCCCGACTCACTGGGGTATCATCCCGACTCACTGGGATAGCACAACCCCGACTCACTGGGGCATCACCGCAGACAGTTCCGACTCACCGAGAACTATGCGGCATTCGGTTCCGACCCACTGGAACTAATCTACCACTGGCCTGGCACGCATCAAGAAGCATCAAGAACCATCGATCTCCGATCTCCGGAGGGGAGTGATGTAGCGACATCTATGGCGTCACATAAGAACTAATCCTGCATCGCGCAATCAAAGTTCTCCACGCGATTAGAACATATAGAACAGCCCGAAATCAACTACCGGGCAATAGCCCACCAGACATGACATCCCGTCTGGTTGGAGGATCCTCCCTTTTCAACGGAGGTATGTGGGGCTTTACTCTCTGTTCCACATACCCCCTAAACTGCTGGTTCTTCTACTGTCTAAGGTTTGATTGCGTAAATCATAAAACATTTCTCTTAAAAGCGTAATGCTCAACATTACGGACTAAAGAAAACAGCGTTAATTTTAGTAAAATCTTATTTGAATGATAGATAGTAATTAATACGGATAAACCATGTCAATTTAACGGGATTAAACGTGAAAATGGAAATACACCAAGGTTCAGTTTTAGGAACTTTCTTATTTTTAGTTTATATTAATGATTTACCCTATGTATTGCAAAACAAACATAATATGGTGTTGTTTGTAAATCATTATGTTTTTACAAACAATGATTTTCAAAGTATCACCGCTTACGGTATCTTACAATGGGGACGGCCTGCAAACATCGAATTTAATTATATTCTGCAGAAAAGAGCCATCATGGCCATTACCATATCATGCTAAAATGCCAACCGTTCTAGCGAGAAAGAGGGATGGGGCTATACACCCTATATAGCTGCATCCTGGGCACTCCATAATTATGGCGGTAAGTCCCCTGTTTGAGGAGTGGCTAGAAAGACAACACTGCGTCCTTACCTTCCCTATGACGCAGGTCCTCACCGGACATGGTCATTTCGGGAGATTCCTGCACCGGATTCGTGCGGAAGAAACGCCCGGGTGTCACCATTGTGTAGACCGCTCTGAGAACACCGTGGAGCATACGGTAGGGTTGTGCCCCGCCTGAGCAGAGCACCACCGTGTCCTCGTCGGGGCGCTCGGCGGCAACGATCTCTCGCGCCAGGCCTTGGTACAGGCCATAGTCCGGAGCGAGGAGGAGTGCAGGCGGTAGCCTCATTCTGCGTAGCAGTAATGCTAGCAAAGGAGGAGGCCGCACGCGGGAGGCAATGGCCCTCGCGCCCCAGCCGAGAATTCCGATCCCGATTTCCGGCCACCGTAGGCGCGGGCTTGCGGACGGCGAGCAATGGTTAGCTCGCCATCCGACCGTCCGGTGACAGACCGGACCGACCCCAAGCCGTCGACGGCGCATAGTATTCCACGCGCGCCTCAAGGAAATGTTAGCAACCGCAGGGGCCCAGCAGGGTCGAAGCCTACTAAAAATAATATCCGCCGGCGCAATTCTCTAAGTAAACTGTTTTAGCAAATATATTACTATCGTGACGGTACCTTGTCAATATATTGAAAACATCTATACTTTATTAAATAATCAATATCTTTTTAGTAACAAAGGTGACAGACATAATTATGTTACTAGAAATAACGACGAATTTGTTAGATTGCAGACTGGCTAAAGTGGTCCCATCTTTTATGGTTTCAAATTTTATAATAAAATACCTCGCCACATATTAAAACTTCATGAGACAAAATTCAAATCTTGTATTAAAAAAAAAAAAAAAAAAAAACCCTATGCAGGCAAGCATATTATAAGATGGGGAATTTTATGGGGCTTTATTAAGCCTAGCATTACTATGCTAGTCCACACTAAATGCTAGACCCACAAGCTGTTACTATTGGTTAGCATTTAGAAACATTGTTGGACCCTATGCAGATTTTATGGCAATATTTGCTTTGTATATGCATATGACATAGCATAAGTATACCCTAAACTACCATTTACTGGATAACCAGTAAATGGTAGTTTAGGGTCGATTCGACAAGATTTGAATTTTGTCTCATGAAGTTTTAATATGTGGCGAGGTATTTTACCTATTATAAAATTTGAAACCATAAAAGATGGGGCCACTTTAGCCAGTCTGCAATCTAACAAATTTGTCGTTATTTCTAGTAACACAACTAAACTACCATTTACTGGATAACCAGTAAATGGTAGTTTAGGGTCTATAAACCACAGCCCACGGCTATGCATGTGACTTGAATGTACCACTGTTACGATTTCCACGTTCACTCAAATGGATTAGGCGCACAATGCCACATTCGCAAAATGACACATTAGATTTTCGCAAAATGTCATATTCTCAAAATGTCACATTCTCAAAACGCCATATCGCAAATCGTCACATTAGCAAAATGCCATATTCGCAAAATGCCACTTTCGCAAAATGACTTTTCGCAAAATGCCACTTTCGCACAATGCCAAAATGTCACTTCGAACTCGGTATTTTTTAAAATTTGGACGTTAGTATGTTTTTGTCCAAGGGGATGGTGAGGTAGACCAGGACGTAACACATTGGATCAACACAGGATGGATGAAATGGCGGGAGGTCACGGGAACAACTTGTGACCCACGGATGCCCCTCAAGTTGAAGGGTAAAATCTACAAGTCCGTGATAAGGCCTGTATGGATGAATGTTGGGCTGCGAAAAAGAAGGATGAAAAAAGATTGCACGTAGTGGAGATGAGAATGTTAAGATGGATGTGTGGTGTGACGAGAATCGATAAAGTGAGAGTGAGTGAGTGAGTGTGTGTGAGTATACAATCCAATCCAATCCAATCCAATCCATCCACCAATCAATCAATCAATCAATCAATCTATCAGTCAATCAATCAATCAGTCAATCAATCAATCAATCAATCAATCAATCTATCTATCAGTCAATCTATCAATATATCAATCTATCAATCTATCAATCTATCAATCTATCAATCTATCAATCTATCAATCTATCAATCTATCAATCTATCAATCTATCAATCTATCAATCTATCAATCTATCAATCTATCAATCTATCAATCTATCAATCTATCAATCTATCAATCTATCAATCTATCAATCTATCAATCTATCAATCTATCAATCTATCAATCTATCAATCTACCAATCTATCAATCTATCAATCTATCAATCTATCAATCCATCAATCCATCAATCTATCAATCTATAAATCTATCAATCTATCAATCTATCAATCTATCAATCTATCAATCTATCAATCTATCAATCTATCAATCTATCAATCTATCAATCTATCAATCTATCAATCTATCAATCTATCAATCTATCAATCTATCAATCTATCAATCTATCAATCTATCAATCTATCAATCAATCAATCAATCAATCAATCTATCAATCTATCAGTCAATCTATCAATCAATCTATCAAACTATCAGTCAATCTATCCGAGTCGCCAGTGACTGAAAAGTTTGAAAGGGAATTGTTTGTCATTCCCAACACAAACAATTCCCAACAGGAGGGATGAAACGCATGTTAAAAAAAAAAACAAGAAAAGAGTTATGATGGATGGAGAGACTACCAATATATCAATCTATCAATCTATCAATCTATCAATCTATCAATCTATCAATCTATCAATCTATCAATCTATCAATCTACCAATCTATCAATCTATCAATCTATCAATCCATCAATCTTTCAATCAATAAATCTATCAATCTATCAATCTATCAATCTATCAATCTATCAATCTATCAATCTATCAATCTATCAATCTATCAATCTATCAATCTATCAATCTATCAATCAATCAATCTATCAATCTATCAATCTATCAATCTATCAATCTATCAATCTATCAATCTATCAATCAATCAATCTATCAATCTATCAATCTATCAATCTATCAATCAATCAATCAATCTATCAAACTATCAGTCAATCTATCCGAGTCGCCAGTGACTGAAAAGTTTGAAAGGGAATTGTTTGTCATTCCCAACACAAACAATTCCCAACAGGAGGGATGAAACGCATGTTAAAAAAAAAAACAAGAAAAGAGTTATGATGGATGGAGAGACTACCAATCTATCAATCTATCAATCTATCAATCTATCAATCTATCAATCTATCAATCTATCAATCTGTCAATCTATCAATCTATCAATCTATCAATCTATCAATCTATCAATCTATCAGTCTATCAATCTATCAATCTATCAATCTATCAATCTATCAATCTATTAATCTATCAATCTACCAATCTAACAATCTATCAATCTATCAAACTATCAATCTATCAATCTATCAATCTATCAATCTATCAATCAATCAATCTATCTATCAATCTATCAGTCAATCTATCAGTCAATCTATCCGAGTCGCCAGTGACTGAAAAGTTGAAAGGGAATTGTTTGTCATTCCCAACACAAACAATTCCCAACAGGAGGGATGAAACGCATGTTAAAAAAAAAACAAGAAAAGAGTTATGAAGCCCAGCGGGGCTATTGCGTAACTCTGTTGACAGTTCAAGTGAAGATAACCTTGTTAACAATGTGCATCATTGAACTGTCAAACAACTAGTTTCGTATTGCCTATCTTCAGTGACCAACTGCAGTGACGTCATTAGCCACTGGTGCCTTTGATAGCCACCGTAACACGTTTTGACAGATGTTATTGTATCGATACTTTTAAAATTGCGATTGTGTAAGCTTTTGAAGCTGTATATTAGTCGATAAAATTCTAAAGTGGTCACAATAGGCACCGTAAATTTTTATAATTCACCACATTTCCACCGTAGTTTGTTAGTCACTTGTGTGATACGTAATACCAATTTTATGAAATTGTCAGTTGACAACTAAGTTTAGTGTGCAACGAATGCTAGTTGTCAACTGTTATTGAAAAAGTTAGCCAATAGCCCCCCTGCGTTCAAAAATAACTAGAGTAGGGTAGGGTCGTTAGTCTAACCGTTCAAAAATGCTTCGAGTTGCAACCCAGGGTCGTTCTTTTATAACTCGAGTAGCTACCCTAGAGTTAACCCAACTAACTCTAACTCCGAGCAGGGTAGGTTGGTGTAAGCGGTAGGAATGACAGTTGCTTGGCATTGACAGTTGAACTCTACGTTCGCGTTCAAAAATGCGAGCTTAGAGTATCTACCCGATGACGTCATTAGAGTTAACTCTAATCTCATTTTTGAACGCAGGGATGGATGGAGAGACAGACCAAAGAAAAGATGGATGGATTGTGTGAAGAATGATATGAAATAAAAAGAAGTTAGTGATAGCATGACGAGTGACAGGGCAGAATGGAAGAAAAAAACGTGTTGCGCCGACCCCAGCTAGTGTTGCATTTTGCGAAATGTCATTTTGCGAATGTGGCATTTTGCGTCAATATGTCATTTTGCGAATGTGGCATTGTGCGCCTAATCCACTCAAATGTCTCACTGTTGGTGGCGCATGTGCTGGATCATCCTGTTCCCTTCAAAATGGTTAAGCACCAATTAGGGGTACCGCATATGTCATATTCGTGAACGGGTGCTATCATCAGTTGGGATTAGTCATTTCTCAACTACAGTTTATTTTAATTATTTTTGTTCTTTGAATTGTGTCCTTATACTCGGTATGGTTTTAACGTGCACGTCTGTTGCGTCACATATTTCATACGTGAATGCACTTTAGATATAGTGTTGCATGTTAATATTTAAGTGAATATTGTTAAGTTAGTTAAGTGGTAACACGAGGTAATTTTTTAGGGCACTACCCTTAGCGTCTCTCGCCCTCTTGCTAGTCTACCGTCACGAAACACGGACTAGATTATTTATCATGTTATTATTATCATTTGTCCGATCTTCCAAGCTAGTTCACTATAGTTTGTGACTATCAACGTTTATAAATACATATTGTTAACCAAAAGTTGAACTTTTACTTCCAGCTCCAATCATCACCTCATCGCAAGACACATAAAGGGGGACAGGCAGAATATCTTCCATCTGCGTCTCCAAAAGTCTTTCTTCGTCGTTCTCACATAGGTATCATATGTATACTTTCAATATTAACGATGTGACCGTAATTTTGTAACAATTTGTTGATTCAATAGCGCCTCCGTGAAATTTCATGCATGTTATTCTCTATAGATATCTACATAATCAGCCTTTTAATGTTTCCACTGCTGGGACTCAGGCCTCCTCTCTCTAGGAGAGGGAATAGGCCGTAATCCACCACGCGGGCCCAGTGCGGATTGGTGAATGTCACATGTCTTCGAATTTTTGGTTCTAGGACATGCCGGTTTCCTCACGATGTTTTCCTTCACCGTTTTGAGAGCAATGGTGATGAAATAAATTACACAAAGTAATGCGCCTGGCTGATTTTGAACAACTCGTAAGTCGGGGCCGTTACCACTAGGCCACCACTGCTCTATCTATAAAATAGATATCTACGCTATGCATATATTCGCTTCGTTCCGTTTCTACTGACCGACCTTGATCATTCAAAAATACCTTTAAATGTTAAATTTAATTTAAATAAATGGTTCGAATTTGATTTTAAAGACCTAACCTTGTAAAGAAAAGGTCAGGCAGAATGTTCACAAATGTCTATCAGGTATTGTTATTTAACAACGTTGGCATTATAATTATATTAAAATGAAATTCAAATGTATTCGATGAGTGTGCTGCTGTACATGTTTACTGTCTTGTCCACGGAACGGAATTTTGTAAACACTTTTTAGAATGTGTTTTTGACACTAAATAAAAACATTTAGGTACATCTAAATTATTTGATACTTTTTTCAGTTAACTGTTGCTAATCATCTATACCTATATATAAAAGAAGAAACTGACTGACTGACATATCAACGCACAGCCGAAACGGCTGGAACTAGAGCGTGATGCATAGCCTTGCTATTCTGAAAAGTTTATTTGCGAAATCACTTCTGAATCCGCAGTGAAATCATGGTGAGATTAAAGTTTCGTATTCTGAAATGGAGTGAATTCGACACTGGCGCCACCGAGTGATGATCAAAGTGAGAGGAACTAAAACGGTTGACTATTTTGACATTTATCTACAAATTTGTCTATAGGATTTGGTATTCTGAAAAACAATTCGCTAAGTGTGACATTCGAGATGATTTGTGAAATGAGTTTCTAAATGATTTACCATTTACAGAATAGCACGGCAGGGTTTCCTTTTATGACTTAGGCGAGCACTAAAAGAGGATTTTCCAAAGTTCACCCCTAATGGGATAAAAACGGGGGTCCAAAGTTTATATGGAGAAACCGACTTTTACGCGGGCGAAGCTGTTGGCAGAAGCTAGTCAAATATGAAAACAGGTTTTTAACAATAACATTTCTGTCAATTTGAACAACATAGGAGTACAGAGTTCCCAACAATGGTGATTGTGGAGCAGATATTGTTATTATTATTATTAAGCCACTTTTCCTTGCTATTTTACATTTTTTTTTTCGGTGGGAAAGTCATCTAATGACATCCCCCGCTCTTGGGCGAAGCGGGAGATAGTGTCAGACTTTTACTGACTAAAAAACCCACTCCTGTTCCTTAGTTGCCTTTCGTACCAGGGCCGATCAGAAGCAGACCCTTGGCCCCAGTAGGCTTCGACTCTGCTGGGCCCCTACGGTTTGCTGACATGTCCTTGAGGCGCGCGTGGAACAGTACGCGCCGTCGACGACTTGGGCTCGGTCCGGACGGTTACCGGACGGTCGGATGGTGAGCTACCCATTGCTCGCTGTTCGCAAGCCCGCGCCTACGATAGCAAGCCCTAGTGGAATTTGGGATCGGAATTCCGGCGACTGGGGCGTGAGGGGCATTCCCTCACGCGTGCGGCCGCCTCCTGTGCTAGCATTACTGCTTCGCAGAAGGAGACTACCGCCTGCCACTCCTCCTCGCTCCGAACCATGGCCTGTACCAAGGCCCGGCGCGAGAGATCACTGTCGCCAATCGCCCCCATGAGGACACGGCGGTGCTCCACTCAAGCGGGGTACACCACCGCACGCTTTACCGTCCCGGGGTCGACTGAATGTGTTACTAATTTGGTGTACAATAAAGTTTATTCTATTCTATTCTATTCTATTCTTCCGAACTTACCATGTACCGTGTTACCGCCGTGATGAGTGTGGTGTACCCTTGAGTTGGAGTGTTAATCTAGCCTTTGGCTGACTAGTGCTCGGTATTGCCACAGTAGATGATACCTTAATAAGAACGCCTAAATAAAAGCGCACTGCAAACAGCAGCATAATTATTCAAAGCTTGATGATGTAAGAATCAAGTTAACTTCGGTAAGTGAGTAATTAGTAACGCTTACTAAAAAGCAATTTATCAAAAGACAGCTGTACAAGTAGGTATCCACGATGTACAAAGAGTATGGAGAACATTTTGTGCTCATAGACAAACTTGGAACATCTTGTGCTTTAAAAAGCAGTAAAGCGGCTCTATCTGTTCAGCCCCCCTAGCCAAGTTACAACCGTTTCGTTTCTCTTTTCGTCGATCGCCTCGATTAGGTCACGCTTCCGAATCCTTAATTCTGATGTCATCTCAACGCTCAGTCACGTGGTCAGAACAAAGGAATAGCCCCCCTAGCCAAGTCACAAACGATAAACGTAAACTCTCAGTAGTCTTTAATAGATTTTCAACTTTATGATATTGGATATAAAGTTGAAAATCTATTGATGATTACATAGTGTTTTCGTTCGTTCCGGTCGCTAACGCTCAGTAGTCTTTAATAGATTTTCAACTTTATGCTCTTAGGTATAAAGTTGAAAATCTATTGGAGATTACTAAGCGTTCACGTTTATCGTTTGCAACTTGGCTAGGGGGGTAGGAGGCGTGGCCGGCTCGAGGCGATCAACGAAATAAGAATCGAAACGAAACGGTTGTAACTTGGCTAGGGGGGCTGTTCACTCAAAGGTTTTTTATAAAAATTGTCCTGTGCGATAAGACCACCACAATTGATTTTGTAAATAATAAATGATGTTTATTTTGCAAATAGGTTATAAACAACACTTTTATATATACACGACAATTTTCTAGTTAATTTAAACTATATGAGGCCGGTGTTTCCTAACTAATTAACCTGAGTAGAAACACCGAAATAAACTCAGAAATCAAAGCCTCTTTTAAAGTCCAGATATGTAATGGTCATATGAATAAGAACCATGCAGATTTTAGGGTCTGAGATGGGCTTTTAAGGAAATAACCACACAGATTTGAGTGCACCTATCCTGTCAGCGCAACCATTCTTGTAGCTCAACCTCAACTTAGGACTAGGAACTAACATTTCGACGAACATTACCAAAGAAAGAACAATTGGGTAGGCCTCATAAAGTACTCATCAGCCATTTAAACGCTTAAATAACTGAAGATAAGAATAATCCAGATAGTCCCCACATGCACAAAAAAAATATTTAAAAAAAATACTCATGTCAAAGTTTATCCTGTTCACATTGGGTACAATAAAGTACTGATATTCCATTCCAGAAGCCACAAACCTAGCAGTCTGCAACAGCAACACAGTGTTGTCCCCTTCATAAGTACAAGAGGCCGTGGTAAGAGCATACGTAGGCGGCAGGTTTGATGACGTCATATAACCGTGCCCGCCGCACGCCAGCCGGCAGAGCGTCGTGAACATGGACGAGTCGGTCGTACTGATGGCCTTCAGGCAGCAGGCTAGGACGTGTAACTGGAATGAAGGGAATAGTATATTTTGATACCAGTGGAGAAAGTTTGTGAAAATTCGACGGAGTCGCAGATTTTTTAATACACTTACGAAAAAATAAATAAACGAGGGCTGACCAGCGACTAGTAAGGGTCACTTAGCACCCATCATTTCCACGTGTATCAAACGACGTTTTTCAATACACTTACGAAGATACATATAAACGGGGGTTGACGCGCCCAGCCTAACACGATAAATGTAATAAAATTGTGGCGGGCCGAGCACGCGCACTTTTCCACACTAGTGCGAAAAACAATAAATTGCTTTAGGCATGCAATTTATTGTTTTTCACTAAACTTTTGAGTACTGTAATTAGAGACACAATAGAAAGACAATGAGCATGAGCGTTCGCTTTGAGTTTAATGAATTAAACGATAGAAAACCGACAGTAAAAAACTACTAGACCTTTGCCTGTACTGTACCCTGTCAGGCAAAGGTACAGGTTTGCTTCTAGTCTTCCGACGGGTACTATTCACCGCTACTCCAGATCTAGATCATCGACCAGAAAATAAATGTAGAGTTTCAATTTTCCTTCTTCCGGTACTCACCTCTCCAAGTCTCTCCATGTTTCCCTGATGTAGCTGGTCGTTGATAAGATTGAAGGTGTCCCACAATCTCCTCGCGTTCATCTTCATGGCGTAACAAGCTGCTATCGCGGATAATATCTTGTCCTGCTGTGTTACGTAGTCCAGTATCTGACGCTCTGGCTCACTGGAATTTTATAAATTAAATGTTATTCTTATGAAAATTCATGCCCGTATCGAGATACTCCTCTACGTTTGTACCTACTTATTGAGTAGGTGAAAGTAGGTCTGTTAAAACGTTGATCATGTGACGTGATACTCTCCTTATATTGAACGAAATGATCATTATTCCTGCACCGTAGGTATGCTTGCGGAGCTTGCGGGCGGCGAACAATTGGTAACTCGCCGTCCAGCCGTCAGCTATAGACCAAGCCCGAGTTGACGGCGCGTCGTGTTCCACGCGCGCCTCAAAGAGATGTCAGCCCAAGCAACACAAAAAGCAGGAAGAATTCTACCATATCCAATAATGACATAATTATTCAATATTAATGACATGACATTATTAATTCAATACAATTTCAATCTTTATTACAATAATATTTATATTTTATTCATTGATTCATATTTACTAATTAATAGGTTAATAAATGAGCCTTCATTCTTATAGTAATATTTGTACGCCATAGTATGGCAGGATATGCTGGAACTAAAATTGTAACATCTATTGTACCATATTCTGACAAATAAACATTTTTTTTTTATTTGAAGTGCAATAAACTGTGTATGATACAAAAACTGTAGGTACTTTTAAAAAAAATGCTTGTTGTGGTCGGCTAATTAAACCAACATATAGATAGATTGGAATCTTTTCTTGTACTATACTCGCAGATATGCGGCTTACTGCTTTGCCGTCTCCAATGGGTTGAGACAACGGCGATCCACTGTTATTTATTGTATGGTTTGCTGGATTTTGTACAGTGTCTGTCCTTACTAACTACAATATTATTTTAGTATCAGTAACTGAATCGATTCCAATAATTTTACAGCATGTTATATTTTTTCCCAAAAATATTTAAAAAAGGTCACAAGTTGGACACCACCGACACTAAGTACAACACAGGTCACTGCAGGTCGTAGTGGGCATTAGGCGATAGCGCACAGGTGGGTTCGGGAGTAAAACAACCCCTCAGCCGCCCGGATGCCCCGGTGACCATGTATTAGTGTGGACAACCAGGTACCATAACAAGCTTATAACTTTGTGATTTTTCATGATACAGTTATGAAATTTTGTACACAGATACATAAAAATACTAGACACGTATTTCAGGTTTCGCATATACTAAAACTGATGTTGTATATTGATGAATTTTGGGGGCATTAATTTGTTCAATAAAACGAAATGTCTGATTAACTCGTTTGATGTGAACTTCTATTCTGATTAATAGGTAAAGAAAGACCAAATACCCTGCTTTGAGCTGCGACTGTCTTCTAACCGCAGAGTAACGAGCACCGACAGTGATAGCCTTGGCCAAGTAGTTGACAGAATCGAACACAATGACCACCCTCACAAACACCATCGCTCCGTAGATAAGCTTGTTGTTCTTAGACTTTACGTAAGTGCCGTCCTGGAACAGAAAACAAATTAGTATTAAAAACTTGCCTCACTACTTGAAACCAGTGACACAAAACCGTATTTAGCGAGTAACTGGTAAACAACGCCACACTTAACATCAGCTCTGCTTAAAAAATTTGCAAAAGTTCGACGCGTTGAGCTAGAGGCAAAAAAGTGTCGAGTGAAATTCCGTAAGTATCAAAGTACATGCTGTAAATCAATCCTTATATAGTAGGATTTTTTTTATAGTATTATAAGTATGGATGGATCTTTCACGCAATAATTTATTTTGTGCACGGATTTTGATGAACATTTACAATAATATATATCGCACCATTCGCACTCCTAGATGAAGACTCCGGACAGTTTGGCACTAATACTACTTTACTTTCTACTTTTCCCGTATCGAACTCCTCAGTTTTAAAAACTAAATTAAAAGAAATTATGTGTAACAAATTGTAACAGCAGCAATATAAAAATACACAAACTGCTTACCTCTAGAACTTTCGCGTGTTTCATCAGCATATTAGTCCTGGGTATCCTCACATTCTCAAAGCCTAAGAAACCGTTGTTGACAGAGTTGAGACCCATTTTAACTCCGATCTCTCCCACCTTGATCCCTGGTAGCGGCATATGTGTGTCTTCGTCTCTAACTTGGACTATGAAAGAGTGGATGCCGTGGCATTCACCTTTGGAGTACAGCTGCGCTATTACGATGCAGTAGTTTGCTGTGTTCCCCACTGTCAACAATTTGGTAATTTTATAATATTAAGAGTAACAATGTAAGGAGAAGCAGCGTTTTTTTTTTCAGTTGGGAAATCGTCTAATGACATCCCCCGCTCTTGTGCGGAGCGGGAGATAGTGTCAGACTTTTACTGACTAAAAACCCACTCCTGTTCCTTCTTTGCCATTTTTCCAGCGCCCCGGGGATCTCTTTCGCATCACCCATGGTCCCAGTAGGCTTCGACCCTGCTGGGCCCCTACGGTTGCTGACATCTCCTTGAGGCGCGCGTGGAACACTACGCGCCGTCGACGACTTGGGCTCGGTCCGGACGGTTACCGGACGATTGGATGGCGAGCCACCCATTGCTCGCCGTCCGCAAGCCCGCGCCTACGATGGCCGGAAATCAGGATCGGAATCCCGGCGGCGGATGGGGCGTGAGGTCCTTTGCCTCACGCGATCGGCTGCCTCCTTTGCTAGCATTACTGCTTCGCAGAAGGAGGCAACCGCCTGCCACTCCTCCTCACTCCGGACCATGGCCTGTACCAAGGCCCGGTGCGAGTGATCGCTGCCGCCGATCGCCCCATCGAGGACACGGCGGTGCTCTGCCCAGGCGGGGCACACCTCTACCGTATGCTCCACCGTGTCCTCCGGGCGGTCCACACAATGGTGGCACCCGGGCGTTTCTTCCACACGAATCCGATGCAGGAACCTCCCGAACTTACCATGTCCGGTAGGACCTGCGTCATGCGGAAGGTAAGGACGCCGTGAGGTCCTTCCAGCCACTCCTCAAAGAGGGAAGGGGAAGCAGCGTTGGAAGGCCTCCCACAAGGTGGACCAACGTCCTGGTGAGGGACGTGGGAATCCGATGGATGTGAGATGCACAAGACCGGTCATTATGGCGACACTTGGGGAGGTCTTTTTTTAACAGTGGACGTCTTTCGGCTAAAATGATGATGGACAATGATATGGACTTATTTTAAAATCGATATCAAAAAAATGGAGGAGGTTTTCAATTTGGTTGTATTTTATTTGTTGTGTGTTACCTCAGAACTCCGTCATTTATGGACCGATTTAGAATTTTTCTTTATCCCTAAACGGATATGCTTCCAGATTGGTCCCATTATTTTCAAAATCCAGTTCTGATGATGGAATCCATGAGAAATCGAGGGAACTACAACTATATAGTGATTTTGGTATTTTCATCGAGTACTCGAGCATTTTGTAAACTATGATTGCCATCATCAGCCCACAAATGTGCCGCGCCAAGTCGCGGCATGGCGGGAAGACTTCTGGCGAGATCTCATGGTGGAATGGCGACAGCGACTGTTGCAACCCAGTGCTGGGCACGCCATAATTATGGCGATAAGTCCCCTCTTTGAGGAGTGGCTGGAAAGACCTCACGGCGTCCTTACCTACCGCATGACGCAGGTCCTCACCGGACATGGTAAGTTCGGGAGGTTCCTGCACCGGATTCATGCAGGAGAGACGCCTGGGTGCCACCATTGTGTGGACCGCCCGGAGGACACGGTGGAGCATACGGTAGAGGTGTGCCCCACTTGGGCAGAGCACCGCCGTGTCCTCGTGGGGGCGATCGGCGGCAGCGATCTCTCGCGCCGGGCCTTGGTACAGGCCATGGTCCGGAGCGAGGAGGAGTGGCAGGCGGTTGCCTCCTTCTGCGAAGCAGTAATGCTAGCAAAGGAGGCGGCCGATCGCGTGAGGCAACGGAACTCACGCCCCAACCGCCGCCGGGATTCCGATCCCGATTTCCGGCCACCGTAGGCGCGGGCTTGCGGACGGCGAGCAATGGGTGGCTCGCCGTCCGATCGTCCGGTAACTGTCCGGACCGAGCCCAAGTCGTCGACGGCGCGTAGTGTTCCACGCGCGTCTCAAGGAGATGTCAGCAACCGTAGGGGCCCAGCAGGGTCGAGGCCTACTGGGGCCATGGGTGATGCGAAAATGACCCCCGGGGCCCTGGAAAAAATGGCAAAGAAGGAACAGGAGTGGGTTTTTAGTCAGTAAAAGTCTGACACTATCTCTCGCTCCGCCCAAGAGCGGGGGATGTCATTAGATGATTTTCCCACCCGAAAAAAAAAAAGCCCACAAATATGTAATACATAGGTATATATTTCCACAAAGACCACTAAAATGTTTATTAAATTTTAGGTCGAATTAAGATATCTGTAAGAAAACTCTATTGATTTCAGCAATTACCTACTTTGCATTACATCTGTTTAAACAAGCCAGAAACTGACCAAGCCTTCAGCCACGATTATTATTGACTGTTCTATGGACTTCTACCAATTTAGAACCGTTAAAACTGGAAGATCGGCAATATTTATGTATAAAGGCTACTTACATCCTCCAGGCCACCATTTGTACGAGGTGAGTGTGGGACTGTGCAGCACGAACTCCTGAGTGGATGAGTCGTATGTGGCGGTTGTCTCCAGACCACGGATGAACGTGCCATGACCGAGTTCTGTCTAGAACAACAAATTAGTTTACAACTGATAAAAATCAAGTATTAGAAGTGGGGGTGGCTATAATATACAGCGCTCCATACCTAAAAAGCGACATATCCATTTTTTATAATAATAATAAGATTTTTTTTTGTACAATAAACGCTTGAATGATATCCACCGAGTTACCCCATAATTAAGGGGTGACCAGACGGTTGCAAACTAGCGTTCCAACCAAGGTGACCTTGGTTTATGTGTTAGGTTTGTGTTGCGGCTACATGGATGTAAACCACGCGCCAACACGTTCAGTGGTTGGGAAAACGAGCCTCCCAACCAAGGGCGTTGAAGGTCATGGATTACAACTGCTGTCTACATGGATTGAAACTAGCAAGGTCACCTTATTTGGAACGTTGGTTTGCAACCGTTTGGTCACTTCTTAAGAGACCCTATGAGAGTACGGAGGAAACATATCCGTGATATGCGCAAAGAGCCGCTTCAGTTGAAACCGTGGCCCTTAATTTTCTTAGTGCATCTTTTTTGAGGTGGGATGTCATGAAGTAACTTCTCCCGCTCTGGATGGAGGGAGAGGGCATGTCAGACTTTAACTGACCAAAATCACACCTGTGTTCCTTTAGTTGCCCTTCATGTTCCAGCGCCACGGTAACTCTTTCGAACATTACCTCAGAAAAGCCACTTACCCATGCGGTGATCATTTCTGTGCTGTTCATACTCCATGTCACATTCAGGGGCCTTACTATGATATGATAGAATGTCAGACGTACGAGCGAGAAAGAAGGAGTCAGCTATACATCCTATATAGCTTTAACATTTCAGCCCCCCTAGCAAAGTTACAACCGTTTCGTTTCGATTCTCTTTTCGTTGATCACCTCGAGTTGGCCACGCCTCCTATTCCTTTGTGCTGACCACATGACTGAGCGTTGAGATGACGTCAGAACAAAGGAATCGGAGGCGTGGCCGACTCGAGGCGATCGACGAAAAGAGAATTGAAACGAAACGGTTGTAACTTGGCTAGTGGGGCAGTTTAGGTCGTCAACTAGATCGCATTAGGAGCTCGTGGTAGGCCTCTGTACTCTATAATATTGCATTATCAATTATACATAAGTCTAACTGAAATTCTAATCAATAAATAGGTAGTAAAAATAAAAGATAAAAGAGAGCAGTGGTGACCCAGAGGTAACGACCACGATTTACGAATATGTAAGTCGCGAGTTCAAACCCAGCCAGGCGCATCACTTTGTGTAATTTATTTCGTCACCATCACCACTGCTCTCAAAATGGTGAAGGAAAACATCGTAAAGAAACTGTCCTAGAACCAAAAATTCGAAGACATGACATGTCTTCGAATTTTTTTAATGTGTTGTTGTTGCCTATTGTATTGCCTGCATCGAATAAACACTATTCTATTCTATTCTATTCATGTTCTATTCTATTCTATTCATATTCTATTCTATTCTATTCTATTCTATTCTATTCTATTCTATTCTATTCTATTCTATTCTATTCTATTCTATTCTATTCTATTCTATTCTATTCTATTCTATTCTATTCTATTCTATTCTATTCTATTCTATTCTATTCTATTCTATTCTATTCTATTCTATTCTATTCTATTCTATTCTATTCTATTCTATTCTATTCTATTCTATTCTATTCTATTCCATTCCATTCCATTCCATTCTATTCTATTCTATTCTTCCACCAATCCGCACTGGGCCTATGTGGTTCGTTACGACCGACCTTTTCCTAGAGAGGAGGCCCGAGTCCCAGCAGTGGGAACATTATAAGGCAGATTAAGCTATTATTTTTTTAAATGAAATCGGATATAACTTGACCATGTTCTGCAATCATTTACCTGAGCATAACTCCCAATGATACTGCAATTCAAAGCCCTATGTAGCCACTTCTCTTGTTGCTTCTCGTCAGCCTGGCTCATGAACACTGGCATGAACATGATGTAGTGAAGCCCGAAAGGAGAGCCGTCCTGTGATATGGAAGCTCCGAGGACACCACTGAGAAGATTCCTGAAATAAAAAGACAAAGCGAGAAGCTTGAAAGTCTTGTCTTACCATACGTAAGACATGACTTTATCTATTAGTTATTAGACTGATATCAGAGGCCCTCGATCCATTTTACGACTTAAGCTGAACTGTTAAAAACGGATGAAGCTATATGCATAGGCTCTAGGCTCCATTCCTCTTTCTCGCTCGTACATCATCATCATCATCATCATTTCAGCCGAAAGACGTCCACTGTTGGACATAGGCCTCCCCCAAGCGTCGCCACAACGACTGATCCTGTGCTTTTCGCATCCACCGCACTCCCGCGACCCTCACCAGGTCGTCGGTCCACCTTGTGGCAGGCCTTCCAACGCTGCGTTTTCCGGTGCGCGGTCGCCACTCTAGAACCTTTCGGCCCCATCGACCATCCGTTCTACGAGCAATGTGCCCTGCCCACTGCCACTTTAGTTTGGCGATTCTTCGGGCTATATTATGTCGGCGACCTTGGTTCTCCTGCGGATATCTTCATTCTTTATGCGATCACGCAAGGAAACTCCGAGCCTTTCCTTTCCATTGCCCTTTGGGTGACTGTAAGCCTTCTGATGAGGCCCATTGTAAGCGACCATGTTTCAGAGCCATATGTCATCACTGGCAACACGCACTGGTCATGGACTTTCGTCTTGAGACAATGTGTTATGTTGGACGAGAAGATACCGCCTTCCCGAACGCTGCTCAGCCGAGTCGGACTCGCTCGTACGCCTGGCATTAAACATGGCATGGGCCTAAGGGTGCTTTTCCACCAGAGATATGCTATGCTACGTTGCTATAAATGCGTTTGATATCCACCAATCATATTCATTGGTGTATATAGCTTAGCACTGGTGGAAACGGATTCAACTAAGATATGATTTTTATATGCGTGCTACGGATGCGTGCTATGGATGGTCGCGAGTGATGTAGCTATGTGCCACTTCCCTACTATCGATACATCGCAAAGCTCGAGCTGCGCATCTTCCTCGCGCAACCACTTTGCGGCAGCGCATCTTCATAGCACATCTTACTCGCACCGCCACATAGCTTAGTATAGCTTAGTATAGTGGAAACGGTCACATAGTTAAACAACTTAGTTATTACATCCTCGCAGCATAACTGCACAGCACATCTCTGGTGGAAAAGCAGCCTTACGCTTTGTGGTATCTAATTGACTCCAAAGGTTCGAACATGCTAATTATGTAATCAAGCCAAGAAACTAGCGAGAACCACTCTTGTGTAATATTACACGAACCAGTTTCTATCTTGACATTATTCATTTATATTATTATTGACATTGCAGTTACATAATTGATTACAGTTTATTTCTTAATATCCGTCATATGAAGAAATATGAAAGAATGTAAAAATTCCCAACTAATTACTGTACCTGCTCATATTCTAGTACAATAAATGATTATCATTATTATCATTTGGACCCACTTTTTACCTCATCATAACTCAATTAATCTATTTGACACCGGTTCATTGGTACATACTTTTGGCTAATCAACTTATTATCTTTATGTTATATAAGCTGGTTATTGTTTTTTTATATACATATGGGACACTCAGAAAGTTTTGAAAAACTAACTTCTATGGATAAAATATTTTTATGAAATCTTTTCAAAGAACTCTCCACCAGCCTCTATACAAAGTTTCATGCGTCTGAACCATATTTCGAAAAAAAAATTCCAGTCCGCCGCAGACACTTTTTCCACGGCCTTCTCAAACGCTGCTAGCGCGTCTTCTGGCGATGAAAACTGTATCCCTTTCCGTAGTCTTTTTATTTTATGGAATAAAAAGAAGTCAAACGGGGCCAGATCAGGACTGTAAGGAGTGTGCCCCAAGACTCTGACCGGTGTGGTGTTTTTTTCAGGTTTTAAGCGCTGAGTGCGCGGGCGCGTTGTCATGGTGAAGCAGAACCCCGCGGAGCCCAGTGTTCGGTCGCTTGTTGCTTATTGCAGACAAAACTTCTGGCAGGCATTTTGTGGTATACCATTCAGCGTTGATGCTGCTTTGGTCTCGTAATGGAATTGAAATCAGATACCCCGTCAAAATGAAGAAACTAGCGATCAAAATTTTCCCTGCGCTTCTCGATCGCTTCACTTTCGTAGGTGTTGGTTCGTTTTGAAACAGCCAAACTATCGATTGACATATCAGGTTTTAGGCCACATTTAAAATCGTAAAAAATCATCGCACGAAAATGTTCTCGATGCAGATCCATCTTTAAATGAGACACGATAATTTGATTTGGCTTTAAAAAAAATATGAAGGGAAATTCAAAATTCGAACAATGGTATTTTTACATATAAATATAACCAAAGTTTTTAAAATAATTACAAGTGGCCAGCGCCTTATACTTATTTTTTTTCGAAAAACTTACTGAGTGGCCTGTTATTGTTACGCCGTACATCTTCGATGAAATCAAGAGTAGCATCAAATAATTAAAAGGTATAAAATGAAAAGGTGTGAAAGGGTATAAGATGGATATTACAAAACTATATGATAACTGGCAATCAGTTTAACTGTTCACAAGTTATAGGGAGTGAAAGGGCATGATTCGTTCTTAACATCAATTTTTTTTTAAACCCTGAAAAAATAATAATGATAATATTCCACAACTTTCACACAACGCTAGACAACTGATAAGTAATATATTATTACAATACCTGTAGTTTGTAAGGTCAGTGTTGTTTTCTTGTTGATGTTTGCGAAGCAAACTGAACAGGATGACTGCCTTGCGCATTGAGTTCTCATATTTCTCCTTATGACTTAGATATTCGTCCGGAACACCGCCAAAGAGCTCCTCTCTCTTCGTCAGCATTAGCCTTTCTGAAATGCATGGAATAAACATTTACAGTTGATTGTCTTCAGTCATAGGTCTTCAGTTAATCAAGCGAGATGAGAATTGGCCCTGTTGGGATGAGAATCTCCAATTAATCAACAGTCTTTTTGATTAAAATTGATAAGGCTTCTCTCACCCTCCTCACACAATCACGGGTTTTGACTATAAAAACCTGAGATTTGTTCCAAAAGCTTCACATATCCACCAATCTTCCATCCGTCACCAGACAATCAAATTCTCCAAGATGAACAAGATCTATTTCCTCATCGTCTTCGCGACCTGCTTCTGCTTCTTCGCTGAAGCACAGCTGACGTTCACCTCCAGCTGGGGTGGTGGCAAACGCAGTAGCGTTGCTCCCATCTCGTGCAAGAATGAAGAAGCCATTGCTACGATTTTCAAGCTGATCCAGAACGAAGCTGAAAGACTCATCATTTGTCAGCAAAAATCATGAAAACAAAAGACGATCGACGCTATTCTGAAGACGATACTGCGATATTTAAATGGCGAATATGTTTATTTGTGAATTGTTGTGTGTTTTCTTCAAGAGAGCCATGATTTTGTGATCTTTCGGAATATGCTATGATCGAACTATATCTACATAATATAAATATAATATGTTACGATGTTAACCGTACAAATTAAAATTAGTTTTGACTACCTTCTGTCAGAACTTTAAGTTAAAACACGTTTGTTTTATTATTTGAAAAATATATACGTTTTAGTTGTCTATAAATACCTGGATTAACCACATTTTTTTTTTTAAATGGTCACAATTAAAAAACTTACCAACCTAACAGGTTTCTTACTGCTGCTAAAATACTTACCTACAGTAAAAATTGTTTTTTAACCAATTAACAGTTTTGATTGTGATAAAATATATTATCTACATTTACAAACGTGGGTTATATGGCGACCTACGAGAAAAATACATTGTGCAGTGTTATGTGGGTACGTCTGTAGTTTGAATGTAAAAAATAATTTAAATTATATATCTAAGCAATCTGAATAAAAAATCACCTACCTAATGATTTTTTTATAACAACACCCTTTGAACCCCTACCACCTTTTTTAAGATGGGAAGTGGGAAGTCATCCGATGACTTCTCGCGCCCTAGGGTGGATAAAAGGGCGTGTCAGGCTTTTACTGACTAAAAACCCTGTGTCCTTCAGTTTAATTCTGCAATATGGTAGTCAAGTAGCTACTAAAAAGGTACATGACATAACAGCTGCATATGTACTGTATGTTGTTTATAATATACATCAATATACTTATAACAAGCGTAAGGGTCATTGTCTCACCTTTGACAACCGACTCAATAAACAGAATTATTTTTAAAAGATGGGATTTATTTTTCTTGTTTAAGTACTTTGATTTTATATAAGTACTAACTAACCCACCCTGATTTTCCATGGGTGCATGGGTATTAGATAGATACGTAACAACGAGCAGTGGGTATCTCGCCGTCCAGTCGGAAACCTTTCGGACCGAATCCGAGTCGTCAACCGGCGATGAACAATAAAAATAATTAAAAAAAAAACATCAATCAATCCTGAAACTTATCTCTAGAGTGGGACAAGTCATTTGATGAAAACAGAAACGTTTATTTCAAAAAGAGCATTTACAGGCACTTTTGAATATCAATCAGTCAAAAAAAGTAAAGCTAAATTTTGCTATATTTTTATAGATATGTTTATCAGTAATATCTACTGAAAAATATTATATTAGCTAGGCACACGCTAGCAATGAATAATATTATCAATTACATAGATACTACTTGCCTATAAAATAAAATTGCATATTTTAACTGCTACTAATTATTTATACTATCTACTAACTATATTATTTACTGTTTAAATGAGTCCAGTCCATTATAATGAACATAGGCACCTACTCATTTATACAGGTCATTTATATACATTACCTTATACACAGAAATGCATATTTATATTTATTACACACGCGCTCATTTTCATTTCAACACATTACCTACTTACATTTAACATTACATACATTCATCATTTCAACCGAAAGACGTCCACTGCTGGACATAGGCCTCCCCCAACTGTCGCCACAATGAACGGTCCTGTGCGTCTCGCATCCATCGGATTCTCGTGACCCTCACCAGGTCGTCGATTCATCTTGTGGGAGGCCTTCCAACGCTACGTCTTCCAGTACGTGGTCGCCACTCCAGAACCTTTCGGGCCCAGGCCCATCGAACATCAGTTCTGCGAGTCATGTGCCCTGCCCACTGCCACTTAAATTTGGCGATTCTTCGGGTTATGTCCGTAACCTTAGTTCTACTGCGGATATCTTCATTTTTGATTCAATAGCGCATGGAAATTCCGAACATAGCCCTCTCCACTGCCCTTTGGGTGATTTAAGCCTTCTGATGAGGCCCATTGTGAATGACCACGTTTCAGAGCCGTATGTACAGGCTAAACGCACTGGTCATAGACTTTTGTTTTTTAACACACTGTGATATTGCAGACATGAAGATACCGCGCAGCTTCCTGAACGCTACCCAGCCGAGTCGGATTTGAGGATTGGCCTCTTTCTCGAAATTAGACGTACCTAACTGTACCATTTGTCCCAGATAAACGTAATCGTCTACAACTTCGAGTGTAGATAGGAATGGGTGCTACATGTGTATATTAACCATGTCCTTGAGTATGTCCGTGTTCATTTTAAGACCCACTGAACAAAAATTACTAAGTTTCTTGAAGATGGCATCAGTTTGTATTCTCCATGTCATGTTTTGGTCAGTAGTCAATTCATGTAGGTACCTACTCAAACGTTTAATGGTATATATTGACTTCCTTTAACATTTACATTTTCATAATTAAGCTTTAGGTAATGTAGTGCTATATATGTTTGCTTTTTGTTTGTAATGTTCAATTTTAAGTCTCTTCCAAATTTATCTTCAGGTTATTTACATTGAGCTACTCGGTAATTTGATTTAATCATACCTATCGTAACTTTTCTCTCATATGTTTATATAAACAGTTTTATCATCCATCTCAGATCAAATAAAAAGTCCTTTTTTTATTTTATCTGAATCAGTCATAGAAAATATTAAGCTAGTCACCGGCAAATAGAACCACTGGATAACCTACAATTTTAGGAAGATCATTTATAAATGAAAAAGCAATAGGCCTAATACACTGCCCTGAGAGACACCGAAGCGAACCTCTCTGGGATATGAAGAATGTTTAAATTTTAGACTTAAGTACTGACTTGGATACATTTTATACTAGTATTTGCCAGCAGCTTCACCCGCGTAAAAGTACACAATCATCCCAAGGGAACATATTCCCTCAACAATGAGGTAAAGAAAAATCCTATTTGCTATTCTAGGACACTAAACTTGTACAAACATCATATAATATTCGATAGGTACTTATCTACTATTTATATCGCATTCTAGAGACACATACATCACAAAAACATAGAGGCCGAAAGATTAATATCAACCGCTAATCAAAGTTCATTTACCTCTCTCCCTCCTTTCTAAGGTCTTGCCTTTCCCTCCATCCAGAAAATACGTCAATTCCTCCACATTAAAAGTGCACTTTGCCCTTTCTTTGACCAAATCCTCGTTCACTTTACCCATATTTATTTATTTACTTGAATATTTAACAACACGTTCTACTTTAGAGCGTATATTCGCCTGACTGGTAGTTTTAGCTCAACTTAGCCGAGTGGGGGGCAAGCGGGCGATTACCTTTATGCCAATTTTATTAAATGTTCGTTTTTGTTATATTATGTAGACATAGAGTGTAGTTGACAAACCGGATTTAGAGACAAATATTATACATAAAAATCCTCAAGGCCTACTAAAGACCTAGTCACCGAATTTGCAAATTTCAGCTGTATTGTATAACGAATAAATTTTAATTAATTTTTATTAAGAGGATGCTGTTTTAGGGTTCCGTAGCCAAATGGCAAAAAACGGAACCCTTATGGATTCGTCATGTCTGTCTGTCCGTCCGTATGTCACAGACACTTTTTTACGAAACTATAAGAACTATACTGTTGAAACTTGGTAAGTAGATGTATTCTGTAAACCGCATTAAGATTTTCAAACAAAAATAGAAAAAAAAAAACAATAAATTTCCCATACTTAGAACTGAAACTCAAAATTTTTTCATCAATCCCATACGTGTGGGGTATAGGATAGGTCTTCAAAAATTATATTGAGGTTTCTAATATTTTTTTTTTTAACTGAATAGTTAGCGCGAGAGAGACTTCCAAAGTGGTAAAATGTGTGTGTGTGTTTGTGTGTCGCCCTGTAACTTCTAAAATAAGAGAATGATAAAACTAAAAAAAATATATGATGTACATCCATGCCAACTTCCACCGAAAATTGGTTTGAACGAGATCTAGTAAGTAGTTTTTTTTAATACGTCATAAATGTAAACCGCAATTTACCTTTCAAGTGCGTACGGAACCCTCAGTGCGCGAGTCCGAGTCGCACTTGCGCTTGCCCAGTTTTTTTTTCTACTATTCTTTTCACATGATACGAGTAAGTACTCAAGCAGCCAGTTGTTCCTAATTGTATTTCAATAAAATTAAATATATAGATATTTATATGTACCTGTACTGTAGGCTATACAAGCGGTCCCCCGACAGACGTTGTCCTGAACGTAAGCTGGGTTAAGTCAGAAAAAAAAATTGAGATCCCGACAGCTGCGTCACCTATCGGGTCCAATTGCATTTTCGAACCATCCAGGGACCCACACAAATATCCACACAAAGTTTCATCCAAATCGGTCAAGCCGCTTAGGAGGAGTTGGGTGAAAAACATAGGTACAGAAAGAATTATATATATTTTCTAATAAAGATAGATACAGCTATAGATCTAATATTATAGAGCTGAAGAGTTTGTTTGTTTGAATGCACTAATCTCAGGAACAACTGGTTCAAATTGAAATAATATTTTAGTGCTGGATAGCCTATTTATTGAGGAAGGATATAGCCTAACATCACGCTACGACCCATGAGAGCGGAGCAGTAACCAAAGACGTGGGGGAGAGCTTGTATTGTTTAAATTCATAATACCTAAATTATAAAGGTACAAATGCGCAGGTCAAACTACCTAAGTACTATATCCCAAAGTTCAAATAAAAGTTGAACAAGCTTAAACAAATTAATAAAAAAAACTTGATAAAAAGTTAAATAAACTAAAATTAATCTTCCTTTGGCAAAGGGGGGTTTCGCTGCCACCCCCAACACTTTGAGTGCGATGTGCAACGCACAAGTTAGATCCGCAGTGTAAAAAAAATCTCAAACTAAAAAAATCTCAGGATTTTTCAATGGATATCGGACCTTTTCTCCGGACTTTTGATGTTTTCATCTGGTAACCCTAGCTGCACCAAGAGCTACGTTAGGTACAGTTTCCGTAATTTTCAAAAAGGTGTGTCGTGATTCGTGTTACATACACCAATCAAACGAATCTATTTAGGTCTACGTCATAATTACGACGAGTTTCAACTGTGCCAGAACGTGCCTTGAACATTTTCTATAGATAATGCTCATTTGAGTTGATATTCAAATACAGTGACCAATAGCGCGAGCAAGCGAACGATGCGAGCGTGCTGCGAAACGGCCGCCGAGCGACACATCCTCCAATTATCTGAATAATTTCGAATAATTGGGTTAGGTTAGGTTAGAACTGACAGTGACCATTAACGAAGGGCAGCCGGCGGGCGGAGCGAACGTGCCGTACCTATAAGGCTGAACCACAGACGTAAAAAGAGTAGGACTGAACTCACACTGGCGCAGAGTCGAACAACAACGAGCGTCGATGCTTAACATCACAATGCTGAACCAGTTCAGACCTTTGAACATTCGAATCGTGAATGTCGCTCGTGATCCAGCTTCGTATTGATAACGTGAGCATTTTATATGGAAACATGAACAGCGCCTCTGGTGTGCGTAATTTGAACTAATTTCGTGAGCACGAACATTAGTCAAGTAATGGTCAAGTAAGTGAAGTAAGTTTCGTATCGAATTCGTAACGTAACCTTGAGCCGTTTGTAAGAAGATAGCTAGCACGAAGGCATAAAATGACTTATAGTATCGTCATTGTCGAAGGCTGGTTTGCGAGCGCTGTACCTCCAAATATTCGTGCTAGAGGTACAGCGCCTGGAAGCGTCACTGCGCGTGAATAACGCACGGCGTCGCGCGAAACCACTTGACTCTATCGCAACGCTTCGACACTGCGCCATCGCCAGTGTAAGTTGAGCCTAAAAGTATAATGTTTTTTGATACTTTCTTATTCAAATTCAAATTACGTTAACTGAAGGTTATATGTAAAGAGCATTATACAAATTGAAAATCATAAGAAATGAACGTAATACTAAATGTTATTAGAGCAAAAGAAGAATAAATGAAATAGAAATGTTTCTTTATCATTAGATTACATGAAATTAAGTTATGTTTAATTATATAATGTGAACGTTATTTCAAGTGATAATGTTATATCTGTTATACATGAGTTTACATGTGGATGGATGGAGAGGGAGAGGGAGACCAAAGAAAAGATGGATGGATTGTGTGAAGAGTGATATGAAAGAAAAGGAAGTTAGTGATAGTATGACGAGTGACAGGGCAGAATGGAAGAAAAAAACGTGTTGCGCCGACCCCAAATAACACGGGACAAGGGCAGGAAGATGATGATGATGATGATGGGTAGGATGACAGTAAGACGAAAACGAGATAAAAGGATGATAGGTTGCTACATTGTATGAATCCGACAGCTGTCACCCGCACCACCCCTCTTTGAGGAGTGGCTGGAAAGCCCTCACGGCGTCCTTACCTACCGCATGACGCAGGTCCTCACCGGACATGGTAAGTTCGGGAGGTTCCTGCACCGGATTCGTGCAGAAGAGACGCCCGGGTGCCACCATTGTGTGGACCGCCCGGAGGACACGGTGGAGCATACGGTAGAGGTGTGCCCCGCTTGGGCAGAGCACCGCCGTGTCCTCGTGGGGGCGATCGGCGGCAGCGATCTCTCGCGCCGGGCCTTGGTACAGGCCATGGTCCGGAGCGAGGAGTGGCAGGCGGTTGCCTCCTTCTGCGAAGCAGTAATGCTAGCAAAGGAGGCGGCCGATCGCGTGAGGCAACGGTCCTCACGCCCCAACCGCCGCCGGGATTCCGATCCCGATTTCCGGCCACCGTAGGCGCGGGCTTGCGGACGGCGAGCAATGGGTGGCTCGCCGTCCGATCGTCCGGTGACTGTCCGGACCGAGCCCAAGTCGTCGACGGCGCGTAGTGTTCCACGCGCGCCTCAACGAGATGTCAGCAACCGTAGGGGCCCAGCAGGGTCGAGGCCTACTGGGGCCATGGGTGATGCGAAAGTGACCCCCGGGGCCCTGGAAAAAATGGCAAAGAAGGAACAGGAGTGAGTTTTTAATCAGTAAAAGTCTGACACTATCTTCCGCTCCGCCCAAGAGCGGGGGATGTCATTAGATGATTTTCCCAAACGAAAAAAAAAAAACACCCTATAGTAATTGTTGTATATGGTTGTATAGTATGCCATATACACACCGGGTACAAACCCAGTTTGGCCACACCAAGTCTAATACCTACAATGCGTTCCAAATAAGAATAGGATCGATTGCCATGTTGTGACGTCATGTTATACTGTCAAATCGCAAGAAATTGGGCAAAATTGAAGTACTCAGAGATGAGCAAAATTGAAGAACTGGATTCTGATTAAACTTTTTTCGTTCAGAGTTCGTAAATAAATTAAATTTTACAAATTTCTTGTTTTACTCACCATAATAATTCTTCGATTTGACAGTATGACGTGACGTCTCTACATGGTAATCGATCCTATTTTTATTTGGAACGCAATGTAAATCAGTATAGTTCTCAAAAGTTCAGGTGTATGAGCACTTGCTGTTTCCCGTAGTAGAAAGACAGTGTGCCTAGCCATCGGAGCTCATGGCTATAATAAGCATTGCTTGCAGAGTTAGGTTTGGGAATCATGAATGATCAAGTTGCCTCCGTGCCTCAGAGAGCACGTAAAGCTGTCGATCCCGGTTGTCATTTATCTTTAGTCATTACATATACTTATCTATTAGAAGCCAAAAATCTGACACGTCTTATCAACGATATCGACTGTCAAGTTAACCAAATAAATAGGTAGATATTATTATAGGTTGTAGAGATCAGATTAGCAGTAGCTCTATGTAAATTAAAAGCTTTACAAGCTCCTAATGCGATCCATTTTACGATTTAAACTTATGTTAAAGGGATGGAGCTATATATAGGGTGAATGGCAATTAGTGTACAATACTTAAACACGTGATTGTGCTCATGATAACAAACAATTTTTATTATGGGAGCAAAGCCGAAATCGCGAAAAAAATATCAGCTGTTCAGTACATTAGGCAAACATAAATGTGCTGACCAGCTGATTTTTTTTCGCGATTTCAGGTTTGTTCCCATAGTAAAAGTTGTTGGTTATCATGAGCACAATCACGTGCTTAAGTATCGTACACTAATTACCAGTCACCCTATATAGGGTGTTCCTATAGCTCTATGCCTTTCTCGCTTGCAAGACTGACATTTCAGCATGTCATAATAAGGCCCCTGGTACCTATTCAGCTCCTTTAGAACCTATAACTTGGAAACAGACCCCAACCTAGTTAGGGTAAATGATGGGCAGAATGATAGTGGCGAGATGTAGGTACACTTTTTAATAACTTAGCCGACGTTTAAATAGGCTGGTTTTTGGCTGTCATCATCATTTCAACCGAAAGACGTCCACTGTTAGACTATATGTCTAACAGTGGTCCCCCAAGTGTCGCCATAACGACTGGTCCTGTGCATCTCGTATCCATCGGATTCCCGCGACTCTCACCCAGTCATCGGTCCGGCCCTGGTTCGGACATGGTCCGAAGCGAGGAGGAATGGCAGGCAGTCGCCTCTTTCTGCGAAGCAGTAATCCTAGCGAAGGAGGCTGCACGCGTGAGGAAACGAATGTCCTCACGCCCCAGCCGCCGAGATTTTGACCCAGACTACCAGCCACGGCACAGAGGCTTAGCGTGGACTAATTTAGACATTGGCACATAAGCGAGGCCTTTTTTAACCGACTTCAAAAAGGAGGAGGCTGAATGTGTTTTTTTTTTATGTATGTTCACCGATTTCTCGGTCAATTGTGGACCGATTTTGAAATTCTTTTCTTTGATTGAAGGGTATGCTTCCGAGTTGGTCCCATAGAAATATTGTTATGACCTGATTATGAACTTCGAAGTTAAGGAACAAAACTCCTCATAGGATCACAGCAGAACTGTCGTAACAAGCAAAATTGCTTTATTTATACGTGTAGTCGATGACCGACTGAAAGAAGGGGAATATATCGAACTGATCTGATGATGAAGCCTGAAGTTAGGCACCAGAACTCTGTAATAAATTAATGTAATCTAACCGTGTTTGGGATTATTAGAATTGTCATGAGATGCACTCTGCTGCTATAAGGTATTTAAGTATGGCTGAGAGGTACATTTTAGTGGTGGTACTATAAATAAAAAGTGTAAAATAAAAACTTTTTACAAAAAATAAAAAAATACAACCGACTTCAATGTAAAAAAAACACAGCATAGCATAGTCGACCTTATAATGTTCCCACTGTTGGGACTCAGGCCTCCTCTCTAGGAGAGGGAATGGGCCGTAATCCACCACGCGGGCCCAGTGCGGGTTGGTGGATGTCACATGTCTTCGAATTTTTGGTTCTAGGACATGCTGGTTTTCTCACGATGTTTTCCTTCACCGTTTTTAGAAGAGAAGAAGTTTTTAGAGAAAAAAACACTGAAAAGTGCAAAATAACTTTAATATCGGAAGTCGATGTTTCTATAGTTTAGTCTCTTCGTTATTTAACACAGACTTCCGAAATTAGTTATTTTGCGGTTGTATTTTTTTTTGTAAAAAGTTTTTATCTTTCATAAATTCGAAAACAAGACAGTGACTCGCAACCCAGTGTTCGACCACATTGTCGCTTACCATCAGGTGAAATAATGGTCAAATGCGAGCCTATCAATTATAAAAAAAACTCTCGTTCCCAGAGCCCTCGCTTGTGCGAAGCACCTTTGGGTAAGAGGCCGTGGGCGAGGACCAATGTTCTTGGCCATGCTCAAACCCGTAGCTTTCATTTGAACAGACACGTCCTCATCTCAGCAGAAACTAGCCATCGACACAGGAAATATTTCACTCACAAGTAATTACTCAAACACAGGTGCACTACAAGGCAAACACAAATGACTCAATTAAAACACGCAAATGGACCCAAAGCATTTATTGGATCATATTTTTTTGAGTTAATTACAAAGTGTCGATCACTTCTTGGCTGTGACCGCGGCCTCGTCCTCCCGCGCGAACGTCTGCAGCAACTCTTCCTTCTTGGCAGCGATGCGCTCTTCGCGACGCTTGCGGGCCTCCTTGACCTTGTTACGGCGGGCTTCGGCCTGGTCACTGGAATGATAAAAAGTTTATAAGTCTAAGATTCTGGAATATTTTTCTTCATTATTAACCCTATAACCGCTTGCGTCGAATTCGCTTCGTGTCCTATTCGCCAAGTCTTATGTTTGCGGCTAGGTACTCTATCTCATTTGGCCTTCAATCCCCATAGGTGACAGAAGAACTGCTGAGATGGAGTATTTGGTCACGGATGTGAGACTGTGGCGGAATAAACGCGAATGCCGGATATATCCGACGTAGGCCTTAAAAGATTTATAATACGGCTTCGGAAACATGCAGGAAGAACTAGCATGATCATTGACAAGGCTGGGCTCCAACGACATTCTGATTTGTCGAACTGTGTTATTCTAAGTTAATAGAATATTTCCATAATACCATAGGATGATATTACAAAAGCATGCAGTTGCCCTTTTCTTATGTATAACATAACTTAATCAGCCTTTTTGTGTTCCCACTGCTTACACTCAGACCTCCTCTCTAGAGAGGAAAAGGGCCATAATCCACCACGCTGGCCCAGAGGTATGTGTCAAATGTCCCAAAATAAACACCAACATTATTCCCAGGTCAACTGCCATTTCAAATCAAGTTCATCTGCACTCAAATAATCCACATTGCAACAAATCTTGTTCAAACTTTGTCCACATCAACAAAACAGTCTCCCAAGTTCAATATAAACAGTCAATTCTTACCTGAGCATCTTAGTCCTAGCCTTCTCAGCCTTCTTCCTGTGGATGTACTCCATGAGTACGCGCTTGTTCTTGAAGACATTACCCTTTGCCTTCATGTACAGGGCGTGGTATAGATGCCTGTCGATCTTCTTGGCAGTTCTGTACTTAAGCAGCAGCTTACGAAGGACCCTTTGTCTTTGTACCCAAAGTTCCTGGTGATGGGAAAGAAGAAAGGTTGTAAAAATTATAAAAAGTAATAATCAAGCATCTATATACATAGTACAATCTAATCTAGCCAAACAACATCTTATCAAACCCTAGACTAACCTACAAAAGTACAGAATAAACAACATAAATATTTGAATGTCTTGAACTCACCTTTTGTGGCATCCTAGCATTAGCAGTACCTCTTCTCTTACCGAAGCCACAGTGACGTCCCTTTCTCCGGGCCTCTGTGTTCTTGCGGACGCGAGCACGTGAGTGTACAGCTACGGGCTTCTTGATGACAAGACCATCCTTGATCATCTTACGGATGTTCTGCCCTGAAAGTAAAAAGTATAATGTTAATTAAATTGTTCTACAATGTGTTTCTTCTACCTAACAAGACCATCTGAGACAACATGTTTCAAGGTTTTGTTTCTTGACAGACACCAAATTTATAGAACTGGAGTCTGGAAGCTGACCCGAAAATAGTGGGGAAAAGGCTATGCCACTGATATTAATATTCCTAGATAAAGGTATCTCTAAAGTTGCACCATGATAAATAGGTATGTAAATAATATTGTGAAAATGAAATTTAATCCCGTTGGAGGGTGATCACCTGCATTGATGGGTTACGATATTAATTCCTTGTAAACACTGCGTAACGTGTATCCACAAATCTAAAACAGCTAGTTACCAAGATATCCAAAGCTGGCATTGCTTTAATTTTTCAAATGGTAAAATCCATTCCCACAATAACCTACCGCTTGTAGTCGATTATTATTCAATATAATAACACAACGCAAGCATTGAGAAAGATATTTCATGAAAACTTTGTTTACCATGTACACCACGGCGTGACGATCACGCCGCACCACAAAAATACAAATGTGTGGATAGGTACTTACTGGAGTTGGTGTTGGCGATTTCATTGATCTCATTGGGATCCAACCACACCTTCTTTTTACCACATCGCATAACAGAGGCTGCAAGCCTCTTCTGCAGCTTGAGGGAACTGAAAACGAACAAAATTCCTGTATGACCACATGGCTTCAAGGCGGACCGATAAGACGTAGAAATTAACTAAATGTTTCTTTACGCGACACATAAAATATATTTAACATGGTTGTAGCGTGCTTTTACATTTAAAATAACAGTTCTGAAGACATTTATCACTTAAAAATCTAATTATTTATCAAAACTAACCTCATCTTGACTAGGTGAGCTCCAACGCATACAAGAAAGAAATATGGCCGACATTTTCAGTGGTGGGTAAAGGTTACTAAATTTCCAAATTGTCTAGTAGGATTTAGTCGATTTTTCAAATGATTGAATTCATCATTATACAATTATGTCTTATATGTGTCGTGACTCGTGGCATGATCTTAGAAATAGATCACTTCATAATATGGCCAGGTAAAACTAGCCAGATCGTTTTAAACGTTAAAGTTTGATGATATGTCAATCCTCGTTTGGCCTACTTTCTTTAGACCTTTTAATCCTACTTCAATGATTGAAAAAAAATATTCCTACATGGGCACTTATAAAACGTCAGAAGCTAGTGCACGGTTCCAAATTGGTCGTTTCCTATGGAGAACCAGCAAGAAACTCCATGGTTACTCTTTAAAAAAAAAAAATTGTTCTTACAATATTTCCATATTACAGTATTAGTAGATATTATGTAAGGACATACATACATACACTGACAGACATAGACATAACACTGGTCTACACCAGTCAATATTGTACTTAAAAGTACAATAAAAATAATCATAATAATCAGGTCAACATCGGGCCTTATATGGGCCTGATGAAGACCTTTTAGCGTCCGTATCTTGGCTGCGTTTCGGTGACCTCTTCGGGGAAACCGAAGGTTTTGTCTTTGCGATTACGGACGAAGTTATGATGACGAACAACTACCGGAAATACATTGTGAAGGACGGTACGGTTGACATCTGTCGGGCATGCCACCGACCCGGGGAATCAATCCGACACATTATTTCTAGGTGTTCTCATCTAGATAACGGAGACTATTTACATAGACACAACCTCGTAGGCTGGATTATCGACCAGCAACTTGCTCTTAAATACAATCTTGTGGAATCAGAAGTACTGTACTATAGGTATGTGCCTGACCCAGTTCTGGACAATGGCAATATCACGTTATATTGGAATCGATCTATCATCACTGACAGGACTATTGTTGCCAATAAACCTGATATAGTGGTGATAGATCGACTAGAGCGTCGCACAATGATTGTTGATTCAACGGTCCCTCATGACGAGAACCTCGTGAAAGCTGAGAAAGATAAGCAAACTAAGTATCTTGACTTAGCTCCCCAGGGTGTCGACATGTGGAAAGTGGATAGAGCAATCATTGTGCTGATAGTCGTAACGGCCAATGGCTTAATAGCCAAGAGCCTCGAACAACATCTGAGGATGCTCTCGTTAGGCAGCTGGATCAAGGGCCAGATCCAGAAAGCAGTACTCCTGGAAACGGCATCGTTAGAGATTCCTCTCTCAGGAGCCCTGACCGCCGGCAGCTTAGACCCTGTTCCCGATGCCGGTAGGCTACTATTTTTTATAATAATTTTTAAATGTTTTTTTATATGTGTTTTTTAAGAAATATTTAAATATATATAAAATATGTATAAAAAATTAATAAAGATAATCATAATAAAAACCTATTTGTAATAAGAAAGTAATCTAAGAATTCGCGGAGTCTACAGGGTTTTCACATTCACATTATAAAAAAGAATTTCAAATATTTTTTTTTTAATTTAGGCAGATTATAATCCTGAAATTGTAATAATAACACTAATAACACACAAAAAAAAAAACACTAATACTTCGAAAATAATTAACCAAAGTTCTGTTGCATTAAAATTTCTAAACTTTTTATTCCGGGAGTGTATTCCTTTGGGATAATTTTCTACTATCACGAGGGCGAAGCCGCTGGCAGCAGCTGGTTTATTATATTTTGAAAACATTTAGTCGATTTTTTGCGTTCATACATTTCCTAGGTTGCCATTTAAAAAAATTTGGCTCCTAGATTTTTACCCGACTGCGCGACGCAAGGGAAGGTTATGTGTTTATCAGTCTAGGTATGTTTCTTTCTTTGTGGAGCTCTAGAGGCCAAATGCTTGGGTTAATTTTGTTGATTACAAAACATCGTCGCAATAACGACCGGTCCTGTGCATCTTGCATCCATCAGATACCCATGACGACTCTCAGCAGGTCATCGGGCCACCTTATGGGAGGCCTTTCAACGCTGCTTCTTCCGGTACGTGGTCGCCACTCCAGAAATACACTCACTTTATTAGCAGAAAATAGTTTTATAGCGTTTTCGTTTTAAGGGAAGGCTACGTCTTTAAATATTATTCAAATGTAATGTGATTACACCATGTACGGAACGTTCATCGAATTTGACACTCGCTCTTGTCATAATTTGTTTGACTTTGTCACAATTTTGACGTAGCCAACTAAACATATGAAATGAAAGTAAACAAAACAACAAACAATTAAACTGAATTATAGAAAAATGTCTATTGCGTAGTCAGCATAATTTGCTGCATTTGCTAATTTGCTTTACAAAATCTATTTCAGAATATTTTACTATCGTGGCCTACACACTGTTTGAAAATTTATCTTTAAATGCAAATAATTAAAACAACGAACAATGCGAACCGAGATCTGCATGAAGAGATGAGAACATTAAACACTATTCTATAAAAAAATAACGCAAAGATTAAGTTCAAATAATTTATATTAGGCCGATAACGTTAAATCTAAACCAGTTTCCTCAAGGTGTAGTTTTGAACGTGCAATAATACATAGAGCTAACAAGTTTTCGTCACGCAAAACCTGCTGTATAAGCGATTACGTTGACCGCGGCCAGTGGATCTCGAAATTATCGCTATTTCGTCGTCACTTCGTCAGTTGTTTGTGCAACGTTAATCGAGGAAGTAGTGTTTTTCCAGTGCGTAATCTTACGACATAAAATGAGCAAATCCGCGAATGTTAACCCGGATTTACAAAGAGAAAGGGAGAAATGCTCTTTTAATATAACAGAACTTACGAATTTGTTGGATGGCGGCCCTCAGATGACAGAGGAAAGGAGGAGACGAGGTAATTAGAGTGTGATTTTTTTAATCACTGTTAGAGTTGTATGTTTATTGGCTGGGTAAATATCATGTATGACCTGACTTTTTTTTTGGAAACTAGCTTCATCAGATGATGCGACTTAAACTTTGGACTACTCTAGAATCTCAACAGAAAAGTAAATGTTATAGAAATGTTAATGTTATGTCGTGGAACTTATTTCCTTTGTCAGAAGTTGTGTAATTTTGCAATAGGAACATTACATGACTTAGATAATTCGTAATTGGCTACACCTGAATGTGTGGAGGATATATCAATTACAACAATGTCTATGAATAAAAATTACCTTGGCAATGTAGGTATTGCAACATTTTTTTAAACCAAAATCTAATCAACATAATTTAACTCGTTGAGTAGTGTAATTAGAGACACAATAGTAAGACAATGGCGCCCGAGAGCCGGCGTTCGTGCGGGGATCAACAGCTTAATACTCTTTCACACTTAATACTGTGACTTTTAAAGTAAATACTTATCTCACTTTTGTGTCATTATTATTGTGAGAATAATACTGCAAGTCCAAAGTTTAATAAATATGGTTGCACCCTTTGTTATCTAAACTTACTTAGGTCCTTTACTCAAACAATAATGTTTTAACATCATTTGTTTGAAATAACTAGGAAATATCCTATTGAAGAAATTGTACAATTCAACAATAGCAAAACCTACACTTACCATGGGGCTAGGAGGCGTACTTCTCACACACATTTTTTACCAGTTATAATTATTATATTATGTATCTATTCTTCTATTTTAATATCATAAAGCCGAAGAATTTGTTTGGTTGAATGCGCTACTCTCAGGCACTATTGGTTTGAATTAAAAAATATATTTTAGGTATTTGATAGATAGCCCCATTAGGAACACTACATACTACATAAAATCATGCTAATGACCAATAGGAGTGGAGCAGTAACTAAAGATGCTGGTGAAACTAATGTATAAGATTCTTATAAGATTTTATTTAACTCAATGCTAGCTTGTAATTACCTACATTTTCATAAATTCTATTCATTAAACCCCAAGTAAACGCCGGCGTTTGCTGGCTCATTGTCTTTCTATTGTGTCTCCAATTATGGTACTCAGAAGGTTAAACCCCAAGCAAACGCCGGCGTTCGCTCGCTCAATGTCTTGCTATTGTGTCTCTAATTACAGTACTCATTGTATTTCAGTAAGGTTAAGGATTTAGGGTATTGTTAAATTATATAGCAAGCTACTCTAGGCACCCTATTTTGTTGTTACTTACTTAGTAGAAAATTTCTGTATAGTATTTTACAGAAATTTAATTAAACATGCCTTGATTAGATAAATATTTTCTTAATCCTTTTTATCATATACTAAGTATATCAATCAAGAATTATTGATAGTTTTTAATGCCTAATGTTATTTAAGATAAAATTAACTTTTATTAATCTTAAAAAATCAGGGTAGTTTCAATAATCTGAGATGTTTATTAATAAATTGATTTATCAGCCCTTTTCTGACCTGACTACGTGCAATGATTAACAGAGATGAGCACAAAGTGAGGTGTGAGCTAAGAGATAAAGATCTCTTGGTCAGTGGGTCGTCTTAGGGGTGGCTTAGCTCACACCTCAATTTGTACACATTTCAGCCACTTAACAATAACTCAATAGAAATACAGGTACGTAATAAAAATAATGTTTACAAAATTTTATAAACAATTCTTCATTATAAAATATAGAACACAATATTCATTGGCTGTAGACCAAAGTCCAATTTAGTTTCATGAACTAATATTATATAAACAACAACGATAACACAGGTCAGTTTTTTCTTAAACTAGACAGTTTGAACTATCCTCTGAGTTTGAAAAGTTAAATATTATACAAGACAGTATTACAGACAATTTATTTTTACTATTTTTTTAAATTTCGACTGGCCTGTTGGTCTAGTGGTTAGTGGCCCTGACTGCTAAGCCGGAGGTTGTGGGTTTGATTCCCACCCAGGACAAATGTTTGTCTGGTGAGCACAATCATTTGTTCTGTGTCTGGGTGTAATTTATCTATATTATGTATGTAAATAGAAATATATAAGTATGTTTATCAGTTATCTAGTACTCATAGAACAAGTTCTGCTTAGTTTGAGACTAGATGACGTTGTGTGATACTTGTGGAATCTTATTATTATTATTTATTATTACTTAAATACCTTCTGAAATATTTCTTGGCTTTATTATTTTACACCTGTGCAAAAAGTCAGACAGCCTGTCTAGCAAAGTAATTATTTTTTAATCACCACAGGTTTAGTGACTGAGTAGCAGCCACAGCCAACACTGGGCTGCAGTTCTTATTATAGGAAGGTCAAATATAATTAATGAGCAAAGTTTCATAGATGTGATCAATTGAATTCCGTAAGCAACCTATTTTCAAGTAGGTAACTATGTAAATTCGTCATGTCGATATTATTCATCATATCTGGAGTTTATAAAATCACTTTTCTTTTTCTTCATTGCCTGTGAATAGCGTTGCCAGGCGTACGGATAAAGCCGGACAGTCAGGCTATGCAATTGTATTTTCAAACCATGCAGGGACCTACTCAAATATACACAAAAAATTTCATCCAAATCTGTCAAGCCGTTTAGGAGAAGTTAGGTGACAAACATACGTACAGAAGAATTATATACATAAAGATAATATGATAAAAAAATACTTGTTTTCTCTGATTCCTTTGTTCTGACGACATCTCAATGCTAAGTTACGTGGTCAACACAAAGCAATTGGAGGTGTGGCCGACTCGAGGCGATCAACGAAAGAGAATCGAAACGAAACGGTTGTAACTTGGCTAGGGGAACTGGCAACCCTACCTGTGAAGTTTCGCCACTTATAATTTAACTAATAAAACTTCGTAGGTATAATTATGAATAAGGAAAATACATAAGTAATTTTATTTTATTTGCTAACTTGAATAATTTTTAACTGGATGAAACAAATATAAATAAGAATTTTTAAAATATATTCATCAACCACGAAGTTACAAAACTTTAAAGCTGCTAATTAGAAAGAGGGCTTTCACGTCAAAGTCCATCACGTCCATGGAGCAAAATAACTGGTTATTGTGCTCCATGATTACGCCCGTGCGGTCGCCATAGAATACGTCGTCTTGGCAGGAGAGACAGATAGGTATATATATTTATTTAAAATTGTGATAAGTATCTCGTTTGCTTTTCTACTAATTTTGATATTGTTGCTAGAAAAAGTATTATATTTTTGTACATTTATTGAGAAACTGGTTAGGTTAGGTTTAATTCAACCCTTTAGAAGTTGATGACACTGCTCTTTATTATGGACGTCAAACGAAACTAACAGTGCTCTAAGACTGAGATAACATAAGTATTAAAATCGCGTTGTCATTGACATCAGAGACCAAAGGTTGACCTCAATGCGTCTATTAATAACAGACTCATTTGAGTAACTAATTTATTCATAAACAAGTTAGAAAAACTTCAGTTTGCAATGACCCAAACGTGAACACCATTAATTGACTTGGTCCACGATTATTAGGTACGCGCTTTACTTTGTGTGATTTATATCAAACGATGTGAGAAAACCAGCATACCACCAATCCACACCTGGCCCATGTGATGAATAACTTACAGACCCCCCCCCCCCCGCCAAAGAATTTTGTCCTAGCTCCCGGCTGACGGACACAACTCGTAATATCGTCAATATCATAAACATAATCAATGACCTCACATTGATTATGTTTATGGTATTTAATTATTTTTTTCACACCTTCAAAAGACCGCAGACGTGAGTACATGGTGAGCAAACTTTTTACTTGAGCACACTTTTTAGTTGTGATACACTTATAGCCAGAGTACCTATTTCTCATGACATTCGAATTAACCCAAACACTGCTAGGTTACATTATTTTATTATGAAGTTCCCATCCACCTCCCTGCTACATTAGGTCAGTTCGATAGTACCTTTTAGCCAAAGTGCATCTCATGACAATTCTAATAAGCGTAAACACGGCTGCGGCTGGGTTACATGGATTAATTACGGAGTTACAGTGCCTACCTTCCGGCTCCATCATTATCATCAGATCACTTCGATGATACCATTTTCAACATACTATTAAGAACCATTTATTTATTTGTATTGTCATAGTTACTTAACTATCTTCATGGTGATATCTATGTGAGGGTTAAGTTCCGTTGGCCATTTCTGGTCTTCTTCATCAGTTCCACTTTATCAAATGTTACTTTTTGACTGTAAATGCATAAGTTCTCGATGAAAATACCAAAATGACTATATAGTTGCCTAGAATATTTAAGGAGTTCCCTCGATTCCTCATGGATCCCATTATCAGAACTGTATTTTGAAGAAAATGGGACCAATCTGGAAGCATATCATTTTAGGAGAAAAAACATTTTGCAAAACTGTCCATAAACTACGGATTTCTGAGATAACAAACATTAAAAAAAAATGATGTAAATAAAAAAAAATGAAAACATCCGAATCGAGACCCTCCTCCTTTTTTTTCGAAGTCGGTTAAAAATTAGCTAAATTTAAGAAATCTTTTTCGTAAAGGCGCATTTATAACATGTCGTCAGATGTGTCAGATAAACGCGCAATGGATTTTCAACTCTCGGCGTGCAGTCGAGCGTTGAGAATACAACGGCTTGCTTTCTTCAAGGGCTAAAAAACCTTTCTTCCTTTGCAGAGGCAACGGTCCTAAATGAAGGCATCCACATCGAGGAAGTACCGTCAGAATACCTCAGTCATAAGGAGAAGTACGAGTTGGCTGTGAAGAAAGCATGTTTGCTGTTCAAGCTGATTCGTCGGCTGCAGGAGGAGGAGAACACTGGGATGGAGAGCTTCAGGTGAGTATCCTGTTTAATGTTACAGCTTTGAGTTTAGGGGACAAGGAACTCGCGAATCAATGCAAAAAAAAAAAACATTTTTATAGGTTTTTTTTTCGTTTATTAAACAAAAACATTAATACATTCATGCTAACGTTTTTACATACCAGCACAAACCATCGCGGGTTTAACAGCGGTATGTCAGAAGCGACAAACTCGGCGCCAAAACATACTTTAGGCGAACAGTAGGTATACATACATAGTCTAGCTCTACTTTTTTTTAGGTCACTTTATCTTTACCTCGTTACCCAGTAGAAGAAAAATACCTTCTTGTTAGCCGTCTTACTGCAGGGCTAAGGCCTCGTCTCTTGCTGAGAAGGCACAAGCATTAGGATTGAGGCATTGGGCTACATTTTTCAGCACCGAATCGAATGTACCAAAGCGAGAAGCCTTACCACGCGAACTGTTAAGAGGGTCCTTTTCCACTCGCCTGTCAACATCGAGCATGGTTTAAAAGCTTGTTGCTTTATCTAACGCAATCCAACGCGATGTTTGATGAAGAGGCAATACAAAAATAAAGAGATAACGCCTGAAAACTCTGTTGGCATTCGGTAATTCCGTGATTTTCTCGAATATTTCACAAAACTTGTTCCAGGAAATACGTGTTCTTTTTAAACCCTTAAAAGTCTTTCAGAAAAATTGTCGTCATTCAGAATCTCGATTAAATGTGCAAGGCTTTTTAACCGACTTCAAAAAGGAGGAGGTTATATTATTATGTTCGGTTGAATGTATGTTTTTTTTTTATGTATGTTCACCGATTTCTCGGTCAATTGTGGACCGATTTTGAAATTTTTTTATTTTATTGAAAGGTTATGCTTCCAAATTGGTCCCATAGAAACATTGTTATGATCTGATCATGAACTTCGTAGATATGGAACAGAACTCCTCATGGGATCACAGCAGAACTGTCGTAACAAGTAAAATTGCTTTGTTTATACGTGTAGTCGATGACTGACTGAAAGAAGAGGGGTAATATATCGAACTGATCTGATGATGAAGCCTGAAATTAGGCACCGGAACTCTGTAATAAATTAATTAAATCTAACCGTGTTTGGTATTATTAGAATTGTCATAAGATGCACTCTGGCTATAAGGTATTTAAGTATGGCTGAGGGGTACTTTTTAGTGTTGGTACCATAACTAAAAAGTGAAAAATAAAAAACTTTTTACAAAAAAAAATACAACCGACTTCAATGTAAAAAAACACTGAAAAGTGCAAAATAACTTTAAGTCGGTGTTAAATAACGAAGAGACAAAACTATTATAGAAACACCGAGTTCCGAAATTAAAGTTATTTTGCACTTTTCAGTGTTTTTTTACATTGAAGTCGGTTGTATTTTTTTTTGTAAAAAGTTTTTTATATTAATGTACTTTTTAATATATGAGTACATTATGAAGGGCCAAAGTTCACGCAAAATAGCAGATTTTCAGAGGTCTTTACTAGATTAGTTTTACACAAATTTATGTTTTGATTTCTATAGAAGCCTAGATAGATAATATCCACAAGATAGCTGTGTATCCAAAATATCTAGAGAAAGATGTGTAATAACATCATAATCACGTAAGAGAGGTTGTATGAAAATGTACCTCGAAAAGGACGATCTTAAAGGGATGGAGCTATATAGGGTTTACAGCTCCATCCCTCTTTCTCTTGCCTGATATTTTAGCACGTCATAATAAGACCCCAGTAGTGGAATCACACGCGGCGGAATCTACGAGGCGGTCGGCAACAATTACAAGTTCTGGATTTCTCTAAATCATGATGTCTTTCTTCCATCCGAAGTATTACTTCTTTTAACTTTACTTACCTTGGTTCACTTATTCATCCCCAGGGCGATCCTGGGCGGTACGCTAGGCGCAGCTATACTTCAGGACGGGTCTCCCCTCACCCTCCACTACGTTATGTTCATACCGACGATCATGGGGCAGGCGTCGGTTGAGCAGCAAGCCTACTGGATCGGCAGGGCTTTCAACCTTGATATCGTCGGCACTTATGCACAGGTGCGTCATGATCAAAGATTTTCTTTATTTTTTAAATTCTTTATATATTTATAGGGGCTTTTCCGCATAGCGTATGTCAGTACCATCGTATCCTAAACAATTGTACGAACATCACAAAACATGGGCCATGAATTCGAACAAATCTTTCGCATTGTCACTATTTGGTTGGGATATAATGTTATGGAACATGCCTACATCAGTTCTTATGATCAAAGTTCAATTTGGATATTTTATCAAGAAAGATTTAGGTACTTAGCTAATTCAAGATCATGAATCAAGTAAATAATTATACGAAGCTACCGTTTAACCCATCAAACGCCCTTCTCATACCAAATGCTAAAAAATATCAAGGAGTTTTGAAACTACTGCTTATGAACCTACGTTGTTCGACTATCACTTCGAGCGTTGTCTCTTAAGAACCTAAGCGGTTCATACAATATTTGAGGAGTTTAAACAAAAATGTTAGTGATATTGTTGTTGTGTTCACTTTGCTTTTGAGGATTTATCAAGAAGTTCAATATAGTACTTTTTTTAATGATATAAATCAATGCTTAACTGCGATCCGACCTGATGGTAAGCAGTGATGCAATCGTTGATGGTGAAGCTCACTAGATTATTAGGAGCCTGTTCACTCTAGCCTTGAAGACGCCTAAATTATAAACGGACGGGAAGACCTCAGCAGGTAAATTGTTCCAGTCCTTCGATGTACGCGGTATAAACGACGAGGCGAAATGATTAGTCCGGATCGAGATAAAGCTAACGGTAGTGCAGCTATAACCACTGAATTTGTATGTTTAAATGGGCACTCTCTGGACTTCGATCTCGAATGGTGAAAAGCGATATGAGAGGTCTTTCTTACATTACAGCATAGATGCTGGTAAGGAAAAGACTTGACGGCACGATGCTACAGCTTCGTCGACACAGTTTCACAGTTTTGTATGTAAGCTTCACGCAGGCGTACACTAAGCGTATAATGACGAATACGCGTCTATAAAGCTACGCGTCCGTGGTCAGTAGGCCTAAGGAGTTCTACTTTTTAGCAGTTCAAAGAAGATGAGAGACGATATCAGCAAGCTAACTTATTGTGTTTTCTGTTTCCAGACTGAGCTCGGTCACGGCACGTTCGTCCGTGGTCTAGAAACGACGGCCACTTACGACCCTAAGACCAAGGAGTTCGTGCTGCACAGTCCCACGCTCACCGCATATAAATGGTGGCCTGGAGGATGTAAGTAGCTGGCTTTCTTAAGTCAAGAATACATCAGAAAATTATTTAATGAATTACCATTACTGAAGTACAGTATTTTGAAAAAAGTATGTACAATGCGTTCCAAATAAGAATAGGATCGATTACCATATTGTGACGTCACGTCATACTGTCAAATCGAAGAATTATGGTGAACAAAACAAGATTTTTTTTTAATTCAATTTTTTTACGAACTGTGAACGAAAAAAATTTAATCAGAATCCAGTTCTTCAATTTTACTCATCTCTAAGTTTTTCAATTTTGCCCAATTTCCTGCGATTTGACAGTATGATGTGACGTCACAACATGGCAATCGATCCTATTCTTATATGGAACGCATTGTTTAAAGGCTGATGTTCATGTTAGAGCTCATACACACGAGCGGCATGTTACCAACAGCAGAGGTAACTGCAGCCATCGACCTATAGTGACACTTGACACACGCGACGGCTGTCGCTGATCTTCACAGTTGGACCGTCGACGCGTTGACAGCTGCCGCCGATGCATCGACGGCTGCAGCCTTTTGTCCCTCACGTCCAAAAAGCAAAAATGTGCAAAAACTGCTCTCAGCGCCAACAGGCAACTCTACGATTTTATCCTTTAACAACACAAATAAGGAAAATAATACTTTCGGAATGTGGTGTACTGGACACATTTTACTTTGTCATGTAAATATGACTGTGGCGGTCAAAAGGTTAAACAGCATTATCCATAGCCCGACTTCGCCCGCTGTTGGGCAAAAAGCTCTCTTTCTTTGCCAATCCCGACGCACCCTAAGGCCTCCCTCACATTGGGCGTGCGCATTCCTCGAGCGTTTGAGCGCACGCCTAATGTGGCGGAGGCCTTATCCAGATTTTCCCCAGAATATAAAACATACTGTCAGTTAAACTCGCTTGTATAAGCTGTCCTAGTGAAAACTGTTATTGAACTTATTGTGTACAATAAAGGAGTGAGGGCCGATCCTATTGATACTCCATTACATTACTACTACACCTGCGGGATTTCTCGAAAGAGTTACCGTGACCCTGGATCGCAAAGGGCAACTCAAGGAACACAAGTGGGTTTTAGTCAGTAAAAGTCTGACACTCCCTCTCGCCCCATCCAGAGAGGAAGGTCATTTGATGATTTCCTACTGAAAAAAAAAACACTGCTACACAGATGTAACTATCTGGTAACAACTAAAAAGTCGATGCCTTACTACATTAAAATTTATTGTAGATAAGTACGTAAATTATCAGCAAAGACATTCATTACAATATGTTATCTGTGACCTATGGTCGATAAACATGAATGATTCCAAATATCAACTAAATCACTACTTTTTACAGACACGTCGTATTTATCTTTATAAGTTTATATGTACCTACATACATGTATTACTATAATAATACATACATGTATTATTATTATGTATTGTGATGTACTCAATTTGGAATATGATAATAATATAATTTTGATAAAGTTTGTTTTGATTACGTTACTAGGAGAGCGTCGTAAATCAATTCAAATACAAAATTCTAGAAGTTTCTAATTAGTCAATCTATTATTTTGCAATTAAGATCTACATTGAATTTACAATTTATTGATTGATCCTATTATTATTTTTCTTATATATTTTTTTTTCTTTTTAAAAATGGAACGCCTCTTAGAAACGTCACTATTTAAATCCGAGGAAGGCATTTGAAAATGAAGTGGAATGACTGACGAGTCTGAATCAAAGAGCTTCGTTAACGACAGTAAGTAAGTCTGCTGGTCATAGTAGCGAAAAGTTTCCCGGAATAGTTCCAGTATAGCCTTTATTATAGTATTATAGCTGTAGAAGTGGAAGCAGTAGTTATCATAAAAATAGTGTTGTAAAAGGTTTATTGGTCTTAGTTTTGGCATGGCATCTGCGATTTTTTTTTTATTGCAGATGCCCATAGACTTTAGTTACCGTACCGTAGACAAATTACGAGCCGACGCGAATTATATTGATAGAACCTACACATTGAAACATCATCAAAATCTTTGTCCCCAGTGGCCCACACAGCCAACTACTGTATAGTAATGGCCCAACTATACTCCAATGGCCAATGCCATGGCATCCATCCCTTCATAGTCCAACTTCGTGACGAGGAGACCCACATGCCCCTCCCCGGCATCAAGGTTGGCGAAATTGGCGCCAAGCTTGGCATGAACGGCACCAACAACGGCTTCCTTGGCTTCGAACACGTGAGGATACCCAGGGAACATATGCTGATGAAGAATTCTCAGGTTTTGGAAGTAAGTATGAGTTTTTGTTTTTAATGAGTCAAAAATACCATCTTAATATGCTTTGAATGAATTCGACCTGTCGTAGTTCAGACTCCAAAGCTGAATAAACACATTTATGCCAAGTTATGCCACAACACTTGGTTCTCCGCATCTAGATTACCCCGTCATCGCTCTATCGAGTGGACTATTTACCCTCTTCCTTTTCTACAGCTCATCTGGCATGCGGCAGACATTTTTGGCCCAATCCCACTTAAGAATAGCAGCGTTTCGGGGAAGATCTGTGATCTTAGTTATTGTGTTCCTTGCACGGTCCGAAACTCGAGCCCCCAGGATACTACGCTCCATGGCTCGCAGTCTAACCACGAGCCACTTCTTCCTACTCCTTCTTTTTCATTGTCCGTCCCTGCCCCTATTATCAGGGGTCGCGTCTCCTCACAATTCTGAGCCACATCTTCCTAATATGACAATAACCTTCTTTTCTTTTGTCTCTTCAGGACGGCACCTACGTCAAGTCCCCGAGCTCCAAGCTAACGTACGGCACCATGATGTTCGTGCGCGTCGTAATTGTGAAGGATATGTGCAACTACATCGCTAAGGCAGTCACCATAGCTACGAGGTACTCTGCAGTCAGGAGGCAGTCACAACCGAAGCCAGAGTAAGTTGTTTGTGAAAGCTACGAGCACGCCGCATCTTCTTCTCATCCTTATTTAAAAAAAAAGAGGGTATTTATGTCTGAAAACATATGTTTCAAAAATAAGTTTCAATTTTCAAATACCCCTTTTAGGGTTCCGTAAAAAAACGGAACCTTTATAAGATCACTTTGTTCTCCGTCCGTCTGTCAAGACCCTTTATCTCGAGAACGCGTGGAGGTATCGAGTTGAAATTAAAACCATGTACTCAGGTCGGTGGTCCCTTGAAGCTGTGAAAAAAAATCAAACTTCTAAGTTAACGAAAAAAAAAGATACGGCCGTTTATGTTGCAAAAAACGTATATTTTGACACGCTCAAGGGAATCAAAATTCATAGGGTACTTCCCGTTTATCTAGAATCCAGAAATTCAGCATGAAGCAAGGTCTTATAGCACACGTATAGGAAAAAATCTTAAAACTGTAAATTTGTAGTTACGTCACAAAAAAAACTGCTTTGCGTTTCCGAAAAATCTTCATTACTCAATTCGGGAATTGAACTGTTTTCATAGGTAAGTTTGTACGGAACCCTCAGTGTACGAGTCCGACTCGCACTTGCCCGGTTTTTTTTCAACTAAGTCGCTTTGATTAAGCCATCGATGTTTTCGCTAGATGGCGTTAAGCTCAACATTTTTAATATTTATGTATGGGAGCATTATTAAGTCAAGGAAATGGTATTCGCTAAAATCGGACATTCTACTTCATTGAACTTAGTCAAATTATTGCCTCAAAATCCACTTAATTCTCCAAAAATACCTAAATTAACGTCGGATGGTTTTACTTACGACTTCGCGAGATTTCGACCATTTTCGAACTCATATGAAGATGCACACCTCGGGGTAGCAATACTCCACTTTGCACAGAGTATTACTTATTTAGTAATACTTCATTCAATATTAAACAAATAATTAAAAAAGGAAATGCTCGTGGTTACGATACGCTGCCGGCGTCGAAACGAAATTGAATTTCAAGATAACATTGAGTCATTGACCTACACTGGTGTTCTAAAGGTCGTTGTCTTAAATTCAAGCTCATTATAACAATTATTATGATAACAAGTTTTTTTTATATAATGAAATTCAAACAACCGTTTCCTTCTTATTTTTTATTGGATACAGAAAAGGCAATAAGGTATATATTTGTGTATGACAAACAGAGTCAAAGACTAATAAGAATCATAATAATATGATGCAGACCTTGCCCTGCCCGTGCGTGTAGGGTTTTCGTGTGGGTGAAGCAATAATTAAATATGAAATCTTAGAACCAAATTGCAGCGCCACTACTCGGTTCGTTTGTGAAACCATCCATCTAGGGACCCACTTAATCATACACAAAAAAAAAACAAAATTCTTCCAGCCGTATAGGAGGAGTTCAGTGACATGTACATATACAAAAGAATATAATAGACTAGCTTCTGCCAGCGGCTTCGCACGAAAGTAGAAAATTGTACCAAGGGAGCACACTCCGGTATAAAAAGTATCCTATGTGCTATTCTAGGACATGGTCTACCGTGTGCTAAACATCCAAATCCGTTCATCTGTTCGAGCGTGAAAGAGTATCAAACATACACACACACACCATCACTATATTAGTGTTATACTAGCGACCCACTCCGTCTTTGTAATATTAGTGTTATACTAGCGACCCACTCCGTCTTTGTAATATTCGTGTCATACTAGCGACCCACTCCGTCTTTGTAATATTAGTGTCATACTAGCGACCCACTCCGTCTTTGTAATATTAGTGTTATACTAGCGACCCACTCCGTCTTTGTAATATTCGTGTCATACTAGCGACCCACTCCGTCTTTGTAACATTCATGTCATACTAGCGACCCATTCCGTTTTTGTTAAATTAGGGTCATACTAGCGACCTACTCCGTCTTTGTAATATTAGTGTCATACCAGCGACCCACTCCGTCTTTGTAATATTAGTGTCATACTAGCGACCCACTCCGTCTTTGTAACATTCATGTCATACTAGCGACCCATTCCGTTTTTGTTAAATTAGGGTCATACTAGCGACCTACTCCGTCTTTGTAATATTAGTGTCATACTAGCGACCCACTCCGTCTTTGTAATATTAGTGTCATACTAGCGACCCACTCCGTCTTTGTAACATTCATGTCATACTAGCGACCCATTCCGTTTTTGTTAAATTAGGGTCATACTAGCGACCTACTCCGTCTTTGTAATATTAGTGTCATACTAGCGACCCACTCCGTCTTTGTAATATTAGTGTCATACTAGCGACCCACTCCGTCTTTGTAACATTCGTGTGATACTAGCGACCCACTCCGTCTTTGTAATATTAGTGTCATACTAGCGACCCACTCCGTCTTTGTAATATTAGTGTCATACTAGCGACCCACTCCGTCTTTGTAATATTAGTGTCATACTAGCGACCCACTCCGTCTTTGTAATATTAGTGTCATAGTAGCGACCCACTCCGTCTTCGTAATATTAGTGCCATACTAGCGACCCAAACCGTCTTTGTAATATTAGTGTCATAGTAGCGACCCACTCCGTCTTTGTAATATTAGTGTCATAGTAGCGACCCACTCCGTTTTTGTAATATTCGTGTCATACTAGCGACCCACTCCGTCTTTGTAATATTAGTGTCATAGTAGCGACCCACTCCGTCTTTGTAATATTAGTGCCATACTAGCGACCCAAACCGTCTTTGTAATATTAGTGTCATAGTAGCGACCCACTCCGTCTTTGTAATATTAGTGCCATACTAGCGACCCAAACCGTCTTTGTAATATTAGTGTCATAGTAGCGACCCACTCCGTCTTTGTAATATTAGTGTCATAGTAGCGACCCACTCCGTCTTTGTAATATTAGTGTCATACTAGCGACCCACTCCGTCTTTGTAATATTAGTGTCATACTAGCGATCCAAACCGTCTTTGTAATATTAGTGTGATACTAGCGACCCACTCCGTCTTTGTAATATTAGTGTCATACTAGCGATCCTAACCGTCTTTGTAATATTAGTGTCATACTAGCGACCCACTCCGTCTTTGTAATATTAGTGTCATACTAGCGACCCACTCCGTCTTTGTAATATTAGTGTCATACTAGCGACCCACTCCGTCTTTGTAATATTAGTGTCATAGTAGCGACCCACTCCGTCTTTGTAATATTACTGTCATACTAGCGACCCACTCCGTCTTTGTAATATTCGTGTCATCCTAGCGACCCAAACCGTCTTTGTAATATTCGTGTCATCCTAGCGACCCAAACCGTCTTTGTAATATTAGTTTCATACTAGCGACCCACTCCGTCTTTGTAATATTAGTGTCATACTAGCGGCCCATTCTGTCTTTGCACGGGTACAACTGCTAACTATATACACATTGAAACACAAACCTTACTCGTTTATCGCTCTATCGGTTAGAAAAAAAAAACAAATTAAAGTCCGTTAAAACGGTAGAGCGGTAACAGACAATCGAACGCGGCTTCGACGACATTACAAATGTACATACGATACGATTAAAATATTAATTGTTACTATATTTTTTACTGATCGCTTGGTAATTTGATGTTAATCAGAGTTTAAATTAACCTGTGTGCAAAATTATATCCAAATGTGTTCATTCGTTAATGCCTGATTTAGTAACAAACCTGTAACTTAATAAAACTATTTCAAAACTCAATTTGTAGCGAACCCGAGCCCCAGATCATAGACTACTTGACGCAACAACACAAGCTGATGGTGGGCATCGCGACTGCGCACGCCTTCCAGCTGAGTGCCGAGTGGATCTGGAACATGTACAACAACGTCACTGCTGAGTTGGATGCTGGAGACATGGAGAGACTGCCTGAGGTGAGTATTTTGTAACGACGCTTTATATTACTTAATAGATACAAAAAATTAAAAATACATGAAAAAATTTCACTATGTTGTTTTTTCTCATATTTCATCATGCAGATCATTATACAGAGAAAGATATGTATTGTAATGAATAAACTCAAAAACGACTGGAACGATTTTAATAATTTTATTGTTATTGTATTCTAAATCCAGTATTACCGCATCCAAACTCTATGTTCTTCACTTCCAGTTACACGCCCTGTCCTGCTGCCTCAAGGCAGTAACGACAGCGGACGCGGCGGAGTGCGTGGAGCGCTGTCGCCTCGCGTGTGGCGGACATGGATACATGCTAGCCTCCAACCTGCCCGTCACGTACGGACATGTCACTGCCGCCTGCACGTATGAGGGAGAGAACACTGTGCTGCTGCTGCAGACTGCCAGGTAAAGCAGCCACGGTGACATGCTAGCCTCCAACCTGCCCGTCACGTACGGACATGTCACTGCCGCCTGCACGTATGAGGGAGAGAACACTGTGCTGCTGCTGCAGACTGCCAGGTAAAGCAGCCACGGTGACATGCTAGCCTCCAACCTGCCCGTCACGTACGGACATGTCACTGCCGCCTGCACGTATGAGGGAGAGAACACTGTGCTGCTGCTGCAGACTGCCAGGTAAAGCAGCCACGGTGACATGCTAGCCTCCAACCTGCCCGTCACGTACGGACATGTCACTGCCGCCTGCACGTATGAGGGAGAGAACACTGTGCTGCTGCTGCAGACTGCCAGGTAAAGCAGCCACGGTGACATGCTAGCCTCCAACCTGCCCGTCACGTACGGACATGTCACTGCCGCCTGCACGTATGAGGGAGAGAACACTGTGCTGCTGCTGCAGACTGCCAGGTAAAGCAGCCACGGTGACATGCTAGCCTCCAACCTGCCCGTCACGTACGGACATGTCACTGCCGCCTGCACGTATGAGGGAGAGAACACTGTGCTGCTGCTGCAGACTGCCAGGTAAAGCAGCCACGGTGACATGCTAGCCTCCAACCTGCCCGTCACGTACGGACATGTCACTGCCGCCTGCACGTATGAGGGAGAGAACACTGTGCTGCTGCTGCAGACTGCCAGGTAAAGCAGCCACGGTGACATGCTAGCCTCCAACCTGCCCGTCACGTACGGACATGTCACTGCCGCCTGCACGTATGAGGGAGAGAACACTGTGCTGCTGCTGCAGACTGCCAGGTAAAGCAGCCACGGTGACATGCTAGCGTCCAACCTGCCCGTCACGTACGGACATGTCACTGCCGCCTGCACGTATGAGGGAGAGAACACTGTGCTGCTGCTGCAGACTGCCAGGTAAAGCAGCCACGGTGACATGCTAGCCTCCAACCTGCCCGTCACGTACGGACATGTCACTGCCGCCTGCACGTATGAGGGAGAGAACACTGTGCTGCTGCTGCAGACTGCCAGGTAAAGCAGCCACGGTGACATGCTAGCCTCCAACCTGCCCGTCACGTACGGACATGTCACTGCCGCCTGCACGTATGAGGGAGAGAACACTGTGCTGCTGCTGCAGACTGCCAGGTAAAGCAGCCACGGTGACATGCTAGCCTCCAACCTGCCCGTCACGTACGGACATGTCACTGCCGCCTGCACGTATGAGGGAGAGAACACTGTGCTGCTGCTGCAGACTGCCAGGTAAAGCAGCCACGGTGACATGCTAGCCTCCAACCTGCCCGTCACGTACGGACATGTCACTGCCGCCTGCACGTATGAGGGAGAGAACACTGTGCTGCTGCTGCAGACTGCCAGGTAAAGCAGCCACGGTGACATGCTAGCCTCCAACCTGCCCGTCACGTACGGACATGTCACTGCCGCCTGCACGTATGAGGGAGAGAACACTGTGCTGCTGCTGCAGACTGCCAGGTAAAGCAGCCACGGTGACATGCTAGCCTCCAACCTGCCCGTCACGTACGGACATGTCACTGCCGCCTGCACGTATGAGGGAGAGAACATTACTAGATAAAGTGACATAACTGTCATGTCCTGTTCTTATTATTATTTATTTATTTATGTACACACAAACACTTAAAATCGAAAAGAACAAATACAGATAAAAGAGTACAAAGGTCCTGCTTATTTATGATTTATGGTCCTGGTTCTTATGACATAATGACTTCTCCATTACGTATAACGTAGATGAAGCTGAACATAATAACAATGTTATTGTCTTACAGGTACCTAGTAAAGACGTGGCAGCAAGCATCAGGCGGCAACGTGCTGCCGCCCACCGTGGCCTACCTGAGCCGCGTGGGCGCGGGCCGCAGGTCCCCGCCCTGGGACAACACTATCGAAGGTATCATCAGGGGCTTCGAAGTGGTGGCCGCCGGGTAAGCTGTATTTTTATCTGTCGCTTAACTGCCCCGCTCAAATACAACATCTATCCTCTGCCCTTGAGTGGAAACGCAACGGATCCATGCACTCAATATTCTATAAATTGCCAAAAAATTAGGAATCTTAGCAGAGATGAGACGGTACTTTACGCCAGAACAGCTGCTCAACCTTTATCAAGCGCAAATTCGATCATGTATGGAATACTGCTCTCATCTTTGGCATGGGTCTGCCAAATATCAGCTTGATGCCCTGGAGTCGATTGAGAAGCGAGCCAAGAAGATCATCGGTGATGGTGCACTTGTCGAGTCAAAACTCCAAAGTCTTGAGCATCAACACCGAGTTGCTGGCCTGTCGGTTTTCTATCGATTACATTTCGGGTAGTGTGCGTTGGAATTGCACAATTTAATTCCACCAAGTCCATTCCATCATCGGACCACTAGACGTACGGCGTTGCGCCATCGGTACATGGCAGACATTTTTTTTTTTTGTAAAAAGTTTTTTTTTTCACACTTTTTAGTTGTGATAAACTTATAACCAGAGTACCTACCTATTTCTCATGACTGGATAAATAAATAGCAGTACTATTTTTTTTTTTTTTTTTAATGTACCTATTAACATTACAGTAAGATTGGACTATGCGTGATGAACATCGAACGGCGACAAAAGAGCGGCATGTCTTACGAGGACGCGTGGAACATGACCTCCGTGCAACTCACGCAGGCTTCAGAGGTAATACACACGTTACATCACGCTTGTACTACACACAGATACTTACGGAAGGTAAAGACCGGAAATAGTCGCATGCGCACATGCATATGACGCGTACGGCGATCGCGGCCTTTCTCGCGGAGTTCAGTCTCGGAGTGCTGTTACACGCTGTACATAAATACATATTGTCTACTAGTGCGTGCGTTTTCACCCGTTATATGAAGCCATAACTATGCCTATCTTAAAGGAACACAGGTGGGTAGTAAGTAAAAGTCTGGCACGCCCTCTCGCCCCGCCCAGGAGCGAGAGAGGTTAGCATAATAGCATAATCAGCCTTTTAATGTTACCACTGCTGGGTCTCAGGCCTCCTCTCCTCTTTTGAAGAGGGGGGCCGTAATCCACCACGCGGGTCCAGTGCGGATTGGTTAATGTCACATGTCTTCGAATTTTTGGTTCTAGGACATGCCGGTTTCCTCACGATGTTTTCCTTCACCGTTTTGAGAGCAGTGGTGATGAAATAAATTACACAAAGTAATGCGCCTGGCTGGGTTTGAATCGGCGACCTACAACTCGTAAGTCGGGGCCGTTACCACTCGGCCACCACTGCTCTCGAGAGAGGTTAATTGATTATTTTCCACCTCAAAAAAAGGTCAAATAAAATAAAAAGAAATTATATAAATATATTTGACCCACATTAGGGCACACAATTAAACCTGTACCATTGTCTGAGCTGGCACAAACCATCTTGGGAGGTGCTATTGGGTTTTACTAATGTAATACATTGTTAGATTGGGGGATCAATACACCAATGGGGCAACAGGCAACACGGAAACATCGAAGCTCTGGGTGAAATACATAGTAGATACATGTCATTGCTACCGATGCAGAATTCGGAGTGCTACAGTAACTTTCCACATGTATCAAACGACCTTTTTTCAATACATTTACGAAGAAATAAATAAACGGGGGCTGGCCGGTGACTCGTGGAAGTCGCTCGGCGACCAGTCTGGTACGATACTGTGATATCGAAAGGAGAGCGCATGACTTAGGTTTTTTATAACTAACGAACTGGCTTGTAAAATATACTTTTAAGGATTTTGCAGTTCTAGAATAGGTTTAAAAATTGAGTAGAACAAAGAAATGTCTAGTTTTTTCAGTTCGAACATAACCATTGTAGCGCAATGAGCTGATATCGAATCCTGAAGAAAAGTATAAGTAAAACGTGATAGCCTCCCAAGAATTTTATTCAAGTAGAACCGAAGTTCTACCGTCGCAGAGTACGACAATACATACAATACCGGGTGAGCGCCAGCACTTTTCTGCACTAGTGCGGAAAACAGTAAATTGCGTACCTAAAAGCGGTATGGATAAGAGCGGATTTTCGAGTAAGTGTATTGATTTTGTTTTCTCCAGGCCCACTGCCGCGTGTTCATCCTAAGTTCATACTTCGAGGAGACGGAGCGACAAGTAAAGAACACGTCGCCAGAACTACGCGAAGTGCTGCTGCAGCTAGTCGACTTGTACGTCGTGTACTGGGCGCTGCAGCGCGTCGGGGACCTGCTCAGGGTGAGTACAGTTAACGGTACAAATTAGGGTTGCGTTCTCTAAAACTAAAGTGTATGCATGTGGAAAGATATATGAATAATTGTGTGAGGAGTGATATGAAAGAAAAATGAGTTCGTGATAACATGACGGGTGACAGGACAGAATTGAAGAGAAAAAAAACATGTTTCGCCGACATGTGAAGAGAGAGGCCAAAGAAAAGAAATAAAAAGCGCGCTGAGGTCGCGCGGCACGCTACCACAGTATATATGGAACAATACGGAAACTACCCACAAATGTTTGAAACGGCTCACTCACACAAACATACGCATCGACGAGACTCCTAAGCGGCATTCGCTACTGACAGGACCGCGAGAAACGCTTAGAAGTCTTGTCGATGCGTATGTTTGTGTGAGTGTGCCGTTTCGAATATTTGTAGGTAGTTTCCGTACTGTTCCATATATCTATACTGTGACGCTACTTTGTTATTAACATGGAATAAAAAAGCAGCACGGCGACAGCGCTGCCATCGCGCGGCTCTTTGCGGCTAATTTGAAGGCGCCCTTAGTGATAGCATGATGGGTAACATGACAGAATTGAAGAAAAAATCATGTTGCACCGACCCCAAATAACAAGAGACAAGGGCATGAAGATATTGCTCTCCAAAACTTAAAGTGATTAATTTTTTAACTTTGTATAGATTGAACTAGTTATGGAAGATTGAATTTCTTCTACAAGAAAATGTAGGCACTTATGTCTTTGGGAAACTGCAACTCCTTTTTTGACCAGAGACTATAAGCACAAGGAGACCGAATGAGGATCAATCACATAATAGCAAATCCGATTTTTACTAAGTACATCGTATGTGTAATAATTTACTGAGCATTTAATTTTTTAAATTATTAAAATCCGTATAGAAATGGTGGACTTATTAAAGTTTTTCTGAATAGCTACTTGGAAATGCGCGCTCTCGCTGGACTGTTTATGATGACGTCATCTGTCATGGTCCGTGCGACGAACGGCTTGATCGTGTTCATTCGCCGGTGGAGACCGATCATGACAGATGACGTCACAGCGAGTCGTTTCATTCTCGGGCGCGTTTCTGGAAATAATACACTAAAATTGTTGTATCTTCGTCATTTTTGGTCTGATTTAAATAATTTCTTCACAGTATTTACTGTTTTTTTGACGCTACAAGTCTGCATACTCTACAAAATCTTGACTGATCCTCATTGCTACAAAAAGTTTTTTTTTTATGCAATTATCTTTTTTGAAATATTTACATTATAGGCTCAGAAGATGATCCCGTGTAAACAAATCAGTTACAGGCATACATATCATACACGAATCAGAGATAGTGGTTGTACAAAATTACAGAATCACATATCTAATTCATCTACAAATTAAATTAACGGAAATACGTACAAATAATTAGATTAGAAATTGCAACAATTAAAAAAGTAAAATGTAAGCTATTTTCACCATTAGAAATATACAAATCGACCCCACCCAATCAACATAAGAAACGCATTATCTTAACAAACAACCTACTAAAAATTTGTTTAACAGTTTACATCGATATCGGAGCGAGACATTGAGAAGCTACAACATTGGTACGAGGACCTATTGACGAAGCTGCGACCCAACGCAGTCGGCCTTGTCGACGCTTTCGATCTACGTGACGAAGTACGTAACCCATTTTCAACTTTCTTACTTAAGTCATAAGGGTCAGAAGAGGTTGACTGCCAGTGGCCCGGGAAAGAACTAGAGCACTGTCGATCAGTGAGATAAAACTTTACGATGATATTGTACTCTTACGACAAAACGACGCTTAATTAATTTCAAACTATTCACCACGGCTGATAATCATTTCAGATTCTCCACTCTGCTCTTGGCGCGTACGACGGTCGCGTGTACGAGCGGCTGATGGAGGAAGCGCTGAAGAGCCCCCTCAACGCGGAGCCCGTCAACCAGAGCTTCCACAAGTATCTTAAACCCTTTATGCAGGGGAAACTGTGATACCACACATTAGAAAATATAGTAGCTCTCTACATATACATAATTAATGATATGTGATTTTTTTTTATATGAGATAATGGACTTAATGAAGGTGCATTTTAAGGCAACAAATCCGTTGGCATATATAGGGTGACTGGTAATTAGTGTACGATACTTAAACACGTGATTGTTCTCATGATAACCAACAACTTTTACTATGGGAACAAACCTGAAATCGCGAAAAAAAAATCAGCTGTTCAGTAAGTACATTTATGTTTGCCTAATGTACTGAACAGCTGATAGTTTTTTCGCGATTTCGGCTTTGCTCCCATAGTAAAAATTGTTTGTTATCATGAGCACAATCACGTGTTTAAGTATCGTACACTAATTACCAGTCACCCTATATAAATGCTAGCTTCTGCCAACGGCTTCGCGTGAATGTTCGTTATTGCGGACGCAATTTCGAAGTCGGATAAAAAGTATGCGAGACTAGAGACTATGTCCATCCTTGAAGTTGAAGCTTCCTCCGTAACAAATTTCATCATAATCAGTTCAGTAGCTTAACTGTGATAGCGTCACAGACCGAGTTACTTTCACATTTATAATATTACGGGCATGCAACTTGACATACATTTTCACTGTTTTTCATACAACCGCTCTTACGCGATTATGACTTTATTACACATTTTTCATTAGATATTTTGGAAACATAGTATCAGTAAAGACTTCTGAAAATCTGCTATTTTGCATGATGACACTTCATAATCTACTCAAAAATTAAAAAAGTAAAAAAGTATAACAATAGAAGAAGTCATCTGAATGACGACCATTTTTTTCAAAAACTTTTAAGGGTTTAAAAAAATAATTTCCTGGAACAAGTTTTGTAAAATATTCGAGTAAATCACGGAATTGTCGAATGCTAACAGAGTTTTCAGGCGTTATCTCTCTTTTTCGCTTTGCCTTTCCGTCAAACATCGCGTTGGATTGCGTTAGATGAAGCAACAACCTTTTAAACCATGCTCGATGCTGATGATAGAAGAGTGAAAAAGGACCCTTTTAAGCATGGATATAGAAAAATATTTACTATTGTAAAACAAACTATAATGTATATAGCATACTACTGTAAACACCAATATTAGAATACTTAAATACACCAAGTGTGTCGTGTAGTCTTTTGTATAACTATAAAAATAATGTCGATAATTTTTTTGGTCTATGGGTGAGGTTACTTATTAAGAATAAAATTATTGTAAATCAAATATTTTTATACTTATTTTATGGGTAGGTGGTGGATGAATATAAATCATTCCTAATAAGAAAATATATTGTATGTAGTTGTTGCAGTATTACAGTCTCGACTAGAGATTTGAATCATGAGATTATGTTAATAATCATTTACAATAAAGTTTTATGTCATTGTTAAAGTTGCGTTTTTTTTACTGTTGCTGAGAAGATTTAGTTTTTTACTTTTGAGTGGACCTCAGCAAAAACTCTTTATTTTGATATACCTCACATGATCAATTTTGCAATCAATATATAGGGTATACAGGAGCTTCAACTGGGCAAAGACTTACCGCCAAGCGGCCTAGCAGTGTTCCGGTACGATGCCCAGTGTAGTCGATTCAGAGGAGTTGGGTCGAAGTGGCGGTTCCAATGCGTGCAGACCAGCCAGACTCGTGCTGGTATTGACGTATCGGGAGACTAGTCGCGGAGGGGCGCGGGATCCGAGGCACGGTGCACGCTGGCCGACCGCAGTTAGTTGGGGGCCCGAGTAATGTGCCAGTCACACATGAAAGGCTGCCCCGCCAACTGACGAAAAATTCCAGAATGCACCATCGTGCTGGTTGGCGACCAGATGAGAGGGCTCGATGGTCATTTTAGGGGTGGGCTCGGGAGTCCCCGCAGTCTCCAGACTAGTACCCCAATGATGCTGTCCTGCTAGTGCGTGACTGAAGGTTAGCAGCACGGGACTCCATTTCACTACCTTCTCTTACCTTCACTCTCAATATGCCAAGGTTCAAAAAGAGAAACGGTAAACAGCGGCTGCACTCCCTCTCACTTGAAGTGCACCTCAGCAACATTCGAGGTCTGCACTCCAATCTCGCAGCAGTCCATCATCACCTGGAGACTGAAATCCCACTCTTCCGACTCACTTCCGCCCAATTTCTATCCTTCCCTTCCTAACCAAAGTGCTTGAGACCAGTGCCCACAAACAACTTTCTAATTTTATGCACCGTAATTCACTGATTAGCCCTCTACTGTCTGGGTTCAGGCCGGGGCACAGCACTGTTTCCGCCCACCTTAAAGTGACTGGCGATCTGGAAGACACCAAAGTCACTGCATAAGTGTTGGTCGATTTCTCGAATGCCTTCAATACCGTCAATCACGAAATCCTTCTAGCCATGATGTCCCATGTGATGGTCTCTCCGGAAACACTGGAATGGTTCACCTCCTACCTTCAGGAACGTCAACAGTCGGTTCACGCTGGAAAATCTTCTTCTCGCTGGTGTGATCTGGAAACTGGCGTTCCACAAGGCGGCATTCTTACTCCTCTTCTATTTTTATTAACCTCAATACTTCCGTACTTCAGTGTTCTTATCATCTGTATGTTAATGACCTGCAGTTGCACTGCCAAGGGGGGTCGATGAAATATCTGAAGCTATCGAAAAGATTAATAGGGACTTGACAGCTATTAAAACCTGGTCTGATAGTGGTGTTGCGTAAATAACAATAAATATCAAGCGATTTATCATTGGGAGCTCTCGAAACATCGCTAAAGTGGATGCTGCAACTTTGCCACCTGTTTTGTTCGACTGTACGATCGTTCTTTTTAGCACTGACGTGAAGAATCTAGGTTTGCGGATCGATAGTACCCTAAACTGGCGGTGCTCAAATCGCTAGTGTTAGTCAGAGGATTACGGGAACACTACGGGCTTTGTATCGTTTTAAAAACTTTTTGCCATCGAAGCGAAGACCCTAATTTTTCCTGTCATCGGTTATGGTGACGTGTGCTACTATAACCTGAATGCAGATCTCCTCAATAAACTTGACCGTCTTCTAAATTACTGCATTCGATTTATTTTGAATTTGCGCAAATATGGTCATGTCTCTGTACATCGATCGCTTCTAAAGTGGTTGCCCATACGTCAGCGCAGTCAGCAAAGGGCGCTCACTACTCTGTTTTCATTTCTCAATTCTCTCAATTTCCCTAGTTATTTAGCCCCTTACCTACTGTCAATACATTTGCGCCAACCACAATAAAAATCTACGTTCATCTCATAACCGTTTTCTTCTATGTCTCACTCATCGCACTGACTCCCTTCACTGTTCTTTCTTTGTTCAGGCTATTTATCTGTGGAATGCAGTCATCCAAAAGATCAGGATGTTTACAAACAGATTAAAATTCAAGATTGAGGTTCGCGAGCATATTCATAAGAAGTTGTCAGTAATATCATCACAACGTTTAGTGTCTCTCTGTTTGTCGATTTGGACGAATATGTTGAGTATGTAGGTATATATTTAGTTTATTAAATTGTGTATAAGTACTATATATATATTTGTATTTTATTAACAATTCATTGGTTTATCTTTTGCATGAATTGATCACCATTTCTTTTTCACTTTTTTTCTCTGCATCACCCAAAGGTGGACTGGTAGAAAATGCCTAAGGTATTAAGTCCGCCTCTGTACCTTTATGTGCCATAAGTATTAAATAAATAAATCCTTCAAAGACCATCAAAATATTGATAAGGTCAAAACAACGAATGCAGGCCGTCATTCGAGCAAGAGGAGGATGTATGCAATATTAAATTGCAACAATTGTGTATTTAAGAAAAAAAAAACGGGCGTATTTAAAATGTTAAGGTCGATTTTTTTGATGACCAGTGTATATGCATATTTTGCAGCGGCAGGCTGCGGATGCAGGCAGCACATGCGGCGGTAGCATGTGCAGCCGCTGCCGCGTTCGAAATGGTTTTCACACAAATCCATACTACTACATAGAAAACCAGTCGTGCTGCCGAGCCTCGGCTGCGAGTGCTGCCGCGACCTGCAGCCGCAGCCGTGTTCGGATTGGTTTTCACACAAATCCATACTACTTTAAACCAGTCGTGCAGCTGCAACCGGCTTCGTGCAGCCGCTGCATGTGCTGCCTGCATCCGCATCCTGCCGCCGAGGTTCGAATGGCACCTTAACGTGATTCGAAGCTCGCAGTTCCGTCATAAGGAATAAAACAAAAACAAAATTGACTCTGGCAGAGTAGTCGACACACTTGCCAAAGAGGATAAAAAAAATTAAACTGTCAACTGTCAATCTTCTGTCAAGCGAGAATGTGTATTTTTTGTAAATAAAAAGCTCTGTGTTTGTAACAAAGAGTATAGTAAATATAGTTTGTAACATTAGCTTTACATACTCTTTGCACAGTGCCGTGTTATTTATTTCTACAAAAACATTTTTTATAATGAGTGAAGATATCACGGAGCCTAAACTGTTACCTCATCATGAAAAGCAGGATCTATGCTCGACGCGTTTACCTTACAGACAGGGTAGAAAACTTACTGCCGTGAAGGTAAGTTAACACAGGTTAACACTAACAAGAATTCCTTTATTCTGAATTACAATATGCCTGCTGCAGTCTTCCAATCATTTTTTCATTTCATTTATTCATTAACAATTTACATTGTGTCTGACTGTTTTACAAAAAATAAAAAAAATTAAATTAAACATTAGAGTACCTAATCAATTAAATAAAAATCACAATTACACAACAATATCAACACAAAAAGAAATAATAATATCACAACTTCATTACGTCAACCACTAGTCACTTAAAAAATAATAACAAAGGTAAATAATAATTCTTAAAAAATAATAATAGATAGTAAAATTTAAATTCATTGACTGTCAAAAATCATTCAAGTACATAAAATTCATTAAAATTGTTAGTAATTGTCATAGCCAAAAAAAACATCTATTTTACAAAATTTAAAATCATACTTCAGTTTATATTTTTTTTACATGTTTTTAATGATAATCCAAAAAAAAAAGTTAAAAAAAAAATATAATTTAGGTAACTTCAAGGCTAGATTGAATAAGCTCTTAACAAACTAGTGCGCCTCACCATCAACGATTGCATCACCATTAGGTGGGATTGCAGTGAAGCACCAGTTTATATTAAAAAAAAAAACAATAAATTTATACAATAAAATTGTAGAGAAGAAAAACGATGAAAATGAGAAATGAGAGGGAGTCAAAGTCGAAAGGTTTTTATCTCACATAGGCCTACATGGGCACTTATAAAACGTCAGAAGCTAGTGCACTGTTCCAATTGGTTGTTTGCTAAGAAAGAGAACCGGCAAGAAGCTTCTAACAGAGAGAGTGTCCGGTTTTTACTGACTAAATACCCTCTGCGTTCCAGGGCCAGGACATAAGAATTACATTTAGTGTATAATTATTCTAAACTAACTTCTGCCAGCGGCTTGGCCCGCATTCCTTGCCGGAGTCTGTGTTTCCTGATAGCTACAACTTAGGGGTCTTTAAGTCAAGATTGAATAGGCTACTTCTAGGCAAGCGTGCTCCATCGTCGAACACATCATTGCTTACCATCAGGTGAGATGGTGGTCAAACGCTAACCTATCATTAATAAAAGAAAAAAAAAATGTAAGTAGAAAATAAATAACCTATGTTACTCAGTGAAGATGTAGCTTTCTAATGGTGAAAGAATTTGTGAAATTGCTAAAGTAGTTTTTGAGTTAAATCGTAACATACAAACAAAGAAAAAATCTAATCTTTCTTCTTCATAATATTAGTACTTATTGATTAATTTTAAATGACATATATTATCATATACAAATCACTGGTGAAACATGTGGAACTCATGATTTTATTTAATATCCTCACAGCTACAAAATATAAGTGAAAGCCATGGCAAATTATTTAAAAAAAAAAAATGATGCTGAAGAAAAGCCATAGTCACACTTTATTTAGGCACCAAACGTAATAACGTGTGACTATTTACTTCAATACACTTACTCGAAAACTGGCTCTTATAGCACTAGGTTTAACATGGCATGTATATCACCCTCATGTTTTTTTTTTAATTTATCACAACAAAGGCTTTTTTCCCATTTTGTCACGGTCAATGGTGATTATTTAAAAATATATTTTTAAGGTTTTAACATTTAATGAAAATTTAAATTGTGTTTATGAACAGAATATCATAAATAAATATGATTATTTACATAATAATTTGTTATTACTAACAATTCAACAATTATCATCATCATCTTCCTGCCCTTGTCCCGTGTTATTTGGGGTCGGCGCAACACGTTTTTTTCTTCCATTCTGCCCTGTCACTCGTCATACTATCACTAACTTCCTTTTCTTTCATATCACTCTTCACACAATCCATCCATCTTTTCTTTGGTCTCCCTCTCCCTCTCCATCCATCCACATGTAAATTCATAACTCTTTTAGTAACATGCGTTTCATCTCTCCTCTTCACATGACCATACCAAGACAAAAGATTCCCTTTCAACTTTTCAGTCACTGGCGCCACTTTCAAACTTCCCCTAATATACTCATTTCTCACTTTATCCATTCTCGTCACACCACACATCCATCTTAACATTCTCATCTCCGCTACGTGCAAAGACATTAAACTCTTTGGCTACGTGCAATCTTTTTTCATTCGTCTTTTTCACAGCCCAACATTCTGATCCATACAGTATGACAGGCCTATATTACCAAAGTACTCTGTGGACAGGCCTTATCACGGACTTGTAGATTTTACCCTTCAACTTGAGGTATCTTAGTTCTAAATTCAAAAATATTTGAATTTCTATTTTTAATATTAGGTAGGATGTATATCGGTTTGATACCTTTGCTTCTTCTTCAACTGCAAAGGTTAACCGCGGGAAAAAAGATTAAATTTATTTATTTTTTTGTGTTATTTGTGAAAAAAATATCGAATTTAAGATTTGAAGCGAATTCTTTAGATGCTACGCCGCCAGATATTGTGATTGAGGTAAAAAAATACTTGCGATAGTATGCTGCCATCAAATCAAAACTAAAATGTAGGTATGGCAACTTTGGAAAATTTTCTTCAGTGCAAAATGAACAAAAATGAGTCGTAATTTTCAGAGAAAGTATTTCTTCGTAAGTGTATTGAAAAACGTCGTTTGATACACGTGGCGATTTGGTACTGCATTCGGCTCCATAACACCCTCGCCTGTACGGCTCGAGTGAATTTCGCCTCGGTTGCAATGCCAAACTTTCTCCACTTGTATCAAAATGTACTATTGATAAGTACAAGTGAAGCCCTTTCAAATGACATCAAACAGTGTATATTTATCTCAACGTGTTTTTTTTTAACAGATGTCTTTTTGTCCGCTAGAGGGCGTCACTTTAGATTTGAACAATATTTTGAAAATGTACAAGTGAAGCCCTTTCAAATGATTCCAAACACGACGTATTTATCTTATTTTTTTTAACACATTACTTTTTATTCACAAGAGGGCGCCACATTGAATTTTCATGATATTTTTGTTATGTGCAAGTGAAGCCCTTTCAAATGATATCAAACACGGTGTATATCTTAACTTTTTTTTTAACACACGACTGTCCGCTAGAGGGCGTCACTTAAAATTCGAACAATATTTTGGAAATGTGCAAGTGAAGCCCTTTCAAATGATATCAAACCCGTCAAAATATTTATTTCATTTTTATTTTTTTTAACTCATTACTTTTTGTCCGCTAGAGGACGCCACATCGAGTTTTGTGACACGTCACGTAGCCTTTGTTCAGGGGCGAAAGACGGTTCTAACGATACCTCATATATCGAGTTCGGATAAATAGATTAGGAGCTATGAGGGAACAGATGAACATACACACGTACATAGCCTGTCAAAATAATAACCCTCCTTTGGCTACGGGGCCCTGGGACGAAGGCAAAGAAGGAACAGGAGTGGGTTTTTAGTCAGTAAAAGTCTGACACTATCTCCCCTCCACCCAATAGCGGGATTTGTCATAAGATGATTTTCCCACCTAAAAAAAAACCCTCCTTTAGCTTTGCCGTTGTCGGGTAAAAAGTAAGAATAGAAGTGGGGCCATGGCGCCCAAAACCTTTGGTGGGCTTATTCCAATCAGCCCACCTCTCTCAAAAAACTGATCAGGCCTCCCAGGTTTTCAGGGCGTCTGTGAGGGAATTCAGAGATCCTAGGGTTTGCTTGCATGTATCAAAGACTTCTACTTCTTCTTCTTCTTCTCCAAGCATGCTCTGCACAGGGGACAGTCTGTGATGCCTATTGTGTGGAGGTGCTTATTATTTATAATCAATTGTAGTAATTTTGAAGGGTATTTTCTTTAGGCTGAAGATAGCAAAAAGAGTAAAGCTGAGTTAAAGGCAGAAAGGCGTGCAAAGCAAGAGGCACAAAGGGCTGCCAAACAAGCTGCACAAGAGAAAATTGTAGCTAAAGCTAAGACTGACGTGAAGAAAACTGCTGAAGGATATGTTTCTAAAGCTAAAGAGGTAAGAGATGTTATGCCTGGGTTATTTAATTGTTAAAACAAAGTTAGTGAAAGCTAGATTCGTATTTGTGATCAGTGGCCCATTTACCAACAGGCTGAGTAGGTTTGTGCCTTGGGCAACTCAGAAGAACTCTAGACTCTCGAACAAAATTTTGCTGGCATATTTTTTTAGCGTCAAGTGATGAAAAATATACAAAAGGCTTAAAGGACTTAGTATCCAAGCCTAAAATATTACATAAAAAAGTAAACAATTTTGTTTGTCAAAAATAGGGTGGCTCCATATTCGATAGATTTACGGCATTTTCAATTTTAAGATGTTAAATATTTTTTAAATTCATGACTTAATTCAATTAAATAATAAAACAAAAAATCTCTAACAAAATTATAAACTCTTGACATAACCTTGGATTTAATTTCGATTTAGAAATTAAATCGATATCGACTTTTTTTTCGTTGGGAGAATCATCTAATGACATCCACCGCTCTTGTGCGGAGCGTGAGATAGTGTCAGACTTTTCTGAATAAAAACCCACTCCTGTCCCCTCGTTGCCTTTCGTACCAGGGCCGAGTCTTCCTTTCATAAGCAGACCCTTGGCCCCAGTAGGCTTCGAACCTGGGCCCCTACGGTTTGCTGACATCTCCTTGAGGCGTGCGTGGAACAGTACGCGCCGTCGACGACTTGGACTCGGTCCGGACGGTTACCGGACGGTCGGTCGGTGAGCTACCCATTGCTCGCCTTCCGCAAGCCCGCGCCTACGGTGCCCGGAAATCGGGATCGGAATCCCGGCGGTGGTTGGGGCGTGAGGACCGTTGCCTCACGCGTGCGGCTGCCTCCTTTGCTAGCATTACTGCTTCGCAGAAGGAGGCGACCGCCTGCCACTCCTCCTCGCTCCGGACCATGGCCTGTACCAAGGCCCGGCGCGAGAGATCGCCGCCGCCGATCGCCCCCACGAGGACACGGCGTTGCTCTGCCCATGCGGGGCACACCTCTACCGTATGCTCCACCGTGTCCATCGATATTGACTTTAGAAAAAGTATGGATTTCTCTAAAAATGTTAACATTACGGATGCGTTCATAAATAAGATATTATCAAGCGTTCTAAACAAAAATAATTATTTTTTAAAAATGAATATCTATTTACCTCCTGCTTTAAAAAATAAACTGATGCCATCCGATAATTACATCGATAATATATTATGTTATGACGACAGTATAATTTCGGTAACAACACTTTTTTTCGTAGTCCAAATTGACCATCCTTCTTTGTTAGAATCATAATAACTTAAAAAAACCATCGTTCGTCGTCGTCATCGTCGTTCGTCGTCGTATCGTTCTATCTGTCTTAGAACGCAAAAGGCAACTGAAGAACACAGGTGTTGTTTTAGTCATTAAATGTCTGACACCTGAGCCCTCTCGCTCCACATAGATCGAGAGAAGTCATTGGATGATTTCCCACCTTGAAAAAGATAAGAGCAGGTGGAGTTATTTAATGATTTTCCAACCAAAAATACACCACATTAAGTAAATTACAATGTAACTGATGGCCTCATCTTTTGCACAAACATCTAGGGATCGAACGCAATTCTCCGATTTTTTTTATTTCTATAGCATCTTTTCAAATTGTTTCAGGAGAAATTACCCAAACAGAAGTCCTCAGAGAAACCTAAAGTGAAATCTCAAAATGGTCACAGAGTGCACTGGTTGCAACATCTGTACAAAGAACATGACAAGGAGTCACTCAAGTCTATTGCTATCAATTCCAAGTAAGTACTGCACGGCTATAACTGATAATACTGACTAATATCTATTAAAACTCTGTGAAGGGAAAAATGCTGCAAGTGGCTTGTTTTCTACATGACCTGTATTTTTTTTATGATATAAAAATTGTGCTAGTCTTCGATACTACCTGATGGTAAGCAGTGATACAATCGTTGATGGTGAATTGCACTAGTTTATTAAGAACCTATTCACTCTAGCCTTGAAGACACCCAAATTATATAATCGGACGGACAAAATTCTTTTAATATCTAATACAGTAAAAGCTCAGTTATGCTACATGATGTGCTTAGTTATTTTTTCATGACAAGTTCATTTATTATTTTAATTAATCTCGGTACAACATTTATTTTTTTAATATTTCCTTACTTCGAAATACCCCTGTAAAGTGAATGCATAATGCATTCAAAAACATTTAAGTAAACTCGTACACAAGACCCCCAGATCTGGAACAACTATCTGTAGGCCATATACAAACACGTGTTCTACGCGTGAATCGAACCTGCAACACACAGTGCAGCAGCTAATCGCTCCACTACTGCGCCAATTTCGTCTCTATCTCACACAATTACTACAATATACCTACTGTGTTATAATAGTACTCATGTAAGGTCAATTGTTATGAAACCTTGAATACTTATTGAACATTCTGTAATGCTCCAAGAGCCAAGAGCCTGTGCTCTTGGCTTGATAATTTTAAGTCTTTGTTATGTTTTGTTTATTATGTTGGTATTACTTTAAAACATACCAAAGCAATGAGTGAATGTCTATATCAGCTTATTTAATGGAATATTATATATGTATATATAATAATAATAATAGGTATGTGTATATATAAAACAAACTCCCCCATCCCATCTGTCTGTCTGTTCACGATAAACTCAAAAACTACTGAACAGATTTCCCTGCGGTTTTCACCATTAGATAGAGAGATTTGAGAGGAAGGTTTAAGTGTAAAATACCTGCATATTATAGTAGAGGAAAGCCAATAATTCCAACGATTTCTAACACCCGTGCAAAGCTGAGGCGGATCGCTTGTGTATAATCTATAAAAGAAAAAAATGGGGAGTAGGATTAGCAGGATAAAAATAACCTACGATCTGTTCTTAGGCCTACCAAATATACACAAAAAATTCATAAAAATCGGTCAAGCCGTTTCGGAGGAGTTCGATAACAAACACTGTGACATGAGATTTTTATATATTAGAAGATATCAACCATAAAGTAGGATCCCATCGACTGCAATTTAAGGAATCACGGCAGTGTAATGTCTTTTGATAGTGCGGTTTTGTTTTCAGCTTGCACCCCGCTATCATAAAGCTAGGCGTACAGTTGGCTTCCCGAGTCGTGTCCGGTTCCAACGCGAGGTGCGTCGCACTTCTAGATGCGCTAAAAAAGGTGAGTTTTTGTAAAGACACTAAAAATACGTCAATGTCGCTATTTGATCATCATTTGAGCCGAAAGACGTCCACTGTTGGACATAGGCCGCCCCAAGTGTCGCCATAACGACCGGTCCTGAGTGTCTCGCAACTATCGGATTCCTGCGACTCTCACTAGGTCATCGTTGCCTCTTGCGTTCTTAGAGGTAGATGAAGCAGAAATAGAGTCGCTTATCCTACAGTTAAGGAATGACTATTGGATGGGACGGTATATCGCCTTTCTTATTAAAAAACTCGCCACGCTTTGATACCGCCACTTACCTACATATACAACCGATCCATAAAAAAATAAATATCTTAGACCTCAACAAACACAACCTAAAACTAAAAGTAACAGAATGGCTACTTGAACAGGACTATACCGAAACGGAGACTGCTTACTTACATCACCTAATAAGCACATATTTACCCATTCATCTCTATGCTCACACTTACTCTTAAATTCCTGTATCCATACACACTTGCACAAACAACTCCCCCACTCACTCACACACAAACTCCTACACACCTACATTCACACTCACCCTAATGTTAATTATAACTTTTTTCCCCCTCTGAAGACAAATCGACACCGTCCACTCATAAACATACTCGTACCTCTTAGAATGTTATTGCGAAACACTGTTTCTTAAGACACAGGATAACCTAGTTTAAGGGACAGGGTTTAAATTATTGTGTACAGATTTCTGCAACATCTAAATGTTTTATGTATTTATTTTTCTTTTTCTATAGGTACCATGAAAGTATAAACTGTTAACATAAGATATCTTAACTTATGGGAATTAACAAGGAACAGATCTGTAACTTATGGGAAATAAAGAAATTTATTTATTTATATCGGTGCACCTTGTGGGAGGCCTTCCAACGCTGCGTCTTCCGGTACGTGGTCGACACTCCAGAATCTTTCATCCCCATCGCCCATCTGTTCTGCGAACATATTGACTGCAACAGTCGGGACCCATTAAAATAAACCAGGCTAAAATCATCCCATCTAATGGGTCCCGACTGTTGCAGTCAATATGTTCCATATTATAATTTATTATTTGTTTTATTTAAAATGATTTTTACGCTACTGGACTGAACTTGATTTTTTCTTTTTAGTTTTTATCTAAAGTAATTTTTTACGCAGTCGGGATTTTTTATTTTTTAAATTTATTTTTTTATTTGAGGTGGGAAATCATCATATAACTTTTACCCCTCTGGTTAGAGCGAGATGGATGTTCAGACTTTTACTGGCTAAAACCCTTGGCTTTTATATTCCAGGGGCACGCTAACTCTTTCCAACAATGCCGCAGATCTATACTTAGGGTCAGTTCACACCGAGATACGACTCTGTGCAAAGAGTGACTCAACTCTATTTTATACACATTTCAGATCGTGATACCTCGCGGCACAGCGCTGCGTGGTGCAATGTATTCTGAATTCTTACAATTAATTGTGTATCTTTTCGTGTAGTAAATAAAGTTATATTTTGAGTCGCTCTCCGCGCTGCGTCACGTCGCATCGTGTCTCAGTGTAAACTGACCCTAAGCGATGAATTATATTAAGACCGAACCGTGCCTGGGGCGTGCCGTGTACGGGGCGCGGATTTGAAACGTTGCGTACGTTTTGTATGTTTATATTACACAGTGTATGATCCGTGTCGTTCGGGCTTGGGCGGGTAACGAACTCGGCACGCCCCGGGCACGGCCCAGTCTAATATAACTCATCCCTAAGTTGCCGAAACAGACTAAAATTATCTATTCTATTTACCACAGATGGTTCGCGACTACACGCTCCCAGCGAAGACGGAGTTCGCTCGCGGTCTGGAGGCGCACCTCGCAACGAGCCTAGACTTCCTCTGGGCGATGAGATCTCCTTCTGCATCGCAAACCAACGCTGTCAAGTTCTTCCGGTATCATCTCACGCAGCTGCCGAACAACGTCGATGAGTTTGATGTGAGTCTCCGCCACTCTGCCATCTAGAACCAGAGCAAGAGTGACCTCAAACCAGTTCCTAAATTTCAGAAGTCACTGTGCGTACAACTAAACTGCACGCAGCGCAGTAGCCAATCGTTTAACCACTGAGCCATCCGAGCCGTCAAATTATATAATGAATAAGAAATGTTATTTGCCATTTTTATTTTACAATGTAATTGATAATAATTGCTTTTCTTGTACAGTTCATTGACTTAGTTAGATTTCAGTAAAATATAATTACACTATAGTTCAAAATTACAGATTGTAATTTCTGTACCTAACAAATATTTTAATGATTGTGATCTGGAAGCCAGAAATAGCAGTTGTAAGTCTTGATTTTTTTTTTTATAATACTTTATTGAAACATTGCAATTCTGCACTGCTAATCGTCATTTTTGGGATTTTCACTTTTTTGCATAAATTACATCTCAAGGGGATTTAATGTACTTATACATAAAAATATTACTTGTTATTTGAACCACGCCATTTTGCAAGTAATTACTGCAATTGCAGTAAGCAGTGCAGAATTGCAATGTTTCAAGCTAGTCCCTTTTTAGGGTACCGTACTCGAAAGGTAAAAACGGGACCCTATTGTTAGCAATAGGGGACAGACAGTGAAGTCTTATGATTTCACTATCTGTCTGAATGTCACCAGGCTGCATCTCATGAACCGTGATAGCTAGACAGTTGAATTTTTGACAGATGATGTATTTCTGTTGCCGCTATATCAACAAATACTAAAAACAGAATAAAATTAATATTTAAGTGAGGCTCCAATACAACAACCGTGATTTTTTGCGGTTTTTTGCTACGGACGATACGGAATCCTTCGTGCGACCGAGTCCGACTCGCACTAGGCCAGTTTTATTTATTATTTAAATTTGTGAAATGTAACCCACAGGCAAAGAAGACGCTACAGGAAGAAATAGACCGGTACATTAGAGAACAAATCGATATGGCGGGCGAAGCGATCAGTATAACTGTGCGCAACAAAATATCTGATGGAGATAATATTCTCACATATGGATGGTAAGCTAATTTTTCCTTTACAAATTGTAACAACCTGTTAGCATTAAAATCAGAACCTCTTTTCTATAAAGTTTAAATAGTCGTCGTCAATGTGGTGTTCACTAGAATCACTAGTTAGGGATTTGGGTTTATAAATTAAACAACCAAATTATTAGTAAGCAGCCACAACTTTAACCCCTCCTTCTCTGAGCGAGAGGGACTGCGCCAGACTTTTACTGACTAAAATCCATCCATGTTCCTTCAGTTGCCCTTTGCGTTTCAAGGCCACGGTAACTATTTTTAACAATCTAATAGCCCTAGTAGATTGATGCCCCAGTGGGCCCCGTCTGTTTTGCTGTTTGAGGCGCGCGTGGAACATGACTCGCTGTCGCCCCGGGCCTGATTCTTTACGGACGGCGAGCCTCATTACTCTCCATCCGTTAGTAAAAATTAACTGCGAAACACGAGTTGATTTTTTTTTTGACTGACCGATATTTTGACTAATAAAAAATGGCCTGTAAATGGTTAATCAATTTATATAAAAGGAGAAACTGACTGACTGACGTATCAACGCACAGCTGAACTAGGAGTGTGAAGTTTTGTGCAAAGCTTCCTTTTATGATGTTGGCGAGCCCTATGAAAGAATTTTTCCAAATTCAGTCCCTAAGGGCTAAACAACATTCACCCCCACTTTCAAGCGGGCGAAGCTGCTGGTAGTTTGAAATTTTCATTTTTTATTTGATTGTTCTTTTTTGAATTTTGTGTACGCCTCATTACTATGTTCACAGTTCATCTCTAATCGAGCGTATTCTCCGTGACGCTTGGTCATCCGGCCTCAAGTTCCGGACCGTAGTCGTCGGCAACCGAGTACAGACCTCCGCCACACAGATGCTGCGTCGCCTGGTCGCGCTCGGCCTGCCGTGCACCTACGTTGACATCACCTCGCTCTCCTTCGTCATGCGCACGGTGAGTGACGAGTGACGCCACACAGATGCTGCGCCGCCTGGTCGCGCTCGGCCTGCCGTGCACCTACGTCGACATCACCTCGCTCTCCTTCGTCATGCGCACGGTGAGTGACGAGTGACGCCACACAGATGCTGCGCCGCCTGGTCGCGCTCGGCCTGCCGTGCACCTACGTCGACATCACCTCGCTCTCCTTCGTCATGCGCACGGTGAGTGACGAGTGACGCCACACAGATGCTGCGCCGCCTGGTCGCGCTCGGCCTGCCGTGCACCTACGTCGACATCACCTCGCTCTCCTTCGTCATGCGCACGGTGAGTGACGAGTGACGCCACACAGATGCTGCGCCGCCTGGTCGCGCTCGGCCTGCCGTGCACCTACGTCGACATCACCTCGCTCTCCTTCGTCATGCGCACGGTGAGTGACGAGTGACAGATAATCATTTGATTTGTATAACTGATGAGCTGCCTTCCTCAGACCAGCAAGGTAGTGCTGGGCGCGAGCGCGCTGCTGGTGAACGGCTCGGTGCTGGGCGCGCTGGGCACGGCGCAGGTGGCGCTGGCGGCGCGCGCGCACAACGTGCCCGTGCTCGTCGCCTGCGAGACGCACAAGTTCTCCGAGCGCGTGCAGACCGACGCCTTCGTCTATAACGAGATTGGTATGTGTGTCTTATCTAATCTTTGTGCTCTGACTTCCGCACTTAGTCCGCGGTGAACAGAGGCGTAGCGTGGACTAAGTAAGACGTGGGCGAAGGCGGCATCAGCGAGGCCTTTTTCTTTCATAAATTTGGAAATAATACAGCGATTGTCGCCACCCAGTGTTCGACTACATAATCGCTTACCTTCTGGTAAAATAGTGGTCAAACGAGAGCCTATCAATTATAATAAAATACCCTCGTTGAGGGGCCGCTTCGCCCAAGCCTAGCTACCAATGTGCGTGGGCTATGTCAGCCTTCATTCCAAGTAGCCCACCTCTCTCCAGAAGCAGATGAGTCTTTTCAGACAAAATAAAAAAAGAATTATTCAAATCGAGACTAACCTATATTCTTTGTCCTCTCCTGTTCCCATTATTTGGAGTCGGGTCTCCTCACTAATCGGCGCCAGGATATTCTATCCTGGGTGGTCGGCTTTGGCAAATGGGCTAACTTGAGGTCTCTCTCGGTTCTAGACCACCAGGTCAGTGGTGGTCGACCTCTGCCTCTCTTTTGTTCCGGCAGATTTAGTGCAATTTTTACGACATGGTCCTCGCTTCTCCTGCTATATTAGCATCCATACCCTCTGAGGCGGGTTTTCGTTTTTCGGTAATTAGCGCGATTTTAAAGCTGCCCCTGATTATATATTAATTGCGCACCTTATCTAGTCGGGTCACACCTCCCACCCACTTCAGCATTTTCATCTCATTGGTATGCATTTTTTTCTTATGTTATCTTTAATGTCCAGCATTCGATATCGACATAAATACGAAAACAACTCGTCACTGTATATTTATTATATTATATCGTTTAATCATTTCAACTTATTACTTATTACTGCTATGAGAATATTCTATAGTTATATATTTAAATTTAAATTAATACTTAATAATCCAAAATGATAATTAGTTTATTTTAAAAGCACTATCACTAATATATACATTTAAAAATACTAACTGTATTTACAATAAAATAAAATAAATAATAATAGAAACCCTAATCTAATTACAACTAACTAAAACTAAAGTATGGCGTGACGGTAATCGTTTTATTATGCTTAGACTCCTATGGAGTGCTGCACCATGTTACCCACTACTGAAGAGATCTAGAGATCGAAACGGTCACAAGTTGTAATCGACTCACGTCTATACGACCGAAGTCGTCCGCATCTTGTAAAGCATAGGGACACTGTCCGCTGCGCATTTACTGCGTATTGCATAAAGCAAGATTGGGCTGCGTGACTTTCGTTCTGCGTGGCGTCAAGCCATTGAACTCATCAGTTGCACTCTAAGTGCAAGAGTCATCCGTAAAGGAGATTTGAGGGTAAAGGGCATACTAGCCATGTATCCGGAACAGGTCCGAGAAATGGTAGTATCTATTTACTACGCTATACACCGTTAGGCGGCCGAGAGGCCCTACCCGTTAGGGACTAACATGGTGCAGCACTCCATAGGAGTCTAAGCATAATAAAACGATTACCGTCTAGTGGTATTACCCACTACTGAAGAGATCTAGAGATCGAAACGGTCACAAGTTGTAATCGACTCACGTCTATACGACCGAAGTCGTCCGCATCTTGTAAAGCATAGGGACACTGTCCGCTGCGCATTTACTGCGTATTGCATAAAGCAAGATTGGGTTGCGTGACTTTCGTTCTGCGTGGCGTCAAGCCATTGAACTCATCAGTTGCACTCTAAGTGCAAGAGTCATCCGTAAAGGAGATTCGAGGGTAAAGGGCATACTAGCCATGTATCCGGAACAGGTCCGAGAAATGGTAGTATTTATTTACTACGCTATACACCGTTAGGCGGCCGAGAGGCCCTACCCGTTAAGGACTAACATGGTGCAGCACTCCATAGGAGTCTAAGCATAATAAAACGATTACCGTCTAGTGGTATTACCCACTACTGAAGAGATCTAGAGATCGAAACAGTCACAAATTGTAATCGACTCACGTCTATACGACCGAAGTCGTCCGCATCTTGTAAAGCATAGGGACACTGTCCGCTGCGCATTTACTGCGTATTGCATAAAGCAAGATTGGGTTGCGTGACTTTCGTTCTGCGTGGCCTCAAGCCATTGAACTCATCAGTTGCACTCTGAATGCAAGAGTCATCCGTAAAGGAGATTCGAGGGTAAAGGGCATACTAGCCATGTATCCGGAACAGGTCCGAGAAATGGTAGTATCTATTTACTACGCTATACACTCGTCACTTATATTTCTTGAAAATATGTGTGTGTTTCTTGTTTTGTTTTCTTGTATTTTTTTTTATATCCCTTACCAATAAATTACTATGACTATGACTATGACCTTGTCGCTGCTCCCGAAGTCAGGCAAGGAAAAATATTTACGTGTCTGTTTGAGGTGTATAATAAGGTTAAACAGGAATAAATGACAATATCTATTCACAACTGTGTTTTTTTAACTTTTATCCAGGCGATCCCGACGACCTAATCGACAAATCAGACGAGAACTCGCCTCTGAAAGACTGGCGGTCGAACCCAAACCTGTGTCCGTTGAACCTAAACTATGACGTCACGCCACCGAGTCTCGTCACCGCCGTGGTCACCGAACTAGCCATCCTGCCTTGCACCAGTGCACCTGTTGTACTGAGATTTAAGTTATCAGAATATGGAGTGTAAATAAATAAATGATTATTTATATAAAAAAGTTTTTTAATAGTTATTTTTATTTTTTTGGGTATTAATATATGACTGGATTTCATACAATTTATACTTTATTCGCGTTAAGCTTAGACTTTTAAACAAACCTTTTTTACATCGGGAACCCAAGCCCTACCAGCTTTGATCCTTTTTATTAGTCTCCAACTTCTGCCACACGATACTAAAGTCAAGCCCTATATACAAACACTATCGTATCTTGGTCCTACTTTCCCTGTAGGTTGTATTATTAAAAGAACCGGTATAAAAAATCGAATTTGGAGCCATCACATTTATCAAAAAGCTGGCAACATAATTATTTCGGGAGTTTGACAATGACTGACAATGACATTTGCACTTGTCAAATTAGGTATATCTGGGATTTTAAAAGGAATAAATAAACAATTACAAAAGTAAATTAGTTTTTACGAACTGCTACCATATTTCCGTTCTTTATGGGAGACGTGTCTGTCTGGGCTATAAAATGTCACGAGATTATGTTCGAAAAAAGTGTGTTAAATGTAATATTACTGCATCCGAGGATAAAAGCCTGAATTTCCACAGATTTCCTTTACCCGGTAAACATGGAATGTCAAGGTACATGAAAGATTACTTTATAACATAAGATAACAAAACAGCAGAGGTATACCGATAACAAACTAATTTCATAAATTCCCTACTGTCCTACTATTGTATTTTGTTGTTGTTGAAAGATCTTAAGAAACTAATTTACGATTAACCAATGATATTCAACATTGTTTCTCTTCCTTGGAAACTGAGCTAGGCCTCGTGCTTGAACAACTCAACCACTCCAGCCTTGAGGTTGTCCTCAAAATTAACATGATGCAAAGTAGACTCGAGATTGTGTAGGTTGAATATATCCACTGTCACTAGACTTGCCATAAAGTCTCAATCCATACAAAACAAGATTAAGAAATTGATTAATGCTCTGAAAATGTCTGGTAGTTCACTATAAGCAAAATAAGTGCTTTAGTTGTGGAGTTGTGAACACCAGCTCGAAATACAAAATGTCTGGTAGATCAGTTGGCAGTACAACAACTGGTCTACCACATAATAATAATAAGATGGACACAAAATAATAATTACTGTACTTGTCACTGCTATTTATCAGTAAATGGAGGACATAGACCAAATCTAGACCTAACATGCGACAGACATTTCACTGCAGGCCAGAACTTGATTCAGTCAAAAAATCTTTTTTCATTCAATAATTCCAGGGCTTGGGCATGGGCTAAATACTGCTACCCAGATGAAGACTGGTCAACTGAGAAATCATTGCAAAACTTGCACTTTGAACACAAGGTGATATGCAGTAAGCACTTCGATAGATCCTGCTATACAACCGGTTCTAAGAAGAGATTAAACATTTTTGCCATCCCCAGTGACACTAAGGACTATTTAACAAAATATGACATTGCAGTTTATAAATCTCAAGTAAGTTTAACATTACTTGCTGTTTATATCTCATATTCATTGTAAACAAACATTGCACATTGAGTAACAGTTCCTTCGTTTTAGATTTGTTTACTTTGAATAATATATTGACTATCAAAAACCTTGTCTCTCATTCTTTCTTTTTGCAAAATGGTTCAGAACTGAATTAATCAAAATTGTTTATTGAACCTAATTCAAGCATATTTAAACATTAAAATGATATAAGAACAGCTACAAAATATCCACATGGTCGGGAAAACACAATACCATCTATCAAGAGGAATTTTTTGGCATCATTCAAGCAGTTACCCACATTTGCATTCTCTCTGACAGTTCCTTAGTCCTTCAATCCCTAGGAATGAACCTTGAGTCTTACACAAGAATGCCACAATGCACTGGAACTCATGGTAGAGCTCAAAAGCAAAACTGTTACACTGCAATTGATAAAAGGACTTTGTGGTTTACAAGGAATTGATGTGGCTGATGAATTGGCCAGGGGGTGAAGGTGAAAAACATAATAATAATAATAAATAATATAACAACATTGGAAGGGACCATCACCAGACATGATAGATGAGGCTGAAACCAACAACAATGCTGAAAAAAAAGTGAAGCTAAATTACGTGTTCCAAAGCAAAGTATTTCTTGTCGCTTCTATTATGTGAAAAAACATTGAACAAAAAAACATTACTGTTTGTAATAAAAAAATAGAAATTGAAATAAGCCACTGGCAGCTCCCCCATGGCGACTTTTTGTAGCGATGCTGTAGGCGTTCGAATTGATACAGTCGCGATGCTGTAGCGCGTTGGCAATTTTTCTATAGCGCTTGCAAATGCGACTAACGCGCGTTAGTAGCGATGCTGTCGCGCGTTCGAATCGATACAGTCGCAATGCTGTAGCGCGTTGGCAATTTTTCTATAGCGCTTGCAAATGCGACTAACGCGCGTTAGTAGCGATGCTGTCGCGCGTTCGAATCGATACAGTCGGGATGCTGTAGCGCGTTGACAATTTTTCTATAGCGCTTGCAAATGCGACTAACGCGCGTTAGTAGCGATGCTGTCGCGCGTTCGAATCGATACAGTCGGGATGCTGTAGCGCGTTGACAATTTTTCTATAGCGCTTGCAAATGCGACTAACGCGCGTTAGTAGCGCTACAAAAAGTCGTCGTGGGCGCGGGCCCTAAGAGATGACTAGTCTCAACTGACGGCATGCGCACTAAACAAAAATTTTCACACAAAAGGCATAACAAACGGCAGTCTGTGTCTGGGCAGAACATGCATGGAAGGGGGAGGAACCGGTCACGCACGTGTTCTACTCTCATCATATACCTACGTACGAACCCTTTCATCACTAAATTTCTTTGGAGACCAAGAATAAACTGGGATGTATACCTAAGCTACTTCTGGTGGGTTAGTTTGAATGAAAGCTCGCTATGGTCCACCATGAAGACTAGTGTGGAAACCAGAAACTGGAACACCCATCTGTAGGTCATACGAATATTTGTTCTGTGCGGGATCGAACCCGCGACCCGTAGCGCAGCAGCCAATCGCTCAACCATTGCGCCAACCGTGCCTTCAAAGCCTTTTCCGATTTTCCGTCTCCTAAATTCAGATAAATCTGTAAGGGGCAGGTTTATGAGCTCGAAACGTTGAGGCGTCATTCTAGTTAGAACAATTTAAATCGAAATTATGACACCATTTTTTTAATAATCCGAATTTATTTTTTTGTTTTTTTTTTTTTTTGTTTTGGCAATTGAGTTATTTTTTTGTTGTTTGGTAGATATATCTGACAGCGATAAGATCACAAAGGCGGTCTTATTGCTGTCAGTGATATCTCTACCCTAGATTTAAGTTAGTGTAAAAGTTTTGTTACTATTTTGGTGTACAATAAAGTTTATTCTATTCTATTTGCATCACTTCTTTTTTCTAGATATTTGTAATGTAGTGTGAAGCAATATTAAGCACATCCTCAGTGAATCCAGTCAAGGATATTCTGTTTATCCCAACTAAAAACATACAGTCCCCAACATAACTGACTGTTTCTCTTATGTATCACAGTATCATTTATCTATAGTCATCCTCTTGGCCGCCACATGAGATTACTGAGACTGAGTCTGACTGAACTGTAAAGTGACTCCCATTAGTCATATTGCTCTTTAGTCAACTGGTGAGGTGATTACGCGCATTTGTTGTCTAGCTTGACGATTAAGGATTTTAAGAATTTTATGAATGGGTCTATGAAAACCTCTGTCCACTGTGTTTTTTTTTTATTTGATATAAACCAGTGCTTGACTGCGATCCCACCTGATGGTAAGCAATGATGCAATCATTGATGGTGAGGCGCACTAGTTTATTAAGAGCCTATTCACTCTAGCCTTGAAGGCACCTAAATTATAGTTGGACGGGAAGACCGCAGCAGGCAAATTGTTCCAGTCCTTTGATGTACGCGGTATAAACGACGAAGCGAAACGCTTAGTCCGGACCGTTGAAGTTTCAACAACGTAAGGGTGGATACTCGCCGTACGTCGGGTTGTCCGATGGTAGAAATTAGATGGCGGAATCAAGTCATGCAATTCCCGCGCACACTCTCCAAAATGCAACCTGTAGAATACCGATAGGCTGGCTACCCTGCGCCTGTGCTCGAGGCTTTGTAGTTTGGACTTAACCAAATCTGGATCCCAATTAGCCTCTTCGCACGCCTTTCCACTGAGTCCAAAGCTGCTAGATGGCATTTTGCAGCACCAGCCCATATGTGACTGCAGTACTCCACACACGATCGGACCTGTGCTTTGTATAACATTAGAAGCTGTCCCGGTGTGAAGTACCGTCGGACCTTTGCAAGAACGCCTAGTTTTCTAGCAGTTACCTTGGCTTTGGACTCAATGAACTGCCCAAAATTTAGGTCTGAGGAAATTTCATGTGTTCATGAATATTTACTGAGTAAGTTCTGAGTTAAATAAAAAAAAAACATGGCGAGTGCGAGTCGGACTCGCGCACTTAGGGTTCCGCACAAACTTACCTATGAAAACGATTTCCGAATTGAGTTACGAAGATTTTTCCTAATTGTAAAAAAAGTTTTTTTTTGTGACGTTATTCTACAAATTTACAGTTTTTAGATTTATTCCTATATCTATAAGACCTTGCTGTATGCCAAATTTCAAGATTTTGGGTCAACGGGAAGTACCCTATGAATTTTGATTCCTTTGAGAGTGCTGAAATGTTTTTTGCGACATAAACGGCTGTATCTGTTTTTTCCTTTAACTTAGAAGTTTGATTTTTTCACAGGTTCAAGGGACCGCAGACTTGAGTATACGGTTTTAATTTCAACTCGATGCCTATAAGGGTTCCGTTTTTTCCTTTCGAGGTTCGGTACCCTAAAAAGCTGAGTAATGAGTCAAACTAAAGAAAATTTAAGAAAATTATTAGATTTTAAATAAATTCTTAAGCACTATAAATACCTATAAAAACTACACTACATTGCAAATACTACACACATTACATTACTATACTTCATTAAAAATTTCAGAAGAGAAACCAAAACAAAGCCTTTCATTAAATAGTTATATTACTTTTTTTGTCTTGTTTCAGTTAGCATTGAAAAACAATACGGAATTGATAAAACGTAGTAATAATATGAAACAAGAAGCTGAAATGGATATAGCAGAATCTTATATTGGAACCACGAGCACGAGGGACACGGATACAACATTGGGTGAGAAATTGGTCATAGTTATTATTGTGTCGAGGGAAATTGAAGTGGTTTGGTAACTTCAAGGAAGTCGTATATAGGGTGACTGGTAATTAGTGACCGATACTTAAACACGAAATTGTACTCATGATTACAAACAACTTTCCCAAAGAAACTTTTTTTATATACTCACTAGTTTTATCACAATAACAAAACAGCTGTTTGAATCTAAGGCTGTTTGTACTACGCGCGCGCCTGCGACCGGCGACCACTCAGCTGTTTTTACAATTGTGATACAACACCCGCGGCTTGCAAACCCAGCGGTGTAGGTAATCAGTTTATGTACCGGATTCAAACAGCTGTTTTGTTATTGTGACAAAACTAATGAGAATATAAAAAAAGTTTCTTTGGGAAAGTTGTTTGTAATCATGAGTACAATTCCGTGTTTGAGTATCGGTCACTAATTACCAGTCACCCTATATAAGTTTACTTCCTAGATATAGCATAGGTACCTACTTAATTTTGTATTAAACTACGAATATGGCCATTTGAACATATAATTTTCAAAACAAGGAAAACATCATCTTCTAAACCTTTTTCCCTACTAGCTTGGGGTCTTTCAGTCTAACCGACTGCGCTCAGGAATAAAGCAGCTTTCTATCGGTGAAAAAATTTTAACAATCGGACCAGTACCTACTTTCAGAGATTACCTCCTACAAACAATATTTTTTTTTTTATGTACTGATGTAGTTACTGAACGTGAAGAAAAAAATAGAAAAATCTTTATTTCCCACAAAAGTAATTTTCTTCAAGATCCCGAACCAAGTCCTACCGAAGCTGAGCTGCGACTAATGGGTGATAGGGAGACGCAATTAAAAGGCTTCTTGTACATAAATACTGTTTATTATTATATTGTATGAAGCACTTTATAATATATTTTTTATATAAAACTAGCTGACCCGGCGAACTTCGTACCGCCTATCCTACTCTATCCTACTCTACCTTACTCTACCCTACTCTACCCTACCCTACTCTACCCTACTCTACCCTACTCATAAACCTCACGGAGCCCGAGACCTTTCCAACGAATGCAAAACCGTGGAAATCGGTTCGTGCGTTCTGGAGTTATAGCGTCAGGAAGGAAAACCCGACTTATTTTTATATAGTAGATTACGTCTAGACTTTTGTTGACATCTCCCATCAATATGTTTCGAATATGAATCCTATGTTTTTCTTACAATAAAATTAGTGTAGATGGGGCGACTGCCTATCAGACCTTCAAAACCCAGTAACTGGCAAACAATACTCCTTGGATAGACTGATGGTCAGACTTTCAATCTGGTATATAATTACCTGTAACGACTGCCAAAGATCTACGAATGACAATCGGGACTGAAAGCTTTAAGTCCTTTCCCTGGTTGCGTACAGTGCAGACGTGTCGTTCAGAATTTAGCGAATTATAAAAGTTACTTAAAATACTCATTAACCAAATATAATACTTATAATTGTGTAACTCAAGTTTCTAAGTGTATTGAACTAGCAGTGGGCTCTTACTACTTTTGCTGCGAAGGAACTCAACATCTAAGCAAGGTAACCGCTCTTCACCCCCTCGGGGAAAAGAGACGGGCTCATTATTTTCTGACCCATTCGCTCAATCCACATCTCAACTTACTTCACAAGCGGTATTTGTACCATAGATCATGAGCGTACAACGATCACCTCCTGGAAGTGGCCTGAGTGGTTCGGAACCGAACCTGTCGATCAGTGAAACTGGTTTTCAGAACAGCGCTTGCCAAGTTACGTTCCGTAATAAGATAAAATTTTCTGACTATGTTAAGGAAGAACTAAGCGACTTTCAAGAACAAATGTTGCAATCTCAGCCAACCAGAAAGAATTTATGGATAAAGTGGGAAACGATATTTCAACAATAAAAGAAAAAATGGACGACATCCAAATTACTATAAAAAACCTTGCTATTGAACAAAATAAATTGAAATCAGATGTTTCAGAAGTACAATTAAAAGCCATTGCCACTGACAAAAAACTCGAAAAAATACAATCTGAGATTGACACGATTAAGGAGAGCTCAATGTCCGCCATACCATCGCTTGTAACTTCAGACGCATATGAGTCCATTATGTCGGAAATCAGAGAACGTGAACTACGGAGCAAAAATATTATAGTCATGGGAATAAAAGAGCCTGTGTCTGCATCAAAGGACGAAAGATTTAATGCTGATAAGGAACAAATTATTAAAATTATAAAGATGACAGGAGTAGGTTGCTTACCTGAGAAACTTTTCCGTCTCGGCAAATACAACCCTGCCAAAAATCGTCCTCTAAAAGTGTGCTTCAAATCATCGGAAACCGCAATAGCTGTCTTACGTGGAAAAAAAGGTGTTAGCTGTGACAATATCAAAATTTACTCCGATCAAACACCCCAACAACAAACATTTTTGAAAAATCTCAAAGATAAAATTAATTGTCGCTTTGAAAATGGCGACAAAAATTTAACAATTATGTACGTTAGAGGTGTTCCAAAAATAGTTCAAATATCTGCAAAAAACTAACGTCAAAAGTCGCCACCGTTAACAAAAATCCTCACGTAATAGACAGTATAACTTACCAAATAAATGACAACTACGACGATGTCACCACGAGCAATAAGTCTATAAAATTCTTATATGCAAATGTGCGTAGCATTGTGAGACCAGGAAAATTGGACGAACTAAAGTGTGTAGTTGAATCCTTCCGCAGTACTATACATATTATTATACTTACTGAAACATGGATAAAAACTGATGTCGAAGCTAAAAGACTCCAAATTCCTGGTTACACACACTACTATAACTACAGAAACGGTGCAAGGGGTGGTGGTGTATCAATTTTCGCTCATGACAACTTGAAACACCACTTGATTGAGGAACTGTCCCAAAATGACAACCACTACATCTGGATACACCTTGAAAAGTATTCCCTCGACATAGCTGGCATCTATCGAAAACCAGACGCCTCCAATATCAAAGAGTTCCTTGAAACATACACCAAGCAATTGCATAAGCGGAAAAGAGCTATCATATTTGGAGATTTTAATATTAACCTGCTAAATTTGGATCAGACAACTATCAAGTACAAAGAAGAACTGCAAACTAGCGGACATAGACTTCTAAACAAAATCGAGGAAAGTTATTGTACCCGAGAAACTTCTAAAACGAAAACTAAAATAGACCACGTATCCACAAATCTTCCTGACACCAAGTTCCATCTTGCTGTAATTGCATCTGCAATGTCAGATCATAATCAACTATATTTAGAAATTAAAAAATATCAACCAGAACCGCCTAGAAGAGTAAAATATGAAGCTATAAATTATGAAAAACTGTACAATACTATCGGAGAATGGAAGAATACCAATGAAAATAATCTATACCAACAATTTGAAGAAAGGTTACTATCCAGTATCAATAGCAGCAAAATAACAAAAACTAAAGTACTAAATCCCCCTAGGCAAGATTGGATAAATAAATCAATTATAAATCTAATAAAATAAAAGAAATTTACTATGGGAGATGCATAAAAAAAACGTAAATGATCAAACATTGCTGGAAAAATTTACTAAAGCAAGAAATGAAGTCAGGCAGGTTATACAACAAGCAAAAAGCACTTATTATCAAAAAGCTTTTGAACGATGCAAGAAGAACCCAAAAAAAATGTGGAGTCTCATTAATGATCTCTCTAAAAACAAGGTCAGAGAATCATCAGCACCAAGTTAACTCGTGATACCATCTGGGGTTTTGACTAATCAGACTGACATTTGTGAATGTTTTAATGAGTTTTTCTCAAATATTGGATCAGTTCTGGCTAGTCAAATCCCCAAACAATACCACAATAATCTGACACACACTAAAGGAACACATGCAACGGAAACCTTGGTCACGCTGTCACAAATGAAACCATGCACCATAGATGAAATTTCAAAAATAATTGATAACTTAAAACTATATACTAGCTCTGGGTTAGATGGTATAAATACAAAATCTATCAAATGCGTAAAGAACCTAATACTAAGCGAACTAACAAATTGTATAAATAAAAATTTAGAGTCAGGAACTTTCCCCGACAATCTTAAAATTGCCAAAGTCAGCCCCATCCACAAGAGTGGAAGTAAATCGGATCCAGGAAATTATCGTCCTATTTCAGTCTTACCGGTTTTATCAAAAATTTTTGAACGTGTTTTATACAACCGCCTCGATGAACATCTAAGAGCACAAAACTTTCTCTTTAAAAAACAATACGGTTTTAGGCCAAAATCCAATACGCTTTCTGCAACAATAGATTTAATAACCAAAATTAAGTTAAGTATCGATAAAAGGCAAATAGCACTGGGAATTTTCATAGACTTAAAAAAAGCCTTTGACACAATAAGTCATAAACTGTTATTAAAGAAACTTAATGATATTGGTGTCACTGGTAGCGCGTTTGATATCTTCAAATCATATCTAACAAATCGTTGCCAAGTAGTTAAGATTAACGAAAACCAAAGTAGTCCTAAAAACGTAAATTTTGGTATTCCACAAGGATCAATATTAGGGCCCTTATTATTCCTGATTTATATAAATAACATTCACGGGATTGGACTAAAAGGCGATATATCATTGTATGCAGATGATACAGCTTTATTTTACTTTGGACACTCCGTAGACGCTGTTATGTGCGACGCTCAAAATGATTTACGACTTTTAAATATGTGGTTTCAGTGCAACCTACTTACCATAAATATAACCAAAACCAATTATATAATTTTTGCCGCAAAAAACAAAAATATATTACACAACTCACAACTAACCATAAACAATCAACCAATAAAAAAAGTTGATCACGAAAAATATCTTGGACTAATTTTAGATAACCACCTGAATTGGAAATCTCATTTAGAAAGGGTTAAGTCTAAATTGACGTCTCTCACGGGAGCCCTACGGGGTGTCGTTCGATGCCTTCCACGTCAAGTACGTTATAATATATATAACGCTCTTATAAAACCTCACTTGGACTATCTAATAAAAGTATGGGGAACAGCGACTAAAACCAATATTCAAACACTACAAATATCACAAAATAAATTAATAAAAACACTTTTCCACTATGATTACAGTACACCAACACAAAAAATATACTGTGAAACTAAGCTAATGAATATATCACAAATATACTTATATAATAATTGTATTCTTATAAGAAAAATACTTAATAAAAACATTCACACACAAATACATTTTATGAAAAAACATCAAATACACAAAATTAGGCTTAGAAATACAAATGACATACAATTATACTCACCACGCACAAACTATGGCAAAAAAAGTGTAATGTACGAAGGTGCTGCACTGTATAATAAATTACCAAATAATATTAAAAATGCAAAGTCAATGTCAATGTTTAAAAAATACTTAAAATTACACATCTTTAACAAACCAAGCGCACCTTAGTACATGCCGCTTCCAGTTGTTCGTACTCCATGTATGTTTACGATTTAAGTATGCAACTATTTATCGACTACCCTACACTTTTTGATTAATTCTCTTTAAATTGTAATTAAGACAAAACTATTACTGTACGCTACCAATAACGTTTGTAAATTAATTTTTAAGTTTTCTCATGTAAGTGAATTGTAAAATTCTTATGGGAAATAAAGATATCTCAAACCTCAAGCTTTACGAGCTTTCCGAAGCAAAGGGGTCAGTAATGTCTTAGATAAACTTAGAAAAGTAACAAACTTTAAATTATTATTGTTCTTAGATACAAGACCGAGAGTAACAGCGGAACAAAGCAGTATTCTTTGCAATTTTTTCGAAGAAAATCCTGAAATTGTAAGAGGGTATAAGCGGTCGCCGAAATGTCTGGATAAGGTTCAGAACAAATGGAAGAAAATTACACCACACCTCAATGCTGTTGGACCACCAAGAGATCACAGGTCTTGGGCAAAGGTTAACATTTTATAAGTATCCAGTCTCAATTTTTATTTCATTACAATAAATATAGGTTCTAATTTTTCTTTGACTCATGCCTTAGAGAATAGACCTCTACCCTGTAGTGCGTCTGTAATATACTGCTGGCCACTATTGATCCACACACAATCCCTAATAAATTGAAACATCACTTGAAGTATGTTTATGTTATTTATTTATTGAGAACTAATTAATTGTTTAGCTAATAATTAAATTATTTGACAGTATCTTTGTGACATGAAGGCAAAATTAAAGAGGAAGAGCATAAAATGGCGGCTAAGCTGTGATGGCAAGGATCCTGTAATGTGTAATATTGATGATTTCAGTGAAATCAGGTTAAGAATGTTACAAGTTCTTCGTACAGATGTATCAAATTCACAAGAGTCACAGGTGATCTATATTTTAAGATATTATATTAATGATACTGTTACGAACGTGAGTAAGTAAATCCGGTTTACTAGCAGAGACTTTATTCACCACAAACAATAACAAATTTGTCCAATCAACAATAATCCAAATCACAATTACTCTAGAATTCCGTCACACTATCGCTTAGGTCGTTAGATAAAATCACTTCACACACTTAGTTCGCTTTTATATCGCTGTTACCCACCGAAAAACAAAAAAAATAAAAACAAACTGACTCACTTCCGGTCGGGAGCTCGTATTTATATACGAAGCCAGGAACATTCTAGATACCGACGTTTCAAGGCCATTCCAGACCATCATCATCATCTTCCTGCCCTTGTCCCATCTTATTTGGGGTCGGCGCAACATGTTTTTTTCTTCCATTCTATCCTATCAACCGTCATGCTATCACTAACATCCTTTTCTTTCATATCACTGTTCACACAATCCATCCATCTTTTCTTTGGCCTCCCTCTCCCTCTCCACCCATCCACATGTATACTCATAACTCTTTTAGTAACATGCGTTTCATCTCTCCTCTTTACATGACCATACCAAGACAAACGATTCCCTTTCAACTTTTCAGTCACTGGCGCCACTTTCAAACTTCCTCTAATATACTCATTTCTCACTTTATCCATTCTCGTCACACCACACATCCATCTCAACATTCTCATATCCGCTACATGCAATCTTTTTTCATCCGTCTTTTTCACAGCCCAACATTCTGATCCATACAGTATGACAGGTCTTATCACGGACTTGTAGATTTTACCCTTCAACCTGAGGGGCATCCGTGGGTCACAAATTGTTCCAGTGACCTGTCGCCATTTCATCCATCCTGAATTGATCCGATTTGATACGTCTCGGTCTACCTCGCCATCTCCTTGGATAAGCGACCCGAGGTACCGAAAGTCGGAGCAGATTGGTATAGGCGTTCCAGCGAGAGCTAAGGGCATAGGACCGGAGAGACCACCGAAATCACAGAACAAGTACTCGGTTTTCGTTCTGCTCAATTTTAAGCCAACACTCTCCAGTCTGTGCCACCACATCTCCAATTTGCACTAAACCTCTAGGCCACTCTCGGCAACCAGCACAATGTCATCGGCAAACAGCATACACCAGGGAGCCTCTTCCTGGATGCCCGACGTCAGAGCGTCCATTATCATCAGGAAGAGGTAAGGGCTGAGGGCCGACACTTGATGTAAGCCGACAGCCACATTGAAGCTGCCAGTGTTGCCCACTGTAGACCGGACTTGGGTACTGCATTGGCTGTACATCGCTCGGATCAACTGCACATACTTCCCAGGCACACCTTTCTCCTTTAGGGCCCACCACAGAACCTCACGAGGTACCCGGTCATATGCCTTTTCGAGGTCAACGAATACCATGTGCAAGTTTTTATGCGCACCTCTGTATTTCTCGCACAGCTGGCGTATAGCAAAAATGGCATCCGTTGTACCCCGACCAGGCATAAAACTGAATTGGTTCAGTGAAATTTCACTCTCTTCTCTTAGCCTCCTTTCAATAACTTTCTCCCAGGCTTTCATAGTATGTGACATTACCTTTATTCCTCTATAATTGTTGCATTCAAGCACATCACCCTTGTTTTTAAAAATGGGCACCAGGGAACTGTTGCACCACTCATCAGGTATGGCTTCTTCCCGCAACAACTTATTGAAGAACAAAGCTAACCACATCCATCCATCCACTCGCAGCAACTTCCACACTTCAACTGGTATTCCGTCTGGACCAATTGCCTTACCATTCTTCATTCCATTTACAGCTATTCTGACTTCATCCATACTAATCATTCTCACTAAACCCACATTCACTGGTTTGCTCTCTAAAATCCCATTCCAGTTGTTTTCCTCATTCATCAGTCTTTCAAAATAGTCCTTCCACCTCTCTTTGATTTTACTATCTTCTGATAGAATCATTCCAGTTTCATCCCTTATACATCTTATCTGACAAACATCTCTCGCATTTCTCTCTCTTGCTCTAGCAAGCCGGTATAGATCTTTCTGGTCTGCCGGACTATCTAGTGTGTCGTATAGTTTGTCCTGTGCTTTTGCTCTCTCTATTGCCACGGCTTTCTTGGCTTTTTTCTTTAAAGCATCATATTCACTTTTTTTTGCAGACTTTAAGCTAGTGTTTCCCGGATCTATACGCTGCCATTCCTTAAATTTCCTCTTTTTTTCTTTCAACACATTCTGTATATCTATCGACCACCACCATGTATCCCTATCTATTGTACCCTTTCCTCTCGTCTCTCCCAAAATATCTTTCGCTGCATGTCTAATACACTCAGCAATCTCATTCCAGCTTTCATTTATACTTCGATCATTCATGTCTCCCATTTCTATCATTTTGTCCACCACTCGCGCTCTCTCTAGAATATGCCATTCTATTTTAGGAGGAGGACGCTCTTTGCTTTTTTTGTTATGTGTCTTGACTACTGACACCATAACCAGGAGCCTGTGCTGTGAGACTAGGTCCTCTCCTGGCAGCACTTTGCAGTCTTTGACTTGCTTTAGCTGGTTACGCCTAACCAGGAAGTAATCTATTTGCGTCTTGTGGTTACCGCTTTTATACGTGACCAGGTGTTCGTCTCCTTTCTGGAACCAAGTATTGGCTACTGCCAGGTCAAATGCAGTAGCAGATTGCAGCAGCGTCTCCCCTTCACTGTTCGGACTTCCAAAACCCCATCCCCATGTACATACATACATACATATTCAGCCTTTTAATGTTCCCACTGCTGGGACTCAGGCCTCCTCTCTCTAGGAGAGGGTATGGGCCTTAATCCACCACGCGGGCCCAGTGCGGGTTGGTGGATGTCACATGTCTTCGAATTTTTGGTTCTAGGACATGCCGGTTTCCTCACGATGTTTTCCTTCACCGTTTTGAGAGCAGGTACGTTCCCCCATGTACTCTTTCATAAACACCTCTCATTCTTCCCACATGTCCATTAAAGTCACCTCCAACAATCAATTCCTCATGTACAGAGATGGCCATTAAAGCTCTATCAAAATCCTCCCAAAACTTCTCTTTCACCGTTTCATCGCATCCTACTTGTGGTGCATACACACTAACTACATTCAACATTACATTCTCTAACATAATCTTCACAACTATGAGCCTATCATTAATCCTTTGTTTTTCCATCACGATTTCTTTCAATTTGCTGTCTAACACTATTCCTACACCATTTCTTTTACCATCACTTCCACAGTAATAAAACTTATATCCCTCACCAATTTCTCTCGCTTTTGTTCCTCTCCATTTAGTTTCTTGTAAGCACGCCACGTTTATTCGTCTTCTTTTTAATACATCCGCTAACTCTCTGGCCCTTCCAGTCATTGTTCCAACATTCCAACTTGCATACCTCAATCTCATTTCCCGGGCTAGCTTCTTACGTTGCCAACGCCCGTCGCATTGTCGTCGAATCGCGGGGTAATAAATTATTTTTATTAAAAACATTTACCTCCCTTCTTTCACGCGAATTTCGACTCTATTGTTAATTACTGAAGGTACGAATTCCCTTATCTACCTACATACCTACTAATACTAAACCTTATTTAATAATAATAGTGGTAGGTACTTTATGTCGGACTTTTCTAGAACTTGCCAGGCCTGGGTACGTACTTCCATTCTAGAAGTTTCGTACAGCGTTTTAATTATTTGATGCTACTCTCATTGAAGATATGGCGTGTTCAAGTTTCACAGCGTAACAATACTGTAACAATAAGAAAGAATAAAACATTACGCTCCTACTGGGGCTGTTGGGAAATATATAGTTGGGTCTATGCTAGAGTAGGCTAGCACGAGCCGAGCTCAAATTCGCAGTGTCGCTCGTGCTCGGCTCCTCTAGAGTCGGTCCACACTACACGAATTTAAGCTCGGCTCGTGTTCCGCTCGTGCTCGGCTCGTGTTCCGCTCGTGCTCGGCTCGTGTTCCGCTCGTGCTCGGCTCGTGCTCCGCTCGTGCTCGGCTCCTGTAGTGTAGACCCACCTAAAGATGCACTTACTTTTGTTTGTATCGAGCTTTGATTATAAAAAACAATCTAAAGAATACAGAAATGTAAATTGTATATTCAAGAAAAGCCCCATTTTCTCTCTAAATTAAAATAAAATAAATTTCAGGATTCTCACACATCAGACTTGGAGTCAACGCACGATAAGAATTGTCACGATAATATTAATGAAGGTGAAACTTACGAAACGGACACATTACCAGAAGAAGAAATATCAGACGTGAAGCCTAAATTAGAATTAATCCAACAAAATTGTTTAGTTACTCATGATACTCCGCCACCAGACTTGCAGCCACGTCAGTTGGCTTTTGATGACGAATTTGACCATTTTGGCAAAAATGTAGCTGAACAACTACGAACTTTGCCTTTATTGGTTGCGTTAGAAACACAGGAAATACTTTTGACAGTATTAAAGAAACAGCGGCTAAAAGTACTGAGTACATCAGATCCATTGACCAGTAAATAAGTTATGTTATTTTAATTGTGATAATTTAATAAATATTTTTGTAAATAATTCCATTGTAAGTAGAATTTAAGTAATGAAACTTAATATAAATTATTTTACTTCTTTAACTTCAATTATTTCATTTTCTTTCATTGTCATCATCATTTCAGCCAAAACACGTCCACTGTTGGACGTAGGCATCCCCAAGTGTCGCCACGACCACGACAACCGGTCCTGTACGTCTCGCATTCCACAGATTCCCGCGATCCTCAGCAGGTCATTTGTCTACCATGTGGGAGATCTTACGCTGCGTCTTCTGATACGTGTTCCAAATTCCAAAATCTTTCGACCTCATCGACCATCTATAATGTGAGCAACTTGCCCAGCCCACTGTCATCTAAAGGGCATTCTTGATCCGATCACGCAAGGAAACATCGAACATAACCCTCTCCATTGCTCTTTGGGTGACTTGCCCATTGTGAGCGACCACGTTTCAGGACCATAATATGTCATCACTGGCAACATGGGACATACTTTCGTCTTGAGACAGCCGAGAATTCGACCTATCTAATTGGAAGGTTTACCTAGTACAAACTAGGTAAACCTAACTAATCGTCTAAAGGCTTGAGTGTAGAGTCGCCAATCTACTATGGCGCATCTTTCAGTTACATCTGTTGAGGAAGCCCATGCGCAACTTGGGAAAAACTTGGCAAGTGCGAGTCGGATTCGCGCACTGAGGGTTCCGTACAAACTTGAAAGGTAAATTGCTGTTTACGATTTATGACGTATTAAAAAAAACTACTTATACTAGATCTCGTTCAAACCAAATTTCGGTAGAAGTTTATATGGTAATGTACATCATATATTTTTTTTAGTTTTATCATTCTCTTATTTTAGAAGACACAGGGGGGGGGGGACATTTTACCACTTTTGAGATCTCTGTCGCGCAAACTATTCAGTTTAAAAAAAATGATATTAGAAACCTCAATATCATTTTTGAAGACCTATCCATAGATACCCCACACGTACGTGTTTGATGAAAAAAAAAAATAATTTGAGTTTCAGTTCTAGTATGGGGAATCCCCAAATTTATATTTTTTTTTCTATTTTTGTGTGAAAGTCTTAATGCGGTTCACAGAATACATCTACTTACCAAGTTTCAACAGTATAGTTCTTATAGTTTCGGAAAAAAGTGGCTGTGACATACGGACGGACAGACAGACATGACGAATCTCTAAGGGTTCCGTTTTTGCCATTTGGCTACGGAACCCTAAAAATGTATGTCCAGCTAAGAACTGTGATAGGTGGAGTTGACTGACTTGAATGCTGTCTGTGACAGTGAACCATAATTATAGGTATGCAAACAGGTGGGTAGGAACTCCACGTCAATGACACGAAATAACTAAAAGGGGCAGTTCGATAAAAATAATATTATGCCTCCTAAAAATTAACCTATTGAGTAGCGTAATTAGAGACACAATAGAAAGACAATGACGTTTGAACGCCGGCGTTCGCTTGGGGTTTAATGAAATTTGGTTTTGCTAATCCGTCATACTTCCTAATCCAATTGACAGATGTAGCCACAGCTAGGTTAGTTTACTATGCTTATTTCCACAGTATTATGTCTTATGGCATTTTACTGTGGGGATCTGCAGCTGATGTAGACTCAATTTTCATATTACAAAAGAGAGCAATCCGGGCTATTTATAAAATGGGTCCTCGCGAGTCCCTCAGAAATAAATTCAAAGAAATCGATATACTGACTCTGCCTTCTCTTTATATTTTAGAAAGTATTTTGTATGTTCGTAAAAACCTGGACTCTTTAAAATTAGAAGCGATTTTCATAACATAAATACGCGTAGTAAACACGAAATTGTATTACCCAAATGGAGATTAGCTAAGACCAGCAAGTCATTTTTAGTAAACAGCATACGCTTTTATAACAAGCTGCCAAAGGCGGTGACTGAACTTAGCGAGGGAAAGTTCAAAACCCATATTAAGCGTGTCCTAACTAAAAAAGCGTATTACAAGGTTAAAGACTGTCGAAGACACGCTTGTGTGGCAATGACTGCTTCTGCACCTGTGGCCCTCTGGTAACTCATAATATTGTGTAAATGTATCTATTAACTGCTCGACATTTGTTGTAATATATACTTTTTTTTTCTCTTCTAACACATTGCTTTTGGGTGGATCTCCAGAAAATATTATTTTTGAGTAAATTTTGTGGATTCTTGTAAACCTGCGTGCATCGCTCTTAATTTTTAATAGTATTAATAGGCATATTCAGATTACAAGTTTCTTATAAAATTTACCCCAGATAAACAAGAATTTAAGGAGATATTCATATATTGTTTTTAACCATTGTTGAGGATAATGATGTAATTTGAGAAAAATGATTTTCAAGCTTAGAAAAATGACGATATGTTGAGGATAATAATAATGCTCATGAATTTAGTTTTGTACTTCTGTAAACGACGAAGGTAAATGAAAATAAAAATAATTAAGTATCTAAATGATATTTTTATTTGGTTTAAAGTATCACAAATCAAATAATATAAACGAACGTCAAAATAAGTCCAACAAAAACCAACTTCTAAGACTTCTAAAAACATGATTGCATTCAGATAGATTATGTAAATTAAAAGTATCAAAATCAACAGTCGAATATAAAAGTATTAAAAGTTGTTCGCCGTAGGATCGTAAAAAACGTTAGTTCATAACCAGACTATAACAAACTATAAACTCACGGTTTTCACAATCATACGGTGACTGAGTTTGCAAGTCTAACAAAAATAAATTAAACATAGTCATTGATTAATTTTTCATTTTTACAATATTAATACTTATTAACAATTTTAAATTTTTAACAGCCTCATTTATGGTTATAAAAAATTCCTAACACTGTGTCAGGGACAGGAGAGACTAAACATGGTTGAAAGGTGGTGTAAACTCAACCATTTATCCATCAACCCAAGCAAAACGGTGTTCATCCCGTTTACCAGAAGGAGGGACCTAACAGCAATGGGTACCATAAAGCTCTACGACACCGTACTAGAGTTGTCCACAGAAGTAAAATATCTTGGAGTAATCCTAGACAGCAAACTCACTTGGAAAAGCCATATCGAAGCGACAGCAAACAAGGCTCTAAGAGTATTTGGCATGTGTCGCTCTGCCTATGGGAAAACATGGGGCCTTAGACCCCAGGTTATCAAATGGATCTACACCATGATGGAACCGCTAATCATATACGGGAGCATCGTATGGTGGACCAAACCAAGCTGGCAACTTGCAGACAGGCCCTAAGCAAAGTACAACGGACTGCCTGCATGGCCATTACAGGAGTATTTAGGGCCACGCCAACTGCGGCGATGGAAACGCTGCTCAATCTCACCCCTTTACACATTGAAGTGGAACTAGAGGCGAGAAGGGCCATTCATAGGCTCAAAAGTATGGGGCACTGGACAAACTCCGGATGTAAAACAAACCATACAAACACAAGACCAAACAGGGAACTTGACTGGATGATGGACATGGGATGTGACAAAATACATCATCATCATCATAATTTCAGCCGAAAGACGTCCACTGCTGGACATAGGCCTCCCACAAGCGTCTCCACAACGACCGATCCTGTGCGTCTCGCATCCACCGCACTCCCGCGATTCTCACCAGTTCGTCGGTCCACCTTGTGGGAGGCCTTCCAACGCTGCGCCTTCCGGTGCGCGGTCGCCACTCTAAAACCTTTCGGCACCACCGACCATCCGTTCTACGAGCAATGTGCCCTGCCCACTGCCACTTTAGTTTGGCGATTCTTCGGGCTATGTCGGCGACCTTGGTTCTCCTGCGGATATCTTCATTCTTTATGCGATCACGCAAGGAAACTTCGAGCATAGCCCTTTCCATTGCCCTTTGGGTGACTGTAAACCTTCTGATGAGGCCCATTGTAAGCGACCATATTTCAGTGCCATATGTCATCACTGGCAACACGCACTGGTCATAGACTTTCGTCTTGAGATACTGTGGTATGTTGGACGAGAAGATACCGCGCAGCTTCCCGAACGCTGCCCAGCCGAGTCGGATTTGACGATTGACCTCTTTCTCAAAGTTAGACCTACCCAACTGGATTGTCTGTCCCAGGTAAACGTAATCGTCTACAACTTCGAGTGCAGAGTCTCCACTTTTTCGGAAGCTCTACTAAGGTCACCGAGCATTGTACTGAGCTCCTCCGTTGTCTCAGCCATAACTACTATATCGTCGGCAAACCGAAGGTGAGTGATGTACTCGCCATTAACATTAATGCCTAGTCCACTTCAGTCCAGAACCTTGAAGACATCCTCCATTGCAGCCGTAAACAGTTTCGGAGAAATGACGTCTCCCTGCCTCACACCCCGCTGCACAAGGATAGGTTTCGAGGTCCGATCCTAAAGTCGAACTGACATTGTGGCGTTCTCGTACAAACACTTCAGCACCTCGATGTATCGATAGTCAATCTGGGACCGTTGGAGAGATTGCAGTACAGCCCGAGTCTCGATCGAATCAAAAGCTTTCTCGTAGTCCACGAACGCTAAGCATAGAGGCAGGTTATACTCCTCGGTCTTCTGTATAACCTGCCGGAGCGTATGTATGTGGTCTACGGTGCTGAAACCTTTTCGGAATCCGGCTTGTTAGGGAGGCTGGAAGTCGTCAACCTGCGCGCGAGACGGTTCGTGATGACTCTGGAAAACAGCTTGTAGACATGGCTCAGAAGTGTGATGGGCCTGTAATTCTTAAGCAGGGCATTGTCGCCGTTCTTAAAGAAAAGTACCACCACACCTCTGCTCCATGCCTGTGGCGTCTTTCCCTCAAGTATGACGGAATCGAACAACCTCTGAAGGGCCTTTAGGACCGGTTTTCCACCCGCCTTCAGGAGTTCGGCTATAATTCCGTCGTCACCCGACGCCTTGTTGTTTTTAAGCTGCTTCAGAGCCATCCTAATCTCGCGGCGGATATGACTCTGCCACCGTCGGTCTTCAGTTTCGTGAGCTGGCTCTGCCCTATAGACAGATCTCTTGCAAAAACCTTGGAGCCCTTACTCCGCTCGATCGCGTCTTTAATCCGTTCGGTATTAAAGAGGCGGAGATCGCGTTTTAAGGACTTGGAGATCCGTCTATTGAGCTGCCGGTAGATGCACGCATCGTCTGAAGACTGCAGAATCATCTCACGCCTCTCTTTCAAGAGTTTGAGAGTTTGACCCGAGAGCCTTTTGTTCTTTGTACGACGAGTCTTAAAAAACTTAGACCCGACCGTATGGACAGTTTCCACGAACCCATCGTTGTATTCGTCCACTGAGCCATCTAGGCACTCGAAACGATTGTGAAGTTCGAGCTGAAAGCTCTCGGAGTTTTGAATCTGGATCTGTGCTGGACGGAGCGTAGACTTCATCAGTCGAGATCTTTCAAGCTTGATATTGATATTCAATGTGCCTCTTACCATTCGGTGATCACTTCCAGTTTTCACTGCGTTGATCACAGAGACATCATTGAATATTTACTTCTTCGTCGACATGATGAAGTCAATCTCATTTCTGGTCGCACCATCAGGGCTTTGCCAGGTTCACTTCCTACGCTCACGTTTTTGAAGAAGGAGTTCATCATATAGAGGCCCTCCTTCTCCATAAAACTAGCCAGTAGGTGTCCCCGGCGGTTCCGATGTCCAAATCTAAATTGCCCCACTCGCAGCTCATCACCGTCTCGTTTGCCCAGTTTCGCGTTAAAGTCCCCCATGACCACACGGTGAAGTGAGTCTTAGAACCATGCATGGCTCTTGATATATCCTCATACATGGATTCTACTTCGTCGTCGGGATGTGTTGAGGTCGGGGCGTAAACCTGTATGACCTTCAGCGAATATCTTGATGATATTCTGAATATAAGGTACGCCACCCTGGTCGACACACTCTCGATCTTCACCACATTGTTCACAAGGGACTTGTGGACGATAAACCCGATACCACCCTGGGACTGCTGGTCACCCTCCCGGAAATAGAGCAGGTTACCGGATTTGAGAATTATCGTGTCCTCCCCCTGTCTTCGGACTTCAGATAATCCCACAATACTAAATCGTAACCTGCTCAATTCTTCCTCAAGTTCGGTGATCTTCTCGTCGGACCGGAGTGTACGCGTGTTATACATATGTTGCCAGGTCCAGTCGTCGTTTTCTAAAGGGGTAGCCGGAAATTTTTCGCACCCCTTGCCTCGCCGTAACCTTGACCGCTACCGGAGTCAAGGGTAGACGGCCTGCCGGGCACTAGGGGCCATTTTTTGGTTGTGCTTGTCATTTTGGGGTTGCCATAATCGCCACGCTTGGCATGCGGGTTGGCGATCGCATTGTGGTTGTTGCAATTCACAGAGAATTCTGCTGCCCATTCTCTTGTATGTGATATGACAAAATACATACCATTCATAATCTCAAAAAGGAGTTTAAGATCTACATTCCGAGTGGGGAGGAATGGAAGGGTGGGATAAAACCCCACAAAGGGAACAACCAGGTATGGTACACGGATGGCTCTAAAATGAACACCGGTACAGGAGCCGGGTACATAGCGACAACTGCAATCTCAGCCTAAGCATGGGCAAACTGGCGACGATCTTCCAAGCAGACCACTATGCTATAATCGCATGCGCGTAGTATTTCCTACGCGCATGCGATTATAGCATAGGGCTACGAAAAGACCTTAAATAAATGCATATATTACGAACTCCCATCATTATCCTCGACATGTGTCATTATAATTTCACATAATATCATTCTTCTCAACGTGCGTCATTATCCTGGCAGTACAAATTCAGGACAATGACGTTGAGAAAAATGATGAATCGGAAAAAATCTTGTACAAACATGTTTTGCGCATGTAGTATTTCAAAAAACGTTTTATAATTGCGTATGTACACAAAACCTTTATACGTTTTTGCTAAATGAATAGTGTAACAATAGAATTTGACGGGTAAACAAATGAAAATGTAAATGACGTTTGCAATAAAACTTTTTGGAGAATGAATTTCAAAGCCTTACCTGCAAAAAACGAGCGTGTATATCTACACCAAAGCACGTCGTCCGACTGTGGTGCGGGGAGGTCTGTTTGCCCAGCCACTAATTTCCCTCCCACCCGTCTCTTACTCGACATAATATTGAAATCAAACATAGCGCAGGACAATGACGCACATTTTTTGAACATGAGTTTTTTATTTATTAACTTAGCGGGCATTGGTAATTTTATCAAGAATATGAAGATTTATTATGTATAATTACAGCACTCAACAGCAAATAGCTCCATGAAGTCACAATTTTTTATATCATCAAAATATAGACCGCGTGTGCCGAGGCGACACGTGAAAAAGTGGCAATTTTATTGGGTTTTTTTAAATATTTTTTTTATTATTAATTTTTTACAATCGTGGTTTAGAGCAACATTTTCGTTGATTCTTTTACTATTAAAAGTAACACTTTTTTTAAAAATACGTACACGCGTTCTCAAGAAATTTTCAAAGACATGAATTTGGAGCCTCTCAAATATTCACCCTTTTGCAGTATTTTTATATTATTAGACGCAACCACCATAAATTCGTTAGTAATTTATTTTCTTGACATGTCATTTATTGATAATTGTAATTATTTATTTTTCTTGCTTATTTTATATAGCCTCTTTTTTATAATGTGAATGTGAGAACACTGTAGACTCCGCGAATTCTTAGGTTACTTCTATTACGACTCACTTTTTTTTTTAATATGATTATTTTTATTGTGCTTTTGGGTACAATATCGACTGGTCTACACTGTTCTTACATAATGTCTATTAATAATGTAATATGAAAATATTGTAAGCAACCACTTTTTTAAAAGAGTAACCATGGAGTTTCTTGCCGGTTCTTCTCCATAGGAAACGACCAATTTGGAACCGTGCACCAAAGAGTATGTAAAGCTAACGCTTTAAGAGGCGGGACTCCCATAGAAAAAACCGATGTATGAAACGTGCGTCCTCGATCAATACCAACCTAACAGAATTACAGAACTATGGCGGAGTACATACTGCCAACATAATAACATTACTAGTGACGTACTGGGTTGTGCGAAAACTTATCGATATCGGCAATTTTTCCTAACGGGGATTTCTTATTTTCAGGAAATAAAAAATAAAAATTCGAAACTCAAGTTGTTTTAATATATATTTATTCAACGAATTAAATTTACCCATGATATTTATATATTTGTTAATTCTAAGAAAACAAACAGTTACACAAAAATGGCAATAAATAATAACTTAAGTCAACAAATTTTCTAGTGACTAACACATTTAACTTATCTCAAAAACTACTGAACCAATTTTAATGAAAGTTGCACTTCTCAAGACAGGTGCTTTTTTTTAATATCTTATGAACTTTCTGTTAGAGGTTTTTTATAATATTTCGACTTGATTTAAGTTTCTTAATTAACTTTCGCTTCCGACGTGTCATTGGGACAGCTTGTCTCTCTTGATGTTTTCTTGGTGACACTAATGGTACTGAAACAAAGAAAATCGGTGTTAAAAATCAAGTTATTAAGTACTTGCAAACTTAAATAAATTGTATACAATACTCACTAGGACTACAAAATCTTCTATTTAGGGAAGTCAGATTAGGGTCTGATGTCTGGGCTACATGATCTCCTTATTAAATTAACTGGTCCACAGCCGTCTAGCTTTGATGTCGAAAGTTCTACAAAAATGAAAAGTAATTATTTTAAATATATTTTTGCTAATAAGACCATTTGGTAAAAAAATATAAATAAATACACAACAACGCTTACTTGGTTCACATAAATTCTGGTGGTAGTTATGTTTCTCTAACTGAAGGTAATTCTGTGAACATAAATTATATAATTAGCAGACCTCTGCAATATATGAAATCAGAATGTGCCATACACTTCTTACCATTACATGAGAGCTGCACATTGTCAGTTCTTCTGGCTGGTAATGGTTGACTGCTAGCGATACAATGTAGTGGAAATTGAACTAAAATCTCATCATATAATGGTGTACGTGATATTTTCAGATTCTGAACAGCCGTTTTCTTCAGTGGAGTTTTTTTCTTTTTGAAATCTGTATTTCGTAAAATAATTTGCACAAAGATATTTCAATTGATGCAAGTTTTCAATTCGCACATAGTCTTCTTTCCCTGTCACTTTGACCCATTGTTTACACCTAAAAATTGGGTGATGAGTTATTTTATAAATTACATATGTATTATAAAATGTAACAAATTAACTTATATGACAGGCAACATTTTTTCGATTAATATATTTTAAACATTCTATCAACCTACTGTAACATTACATGAAAGGAAATTTATCATGACAAAACATACTAATTGAGAAAACATTGATTTCACTTCCTTATATCATTATCATCATCAGCTTAAGCTTATAATGTCCTCTGCTAAACATCGGCTTCTCCGGTCATTTCTATAACTAAACATCGATATCGATAAATCCTGGTTAATTACCCAACACTACGTATATTTCGTATAAGTTTCTTTTTCTGTTAAAATGCACTAAACGTTCAAAGATTGTACTTGAATTGAGTTCTTTAAAGAAATAAACAACTAATTATGCTTACCGCTCTATATTCTAATGGAAATCTTGCAATAAAAAGACGTTTGTTATCATCAACCTAGCATGATCTAATACCACAAATTTCACAGTTTTCACACGTTACTTTTCTCATATTTATATATAGAAATACTCAACGATAAGTAGAGAACAAATTTCTTCCCACAAAATGATTAATAATATATTTTAAAACAATATATAGATGGAAATCTATCTTTGGAAAACCATAACAAACTAACTGTCAAACGTAAGTGACAGTCAAAATCCTCTGAGGATATTAATTATCTGTGGTTAAAATGGCGGCGGTGTAATCCAACTATGTGTTGAAGTCATAGGCTGATAATATAGACCCAGAGTTCTCAATGTCCTTCTTAAATTTATCAGATTATAGCCGCCATTAAAAAGGACGCACGTTTCATACATCGGTTTTTTGTATGGGAGTTTCGCCAGACTGCCGTGCACTAGCTTCTGACGTTTTATAAGTGCCCATGCCTACATGGGCACTTATAAAACAAAAACTTGTAAAATAGTCTGTAAAATAAAAACTTTTTGACTTTGACTTCCTATTTTCAGAATAAAAATAAAAGCATTCTTCATAAATGGTAAGCTGTTGATCCCCGCATTAACGCCGGCGTTCACGCGCCATTGTCTTACTATTGTGTCTCTAATTACGCACTCAAAAGGCTAAACCTTACCTAATGTCAAAATTGGACGTATGTCTGTGTCTGTGTCTGTCTGTCACTGTCATCAGCACATTCAGCACGTCAATTTTGTTTGTTTATTGTTTGTTGTCTGCGTGATTTCATAAATAATATTGACTACTTGAATTTGGTAGTAATACACTCATCAAATAATTGCTTTAGTAACTAACAATATGTATGACCGTGTGTGCCGCGCATGTCTTAAAACACAAACATCTTTTACTTATTTTATATTCGGGAATGTTTCTCCTGAAACCTATTGCTTTTGTACCTCTGTCCAGGTAAGAAATTATGGTTTTCATATTTTAAAAAACTTATTTAAGAAGTTCATGTGAACCCGCCCGCGAATAATAACCTATGGGAGGTGACCTATGTCCAGCTGAGGACATCTTATTGTTGATGTTGATCATAGTTAATGTTCTAACGCCGATTGTGGTTACTACATAATCTACATTAATTTGCAAGTTTTCAAGGAACATCCACTTCAAAATCCCTTTGCAGGTTTCCCAAGATGAACAATTGCCCAGAGGCGTCTGTAACTCATGCTATGAGCTTCTAAAGAAATACTCTGAGTTCAAGCAAACATGTCTACAGTCACAAGCGACTCTACTAAACCTTGCAAAAGATTTTAAAATTGAATTAGATATAAAAGCTGACTTTGAACCAGATGAAAGTCAAGAAGACGAAATTAAGACTGAGATACCGGATGTTGCTGTGAAAATTGAAGACAAAGAAATTGATCATGGTATGATTGTACTTTATAAAACATAAATTTTTTACGAGGCACCATGTTAATAATTTGCCTGCAGTGGTCTTCCCATTCAATTTTAATTTACGTGTCTTGGAGGTTCTAGTGAATAGGCTCTTAATAAACTAGGGTGATTCACCATCAGTGCAGTCAAGCACTGGTTTATTATACCATTAAAATAAATATATATAAAAACAATAGCTGACTTATTTTTAGTGTAGTTCATACTTTCTTCAATAATGCAGTGTGCATAGTGTGATTTTGTTGAACATAAATCAAACATTTATTTTCAGATTACACAGGTGATGTTGATCATCATGAATATCTAGAATCACCTGAAGAAAAGCATTTCAAAAGGTTGGTTAAACATATACTTTGCAACATAATTTCTGTTTTTTTTTTGCTGAATTGGTTTTCTCTTCAATAATTAAAAAGTATTTCTGAAAATATATTAATAGCAACTATTCTAGATACACATAGATAGTATACACATAAATAATAAGTTATATTTTTTAAGAATGATTGATAAAAACAAAAAAATACAAATAACTTCAAAGTAAAAAAAACACAAAAAAGTGGTAAATTATTTTAATTTTGGAAGTTGGTGTTTCTATAGGTTTTTCTTTTTGTTACTTTTTTTTTTTTCGGTTGGGAAAATCGTGTATGTTTTTGTAAAAAGTTTTTATTTTACACTTTTTAGTTGTGGTACCCCTCAGCCAAATTCAATTAGTGTCGAATTTTATCAGTACCTTACTAAACGTAAGGTACTGATAAAATTTAATCATTAAAAGCACTTATAGCCAGACTACCTATGTTGCATGACAACTCCAATAAGTCAAGCTATGGCTAGGATACATTGTTTTATCACACAGTTTCTGTGCCTACCTTCCATTATCAGATCAGCTCGTTGGTTCCTTATAGGCAAAATGTATCTCATAACACTACTAATAAGCCCAACCGGCGGTTAGGATACATAGTTTTATTACAGAGCTTTCGTGCTTATGTTCCGGTTTCATCACCAGATTAGTTTGATATATCCCCTCCCCCTCTACCTTCAATCAGTCATCGACTACACGTATAAACAAAGCAATTTTACTTTATACGACAGTTATGCTATGATCCAATGACAAGTTCCGATCCATATCTTCAAAGTTCATCATCAGATCATAAAAATATTTCTATGGGACCAATTTTGGAGTTTAATCTTTCAATCAAAACAAAATTTTTCAAAATCGGCCCATAATTGACCGAGACATCGGTGAACATACATAAAAAAAAGTACATACAGCCGAACGTATAACCTCTTTCTTTTGGAAGTCGGTTAAAAATACTTTTTAAGGAAGAGATAACCCATTCCTGCAAAAACGCAAACTGTGTTGCTTACAATGTTTTCCCTAAAAAGAGTTAAAATCATCATTAAATATTCCAGAAAATCAAAGAAGTTGGTAAAATTAAAACGGAACCAAGTCTTAAAGCCAGTAAAGAAGAAATTTATATACACTTGTGATGTTTGTCACAAAAAGTTCAATTTCAAGGAAAGATTTGAAGCACATAAGCTAGAGCATGAAGGTAAAGTAGTAAGTATTATTATTTTTAATCCTCTCAGCAGTAACACCGACTCATTGAGTCGACGTCAATAAAGCGCGCACGCGCAAGTCAACGTGAGCGTTTCAACCGCGCGGCCATAACGATAAATTAAAAAAAAAACTGCCAAGATTATGTAAAAAAAATTAAAAGTTGATTGCCAAAACCATAAATTTGTCATAGTTATGGTTAAGAAGTTACAAGGGTTTGAATGTGGCTGCGCCATTGAAACGCGGAGAACCGCGCGGTCACGGAGATCTTTAAAACTACGCGCTGCAGAGACCTGAAATTTAGGTAAATTAGATTGAATTTGTAAAAATATAGAAAAAAATCCTAGGTTTATATTTTAGGAGCTATAAAGCAAAAAATATCGGACGTCTATCGGCTGAAATGATGATGATGATGATGATGAAAGCAAAAGCTCTATGGCCGCGCCATCGAAACGGTGATAAACATATAATCGCTGATATCTCGCTGACAAAGCATCGCAGAGGGCTGAAGTTTTTTGTAAAACATAGATTTGAATTTGTCGAAACTTCTAAAAATACAACAATAAATACTAGTTTTTATATTTCAGAAACTGTAGTACAATATCGCGTAGGAATAAGTCGTGTTTATCAATCGATGAAATTAGGTATTAACGAGTTCTTTTTTTTTTTGTAAACACCTATGTAGTACTACCGATAGGAGGCAAAGTCATATTTTTGATTTCCGTTACACCGTTTCGATGGCGCGGCCATAGGGTTTTAGTCTTACATCTTCTGAAATATAAAACTAGGATTTTTTGTTGCCTTTTTACAAGTTTCGACAAATTCAAAGCTATGTTTTACAAAAAACTTCAGACCTCTGCGATGCTTCTTCAGCGAGATATCACCGATAATATGTTTGTCACCGTTTCGATGGCGCGGCCATAGGGTTTTAGTCTTACAGCTTCTGAAATATAAAACTAGGATTTTTTTGTTGCCTTTTTACAAGTTTCGACAAATTCAAAGCTATGTTTTACAAAAAACTTCAGACCTCTGCGATGCTTCTTCAGCGAGATATCACCGATAATATGTTTGTCACCGTTTCGATGTCGCGGCCATGGGGTTTTTGCTTTAAAGCTCCTAAAATATAAACCTTGGAATTTTTTATAAATTTTTAAAATTTTTTTACAAATTCAATCAATTATTTACTTACCTAAATTTCAGGTCTCTGCAATGCGTAGTTTTAAAGATCTCCGTGGCCGCGCGGTTCTCCGCGTTTCAATGGCGCGGCCACATTCAAATCCTTATAACTTTTTAACCAGGTTTTTTTTTCACTTTTCATCAGGTGAGATAGCGGTCAAGCGCGAACCTATCAAGAATAATAATAATAATTAAAAAAAAACATAACTTTGACAAATTTATGGTTTTGGGAATCAACTTTTACAAATTTTTACATAATCTTGGCATAGTTTTTTTTATTATTTATCGTTATGGCCGCGCGGTTGAAACGCTCACAAGTCAACTCATTGATGCGTATTTTCTGGGATATCGTAGTTTTAGTGAACGCAGAGAAATCGCGCGTTTTCGACCGGGCGCACGACAGCGAGTACAATAAGTGGCAAATAACTACAGATTTTCATGGTGGGGGTAGCACGAGCATGTCATAATATTATATGGAATTATGGGTTGTGGGAGCGTCCCCCTCCACAAAATCTCGAGTCAAGTTATTTGCCGCCTTCTGTAGTTCCGCAAAAAGACGTTATCACGTTACCCGGCAGCGGCTGGCTGGACACGGTTTTTTTTTTTTTTTTATAGGTGGGAAAATCATCTTATGACAAATCGCGCTCTTGGGCGGAGCGCGAGATAGTGTCAGACTTTTACTGACTAAAAACCCACTCCTGTTCCTTCGTTGCCTTCGTCCCAGGGCCCCGGTTTCGTTTTCACACTACACATGGCCCCAGTAGGCTTCGACCCTGCTGGGCCCCTACGATTTGCTGACATCTCCCTGAGGCGCGCGCGGAACAATACGCGCCGTCGACGACTTGGGCTCGGTCCGGATGGTTACCGGACGGTCACGGTGGAGATGTGCCCCGATTGAGTAGAGCATCGCCGTGAACATTTATTAAGTCCTTGCCTGCAACCTTTATAATGTCATCAGCCCATCTTTTTTTCTGACTTCCGACAGTTCTTTTTTCTCCTGGGCTACGCCATTTTATTGGGGGGCATTTGGAGGGTCCTCCTTTCATCTTTATACCTCGCTAAATGACTTTTCCAACTCCACTTCTGTTTCAAACTATACAGAAAAGCATTTGTTACTTTCGTTTTTTTAAGAATCTCTGTGTTTCTTGTTTTCTGTATTTTTCTCTTCCTTTCTGCTTCTTTCCATCTCAACATTTTATAGTGACTTTAATCAATATTAGACATCACTATTTTTTTTTAGTAAATATCTGCCTAATCTTATATATGCCTTTTTCTGCTCTTTCTGTCGTGAGATGTCATCGAAGGATTTCTCCCGCTCTAAGGCCCAGCTAGAAGGCGTCCCAGACTTTTACTGACTATAACCCACATATGTTCCTTCTTTTGCCCTTTATACTCTAGGGCCATCTTTCAAACGTTCCGCAAATAGTAGCGCCCTAAAAACGCCGAAAGATTAAATACATCAGGTACATACTTGTTATTTCTCCTTTCAGGCAACAATCCACTGCTTACCATGCAACAAAACCTTTGTGACGTGGAGTGGTCTGAAACGTCACAAAGAGAACGACCACACACAAGTGAGTCTCGAAAGTCTGAAGTGTTCTATATGTGGGAAGATCTACAAGAGTCGGCAGACGCTGAAAATGCATGAGAAAGTACATGAGAACCGGAAACTGATCATGTGCGATGTTTGTGGGAGAGGACTCACTTCGGCTGTTGTTTTGAAGGTAATTTCTATCAGAAACTAGCTGACGCACGCGGCTCCGCCCCCGTCAAATTAGCACTTTACGAGGCGTTTTTTTTAGAAAATTACTAATTATGAATTCAACTGTCAATGGGTTTTCTTTAATTGCATCGGGGTAGAACATGAATGAGGTTGTCACAGGACCATGAGGATTGGTACGACAAAAGTGATGGGTTCAGTTCGGACTGTGGACGATGTATCTTAGTACCTACCTATGCTATAGAAACGCCAGCTTTATTCGCAGATTTTCACAACAATAAAAATAAGCATTTTTTTTTTAATTATATTTTTCAGGCTCACTTAGAAACACACAAAGAGCACAGAGAACGAAGTTTCACATGCGATCAATGTGGAAAGAAGTTTTTCACGAAAACGATACTACGAACACACGTATCTCGAAGACATTCCGGGCGCAAGTTCATATGCCAAGTATGTTCGCACACTTTCACTGACAAATACAATTTGGCCAAACATTTGCTCATACATGAAGGCAGTAAGTTGTACAAGTGTGAGATTTGCAACAATTCCTATGCCACACCTGCAACTTTAACTGAACATAAGCGGCTACATTCTGGCGAGAGGCCATTTGTATGCAGTTACTGTCCAAAGACGTTTGTGTCGAGGAAAAGACTCGTTGATCATGTAAGAATACATACGGGTGATAAGCCACATAAGTGTACGCTATGTGAACAGCGGTTTACGCAAAGAGGGACACTCAAAAGGCATATGAAGGTGCATGATAGGGCTGTGCCCACTCTGAATTGAATAAAAATATTTGAAAAAGAAGTTTCTTGATGAAGTACCTATCAGAAACGGAAAGAAAGTAAAATAGGTACTAAACAATCAGTGAAAAATATTTTTGAAAACCATGAATAAATGACTGAAAAATTAATTAGGTATTTAAATTAAAGCACAACGATGGCAGTCTCTCACTAGAGTGTCGTCATTTAGTCTAAATGAAATCGTCGCACCACTAAACACAAAAATGCACAAAGTGTCTAAGTAGCACGTGGGTGCTAGCGCTGTTCCTAGTTATTTTAACTGCTTGTTTTTTATTCATTGGTAGTGTATTTTTTTATTTCACCACAATGATAAAGGGTCATGTGACTTCACACACTGGAGTGCCGCGAGAAACGAAATTATTCTTGCAACTTTAAAGTTCAATATCCATTTCCATTCTATATCCATATCAATCCAGTTGTAAAGTTGTAATGAAATTGTTGCAAGATTATGTTAATAACGGGCATTCAGTCTATATGAATAATTTCTACAATAGTGTAGAGTTAGCTAAAATGTTACTAACGAAAAAGACGTATTGTACAGGGACTTTAGCAAGAGAAAAAGCAATCCAAAAACAGTTGTTGTAAAAAAATTGTTAAAAGGTGGACAGATATACAGATTCAATGAAAAGGTGTGTGTGTCTGTAAATGGAAAGACAAGATAAATGTACTCACTATTTCCACTGAGCATTCACCTCAATTGTTGCCAGTGGAAAATAGGCGTGGTCGTGTCACCAACAAACCAAACATGGTGATCCAGTATTAATAAATATATGAAAGGAGTGGATCGACACGACCAAATGTTGGTACAAGAAAATCGGCATCCATATCTTACAAATGTTACTTTTAAATTCCTTTTTATTATTTTAAAAAGGAACAAGCAGCACCTTAGAAACATTTAAGGAAAAAGTGCTGCTTGAACTTTTACCTCCTCCTATAACTGACACAATTGTGCCTCAAAAGGCAAGACATATGCCTAAAGAATTAGACAGAAACGACAATGGGTGTCTTAAAAGCCGCAAATGTGTCAGGTGCTGGGTAAAAGTCAAAAAAAGAAAAGAAGGTATCGGCACGGATCTTGAGCGCTGACTTTTACTTCCGCAGAGGTAAAATATCAGGTCTCTTTGGTGGTATGAAGTGAGACGCGGGGGCGGGGAGTGTCAGTGATTGGCTCGCCGCGCATCGCATCATAGAGGTCACTCGTAATTGGTTCCCTGCGCTTGCTGTACGTACCTAACGACGAGTAGTACACTTCCGGCCCAATAAATTGACTCGTGATTTTTAATCCATCGATTTTATTTTTATTATTGGTTATTTTATTAGCGGTTATTATGTCACCAAAAATGGTTTAGCCGAGAACGCATAACACGCACACAAAGAAAGTTCCTTTCAAAAGTAGGTAAAATGTTAGGAATTTCTTCGTAGGGGTGTTACAGATCTTTGAAATTTTCGTCTTTGCTACAATATGCATACCTTCCGGTAGAAAAACTCTAAAAGATAATGAAAACCGTATGAAAATCTGTAGCATGGTTAATAAGTAAACGGAAAAACAGACAGAGAAACACAGCGACTTTGATTTAAACTATTTATGTTTATTTTTTTAACTTTTACCTTCAACCAGAATTAAGAAGCTAGCAGGTAAAAGAAAAAATAAAATAGGTGTACATTTTTTTTGCCAAAAGTGTATGATGCGCAAAGCGATCCCCACTCTTTCGCCGAGCACTCAAGATCCGTGCCGATACTTGTACCAAAGTAATTTGTCAAGAATGTGATGTCGGCCTGTGTCTTTCTTGTTACGGCCCACACCACGACGAAATGTCTACGACATAGAAATTTTATCGATTTGTAAAAGTTGATTCCTAAAGTTATAAATTTGTCTAAGTTTTCGTTGACAAGTTATAAGGGTTTGATTGAACGTAGCAGCGCCATCGAAATGTGGGGAATCGCGCGGTCATGGAGATCTTTTAAACTAAGCATTGCTAAGACTGAAGTAGCTAAGGACAGAAAGGAATGGAATGACGGAAGAGAGGCCTTTGCCCTGCAGTGGGACACAACGGGCTCATAATAATAATAATAATAATTGCTAAGACTTGAATTTTAAGTAAATAACAGATAGAATTTGTAAAAATGTAAAAAAAAAACGAACTGTAAGACTTATACCTTATTTCCGCACCATCAAAACGGTGAAAAACAAGTAATCGCCGATATCTCTCTGAATAAGCATCACAGATGTCTGTAATTTCTTGTAAAACCTAGATTTGAATTTGTTGAAATTTATAAAAATACAAAAAAAAAACCTAGATTTATATTTTAGGAGCTGCAGTACGCTATCTCGTGGAAATAACTCGTGATTATCTATCGAAGAAAGTAAGGGTTCTCTTATTATCTTTCTTTATTTTCTGCTTTGCTTTTTCAGAGAGATATCGGCGATATCATGTTTTAACACCATTTCGTAGGCACGGCCGTGAGGTTTTAGTCTTACAGCTCCTAAAATATAAACCTAGGACATTTTTCTGTTTTTTTTTTTTTTTTTTACCTAAATTTTAGTTCTCTGTAATTCTTAGTTTTAAACATCTCCGTGACCATTCAAACCCTTATAACTTATTAACCATAACTATAAGAGCTTTCACTACCCCTTACGCGCAATTAAGCTCAAAAAAAAAAATGATTTTGACACCCGTTCATATCCATTGACTTATTGTACAAACATGTGATTTACTAATAACATTAGGAAATATTCTTGTCTAAATAGATAGACAGGAAAAAAAGGTTAAAGTTATTTTAATTAAAATTTTAAATGGTATGTTTTCAAGGAAATGTTCTTTTATTAGAATAAGTTATTATTATAAAGGTAAAAGGAAGTTAAATATCAGTGAAAGTAATAATTTTTGAGGTATTCCGTGAAGCACACCCAAACGAAGCACACCCAGACGAAGCACACCTAAAGTATTCCACTTAGCACACCCGTAGGTGGGCTTCAAATAAAAATTTAAAATAATTAATTTTCTATTCCACGAAGCACACCTAAGAATATCACTCGCATAGTGCGGGGAATAAGAAATAAAAATGTCGATAGAAGAAAATATTTATTATTTAAAAGACTAACTTAAATTTCTAACATCATTCAGTTTCATTATAATAATGTGACACAATATTTGTCATTTTTGTAAATAAATTTAGAATCACAGCATATAAAGCATAAGCATAATCAGCCTTTTAATGTTCCCACTGCTGGGACTCAGGCCTCCTCTCTAGGAGAGGGAACGGGCCGTAATCCACCACGCGGGCCCAGTGCAGGTTGGTGAATGAATAAAATCACAGATTGTTTCATAATTATCTTTCCAAAAAAATGATTATTTTTTAACTATTTTTCTATTATTTTCCTTTTTTGTGCTCTTAATAAAATCACATATTGTTTCATAATTATGCAAAGTTTTATAACTTGGACAAATATCAAAAACATTGTAAATATTGTTTTACATAGAGATCTATTTAAAGTTTTCTTATAGCTACCTGTTTAGTGAATAATAAAAATACTCTACTTTAACATAAAAAATCACAGATTGTGTCAAATTACAATAAAAACTTGGACAAATATCAAAAACATTGTAAATATAGTTTTCTATGTTTTCTTACCTAATAATAAAAATACTCTAGTTTTATGTAAAATCACAGACTGTTTAAAATCACAAATCACAATCTTTAAGATTCTTAAATAATCTTGAAGAAATGGGCAATTTAGTATCTAAACTTATCAATTAAATAAATTATTATTAATCAGAATCTTAATTTCTCTAGACAATGTCCAACTGAAATTAAGCCATTTTTATAATCTTTTAAATAAAAAATAATATATTAATTGCCATTTGCTTGTAGATTGCAGGAATGGGCTCCATGGTGGAAACTACTTGCTGCTCGAGTTCATGCATTGCTTCCTTAATTTGGGTCTCCAAAACGTTTGAGGCACATTTATGTTCCTTTATTTTAACAACTTCTTCCATGCTACTTAATGTGAGTAAGCCATTACACCATTTTTTAATACACCGCCACAAGTCATTACCGTTTTTATAAATCTTGTGTTTACTATATTGTTTGTTATTATACACTTGTGTCCTCTTCCGGCCAAGTACGTAATTAATAGATGGGTTAAAATTTCTACTACTTGGACCTGCCATCGGCTGCATTATTTTGTTTGAATAAATTGCACGAAAAACAGAAAAAATAACAATAACAATTAAATAGTAAGATTACAAAAATGACAAATATTGTGTCACATTATTATAATGAAACTGAAAGATGTTACATATTTCAGTTAGTCTTTTAAATAATAAATATTTTCTTCTATCGACATTTTTATTTCTTAGTCCCCGCACTATGCGAGTGATATTCGTAGGTGTGCTTCGTGGAATAGGAAATTAATTATTTTAAATTTTTATTTGAAGCCCACCTACGGGTGTGCTAAGTGGAATACTTTAGGTGTGCTTCGTCTGGGTGTGCTTCGTTTGGGTGTGCTTCACGGAATACCTCTAATTTTTTACGTCCCCATAATTTCTTAATAATTTGACATTATTTTAGAAATAAAAAGAAAGAAAAGCATTTTATTTGCCGGAAAAAATCATAGTTTTTGAGCCAAATAGCGCGTAAGAGATTATGGTTTTGGGAATCAACTTTTACAATTTTTACAAAACATTGGAATAGTTTTTTACTTTAAATGAACACCGTCGCGTCATCGAAACTCATATAAATATCTTTATAGCATTGTTTCTGTTGGTTCCTTTTTAAATTTATTTAGACCACCGCCACCCTAACTTCATTATTGTTTTTTTTTATTGTAAACATTTCATTTATCCATTAACAGGTTTTATTTTTATCTATAATCTTCTCTAAGTAAATGTGAGAACACTGTAGACTGCGCGGATTCATAGATTATTTTAAATTTTGATTAATTTTCTTATTATTATGTTAATTTTGCTTTTAGGTATAACGATGACTGGTCTACACTGTTCTCTCATACTTATTAATTTTGTAATATAGAAGTTTTGTAAAATCAATAATTTTGTTTCAAAGAGTAAACTTGGATTTTTTATCTAGTTCTCCATAGTAAACAACTATTTGGAACTGTGTACTAGCTTCTGACCACAGAGTACTTTGTAATAAGTATACTGCTTCTGACGTTTCATTAGTGTCCAATGTGTCCATGTAGGCCTGTGTTATAAACGCAGCGGTGGCGGTGTGTGTTTGTGTTGTATTTTAAATTGAATAAATGGTTTTGATTGTAAATATTTATCGGTTTTATTCTATTACTTACCTACCACCAAATTAATCATAAAGTACTTACTTGAGAATCTGTTATTGTTATTATTCCAATAGTTAGACAATTCATAAAATCGTATACCACTAAATGGCAACACTAAATAGTTAATTTCATTCATTTCGTTCGTTCACTCTATACGTTTACGACAAAAAGTAAAAGCAAATTCAAAAGAAAAATAAAAAAATAACAGATAACGCTTGTTATGTGAAGTTACGTTATACCTGAGTATTATTTGAGAAAACGCGAAACAAAAACCACTATCGTGTGAAACACCCTTTACATGTACCGTAATTGTTTTACTCGAAATTTTTTAAACTCACGCATCGAGCCACACTTGGTCAGTGTTGAACGCCGCACCAATGCGGCCAGCCGCACTGTGTAGACTTTTTTTCAAACGCGCCTGCGTTTATAGGACCACACGAAATACGGTTTAGTGGGCCATTTATTGCATTGCATAAAGTTCGCTAATAATTCATCATTAAATGCGTTAAGAGCCTCAGGAGCCAGGGAATTTCATTTTTTAATATGTAACAAACATACGCCAATAAATAATTTATTAGGTATTTATTTTGGTAGGTATAATTTAGTACATTAAAAAAATATATTTAAAGGCATAACATTAAATGAAAATATTTATTATTAATACCAAACATGATAATCTCCCAGCTACCCACGTTTTATCTTGATTACGAATCATGTAGAAAACGGCAAATAAATTGTATTTTATTTATTTTGTTTTCTTCTCTTTAATACCCGTGACTACTATAGGACCACCATCACCAGACGCTCACAAAGGACAATGGGTACTTTTGCATAGATTCCGTACCCAAAGCTGTATCAAGTTGTGACAGGGTTCATTTTATTGTACGCCAAGAACTGTCAGATATGTGCATAGAAAAAAAGAATTACATTGCGAAGAATGCAGTATACCTACTACTCAGACCCAGCTATATTGATTAGGTTATTCGCGACATCGCTCGCATTAATTTAGATTCTGACAATCGATTCAGGTTATTGGTCGATACAAAAAGCATTAACGTTACTACGATTAACTTATAGATATTTCATTCAGGTCGTTGGTAAATTCCGGTAGAGATAAAAAGGTTCAGTCAGACAGATCAGTAACTAGATCAGAAAGAAAAATCTAACTGCACAATATAAAACAGAAAAGTGTCAGTATAATCAAAAATAGAAAAATCAACGACTTATTACTTTGGCGCACTCAATCAGCAGGGCCGCTATATTGGATTTCGAATCCAAGTTTGATGATTTACTGGTCCTCAAACCTAAACGTTGTTGTCGATCTTTCTTGGAAAATACTTTTTTTTACGTTGGAAATCATTAAATGATTTCTCCCGCTCTGAGTGGAGCGAGAGTATCAGACTTTTACCGACTAAAACCCACTGTGTTCCCTTCAGTTGGCTTTTGCAAGCGCCACGCCAGCGGCAACTTTTTCGAAAGTACTGTGAAATCGAAAGGAGATCGCATGAGTTAGGCTAACGAACTGACATGTAAAATATGCTTGAGGATTTCGTTGTTCTAGAATAGGTTTGAAAATTAAGTAGAACAAAGAAATGTCAAGTTTTTTTGCAGTTCGGACATAACCACGGTAGTGTGTATGTGCTAATATTAATCTTGAAGAAAAGTATAAGTATTTTTATATCATATCCAGTATTTAATTGAAGTAAAGTCCCAGACCTCAAATCAAACCGTCGCGCAGATTGCGACAGTACCTACTGAAGTACAATTTTTTTAATCGAGTAGGTACTAATTTTTAGTATATTTAGAAACGAATACTTTTTATAATGATAACTTTCGATTTCAGCAAAAAGAGGATTTGAAAAAGAAACAACCAGATTATTCATGCGCATGTTTATTTGCGAAATTACATCATATATTCAATAGTAAAACATCGATTTTAAATTATGTAGGAATCACACATAGATACGATCTTGTAATTTAAAAAATATACAATAATTAACAAATATAATTACACAAAGGCAACTTTGATATCGAATAGAATTACTTTTGAATAACTATTTGATAGATGCCTGAGAACCTGTCTTGAACAGTGTTTTTTTTTTTCGAAATTCGCAAGTGTTCACAGAAAACCATTTAGAGGTTTGCGAAACAGAGTGTACAGTCCCGCAAACCTCCGTTGAAAATGGAGGATCCTCCGACGGGTGTTATGTCTCATCCGGGTAACTGCCCGATAGATGATTTCGGGCTGTGTATATGTTCGAATCGCGTAGAGAAGTAATTGAGCGGTGCAGGATTTCAAATTTTTAGTTCCTATGTTGCGATATAGATGTCGCTACATGACTCCCCTCCGAAGATCGGAGATCGATGGTTCTTGATGCGTCATGATGCGTGCCAGGCCAGTAGAAGGTTGGTTCCAGTGGGTCAGGACCGGAAGCCACATAGTTCTCGGATAATCGGAACTGTCTGCGGTGATGCCCCAGTGAGTCAGGGTGGTGCTGTCCCAGTGAGTTGGAGCTAAGCTGTGCGACGTAGTCGCTTGACTGCTGGCGTCGACCAGGAGAGGTTCTTCATGGCTCTTCATGTGACTGGCCGAAGGTGCCGTGTGCTAAGCCAAGGTCGCTGATGAGGCTGAGGGTGATGACCAGGTATCACCAGGTAGGTATGCTGCCTTTAAAAGTAGTGGGTACTGACGGTATAGCTCGCTGCTCGAAAGTTTGAAGAAGTGATGATGACGTCACGATACAGTAGCTGCACGAAGGCTGCGCTGGCGTTCATAGTAGGAAGTCACCAGTTCAGAGGTAAGCGGAACAGAGAGTAAAGTCCCGCAAACCTCCATTGAAAAGGGAGGATCCTACGACTAGATGGGTGTTGTTTGATCCGGGTAACTGCCCGATAGATGATTTCGGGCTATTGTATATGTTCAAATCGCGCGGAGAACTCTAATCGTGCGATGCAGGATTTCGAAATTTTAGTTCGATGTCGCTACAACTATATTTCTTTCGTTCAATATCGAAAAAACAATACACAAGGTAATAATACAGAATTTATGTTTTTAGGTACGTGTAGCATAATCATTTATTCACGCCTTTTCTTTCGACAATCTACATCAAACATCAGTATTCCACTGCGAGTACTCTGCCACGCTCCCTTGTAACTTAGCCCTTAGTAATATATTCTGTGGTTTATCCGCATTCTCTGCATCTTTCTGCATGTGTCCTTTCATGTGCCTGTTTAGAGCACATTTCTGTATGAAGGCTTGGTCACACAGCACGCATTTGTGGGGCTTTTCACCCGTGTGTATCATTCTGTGGTTCCGCAAGTCTTTACGTGACATGAAGCGTTTGGGACAGAGGTCGCAGCCGTATGGACGTTCGCCTGTAATTAAATAATGATTCCATTTATTATTTAACAAGCGAACCATTTCAGATTCGAACGGGTGTAACAAATCTTTAAAATTCTCGGTTTTCCTCTACTATAATATGCATGTATTACATCTAAACATTCCTCATGAATCACTCTAGTCAGAATTTTGGACTGGTTAAAAGTGTATGAAAATCTGATCAGAATATTTCGAGTTTATCGCGTTCATACAGACTTTGTTTTATAATTTGGAAGGATGCACGGACGTACAGTAGGCATATTCTCTTTGAAAACTTCTCAATGCTTTTGATTTAATGAATAAGATCTGTTTGATTACGAAACCAGTAGAAACATTTTTGTAAACAATGGAAATTAATTATGTTATTGTCAATTTCAAGGCCATTTTCAAATTATCAGATAAATTTTCTTTATGAGCTATAAAAAAATGGCGGTTTGACAGTTTTATTATAATAGAAAATAATTAAACGTGAAACTGCCACATTTATTCTTTAAATAAAAGTTACATAAGACTTGAAAAATCAACCCTCAGTAGGTATAGGTATCAGAAATAGGTAAAACAACAAACCTGTGTGGGTTCTCATGTGCTGCACTTTAAAACTCTGGCTTTTGAATTTTTTATCACAGTATGGACACGAATATGGTTTCTCTGAAGAATGCGAACGCATGTGTTTGAAGAGGTCACCCTGAAGCAAAAACATCGATAGAGCTCAAAATTGCTTATGTTATTTGTAAGTATATTAATGAATAACTATCTGCTACCAGCGGCTTCGCCCGCGTGGGAGTTGAAAATTGCCCTAAGGGAACATCATCATCATCTTTCTGCCCTTGTCCCATTTTATTTGGGGTCGGCGCAACACGTCTCAAATGAAGATACGCCTGGGATGAAAAGTATCCTATGTGCTATTCGAGGACATGGTATACCCGTGTGCTGAATTTCATCTAAATCCGTTTAGCCTTTCGAGCGTGAAGGAGTAACATAATACAAGCTCCTGCCAGCTGCTTCGCCCGCGTGATAGTAGACAATTATACATATACACCATTCATTTTTAATTAGTACAAATACTTAAAGGGCTTATTAGAAAAGGTCTTGTTATTATTTAAGTAGAGTCTCAATAAATAATAATTTCATAAACAGCAAAGTTATTAGCGTTTGTTTATATCCCATAGCATAGCATAGTCGGCCTTATAATGTTCCCACTGTTGGGACTCAGGCCTCCTCTCTAGGAGAGGGAATGGGCCGTAATCCACCACGCGGGCCCAGTGCGGGTTGGTGGATGTCACATGTCTTCGAATTTTTGGTTCTAAGACATGCTAAAACGGTGAAGGAAAACATCGTGAGGACGGCCTCACGATGTTTTCCTTCATCGTTTTGAGAGCAGTGGTGATGAAATAAGTTACACAAAGTAATGCGCCTGGCTGGGTTTGAACCCGCAACCTGCAACTCGTAAGTCGGTTCCGTTACCACTCGGCCACCACTGCTCACATATTTTTTTATTATTATTATTGATAGGCTCGCGTTTGACCACCATCTCACCTGATGGTAAGCGATGATGTGGCCGACGATGGAGCACGCTTGCCTAGAAATAACCTATTCACTCTTGACTTAAAGACCAAAAGTCACTCAATTTATGGAAATATTGTACAGGCTACTGATTATGAATGAATTAATGACGATCGAAATGGAAAAACACTGCGCGTAGTATTTTTTAGTAGCAATTGTTATGAATTATTGATTCCTATTATGAATTTACCAATTATTACAAAGTGGACAATTTTGGGATTTCGTTTTTTTTTTTACTTTTGACAACAAAAATATGAGCCTCACTTTTTTGTTCTAATTAAAAAATAGGGGTTGTATAAAGCTAGAACTACACTGCGCACACGTGTCCTACACACGCCGATCTGGGCGCGTCGGTCTCCATACATTTTACATGGAAAATAGACTCGGTCTAATATAGTTCTAGCTTAAATGATAAAAAAATATTCTATATGCACAATTTGCTATTATGTATATCCAGGGTATGGTCTATTTGTGTACCAAGTTTCATCAAAATTTATCACTCTACATAATTACATACCTTGATATAGAACCTCATATCACACACCTGGCAGGCTATGTTTTTGATACCCGTATGCCTAATCAAGTGAGTCTTGAGGTTGCCTTGCTGTGCAAACTTCTTGCCACATTGTCCACAAATGTAGTTCTTTTGATTACTGTGTGTTTCTAAGTGGGTCTAGAAAATAAAATGAAAGATTTAGCTTACGTTACATAGAGTAGGCACAAATGGAGAGAATTTCAAGTATCGTCGTGTGTTCCAAGTTTTACTATAAGGCCGCGTTTCCACTTTGTCGTCACGACAGATAATCGAGTAGTTTTTAGTGTCGTGGGTTATATATTTAAATGAATGAGTTCACTTATTGGACGACACGAATAACTGTCATCTACGACTTTATTTGCGGCGACAATAGATTGTCATGATAGTGGGAACGGCTAGCACAACAGTCGTAAAACGATAATGACAAGACAAAACCGTGACGATTTAATTAAGTGTCGTTGTAGCGACAATCTATCTTAGCCACGACAAACATTTGTTATAACGGGAACAGTTAGAAACGACAGTCGTCCGACGATAAATTAATCGTTACGACATAGTGGAAACGTGACCTAACTAGTCTCCCGATCTTACCTTCAAATTATAACTTTGCACGAACCTCGCATCACATATGTGACAGACATGCTTTTTAATGCCCGCATGTATCATCTCATGATTCTTCAAAACATTCAAGTACGCAAAGTTCTTGCCACAAGTCAAACACTGATATTTACGGACCCCCGTGTGTGTGCGAATGTGGCTGTGAAGGTTGCGGACAGTTGGGAATGCCTTGTCACAGTACTGGCATTTTATGTCGGGCTGGAAGATAAGCAGGTATTTAGTAAGTTATTTTAATGCTAGCAGCTGCTGCGAGTGGCTTCGCTCACGTGAAAGTACAAAAGTACCCCAAGGGAACATACTCCCAGGATAAAAAAGTATCCCAATTGCTATTCCAGGACATGGTCAAACCGTGTGCCAAATTTCATCCAAATCTGTTCAGCCGTTCGAGCATGAAGAAGCAACAAATATACACACACACTCATAATAATATTATTGCCTTTATATTATTAGTTTACATAAATGTATCAGCAGTGTTTGGTATCATAGAAAAATAAATTGACAGTCGGGAGAGTTTTATATGAATGCTGGATGTGGCTAAATTATGATTCTAACTTAAAATATATCCAAATATGTAATAATCAACAAAAAAAAGTAAAAAGTCAAAAGATCAGTTGTACTTGTAACTGTAACACTAATAAGCACTTAATTCACATACTTTTTTGTTAATGCACTTTTATTATTTTACTCAAAGGACAATGGGCACTTTCGTATGGATGCTACCCAGTGCTGTATCAAGTTGTAGCATATGCCATTTGAAAGGTAAAGCTTCATTTAATACATGTGTAGAGAAAGAATGAATATATGGGCGCAAAACCATTATTTGATAAGTGTTTAATTTGATCACTTCCTGTTTATTTATTTTAATATTGCAACATCCTGTTGAATGTATTTAAGGATTTAATTTGATAACTTCCCTTTCGATTATTTAAAATATTACGACATCCTGTTGAATTTATACAAGGATTTCAATTGATAACTTCCTTTCGAATTACTTTAAATATTGCAACATCCTGTTCAATTTATGTCAAATTAAATGACGGCTTCCTTTCTAATTCTTAAAAATATTGTAGCATCCGGTTAAGCTTGTGAGGATTTAACCTGACCACTTCCTTTTTATTTCTTTAAAATATCAGAGCATCCGGTCACATTTAAATAAGAATTTATTGTGACAATTTCCGTTTCGTTTATTTATTTTAAATATTTTTCTACCTTCATAGTGAATTTTTATGCTTGTCAATTTCTGTGTATAAAAACCGATGTAATGTGATTAGAAAGGCACTCTTTCGCCGCCCATGGAATAAACACCTTGAACTGGAGTAAGGTATTTCTTTATTATCACTTCCTGCCAATCTATATTATTGTGACTGTGTATTTTGTGTGACGTCGACACCGATGGCGATCATACGCCGACAGCAGCGGTGGGATCCAGCCCGCTCCTACTGAAGTCCTCTGGATTGCGGGTCTAGCGCCGTGACTGCAGCACCGTCCGCTACCCTTGTGCCTTCTCGGGATTATGGCAATTCCTACCTACTGCCATTCGATTCCGAGGTGGGCGCTCACATCAAGGACTGGTGTGCCAATGTTGACGAAATCATAACAACTATTGGCATACTGAAAGGAAGACCGAAGACCTGGGCTAACACGTGGTCTCTGCAATATACCACATGGGAGCAAGTCAAGCAGGACATGATTCAGACGTTTGGCGAAGAGTTCCGGTATGCTGACGACGTCCAGTGGCGGCGCGACTGCACGTTGGAGCAGGCGAGCAGCCACGCGGTTTACGCAACCAAGGTATGGACGCTCTTCAAGTGAGTGCAGCTAGAAGCAACAGCTGGTGAGGTAATTGATTCTCTTGTCACTGGTATTTATCCTGATTTTATGAAATGTGTATTGTAGTTTGACACTCCTGACTCTTTGCCCACACTAGTCTCCATTTTCAAAGCTTTCCGTAAACGTGACCAATCAAAAACTAACGGTACAAACATAAATTATTTAAACCAAAAAACCTTCGTTTATAGTAGGTATTGTTGTCGTTTTTAGTAGCTGTCATTGTCGATTTTAGTAGCTGTCATTATCGTTTTTAGTAGCTGTCATTGTCGTTTTTAGTAGCTGTCATTGTCGATTTTAGTAGCTGTCATTATCGTTTTTAGTAGCTGTCATTGTCAATTTTAGTAGCTGTCATTGTCAATTTTAGTAGCTGTCATTGTCGATTTTAGTAGCTGTCATTGTCGATTTTAGTGGCTGTCATTGTCGTTTTTAGTAGCTGTCATTGTCGATTTTAGTGGCTGTCATTGTCGATTTTAGTAGCTGTCATTGTCGTTTTTAGTAGCTGTCATTGTCGATTTTAGTAGCTGTCATTGTCGTTTTTTTTTGTAACTGTCATTTGAAAATGACATTCTTAGTCCTGACTCGTCGGGTCATTGTTCCATTCGTTTTCAATGCTTCTGAACGTAGTATTTCCGCAAAGTTTTCACGGAGACGGCTCCGAAAAACCGCAAATTAGTCGATATTAAATATTGCTAGAAAGAATTCTTGTTTCCATAAGCGAAATATTGAAAGATTGAAATCAACCACCTGAAAGTGAAATTTAGCGTTTTTTTATAAAAACATCTGTCAAAATTGAATTGATTTCAATCCTGTGTAAATTTGTTTTTGTAAGTACTGGGTTTGATAGTTCGATTCAAACATTGTTGGGTTGTAGGATCGACTGAATGGATTGTTGGGTTGATTGTTGGGGTTGGATCAATTGTTAGAGCAATTGAATCGAATCTAAAATCAATATTAATTTGCAAACGTTCAAAACCTCTATTTTTCTGAAGCTAATTTTTTAAAAAATCCAATTGTGAAACACATAACATTTGGGCCACTTCTTGTATAGTTCTTTCAAACAGGAACAGAGTACACCGTTGATCCTCCTCTGCCTTGCGTCGTACTAAGGAGGAATCTTAGCTAAAAAGGTTTCGTTATTCGTTTTTCAAAACTATCCCATAAAACGATTTGGGAGATGTCAAAGGTTGTGTGGGTGAATCTTGCTCTTTAGGTTAATAAACTTAAAACTTAGCACAAATTCTAATCAAAATTAATAGTAAAGACTGTAATTATTAGTTCTTTAAAACTACCCTCAAAATACGGTTTAAGGGTTGTTAAGGTTTTCTCGCGAATGAAGTCGCTGGTAAAGTGCAAGTCCCTGATAAATTCATAATGAGGATATCCTGTTGGTTGATATCTTGTTCCAAAAGTAATTCTACGATTAATCATAACGGCTGGCATCTCGTAAAACAAGAGCTGGACACAATTGAGCAACTTAGTTTTGTTGATAGGATTGGTAATTGCGTTGCGCTTTGATAAAATTCAAATCGAAAATAAAAACTCTTAAACATGATTGCGTCACATCTTCAATATTAGTTAAATATATAGCCTTCTAAACGAAATAATGTTAGAAAAAGTAACGGTAAACCTTACAAATAAACGGTAATCGTTTGAATTGGTGTTGATAACTATATAGTTATAATCAGACCAAATTAGTCCGATTTAATTAAAAAAGACCCTCCCGGGTATTGATTATAACAATCCACACATCTAATAAATAGCTAACGATGCTGGTCGGGCAAACTGTCAGGTTGACATTTGAAGAGCTTCATAAACAGTGGCAATTAGAGATTTGCAGTTGACTATACTTATTTTACGTCAAAAAGTACGCGAGTTTCCCATGTTTGTGTTGCTTTAACGTATTGCCACTGTGTTTTAAGCTTTCATGTAAATTAAGGATGGACGAGCGATAATTTCGAGACAAGTTAAGATTTGATACGAACAAAGATGAAATGAGATCTTTTGAAAAAGGATGTCTTACTGTATCGGCACCAAAGACAATGGCAAAATTTGATCAAAGATTTAGAAGTTTCTATTAAAATTTTACAAGTATTGCTAAATAGTGCTATAAAGTGAAGCATGGTTACAGTTATTATTTAAGATGTTCCGAAAAATCGCTGTTCATGAATCTGAGTTTTTGATTATAATGAACCGACCGTATGGGCGGAGAATTTGTGAATTAGATTTATCGCATTAACTAGTCCCTTTTCCCACCTATTACGTTGACTGATCACCAGCGTATCCTTTTTCCCGGTCTAGAGCTGATCCTATGCGGGTGATGCCATAAGAGATGGCTAGATCCAAGGCGGGTGATGCCGTAGATAGGTTTTTTTAAATGTGACTTGGCTTATTGCTATGAAATAAATTATATTGATTTCTTATTCGAATCTATTCAAACCATTAACCATTCTTTAAGCGCGATCTTAGATTTATTAGATTAATTAGTCCCTTTCCCACCTATTACGCTGGCTGGCCACCATGCGTATCCTTTTTCCCTGTCTAAGAGCTGATCCAATGCGGGTGATGCCATGAGGTATGGCTAGATCCAAGGCGGGTGATGCTAGTTAGGGGGCTATATCCAAGCGGGTGATGCCATTTGGTATGGCTAGATCCTAGGCGGGTGATGCCGAATTAGGGCTAGAAGGCGACTGATGCCGTGTAATGCCAATCAGCCAATTCACACCAAATATTTGATACTGCAATTTTTGGCTAACCCTATATGGGTGACGCTGATAAAATGTTTGATACTGTAATTTTTGGCTAACCCTATGTGGGTGACGCTGATAAAATGTTTGATCCTGTGTAATTTTGGGCTAACCCTATGTGGGTGACGCCGATAAGATGTTTGATGCTGTGTAATTTTGGGCTAACCCTATGTGGGTGACGCCGATAAGATGTTTGATACTGATTGATTTTGGGCTAACCCTATATGGGTGACGCCGATAAAATGTTTGATGCTGAGTAATTTTGGGCTAACCCTATGTGGGTGACGCCGATAAGATGTTTGATACTGATTGATTTTGGGCTAACCCTATATGGGTGACGCCGATAAAATGTTTGATGCTGTGTAATTTTATGGCTAACCTGATATGGGTGACGCCGATTTTATGTAAAATGATTGTATAATGTAGAAGCACTTTTTCAAGTTTTGTGAATGTGAAGTACAATGAAGCATTTTTATTAGGTTACAACTGTTTGACTTTATGAGCAGTGCAGTTGAGAGTTTGTCATGTTCACTCAAATGTCTCGCTGATGGTGGCACGTGTTATTGGGTCATTCAGTTATCTTCAAAATGGTTGAACTGAGTGGGGCACGCGTCATGCTCGTGAACGGGTGCCGTCAGTTGAGACTGGTCGTCTCTTAGCTGCCTTTTTCTTAGTTTAATTTCTATTTTTTAATTCGTTTTTTTTAATTATTATTACTTATCTACATTGTGCTCACATATTAGAAGCGACAAAGTTGTAACCAAGATTTATGTAACTCATAATATGATTTAAAAGAGTGTCCATGGAGTTTCTTGCACGTTCTTCTCCATAGAGATCTACGCTTTGGAACGTGCGATTTAGATTCACATGTTTTTTTTGACTGACAGTTCAAGGGTGCCTGTAATTGATCGGTTTGAAGTAAACGTTTCTTATTTCTGAATATCGGATGCTCTATAATGAAGATTAAACCTAATGTGAGTGATCTGAATTGATGTAAATTCCTGTACAGCGCAGAGAGCGCGCTGAGATCAGAATGGCCGTATGGGCGCAAAACCATTATTTGATAAGTGTTTAATTTGATCACTTCCTGTTTATTTATTTTAATATTGCAACATCCTGTTGAATGTATTTAAGGATTTAATTTGATAACTTCCCTTTCGATTATTTAAAATATTACGACATCCTGTTGAATTTATACAAGGATTTCAATTGATAACTTCCTTTCGAATTACTTTAAATATTGCAACATCCTGTTCAATTTATGTCAAATTAAATGACGACTTCCTTTCTAATTCTTAAAAATATTGTAGCATCCGGTTAAGCTTGTGAGGATTTAACCTGACCACTTCCTTTTTATTTCTTTAAAATATCAGAGCATCCGGTCACATTTAAATAAGAATTTATTGTGACAATTTCCGTTTCGTTTATTTATTTTAAATATTTTTCTACCTTCATAGTGAATTTTTATGCTTGTCAATTTCTGTGTATAAAAACCGATGTAATGTGATTAGAAAGGCACTCTTTCGCCGCCCATGGAATAAACACCTTGAACTGGAGTAAGGTATTTCTTTATTATCACTTCCTGCCAATCTATATTATTGTGACTGTGTATTTTGTGTGACGTCGACACCGATGGCGATCATACGCCGACAAATACCTACTCATTTTATTTTAGCAAGACATCATCTATGTATATTGTATTCTTATTATTAATATTCTTATTCTATTGAAAAAAAAAATGATTTTCATATTTATACATTTTTGGTTAGCATTACTGATTAAGCAGTGTTGTTATGCTAATGTGAGTACCAATACAAATCAATTCTGGTTTAATGGTACAAAAGAAACCAAAACTGTAAAAAAGACTGTATGGAACAATAAAAAAAGAGCAAAAATTGAAGTCGTTGTGTGTCGTTGTGAATCGAAGTATCTATAGCACAAAAAAAAACATCTGCCCACATACAACCATGACATGCAATAATTCTTTATCCACACATGTCATATAATACAATTAAGTTATTATCGCTTCTTCGGACTTTTGGACTAAACATAAACAACTAGATACCAGGCTACACAACATTCACTGGATAATAGGTCGGCATTCACGTTTTAAAGCGGGTGGAATGCGCCACCACCGGGTTCCCAAATAATGGTAGGAGGGATTCGCATCGACGTCGGGTCGACGATGAAGTACCTGGGACTCGTCCTCGATAGTCGTTGAGAACTTTGTGGAGTACTTTCGACGTCTGACATAGAAACTGGAACGGACCGGGGCTGCCCTAAAGCGGCTCCTGCCCAACCTTGGAGGTCCAGAGTTCCAGACGCCTCCTGCCGGAGGCTCTACGCGGGAATCGTTCGGTCCATGGCCCTTTACGGGGCGCCGGTGCGGGCGCCGTCGCTGCAAAAGCGACCGGCGGAAATGCTGAACGCTTGCCAGAGGGTCATGGCGGACGAAACTACGTTGCCGCGCCAAGTAGCGGCATGGCGGACAGAGTACCAGTGGGATCTCATGGTGGAATGGCGACAACGACTGTCGCAATCTAGTGCTGGGCACGCCACAATTATGGCGGTTAGTCCCCCCCTCTTTGAGTGGCTGGAGCGGCAACACGGCGTTCTCACCTTCCGCATGACGCAGGTCCTTACCAGACATGGCAAGTTCGGGAAGTTCCTGCATCGGATTGAGGCGGAAGAAACGCCCGGATGTCACCATTGTGTAGACCGCCGTGTCCTCGTGGAGGCAATCGGCGGCAGTGACCTCTCGCGCCGGGCCCTTGTTCGAGCTATGATCCGAAGCGAGGAGGAATGGCAGGCGGTAGCCTCCTTGTGCGAAGCAGTAATGCTAGCGAAGGAGGAGGCCGCACGCGTGAGGGAACGAATGTCCTCACGCCCCAGCCCCCGAGATTCTGACCCCGACTTCCAACCACAATAGACGCGGGTTCGTCGAACAATGGGTAGCTTGCCGTCCAGCCGTCCGGTAATTGACCGGACCGATCCCAGACAACAGCGCGTAGTGATCCACGCGCTCCTCAAAGAGATATCAGCAAACCGTAGGGGCCCAGCAGGGCCGATGTCCGCTAGCTAGGACCGCAGGGAATTTCTTAAAAGGAAACCCGTAGTCCTAGAACGTAAAGGGCAACTGAACGACACAGATGCGGTTTTAGTCAGTAAAAGTCTGACATGCCCTCTCGCCCCGCCCAGAGCGAGAGAAGTCATTGGATGATTTCCCTTTCGAATACCGTAATTAGAGACACAATAGAAAGACAATGAGAGAGCGAACGATTGGGTTTTAATGAATTAAAAAAAACGTCTCAAAGCGGAGAGCAAGGTTATCTTGTACAAAGCCATCTTGAAATACAAAGCAATTTGGAGTTACGGCATTCAACTGTGGAGTATAGCCAGTAAAAGCAACATTGAAATCCATGAAAAATTCCAAAATAAAACAATATTGAGCAATCTTCAACATACCGCATTATATATGCAACAAATATATTCATAACAATTTAAAAATTAACACCAAACTAACTATAGCGTCAAATATCAAGAGAGACTATCTGGACATAGGAATACACTAGCTATAAAAGTCAGTGGATACGGATCAACCAACCCGCACTGTGCCCGCGTGGTGGATTACGGCCCATTGCCTCTCCTAGAGAGGAGGCCTGAGTCCCAGCAGTGGGAACATTATAAGGCTGACTGGCTGGCTGGCTGGCTGGATACGGATCGCTAAAGCACAAACATTTAAAACGACATAGTGTTCCTACGCTCCTGAATAGATACTGCCACATGAAGTGAAAGCCTCCCACAAGTTGGCATGGCTCACTGTGACTAAAACCACTCTAAATAAATAATATCAGCCAGAAGCAAGGCTTATTGTTAATTAAACAGATGGCCATGATGCAGAAAGAAAAATGAAAAGAAGAAAAAAAATTATCTCTTCTTTTTCTTAATTTTTAGTTAACATGTGGACAATGGTGTAGTAGGTTACATACTTGACAAATCTTAGTATAAATTATCTGTATTTTGGAACATGTAACTTTTTTTGTCCATAATAAATAAATTATGATCATTCAAATGGCATATAATGTTTCTAATAACCACCCCTTCATACAGCGCTAGGTCTAGAACACTCATTTTTCATGTAAATTCTGGATTTGTGAACTTCGGGATCTAAATACCTTTTTACCAAAATGAATCCTCATGTGTGCTTCAAAGTTTTCATACTTCTGAAATGATTTCTCACATTTGGGACACTTCATTCTTGTTCTTTTTTTGAGATGCTTTACCAGTTCCCTCCGTTTTCTTATTCTCCTAAAAGAATTTATTATTACTATTTCACATTACCATCCACATCTAATTTTTTATATTATTTTACTTTTTTTCCTAGCTTTTGCCCGCGGCTTCGCCCGTGTACATTAAATATAGCCTATGTCACTCAGGAATAAAGCAGCTTTCTATTGCTGAAAAAATTTTAGCAATCGGACCAGTACTTTCAGAGATTACCTCCTACAAACAAAAAAAAACAAACTTTACATCTTTATTATATTAATAATGTAGATATTTCTGTACAGGGAGAATCAAACCTAATGATGACTAGGAACACTCCATGAGTCTTTGCATAGTACCAAATTCATGTAACAGCAGTGGTGAAGTGTGGAATTAAGCACAGCGAAAAGCAAACTGCGCAGACATAATTAATTTTGATTGAACTGTATGGTTCTTACACTGGCAGAGTAGTCGTCGTTGAGGTTGGAACATGTAGAGAAAAGATCACTAGTTTCCATAAGGTTTATTACATAAGAATACTGTTTACAAAGAAAACTGTTTATAATTCCATTCTCTAATGTTAGTCACCGCATAGCAGTAATTGCATTGTGGACTGCATACATGGATATGTCCATAATGCAATTACCATAGGTTGCTGGTTCAAAGGCTTGAAGGACCATAAAACATTCTTAAGTAATAAACCATATGGATACTGTTGTATATTGATTCTGTGGGTCGAAATTATTATATGTATGTGGGTACCTTTAACCTTTTGAGTGCGTAATTAGAGACACAATAGAAAGACAATGGCGCGTGAACGCCGGCGTTAATGCGGGGATCAACAGCTTAAATAAACAGTTTATGCTTCAATCTCGAACTGCTTGTATCTTTTATTGGCGACTTCGGAAAATTAATGTATTATCAGTGGAAAAATGGCGTGTAACTTACAAAATATTGTATTTCCTGGACAGTTTAACCCCAAGACTGATAAATGGTGTGAATATAAAGAACGATTATTGTGCTCTTTGGATGTGGTTGGTGTGAACAATGATGACCTCGAAAAAGCGCGATCTATATTTTTATCTCAGTGTGGAAAAGATACTTATTCAATGATTGTATCACTTTTAGTGCCTAAACGACCAACTGAGGTCCCATTTAAAGACATTCTTGTGGTGTTGGACCAGTTTTATGAGCCAGAATTGAATGAAATACTTCAAGCCGGGAAATTTCATACACGTAAACAAACTGATAGTGAAAGCGTGTAAGACTTTGTGGCGGCCATTGGTTTATTAGGTGCCAAGTGCAATTTTGTCGACCTGAAGCGTCAGTTACGAGACCGTTTAGTGTTGGGTGTGCGCGATCAGCGCTTGCGTCGAGAGCTGTTAAAAACTAAAAATTTGACGTATGAAACAGCAGTACAGTTGTGCCTTAATCATCAGGCGATTGTACAAGATATTTACCCAGACACTAAACTCTGTACGAAGCAAACTCATTTGGATGTTACCGAGGCTATGGATATTGATAAGATTAGTGCTGCGGAGTGTCGACATTGTGCGCGACATCACAAAGACGGTGAACGATGTCCGTTTATGAAGGCTAGGTGTTTTTATTGCAAACGCCTAGGGCATATCGCGTCGGCTTATGATAGGAAGAGTAAGAAGCAGCACCAGGTGGCAGATCTCGCAGAAGAGGCTAAGACGGGAAATGTAGAAGATATGATGGGTGTCTATGGGTGTTCAGAAAGTCACGCTCCTCCTATAAAGGCAGAAGTAACAATTAATGGTGCTGCAGTTACAATGGAGGTTGATTCTGGAGCATCTCGCTTGGCGCCACATATGTTCACGTCACGTTGGGCAACAAGGAAGCTCAATGTGAGCTGTTTGTGGTGTCAGGGGAGGGACCCAGCCTTCTTTGTCGAAGTTGGTTTAAAGCTTTAGACCTGCAAGTAACTGGAATCTGTTGGACACAAGCGGAAGTCAATAATGATCTGTTGAAGCAGTTTCCTGACTTATTTAAGGATACTCTGGGAGATTACAAGGGGCCGGAGGTGTCCCTGCATGTACGTGCGGATGCCACGCCGCGTTTCTTAAAGGCTCGTCCAGTACCATTCCCTTTGAAAAACAAGTAGAAGAGCAATTGACTCAGATGATCAGTTAGGGAATATTAACTCCTGTAAGATATTCCAAATGGGCTACACCGCTAAGGATAGTGAAGAAAGACGATGGTTTCCTTCGGATTTGTGCAGATTATCGATCAACAGTGAACATGGCGATTAATGTCGATACATACCCCTTGCCGGCAGCCACGGAGAGTTTTGTAAAGCTCAGTGGGGGGCGAATCTTTAGTAAATTGGACTTAAAACAAGCCTATATGCAATTGAGGGTAGATGATGACACAGCTATGTTGTTGACACTAAATACACCTCTAGGACTCATGAAGATGAACAGACTAGCCTTTGGAGTGAATGCGGCACCTGGCATTTTTCAAAGAGTAATGTCATCAGCGCTAGCAGGAATGGATGGCGTGGCATGTTTGCTGGATGATATTGCGGTGTCTGGAAGGACAACAGAGGAACATGATACAAGGTTACAGGCTGTTCTACAAAAATTAAATGAAATGGGTCTTAGACTAAAATTAGATAAATGTGTCTTTGGTTCAAACAGTATTAATTTCTTGGGACATATGATAGACGCTGAGGGGCTACACCCATCCCCCAACAAAATCAAAGAAATTAAGGAAAAACCAGCCCCAACAAACAAGCAGGCTTTGCGTGCATTCCTAGGCTTATATAACTTCTATGAAAAGTTTTTGCCTGACAAAGCAACTTTGTTGGAACCCTTATACCGTCTCTTGGAGACAAAGAAGCCATGGCATTGGGGCCAGGTTGAGCAAACAACATTTGATAAGGCAAAAGATCTATTAGCTTCTGATTTGACATTAACTGGCTATGAAATAGACCGAGAGTTATTGCTTATTTGTGATTCATCTGACTATGGATTGGGAGCAGTGATAGTACATGTAATGGATAATGGATGTGAAAAACCCATCATGATGGCTTCGCGAACTTTACAACCTCATGAAAGAAGATATGGACAAATTGATAAGGAGGCTTTGGCGATCATGTTTGGATTAAAGAAGTTTCATGAATTTCTATCAGGTCGCTCATTTTGCATTGTTCTGATCACAAACCTTTGGTGAGTCTTTTTAACCCTAGCAAACAAATTCCTGATCAAATTTCCCCCAGAATATTACGATGGTCTCTGAAACTAGCTTGTTATAGCTACCAGATCAAGTATAGAGCTGGAAAATTGATTGGCAATGCAGATGCACTTAGTAGGTACTTCTGAAATAGCAATGAAACCACTCAGAGATGTGTTGTTATTAGAGGAACAACCTGACGGCTGGAACTTAGATGTATCTAAATTAGCCACAGAAACAGGGAGAGATCAGGTTTTAAAGCGGGTTTTGTTTCACATACTTCATGGCTGGCCAAATAAAGCTCCGGACACCACCCTGCAGCCATATTGGACACGCCGAGAGGCTCTTTCACACAATAAAGGATGTTTATTGTGGTGCAACAGAGTCATTATTCCTGCTAGTTTACAACAGGAAGTACTTCGATTATTGCATGCACCGCATGCTGGTGTAGTCCAGACAAAGGCTTATGCTAGAGGATATGTGTGGTGGCCAGGAATGGACACACAAATTGAGAGTATTGTGGGAAGCTGTGAGGCATGCCAAGCTGTTAGAAATAATCCACCAAGAGATCCACAAGCGTGGATTGTTACTGAAAAGCCATGGAGTCGGGTACATGTGGACTTTGCAGGCCCATTCCAGGGTAAAACATTTTTTGTAATGATTGACAGTTACAGTAAGTGGTTTGAAGCAGAGATTGTTTCTTCCATGTCTAGCGAGGCAGTGATAACAGTGTGTAGGAAGATATTTGCATCACAGGGCATACCAGATATTCTTGTGTCGGATAATGGCAGGGCATTTACTTCAAATGAATTTAATATATTTTTGAAGAATAATGGCTTAAAGCATTTGTACTCGCCGCCATATCATCCAGCATCGAATGGACAGATTGAACGGGCAATACAAACTTTTAAAAATAAATTGAAGAAAATGTCCCTAAACCACCTACCATGGAGTGAAAAGCTTCCTAGAGCACTGTACTCACTTAGAACAGTACCAAATAGTTCTAGTAATAAAACTCCTGCAGAGATGTTGAACGGACGTAAATATAGAACAGCTGTATCAAGACTGCACCCTGATAATGCACCAAGTCTACAGGAACAACAGCTAGAGGATAGATCTCAACAACAGGCTGTAAGGAGATTTACAGTGGACCAGCCAGTTTTGATTCGCAACTATGGATCAGGGGAGAAGTGGAATAGAGCCACTGTAGAAGTGGTAGAAGGGCCTAGCTCATATATGGTGAGGACGGAGGATGGTGAGCTACACAGACGTCACGCTGATCAAATACTTGCTCGTAGATTAACTCAATCAGCCGACAAACAAGCACATGCAGACCATTCAGGGTCAAGTTCGTGTTCACCAGAGCCACCAATAGAGATACCTCCTCCTGAATTATGGCCAGACATAATTGGTATACCAAATACAGCCGAATAGGTTTTAAGAATTATATCTGTTCTTTGAAAGTTATTGTCATTTTTTAAATAATGTTTAGTTTGTTCATGTGATTACTTAGTTGTCATCATTTAGTTTGTTATTGTCAATCAATATATGATTATTTAGTTGTTAATGACTGTTGATACTTAATGATTATGAGGGGAAGGTATGTTGTATATTGATTCTGTGGGTCGAAATTATTATATGTATGTGGGTACCTTTAAATAAACAGTTTATGCTTCAATCTCGAACTGCTTGTATCTTTTAGATACTAAGTGATCTTTTCTCTACGTGCTCCGACTTCAATGACAACAACTCTGCAAATGTACAAATCATACACAACTTATACTCATATTTTGAACATGAGTTATAAAATACATACCTAATAATTTCAGCAGGATCCATAGAGCGGTCTGCCAATGTCTCATTGTCGGGCGGGTTCCCAGTCTGACTGAGCATATCCTCAGCTGTGATCTCAGCTACATTTATTTCCAGAATCTCATGATCATTGATATGATGCTCTGCTTTCACTGGTTCTTGCTAAAATAAAGACCATTTGTGTTACAGAGTATGTCGAAACACAGATATAAACAGATATCTGCAATGCCTTTTTAAGGCTGGTTATTTCAGGGCTGACTACAGGATTGTTTAAAAGTCACTGCTGTGCTGGAACATAATTGTCAACTAAGGAACTGATGGGTTTTAGTACGTAAGTATGTAAGTAAAAGTTATTTGTTGGATTCCAACTGCTGAAAAAGAAGATTGTGTATAATATCAGTCCGTATTGTCTTAATGCTAGGCATAGAATTATCTCCACTTTTTTCACTTTTTATGGCAGATGGCTCTGTCAGCTAAACCCATTGCATTGCTTTCTACTAGTAAAATTAATGGCTGTTGAGATCAATCCAATCCTTCCAACATTGCCGCACGCTGGCTACAGCAGGGTGTCAGCCGGGAGACGGTTGGACTCAGGCCCCCACATGACAAAACAGTCAGCTGTTGCACACCTGCACATATGGCTGTATCATGGCTTCTTTTTTACCAACTATTTTTACTTATTTACCTTGTTCAACCAACTGTTTATTAACTGACTAATTTGTTTATTTTTTATTTCATTATATTTGTAATATACAGTCCACTACAACTTTAATTTGCTCCACCATGACTTATCGTCGCAATCAAAGACATATACCGAATTTAATAAAATAAATTCTTTTTAAATCTTTACCTCATCTAAAACCTGCTGTTTTAAAATAAGATTGGAGCGCACAGCCGCTTGTTTGAAATAATATGACTTGTTCAACATATCCAGACATGATTGACATATTTGATGAGGCAGATTATCCCCTTCTTCCACCTGAAATAAATACACTTTAATAAATAGCCTGCTTCAATGTAAAGGGCACCAGCACACTGTTTAGTCCATATATTATACAAGAAATCTGTTTGGCAAGATATAATGTTTCTGGTAATATTACGTCGGTCAGGGTTGGGCAGTATTTGAATTACTTATAATTAAAATACGTAATTGAAATACGTATTTGGTATTTGTATTTCAATTACTTCCTTAAAATGTAATTTGTATTTCAAATACCTGACGGCGAAGTATTTTGTAATTAGTAAGTATTTCGAATACTTTAGGCTTCAAAATACATTTTAACATTAAAATACATTTAACCTTCAAGAAAGATTGTTTTCTTTAGCAGGTTTTATTCACTCTCCAACAAGAGGCTGTTTGTCTGACAGTACATTTAAAAATCTAGTGTTCATGAAAGGAAACTTTGGTTATACTGATTAATTAATATTGTTTTCCTCTACTTTTCAGCCCACGCTGGTCTAGATTACTTATTTTGTAATATGTAATTTGTATTTCAATTAAAAATAGCTAAAATACTGTATTTTGTATTTTATATTTCAAATACCTTGCATAAAGATATACATAGATATATATATATTTCATACATAGAATACAAGTATTTTGCCAAGCCCTGACGTCGGTGCATCTAGCGTCCATGGGGCACGCTAGCTGGCATAAATATCTTTTTGTTAATCGTACCTAAAATGACCCTCTGACGGTCTGGCCAAAAGTCCTTTACGCCTTAGACGATACTGTGCAGCTGGAAATTCCACATAGGTTTTTCTTTTTATACATTGCTTAGCACTCACCTCAACAGACGTGCAAAATTTAAACATCTCGGATGTGCAAACCATGAACAAATTTTTCATGGGACCAGTGTCCGATAAGCATGCACGACAAATCTTTTTGAAATCAAAAACAGTCGACATTTCCGTACACATTATTTTAGCACAATTTATATTTAATTTTGTGGTAAATTAAATAGAAATTGCTAAACAAAAACACGACCTTGGTTTGGCAATTCGTCTTGACAATTTGACATTGTCTTTCATCTTTGCCTTGACATTGACATTTGTTTGTCTGTCAGTTGTCACCAAAAACTTGCCAAAAACGGACCTAAAATATAGTGATGTACCAAAGACTTCCAACAGTTCGATCATTAACAAAACGTTACTCGGCTAATAACATCTCTCAGAATCTTGAGAATTATTTTTAATTTCATACGGTTTTTGCATTTAGTATCCCAAGTGTAGTATCCCCGTTACAGAACGAAGTTACTTTGTTTCCCATTAGAATATGGATGTAACCATGATGTATAGTACGGCCGGTGAAAGGTGGCGAGAGTGAAGTTAGCCTCTAGCAACTTTCGCGCTTGTGTATTCGTAAAAAAATAAGTGGTTTACAAAAATAAAGGCCAATAACCGTTAATTACAGCATTGAAAATAGCAAATGGAACTTATTTTGTTAAATTGTTTATTTTCTTAAGAGTATTAAAGCGCTAAAGTTGCTAGAGCCTAACTTCACTCTCGCCATCTTTCGCCGGCCGTACTGTGACTCATTCTAATGTTTTCGCTGTATTCGGTAGCAATCTCTCGAATCAGCCTAGGGATGTCGGCAGTGATGAAAAATATCGATATATCCAAAAAAAAAAAAAAAACTTGGTATGGCACCTATTATATTTAACTGATTGCCAAATTGTATTAATTATGGAGGAAAGGATAATTTAGTAGCAAAATATTTAATTCCGTTAAATACTTTGCTAATAAATTTATTTTGAAAAAAAATATCGTTTTTGTTACGATTTTCGATATTGAATATTTTTATCGATATCAAAATATATAAGTTGAAAATATCGATATATCGATATTTTTTCGCTTGATAGCCTTAACAGTAAACTTCTCTGAGGTAGTTCCTACTACAATAAAATTCTTTTGAAAGTTGGTATTTTTTGTGTACCTAATTGTGTTTGTTAGGAAAAGTAAAAAGCTTAACCTTACCGAGGCAGGGTGCTAAAATATTTCCAAAGAGTATGGTTCCGTCCACAGTTTTCACCAAAGATTACAATATTAAGTATGTAGGGCACTCGTCACAATTACACTGTTGTCGTTCTCAAATTTTCCTGCATTAAAAAATAACTCGTATTCCTGTGTTCTAAATTGTTGTAAAACTGCTCAAAAGAACCTTTTTTTGTATCCTGCATCATCGCTTTTTTGGTACATTGTCAAAAAAAGGATCTACTTGTTATTTTTAAAAATTCAAATAAAACATAAAGGGGCTTTGGAAAGTTTTAGATAGAGGCAGGCCGCAGAGTGTGGGTGGTGAGCTGGTGAAACCTCAGTTTGAGTTTGCGAGTTATCGTGCTTCGGTCACACTACATTAAAGGTTAAATAAAATAAAAACCCAAAACTAAGTACTCAATATCTAATATACGCCGGCGCCCTAATCCCTTGGGATAATTTTCTACAGTCACGGTCGAATCCGCTGGCGGCAGCTAGTGATTTTTTCCACGGGAAAAAAAACTTTTTCAATACACTTACTCGAAAACCCGCTCTTATCCCACCGCTTTTAGGCACGCAATAGACTGTTTTCCGCACTAGTGCAGAAAAGTGCGCGTGCTCGACCCCCCGCCATGCACCAAAATTACATGTTACATATCAGACTAGGCGCGCGTCAACCCCCACGAGTAGCCGGTCAACCCCCGTTTGTTCATTTCTTCGTAAGTGTACTTATTGTAAAAAGTCGTTTGATACACGTGCAAATTTCTCACTGCAGCCCTCGGCTCGGCTCCATAACACCCTCGCCTACGGCTTGTGCGAATTCCGCCTCGGTTGCAATGATAAACTTTCTGCACTTGTATCAAAATGTACTATTTTAGTTTATATGAATTCATCTTCAGTATCATAAACAAAACACAGCAATCACCTAGATAAGTAGAATATTGTCATATTTTTTACTTTAACCGTAACAATTTTGCATAGGTACCTACTTACCTACTTATTATTTATTTATGTAAACTACATGCACAAAGTACTCACTTTGTAGAATTGTAGGCTTGCTTGTAGTAGGGTACAAACATGTTCATAAAAATCTATTTATCTAGACGAAAAAAGTATTACCAGTATTCTGTTTTTAATTTTTTTGTTGCACATGTACTTTGTTTAGGTAGGTACTTTCTGTGAGGATTCCAAATAGGTATCTATTGGATAAGGACATTAAACATGATAAGTATGTCACCTTATTTGATATAATTTTTGATAGTCACTGATAAGTGATAAGATATGATTTAATACTACCTATAACTAAGGTAGGTAACAATAATTGTAAACAATGGTTCAATAAATTTATTATTATTAAAATATTAGGTACCTAATGTATTATTGGTAGGTACTTTTACTGTATATTTATCCAAACTTTTATTATATCTATATCTGTAATTCTGTAGGTAGGCATATCAGGGCTAAATATAATAAGCACTACTACACAGTGCATTTCGCTTTTAAATACACTAATGTCATAAATTTTAATAATAACACCTAAGTACTTAAACTTAATTTATTTCAGTTGTTATTGTAAAATAAATTATATCATATGATTCTACGAAACTGCATGTAACTTTGTCTGAATCATTGAACTTTGAAAAAAGAGTTGGATGCTTATTAGAAACCAGTTTTATCATAACGGTAAATGACTTCGATCAGCAATACACGCGCTAACGTTGTTTCAAGTCAAAGGTAAAATCCGCACACAGACATGAACGATTGCAGATGCTCGCTACGTCATCCATATTCCATAATCTACAAGTAGTTTGTGTTAGCATGTTAGAGGTTATATTTTTTTTTAATTTCTAAGTTAATATCATTTTATTACTAGAAAGTTACTTCAAAGTTAAAATCTCACCACTCACAAATCATTCTTAAAAGAAACGGGAACTGATTAAGGTGACTTTACGTGTTTTTGTGAATTCACAAGTGTTAAATGGATTCTTTTGTTTGTTGTGTTCTTGGAAATAACAAATGAACACGATCATTTTGTCTTGAAGTGTAGCGAATTGGTACATACCAACATAGGCAACATTAATATATTGTTGATAAGAACATTGTTCAATCATAAGCACCACAGAGTACGATAAGCACAGTCATAAGTTTTCATCGGTGCGGTGCACTCGTGTTTGTGCGTCGTATTTGTTTACATAGTAGGTACACGTAACAATACCTAATAATTGAATATGAGTGCCAACGGTACAAGTGACGAAGTGCCCGTAAGAGGAATTCCAAACAACGAAAGAATAAGTCGTCTGAAACTGCATTTTTGTCAAGAATTCGGATGTGATCCATTATTTTTCGTCAGAGTACCGGGTCGCGTAAATTTAATTGGTGAACACATCGATTATTGCGGCTATCCAGTGTTGCCCATGGCACTGGAACAAGATATATTGATTGCTGCCGCGATACTAAATAAACCAGAGCTTCATGTACGAAATATAAATAATAAATATAACAACTATGAAACAGAGATAAAATCCTGTGAAGATATAAATATTAAATCTGACCCAAACGAGAAGCCGTTTTGGTATAATTACGTGCTGTGTGGGGTTAAAGGTGCTTTGGAGTTTTTAAACGGTAAAATCACAAATGGACTGCAGCTTTGTGTGGATGGAATAATTCCACCTGCGTCTGGACTATCCAGTTCTTCGGCATTAGTGAGTGCAGCATGTCTAGCTCTTCTCTATGCTCAAAATGTTCCACTGAGCAAAACTGAAATAGCTTCGCTATGTGCGAAATGCGAGAGATATATTGGAACCCAAGGAGGCGGCATGGATCAAGCGATAGCATTTTTAGCAGAGAAGAACTGCGCCCAATATATAACGTGGTCACCCTTGAAAGCTACGCCCGTTGCTTTGCCTGAAAATGCGGCATTTGTTGTGGCCCATAGTTTGGCTGAGGCTAACAAAGCAGCTACAAATGATTTTAATAGAAGGGTGATAGAATGCAGGCTGGCAGCTAAAATTATAGCTTCGTGCGCAGGTGCTGTTACTGATAACAAAATTATTACTCTTAGTCAAGTACAAAATAAACTTGATAACACTTTAAGAGAGATGGTAGACCTCGTTTATGAGTATTTACCTAAAGATTTATACACAAAAGAAGAAATATGTGATATTTTGAACGTTAATGAAGAAGAATTGGAACAATTGTATTTAACGCCAAACACAAAGCATTTAACGGAGTTTAAATTGAAACAGCGAGCTCTTCATGTCTACGAAGAAGCGATACGTGTCGAAGATTTTCGTAAACATTGTTCGCAGACAGTATCAAATGGCAACGGCATGAATGGTGTGAATGGAAATAATTTCCCTAATGTATATGGAAATGGTGATGCTAAAGAAATTATAGATGTTCTTGGTAAACTGATGTCCAGTAGTCACGAAAGCCTGAAAGAACTGTACGAGTGCTCTCATGACAATTTAGATTGTCTGGTCAGTATGTCAAAGGAAATGAACGTTCATTCTCGCCTAACTGGTGCCGGTTGGGGCGGATGTATTATCGCTTTGTGTCCGAAAGAGAAAGTCAATAAATATATTGATATGTTAATAGAAAACTTTTACGTAAAACATTGTAAAATAGATAAATGTGAGGCTGGCTCTTATGTGTTTGCTACAACTCCGAACCACGGAGCAGAAATATATATAAATAAATAAGTTTAAGTGCTGCGTAAAAAAATTGTCGTATTTAAAATATTATTATTGTTTTATATCCACCGTTAGTTTAAATATTTTATTATAACAATAATAAATATTTTCCTGTGCATAGTAGGTAAATGATTTATTTCTCCAGGAGTAGGTTTGATGGGCAATAATACGAAACACCATTATCAAACTTCTACCGCAACATTGATTTAATTCTGCCAACAAACCTATTTAAAGATAATAATTTCTTAATTATAATAAATTTTATATTTTGTGGCTTGCATACGACATTTTATTAGTAAAAATATATTAGAAAATAAAACAAATGTCTACTAATGTGTTATTTAATTTAAAATATTAAATTAGATAACTGGAACAGAAAGTAAGTTTGATAAGTACCTACCTACATACTTGCCTGCTTGTTTCAACAGCATTTATTCTTACTTATCAGTCAAGTGCCGTTCTTATCTTATTTTGGTTAATTACCTTGCTAGAGTAGGTACCTAATAAAATAAATTTAATAGTGTGAATTCCATGTTTTTTTTTTACCTTACCTATATATTTGGCAACGTCTACCTACATAAAAGGTACTCTGTGACCTACATACAAGACACTGAACACTTACCTATAGTGAAGGCGCTAAGGTAGCCCGCGATATTCAAATTTTCTTAACCCTATTGAATGACTTTCGTGAAATAGCCATTAATAGGGCAGGGATGGTGAACCTTTGAATGAGAACGTGCCACAAAAATATTTTTTTAAATGTAATCATTGTGTGCCGCCATAGAATCTAGGCTTAGAGATTTAATGAACAAATATTTAAACTAAATACTATTAAGTTTTAATTAGCAGCCCAAAATTTATATATTATAATGTTTACAGTAGCTTGTTTATTAGATGATATGTTTCTAAGAGAAAATTTGTGTGATTACTAGTGTTTCAAATCACCTAAAGTTCGTTTTTTAATCCCAGATAATGATTTGACAAGTGCAAATGTCAAACTCCAGAAATAAGTTGCCTGTTTTTTGATAAAAGTGATGTCTCCAAATTCGATTTTTTTATACCGATTCTTTTAATATATAATCTTTAAGGAAAGAAGGACCAAGATACAATATTGTTTGTTTATAATAGAGTCTAATATGAATTGAAGATTAAAATATTCAAAATTATTACCATATTTTTTTACACTCGGACTTTTACTTACACTAAGAACTCACAAAACCGTTTTTACCGGCGGGCAACTAGTAGAATCGTGCAGGCCACGGTCACCCGCAGCCTCGGCGGGTTGCGCCCGCACTCTGTGGTCGGTTAACAACCGCAATGGCCATCAGGGGATAGAGAAATTCGATGCGAAATCCGAAAATCGATTGATGCACCCAGAACTTTATAGGCCTTCTTTTTTTAATTCTTCTGTTAAGTAAGTATAACTCAACAGCTCGTTCCTGGTGTATGTCCACGGCGGTCTGGAGCTCAACTGGTAATTAACCGCGTGGCTTGCGATTGTCATCTGCCAAGTTTGCGAGCAATAACCGCAACCGCGACGGCAGTGTAACCACACAAAACTCCGGTCTCGTGGGTTTAGAAATAAAACAGCTGTTTCTTCCACCGTGGCGGGCGCGGTTGAAAACCGCTCCATGAGTTCTTAACTAGACCTTTTACCAGGGAACTCCAGTATACAATTTTATATCTCGTTTACAAGAGCGGGACGAGACAGTCGCAGTTTATGCTTTAGAATTAAAAAAGTTATCATCATTGGTCGTCAAGATATTTATCAAGATGGGAATTCATCCAATGACTTCTCCCGGTCTGGGTGGAGCAGGAGGGCGTGTCAGACTTTTACTGCTTAAAACCACATCGACCCTACTGTGCCCCTACGGTTTGCAGACATCTCTTTGAGGAACGCGTGGATCACTAAGCGCTGTCGACGACTGGGGCTCAGTCCCGGCGATTACCCTACTGCCAGACGGCAAGCTACCCATTGCTCGACGTTAGTATTGACATTGTGGCAGTCCGGGTTGGGGTCTCGGCGACCGGGGCGTAAAAATGTTCGTTTCCTTACTCGTGCAGCCTCCTCCTTGGAATTACTGCTTCGCAGAAGGAGGCGGCAACTGCCATTCCTCCTTGCTCCAGACCATGGCCTGTACCAGAACCCAGCGCGAGAGGTCGCTGCCACCTATTGCCTTCACGAGGACACGGCGGTGCTCCGCCCAAGTGAGACACACCACCACCGTATGCTCCACCGTGTCCTCCACACAGTGGTGACCTCCTCAATCCGATGTAGGAACTTCCCGAACTGACCATGTCCGGTGCGGACTTGCTTAGCCACTCCTCAAAGAGGGGACTACATGTTGTAGTACATCACTACATGTTGTAGGTACTTCTTTTACTGGCGTGCCGGAAATATTTGTGAATAGTGCCATAGGTTAGCCATCCCTGCAATAGGGTAAGCGTAAGACAAACTGTGAGTGAGTGTTATATCGACGATGTTAATGATTACTATTCCGTATATATCTAAATTTTGTAGGTACATAAACCTTCTTCGTTTACTTTTTTTATTGGTGCAAACCGTATCAAAATCTGTGCGTGGGTTAGGTGGAACTAGCGGATAAACAGACAGACGCGGAATCCGACTTTATTATATACTAAGTAAAGAAGATAAAGCAGAAGCGGCCGTACCTTTAAACTTGTATAGTCACGAAAAGACTTTTTCTATACAACTCATAAATAAAGAAGAGATGTGTAAGTGAAGTCAGTGGCGTAGCTACATGACCAACGGCCCTAGAGCAAAAACAAAATCTAAGGCCCCTTTTTACGTGGGAAATCATCAAGAACTTCTTTTGATCTTTAGTGTCAGACTTTTACTGACTAAAACGAGTTGCTATAATTAGTGTCGCAGGCGTTGCAGCCTATTTTATTTAGAATTCGGGAAAAAAAAGGTTTGTTAAGCAGGTTTGAGGCCCCCCGAGCATTTGGATCCTAGGGCAATGCCCCAACTGGCCCTTCGGTAGTTACGCCAGTAAGTGGAGCATGAAGCGAATAAACCAGGTGGACATTAGTTCTCAAAGAAAGTCTAGTTACCATACGTCATACGAACTATTAACACTGGATCAAATTTTGGCTTCGGCAAACAGCTTCAGCGTTGCTTGTATTGTATTCGGCTTGTAAGCTAACTTTGCTCAACTTCGTTTTGCCTCCTCTCAAGGAAGTGTAGTAGGTACTTAGCCAATAGGCCCATACAAAGACATTAAATATATATTACAGGCCATATAATTATGAACATGGTTCGGATTCGGACCTATTAACACGCTGATTGTCTTGTAATTGCGCATCATTATCCATTGTTTCTTATCTATAGAAACGGAGATAAACCACGGTACCTATTTCTACTTATTCTATTTTATTAGTATTTTATTTTTAAAATCTTGATGATGTTTACAAAGATAGTTACACCTTCATCCCTCCGCATTCAACCGCAGCCTTCCAATGCCAACGTCGCGTTCCGAATTTCATCAAAATCGCTAGAGTTGAAGTCGCGTTGAAGAAATCGACAAATATTGTTCGCGTTCACGAAAAGTTTCACTTTAGTTTTATATATTGCTAAGACCAATAACTTTTTAGATAATATGATAGATTATTAAATATCTATGATTTTATCTACCAATTAATAAATAAAATGTAAAATTAAAACAAAAAAAAACACTTAACATGGACTTTTGACATGATTCGGAACGAGGTGCAAGTATCATAGCTTTACAAACTCTTTGATCATCTGTTCTGTCAACCAACTGTCAAATTTCCTTTCCGATTTCGTCAGATTGTTTGAGAAAAGTGAAAAGATTAATAAATTAGATATTGTTTAACACAATTACTAGGTTAACAAGTGACTAAGTCATTTATACCCATTCTCATCATCTCCGTTTTGACAAAAGCTTTTAAGAAACGTAAGTATTCGACACTGACATACAACAGTTTTTTAGTGCTGATGAGGTATTTTATCAAAAAATTTGAGCAATTTGTATATTCATGAATGTTTTATAGCTTACCAAGGAATAGCAGCCATGGTAATACCTCAGGTATACGTGATTTACTTATGTTGCTATGATGTGTCACTTTACAATTTAGAGGTTATGATCGAAACGTATTTGTATCACTAAGTTGATGAAATCCTATCCAATGCACATGCAATTGAGTGTCGAAGTTAAAGGATCGCTGCAAAATCCTTCACCAACTATGCAATCATATTGATAATACTGCAACCTTTTATTTTGATGGTTTGTTTATGTTTAGTTCTAGTGTACACAGTCTGATTTGTTTTATTTATTTTTGCATCCTGTTTTGAGCGTATTATAAAATATTTAGTCATGTTAACTGTACTCTAGTAACAGTATGATGACTTTTAGTTTGACTGAAAGGATAGCCTAGTAAAACCAATTGACTATTACAGGAAAACTATCAAAAATTAACCTCAAGTACAAAGAGACGAATTAGACGACTTAAACTCAAGTCTATTTTGTCAAACACTCACAGGACTGCAGTAAGTACAAGTAATAAAATTGTAGATGAAACAAAGCATCCTGGAGTGACAGAAGATTCAAATAAGAACCTAATAGTTACGCTAAACCCTGACCCAGGAGATGTGCAAGATAATTTAGTAAACATCAAAGTAGAAACAAAAATAAACATGTCTTCAAGAGAAGATGTAGTGGCTGCCAGACAGGCAAAAAAGCAGGCTAAACTTAAAGGCAAAAGCAAAGACACAACTCCAGCAGTAATTAAGGAACAAGGTGCTACTGCAGCTGTGAAAGAAACTCCAGCCCCAACTCCAGTTGAAAAAGAAACTAAAGTAGAAAAAACACCTATCAAAGAGACACTTAAAGTAAATTCACCAAAAGGAAAAGATGAAGTTGATAAAGCTGTAAAAGTAGAACATGTCATAGAAGCAGCTGACAAAAGTAAAGAGTTGATTAAAGCAGAAAGGGCTGCAAAGAAGGCTGCAAAGCATGCCAAGAAGATGGGTGCTACAGCAGAAGGGGACACAGCTGTAGAAAAACCAGCTGTAAAGGAAGTACCTAAACCGACCAACCCTGATATGACTGTGAAAGATGTTGTCGAAACTTTAAGAGACATATCTAATGTAGCTAAGGATATCAAAGATGTTACTGTCAAAGCTAATGCTATTGACTTGAGTGGTAATAAAAAGGTAAGTAACTTTTTATGTATAATTTTAGTTTTTATGATAATAAAATGGAGGAGAATCTTAATCTTTAGAACTACCAGTTGAATTGGGAAAAAATCTTACTTTCTGAGGTAGTATATTTCGTGACATATACTATGTATGCCTACTAGGCTATGGAACATCATGCTACAACCCATTGAAGTGGCGCAGTAACCAAAGTCATGGGTGAAACTGTGGGGGACAGTTAGTATGAACATAAAAGTGACTGTATTTTGAGGGTGATGGCCACAGTAAAGATCAGTTCAACGATTATGAAAGAAAATGCAGCAAAGCGTTTATTAATATGTTTCAACCATATTAATAATCGAAAACCAGGGAGGAATGGGAAAAGTAAATATTTCATACCAATCCTAAGTAACAAGGGCACAAAGATGATTTAGCTTTTATAAATGCTGACAATTTTATTTTTAATAGCTTGAAGTAATTTTGAAGGGTTTTTTTCTTTAGGCTGAAGAGTGTAACAAGAATAAAGCAGAGTTGAAGGCAGAAAGGCGTGCAAAGCAGGAGGCACAAAGGGCTGCCAAACAAGCTGCACAAGAGAAGGTTGTAGCTAAAGCTAAGGCTGAAGTGAAGAAAACTGCTGAAGGAGATGCTTCTAAAGCTAAACAGGTAAGAGATGAGATGCCTGTATTACTATTCTTTACTTTGTTTTCTATCATGCCTTATTGTCTGTATGAACATAATAAACTCAAAAACTGCTGAACGGATTTTCATGCAGTTTTCACTAATAGACAGAGTGATTTATGAGAAAGGTGTACATGTGCATATTATAGTAAACAAAAGCCGAGACTTTCAAAGATTTCTAACACTTGTTCGAAGCTGGGGCGGGTCTCTAGTAATAGTTAAAATAAACTCAGTACAAGCTAGATTCGTATTTGTAATTAGTGGGGCGTTTACTAGCGGGTCGAGTAGGTTTGTGCCTAGGGCAGCAGATTTTGGGGGGGGATAACTTTATGCCCATCAGCGCTGCGGAATTGTTCGAAAGACTTAACGCAGCCTTGTAATGCAAAGGGTAACTGTTAGAACATAACAGTCTGCCAAGCATGGCGATTATGCAACCCCCCCCCCCCCCCTCAAATGAAAATCAGAGTGAAAAAATGACCCCTAGTGCCCGGCAGCCCGTCTACCCTTGACTCCGGTAGTGGTCAAAGCCACGACGAGGCAAGGGGTGCGAAGAATCTCCGGATGGGATCTGGCTACCCATTTATAAAACGACTGGACCTGGCAACTTTTAACGCGCGCACACTGAGGACTGACGAGAAGATCACCGAACTTGAGGAGGAATTGAGCAGGTTACGATGGAGTATTGTGGGAGTGTTTGTAGTCCAAAAACAGGGGGACGATACGATAATTCTCAAATCCGGTAACCTGCTCTATTTCCGGGAGGGTGAGTGACCGGCAGTCCCAGGGTGGTGTCGGGTTTTTCGTCCACAGTTCCCTTGTGAACAATGTAGTGAAGATCGAGAGTGTGTCGACCAGGGTGGCGTACCTTATACTTAGAATATCATCAAGATATTCGCTGAAGGTCATACAGGTTTAGGGCTGACCTCGACACACCCTGATGACGAAGTAGAGACCATGTATGAGGATGTATCCAGAGCCGTGCATGGTTAAAAGACTCACTTCACCGTGGTCATGGGGGACTTTAACGCGAAACTGGGCAAACGTGACGGTGACGAGCTGCGAGTGGCGAAATTTGGATTTGGACGTCGGAATCACCGGGGACACCTACTGATAGATAGATAGATAGATATATTCTTTATTGTACACCAAAAATACAAATTACATTAGGAACTTAAAATTAATAGGGTGCCACAATGGGCGGTCTTATCGCTAAAAGCGATTTTTTACAGACAACCTTTGGATGGATTTGACAGAGAAGGAGAAAAAAGATACGCAGGTAGTTCGTGGTGTACTATTTATATATTATACAATACATAAACTAATAAACTACTGCTACTGGCTAGCTTTATAGAGAAGGAGGGCCTCTACATGATGAATTCCTTCTTCAAAAAGCGTGAGCATAGAAGGTGGACCTGGCAAAGTCCTGACGGTGCAACTAGAAATGAGATTGACTTCATCCTGTCGACGAAAAAGCAAATATTCAATGATGTCTATGTGATCAACGCGCTGAAAACTGGAAATTATCACCTCGTGGTAAGAGGCACATTGAATATTAATATTAAGCTTGAAAGGTGATGAAGTCTACGCTCCGTCCAGCACAGATCCAGATGCAAAACCCCGAGAGCTTTCAGCTCGAACTCCACAATCGTTTCGAGTGCCTAGGAAGCTCCGTGGACGAATATAACGATGGATTCGTGGGAACTGTCCATACGGTCGGGTCTAAGTTTTTCAAGACTCATCGTACAAATAAGAACAAGAGGCTCTCTGATCCGACCCTCGAGCTAATGAAGAAGAGGCGTGAAATGATTCTGCAGCCTTCAGACGATGCGTGCATATACCGACAGCTCAATAGACAGATCTCGAAGTCTCTGAAACGCGACCTTCGCCGCTTTAATACCGCAAGGATTAAGGATGCGATTGAGCGGAATAAGGGCTCTAAAGTATTTGCACGAGATCTGTCTATTGGGCAAAGCCAGCTCACGAAACTGAAGACCGACGATGGCAGAGTCATATCCGCCAAATCAGAGCTTCTGGGAGAGATCGAGGCTTTTTATGGACAGTTATACACGTCTATCACTAAACCCGCTGCAAATCTAGCAAACGACCCAAGGTTAGATTAACTCGACCGACACTATGCCGAAGATATCCCGGACGTCAGCCTGTACGAGATTAGGATGGCTCTGAAGCAGCTGAAAAACAACAAGGCGTCGGGTGAAGACGGAATCACGGCCGATCTCCTGAAGGCGGGTGGAAAACCGGTCCTTAGGGCCCTTCAGAAGCTATTTGATTCCGTCATACTCGAAAGAAAAACTCCACAGGCGTGTAGCAGAGGCGTGGTGGTACTTTTCTTTAAGAAGGGCGATAATGCCCTGCTTAAGAATTACAGGCCCATCTCGCTTCTGAGCCATGTCTACAAGCTGTTTTCTAGAGTCTTCACGAATCGTCTCGCGCGTAAGTTCGACGACTTCCAGCCTCCCGAACAAGCCGGATTTCGAAAAGGCTTCAGCACCGTGGACCACATACATACGCTACGGCAGGTTATACAGAAGACTGAGGAGTATAATCAGCCTCTCTGCTTGGCGTTTGTGGACTACGAGAAAGCCTTTGATTCGATTGAAACTTGGGCTGTACTGCACTTGACTATCGGTACATCAAAGTGCTGAAGTGTTTGTACAAAAACGCCACCATGTCAGTCCGACTACAAGACCAGACCTCGAAACCTATCCTTTTGCAGCGGGGCGTGAGGCAGGGAGACGTTATTTCTCCGAAACTATTCACGGCAGCAATGGCGGATGTCTTCAAAGTTCTGGAATGGAGAGGGCTAGGCATTAATGTCAATGGCGAGTACATCACTCACCTTCGGTTTGCCGACGACATATTAGTCATGGCTGAGACTACGGGGGAGCTCAGTACAATGCTTGGTGACCTCAGTAGAGCTTCCGAAAGAGTGGGACTTAAAATGTACATGGACAAAACCTAAGTCATGGTAAACAGCCATGTAGTACCCACTCATATCAAGATCGGGGACTCTACACTCGAAGTTGTAGACGACTACGTTTACCTGGGACAGACGGTCCAGTTGGGAAGGTCTAACTTCGAGAAAGAGATCAATCGTCGAATCCGACTCGGCTGGGCAGCGTTCGGGAAGCTGCGCGGTATCTTCTCGTCCAATTACCACAGTGTCTCAAGACGAAAGTCTATACTACTACCAGTGCGTGTTGCCAGTGATGACATATGGCTACGAAACGTGGTCGCTTACAATAGGCCTCATCAGAAGACTTAAAGTCACCCAAAGGGCAATGGAAAGGGCTATGCTCGGAGTTTCCTTGCTTGATCGAATCAGGAATGGGGATATCCGCAGGAGAACCAAGGTTACCAACATAGCACGAAGAGTCGCCAAACTTAAGTGGCAATGGGCAGGGCACATTGCTTGCAGAACGGATGGCCGTTGGGGCCGAAAGGTTCTGGAATGGCGACCACGTACCGGAAGACGTAGCGTTGGAAGGCCTCCTACAAGGTGGACCGATGACTTGGTAACGGTTGCGGAAGTCCGATGGATGCGAGACGCACAGAACCGTTCATTGTGGCGACACTTGGGGGAGGCCTATGTCCAGCAGTGGACGTCTTTCGGCTGTAATGATGATGATTACAGTCACTAGAAAACTTTGACACTCCTTTTCGCTCCACCCAGAATAAAAGGAGTTAAGCGGGAACTAGATTAGACCGAAGCACACGTGGGCCACGTCTGAATTGTACGTAGAGTCGCGTCGCGTGGCGTGAATCTAATGTAGCTCTACAAGTCTAGTTGCTGTATAAAATGTATGGAGACCGACGCGCCCAGGTCGGCGTACGTAGCCCACGTGTGCCCAACAGTTCTTACTTTATTTGATCATTTTCAACCCCAAGAAATAACAAAAATAAAAATAATATAATATAAATGTTGTTGTACACTGACAGCCCCAAATCTTTTCCTTTTGTTTCAGTCCATCCAAAGGTTAAAAGACACTGACACTTCGTCTGGTAGAAATTGCCCTGTGCAATAAGACCGCCTATTGTACACTTATTTTTTATAGTCCTGTAATAAGTTAAGGTGTGCAATAAATAAAAAAAGGGTGACAAAGTGCCTACAAATTGGTTATTTGAAACAAAGGATTTTATAGTTTGTGTGTCATAAATGCCAATCATTTGTAGTACCAAAGAGGCAGCACTCTTAAACTACAATGTAAATGATAGCCTATATCATCTTTTGCACAAACATCTAGGGATCGAATGCAATTCTCCGTTTTTTTTTTATTTCTATAGCAACTTTTCGAATTGTTTCAGGAGAAATCACCCAAACAGAAGTTCTCAGAGAAACCTAAAGTGAAATCTCAAAATGGTCACAGAGTGCACTGGTTGCAACATCTGTACAAAGAACATGACAAGGAGTCACTCAAGTCTATTGCTATCAATTCCAAGTAAGTACTGCACGGCTATAACTGATTGATGATCTCTGTATTGAACTCTATGTAAAAGGAATAATGCTGCAAGTGGCTTGTGTTCTATTTAGCCTGTAAAAATATTTTAATTTCAATAGAAAAACTAGTCTCATTACCAAGTACAATAAATGCACAGCTGTGCTACATGCTATACTTTTATTATTTTAATTGTTCTCAGTAAATCATATTTTTTTTTACTTTTCCATAGGGCTTTTTTCAGGGGTTCGAAAACATTTAAGTAATAATAATAATAATCAGTCCAATCACTCAACCACTGCGCCAACTTCGTCTATAACTATGTAGACTTGCTAAAATACTTTGTTATTGTCATAATTACTACAATATACTGTGTTAGAATAGTGCCATTTGTTTAAATTGTTATTAAACCTTGAATGATTATTGTATGGGCTCTTGGCTCGACAATTTAAAGTCTTTGTTGTATTTTGATTATTATTAATTATTTTAAAACATATAAAACCAAGTTCGTACGTCTGTTACAGCTTTTTCAATATAACATTCTTAATGTGAATTATTTGTAGTATTTATATAAAACTAAGTGTGATGTCTTTTAAAATATAAAAAATCCTTGGTTGTTTTAGACTTTATTTTGTAAATGATGTCGAGTATACAGTAGGATCTTATCGGTCGCAATTTAAAGAATCACGGCAATGTAATGTCTTTTGATAGTGCGGTTTTGTTTTCAGCTTGCACCCCGCTATCATAAAGCTAGGCGTACAGTTGGCTTCCCGAGTCGTGTCCGGTTCCAACGCGAGGTGCGTCGCACTTCTAGATGCGCTAAAAAAGGTGAGCTTTTGTAAAAATACATCATTGTTATTATTTCCATTACTATTTATAAAATTAGAGCAAACATTAAACTAGTTTTACTCATGGATTATGGATCTCTGGTCTGAAAATAAAATTTATTATTATTATTATTAACTGGAAAATTTAGGGCTGAATGTCAGATAATAAATCCGGTAGAAGCTGGACTCTCATTGTATTTGTACTCCGTATTACGCTAGGCCAGCTAAAGGTCAATTGTGTTGCTACTGTGATGGAATCTACTGTAGTAGGTAGGTACCTACATAATTCATATTACAATATAAAAGGCAAAGTCCCGTCTCGCTCACTGACTTGTCAACGCCCAGCCAGAACGAAGTATACAAAGAATAAGGTTTCTTAGAAGGACTTCCTCGACCCATCTCTAACACAGTGCCAGTGTGGAGCCGCTGCACAGGACATGCATCATTTGCTATGCTGTCCATCCTGCACAACCACCTGCAGTTTACAGGATCTATACAAGGCCAATAACAGAGCCGTAGAGGTTGCCAAATACTGGTCAGATAAAATTTAGTTAGAGTACATCGACACGAAAAGAAGACCTATTTACACGCGGGTGAAGCCGCTGGCAGAAATTAATAGTCATAGTAAACAATCATAATTTTATTATGAGTACAATTTGTTAAACAATGTTTGCAGCTGTGTTACTATCATGTGATATGCCCATTTCCTGTTATGTATCTGTTTCTATAGGATGAATAGAATCAAGTAGCTAACTATCACCAGTTGACCATTTATTTTCCTGTATGTTTTGATATTGTTAGTGACACTGGCTATTTACCACTTATATTTTCCGTGTACCGTAACTGTAACTAATAATAAATAATAATAATAATAATCCACAACTATCACACAACGCCGTCTAGTTCCAAGCTAAGCAGAGCTTGTGTTATGGGTACTAGACAACTGATAAACATACTTACATATTTCTAAATACATACATATATAGATAAATTACACCCAGACACAGAACAAGTGATCGTGCTCCATCACACAAACATTTGTCCTGGATGGAAATCGAACCCACGACCTCCGGCATAGCAGTCAGGGCCACTAACCACTAGACCAACAGGCCAGTCAAAAAATGCTGAAATACATACCTATATTTAAACCAAAATGTGTCAATGTAACAACGCCTTTCAAAAAAAGCTGTTACAGCTTTTTCAGCTCAGGATAACTTTCATAACAGACAATGTCATAATACAAAGTCTAATTTATTTATTTTAAAATATAGCCTATGTCATTCAGGAAAGAAAAGCTTTCTATCGGTTAAAAAAATTAGCAATCGAACCAGTAATAACTGTGACGCTGGGAGCGCAATGAAAGGCTTTATATTGTTTTATAGACTGTTATTATATAGTATAGACTGTTATTATATAGTATTAAAGCACTTTCATATATATTTTTTATATAAAATATGTCCTGACTCTTTTACATGACGTCTTCCATGTTATTCATTGAACATCAATCATAACTAAACTTCTTATAACATAAACCTTTAAAGTCTAACATGCCAGTTTTGCAAGTTAATAATAAATTGTGACCTTCATAGTCGTCACAGTACTTTCAGAGATTACCTCCTACAAACAAAAAAAACAAACTTACCTCTTTATAATATTAGTGTTGATACATATAGTGCCATGACCAATGGATGCAAGAAGGACTACAAAACCGGATCATATGCCGACACTTGAGGTGACCAATGTCCAGTAGTGGACGTCTTTCGACTGATATAATGATGATGAAGTGAAATAATAGACCTATCTTTTTTTTGGGGTGGGAAATCATCTAATTATTCCTACCCCTGTAGGTACGTTGTAACCGTCCGGACCGAGCCCAAGTCGTCGACGGCGCGTAGTGATCCACGCGCGCCTCAAGCTGATGTCAACAAAACCGTAGGGGCCCTGCAGGGTCGAATCCTACTGGAGCCATGGGTTGTGTTTGTGCGAAAGAGAACCCCGGGGCCCTGGAACGGAGGCAAAGAAGGAACAGGAGTGGTTTTTAGTCAGTAAAAGTCTGACACGCCCTCCCGCTCCGCCCAAGGGGGAGAGATGTCATTTAATGATTTTCCACCTAAAAAAAACCTCTGTAGGTAGCGGAGAGGGAGATTCAGACTTTTAATGACTAAAACCCACCCATGTTCTCTCAGTTAGCCATTGCATTTCAGGGCCACGGTAGCTCGAACAATGCCGCAGATATGAATCTATTCATAATTGACGAAACAGATTTAAAAAATACCTTTTCTAATTACCACAGATGGTTCGCGATTACACGCTCCCAGCTAAGACGGAGTTCGCTCGCGGTCTGGAGGCGCACCTCGCAACGAGCCTAGACTTCCTCTGGGCGATGAGATCTCCTTCTGCATCGCAAACCAACGCTGTCAAGTTCTTCCGGTACCATCTCACGCAGCTGCCGAACAACGTCGATGAGTTTGATGTGAGTTTTCGCCACCCTACCATCTAGAACTAGAGTAAGAGTGACCTCAAACCAGTTCCCACATTAGATGTCAAGGTCGTATTGCCACATCTTCCTAGGTTGTCCTCTTTGGCGCCATCTATCCTGCACCCAGTTTTGAAGAGGTATTCAAGGGGTCACTGTGCATGCAGCCCTTCTTCAGGGTCTTCATAGACAGTAGCTTTACATTATAATTGATAAGAAATTTTATTTAGTGCTATAATTATTTTACAATGTAATTGATTATAATTGTTTATCTGTTAAAGTTCGTTAACCTAGTTAGATTTCAGTAAAATATAACTACACATATAGTACACAACTGCAGATTTTAATTTCTGTACTTAACAAATATTTTGATGATATTACGACCTGGTATCTCGAAATAGTGATTCTAAGTCTTGATTTGCATTAAAAAAAAAAAATTGTAATATTTTGTTGAAACATTTCAATTTTAGTCCTTTTTCAGGGTTCAGTACTCAAAGGGTATAAACGGACCCTATTGTTAGCAATAGGGGACGGACAGTGAAGTCTTAGGACTTCACTGTCCGTCTGACTGTCACCAGGCTGTATCTCATGAACCGTGATAGCTAGACAGTTGAATTTTTGACAGATGATGTATTTCTGTTGCCGCTATAACAATAAATACTAAAAACAGAATTAAATAAATATTTAAGTTGGGCTCCCATACAGTAAACGTGATTTTTTTGCCGGTTTTTGCTCGATATTAATATTGTACGGAACCCTTCATGTGCGAGTCTTGACTTCCATTTGACCAGTCTGTTTTATAATAATTTTAATTTTGTTAAATGTATTCCACAGGCAAAGAAGACGCTACAAGAAGAAATAGACCGGTACATTAGAGAACAAATCGATATGGCGGGCGAAGCGATCAGTATAACTGTGCGCAACAAAATATCTGATGGAGATAATATTCTCACTTATGGATGGTAAGTAATTTTTCCTTTACAAATTGTAACAACCTGTTAACATTAAAATCCGAACCTCTTTTCTACAAGTCAGTTTAAATAGAAGAGTGAATAAGTACATCCATTTCCTTATTTATGGTATAATAGTTTTCATTTTTAGGGTTCCGTGCCCGAAGGATAAAAACGAGACCCTATTGCTAAGACTCCACTGTCCGACTGTCTGTCACCAGACTATCCGTATCAGCAAGACGGTTGAAATTATGATTATATTGAAATATACAGATAATGTATTTCTGTTGCCGCTTTATCAACAAATACTAAAAATAGAATAAAATAAATTGTGTAAAAAAAAAAGTTTTATTTATTGGAAAGGAACTCTTCGTACGCGAGTCCGAGTCGCACTTGGTCGATTTTCATTTTTTTAATTATATCCCCATCTCATTACTATGACAATTCATCACAGTTCATCACTAATCGAGCGTATCCTCCGCGACGCGTGGTCATCCGGCCTCAAGTTCAGGACCATAGTCGTCGGCAACCGAGTTCAAACCTCCGCCACACAGATGCTGCGCCGCCTGGTCGCGCTCGGCCTGCCGTGCACCTACGTCGACATCACCTCGCTCTCCTTCGTCATGCGCACGGTGAGTGACGAGTGACGCCACACAGATGCTGCGCCGCCTGGTCGCGCTCGGCCTGCCGTGCACCTACGTCGACATCACCTCGCTCTCCTTCGTCATGCGCACGGTGAGTGACGAGTGACGCCACACAGATGCTGCGCCGCCTGGTCGCGCTCGGCCTGCCGTGCACCTACGTCGACATCACCTCGCTCTCCTTCGTCATGCGCACGGTGAGTGACGAGTGACGCCACACAGATGCTGCGCCGCCTGGTCGCGCTCGGCCTGCCGTGCACCTACGTCGACATCACCTCGCTCTCCTTCGTCATGCGCACGGTGAGTGACGAGTGACGCCACACAGATGCTGCGCCGCCTGGTCGCGCTCGGCCTGCCGTGCACCTACGTCGACATCACCTCGCTCTCCTTCGTCATGCGCACGGTGAGTGACGAGTGACGCCACACAGATGCTGCGCCGCCTGGTCGCGCTCGGCCTGCCGTGCACCTACGTCGACATCACCTCGCTCTCCTTCGTCATGCGCACGGTGAGTGACGAGTGACGCCACACAGATGCTGCGCCGCCTGGTCGCGCTCGGCCTGCCGTGCACCTACGTCGACATCACCTCGCTCTCCTTCGTCATGCGCACGGTGAGTGACGAGTGACGCCACACAGATGCTGCGCCGGCTGGTCGCGCTCGGCCTGCCGTGCACCTACGTCGACATCACCTCGCTCTCCTTCGTCATGCGCACGGTGAGTGACGAGTGACGCCACACAGATGCTGCGCCGCCTGGTCGCGCTCGGCCTGCCGTGCACCTACGTCGACATCACCTCGCTCTCCTTCGTCATGCGCACGGTGAGTGACGAGTGACGCCACACAGATGCTGCGCCGCCTGGTCGCGCTCGGCCTGCCGTGCACCTACGTCGACATCACCTCGCTCTCCTTCGTCATGCGCACGGTGAGTGACGAGTGACGCCACACAGATGCTGCGCCGCCTGGTCGCGCTCGGCCTGCCGTGCACCTACGTCGACATCACCTCGCTCTCCTTCGTCATGCGCACGGTGAGTGACGAGTGACGCCACACAGATGCTGCGCCGCCTGGTCGCGCTCGGCCTGCCGTGCACCTACGTCGACATCACCTCGCTCTCCTTCGTCATGCGCACGGTGAGTGACGAGTGACGCCACACAGATGCTGCGCCGCCTGGTCGCGCTCGGCCTGCCGTGCACCTACGTCGACATCACCTCGCTCTCCTTCGTCATGCGCACGGTGAGTGACGAGTGACGCCACACAGATGCTGCGCCGGCTGGTCGCGCTCGGCCTGCCGTGCACCTACGTCGACATCACCTCGCTCTCCTTCGTCATGCGCACGGTGAGTGACGAGTGACGCCACACAGATGCTGCGCCGCCTGGTCGCGCTCGGCCTGCCGTGCACCTACGTCGACATCACCTCGCTCTCCTTCGTCATGCGCACAGTGAGTGACGAGTGACGCCCACACAGATGCTGCGCCGCCTGGTCGCGCTCGGCCTGCCGTGCACCTACGTCGACATCACCTCGCTCTCCTTCGTCATGCGCACGGTGAGTGACGCCACACGTTAGATCTATCTCGCGAGATTGTAACATGTCTTTTCAGGAGAATATCATTTGATTTGTAAACCTGATGAGCTGCCTTCCTCAGACCAGCAAGGTAGTGCTGGGCGCGAGCGCGCTGCTGGTGAACGGCTCGGTGCTGGGCGCGCTGGGCACGGCGCAGGTGGCGCTGGCGGCGCGCGCGCACAACGTGCCCGTGCTCGTCGCCTGCGAGACGCACAAGTTCTCCGAGCGCGTGCAGACTGACGCCTTCGTCTATAACGAGATCGGTATGTGTGTCTTATGCAGTAGCGTAGCTAAGCGTGGTCGAAGCGGCCACTCGCCTCGGCCTCGCACTCTAAGGAGCCTCGCGCAAGTAAGGGCTCTTTAAGAACTAGGTTTTTTTTTATAACTTATAGGCTCGCATTTTCAGCTGATGGTAGTAAGTGACGAAGTGGTCGAACACTGGATTGGGACAGTCGCTGTGTCGTTTTTAACCGACTTTTAAAGTCTGTTAAAAACGACACGAAAAAAGGAGGAAGTTCTTAATTCGGTTGTATTTTTTATCATCATTAGTGATTTTGGTATTTTTATCGAGAACTTAAGCATTTATAGTCAAAAAGTAACATTTCATGAAGTGGAAATGATGAAGAAGACCAGGAATGGCCAACGGAACTTTACCCTCACATAGATATCACAATGATGATATCACAATGTTAGTGTGTTCCTCTGTGGCCGTACCACAGTATAGTACTCAGATGCTATAGTTCGAAATAATACCTACCTAAAGTCTACTTTCATCGGAATATATATATTTTTTTAGTACCTCAAGAGATATCTTTTTAATTAACAATTTATGTGGTCCGGCCGCCAGGCAGTGCTCTCTGGCCGCGCCACCTCAAATTAAATAGAGTATAATGAACTATTAATAAATCAATATCCCGAAAAAAACTACCTAAAGAGTACCTTGCATACGACAAATATGGTCCAATAAACCCCTTTAGTTAAGAAGTTATTGGTCTTAGGGTGTGGTCCGGCTGGAAGGTATACTCTGCAGCAAGTCAATTTTGCAATATTTAATATTAACTATCCATAAATCATTATATAATAGTACCTTTTCTCTACTCTTCGTTGATACTTTTTTCTCTCAAGAAACTATTCATTTTGATTAATTAATCTTTAAAGTATGTGGCGCGGCTAGGGAGGATTACTTTCAGCAAATATAACGAAATATGCTTTATTTCTTTATGCCAACGAAAACTGCATAATAAGTACTTTATAAAAAGACCTGGACTTCATCTATAAACTTTTATTTTTATTACCAACAATGATTTTGAAAAAGGTGCACTTTTTGGTTTTTGTTTACCTATCTACCTAAGAATAGGTAGTTAATTTGACGAAGTAAGTGAAAATTTTGGTTTAAAATAAACAATAACTATACGAATAACAAATATATTTTCATAATCAAATAATAACAATTGTTAATACAAGGAATTGTAAATGACGGAAAAGTGTTTTAAATAACAAACTAAAGTCAATAGATTGAATTTAAACATTTAACAATAACGATGAAAAAAAGAATGTACCAAAACCGCGTATTAAAAATATAGCATAGTCGGCCTTATAATGTTCCCACTGTTGGGACTCAGGCCTCCTCTCTAGGAGAGGGAATGGGCCGTAATCCACCACGCGGGCCCAGTGCGGGTTGGTGGATGTCACATGTCTTCGAATTTTTGGTTCTAGGACATGCCGGTTTCCTCACGATGTTTTCCTTCACCGTTTTGAGAGCAGTGGTGATGAAATAAATTACACAAAGTAATGCACCTGGCTGGGTTTGAACCCGCGACCTACAACTCGTAAGTCGGGGCCGTTACCACTCGGCCACCACTGCTCACCTAAAAACCATCCCAAACCACCTGCTCATTAAAAATATAGTCAATCAGTATTACGAATAAAGGAGTTTTGAAGTTATTTTCCAACTTTAAAATGCAAGGCCTAAATTAAAAATAAACATTTTGATAAAAATAAGTTATAATTTACAATTTTGCGTATAAAATACAATGAACATTCATTTGCTGGTTTTTAGTCCTCGTAACTTTAGTACTTAGATCATCATGTTTCCCAAGTATCATCCAGACGCTTGCAGTGAGCGACGTAATGGCAAATATTTGGTAAATACTCAATCACTGACAACAGTGTAAATAATTTTCCTTGTAATGTCATAGTGTCTGGAATGTCATTTAAATCAACGCCTAAATCAATTTCAAATATAGTTCATTCATTTTCAAATATAGACAAAATTAGTTCATTCAGTGGCATGTACGAACATACTCGTTGAGATGTGGAGTTGTTCTGACTGCATTGTGTATTTGTGCATCGTTTTTTCGATATAACTATAGGAATATCTTTTAATAAAATTTTGTCTAAAACAAAAGTAATATTCGACATACAGTTTATGATCGTCAAGACATTTGTGATTGTTTTGTCAAAATAATATTTGTTTATAATATTGGCTTGTATGCTGTATAAATTTATGGGATCTTTATTAGCAAGAGCCTTACGTCTAAATTTATACAGCATACACTCACATACAAATTAACTACCTATTCTTAGGTAGATAGGTAAACAAAAACCAAAAAGTGCACCTTTTTCAAAATCATTGTTGGTAATAAAAATAAAAGTTTATAGATGAAGTCCAGGTCTTTTTATAAAGTACTTATTATGCAGTTTTCGTTGGCATAAAGAAATAAAGCATATTTCGTTATATTTGCTGAAAGTAATCCTCCCTAGCCGCGCCACATACTTTAAAGATTAATTAATCAAAATGAATAGTTTCTTGAGAGAAAAAAGTATCAAAGAAGAGTAGAGAAAAGGTACTATTATATAATGATTTATGGATAGTTAATATTAAATATTGCAAAATTGACTTGCTGCAGAGTATACCTTCCAGCCGGACCACACCCTAAGACCAATAACTTCTTAACTAAAGGGGTATATTGGACCATATTTGTCGTATGCAAGGTACTCTTTAGGTAGTTTTTTTCGGGATATTGATTTATTAATAGTTCATTATACTCTATTTAATTTGAGGTGGCGCGGCCAGAGAGCACTGCCTGGCGGCCGGACCACATAAATTGTTAATTAAAAAGATATCTCTTGAGGTACTAAAAAAATATATATATTCCGATGAAAGTAGACTTTAGGTAGGTATTATTTCGAACTACAGCATCTGAGTACTAAACTGTGGTCCGGCCACAGAGGAACACACCAATGTTAAGTAACTATGAAAATACAAATAAATAAATGGTTCTGAATAGTTGAAAATGGTATCATCGAAGTGATCTGATGATGATGAAGCCGGAAGGTAGGCACAGGAACTCCGTAATTAATCAATGTGTCCTAGCCGTACGTGTTTGGGGTTATTAGAATTGTCATGAGATGCACTTTGGCTATAAGGTACTATCAAACTGATCTGATGATGTAGCCGGGAGGTGGATGGGAACTTTGTTATAGAAATTAATGTATACTAGCAGTGTTTGGGTTAATTAGAATAGTCATGAGAAATAGGTACTCTGTCTATAAGTGTCTCACAACTAAAAAGTGTGAAATAAAAACATTTTACAAAAAAACATAACCATCTTCACTACAAAAAAAAATAAAACACTAACGATCAAAATAACTTTAATTTCGGAAGTCGGTGTTAAATAACAAGCAAACAATACCAGAAACACTGACTTCCGAAATTGTTTTGTTTTTGTAGTGAAATCGGTTATTAAGACCTCGCTGATGCGCCTTCGCCCACGTCTAAATTAGTTTAAGCTACGCCTCTTGTCTTATCTTTGTGGTCTGGTTTCCGCACTTGGCACTGGAAACGCAGAACATGAATGTCAATTTTGGCCATTTTATTTTTGCTACAGTAATATGAAGAGATGTACGATGTACAAATGAAAATGTTAACCGATAATACAATGTTTTTATAATGTATACAGGGTGTCTTTGACATCGACGCACAAACGTATACCATGGATCCAGTACATGAGTCTGGACCCCCAGTGGTGAAATTTTTTGTCGGATTCTTCCTATAAAAAAAAAATCTTTACGTTTTTTTTTAATTTAAACTGTATCAAATCGTTATTCTAACATTTTTAGTGAAAAACATGAATGAAAACTTTTAAAATCAGTAATGTCATCGAGGTTGATTATAATAACGATTTTATCTACCACAATGACTTTTTAATTTAAAAAAATTTTTTCTTTGTTTTCGTTTTTACTAAAAATATCATCGGGGTTGGTTAGAATAACGATTTTACACAGTTTAAATTTAAAAAAGGGCAGTTTTTTTTTTAAATTAGGAAAAAGCCGACGAAAATTTCCACCACTGGAGGTCCATCTGTACTGGATCCGTGGTAGGTATTCGTTAGTGCGTCTTTTCAAAGACACCGTGTATACACATATTTTGGTGTACTTTGCGATTCTACGCATAATAAAACTAGAGTAGGATCAACATAGGAATGGATCTTTGGGACGCTCACGCTTCTGGCGTTAGTCCTTGGTGAACCATTATGCGTCTTTTCAGTTTGCTCATGGCGTCTATGAGAAAATTAGGTGCTCCCAAGATTCGTGTTCTTATTTCACTGACGGCTGTGTGCTTGGTGTTTTGATACTCTGCGTTTTTTTGTTTGTATTTTATTTTTTAATTTATTAATCTCTGAAAGTAATGGTCCGATTGCAAATTTTTTTTCATCGATATAAAGCTGCTTTATTCCTGAGTGACATAGGCTATATTTTATGTACGCGAGCGAAGCCGCGGGCAAAAGCTAGTTCTTGTACAAATAGCTACAAGGTGAATCTGGGGTTCAAATAGGCTCAATGACTATTGGGGAAGGGTAGCATAAATAAGGAATACATACTTGCAATACCTTGGGAGATGCCATTGCTTACCAATGAGACCGTATCAATATTAAAAAAAATAACTACTGTTTTTATTTAAGATTTATGGAAAATAGTGGTACATAACATAAGCAAACACAATGCCACAAAGTGTTCTCAATCAGTCAAGCATAGCTCTAAAATTGCAGTACAAAATATCAGGTGGTAAAAATAGAACACAAATACGAAAATAAATCTGCACAGTAGCGCCAGTTTATGCCAAGCCCTGGACGTGACCACCCTCAGAGTGTAGTTGCATCCAGTGTCGCCATATCGGGGAGTCCCAGCGACCCAGGAAGACGCTCAGAAGGCTGTTCGAGCTGGCCCGCATGTGCTTCTCAGAAACGCACAACGCATCCGCATGATGACATGAAACCATCCACGCTTTTCGCTGCAAACAATGCTGAAAAATGACCATATCTGTTCACTACATCCGTGTTACTTTTATCCAGGCGATCCTGACGACCTAATCGACAAATCAGACGAGAACTCGCCTCTGAAAGACTGGCGGTCGAACCCCAACCTGACTCCGTTGAACCTGACCTATGACGTCACGCCACCGAGTCTCGTCACCGCCGTGGTCACCGAACTAGCCATCCTGCCTTGCACCAGTGCACCTGTTGTACTGAGATTTAAATTATCAGAGTATGGAGTGTAAATAAATAAATGATTATTTATATAAAAGTGTTATTTGATAATGACCTTTTTTTGGGGGTATTTGTAATATGACTGGATTTCATACAATTTATACTCCATTCGCGTTAAGATTAGACATTTAGACCAACGTTTTTTATTGTCCTATCAACCGATTTTGACATCTATTCCATAGATTTAAGGATGGCAATAAAAGCAAAAAAATGTTTCTGATACCAACTATTTACTGCAGCCGCCATTTATCATGCCACCAATGCAATAAAAGCCAAAATTGGTTGAATGGACAGTATAAAAGGTCTTAATGTGAATAAAGTATTGTCTATTACTGTTGTACACAGTATGCAAATTATGAAAAGTATACAACAGAGTTGTGGTTAATAAATTTATTGGAACTGGACTGCACTGAGTAGACATAAAAGTACTTGTAAAGATAAGGTTTTCATTTGATTTTGTTCTAGAATCTGCTAGCAAGATTACTGAAGTAAATATTTTACTCTGTAATGTTGTGTTGCTGTTGTTGATCCATGTTATGTTACCATGACAATAATATACTGAATTAGCAGATTGTCTGCTTGTTGCTGGTTGCATTCATTGAATTTTGCAGCCAAAATTGATCAAAACCATTAGTGATGACCTATAACCCTCTCTAGTCTGTGGTGATGACCTAATTCTCAAGCAATTCCAATTGTTTATTTATTTATTATTAGGTGTTTCCACAATAAGTATGCTATTACATTATACTTTGTTCATTAGCAACTTATGTCTAAGCGCTTTCAAATTAACATGAAAATATCATTTTTTAATGCTGTTATGAAACTATTAGAAACCTTCCCTGTGCCTATAAAAGTTTTAGATTCAGGATAATAAAATGTGCTCAAATTACCAATATGTATCATAATATTGTAAATAATTAATTGCATGTTTGGATACCTACAGATTAAAATATTTTGTTTGTAGATTTTCTTTTATTTATCTTTACCTCCCATTAAACTTGAAGCCTCTAACAATAAATCCTACTTTTATAATTAAAATAAACCATTTATAAAAATTTCAATAAAACCACATTATAATTAAAAATCACTTGTATTCAGCACATAACATTGCATCACCATAAAAATGCACAAGAAACTAGATGTGTAATAATTAAAACATTAATGAAATATATTAGTGATATTTATAAAGTTAATCTTTATGATGGTGTTCAGCCTTATGAATAGAGAAATCTAATCTTACATAAATAATTACACAAAGGAATAGGGCATAAAGGAACCCTACAACAAGTAGTGGCTCCTGCAACATCAGGAGACGAGGGAATGTATAGCGCAGCTGGAAATCTTGAATGTGATTTTCAACAATGTTCTTCTTGGTGAATGAGATGACAGGACGACCTTTAGTGTCTAGATACGTGTAGTGAAGGCTGTCAGGCAGTCTGGTCACAGGATAAGGTAGGTTTACTTTCACACTAGTTGAACCTTCAGGCAAAATGATCTTGGTGACCACCTCATCAACTTGCATGTCATCAAAGATATGATCAATGACCCTCATCTTCAACAGGTAATCATTGCCAGACTGGTACAAGTATTCATAGCTGGGGACATTGTATCCAAGTGTGTAATGAGTTCTCCATCCTCCAAACAGAGGGTATCTTGGTCTGAGATCCAGCTCCACAGAATCTTTCTTCACTTTCATGTTAGAGGTAGAGATGTTTCCATTTGTGTCTCTGTAGTACACATCTGAGGCAGATGCAGGCAGCAGAGTCTTATAAGACCTGACACTAGCAGGCCCACTGTGATGGTCCTGTTGGTAGTCATAGCGAGAGAAAGGTCCCTTTAGCTTGGCACCAGTGTGCTCAATCTCGACAACCTCCTCGACGGCGATGTTGCCCCAGTGGGAGACTTCGATCAGACGCTCGATACGTGTGACAGTCAGGAAGGGTGAATTGTTTTTGTAATGAATTACTAATTCCTTCTCACTGAAAGGTTTCACAGCAGGATATGGCCCATACTGGAACCCACCGTCTTGCTGAGTGAACGGCTTTACTTTCGTGAAAGTTTCCACACTCTTTGTATTCAGAATAACATTTGTTTTCTGAGATGTGACATAGTATGGCGTATACGTGTACAAGTTCCCGATGTATTTCACTAGTTGGTCTTCCTGTTGTGTAATGGCCGTAGGGAATGGAAGAAGAGCCTTAGTAAACACGGATTCTACCGAGAATAGCGATGTTGAGCCCGCGTTCAGTGCATCTTTGAGCTCCACACGCCAGAACCTCACGTAGTCATATCCACTCACTGTAGTCTCGACGAGACGTAAATCTTTGTTGTTGCTGTCCTTGGCACCAACGAATGCAACGTTATTCTTAGCAGAACTTTCAACTGCTATCAAGAAATTCTTTACCGGTGTACCCCCTGTGTTCTCCAAGGTTAGTTTCGATGAAATTTTCACGAGTTGAGATGATATATCTATTGTTCGGTCGACATTTTTAAATCTTACATCACTAGATATCGTGTCGACGTTGACACTCTCACATTTTATTACGATGAAAAGAAGAAATATAAAAGAAAACCGAAATTTAGCCATCGCCGGCAACATCTTTATTTTTGACATTTGACAACGCAATAACCGGAAGTACACGCCATCAATTGAAACGGAAACGCCTTTAGTTATGGCCATTCGTCTCTATGGTTTTACCCGTTGATACTTTTAGTCGAGTTTTGTTGGACGACACTAGTGATCGCTACTATAAATTTATAACCACAGACTCGTTGCTTTATGGTTTTGGACTTATGTTGTCATAAAATAAAAGGCCCGTTTTGACATCTGTCAAAACAAATACTTAAATACGCAAAAAGAATACTCGCAATATATTCCATCCTATTATTTAGCGAGCCAAAAATGTGTATGTATTTTTTTAAAACACTACAAAAAACAATAATTATGTACAATGCGTTCCAATTAAGAATAGGATCAATTGCCATGTTGTGACGTCACGTCATGCTGTCAAATCGAAGAATAAATTATGTTGAGCAAAACAAGATTTTTTTTAATTTAATTTATTTACGAACTGTGAACGGAAAAGTTTAATCAGAATCCAGTTCTTCACTTTTGCTCATCTCTGAGTTATTCAATTTTGCCCATTTTCTTGCGACAGTATGACGTGACGTCACAACATGGCAATCGATCCTATTCTGATTTGGAACGCATTTTAATTAATTATTATTTTATTGTTTCTTTCAGTTTCGTTCCAAGTTACATTCTAGGGCATTTCTCAAACGTCAAAACAGGCCTTTTATTTATTAACGAGTTTAGGGTTATTTTAATTTCATTCGTTCAAATAAAAAAAAAAACTGTTATCTGTCGGTCAGTCGGTCACTTTCATTCGTATAGACGGAGATTTCATCCATTCACAATACGTATAAATTACTCATTCATTTTATAATCTTTCTTCTTCGTTCCCGTTCGTTTCGTTTACTTTTTATTTCATTTCATAGAATAATGTCGTGTGCTGGTAAATAGACCGAATAGAAGTAATTTTTTTTGTGAAACTTGCTGATTCAAAGCCTTCTTCAATAAAAAAAAAGGAAATTTCCCGTCATTGGTTTGACAAGTGCATTTACTGTGAAAATACGACGTTCCGGTAGAGAACTTGTTGCAGTTCCTCTGGACGTGTCCAATTGGTAATTTGTGGTGCTCCCTGCAGGAAGTCGAGATTTATCGAAGATGATAAGTCTATTAGTTCGCACGAGCCTTGCGCTACTTGGTAAGTGGATGATTGATATTTATTTAATTTAGAAATATGGAATTTACCGTAAGTTCTACTCATAATAAAATTCTTAGAACTCTAAAATTAACAAGTCTCTCGTCGGATCAATCAAAATTCGAACTGTGATCCAACATAGATCATAGATGTTCACCCTAGTTTTGACCTCTGTTTGCTATGAATAAAATATTAATGTACGATTTTCATATTGTTTTAGTTTTCAACTTATTGCTGTCACCGGCTGCTGCTTCTCGGAGCATGGACAGCTATCATAAAAGTTACAATGAAATAAGCTATCCTAAGACAACTGCTGGACCTCCATCACAACATACTACGCGAAGAGGTTTGGGAATCTCAGCCTGGGGCATTGTAATCTTAGTTGTGGCATTAATCTTGCTTGGAATGGGAGTCTACTATTTTTCAATTTGTTATGATATTTGCCGACCAAACAAGAACAAGTATGACAAAATGGGGATGCCAACTATGGCATAATGTTATTTTGTAAAGCCCTGTGATTAGATATGTCTAAAGAGTTCAGAAAACTCAGATAAATGATTTTTGTAATGTTTGAGTGTTTGATACCAAGTGCAAGGTATATTTATACTGCTGCTTTTAGCATTCTAGCTATAATGCATTTATTGTATGAATATTATTGTGTAAAAAAAATTACCATAAGTACCTTTATAGGTATAACGACTGAATGTTGTCTCGAACAAAGGGAACAATAAAATATAACATTCCCACATATCATAATAAATAAGTAAATGAGAGATGGTCACATTTTTGAATATGTGTATGAATGGGGCCTTAGAATGTTTGTAGCAGATTGAGGAAAATAAGCATAGAGAGGTTTTATAAGGTTATGACCTACATTTATAATTTTACATAAACATTGTGTCATTTTAAACTTTTTAAATAAATTTTTGGGTGCTACATGCTTTGGAAAATATTTAAAGGCTTTATGATTGTAAAAAGACTAATTTTTGGACCAATTAAAATGAAATGAAAACAAAAACATTTACATTTTTGTAGTAAATTAAGTTATATGGTATTTATTTATAAAATGAACTTTTTATGTGTTCATTAATTAGTGGTATTAACATAATTAAGTCATTTAAACAAAGTCTCACAAGTGGTAGTAATTAGCAGGCTAATCAACAATAGGAATTACCTCATAAGACAGAAATAGGTGCCATACAAAAAACAAATCACTAGTTTTCCTTATTGTCAGTGTGACACAATACATGTAACCTACCTCCATTTGAGAAGTTTCTCCATATATTTTTGAAACCATTACCTACTCATCATGCTTATACTCATCTGCATTAACTTGTTGATAAAGGTAATGCTGATAAAAGATAAACCATTAATGTAGTTATTTACCATAAAATTCATTGTAATTTCAAAATGTTCCTGCTAATGAAGCTTGTAAAAAGTAATACTCATTAGATTACTAAACAAACTAGAACTTCCATTATACATCATCTTATCTATCAACATCTAATCTGCTAATGTATTTAACTTTTTAATAGTTAAAACAACTAATAGTTGAATGATATGATGATGATGATGATGCCTGTCTGTGATGACGATTTCGGACATAGCGACCGCATTCCTTGTCTCCTTATGGTGGTTGTGGTTTCAAATGTGCTGCTCTGTTATGGGCCCTCATGTGACTTTTATATCCAATTTTGGCTGAAAGACTCTGAGCACAGAATGGACATGTAAGAACAGCATTGACAATAATTATGATAAATTATAGCTGTTGGTGGTCTAGCTTTGAGGTCGTCGCGTTTTTGGTCTAATCCAACCTCCCTATACATAATGATTATGCTATGGTAACACTGTTCATAGTCGGATGCAAATAATCTATTTAGGTAATTGTTCAAAAGGAATGAATGTACCACATTGTACAATTAGACTAATTATGTTATAAATAACTGTCGCCTCCGGCCTCACCCTAATTAAACCTTTTATCAGCATAATCCAACATGATACTGTCCACCCGTCTATACATAAGACTGTACACACTAGAAATGTATTTAGGTTTAGTTTCGTATTCATTATGTTCAAAACCAATGCTCAAATAAATATTGTTACAATAAAACAAGTTTTTTTTTTATATCTTCGTGGACATTGGTTCTGGTTACTTGAAATTATCTTATCTTATAAAAGTTTTAACTCCTGTTATTTTTGGGGCAAGTAAACAGACTAAAATGAGTCATTTTCGTGAAGTGATTGATGACTGACTGTGGTACTATCTAATACCTGTCGGTGTTTTAAATAAAGATTTATTACCATGCTTTGTTTCCTGTTATCGAATGTACCCATGCGAGTAGAATAATAATGATGGTAAGTACCTATGCCTTTCGTGGCGATTCTAATGGCTCGTTTATTTCGAAGTTAACATAGACACACATCTATACAATAAAATTGGAGTGTCTGTAATATCAAAATAACATTTTAAAGTACATTCAATACCTATAACAAAAAACATTTTTTGAAATTTTTGTCTGTCTGTTCTGGTTAATCTCCGAAACGGCTCGACCGATTTTGACGAGACTCGCAGGTAGGCAGCTGATGTTCTATATGGTAAATTCGAATACTTTTATTTTAGGAAAAGGAACGAGGGTACCGCGCAAAAAAAAAAAACTTTAAATTGTGACCAATGGCCTTCCTCGATAAATGGTTTATCCAACACTACATGATTTTTGCAATACGTACCAGTAGTTCTCGAGATTAGCGCGTTCAACCAAGCAGACTCTTCAACTCGTATAATATTAGTAAGTAGGTACTTACTTATAGATCTTGAAACTACTTTGGGGCTCTAGCAACCCTAAATGTTTTTATTTTAAGGTTTCCCTTTTCTAAATTGTAATCTTGGTGTACAATAAAATATGTTTAAATAAGTGGGAGTGCTTGGGAGCGAGTGTCGAAAACAAAGAATACCGAAGGCAGTCAGCAAAACGATAACCCTACCACAATAAGTTAATGCTACACGGTCTAATGCGAGGACAACCTCAGAAAAACCCAAAAGAAGTGGCCTTGTGTCAATATTAAAGTAAATAGTCTAGTATGGTGAATTGCGAACTCGACGGTGAATTACCAAGGTCGTCGTGAGGTCGAATACCATCCCAATCTAACTATCCATATCATAACGAACTGAATTTTAATAGAAAAACATTGACATTGTATATAAGCCTCGCCCTTAATTCATTCCAGTAGCCCGTAGTAACATTTAATTATTGAACCTAGCGAAACAGATAGCAGTTGTTACTATAATTCAACAGCTTATTTGCATTAATTTTAATGAATGTATAGGTAGGTAGGTAACCTACCTACCTACTAATATAAGGAGGAAAGATATGTATTTTTGTTTGTAATAAATAAACTCAAAACTACTGGACTGATTTTAAAAATTCTTTCTCCAGTAGAAGGCACTTTATCACTGAGCAACATAGTCATATATTTTTTTTTACTTGCACGAGGGCGAAGGCGTTAGCAGTAACTAGTAATTCATATTCCTTCTTGACTGTAGTACAAAAAAACAAAAAACACTCGAGTTAAGTTTAGTGATAACAAGTGCAATAAAGACGTTGCTAGCCTCTCAATGCCAGATGTAATCTTACTGCGGTAACAGCTTTTGTGATAATAAAAAATTAGGTTAAAACACTAGAACGTGTTACTTGAGTAGGTAATTCATAAATCTTATTGTGGCAAACTATTATCCTTAACCAAACAGGTATTTTGTGTCATACCTGTTTTCTCGGAAGTGGATATTTGCATATAAGCCTTGAAAAAACCTAGATACGATATTTAAGTTATGCGCACGATTGTACCTAATTTAAATCATTTGTGTAATGTTATTCAACTGATAGGAATCGAATACCATGGAAAATCGACGAAACCTTTTCAATAAACAACATTTTCATTTGTCACAATGCTAGTTTCCAGTTTGCATACAATAGGAGGTACATTTTAGCATCACTATTCAATAAATAGGTCGCTATTATCCTCAATCTGGTTGTTGTTTACTACTTGACTGCTCCAAAAGGAGGATTATTTTATTTTAGTAATTGTTTTTCCCATAAGCAATTCTATAGACGGATATTCCATTATAAATTATATGCAAGCTGGGATTTAAGGAAGGTGAAGTTTGTATGAAAATGAAACAAGTCATACCTTATTTGTATTATATTAAAAATTTATTAGCGATTTCACAATTCATAAAATTATCCAAAATTTCTCCTCACAACGATAAATGCTTACCAAAATTAAAAAAAAAATATTGGAAGAATGGTAAACAGCTAATGTACACTCCAATTAACATCTAATTCAACTAAAATTAAGTATCAGTTGCGCGAATCACTAGTTTTTGTTGTATCATCAAAACTCATCGAATGAATTACATATTTATAAATTACAATGATTCAAAAACATCAGTCGTAAGCTCTCTCGAGCCGAGCTCAAAAACTTGCGAGACATTGCTTATTTATAGTTCTAAATTGTGATACTCAAATAGGTTAAAATATCTCAGAAAATAAATGTTTTAATTAGATAAATAGTATGGTGGAGTTAGCCCGTCGTCCTGTAATAAAATGACTGCATAATTAAGCTATGCCATGTATTGGATAGTTAGGTATACAAGTTACTGGCTCGGTGGAAATAAATATAGTTACAGGTAAATGCTGGAACCCGTGTTATCACTGTCGCGATCTTATCATTATTATAATAAGAGGTTTTTGATATGATTCACACTGAAGCATCATTCAGAATATGGCAGAGACACTTAACCATTGGTTCATAAAGTCTATGCTGCAGAAAGTACTGCTGCTTATAATTCATCCTTCTCAAGGTCGACGTCGGAGAGGTCAATGTCCTCTTCTTGTGGCAGTTCGCCGTCTTTGCCGTCCCAGGCGTCGGTGGACGCGATCTTGGGCATCTCTGCGCCTTTCACTGGGGCAGTCTGTCCACGGCCGAAGGATAAGTCCCTGAAAAGATGGTTTGTTTGAATTTATTTGTTGATAGCGGCAGTTAATTTTCTGGTAATACAAATCTACATTTTTTAGGAAGGGCATAGTTAGTGATGATTTGCGTTTCTTGCAAGAGTTTTCTCGTCCATAATGACCATAATTAAAATGTATTTATGATGATATCATTCTAAAAACGATATAGTTCCTAATTTATAAATCATATAACTACTGTTATAACATAATTTCATAAAAACTTTTTAATTTATTGAAGAAAAAAAAAACGCAAATTGTCGCTTACGATGTTTTTCTGAAAAGGCTCTATATAATTTTTCGTGATATAGAAATATAATGTTGCAGGTGTAACAAATTAAACTGATAAGATCAAAATGACATTCGCAATAAATAAAAATCGATATCTTGATAACGGCTATGTTGAAAGGCAAGACCTAGGTGTGTCTTTTGGGAAACACATTAGACACTGTGATGAATGGAAATTATAATGAAATACATGAGGAAATATTCAACAGCTTCTTACGCGTCACACAACAGCCTTATTACGTCGTGAATGTGAATCATAACGTCAGAAATTCCACTAATATAACAAAAAAAAGACGAGTTGTTTGGCGGGATTTTCCGAGGCCATGGATTGAGGTGTTTTTTTATAGAAATAGCTTATGAGCCAGATGAGTGACGTAGGTAACTTTTACCCGACTGCACTCAGTAAAGGTAGGGTTATATTTTTACCTGAAAAAATGCTTGGCGACTTTGGGATAGATCATGGAAGTAAAGCCGTAACATAAAACTACTAGTGTTTTAGTAGTTTTAAGCTACTTAGCGTATCGATGCCAAAATTAGTTTATTTTCAAAATTCAATTTAATTCTTGGCCATTATGGTATTCAGCCACGGTAATGGCGTCCGCTGACGCTCTCATTAGATCTTTACGTGAACAGGTAACAAGGCAAGTGACGCAAGATGGAAGGTGGGATATGGTCTGCAGAGAAACGCTGAAGATTGGAACCATCCGAGAGCCCCCAACTGTGGAGATTGTCTTTGCTGCGGCCGATATGGATGTTGGGACAGATTAATTTACAAACACCACTACTTTCATAGAAGTTTTACCATTCCTTTCGTCTTGCTTGTGTATACCCGTCGGTTGAGACTGGTCATCTCTTAGCTGGCAGTAGCTTATTTCAATTAATATTTTTTGAATTACTCTTTCTTTTTTCATTATTTATTTAAATTGTGCTCACATAATATTAGAAGCGACAAGAAATATGTAACCAAGATTTTTGTAACTCATAACATGATTTTAGAGTGTCCATGGAGTTTCTTGCATGTTCTCCATAGAGATCACTTTTTTGACTGACCGACATTTAGAAATTCAAAAGTGCCTTTAGATGGTTTATTTGAAATAAATGTTTCTGATTTCTGATTATATGTGTGTACCTAACTTGACGCGCAACTCTGTCAAATTGTCAAATACGTGTCCCACGTCACGATAATGAATCGTAAAATATTGGGGGGTCGGATGCGGCAAACTGGGCAACGTTGCAGCATCATGTAGATTGAGTGTTGCGTGTCATGTTGGGGGATATTTTGTCCCCTATCTGGGGTTTTAACTGTTAAATAATGTAAGATAATAGACTCACCTTAAGAACTCATTGATACCAGTCTCGGAGAAGGATCCCCTGAGGGTTGAGAACTTGAGTTTCTTTGCGTTAACGACAGCCATGGCGGGGTAGCCGAAGCCGCCGAGCTCCAAAGATTCTTCTAGAGCAGTCTGTGCACCAGCCTCGGTCCAAACCCATCTGAAATTGAAAACGATTTTTAGAATATATCGCGAATAAACTGTGGCACGTAAACATATATTAATTAGCAAGCGAATTATAAGTACCTAATTAGTTTTTTCCAGCGGCTTCGCCCGCGTGACAAAAAATAATATAAAATGTGCCTAATGCCTATGTTACTCAGTGATAAAGTAGCATTCTATTGGTGAAAGAATTTTGAAAATCGGGTCTGTACTTAGTTCTTGAGATTAATTGTTACAAACAAAAATCCAAATCTTTTCTCTTTACAATGAGTATAAATACTAACAGAATACTTCTTAAATCCCGAAGTCCTGGAACACAAGGCAAATCCTTCTTCGCCTTGTGTTCCAGGACTCCGGGTTTCCGTTTCGGAAGGGCAAGCAAACATAAAGAGCGAAATACACATGCCTGTAGCTGTTACAAAAGTATGCAAGTAGCTAGCATGCCAGTTAATCATAACAAGTTGTGATTGGTGGATACTTGTGAATAGGCATGTGTATTTCGGCCTTAACTCGGCTTAATTCGGTCGAGTACGATGGCAAGCTACATCGCTGCAGGTCAATATAGAGATGGCGTGATAAACTCCTATAATATAAGTCTGGTCTAAAATAGCCTTAGTTAGAGAGTAGCAAAGGCCTTTTAGTAAGAACATTCAGTCTAATAAATAATAATAATAATATTTTATTAGGAAATGTGAAGTACCAAAAAACTGTCACACAATATTCAACACAAAATTTGAACCGTGACTCCTAAACTAGAAAGATCCTGTATTTTAGGAGGCAGCGTCGTCGCATAAACAGTGCGCAAATGATGGCATGTAACTCACCCCCACATCTTGTTCTTGTACTTGTCCCCGAGGCGCGCCAGGATGGCGAGGTAGTCGTTCCGGCACGCCGCGTTGCAGTCCAGGATGTGAGGCAGCACGGACACCACGCACAGCGGCTTGTCGCTGCACGCCTGCATTGACTTCTCGTCGGTAACCTGACGGAGAAAAGGCAAAATTGATCATAAAAAAAAGGTTGACTCATATAATGGCCTGAAGAAGCGCTTCTGTTGAGCATAAGGTCCTCTATGAAGACCTCATACTTTATAAATTAAATTGCTGGCGCTATAATTGGGTCTTTTTGCTTCAGAGTAACCCGCGAAATTCAAATTAACGTAAGTTTTTTGCAATTTGCAGTTAATATCGGATAGTATAGTAACAAAAATCATATTCATGAGTAGCAAAACCATTATCATAACTCTCTAACCTAGAGACAAGGTAAAACGTCAAGTTTTTATACAAATGGCACATTTTAGCTCTTACAATCTCTAAGTTAAATTAGTTAATATTATGTGAACTAGCTTTTGCCCGCGGCTTCGCTCCCGTCAACTGACTACTATATCCTACTCTACCCAACTCTATCCTACTCTACTCTACTAAAAAAAAAAAAAGTATTCTATGTCCGTCTCCTAGTTCTAAGCTACCTCCCCACCAACTTTCAGCCATATCGGTTCAGCCGTTCTTGAGTTATAAATAGTGTAACTAACACGACTTTCTTTTATATAAACATATAGATGGTTATAATAAGTTTAATTGTGTAAATACGTGATACCGCAAATATATATATTTTTTTACCTTACTATTCGATAGGTACTGAACTGCAAATTCCAAAGAATGTACGAAAATTTTAATTTTCGGGCTACCTACCTTACTATCACCTTAAGAATTTCTCAGTAGCAGTTTCAGAATCTGACCAAGTCTCAGAATGAACAATTAAACATAAGTGGCAAAGTTTGAGCGTGCTATACTCTGCTATACCCTTCTCGGGGTAAACCGTGATAGTATTAGTTAATTTTTTGTACCTACTGATTCTCATGGTGTCTTTAGAAGATTAGCATAAAATTTCTGACTATTTTTTTAGTCAGGATAAGTGGAGGGCTACAGTAATATTCGAAGTTACCGTGGCCTTAAACGCGAAAATAGCAAAGTCTGAAGGAGCACAGATGGGTTTTAGTCAGTTAAGGACACGCCCTCTCGCCCCACCCAGAGCGGGAGAAGTTATTTGATGATTTCGCACCTCAAACAGCAAGGTTTATGAGTCAGCATTCGGCGACGTACAGACTGCTCCGTGATTTCTGACTCAGTTATTTTGTTTACAGAATTATGACAGTTCCGATTACACGTTTTTCTTTTCCAATATTACATTACTATGACTCATAGCCGTAAACACTTTATATAATGATAACGTAATAGCAGTCTAACGTCCGATTTCTGAGATAATCTTAACACGAATTTATATTTGATAATGTTATAGGCTTCATATCTTGAGTCATTACGTTTCCGATGAGTTTAAAGCATTTCTTCTTAATAGATAACTAAATCGATATCTATTTACATTTTAGATTTATGAATTGCTATCGTTTACTAACAGGTTATGTGAGAGTCGTGTTTTTGGGTATATTCTCTGGCCATATCTCGTCTTATTCTCTGGCAAGCTTGTGTATTGAATAACTTTAATTTTCGAATGCCTGTCTTGTTTCATCTGTAAGTGAAATATATACTTATACAGTAAGATCTGGTCAATCGGGTCCTGGATATGTGAGAGACACATAAATATGCCAAATATCCTAAATTAACATCCGTCATCACATCATATTAGCATCCCATACGCACAAAGCGTTTTAAGAACACGTTTATTGTGCGTACAGCCAAGGAGTAGAATTCCTTGCCGGAGTCTGTGTTCCCTGATAGCTACAACTTAGGGGTCTTTAAGTCAAGAGTGAATAGGTTACTTCTAGACAAGCGTGCTCCATCGTCGACCACATCATCGCTTACCATCAGGTGAGATGGTGGTCAAACGCGAGCCGACCATTAATAATAAAAAAAATAAAAATGAAAAGAAAAAGCTTAGGTCCTATGAGCTTCCAGTTATCCAGGTTTTACATTAAAGCAATAGCGAAGTTTTTAGTATGTTCGAAACAAAATCAGGGATAATTTATCTGAATAAGTATTGTCTTTTAAAATGCAACTTAGGTTCTAGACGTGTTATTGTATCGGCGACAGCGATTGCCCATATAACAAATATTTGTATGGGCTGCAGATATAGTTGTTCCGGGTCTGGGTGTCTTCCCCACACACGCAGAACACACGACAAAAATGAAAACGACAGGAGTCGACCTTACCCGAACGAGCGTTACATAGCCGAGCGTGACGGCTCAGTCTCATTCAATACCCACTAAAAAGTGGTCAGCGAAAGAAATTTTCACTTCAAAAATTGACTCGTGACATTTCGATCCATGTCCCCACAGCACACATTTTTGACTTTTCGGCCATCATTATCTCTACTAATTTTTAGAGTAAAAGGTAAAGTTTTTGTACAAATATAGGGAAAAATTTGTTCATATGCACCTGATATTTTGTTAATATTATTATTTATTAAATACTTTAATTGATGAGCCTAGCATAGACTAGGAAAGTATAGTACAAAAAGGGAGGCCGCACACGTTCGGGAGAGACTGAAATTAAGCTGTCAATGACGATTGGACTTAAGAGTCGATTGACACCGCAATGGCAGCGACGCAAAGAGCCGGCAGAGGTGACCTCTGAAGCCAAGCAGCTCGACCTCCCGACACCACGCGCCTAGTCTACTCTTGACCAGTTTAGTTTCTACATTCAGCAGGGAAACTCGTGTGTATACCTGATAGGTACCTGTGATTTGTCTTGATAGCTAGATTTTTTTTTTTGATTTGGAAAATCATCAAATTAATTCTCCTGCTCTAGAGTGGAGCGAGAAGGAGTGTCAGACTTTTACTGACTTCCCACGGTTATTTCGATAATTCCCGCAGCCCAAAGAAAACAACACCAGTTTCCCATGTCCACTGCAATATAATACTCGTATAAACAAATAATAAATCGTAGTTCTTTTATAAGCTGTGATTATGTTTATATTCACGCAGTAACCGAACCGTTATAAAATTTACGACATATTGGAAATAATTCGGAAACACGAGTGATTTTCAGTATTTTCGAATTAAAACAGTGCAACGGCGTGAAACACCTTCAAGATTCAGGGCAAGATTTTTTAAACATTTTTATTAAACGTAACCTAATAATTTGGTTACTGAGTATTCATTCATTTTAATTTTTTTTTAACCGTCTTAGCTTTCTTCGTAGCACACAGGCCATCCTAGACCCACCACCAAAAGCAAGAATCGAGCTTTGGGAAGAACATCATCTACCATCCGACTTCTTCAAACCTCAGGAATATCTGCCGCCTGGACGTGAATCGCAGTGGCCTATATAAGCATAGCATAGCATAAGCATAATCAGCCTTTTAATGTTCCCACTGCTGGGACTCAGGCCTCCTCTTTAGGAGAGGGAATGGGCCGTAATCCACCACGCGGGCCCAGTGCGGGTTGGTGAATGTCACATGTCTTCGAATTTTGTGGCCTATATGGCAAGTACTAAATCGGTTGCGCACCCAGGTCGCTGCAAATACAACTTGGCGAAATGGGGATTTATAGACCCGCCGGATACTCAATGTAAGTACGGTGTTCAAAACATGAGCCACACGTTGGTTTGCCCCAAATGCCCAGACACCTGCACTTTGGAGGACTTAATGAGTGCCACCGATACTGCAGTTAACGTAGTCTACTGGGCCCGAAAAGAAGAAGACTGACTTCAAAAAAATGCGAGTCGGACTCCCGCAGTGAGGGTTCCGTAGCAAATTATCTATGAAAACAGTTCAATTCCCTAATTGAGTTGCGAAGAATTTCCAAATCGCAAAAAAAGTTTTTTTTTTTGTGACGTAACTACAAATTTACATTTATCAGATTTTTCCCTATATTTGGGCTATAAGACCTTGCTTCATGCCAAATTTCAGAATTCTATGTCAACGGGAAGTACCCAATAAATTTTGATTCCCTTGAGAGTGTCGAAATACACGTTTTTTTCCAACATAAACGGCCGTATCTTTTTTGTTCGTTAACTCGAAGTTTGATTTTTTCACAGCTTCAAGGGACCGCAGATCTAGACATCACACTTACGTGCCCGCCGTCGACGACTCAGGCTTGGTCTGGACGTTTACCGGATGGGAGTATTTATGGTTTCAATTTCAACTCGATACCTCCACGCGTTCCCGAGATACAGGGTCTTGACAGACAGACAGACGGACAACAAAGTAATCCTATAAGGGTTCCGTTTTTTTCTTTTGAGGTACGGAACCCTAAAAGGAGGAAATTCCCAAAAAAGTAGGTTTTTTTTTTGATCTCACGACACACATCAGAAACTTGGTTATAACCCAATGAAGCATAATGTTGCGAGTACTAATACTAATAACTAATACCTCACGAAATAATTATTCTTTTGATTGATATAGCACCTGATTTCAGGCGTTGTTAGCCTTCAAAAATGGAGACTCCTATATCTTCACTTTCTATCTTGTAAAGACCACGGACGAGATATTCTCACAAAACACTGGGGAAGCTCTATGAAGAACTGCTCACCTCTTCATATAGCAGCAGGTAAAAGGTATGAGACTACAAGCCATAGCATCTTACTTTTCTTCTTAGCGTGTCAATGGCAAGATCAGTGTATTTTCTAAATTAAATGTCTGCCCATTCTGGACCAGTCGTGTTCGGCCATAGAAATGACGTCCGCTGACGCTGTCATCAGATCTTTACGCGAACAGGTAACCGAAACGCAAGATGGAAGGTGAGACATAGTCTGCGGAGAGATGCCGCACAAACACTGAAGATCGGAACCGTACGAAAACCTAAACCTATGAAGAGGTTTTTGCTGTGGCCGACTTGAGTGCAGTCTGTTTAAAGTTTTGCGGGCGGACCATGGCAACGCGTGCCTAGGCGACAGGCTTTCCGACGGCTCGATGAAATCAAACCTAATATTACTTGACCAGCGGAAACGTTTGAAAGAGTGACATGTTTTAGTCAGTAAAAGTCTGACAAGTTCTTTTGTGTTTCCTAGAGCGGGTGGGTGGGTTAGTAGTCAGTAAAAGTCTGACACACCCTCACGTTCTATTCAAGAGCAAGAGGGTGGATTTTAGTCAGTAAATGTCTGACAAGTCCTCTTGTTCCACCCTAGAGCGGGTGGATGGGTTATAAGTCAATAAAAGTCTGTCACACCCTAATATTCCACCTTAGAGTGTCAGAAGTCATTTGATGGTTACAGACATAAAAAATTAATCTTGTCAAAAATATATATTTGTAATGGTTCTTACCTGAATAATCTCGGGTGCGGGTACATTCTCAGCAAGCTTCTCAAGAGCATACGTCACGATGTCGCTTGAAGTCCTGCCTCCGTTGTAGTCCTCTGCAGAGTCGGATGTCTTCTTGCCCGACGGGAACAGTTTGATGGTCGGGTAGCCTTGCACTTGGTAGCGGGACGCCATTTGTTGGTGAACGGTCGCATCTAGCGCGCCTAGTTTCACCTGAAAGGTATGAAAAAGGTGTTTGAGAAAAATGTCCTAACATATTAAGATAAAACAAAGTTCTTTACCGCGTCTGTAAATTCAAAATTCTACTGAACGGATTTTTATGCGGTTTTCACCAACAGACAGAGTAATTCATGATGAAGGTTTAGGTGCATACAATACATGCATATTAAAAGAGAGAAAATCCGATTTCAAATATTTGTAACACCCGTGAGAAGCTGGGGCGGGTCGAGAAGTTTAAATAATGATTAAATTCGAGTTTTGATCACTTCATGCTAAGGCAAGGTAAAACTGGCCAGATCATTTAAACGTTAACCTTTGATGATATGTCGATCCTCGTTCGGCCTTAACATTGATGTAGGATTTCTATGATAGTAAAAAGTCTAAAGAAAGTAGGCCAAACGAGGATTGAAATATCGTCAAACAAAATTATCTGTCCAGTTTTAGTTGGCCATATCATGAAGTGATCAATTCCTATGATCTGGCCACAACATATACAAAAGGAGAAACTGACTGACTGACATATCAACGCACAGCCGAAACTACTGGGACTAGGAGCGTGAAATTTTGCACATGGTTCCTTTTATGACGTAAGAGATCAGTAAGAAAGGATTTTTACTAAATTCTCCACCTATCGGGATGATACGGGAGTCTAGAGTTTGTATGGAGACCCTACTGTCACGTGGTCGAAGCCGCTGGCACAAGCTTGTCTATATTTTCAAAACAAAGTGTCAGTTATCAGTTACTTTCAAAACAAAGTGTTTTTAACAGTTTCTGACGGTCCCATTTGAAATTAGATGCTGAAAGACATTATTCCAATATACATTTGTCATGTCATAGCATAGCATAGTCGGCCTTATAATGTTCCCACTGTTGGGACTCAGGCCTCCTCTCTAGGAGAGGGAAAGGGTAATCCACCACGCGGGCCCAGTGCGTGTTGGTGGATGTCACATGTCTTCGAATTTTTGGTTCTAGGACATGCCGGTTTCCTCACGATGTTTTCCTTCACCGTTTTGAGAGCAGTGGTGATGAAATAAATTACACAAAGTAATGCGCCTGGCTGGGTTTGAACCCGCAACCTACAACTCGTAAGTCGGGGCCCGTTACCACTCGGCCACCACTGCTCTTGTCAGCTGAGTGCAAATTGCAAATTCATTAATTGTATTTTTTACCGCATGTCATACCTACGGGTTTTTTAACACAATTCAATCAAATCAATTAACATTATTTTCCGGTTTTACACCAACAACCAGATAACGAATAAACCCGTAAGTGGTTAGGTAATGTTAATAAGTTATTAACGAAACGATAATTTCTTACCACCCGTGTTATCAGAACATAGGCGAGAGAAGCTTAGCTGATAAGAACATTAAGCGAGAAATTGGTTAGCAAAGTAATTGTTTTATCGTGGATATCGACGAGGTAATTAACGTTCGTAAAATTTAATTCTACTGTAATGGTCATGGCGGACGATCGTAAACGCAAGTCAGATTAGCTAATGTATTTTTTGATGGGAGATTTTCGAAACTTATGGTCATAAAAAAACACAGGTATTTTTGTTTATTCCCTTAACTTTATGTTTTCGATTTTTTTTAAGGTGGGAAATCATCCAATGACATCTCTCGCCCTTGGGCGTGGCGGGAGGACGTGTCAGACTTTTACTGACTAAAACCCACCCCTAGTTCCTTCGTTGCCTTTCATTCCAGGGTCGGGTTTTCCTTTCAGAAGCGAACCCATGGCCCCAGTAAGCTTCGACCCTACTGGACCTCTACGGTTTGCTGAAATCTCCTTGAGGCGCGCGTGGAACACTAAGCCCCGTCGACGATTTGGGATTGGTCCGGACGGTTACCGGACGGTCGGACGGCGAGCTACCCATTGCTCGCCGTCCGCAAGCCCACGCCTACGGTGGCCCGAAATCGGGATCGGGATCCCGGCGGCTGGGGCGTGAGGGCCGTTGCCTCGCGCGTGCGGCCGGCTCCTTTGCTAGCATTACTGCTTCGCAGAAGGAGGCGACCGCCTACCACTCCTCCTCGCTTCGGACCATGGCCTGTACCAAAGCCCGGCGCGAGAGATCGTTGCCGCCGATCGCCCTCACAAGGACACGGCGGTGCTCTGCCCAAGCGGGGCACATCTCTACCGTATGCTCCACCGTGTCCTCTGGACGGTCCACAAAGTGGTGACACCCGAACGATCCTTCCGCACGAATCCGGTGCAGGAACCTCCCATGTCCGGTGAAAACTTGCGTCATGCGGAAGGTGAGGACGCCGTGAGGTCTTTCCAGCCACTCCTCAAAGAGGTCCCCTCATTACCTTTACCGCCATAATTATGGCGTGCCCAGCACTGGGTTGCGACAGTCGCTGTCGCCATTTCACCATGAGATCCCAGGAGTTTTACCCCGGCATTGCATCTCCACGCGCAAATTGTGCACGCGTGCAAGGACTGCTGTTGCCTCCAGATTCCATGGTGGCAGGTCAGCAAGGAGGCTCGCCGCTTCGCGGGAAACCGTGCGGTATCCCGCGTGATATGATCCGGATGGCCATGACCCTGACATGCTTTCAGCTTGGCCGCCGGTCACTGTCGCAGCGACGACGCCCATATCGGCTCTCCGTAAAGGGCCATGAACCGAACGATACCTTAACCTCTCAGGCCCCAGTGTACGGAAAACGGTACATCTCGTGCCAGCTTAAACCTTATTTAGAGCGGGAACCCTTTAAAGAGCGGGGATCGCTTTGCGCATCGTACACATCAGCGAGTCAAGAGTCAATCACTGTACAAAGGATTGCACTCCCCGCCCCGGGCCCCCGCGTCTCACTTCATACCACTAAAAAGACCCGATATTTCACTTCTGCGCAAGTGGAAGCCAGCGCTTAAGATTCCTGCCGGTATCAGTAAGTCTAGGAATATGAAGGTGCATGAGGAAACAGGAGAGCTTATACTACTAACCTTGCCCTTAAGTTCAGAGGCAGCCTTGGCCCAGTGGGGCTCCAAGTTTTTGCAGTGTCCGCACCAGGGCGCGTAGAACTCCACCAGCCACAGGTCCTCGCTGTCCAGCACCAGCTTCTTGAAGTTGTCGTCCGTCAACGTGATCACGTCTGAGTCCGACTGTGGAGAAGAAATTTAGTAGATAAGAATACTTATGATACTCTTTTATGTACTTATACTAAATAAATTAAAAATATATTAATTAATTCTACAAAAAAGGGGGATCAAAGACTGGTAGACTAGACTAAATAGAGAGCACATTATAACCCCTGAAGATGTGAGATGTTTACAGTTGGATAACTTTATTTTTACAATATTTGGTTTGTTAAATAATAATAATAATATAATAATATTCCACAACTTTCACACAATGCCATCTAGTCCCAAACTAAGAAGAGCTTGTGGTATGAGTACTAGAAAACTGATAAACATACTTATATTATTTCTAAAAACATATATATATCTCAATTCACCCCCTAAGGGTATGAAACGAAGGTCCAAAGTTTGTACGGAGAAACCTATATTGACGCGGCTGTCAGAAGCTAGTTATAGGTAATTTACACCTGGACACAGAACAAATGATCGTGCTCATCACACATTTGTGATGCGAATCGAACCCACAACCTCCAGTATAGAAGTCAGAGCCACTGACCACTAGACCAACGGGACAGTCGAAATAAGTTATGGCTGTATAATGTGATGGTAGTTGCTTAGATTTTACACCAGAACCTCGAGAATTTCAGCTTATTATTAGATACTTATAAAATATACATATAACACGTTTTAAATGTGTGACACTAAAGCTAGAACTACATTAGACCGACGCACATGTGTAACACGCCTGATTTGTACGTTGAACGACGTCGCGTGACGTGGATCAAGTGTAGCTCTACAAGTCTAGTTTCCCTAAAAAATGTATGGAGACCGACGCGCCCAGATCGGCGTGTGTGGCACACGTGTGCGCAATGTAGTTCTAGCTTTAAAGTCATACATAAAATAGCATTAGTGAGTATAAAACATTTCAAAGAGACTTCCGTAAGTAGTCTAAGATCTAAAATGTTATTGTTCTAAAATAATATTTGGCTAGAAGCCACACGTGTTAGAATAAATATAGAATAATATTTGTCGTCTATGCTATTGACCGTACAATACTATATAAATACCTACTACGCACAGTAAACGCAAAATATAGAATACTTTGTGAGTAGATTCTTTTATTTTAAACTAACTTTTGTCCGCAAGTTCGTCCGAGTGAATTTCGGTTATTGCGGACACGAAATTGAAGCCAGATAAAAAGTAGCCTACGTCCTTCCTTGGTCTTCGAGTTTACACTGTTTCAAATTTCATCAGAATTGGTTCAGTACTTTAAACGTAAAAGCTTTAAATAGACTGATAGTTACTTTCACATTTGTAATATTCGGATTGCACGGTTGGCGCAGAGGTTACGTGTCGCGTGTTTGATTCCCGCACAGAACAATTTTTTGTATGACATACAGATAAGAGTTCCGGGTCTGGGCGTCTTGTGTATGTGAGTTTACAGGTTTGGGAATGCACCCACGATACAGGAGGTTTTCCTAGTTGGGGCAACGCTTTAGAAAAAAATATAAGTATGGATTGTTGCACTCAAAAATAAAAATAAACTATTTACACATAGCCATGATTTTCTTTATCGCACTCTACACCGTTTTTACGATCAACATGGAACAACAATATTGTAATTATGGCCTTCCTCAGAGGCGTAGCGTGGACTACTTTAGACGTGGGCGAAGGCGCAACAGCGAGGCCCGCGGCTTCGCTCCCGTCAACTGACTACTATATCCTACTCTACCCAACTCTATCGTCTATCCTACTCTACCCTACTCAAAAAAAAAGAAAAGTATCCTATGTCCGTCTCCTGGTTCTAAGCTACCTCCCCACCAACTTTCAGCCAAATCGGTTCAGCCGTTCTTGAGTTATAAATAGTGTAACTAACACGACTTTCTTTTATATATATAGATTACGAAAATGCGACAGCGGCTGTCGCAACCCAGTGTTCGACCACATCGTCGCTTAGCTTACCATCAGGTGAAATAGTGGTCAAACGCGAGCCTATCAATTATAAAAAACACCCTCGTTCTTAAAGTTTTTGGTGTGAGGCCATGGACGAGGGGCCGCTTCGCCCACGCCTAGCACCGCTAATGGCCTTCCTAAAAATAAGTTTTTTCCTTACGTATAGAACGATAACCTAATTCGAAGCAGCACCTAGCCATGACTTGCTGGTTTGAAATATGCCGATAATTTATGATAATAAAAGAAAGGAAAAACTGACTGACTAATATATCAACGCATATCTGAAACTACTAGGACTAGGAGCGTGAAATTTTGCACAAAGTTTCCTTTTTGTAGGCGATTGCGTATTTTATAAAATTCACCCCTTATGGGGATGAAACGGGAGTTCAAAGTTTGTATGGAGAAACATACTTTCACGCGGGGAAAACCGCTGGCACAAGCTAGTAATATGATAAAAGAAAAATATATAGTTAGGTATCGTCTGAAAATAATCTTAATGGGTGCTTTATAAGCACATTTCCTTGTGTTATAACTTCGACTATGAGTAAAATTAAATCATTCTTCCATATAAATAATATTCAGTGCCAAATACTACAAACTAAAAAGGAGGTCAGTAAGCTGACTGACGTGTCCCAATAGAACAATTTTCTAAAGTGAGAGGATGCGTAGGAGTCTAGTGGGCGGGCACCGACTCAATGACATGCGACGAGAAAATATTATTCCCTCCTACGCTGTCTGAGATTCTTCGATTTTTGTTTTTATATCAGATTGCTTATAGAAAAGTAACAAATTCTTATAACTCTTCAGACACAGAAATATACTTTTAGACTTTGAATATCAAAGATTTTGTGTATACTACTACATCATAAAAGGAGATTATAATTGCAGAAATGATTTCAGTTTCGATTTTAATTTATGTTCTTATCAGTATGTCTTTTGCTATGAAATATGTTTAAAGAAAAATGTTTGTTCAATACATAGCATAAACCAAAGTCGCTTTTCAAGTCTGTCTGTCTGTGTATCCGCTAACTCTCCTAAACCACCTAACGAAGAGCGACAAACGCAGAAGGCTTGTGTACTTATATAATTTATGCACCCGTGCCAAGCCAGGTCGGGTCCCTAGTTATATATAAATTCTAGTACCTACACAGTTTTTAATGAAACCTCAAGTCTTCAAGTCGTCCTAAGTTCGGCGGCGGCAATTCAATGTACCGAATATACAACAGATAGGTACTTTTTACAAAAAATAAATGCTTTTGACTTATAGCTTTTTTATGCGTGACTATACCTTCCTATAGTCATATAGTGTTAATCTGATAGTAACCAGTAAAAAAGGCTGGTTACCTACATTTTACCATCATGCACAATGTTAGTGTTTTGTGTGTAAATCGAATCAGTTCAGCTCCTAAAATAGATAACTTGTTGACACAACAAACACGCTAGGTAATGCTATGTGATATGATGAAGATAAGGTGTCAACGCCCCATACAATGTTTTCTACAATTTCCACAATATAAAACTTCCGTTTAAAGTTAATGGTTTCCGATTAAGCTTGTGACCACTTTTGGGTATATCATACCCATAATCTTAGGTGTCAGGCGTAACATACTCCTAGACCCAACTCGTCGAGGAAGGGAAATTGTAAAGTTTTTATTTTACTAACCTGAAGCCCTACCACAAGCTCTTAAAGCGATTCATTTTACGAACTAAACTGTTAAAGGGATGGAGATATATAGGGTGTATAGGTTCATCCTTCTGTCTCGCTCGCACGCTTGACTCTTTTGACTCGGAGGCCGCTGTTCGGTCCTACTCCTATTTGATGATCTATCGAACCCAGATGGCCATCAGCGTGAAGTTACATAATAAAAATAAAATAACATCGACTAAAGGTCACATTAATCAACGTAACTATTTTTCTTCTGTATCAATAAAGTTCAGAACAATTGATTAAATTAAGTATCCACGTTCTTGCATGTCGTCCTTTGAAATACACGTGATTCAAAAGTACTATAACGATGTTTACATAAAAAATGCAACAACTGTGTAGATATCATGAAATTCATGTAACTACAATGCATTAAAAACTGTACCAACAAATATTAACATTATTTCAATCTATACTAAATTATTATGCGGGTAAATGTAAAATTAACGTCGCGTCTGTCTATTACGCTTTAGATGTTAAACTACTGGACGGATTTTGATGAATGATGCAATTTAGTGTGGAGTAAGCTTGGGCCCCTGAACCCTAAAGGACATAGGCTACTTTTTATCTAGCATCGACTTCGACAACGAAATTGCGGGCAAAATCTAGTGTTTTATATGTTATCTGATTATCATTTATATATCTAACTTTAGCAAAAAATTAAGTTAAGAGGGCCCTTCCCAACTCGTCTATCGTCAACCTGAACATGGTTTAAAAGCTTGCCGGTTCATCCACCGCAATGTTTGATAAAAAGGCAACGCGAAAACAGAGAGATAATATATAGCGATAATATATAGAGAGATAATGGATAGCTCTACTGACACTCGGTAATACCGTCATTCACTCGAATATTTCACAAAACTTGTTCCAGGAAATACGTGTTTTAATTTTCGTCATTCAGAATCTTGAATAAATTTGCAAGATTTCTGTTGTTATATTTTTTTTACTTTAAATTTGTGACTACATTATGAAGGGTTAGCAGATTTTCAGAGGTCTTTACTGGATTAGTTTTACACTTTAGAAATTGATTTCAATAGAAGCCTAGATAATATCCACAAGATATTGTGTCCAAATATCTAATGAAAATTGTGTAATAACGTCACAATCGCGTGAGAGAAAATGTATGTCGGGTTGGACGCTCTTAAGGATAGTAGCAATATTTTTAAAAGTCATGAAAAAGTAATATAAAAATATTTTTTATTAGCTAGCGTCCCTTTGACCTTATACCGCGTCCCTGGCGTTTATCTGAACGTCGCTTGATAACCGTTGCATTAGCATAAACAACTCCCTTTTTTTGAAGCACGAATTTCAGTCGCATTAAGATCCTAATAATTTTCGCTCTGGTTTCATCCTTTATGTCACCGCGAAGTAGCATCATTTGTAATTTTTTGAACCTATCGTATGTTGTTACGGGTGTTGTCTTAGGAGCTTTGGTGGTAGTTTTCATTGTAACAGAAGTTTTTACAGGAGATTTTTTGGTAGTTTTCATTGTGACAGATGTCTTTACAGGTGATTTTGTGGTAGTTTTCATTGTGACAGATGCCTTTACAGGAGTGTTTGTGGTGGTTTTCATTTTTACAGTTAGCTTTAGATCTCCTTTCATCCGAGCAATGATTTTTGTTGTAGTATCTTTTTCATCTGTCTTATTGAAGTCAGGTGGACAAGTCTCCGTAGTATTACTTATTTGTTGATCACTTATTGGTGGTGGTAGAGTGGTCTCCAAAGTGTTTCTTTTTACTTGCTTCCATGGTATGTTATGACCATAAGTGCCTGGTTGCTAGTGAAAACTTTGTGATGTAACTTTGCAGTAAAATTAAAATGTTGCATGAAATAAATTAGTGATATGATTTTCTAATGTTGTTTTAAGTATGAATTTTGTGTTAACATGATTATGTAGAGTGGATTAAATAAAATAATGTAAAGTGACTAATAGGAGATCAAAGTTATAACATAAAAAACGAAAAGTAAAAAAATATAAATTGTGTTCTGTTATAAACATTTCAATAGATGCTGATTCAAGCACTTCCTTGCAATTATAGGCTGATAATGTCCGAAATATCTTCAAAACAATTAACATTAAATTTTTGATGATTTTTTTAAGAAAGAATTGGCCTTAAAGTCCATAATGTATTATAACACAATGTCCAAATGAAATAACAGTGGGTATCTAAATATAAAAGAAACAATAAATGCCATTGTTTGTTCCTACTCTTGTAAACAGTTGTAATAAAATAAATACTCAAAATTGTGAATAATAATATTAATAAAAATAATGGTTAATGATAAAATCATGAATATTTAATGACCATTATCTATCACCACATATTACGATTTCTAGACCTCATGTATCCTTTGATTAGGCTATCGAGACCTTTCAAAATGTTTACCTTGTCTGATCCTGAATCCTCGGGTCTTTTCCCAAGGCGCTCATAGGCCTTGCTCTTGACAACTTTAAGGGCAGCCTCAACTAATCCCTCGGCTGTCCTAGCGGATTTGAATGGGACATGTTTGCTGCCCGTGAAGATCTTGATGGTGGGGAAGCCACTAACCCCGTAGCTCTTGCCAAAGCTCTTGTGCTGGTCTGCATCTATAGCTCCAACTTTAACAATACCCTGGAAATAGAAGACTTATGTAGTTTTTTTTATTCTGAGTTATGATGCAAATTTTTCTAAAGGAGATTGATTATTGGTACGACTGCTTCTTTATAATAGTTATACTAATAAGGTTTTCTTATCAGCTCAATTATAACATTCTAAGCATTTGGGAATTAGGATTCCATTTTTGGCAAAAAGATACAAGTGATTTATCTTGAAGAACAGAATATAAAATTTATTGGATTTGTGAAGAAGTTTTCCAGTTTTGGTGGCAGCATGTTCAAGTTTCATAATCCATATTATGCAACATTTAATAAACTGGTATTTCACAATCATGATATCATTAATGAGGTATGAAATCAATGATTTCTAGTTTTTCAACAAGTCTATAAAGTGAACAAGCTTTCATTGAACTTACTAGAAACATTAATTATGTACCCCACATCAAATTTTAAATGGTACAGACAATATCATGAAAATGAATAACTCAAAGTAAATTCATGTGCATGACTGGATTTCATTAACATTCATGACTGACTTGAAAAATGCAATTTTCTTACATGATTTGCTAGAAAACAAAAAAGTATGGACACAATGATTTTACGCTTCTGGCAATTATAGTTAAACAAGCTCTGATTTGACTTTTACTATAAGAACATTAGACACGTACCCGCAATGCTTTGGCAGCCTTCTTGTATTCAGGAACGAGGTTTTTGCAGTGACCGCACCACGGCGCGTAGAACTCCACCAACCACACTTCATAACTGTCTGTGACCAGCCTGTTGAAATTATCAGGAGTCAGCTCTACCACATCTGAGTGGGAGTCGTAGAGAGCGTACCCAGACCCTACGACGAATAAGATACCTGAAAATATATTAAAACCATTACAACCGGCTCCTGTAAATCTCTCAACATTACGAATTGATTTCACGGTTTTATTATGTTATTTAAACATACCCAAGAAATATGTGCGTAACATTGTGGGTTGATTAGATGCTACTTAATTTAGAAACTATAAAAACACCGACTCATATAATACGATCACACGAGTTATCGGCTAAACAATGACCCGAGGAAATAAACACGTCAGTTAATCATTTTGGCATCCCAAAGAAGAAAGACACGATATTGTCAATGGAATTCGTGGACTCGCATGATTGGCCGGATTAAATTTCCCGCAAAAAGTTTGTGATTTAGTCAAATCTATTATTATTTACTGAGGCAACTCCTAAATCCAATCAATACTCGTGTTCGAGTAGACAACCCGTACTATGGGTTACTAGCCGCTAAATTATTGAAATAATTATTAAAAGAACATGGAACAAAATGTACCCACTCTTGTAGCGAATTGAAATTGGTCTCATTAGAAAGGTTTTTTTAAATATATTTATTTGTTGTATGGTTGCCCTTGTAGCTAGCAGGAGAAAAAAAATATTTGACGTTGAAAATCATTAGTAAAATGGACCATACGTCGGTCAATTCGACTTTTTTTGTAATTTTATCCGTCAGGTACTTCGAACTATTATGCTTTAGCGTTGATGTGTCGTAATTGGCATTAAGTAGGTATGCCACCGTATAGCCACATTTGGCGAGTGAGTAATACAGCAGAGCCTACACTTAAGTGCGAATGAAACAAATAGCATGTAGTCGGCGGCGCCACGCCGCTTCGATCTTTTGTTCTTAATAACTATTAGTGTACTAGTAGTGGGTTGCTGTCGAATTTTTGACGGACGATACATAACTGTTCTTCTGACGACGAAAACGGTTGCGGGAAACGGTCGTCGTTGCAACTGTTTTGAAGACGAAACTATCGTTGAGTAAAGTAGTTGCAGTTTGCAGAAAACGTTCGCCGTTGCAACTAGTTTGAGGACGGTTTAAAAGACGAAACTATAGTTGAGTGAGGTAGTTGCAGTTTGCAGACAGTACCGTAGCTAGGCGTAGGCTAAGTGGGCACTCGCCTACGGCCTCGCACCGAGAGGGGCCTCACGTACGTGAGGGCTCTTTAACAATGAGTGTTTTGTTTTATAATTTACTGGCTCACCTTTGACCACTATTTCATCTGATGGTAAGCGACGATGTGGTTGAAAACTGGGTTGCGACAGTCGCTTTCGCGTCGTTTTCGAATTTATGAAAGAAAAAGGCCTCGCTGATGCGCCTTCGCCCACGTCTAAATTAGTCCACGCGTCTGTTTGCAGAAAACGTTCGCCGTTGCAACTTGTTTGAAGACGGTTTAGAAAACGAAACAATCGTTGAGTGAAGTAGCTAACAGAAGAATATCATATATTGCCGAGCATCAGCGAGGTGGATATGGCTTATATAATATTGAGGTATCTTCTGGGGGGCTATTGGCTAACTTTTTCAATAACAGTTGACAACTATTACGTATCACACAAGTGACTAACAAACTACGGTAAAAATGTGGTGAATTATAAAAATTTACGGTGCCTATTGTGACCACTCTAAAATTTTATCGACTATTATACAGCTTTAAAAGCTTACACAATCGCAATTGAAGTGAAACTTCTTTATCGGGGTTGGACAAAAATTTTGTGTAACATTTTTTCGTTACACGTCACATTTTTCCGTTACGCACCATCTTTTTCTTATTCCTACCACGCGTGATTCGAAGTATACTTTCTCCAGCGGAGTAGGGATTGGTAAATGTCTCCAATGTATTTTGCGGCCCGTTTTGAGTAGTTACATTTTTGAAATCCAGGTGGCGATTGCATTTAACCAATTTCTGTAAAGTTGCATTATAGTAAATTATTTTTTGAAAAATAACGTCATAAAGAAGTTTCACTTCTTACGAGTGTACGCTAGTACACGCACACATTTTTTTTTTAAATTATCGATACAATAACATTTGTCATAACGTGTTACGGTGGCTATCAAAGGTAGCAGTGGCTAATGACGTCACTGCAGTTGGTCACTGAAGATAGGCAATACGAAATTAGCTGTTTGACAGTTCAATGATGCACATTGTTAGCAAGTGATCATCACTTGAACTGACAACAGAGTTACGCAATAGCCCCGCGGGCCGTAATGTCGCAGCATGGGCTTATGACGGAAAACAGCTCGTTAGTTAGAGGCAGCATATTATCGAGGCACGTATCGAATGAAATATATTACACATATATTTTGAAGCCATTGAAGCCTTGCATTGCTCCTGCATGACGGGTATGAGAACTGTAAGTGCCTGTGCCCACAGTATTAGCATAATGCGGCACCTGGTGTTGGCAGACACCTAGATAACTTCGTTAATCCAGTCACTTGCCTTTTTTTTCGGTGGGAAAATCATCCAATGCCCTACTCGCTCTTGGGCGGTGCGTGAGGGTGTGTCAGACTTTTACTGACTAAAAACTCCTTGAGGCGTGCGTGGAACAGTACGCGCCATCGATGACTTAGGCTCGGTCCGGACGGTTACCGGACGATCGGACGACGAGCTTCCCATTGCTCGCCGTCCGCAAGCCCACGCCTACGGTGGTGGGAAATCGGGATCGGGATCCCTGCGGCTGGGGCGTGAGGGCCGCGCCCTCGCGCGTGCACGTGCGGCCTCCTCCTTTGTTAGCATTACTGCTTCGCAGATGGAGGCGACCGCCTGCTACTCCTTCTCGCTTCGGACCATGGCCTGTACCAAGGCCCGGCGTGGGAGATCGTTGCCGCCGATCTCCCCCACGAGGACACGGCTTTTCTCTGCCCAAGCGGGGCACACCTCTACCGTAGGCTCCACCGTGTCCTCCGGGCGGTCCACACAATGGTGGGCCCGGGCGTTAGTCCAGGCACTTGCCTGGAAAGATAATAAAATCATTGTGAGAAACAACACAGTTTCTTAAGATTGATGATATTATATTAAAAAAAAAATCTGTGCCAAAAACGAACGGTAGGAAGCCAAGTCGATCTCTGTTTATATAAAAAAAAAACGACTGGTTATTTATTTGGTCTACAGAACATAAAAAGGTGCGATTGTTTATAAAACACTTGGCAATTAAAAATGTATATAAGAGATTATCACAACTTCGTTCTCCTATTCATTCGTATAATCATTTTCAAGTTAGTCAATTAAACCTCCTACCTAGTTTAAAATATTACAAACACCACGGGTTATAATTAGCCATTATTATTATTTATTATTTATTATATTCTTTATTGTACACCACATAAACAAAAATACAGGACAAACATAATTAAAAATAAGTGCCATTGTTCTTTGCAAAGGTTGCAGTCAATATTTGTATTCTGTAAGTATAGATTTCTACCAGTTATCTATTAAGTTTTAAAACGTTCAGCACTAAGCCCTTTCTTAAACAGACAAGACACACATAGTAATATTGAATTAATTTTGATTTATTTTGAAACTAAATCGATAATAAATCCCTTATGAAAAACGATACTGGAATTATGAGTTAACGTAAGGGACATTTTTACGTTTTGCGTAAAATATCCTTGTGCATCAATCAACGTAAGGTACATTTTTACCCGACTACGAAATAGCCAAAGGAGGGAGATACATAGCCGAAGAGGCTATGTATGTATGTGAGTATGTTCATCTGTTCCGTCATAGCTCCTAATCTACTTATCGGAACTCGACATTTGAGGTATCGTTAGAACCGTCTTAATTGTCCGCTGAACATAGGTTACGTGACGTTTCACAAAACTCGATAAAGCGCCCTCTAGCGGACATAAAGTAATGTGTTAAAAATAAAAATGGAGATAAATAAATACGCCGTGTTTGGTATAATTTGAAAGGGCTTCACTCTGGTACTTATCAAAACATATCATCAAAATTCATTGTGGTGCCCTCTAGTGGACAAAAAGTTTTGAAATAGTGATTTAAACCCAAAATTGTTTAAATAAAACAAATAAAAACCGACTACGACAAAAAAAAACGACGCTGAATAAGTATGAAACAAGATTTTCAGGATGCTGAAATAAACAAGGTAATTCTGGAAAAACAAGAACAGAAAAAAAGGAAAAGCCGCAGTCACACGTTATAGTACCAACCGAAACACTTTAATAACGTGTGACATGCGTGTGACTACGGGTTTTCTTTCAGAATCCTGAAAATTTTGTTTCATACTTTTTAGCGTCGTTTTTTTTTGTCGTAGTCGGGTTTTAGTTTTTAACTTTTTTTTTCGTAGGGCATATTTAGTTTTGTAAAAAAAAAAAATGTTTAACTACTCCTTTCAAACGGCTATTATCTTTAGAAATCTGTTTACAAAAAAAAATACTGGTTAAGTGTTCTTTAGAATGTACATAGCAATAAATCAATCAATATTTCGCAAAAAAAATTGCATTTAAAGGTCAGCGGGGCTCTATCTGGCCAGATGTTCACGGGACTATACGCCGTAGTGGCAAATTATAGTTTCCTATATTCTTATATTCAAGGTATATTTTCTTAATGTTACGCTTTAGTATGTTCCCTCAATCGTTTCAGCAATTTCTGAAGTTAGTCTGATTGTCTGACTAATCCTAAAAACTCTGCTTTGTTAGTTCACGTTAGGCTTATAGGCAGGTGCTTGTTTTTTGGTAATAAAATTATATAATATACTATATATGTTCATTCAAAGTGCTCATCGTTATTGATTTATAACAAAGACTACTATAGTATACTGGCTATTTATAAGGTTTTCAGCGTTTGGTGCAGTCTGGCGAAACTCCCATACAAAAAAACGATGTATGAAACGGACGTTCTTTTTAATGGCGGCTATTATCCGTCAAATTTAAAAAGAGCATCGAGAACTTTGGGTCTATATCAACCTATGACTCTTCAACACCTAGTTGGATTACACGACCGCCATTTTGACCACAGAATATTAAGGATTTTGACTGTCATTAACTCAGACTAACGTTTGACAGTTGGTTTGTTATGGTTTTCCTATGATAGATTTCCGTCTGTTTATTGTTTTAAAGTATATTAATAATCATTTTGTTGGAAGAAATTGGTTCTCCATGTGTCTTTGAGTATTTCTATAGATCAATATGATATAAACAAAGTGTGAAATTGGTGGTATAAGAACATTGTGATAGAAGAAAGGGTTGATGATAAAAACGTGTTTTTATGGCAAAATTTCCATCAGATGAAGACCGGTAAGCATAATTAGTTATTTATTTCTACAAAGAACTCAATTTAAGTACAAATTTTGAAAGTTTAGTGCATTTTAACAGAAAAAGAGACTTATATAAAACGTAACATAGTGTTGGGCAGTTAACCAGTATTTACCGACATCGATGTTTCGAAAGTCAATGTTCAGCAGAGGACATTTATAAGCTGATGATGATATTAATATAAGGAAGTGAAATCAATGTTTTCTCAATTAGTATGTTTTGTCATAATAAGTTTCCTTGCATGTAATGTTACAGTAGGTCGACAGAATGCTTAAAATATATTAATTGGAAAAAATGTTGCCTGTGTGTAAAAATAATTCAACATTCACTTTTTAGGTGTAAACAATGGGTCAAAGCGACATGGAAAGAAGACTTAGTCTATGTACCAATTGAAAACTTGCATCTATTGAAATATTTTTATTGCTAGCAGTCAACCATTACCAGTCAGAAGAACTGATAATGTGCAGCTCTATATAGTGGTAAGACGTGTAAAGCACATTCTGATTTCATAATAATATATTATGTGTGCAGACCTTCTTGTAATCATATAATTTATGTTTACAGGATTATCTTCAGTTATACAAAAGGAACATAATTACCACCAGAATTTATGTAAACCAAGTAAGTGTTGTTGTATATTAATTTATATTTTTTTACCAAATGGTCTTATTAGCAGAAATAAATTTAAAATAATTACTTTTCATTTTTGTAGAACTTTCAACATAAAAACTAGATGGTTTTGGACCAGTAATTTTAAAAAGGAGCTCATGTAGTCCAGGTGAGTACAATGTAAAAATACTATTTGATAAACGTTATAAATATTTAAAGTTCGTATCGAAAATTGAATCTTCTCTATATTTAAATGTATAAGTCTTTTTATCTCAGTAAACCAGTCAAATAAATGAAATAAAATGTCTGTTATGTCAAAATAACAGCTTTTACTGATTGTATGTATATGTGTATATAGTACTTATAGTAAAATTGTCTGTCTGTGCCGACTAATCTCCGGATTGAAACGATTTCGGTGAGGCATTCATTGGTAGATAGCTAATATAAGTTTTTTTTTTTAAATAAGATACAGTCCTTGAATAATGTTCATAATCATCATAACATTTTTACCCGTTGCTACAGTACCCTCTACATCAACATCAGTCCCTAATCTGCATTCCGCTAAAAAAAAATTTTGTAGTCCTAGTGAGTATATGTATTTTATTGAAGATTGTAACTACTTAATAATTTGATTTTTAACACTGATTTTTTTTTATATTTCAGCACCATTGATGACACCAAGAAACCGTCAAGAGACAAACTGTCCCAATGATACGTCGGAAGCGAAAGTTTATTAAGAAACTGAAATCAAGTCGAACTATTATAAAAAACCACCAACAGAAAGTTCATATGATAGATAATATAACATCACCTGTCTTGAAAAGTGCAATCATCAGTGCAAGTTGCATTAAAATCGGTTCAGTAGTTTAGAGATGAGTTAAATATGTTAGTCACTAGAAAACTTGTTGTTGACTCAAGTTATTGTTTATTGCCATTTTTGTGTAACCTTTTGTTTTCCTAAACTTACCAAATAAATAAATAGCATGATTCGTTGAATAAATATGTATTAAAACAATCTGAGTTTCGAATTTTTATTTTTTATTTCCTGAAAATAAAAGGAAATCCTCGCTAAGAAAAATTGCCGATATCGATAAGTTTTTGCACAACCCAGTACATCACTAGTAATGTCATTATGTTGGCAGTATGTACTCCGCCATAGTTCTGTAATTCTGTTAGGTTGGTATTGATCGAGACCGTGTATTTCATACATCGGTTTTTTCTATGGGAGTCCCGCCTCTTACTCTTTACATACTCTTTGGTTTGGTGCGGCGGGTGTCGAGTGTTTTTATTACTATTGGACACCCCGATCATTATGTTACAAATGTAAAAAATTAAACGCCTACTTTTCTCTACTCATGTAGATTTCAAGTTAGTCGATTACTTGTCTATGATTAAAACCAAATGGACGACACGGCATTGTGTTTGAATTATTAGGTACCTATGCATTATGAAATATTTAATTTTGTGTCTTGATGAGCATTGATAGCAAAAATAGTTTCTGTGATTTTTGCTCTTCAATGAAATGTCATGCTCGCCTCGCCATTCGTGAGAATGTGTAAATGTGATTTAACTCTATGGTAACATGTCGCTGCATGTTATTACCATAGTCTATAATAAAAAATGTTGATCAATAATTTCAATGTCAGCCAGCAGCGCCTCGTTTTTTATTATTAGTATTAAATAGAATATAATTTTAAGAATAAATGTCAGGTGACGATGCTAAGGATCCGTATTAATAAATGTTATTGTTTTAAAGGTATTTGTATTTACTAATTTTTCATTTGACAGGTTATGTTCGCGCGTATTTGTTTATTTTTGGGACAATTTAGGCGGGAAATTGGCGTTAGTAACGCCATTCTTTCATCAGCTGTCACTAATTTAGCTAAAATTTACAGCCTTGGGCCCTGTAAGGTTTTGTCACAAAATGAACGCAATGACGATGAATAACAAACCGTTCACTGTATTCGTCGAAGGTAATATTGGCAGTGGCAAAACAACATTTCTAGAACATTTTCGCCGATTTGAGGACATCACATTATTGACTGAGCCTGTTGAAGAATGGAGAAACCTTAAGGGTTGGAACTTATTGGTAAGCATTCTTTGTACTAAGTTAAACTATTAATACGTTTTGTATTAATTTGTCTGGATCACAGGTCAATTGTAAGGTCACATTGTAATTTTGTGTCGAATGTCTAAAGCAAATCTTAACCAAACCATTTTTTAAAACACCTACTTATTTGTAGGTAGGCAATAAAAGTTAAAATTGTTTTGACAACTCTGTTGAGTTGTGCCGAGAAAACTACTTGACCGTCACACTATCCCCTTTTTCAATGAAATTGCCTGTAAGAGATATATGCAGAAATGGATGCACCAAAATGCATTACACGAGATTTTTTCTTATCATCCTGAGTTTGCCAACAAAAAAATGCTTAGCTTAGGTTTCTCTTATGCCAAAACCCATGTTTATGCTCCTGTGCTAGTCTCATCCAGGTTCCAATCAAATTACTTGAAATGGGTTATTGAAAATGCTTTGAGTAATGTTTTATAGAATCAAACCATTATTTTTCAGGATCTTATGTACAAGGACACAGCTAAATGGGCGATGACATTTCAATCCTATGTGTCTCTAACAATGTTAGATATGCACCGGAGGCCTACTCCTACGCCCGTGAAGTTAATGGAACGCTCCCTGTACAGTGCACGCTACTGCTTTGTAGAGCATATGATGCGGAGCGAGACTCTGCATCCAGCTGAGTTTGCAGTGCTTGATGAATGGTTCCAATTCATAATGAATCAGATACAGATTGATGCAGATCTCATTGGTTAGTATAATTTATACTCATTTACAATGATAACATCCACATATTCCACATATGGGTGCCTGTGGTGGTTGGTTAATGATTGTTAGATACATAATCTATCTAAAAATCATAGACAGGTCCTCAACATTTAGGGGAAAGAAAATTAAAAGTACAAACTTGATTTTAAACTCCTCATTTTGTTAGTCATGCTGTATTGTAGTTTGGTCACGCTGTAAGCACATAAACAATCAAGGTTAATATAAAAGTCATAAAACTGTAACAATACAAATTAAACACCAAGTTGGTGTATGGTAATTATGTGTACCTGCAATGCTGGCACTGATGATTGTGATAACATGACAATCTTATGATTTCCAGTATACCTGAAAACAACTCCCGCTGTAGTGTACGAGAGGATAAAAAAAAGAGCAAGATCTGAAGAGCAGTGCGTTCCACTGTCTTACATAGAGGAATTACACAAACTACATGAAGACTGGCTTATCAATAGGCAACACGCTGAGTGTCCCGCCCCTGTAAGTATTACAATAGCAATATTGTAGATATGTTATAGTATAGTATTTTGTTATTTAAAATTGTTAATTGAAAACGGGATGTGTGCAGGCATAAATGTTAGAGCATCAAATATAGAATACATTTATGTGACATATGATGGGTATAACATGTAATCTTTACATAATGTAAAACAAAGTTGCTTTCTGTGTCTGTCTATCTACTAACTCCTAAACTATGCATCAAATTTTGATGTGGTTTTCACTAATAGAAAGAGCAGTGAATGGGAAAGGTTTATGTATAGAATGTGCACTTATGTGAAGCCGGGACGAGTCACTAGTGTATTTACAAATAGGAACTTATACTGTCATTCATTGTCATAGAAGATTAAATGGTTGGGCTAATTTAAACAATTTCATTGTTTGGTACATGTATATTTATTGAAGGAAATACGGGCCCAACCACAAGACTACGATGCAACATTGCATCATAAAAATGTACGAACTCGCACAATGCATCACAAGAACTTGCGAATTGATTTGCATCACATATTGCATGGTCACCTGAATCAAATGTTTTGCTGTACTAAATCGCATCACAGCAACTCGAGGCGTCGTATCGTATCGCATGGCAGTTTTGTGTGGGAGCCCTTAATAAAATGATCAACACTAACTTTGCTGTAATTGTATTTAGCTAATGATTGTAATAAAATAACGAGTACCTAGATAGGTTTAAATAAATTATATTGAAAAGAATAGTGAAATAGGAACTAAATACAGATAACATTTATAATTTCTTGTTCCAGGTTTTAGTGATTGACGCTGACTTGGATCTGTCTCAAATAACAGAAGAATACAAGAAGAGTGAGCACCAAATATTAAGAAAAGCTGTTGATGTGGTAATGAGATCTCCCAGTAAGCTTAGCCCAAAGAAACCCATTACCACCTCTCCCATACAGATAGTGCCTCAAAGAAGAATATTATAATATTAGCTCTATTTTTTTATTTATAAACTTAATTTTAACTGACTTATCACCTTAGGACTGTTCTCTATGACTTATTGCAAGTATTTTAGTTTGTAAGATTATTATTGACGGGATCACAAATAATAGTTACTATTATACATGTTGTGGCTAGACGTCACAAACCATTATGGACTTTAATCATTCAAAAGATGCTTTAAGCAATTTTCCCTTCAAAGAAAACTTTGAAATATATGCACACCAGTGTCTTCAATATTAATTTTTATTGACAAGTAATGTTACTTATGATTATTGTTTGATTATTTTTATACATAAATTATACTAGACATTTTTTAAGTTTCTTTAAAAATGTGTGTATACAATTATGTATAATTATGCTTGTGTATTTATTATATGTATTTCAATTTCGCATTTACTTTCAGTTTCCTATTTAGTCTATGAAATCAATTTGGTTTATAGTTTGATCAACTGTACAATTTTGTGTCAATATAAAGATTATTGACTATTTATATTATTTTTATTTTTCGGCGAAACGACAAACCGGTGCCCAGCTACAGCAGCAAAGGTTTCTTTTATTAGCCTGAATTGGACTGATTACAGGATTTTTTGCCCACAATCTTTGCTCCAATGAGGCAAATGGATTTGTACCCTTATTATTTACAAAATCGCGACGTTGTATAGCTAAACAGCTACTAATTAGCAGATGTTAAATTGATTTTTTTTATCTACTAAATAGATTAGAATTTAGATATAATTTTTTTAACAGCTCAGCTTTATTATTACCTATATTAATAAGGTCCTTAATTTCTATAATGTGCCTCTATTACATTATATTCTCGCTTGATAATAATGTATCGTTTATCGAGTGATATACAGTATTTGAATTACTTTTAACCTGTAACGAGTTTATAGTAGCATTTATGCTAAATAGATAGCAATATCGACATAAATACGTCCAACACACTAATCTTTTCAAGTCATCTGCTTTGCAAAGATAAATTTGAGGAACATTTCTCAATTCTCCTATCGTGTGCATGAACTAAATAAATATCGATCTCTAGCCGTTGTTAAAATATTGCCAAGTCAGCAAGATGGTGTTCTCACCCCCGGAATAATCTTATTGATTTTTTTAGCATTGTGTTTGGCAGAAACTTAAGAAACAAAAGAAATTATGCTGGCAACACTGGTTGTCTGTCAATTTGTCAAATTTATTATTGTGTCACTGTCAGGTGTTTACCTAGATGCCGATATCGATACTACAAATTAAATAATTTAGGTCAATTTTTAACTAGATCAATTCTTTAGGCATACTTTTTATTGTTTTTATTAAGTGTAACTTGTTATAAACATAATTTGTGATGAGTTCTTGTTGTGGCAACGAGTTAATATTTAATTCGGTCATTAGCGAAGTAGTGGCTTCCAATTTGGAGCAAGCGTCGTATTTTATCAATATTTTATACAATTCTGGTTTTATTGTTGGTGCTTTTGCATTCGTTGTAGTCTTGTTATTTGTGGCTATTAGTAAGTACGGCGTGAGGCTCGGGTCTCGAGCGCGTTGACGCATGAAAGTAAAAGTAATGACATTGTTTACCGTGGGGCTGTAACAACTCGGCGTTGTAAGGTAAGTCGCTCATTTACTATTTCTTGTGTATATTTATCATTATGTGCAACTGATTTTAGAGTTTTATGATCTCATGTATTGGAAAACCCCAATACATGACTTTTTCGTCAGTAAGTCTGATTTTTTTGTTATCATGGCAGCTATTGTTAGCTCACATCGAATCGCCGATCAGATATTCACATTCAATTTCAGATTAAAATTATTGTATTTCTATATTTTATAAATCGAATCTTAAACATTTTACTAAACAAAATATGTATATACTCTATCCTAGATTATGTGGCACATTCTTAAATCATAAAAAAATTGCTTTGTCATGGAGTTGCGGTAACAGCGGGCCTCATCATATGTCCCATTCGTGATCTACCCTGTAGTTCCGGGCTTTTGTAATTGATTTAAATCAGAAGCTCGTCTCTACAGGTAGCTCACGGCTGGTAGACCACGCTACAAGGTGCATCTGATGTGTTGTTGTTTCTATTTATCAAACAAGCACATTATTGGAACAAATCAGGTAAAATGTTTTAAATGTAAGCATATTTAAGTTGAAATGTTTTTGAATTTGTAGCAATAACTGACCTGAGGTCCTGTGTAAATGATATTTTCTTTCAACTAAGAATTAATCTGCTACCTATTAAAAAGCACTGTCTCCATCTCGGCCACATGTTATCATTGTTTTAGGGATAATCTTTTGTAAAGGATTCCTTCAAAACATTGTAAAATAATAAATTCTACATAACCATAATGGGATAAGGAAAGGTCATATGATAACATAGAATTATGAAGCGTAGTAACAAAATGTATTTTGGTGATTTTAAAATTCTGAATAATGGTTTTAAAATACTCATAATGGCAAAATACAAGCTAACACATAGAATTCTTTGGATTTTTTTTATTTTATATTAGTCTATAGTTTATTTTTGGCCTAGTTATAAATAATGTCTAGTCATTCAGGTATACAGTATATCTTGCAATTACAATACTTATCAAAAAATTATATTATTATCACAATTTTTTTTTGATTTGTCATGCTGATTTATTCAAGTATGAAAATACATGACCTTCCACAACCGCCATGAAATGTAGATGTCTGTAATTATTTTGTAATGTTACGCATTCTGGTCCATAAAGTAGGCAATTTTGGCACTTGTTCAAATAGTATCCTAGGTCAATCCTAAAGCCCACATACTTTAAATGACCATTGGCAAAAAATACCAGGCTGATTTGGCTATGTTTTCATTTTGGTCCTCATAGCCATAAAGTGCCAGTTCTAGAGTCCTAGATAAGTTGTCGTTTTTGCTGGGATCTGTTCTTCGTATGCCCCTCTCTTTTATTTTGGAGTCTAATTGGACAGATTAATATCAAAATGCTAAGATATAATACTAGTATTGAGCCCTAACTGGCAGTTAGACTGGTTATCTCAAACGAAAGTGAGTGCGGCCGGTGAGCGGCGCTAGTTTAACGCATTAATATTACCTCATTCAACCCGCCCACTTTTTCACTTTCCTCTAGTGCATGCAGAAAGCGTAAACTTGTCAACTTTATTCAGATTTTTCGTTTATATTTAATTAATTATGCATGCATAAGTGTGTATATGGCTGTGTTGGTTTGGACGTTTTAGAAAAACCCCATCATAACTTCATAGTTTCCGAGTCATATTCATTAGAAAGGGAGAATAACATGGCGTCTTTTTGGTTCTTAGGGTGTGGTATGGTGGGCATGGAGCATGCGCGATCGAAACCCCCGCCTCCGACTCGTACACCGTGGGGTTTTAGTGTAGGAGTCTCGAAATGTCAATGACCTCCCGAGACGCTTAACTCCGTGAGGATTTCCACATAAAAGAAAAACTCGAGTTAATATAGCTAACACTTTATTTTTTAATACAAAAATAATTTACTAATAATTGTGCCTGCGCGGTCCTGCTCGTCTGTTTCAAAGACTTATATTTTTGGTTATTCCATTAAGTGTTATTTCTTAGTTCCGCAAATGCCCACATAAGATGTGAATCTTGGTCATTGTGTGAACCATAGATATGTTTTTTATATTTCTATGGTGTGAACGGTTAATCGTATCGGCGTCATTGTTAATGCGCCTGCCTGTTTGCGTGTCTTACACCACACTTTCTTGATCAACATAATTATGAGTAGATCTATAATATTAATATTCGTCTTTTATTGGGTTTGTCCCAATTCTCAACGGATCACGTGATCGTATTTTTTTTGTTGTAAAAACTGATCACGTACTCACGCACGACGGATTGAAGCATCTGATATTGTAGTCCTTTTCCACTGAAAAATTTAATAAACTAACTGTAACTAATCTACTAAAAATAACCATAAAAAAAAACTGATTCGAAAATAAAACACGTATTTTAATGGATTTATATCCATTAAATATCCATAGTCTTAATTGAACTTGTGATGTGATCACGTTCACGATATTGAAAAATCCGGTATTTGACAGCCCTAACCTGCTATGTTTTCCAATAATACGCGAGATTGACTGAGGTAGGGATAACTCTGAGTACTTCCATGCAACAAGAACTGACAAGAAGCTACTTTCCATTTGAGTCAGAGAAAACTTATGTAGATTTGTTTCGTATATAACTTCCGATAAGCCGTATTGATCTTAGAGAAAAGAAAGAAAGATCTTTTGCTCGGGTGAACAGCTACAAAGTTATCTATGGGTTCAGGTCGACCAGCCACAGTACCTACCTGTAGCTGGCAGGTCGCCTGAATGTATGTTGTAAGTCAGACACAATGGCTGCATCCGCAGTTTCATTAATCAATTACCTACTTAACTCGGGCACTATCCGCCTTCTACATCCAGTTTAGCGCCTTTGGGCTGGCAGTTCAATTGTTCACGCAGTGTCCGCGCTGTCCTCTGGTAAGCTTATCTTATTTCAGTCTCGATTAAAGGTCTCTCATGATGTTGAAACAGTCACACGGTTTAATTGGTTGCGTGGTTTAGGTTAGCATTTCGAGTTAAGGTCGAAAAACGCTATACGATGTGTCATTGAACAAGTAGCACAAGAAAGAAGCCAATGCAGGAAGCCAGGGGCGCCGGCTTTTAGAAAACCTCATGGGTGCTTATGCTCATTTGATGACTCGAAAAAGTGGCGAAGTGTTAGAAGAGAAATGCACACACGACAAATAAATAAATGTCCTACTTACATACTGCGGAACAACGAAGGTACACAAAATAAAATATTATTGTTGGTGCGGGAATAGAATCCGCGATCCTTGCGTCTCAAACGGTGCTATAAACCGCTGCGCTAAACGGGTCGTCGGGTAATGAAAAAAAGCCCATTCCTAAAAGGCGATTACTGATCTGTTTCTTGATGTCTGTTCTCAGGGGTGCTCGGCACCCACTGTTTATTTCTCATGGGTGCCCGGGCCCCCGAGCACCCACGGAGTCGGCGCCCCTGCAGAAAGCATTGGATATCGGGGTGTAAATACCGCCGTATCGGCCGTATCAGTGATACGGGGTCCTCGGGTTACAGAGGCCTCGACGTGTGCAAAAAGAGGCCCGTAATGAATGGTAATATGACTAGATAATAGGATATACCAATTTTAGGTACAACTTGTTCCGCTCGTTCTAGCATTATCTACAAGTCTAGTTGCATTTCGATCCAATAAAAGAGCTCATTTTCAATCCAGGGCCAAGCTTTTCCTGTCCCAGTTAGACTAATCCCATTTTCGAGCTCAGTCTTACAAAGAAAAGAAGAATCAAAGCATTTATTTCAAATACACCAATTACAGGCACTTTGGAATTTTCAAGAAGTTAGTTATTAAAATAATGCTAATTGCACATTCCAAAGCGTAGATCTCTGTCTCTGGGTGTGCGTACGCGCAGCGGAATGTTGTTGAATTTAAAGATTTTAATTATGCAGATATTTAGTGTATGACGTCGTATAATTGTGTATGGTAAAAAAAAATTTGTGCACGCAACCATTGTGGAGAAATTCACCAAAAACTGATTCCGCTGGGCGAACGTTGTCCTGGCGGAACTTTTTTTAATCCATAGACTTTAGAAGAAAAGAGATGTGTCCAAAAATTAGTGTGTATTTGTGTGTAATTGTGTATGTATGAATAAAACTAGTGCATGCATAAACTTCGGAGAAATTCAAGTTTCCGCTACGCGAACGTTTGGCCATTAGCTAGTTTTCATATAAAGCGCTTACATAGAGAGCTGTAGATTTTTACATACGTTGTTTTGAATTTGTTTATATTTGTTTAAAAAACAGATTTAGAAACAATCGTAGGGCTTAAAAGATAAAAATATAAACGTAAAATACGCTTATTAGGTCTTAGTTCTTAAAGTATGCACTTTGGGGTCTAGATTTTCACGTTTATACAAACCTTGTAAGTGTCTGCAACATGTTGCCAAGTATCAATGATGTTCCGTTAGTAACTAAAGAGTTATAGGACAAATTTACCATGAACAGATCACTGTTTACAAAGCAGTCAATTCTGAAGGAATTGCATGGTAATATGTATGTCAATAATTAGTGTATTCATTCAACTATTCTTATGCAAAATTTCATGTCATTAAATTCAGTAATTAAAGAAAAACAACTATAATACTGACAAAGCATCGAAAACCTACATAACCCGACCAAGTTCGGATGGCTACCAAAAAGCGGCCGTGCCATATATCTAAGAAACGTTCTTAAGCTTCCAATATAGTATTTATTAATATGGTACAGTTGCGTACACAAGCGTTAGGAAAAAATAAAACAATTGCATTTCTTGAATGAAAAATATTTTTTTAATAATAACGCCACTATCTACGATAAAAACAAATCTTCAATTAACAAGTACTTCTCTATTTAAATATTCGCGTACAAAAATATTTTTAATTACATATAATACTTAGTTATGTAATTATAATAACGTTAACAAACGCTTGCAATGACAGCAATAGAATTAAATGTGTTTTAACTAAAATAGATTATGAACTAGCTTTTGCCCGCGACTTCGTTCGCGTGGATGACGAAACTTAGGGTAAGTATAATATTTCGAGCTTCAATAAAAATTAAAATCACATCACATAACTAACCTATTCAGTTGTTTAGATTTGATCAACATTAAAAAAGTGCTTATAAACTAAAACATTGGTATAAAAAAGGTATTTTCAAGAAAATATTCTTAAATGAGTAGCAAATACTGTAAATAACCTCAACATTTCTAAGTAGGTATTTTTATTTTATTTTTTTCGGTGGGAAAATCATCTTATGACATCTTATGACACTATCTCCCGCCCCGCCCTTGGGCGGGGCGGGAGATAGTGTCAGACTTTTACTGACTAAAAAACCACTCCTGTTCCTTCGTTGCCTTTCGTACCAGGGCCGAGTCTTCCTTTCAGAATCAGACCCTTGGCCCCAGTAGGTTTCGACCCTGCTAGGCCCCTACAGTTGCTGACATCTCCTTGAGGCGCGCGTGGAACAGCACTCGCCGTCGACGACTTGGGCTCGGTCCGGACGGTTACCGGACGGTCGGACGGCGAGCCACCCATTGCTCGCCGTCCGCAAGCCTGCGCCTACGATGGCCGGAAATCGGGATCGGAATCCCGGCGGCGATTGGGGCGTGAGGACCGTTGCCTCACGCGATCGGCCGCCTCCTTTGCTAGCATTACTGCTTCGCAGAAGGAGGCAACCGCCTGCCACTCCTCCTCGCTTCGGACCATGGCCTGTACCAAGGCCCGGCGCGAGAGATCGCCGCCGCCGATCGCCCCCACGAGGACACGGCGTTGCTCTGCCCAAGCGGGACAAACCTCCACCGTGTGCTCCACCGTGTCCTCCGGGTGGTCCGCACAATGGTGACACCCGGGCGTTTCTTCCGCACGAATCCGGTACAGGAACCTTCCGAACTTACCATGTCCGGTGAGGACCTGCGTCATGCGGTAGGTAAGGACGCTGTGTTGCCTTTCCAGCCACTCCTCAAAGAGGGGAATTACCGCCATAATTATGGCGTGCCCAGCACTGGGTTGCGATAGTCGCTGTCGCCATTCCACCATGAGACCCCGCCGGAGCTCTGTCCGCCATGCCGCAACTTGTCGTGGCAGCGGAGTTTCGCCCCGACGTTGCATCTCCACGCGCAGATCGTGCATGCGTGCAAGGCCTGTTGCCACCAGGTCCCATGGTGGCTGGCCAGCAAGGAGGCTCGCCGCTTCGCGGGAAACCGTGCGGTATCCCCGCACCATCCGTATGGCCATGACCCTCTGGCACGCGTTCAGCTGAGCCGCCGGTCGCTTTCGCAGTGACGTCGCCCACACCGGCGCCCCATAAAGGGCCATGGACTGGACGATGCCTGCGTAGAGCCTCCGGCAGGAGGCGTCTGGACCCCCGAGGTTGGGCAGGAGCCGCTTGAGGGCAGCCCCATTCCGATTCAGTTTGGGAGCCAGACGTCGGAAGTGCTCCTCGAAATTCCACCGGCTGTCGAGGACGAGTCCCAGGTACTTCATCGTCGACCCGACGCCGATGTGAACTCCTCCTACCGTTAATTGGGAGCGCCGAGGCGGCGCGCTCCGAGGGCCGTGAAAACACATGGCCTCGGACTTTTGCAGCGCCACCTCGAGTCCCAACTGCTGGATCCTATCAACGACTATCGCAACCCCGCGTGTCGCTAATTCGACCGCCGCCTGGTACGAGTCTCCCTGAGCCAGGACCAGCGTGTCGTCTGCGTAGCAGACCACGCTGACCCCGTCAGGGAGGTCGCCGCGCAGCACGTAGTCGTAGCCGATGTTCCACAAGGGCGGTCCTAGTACCGATCCCTGCGGAACACCGCACGACATCTCTCGCCGTTTCCACTCTCCCTGGTGACCAGGGTAGATGATGTTTCTAAGTAGGTATACCTAATATTTTCTAGTTTCAATAATAAAATCACAGATCACATAACTAGACTATTTAGTTGTTTAGGTTTGAGAGTCTGCCTAATATAAAAATAAATCAACATTTAAAAAGTAAAGGATTAAGCGTACCGAACTTTGAACAAAATAATTCTGCATAATATTTTGATGGGGTGCGGGGGAACACGCTCACATACATAAGAAAAAAAAATCGATTCAAGAAGTAGTTTTTTTTAAGTTATTAGATTGTTTGATCCACTAAAGTTGCAAAGGGGAACGCTCGTGCATGCCTAGTCTATTGGTTAAATAGTGTAATAAGCTACAATATGATAAATATTTACCTAAACAGTAGTACATACTTACATGTGGTAAATATTTAATTTCCCTAAGGGGTCTATAGTTAGAATCCTGATCCGTGAAATCTTCAATAGAAATTAGCTGTATGAATTTTATTTGTCTTAAATAATATATTTAGATTATATCTCAAGTCTCAAGCGCATACTTAAATAAAGTACCTACGTAAATAGTACCTACTTTCTGTCATAGTCAAATACATTTAAAAAAGTAGGTGTACAAAAATAAATGACCTATAAATTATATCGAAACAACAATTGTGTTATCACCTATACCAATTCAATACCGGTATTATACTGTAAATTTTGGGATGTTACCTAAATATATTGCACGGCCGCTTTTTTGTAGCCATCCGAACTTGGTCGGGTTATGTAGGTTTTCGATGCTTCGTCAGTATTATAATTGTTTTTCTTTAATTACTGAATTTAATGACATGAAATTTTGCATAAGAATAGTTGAATGAATACACTAATTATTGACATACATACTACCATGCAATTCCTTCAGAACGTCGTGATATTTGACTGCTTTGTAAACAGTGATCTGTTCATGGTAAATTTGTCCTATAACTCTTTAGTTACTAACGGAACATCATTGATACTTGGCAACATGTTGCAGACACTTACAAGGTTTGTATAAACGTGAAAATCTAGACCCCAAAGTGCATACTTTAAGAACTAAGACCTAATAAGCGTATTTTACGTTTATATTTTTATCTTTTAAGCCCTACGATTTTTTCTAAATCTGTTTTTTAAACAAATATAAACAAATTCAAAACAACGTATGTAAAAATCTACAGCTCTCTATGTAAGCGCTTTTTATGAAAACTAGCTAATGGCCAAACGTTCGCGTAGCGGAAACTTGAATTTCTCCGGGTTTATGCATGCACTAGTTTTATTCATACATACACAATTACACACAAATACACACTAATTTTTGGACACATCTCTTTTCTTCTAAAGTCTATGGATTAAAAAAAGTTCCGCCAGGACAACGTTCGCCCAGCGGAATCAGTTTTTGGTGAATTTCTCCACAATGGTTGCGTGCACAAATTTTTTTTTACCATACACAATTATACGACGTCATACACTAAATATCTGCATAATTAAAATCTTTAAATTCAACAACATTCCGCTGCGCGTACGCACACTGTCTCTGGAGAAGAAGTGTGCAAGAAACTCCATGGACACTCTTTTAAATCACGCACAATCCGCACGTTTTCTGGTTAGTTTGGATGTAACCTATCCAGTTTGGCCATCTCTTTTGTGGTCTATGGCGACGGTCGCGCTCTCTCAGGGAACCAGTTCTGTGCTAGTCGACCCTATTGTGTACAAAAAATATCCTCACAAATGTTTGATACTGGGCCCTGTATCAAACAGTTTAGATTATTTTTGGGACTAGCTAGTTGCTTAGCAAACGGTCTTTGGCCATGTAAAACAGCCATAGGATGCTTATGTTCTTCATCAAAGCATGATAAAATATTCGGTGGCCAGACCTTGTAGTTTAGGAGATATTTTGTGCGTAAACACGGACTCGCTGTTTCTTTACTCTTATAATAGTCCAATGTGACAGCAATCCGACACGACTGGGGAGAGATCAAGTGCAGGACCACCGGCTGTAACGCCCGACACAGCATTCTACACTCGTACCGTCGTACTGCCACTGAGAATTCCTAATGATAATACCCAACAATAATTTGACCGATTTGAAAATTGTACCGGAACTTTTTTTTCCAGTGTTAAAATCATCCAATGACATCCCCCCGCTCTTAGGCGGGCGAACTTTTACTGCCTAAAATTCCACTCCTGTTCCTTCGTTGCCTTTCATACCAGGGCCGATTCTTCCTTTCAGAAGCAGACCCTTGGCCCCAGTAGGCTTCGACCCTGCTGGGCCCCTACGGTTTGCTGACATCTTGAGACGCGCGTGGAACAGTACGCGCCGTCGACGATTTAGGCTTGGTCCGGACGGTTACCGGACGATCGGACAGCGAGCTACCCATTGCTCGCCGTCCACAGGCCCTGGACTACGGTGGCCGGAAATCGGGATCCCGGCGGCTGGGGCGTGAGGGCCGCGCCCTCGCGCGTGCACGTGCCGTCTCCTCGCCTCGGACCATGGCTTGTACCAAGGCTCGGAGCGAGATATCGTTGCCGCCGATCGCTCCCAAGAAGACACTGTACCGGACCTTACGCTCAGCAGTCTCGCTTTGCGACTAAAATACCAATGAGACTTGAAAAATATAAAATCTAGACAAATGTAGTGCTAAGAAGTCATTGTTAATACCGTAAGTTAATTAGGTACGATCAATAATATTTCCCACGTTCCAGAACGTGGTCGCTCGATCACTGGGAAGGGATCACACATAAACAATGTACGAAGAGAGAGGGTTCGATCACCTTGGAAGTTTTACAAATAACATCAATAATTATTGTATTGTGGAGACTGCATGGTAATCGTGATTACTTTAGAATTTATTGTTTACCAATGGTGCTAAAAATAACATTGGTTTTATTATTCAAATGCTACTGAAATTTTTTTTTTTTTTTTAATTGATATAAACTAGTGCTTGACTGCGATTCCACCTGATGGTAAGTGGTAATGCAATCGTTGATGGTGAGGCGCACTAATTTATTGAGAGCCTATTCACTCTAGCCTTGAAGAGACCCAAATTATAATCGGACGGGAAAATCGCAGCAGGCAAATTATTCCAGTCCCTCGATGTACGCGGTATAAACGACGAGGCAAAACGCTTGGTCCGGACCGTAGAGGTTTCAACAACGTAAGGGTGGATACTCGCCGTTCGTCGGCTTGTCCGATGGTAGAAATGAGATGGTGGAATCAAGTCATGCAATTCCTGCGCACACTCTCCAAAATGAATTCTGTAAAACACCGAAAGGCTGGCTACCCTACGCCTGTGCTCAAGACTTTGTAGATTGGAATTAACCAGATCTGGATCACCAATTAGCCTCTTTGCACGCCTTTCCACCGAGTCCAAAGCTGCCAGGTGGCATTTTGCAGCACCAGCCCATATGTGGCTACAGTACTCTACACACGAACGGACCTGTGCTTTGTATAACATTAAAAGCTGCCCTGGTGTGAAGTACCGCCGGACCTTTGCAAGTACGCCGAGTTTCCTAGCAGCTACCTTGGCTTTGGACTCAATGAACCGCCCAAAGTTAAGGTCTGAAGAAATTTCAACTCCCAAGAGCTGAAGGCGGTCGGTGTACTCCAGGGATACATTCTGAAAAACAGGAGCCAAGGTGAACGGGCTCCTTTTAGCGGTGAATAGACACGCTTGTGTTTTGGCGGCGTTAAATCCCACCAGATTGGCTTCACCCCACTTGGAGACTGCCTGAAGTGAGACATTCGCACGCTCTACCATAGCCTCTCTTTCGGACCGGATTAGCTCCTTACTAGCTCGAGCACCTGGCAGGTATCTCTCTACAACTGTGCTATCATCTGCATACCCATAGATACCGGGCATCAGCAGATCGTTGATATGCAGCAGGAAGAGAGTTGCAGAGAGAACAGACCCCTGAGGAACTCCGGCATTAGTCGTCATGGGCTCTGATGAGCATCCATCGATAACAACACGGAGAGAACGTTCACTCAGGAAGTCTTTTACCCAGTTAATCAGACCAGGGGAAACGCCGTACGCTGAAAGCTTACTCAATAGACTAGCGTGCCATACCCTGTCGAAGGCCTTCGAGACGTCTAAGGAAACAGCAATCGCTTCCCCATTCTTCTCGAGGGTCTCGCCCCACAAGTGGGTGGCATAAACTAGTAGGTCCCCAGTAGATCGATTGTGGCGAAACCCGTACTGTCGATCACTGAGGAGATCGTTACCTTCCAGGTATGCCAAGAGGCGCGAGTTCAATACACGCTCCATAATCTTGCAGAGTATGGAGGTTATTGAAATCGGCCGATAGTTGGTAGGATCGGTACGACGACGACTACTGAAAATTACAACATTGTAATTTATTTATTATAACTACATGCAACACAAAAGTACAAAGGCGGACTTAATGCCTTAGGCATTCTCTACCAGTCAACCTAGGGTGGTGAAGAGAAAATATGGCAGGTGCATAAAAAAATATAAAAGATTATTAAGAAAATAAGGGTAATTTTGGTAGTTTTAGAAGCCTTCTTCACACCTGTACTGAACTAACGTAGCATGAATTGTAAGTTTTAATACCACGTGACACAATTATTTTGCCTTGTCATGAAGCAAAATTATCTAATCATTTCAGGTTACGAAAGAGTTCAATTTATTTGGTAAATGCTCTATAACGGCATGGGTTTGGGGAAAAAGCACTAAAATCCTATGATATACCTACTTATATTTTATTTTGGCTAAAAGTGATGGATTAAAATGGGCACAATTTGTCCTCTAGTGATGTTGTTATTTACAAATTAGGGGTGCAGGGCTTTTTTTTTTCCGGTGGGAAAGTCATCTTATGACATCCCCCGCTCTTGGGCGAGGCGGGAGATAGTGTCAGACTTTTACTGACTAAAAACCCACTCCTGTTCCTTCGTTTCCTTTCGTACCAGGGCCGATTCTTCCTTTCAGAATCAGACCCTTGGCCCCGGTAGGCTTCGACCCTGCTGGGCCCCTACAGTTGCTGACATCTCCTTAAGGCGCGCGTGGAACAACACGCGCCGTCGACGACTTGGGCTCGGTCCAGACGGTTACCGGACGGTCGGACGGTGAGCCACCCATTGCTCGCCGTCCGCAAGCCCGCGCCTACGGTGGCCGGAAATCGGGATCGGAATCCCGGCGGCGGTTGGGGCGTGGTGAGGACCGTTGTCTCACGCGATCGGCCGCCTCCTTCGCTAGCATTACTGCTTCGCAGAAGGAGGCGACCGCCTGCCACTCCTCCTCGCTCCGGACAATGGCCTGTACCAAGGCCCGGCGCGAGAGATCGCCCCCACGAGGACACGGCGTTAGTCTGCCCAAGCGGGGCAAACCTCCACCGTATGCTCCACCGTGTCCTCCGGGCAGTAGGGGTGCAGGGCTGCAGGATTGTTCGAAAGGGTTTCAGCAAATCGAAAGCAAAGGGCATGTGAAGGAACACAAGAGGGTTTTAAACACTAAAAGTCAGACACTCCGATCTCGCTCAATCAGAGCGGTCTGTCTTAGATATACCTCCTCTATACTGTACCTACACCATAAAAAAAATTACCGTGTAATAATGGGCGGTCTTATCACTAAAAGCGATTTTTTACAGTTTAAGGTAGGAAATCATCAAACAACTAAGTTCTCTACTTGATGATTTTTTACCTCAAAATAGGGCAACTGATCATATTCAAAGGTGGTAATATGCGACTTTATATTCAGTCAGGTAATGGAGACGTTTTGGCTAATTAAATTATTCATTGTTAGTTTTTCATCTATTGCACAATTCACGAAGACATTGCATGTTGATTGTTCGATCCTTCCTTTGACATTGCCCTCGCCTGACATAGTTACAGGTTGGTAGAACCACTTCTAACAATCAGCGGCAATATGGCCGATTGAATACAAAGACAGTCTCACGAAGGGTGATCAATTCGTCATTTACAATTTGTATAATGTCAATTTATCTCAATCAAGTTTGGAGTCCGCAGACTGTAAATTATTTGACGGATGTTGCATTTGTTACTATTTAGTCATTGTTACGTGATTACACCTAATTTGGGTATGTTCCACTTCTATTGCTTCATTGGTCAATTCTATCACTCTACAACTTTTATAACCCGGTCGCTAGATACCTAAGATGGTAGAAAAGGGGCGAGTAGATAGCTAAAGGGCGTATTTTTGTGCTATGTTCAGTGCTTGTGAGAAAGGCATGTTATAGAATCAGATAACAATATAAAGAGGGTCCTTTTTCACTCGCCTATCGTCAACATCGAGCATGGTTTAAAAGCTTGTTACTTCATCTAACGCGATGTATGACGAAAAGGTAACGCGAAATAAAAATATTTAAAGAAAAACAAAAAACCCGACTGCGTCGAAACTAATTATAAAAAATACGTGAAAAAATTAACATAAATAAAAACTAAAAAGAAACAAACAAGCCCAGTAGTTTAATACTGTTATGTAATACTAAATAACTACACAATTGAAATAGTTTTATAATCGATACACACATAAAACAAATCATAAATTTTCTAATGCAGAACAGAACGACTCACAGTCGGGGCCCCTTGGGAAGATTTGATTTGAATGGGCCCCGACTGTGAGTCGTTCTGTTGGCAACATTTTCGCTCTATTTTACCCTGTCCGCGAAGTGCATCGAATTCTGTCGTCGATGGTTCGATTCTGACTCCTACTCCAGGAACATTGTTTTTAATTGCTTTGTCGTCAAATTCTATACAAACAGCTTGTGGCAATTCTCCGGGTTCCAATTGGTCTCTCCAAAGAGCTGGCCACTCAATTGTCCTTATAACACCCATTGCTCCGTTAACAAGACCATGGGTAACATTCAAAATTTTTCAACATAACTCGTGATCCTAAACCGATTGTTAAATATTTTAACGATTCCTCCATTTTCGTTAGGATCATCAGAAACATATACATCTTTCGGTTTTTGACCATATGTTTTCGATTCTACTGATATATCAACTGCATGTAATTTATACAACCTAGTAGTTTTTGCCAATATAGTTGTCATCTTTGATTATGTTCATCGACCTGTCTAGTAGATGGGAAAACTCGAATGATTTGATTTACAAACGTGCATCAAATGAACAACGTCATCTATCGAGCTTGGTGGTAAACTTTTTTTTACTCGGCGACTTGGCGATGAATAAAAGTTATTTTTTTTCCAAAAATATTTGTTCTTCATGCTTCTTCACTGTTTTTTTGTTTGTATATCGTTTATACTTCAAATAAAAACTTAAATCAATAAGTAAGAAAATTAACGAGAATTATTGTTTTGTTTAACAACTTTAAATCGTCATATATCCTAAACTATTATTTAAAATGAAAAATGATAAAAGGAACCTAAATATGATTTTAAAATACCTATTCAATGATACCCCACTTGACATAGTTCATCGACTTTTTTTTTTCATTTTGACAATATGGCGTCTGGTTGTAGCTGTGGTGAATTTTGATTACTGTCATGTCTTTAGTGACACTCGCAAGGTTAAGACGAATCGATTGACGTAAGAATTATCAAAATCGGCCTACGCATTTGGTCTCTAGAACGCCACATAGAAACAAACATACATACATACATACATACATACATAGACTGATAAACACATTACCCTCCTTTGCGTCGCGCAGTCGGGTAAAAAAGAGAGATAACGCCTGAAAACTCTGTTAGCATTCGGTAATTCTGTGATTTATTCTAATATTTTACCAAACTTGTTCCAGGAAATACGTGTTATTTTTAAACCCTTAAGAATCTTGATTAAATTTGCAAGGCTCCTCTTGTTATACTTTTTTGACTTTTTTAGACGGAATATGACCTCCCCTTATTTTGCTTTAGATTACTCTAAAGCAAATTACAGATTACTCTAAACTTTTTAGTGGTAACTAAAAAGTACCGCTCAGCCAAACTTAAATACCTTATAGCGAGAGTGCATCTCATGACAATTCTAATAATCCCAAACACGGTTAGATTACATTAATTTATTACAGAGTTCCGGTGCCTAACTTCAGGCTTCATCATCAGGTCAGTTCGATATATTCCCCGTCTTCTTTCAGTCAGTCATCGACTACACGTATAAACAAAGCAATTTTACTTGTTACGACGGTTCTGCTGTGATCCTATGAGGAGTTCTCTTCCATATCTTCGAAGTTCATGATCAGATCATAACAATATTTCTATGGGTCCAACTCGGAAGCATAACCTTTCAATAAAAAAAAAATAAATTCAAAATCGGTCGGTTCATAATTGACCGAGAAATCGGTGAACATACATTAAAAAAAAAAAAACTGGGCAAGTGCGAGTCGGACTCGCGCACTGAGGGTTCCGTACAAACTTGAAAGGTAAATTACGGTTTACGATTTATGACGTATTAAAAAAAAACTACTTACTAGATCTCGTTCAAACCAATTTTCGGTGGAAGTTTGCATGGTAATGTACATCATATATTTTTTTTTAGTTGTATCATTCTCTTATTTTAGAAGTTACAGGGGGATACACACATTTTACCACTTTGAAAGTGTCTCTCGCGCAAACTATTCAGTTTAGAAAAAAATGATATTGGAAACCTCAAAATCATTTATCAAGACCTATCCATCATCAAACCCAAACGTGTAGGGTATCTATATACCCCACACGTATGGGTTTGATGAAAAAAATTTAGTTCTAAGTATGGGGAACCCCCAAAATTTTTTTTTTCTATTTTTGTGTGAAAAACTTAATGCGGTTCACAGAATACATCTACTTACCAAGTTTCAACAGTATACTTCTTATAGTTTCGGAAAAAAGTGGCTGTGACATATGGACGGACAGACATACAGACATGACGAATCTATAAGGGTTCCGTTTTTGCCATTTGGCTACGGAACCCTAAAAATACATTCAGCCGAACATAGAACCTCCTCCTTTTTGAAGTAGGTTAAAAACTGGTTGCAACCAAAAAAGTACTTACTCATTACGAATCTACACATAACATGTTTTATAACCCACGACCGACACGATGCGCGATGCCACGACGAATTTAAGAACGCGTTCACATTTTGACAAGTTAGTTAAAGCCGCTCAAAGGCCCTAAGCTCTTAACGAGATCCATTCGACGACCTAAACTGAATTGTTAAAGAGATGGAGCTATATATACAGCTCCACCCCTTTTTCTCGCTCGCACACTTGACATTTTAACACGTGATGGTAAGGCCCCAGGTCACGTGGTATGGTAGTCAGTTGAACACTCCATACCTCCAATTATGAATTATGATGCCTATGTCATTTTCTACGTTTTCCTTACATGGATTTGTTTGGAGGCATCGGCGTCATTATCTACCTAAGTAGGTACTTAATAACTAATCGTTACTTATTTCAATCGTCACTAATAATAACTACATGTGCAAGACCTTTCTAAACATTTTATTTTTTATTTCAACAAAGTCACAACTTAGGGAATCCAATCCCTCATCAAAATTGCAATCCCGCGGATCCCGCGGGAGTTGCGGGATTGATATTTTTAAATATTTTATTTTATTAGTTGTAATATAAAAAAAAAAAAACTCAATTGGGAGACGGACTCGCGCACCGAGGGTTTCGTATAAACTCGCCTATGTAAATAGTTCTATTTCCATATCAAGTCACGAAGACTTTTCCAAATTGCGAAAAAAAAAATTTTTTTTTTGACTGGGTCTACAAAGTGAACCTATATGGGTTCCATTTTACTGATTGAGATATGGAACCCTAATAATGAATTTCACGCAAATTAATTTCAAAATGTTTTGTAGTAAGAATGATAAAAAAAAAATTAACGATTCATCTTTTAGAAAAGTAAATTTAAGTGCTGTGGAGGTTTCCAAGTTATAGAGTACCTAGACGAACATTACGTTCTGTTCCACATGCGATACAGGACTTGCACAACACAAAATAGAAATTCGTTTAGCTGTAAGGTCAAAATAAACAAAAGAATTATTTTCCATACAAATTCTATGGACAAGTCTCGAGTTCCCTGTAAAATTCTTACGTCACTTATTATTGAGACAAGAGCTGTGCCGGGTCTAATAAATAATCAGCGCGTTGGGACGTCTAAACCCAATTTTCTTATAAAAAAAAAATCAATCCCGCAGACATGCTATTCCCTTGTCACAACCAATAAAAGCTTTTTTAATAACGCGATACTTACCTACATTTTATTGGTATGCTGGCTCGATTCTGCGAAGACCATCTAATGAATTTGTTGTTCTAAGACGGCGAATTGAGGAAAATGCTATCTGTTAAAGGTCTTTGTATAGATCAAATATCATGCTCCGCCTATCTGTTGCTACAGCTGTAATTAAATAATTGTCTGGTTAGTTAATCAGTCAGATAACTCTATAAAAATATTTTTAAGCGCTTGCGTCGAATTGGTCCGACGAATGTTTTCGTATCCTATTCGCCAGGGTCGTGTGTTTGCGACTGGATACTCTATTTCGTTTAGCTCTTCAATCCCCATAGGTGACAGAAGAGCTGACGAGATGGAATATTTGGTTGTGGATATGTCACCCTGGCGAAAAAAACGCGAGAATGTTTTGTCGGATTTCAGACTTGGGCTGTTAAAAGGTTTAAGAGTTATCTTTCATTGTTAACATCGTGCAGTCCTAAATCTATCGTTAGCCCAAATAGCAAAAATCTGTCGTTAGCCCAAATTGCAAAGGTGTTGAGTTGATTTTAACTATTCATTGTAATCGAGAAAATTACTTTTGTCCTTGTTTTCGTATCTATGGGACTTGCTCGCATCGTCGTTACGAAATGGTTAGGTGATATCTAAGAATGTTTTTGTGTTGAGCTGTCTGTTAGTACCTTACTGACACATTCTTGGGTTGTTAAATTCTGTTACCTATCTTTTGGGCGACGACTCTGATGCTAAGTTTGGAACTTCGCTTAACATTCCTAAGTTGTCTGTCTTTGTTTTATCAGCTCAACTCCTTGATAACTATTTGCGACGAATTTGGAAGTTATGCGATGTGGAAAAAAAATTTTTTTTGGAGTACCTACCTACTTTACACATGCAGTTAAGCAAAATGGGTTTTACTACTTCATCCCCCCTTCCCCCAAATAATTATGACTTATAAGTTAATTACTATTATTTATTTAGAGGTATAGCACCAGAGCACTTACTATTCTCTCTTTGCCTAGCCTTATCCCATTTCATTTGGGGTCGGCTCTTCTCGTCATTTTTCGCCAGACATTTCGGTTCTGGGTCGTCGAGCCATTCACTTAGGCTTTCTTTAGGTCATTGCTAATTACAGACATCCAAGTTAGAAGGGGTCTACCACGCTTTTTTGAACCTGTATTCATGTGTAGTAGGACTTGCCTAGTCATATGTTCTTCATATCTTTCTTTCTTTCTTCACATTACCATACCATCTGATTTGACAGATTGAGTCTGAGTTTTTCTCCAATTGGGCGGATCTTAAAACACACCTACTATTGAAGAAGCAAAAACGTGGTTATTGCTTCAGTAATTGATCTATGGAAAATCAAATCAACACATGTTCCCGAAAAATATGAATAAAACAAAATTTAAATCAGTTTATCTATTGCTTACAAAATATGGGTAGGTCTCATGTGTTTTTTATTAAGGAATAAGAATGCAAACAAAAAATGTTCCAGATAATGTTAACACTGCTCAGTGTTATGAAATATCGCCTTATCGTTGATAAATTACCCAATATTGTTTCTTTGATTCGGGTTGAATGAGATATGGTTATCTATCTCGCCTTTTTGATAGGACGATTACAAAAGTTCCAGTCACCTACTCGTATATGCCTACCAGGTGCCGCAGAAAGTCATGCGAACAGTTATTTTTATTATGAGACACTTTTTTTTCGGTTGGAATATCATCCAATGACATCCCGCGCTCTTACGCGGAGCGAGAGGGTGTATCAGACTTTTACCTTTTTACCCACTCCTGTTCCTTCGTTGCCATTCATACCAGGCCCGAGTATTCCTTTCAGAAGCAGACCTTTGGCCCCAGTAGGCTTCTACCCTTATGAGACACTGGCCACTTAAAATTTATTTTGAAAGCACTATTAATTAGAAGTAAAAAAATTGAAATTGGAATGTTCCAATTTTAAAATTTCCCTCTACATTTATACGAGCTAATTTCAAGTAATCGAATATCATTCAAAAAGGGACCTGCATATGGAGCATTTTTGCACGATGTTTTTTTTTAACCGACTTCAAAAAAAGGAGGATTCGGTTGTATTTTTTTATGTTTGTTACCTCAGAACTCCGTCGTTTATGGACCGATTTGCAAATTTTTTTTCCCCTTAAAGGATATGCTTCCACATTGGTCCCATTTTTTTCAAAATCCAGTTCTCATGATGGATCTCCCATGAGGAATCGAGGGAACTTCTCAAACATTATTGGAACTATATAGTGATTTTGGTATTTTCATCGAGAACTTAAGCATTTACAGTCAAAAAGTAACATTTGATGAAGTGGAACTGATGAAGAAGACCAGAAATGGCCAACGGAACTTTCATACTCACATAGATATCACAATGAAGATAGGCGAATTACACATCAAGAGATTCACACATACTGCAATTTGGATTGTTCAATGTTCACGAAAATCTTTGTGTGAGGAGGATAGTTTGACGCTGGTTGCTGCACAACCTCACCGATGCTTAAAAGCAGGTCCGTGTTGAAAGGTTCCACGACATGTTTTATAAGTGAGTCGTGGGCTGCTTCTTCCCCGGGACAACTCGCCCTCGCACTCACCGCGGTCGAAACTTTTAGGTTACCCTACCAGGGGCGCCGACTCCGTGGGTGCTCGGGGGCTCTGAGAATAGCCATCAATAAACAGATCTTGACTGGCCTGTTGGTCTAGGGGTTAGTGGCCCTGACTGCTGAGCCGGAGGTTGTGGGTTCGATTCCCATCCAGGACAAATGTTTGTGTGATGAGCACAATCATTTGTTCTGTGTCTGAGCATGAGCACCCATGAAATTTTCTAGAAGCCGGCGCCCCTGCTCCCTACAACCCTAATTTTGCTCCGTGTGACTTCTTTTTAACCGACTTCAAAAAGGAGGAGGTTATATGTTCGGTTGAATGTATGTTTTTTTTTTTATGTATGTTCACCGATTTCTCGGTCAATTGTGGACCGATTTTGAAATTTTTTTTTTGATTGAAAGGTTACGCTTCCGAATTGGTCCCATAGAAATATTGTTATGATCTGATCATGAACTTTGAAGATATGGAACAGAACTCCTTATAGAATTCACCATAACAAGAACCATCGTAACAAGTAAAATTGCTTTGTTTTTACGTGTAGTCGATGACTAACTGAAAGAAGAGGGGGAATATATCGAACTGATCTGATGATGAAGCCTGAAGTTAAGCACTGGAACTCTGTAATAAACTAATGTAATCTAACCGTGTTTGGGATTATTAAAATTGTCATGAGATGCACTCTGGCTAGAAGGTATTTAAGTTTGGCTGAGGGGTACTTTTTAGTGGTGGTACCATAACTAAAAAGTGTAAAATAAAAACTTTTTACAAAAAAAATACAACCGACTTCAAAGTAAAAAAAAACTGAAAAGTGCAAAATAACTTTAATTTCGGAAGTCGGTGTTAAATAACGAAGAGACAAAACTATTATAGAAACACCGACTTCTGAAATTAAAGTTATTTTGCACTTTTCAGTGTTTTTTTTTACTTTGAAGTCGGTTGTATTTTTTTTTATTCCCTAAAATTAAAAATTAGCTCAAAAGGACACAGTTTTCGTCATATTACCGAAAAATGTATGTTTTTCCCTAATGTTTGATAATATACAGCATTATAAAGGCAAATACAAGAAACCCACACGTGTGTATTACGGGTAGAAAAATAAAAACAACAAAAAATCTTGTGATGCGTAGATAGAAATGGGTTTCTTTTGAAATCGAACGGGAAAAAGTGAATAGAAATGTATGCAGATACGCAACTAGTAGGTCCTGTACTGTTTTAATATTAATCGTGGGTTAGATACCTCCTCTATTTTTGTAAAACTCAAGGTTTTTATACGACCTATGACGGTACAGTATTTTTCCATAATCATTTGCATAATCACAATTTCTTTTATGAAAAAGGAAAATGTCGAGTCGTCCGACTGCTCTATACCTACTTATTTATCTTTAGTGACCAAATGAAACGCGATTTTCAGCCGAAACCATGTTCGGCTTCTTTTACAGTTTCGGCCGAAATTATAACAGAAATACAACTAAAAATTCAATGTTTTGTCTCGATAAAAATTATAAGATCATTGAAAGATCAGGCTTAACTCTCCTTATCTATATTAATATCTATATGTCGGAGAAGTCAATACTACGGACGCTTGAGAACAAATGAACGAGCTAAGTGAAAAGTGACTCAAGGGACGGCCTCAAGCGAGTCCCTCGACATTAGACAAAGGTCTGCAGGCTCTTTGCTTTCCTACTTGATAAAGAAAGAAGTAAAAATTTAAAAAATACTATTCCTCTACTGAAGATCTAACATCGATTGACTTGAAAATAAGAAAACACTGAAAAAATATGAGAACGACAGATTCCAAATTTAAATGTAATATTACGTTTTTTAATTGTAACAGTATTAGAGGCCAGACTAAGTAAAAAAGCAGTAGGGAATATGGATGCAATTTTTTATTTTACCAGATTAAATAGCTATGCAAGCTTAATAAGGTCTAGTAAACAAATGTGAAAGAATTTTAAAAATATCTTCAGCTAAACCTTTAAAGCTGCTAATAAAAAAGAGAAATCCATTAGGACGACGTCAAATTACATCACGCCCGTATGACTACCATAGAAAATGGCGTTTTGGCGAGAGAGACAGATATTGATTTATTTATTTAACGATTTATATACACACAAAATAAAAGATTAGAAGAAGGACATACGTGATGCTTATTTCTAAAGAAATCTCTTCCAGCACACCTTCGAAAGGAGAGTTGGAAGAAAATAGAGATGTAGACACCGTGTGTAACAGTAATAGGAAAATAAGTACATACAAAATAGTTACCCATGAAATAATATAACATGCAAAAAAAAGATACTATTATAATTATATACATACACATAGTATAACTAAATAACACATTTTTTTCTTCCATTCTGTCCTGTCACTCGTCACGCTATCACTAACTCCCTTTTCTTTCATATCACTTCTCACACAATCCATCCATCTTTTCTTTGGCCTCCCTTTTGTTCATCCTCATCTTTTCTTTGACCTTTAAAGCTGCTAATAAAAAAGAGAAATCCATTAGGACGACGTCAAATTACATCACGCCCGTATGACTACCATAGAAAATGGCGTTTTGGCGAGAGAGACAGATATTGATTTATTTATTTAACGATTTATATACACACAAAATAAAAGATTAGAAGAAGGACATACGTGATGCTTATTTCTAAAGAAATCTCTTCCAGCACACCTTCGAAAGGAGAGTTGGAAGAAAATAGAGATGTAGACACCGTGTGTAACAGTAATAGGAAAATAAGTACATACAAAATAGTTACCCATGAAATAATATAACATGCAAAAAAAAAGATACTATTATAATTATATACATACACATAGTATAACTAAATAACACATTTTTTTCTTCCATTCTGTCCTGTCACTCGTCACGCTATCACTAACTCCCTTTTCTTTCATATCACTTCTCACACAATCCATCCATCTTTTCTTTGGCCTCCCTCTCCCTCTCCACCCATCCACATGTAAATTCATAACTCTTTTAGCAACGTGCGCTTCATCCCTCCTGTTCACATGACCATACCAAGATAAACGATTCCCTTTCAACTTCAGTCACTGGCGCCACTTTCAAACTTCCCATAATATAGTAATTTCTCACTTTATCCAAAAAATACTAATAAGTACTAAATAATAAAATAAAACTAATACATACATACTAATGTGCAACTTTAACGAAATAGAAAGATAGTGTTCTTTCACTCTTCTTTTAAAAACTGCAAGTTTGGCAGCCCCTAATGTCAGGCGGTAGTGAATTCCATAACCGTACTGCGTGCGCAGTGAAGGAGTAGGAGTAGAAATCGGTGGAGTGGGGAGGAGATTTAAGGAGATTCTTTAGGTGCGACCTGCAAGGTACATCAGAAAGACGTGAGTATGAGTAGGAAAAGCGTTCCTGCAAAAAGGAGGGCGTTTTAGGGTTGTGAAGGATATAATATCCGAGAGTTCCTGCGAAGTCGAACAGGGAGCCACCTGAGTATCTTGCGAAAGCCTTAGACATGATCATACTTTATATATTAATATAATATATTTGTTTAAAATTGCTTTTTTTTACTGATTTTGATATTGTTTTCACAGTACACTCTATTTTTGTATATTTATTGATAAACTGGTTAGATAACGAATATTTTTTTATGCATATTCCCTATTGGTGTAGTCACATGTAAATTTAAATAAGTATCTACATGAGTATTTAGGATCGTTGCTAAACGAAATATAAAAGATACTGATCTTAATTACCTAGTTCTGTGGCTAGGCTACAAGTGTTGATGTAGGTCGGTGGGTATTGCGTCAAATGGACAGGAATTTGTACAAATGTACATGTTTAATTGATTAACTAGGAACCATGACTGTTATCCCAGTTTTGGTGTAAATGTTACCGGCAATCTATATAATTCAAGTATTCTATACAATACCTGGGGCAATGTATATAATACCTGGGGCGTCCAGGCAATGCATGAAATATAATATTATTTTCCATTGTATGCTTTACCTAGGTAATGTATACAATTCCTGGGGATTGTATAGAGTATCTCCTGATCCACCGGCAATGTTTAAAATAAAAATATTTTGATCTATATTTATCAATGTTAATGCCCGTAATTTTATAGGTAAGTCGTATACCTATAAAATTACGAGCAAACCTTAAATGTTCTATTACTTAAAATTTATGTGTGTAAAAGACGAGAGCAGGGAAGGAATTGACGTAATTTTGGGACACCCCGACACGGACAGGTTACGTTACAAGGCTAAAGCGCCTTAGCCTTCCAGGTCAGAGCACTTCCGACGTCTGGCTCCTAAACTGGATCAGACTGGGGGTCCAGACGCCTCCTGCCAGAGGCTCTGCGCGGACATCGTTCGGTCCATGGCCTTTACGGGGTGCCGGTATGGGCACCGTCGCTGCGAAAGCGACTGGCGGTCGAGCAGAACGCATGCCAGAGGGTCATAGCCATCCGGATGGTGCGAAGATTCCGCACGGTTTCCCGCGAAGCGGCGAGCCTCCTTGCTGGCCAACCAAAATGGGATCTGGAAGCAATAGAGATGCGTGGGTATGGCGACAAGTTGCGGCATGGCGGTCAGAAGTCCGGCGGGATCTTATGGTGGAATGGCGACAGCGACTGTCGCAATCCAGTGCTGGGCACGCCATAATTATGGTAGTAAGTCCCCTTTTTGAGGAGTGGTTGGAAAGACGTCACGGCGTCCTCAACTTCCGCATGACGCAGGTCCTCACTGGACATGGTAAGTTCGGGAGGTTCCTACACCGGATTCGTGCGAAAGAAACGTCCGGGTGTCACCATTGTGTGGACCGCCCGGAGGACACGGTGGAGGATACGGTAGAGGTGTGCCTCGCTTGGGCAGAGCACCGCCGTGTCCTCATGGGGAGCGATCGGCGGCAACTTTGTTCCCCTGTGGATTTTTCTGTGTGCTTATTGGGTCCCATTAAACGTAAGGCGACATTGTGGCAGACCAAGACTAAGGTGGAGAGATGAACTTAACTTTTACCAAAGAGACTCCGCAATGGCAGTAAACTGACGTGTGTGACATAATGACATAATGAACTAATTACATTTGATTAGAACATTTTTATTCCTACATATTTGATATAATGATCATGCTTGTTTCATACTGTTTTATCCTGTTTATAAATAACACAAAGTTCTTCGTACCTGCGAATAAGTCATGTATGTAGCGTGTTCAAATTAAAATCGGTAAAACGTTACTAATTGATTGGTAATCATTTAACTCGTTTAGCACTTCCGATTCAGAAAATCTGAGTTAAAGACGATCTGCGAATTGCGAATCATGTTGCATATTTAGATGTACTAAATGGCTAGGTAATTTTAATTGAGCTAATCGATTTTGATTCGTGTAGTTTTAAAGCATCATTGGCATTTAAGAATTATTCGCGGATTTGTCGGTTCGCGAACGAAGTTTGAGTGGTTGTAGAACTATATTTACCTTAAAAGCAACAAATTGCTAGGAGTAATGCGACAGGCAAATTGATTTACTGAAAATAAGCTCATTGTTGGTTTTGTATTGTGTGAAATGTGGGATTGGTATTGTAGTATTGGTTTTACTGATGTTACGTATTGATTTCATTGTTTGTCTTGTTTCGATGCAACGAGCAGTATTTTGATTTCAGGCAACTTACCTACTAAACGCAATTAAGCACAAATAAAACTAGCAGGAGTAACTAGGTTATTTAAATAAATAGTGTGATATCGAAAGGAGATCGCATGAGTTAGGTTTGTTATAGCTAACGAAATGGCTTGTAAAATATACTTTTAAGGATTTTGCTGTTCTAGAATAGGTTTGAAAATTGAATAGAACAAAGAAATGTCTAGTTTTTTCAGTTCGGACATAACCATTGTAGCGCGATGTGCTGATATCGAATCTTGAAGAAAAGTATAAGTAAAATTTCATTCAAGTAGAAGATCTAGTACCGTTGTTCTACCTTCGCAGAGTGCGACATAGGTAAAAAAAATCCTTTCTTACGAAGTCTGAATCAGTTGTAGAAAATCGTTTAAGTACCTACCTGCTTTAAAATAATAACAAAATAATTTATATTCGGTAAAAATACTCACCAGCCATAATATCAAAATCGTAATCCCGAAAGAAGTATGGGGAATAATGGAATAAAAAATAATATTTTTTTTATAAATATATTTATATAATAAAACCATAAAATCCTTAAATATTCTAAAACAAATCTAGTCGGGTATAGTTTGTGCGCCAATAATTATGAATAATCGTCATTTTTATACATATTTTTCTTCTTAACTGCGTCTGTTTTGGCCGACAGGACCACGCGTAGGTACCTATAACAAGTGGCAATGGAAGTTATGCAGAGGGCCAATGAAGGACAAGAAATAAATGATATCTATAGGTAGCTTGAGTGAAATACAAGTAGTTACCTACTTAATCACGTGTCACACTATGATGTTACTACTTACGATCATACTCGTACATAATTAATTATTTAAAAAGACTGGTCATAGATTTATTTATAAACTTATATTTTCTTGCAAAAACTTCTTCAGGTTTCCAAATTAAAAATACGCCCGTATGATTTCACTGTTCTTATTAGACAAAAGGGAATTTATTAGGGCATACTGTACTTTCAATACTATCTGGGCTGAAACTTCCTACGCATAGTGTCGAAAGTGTAACACGACTGGTAGTTTGGTATTTTTATATTTTTGTATTAAATCAATTTACAGATTCTTATATATTATTATTAATGAATTAAAAACAATTGATCTCCTGCTTTGCACCTTTTCACTTTCGATATACGGGCCTCGATTCGTTACACTTGACAAGAAACAACCGCATTAAGAACTTATAAAGTGAAGAGTCAGGGTATTCAAATTAATGTTAGCTAAGTATTTTTTTTTTATATAAATAAAATTTCTAATATTTTACTATTACGGAAAATAATACTATTATATACAAGCAAACAAAGGACGCAATAAAAAAGGGATTGACCTTTTTTTACTTTGTTTTCGAAACAGATTCCAGTGACGACAACTGTATACGTACTACTTGCTTACTAACAGCGGCTGAAGAGTTACTATGAAATAATATGAGTTCTCTAGCGGAGAAGGCAGAGAGGAAAGATTGTTTTAAATAGTTTATCGATGTTAAATTTTTACTTCTATACTAATATTATAAAGAGGAAAGATTTGTATTTTGATTGTAACTAATAAAATAAAAAAAACTACAAGACCGATTTAAAAAAGTCTTTCTCCAGTAAAATGCTACTTTATTACTGACTGATGTAGGTAAATATTTTTTACTATTACACGAGAAGCTAGTGAACGTCTTTCGGCTGAAATGATGATTACATGGGCGAAGTCGCTGGCAGAAGCTAGTATATTCGTTATCATAAAATAGATATGGATTGTACTAAAAAGTAAATTTAGTCTATACAAAAAAATGTGGGCCGTACAAGGAATATAAAATAGGATGAATCGAGAATAAAATAATTAAAATAATATTTTGGGACGAAAGAAGCATGTAGTTTGGGACGAACCAGGATTTTTTTTTGTGGGACAAAACTCAGTGGGCCGAACGAAGAATAAATCTCTTAGAGAAACACATAATAAAATCAAAATCCAAAACATATTAACGTTTTCTCTCAATACAAATTAAACACAAAAAAAATAAAATAAAAAACATTAACAAAAAAAAAAATATTTTGTTAATATTTTTTTATTACCATAATAATTATGATGTCAGAATTATTGATTACACTAATAAATAAATACTTTATGTCACAATTCTTGAAGTTCATTTATTTTATTTGACTGACACCTGTGTTTTATTCCCAACTCTATGGACACAGAACAGACTACTGTAAGACTGACCAATCAGGGACAGCCTTCGGACAGTTGACAATTTAACGCGCGACAGATTGCGATTTAACAGTTTCACTTCGATAGCTTATAATCTACCGAGAAATAATGCGTTTAATTGAGCAGTATATTACAGTTCACAATTTTTCGACAGTTTACAATCTCGCGAGATTATAATCTAACGGTATTTACAGTTTTACGGTGACGTATATATACTATACAAGAACGTTTATTCTAAAGATAGATGTAAATTCCTTGTGACTGGAAAGACGTCACGGCGTCCTCACCCTCAGCATGACGCAGGTCCTCACCGGACATAGTAAGTTCGGGAGGTACCTGCACCTGATCCGTGCGGAAGAAACGCCCGGGTGTAACCATTGTGGAGTATACGGTAGAGGTGTGCCCCGCTTGGGCAGAGCACCGCCGTATCCTCGTGGGGGCAATCGGCGGGAACGACACCTCGCGCCGGCCCTCACGCCCCAGCCGCCGGGATCCCGACCCTGACTTTCAGCCACCGTAGGCGTGGGCTTGCGGATGGCGAGCAATGGATAGCTCGCCGTCCGGCTGTCCTGTAACCGTCCGGACCAAGTCCGACGTCGCGCCTCAAAGAGATGTCAGCAAAACCGTAGGGTCCCAACAGGGTCGAAGCCTACTGGGGTCATGGGTTCGCTTCTGAAAAGAAAACCCAGGGCCCTGGAACGTATGGCAAAGAAGGACATAGGAGTAGGTTTTATTTAATTCACGTCAACAGTAATAATGCGTGTCACTGATGTAATACCATAATTTATTTTGGAAATACCTCTTAGGGGCCGCTGATCCTACCTTATCGTGCTAGACCCCTTCGCAAATCGATTCTTAGTAGATTGTGATGTAAAATTGATGTAATTTTGTATCTCGTGTCTACACAATTATTATTGGACAATATGTGGAATCTTTGAAACAAGCGTGATCTCAGTAAAATGGAGCTCAGAATTTTATTGCAGTATTGACTACCTTAGCGAAGGCGAGAAGGCTGACTCGATACATTTGCTGCCAAATGCTGCAAAAACATTAAAATGTTGTGTATGTAACACAACATTTTAATGTTTTTCCGCGTTCTAATGAAAAACAATGTGACTGTCTTCCGTGTCAAAAACGAAATACTTTCTAAACTTAAAGCCGGTTAAATGCATAAACCGTGAGAAGATAAAAGAAAAAAGAAACGCAGGTTGATGTTCAAAGACAGCGCTATGATAACATATAACGGCTAAAGAAACGGAAGATGTAATTACAATGCGTTCCAAATAAGAATAGGATCGATTGACAGGTAGTGACGTCACGTCATACTGTCAAATTGAAGAATTATTGTGGTGAGCAAAACAAGAAATTTTTTAAATTTGTTTTATTTACGAACTGTGAACGAAAATAGTTAAATCAAAATCCAGTTCTTAAATTTTGCTCATCTCTGAGTTCTTCAATTTTGCCCAATTTCCTGCGATTTGACAGTATGACGTGACGTCACAACATGGCAATCGATCCTATTCTTATTTGGAACGCATTGTACGATAGAGGAGGAGCAACTAAAATGTGGTTGATATAGAAGGATTCCCTTACGTTGTTGAAACTTCAAAGGTCCGGACTAAGCGTTTCGCCTCGTCGTTTATACCGCGTACAACGAGGGACAACCTGGCTGCTGCGGTCTTCCCGTCCGATTATAATTTAGATGTCTTCAAGGCTAGAGTGAATAAATAGGCTTTTAATAAACTAGTGCGCCTCACCATCAACGATTGCATCGCTGCTTACCATCAGGTGGGATCGCAGTCAAGCACTAGTTTATATCAATTAAAAAAAAAACATGTTTCCTTAACCTCAAAATAATTGGGATAAAGACAGAAAGATGACGACGATGATGATGCTAATAAGACACGTGATATAGTGAGGAGGTCATGATATAACTGTTCCTGTAACTATACCATCTGCTTTATATTCCACATCAATATTAACAGTGGACACAGAGTGCGTCATATTACCAACTATTTTACTAACAGAACTACCTAATTGCATGAACATGAATTTCATGGGATACATTTTAAAATTCAACGTTCATGTTATATTGATTTGTCCCGCTCCTAAATGTGGAGGAGTGCAACATTACATATGTATGGTAAGATTTAAGTACTTAAAAAACTTGTTTTTCTGTCATAGTGAAGTTTGAAATGGATTATTTTTTAAAACATGTTAAAAGGAGGTCACTCATTTTGTTCGATGATTTGGGATAAAATAAAAAAGTCGGCGGCCAGGAATGAATTATATTTTATTTTATTAGTGGCTGGAGTAGAAACATTTCTTTGTAGCGAAAATGCTGTAATTAATTTGGGAACAAAGATATACAACGATCTTTAAATGTACCACCACTTTTTTGTGTAAAATTCCGTATAATTATTATTTCACTATTTCACAATGATGAGTGATAATATAATTAATGTTGTGGTTAGTGTTGAAACTTACAACACTACTGACTAACCCATCTGTAATCGGTGTGATATTCGGATATAAACCCCTAACACAAATTGTTTTATGTCGTCTTCGTTTTAATTATTACTGGTTCGACATAAACGCCATAGTAAAAAATAATGCGTAACACGTTCTTTTTTAAAAAGAGTAATTATTATTGACAGCTTGCAAAAATAATAATATCCAAAATGGGGTGATCTTTGAAGCTTATGCTTTGGTATCGGAACCAAATGTAGAGCGCTTTGTATTGTGTTTCTACATATTAAAAATTGTATCTATTAATGTGCATTCAGCTTGGGGTAAATGGCATGGCGATCAAATATATATAGAATGCTAATAGAATAATCAAGCACAAACTGTCACTACATCTTCGATCAAGATTACACTGATGGAAGCACTTCAAAAATAAAGTCACTTCCACTAACAAACATAAGGGAAAACCAAAAGTTAATAAAACAAGTACGTACCTTATATCTGGGACTAAAGTAAGATACAGGGCAAAAAGTGGTTTACTAGCAGCTCTGCAGTTTGTAAGCTCCGGTTACATTGCCATAACTTTAGTGCAGGTCGACTCTAGCACCTTTAATTCTATTTACAGCCAGTTATCGTGTGAAATAAAAGGTATTTTTAAATTAGTATTGCGTGTGGAATAGCCTTTAAAATTAGGATCAGCTACCGGTTATAAATATGGTCTTATAAACTGGAAGTAAAGCCAGGAATTTACTTGATTAATTTCTTTTTTGCCGATCCTGCTATTTTGAGCTTAACGCTTAAATTAATTGATATCGAACTGTCTGGTATGAACAGCCGCCTACTTCTTAGTGTTTTTTTTTTACTTGAAGGCCCTTTTAATAGAGGAGTGAATGAGGCCTAAGATTTTGTCGACTCATTCCATTCTTAACTTGACCAGCATACAGTCGGATACGGAAAATTACCGTATAAACGAACAACTGTGTCAAATCCTGATTATAAAAAGTTCCTGATATTAATACCATGTAATCTGTGACGAATCATAAAACACGAAATATTGTTGAAGAAAATTCGATACCCGCGGTGAATCTTTGACTTGTCAGCAAAAGAATTCTATTTTATGAACATCACACGTATTTGAATATAAAACTTCATGCATATTGACAGTGAAAATGAAAACTGAGAGTATCTATGAGCAAAGGTAGAAATGCCGGTGTCTAAAGGTAAAAGTTTCAAGAGCAATCAGTTGTCGGAACTCGGCATGCATCAAACGCTCACCGAAGGAGCAGAATAGAGTGACGTAAGTGAGCGGCGGTGTTTATTCGGCCAGGCTTTTCGGCGGCTGGGCCCCCACCATTACGTTTTGTTTACAAGAGCGACGCCTGAGCGCCGGCACTCGCAGCCGGTCAGCACGCGGGACGCGACGTTCGCGACGCAACAACACTACCGCTAATAACCTCCTCACTAACCATTGATAAGTGATGCCCCCCAAGTGTTGAGGCCCCGAGGACACACTACCGGTTCTGAAGTCGTGCCAGAAAAAACTGGAGCTATTATTCACTATTCGGTTTACATTAGATCATATCCGCGAAATTAGACGTGCAACCAGTGAGTGCTAAGGACCTGCATCTCGCCGAAAATTATCGTAAGTGTCATATTGTCAATTTTATTTTGCATGCTAAACCAGTTTTATGTTTGCGAGTTTTGTTACGACATCCATGGAAATGTTTCGTTTGAAAACTAAATAATCATCATCAAGAGTCGGTCGATGCTTGATCTATTTGCTCGTTGAACGTTTTTGTTAGTATCTACGCCTTTTAATTTAGGAACAAGCATCATACACATGAAGGTCGTAATTTTTATGTCACTTACGTTCCTTTTCGAAACCAAAACCGGTTGGGATCTTTTTTAAGCTGGTGTAATAAAATTAACATATCAGTGGCAGGGATCGCTGCACGTGTGGCATTAACAGGTACCTTTGGTTTAAATTTAGGGGACCCTCTTGCCCCACAAGCCACACCACTGTTTCAGTGTGTGTTGCAAACATACGATTGTTTTTTTTTACGAATCTAAAAGCCAAATTTCAGTTTCAGTATCTATTGCATGCGTTGTTTATCAATGTTCAGTATCAGTGCGTATCTCCCCCCGCGTGGTGTCGCAATTTGTTTACCTACATAGCATTTGATCTGAATACTTTGTTTACATGGCCAGATAAGGGAGGATATCGGTCATTGAAAGTACTTTGATTTCAAGGCTTCTAGCATGAAGTATGACTATATATTTTTTAGCCTTATTCATTTTGTCTTCGTGGCTCTGTTCTTTGGTAATAGCTATAATTTGGGTATTACCAAACTACTTTTGATGCAGCAAGGCGTCTTGCGTGAGCATGTAGCTGTAAATTTGAAGAACCACAACCGAATTAATGATTATAGTATCGAGCTATAAACACACCTACAGGCAGAAGCGGCATTTTGTAGTGTTATTGCCTATCAGTAAATTAAGTTTACAAGCAACGCTGTCGTCACACAATGGCTAAAGGAACAGATTAACGAGCTAATGCAAGCAGCGGAAAAATCAATGTACCAAAAAGAATTCGTTTCCGAATACATTGTAAAATCAAATGTTGAAACGAGTAGTTTATCTTTGAAGTAATCAATAGATAAGTACAAAGTAGTTAACATAAATATCTTATAAAATTTGTGTAAATTAATGAATCTGGATCAGTGTATTTATTTCTTTAGCGATTAAACATTAGAGGCCTTAACGAGTCAATGAAATAGTTCATTTTCTTTTTAGATAGTGGCAGTAGTAAATGATGATGAAGTAATTTCTATGAGATAACCAATATTACCAAACATTAATAAATTAATATAGAACTAAAAGAGTTTAATCGAGATAAATTATCATTAGAAGAGAAATCATAATAAAAATTTTTTTCGGAAAATTTTAAAAGTAATAACAAATAAAGGGGAATTAAACTTTTCCCATACATTGCTGGCATGTAATTTTTTTCTTTTTGCCAAAAGTGAAACTTAGGCCATGTCTTAAAGGACTGTATGATAAATCAATAGTAAAAAGAATTATGTCTACCGACCGTAACCAAACGAAGTTGGAGACTATTTAGTACATTGCAATAGTTTGTTATTAGGCGTTATTTTTCTTAAATAAAAATACTGTATGTCTGATATTTTAAGTTTCCCATTGTCAAATATAGTTTTAGTTTCGATTTTTTATGGTGGGTACGCATTACATAGTGTCAATCACTATCGCAATACTTAATTAAATATAAATAAATATAATAATAATAATTCTTTATTGGCATAATATACACGATTTGGATCATAGGATTCCCTAACACCTGCGCTAGTAGAAACTGTATTGCAGGTGTTAAATATAAAATTAAAACACTAACGCGTACCTTTTCGATTCGTTTATCACTACTAGTTTTGTGTGTTTTATAGTGATGAAAAACTGCAAGTGTGAAAAAAATATAACAGTAATGATCAATTTAATCTATTTTATCAATGGAAACCTCAAAATATTACGTATTATTTCCCTTTCATTATAATATAACGAAAATAGGTAATGCGTGACAAAAATATACTAGCAATACTTCTATAAGTATCTTCGTTCGGTTACGATTTAAAGACCTGGTTCTTTTTGCTATTGATTCCTCGTATTGGCCTCTAACATATAACCTAGGTTTCATTTCTGGCAAAAAGAAAAAAGTAAATCATGCCAGTAGTAGTTTGCTTGTAGTTGAGAATGTGAATGAAATCCTTATTATTAACAAGCTTCCCACCCCTATGAAATCTTACAAGCGTTTGTTGCCACAACGATCAATAAATAGCTTTTCATTAAGTAAAACCATGTTCTGACTAAACAAAATCCCAAATTATCGACAACCCTAAAATTTTCAGTCTTTTGTAAAACACTAGCTGCTCAGCCCCGGTTTCACGGAAATGTTTTTTTTTTTCGTTTTCTTACAATTTTCTTTGATACAAACCTTGTCCTGACAATAACAAACACAAATAAAAACTTTTTACAAAAAAAATACAACCGACTTCAAAGTAAAAAAAAACACTGAAAAGTGCAAAATAACTTTAATTTCGGAAGTCGGTGTTTCTATAATAGTTTTGTCTCTTCGTTATTTAACACCGACTTCCGAAATTAAAGTTATTTTGCACTTTTCAGTGTTTTTTTTTTACTTTGAAGTCGGTTGTATTTTTTTTGTAAAAAGTTTTTATTTTAAAATTTTTAGTTATGGTACCACCACTAAAAAGTACCCCTTAGCCAAACTTAAATACCTTATAGCCAGAGTGCATCTCATGACAATTCTAATAATCCCAAACACGGTTAGATTACATTAATTTATTACAGAGTTCCGGTGCCTAACTTCAGGCTTCATCATCAGATCAGTTCGATATATTCCCCCTCTACTTTCAGTCAGTCATCGATTACACGTATAAACAAAGCAATTTTGCTTGTTACGACGGTTCTGCTGTGATCCTATGAGGAGTTCTGTTCCATATCTTCGAAGTTCATGATCAGATCATAACAATATTTTTATGGGACCAATTCGGAAGCATAACCATTCAATAAAAAAAAAAATTTCAAAATCGGTCCACCATTGACCGAGAAATCGGTGAACATACATAAAAAATAAAAATAAAAAACATACATTCAACCGAACATATAACCTCCTCCTTTTTGAAGTCGGTTAAAAAGAGAATAATCCAATTTGGTGTAGTTGATCGGAAGTTATGTTCGTATATACGAGTACATTTCGGCGATCTGACTATCTATCTACATTTCGGCGATTTATTTTTATTTATGTAGATTTACCGAGTAAACCAAGGAAAAGGTATTTTGATCTTATTTCAACGAGCAAGAGAAGAATAATTTTATTTTCAGCAGTCTATTGTGAAATGCCCTAAAAGTATTTCGATCTTATTTGAACCAGCGAGAGAACAATTTTATTTTGAGCGACTATTGCGAAATGCCCTCAATTTGCCCTATGAGTAGGTTTTCGTCTGGGATTCTGCTCCTGCTATAATTGTAAAGTAAGAACCCTCTTCCCAGCGACCTCCAGACGGTTGACCTCAGCTCCGGGCCCGCCACTCATTGTTGTTATACAATAATATTCGTCATGTATCGATTTGGGAAAGCCATTCGAATAATTTTGCATTGATTTCTTTGGTCAGTTGTTTGGCTTTGTTAAATATTTAATCTTTGTTATTAGTTTTCTGTGTGGTCGTCTTGTGTCGTCGTTACCTCCATCGCATCGATTCTGGTAACTTTCCGAAGTAGTACTTAATCTCTTTTGACTGTCTTCATATTCTTTGTTAAGGGTGGTGTTTAAATAAAAGTAGGTACTTAATGGCTTTCTGCTTGGATGGAACTATGTAGTTATTTCGTTTAATCATAAAAGATGCTTCGGACCAGATTATGTCTACCGTTGCCTTCAGACACGAGTGCTTCCCAAAAATCCAGCTTTACGTATGCTACTGCAGTAATATTCGTTAGGCAAGGGATCTTCTAAAGAGATCTCAATTTTTTTTCTGGACATGTACATTGTATTGTGTATGCAAATTAGCACTCTTGATTCGCTTCTTAAAATCACAATTTATTTTGGAGACTGTAGTGTATGCGCACGTCTCTGCCCTATTTGATGGTGATATTTTTATCCCGGTTCTGCCTTGGCCCTTTTAGAGGTCAGTCATCCTGTTTGTCAATCTGGATTGCCGAAGCCCAGCAGTAAATAACTCAAGTATTTATAAATTCTAGTCATGTCTATTTATCACTGAAACGAGACCTTTACTTATTTTAATTTGTGGGTGTCTCTAGTGTCAAAACCCAGTTTAAAAGTGACGCATTTGAAGACATGCTATAATTATGTTGTTAACGGCCCATTCTGAGGGAATAACTGACATATTTTCTCGTCACGCAAAAATATGGTCTTCAGTCTTTTTTTTTTCCGGTGTTAAAATCATCTTATGACATCCCCCGCTCGGGAGATAGTGTCAGACTTTTACTGACTAAAAACATGCTAAAAACCCACTCCTGTTCCTTCGTTGCCTTTCGTACCAGGGCCGAGTCTTCCTTTCAGAATCAGACCCTTGGCCCCAGTAGGCTTCGACCCTGATGGGCCCCTACAGTTGCTGACATCTCCTTGAGGCGCGCGTGAAACAGTACGCGCCGTCGACGACTTGGGCTCGGTCCGGACGGTTACCGGACGGTCGGACGGCGAACTACCCATTGCTCACCGTCCGCAAGCCCACGCCTACGGAGGCCGGAAATCGGGATCAGAATCCCGGCGGTGGTTGGGGTGTGAGGACCGTTGCCTCACGCGATCGGCCGCCTCCTTTGCTAGCATTACTGCTTCGCAGAAGGAGGCGAATGGTCTTCAGTCTAAGTGGCAGATTGTATAATAATGGTCAGAGAATCCAGATCAAAAGCCAGATTTCAATAAGACGTGAAGGTGAGACTCGGTGAAGGCTGCGAAGACTGGGTGGGCTTGTAATGGTAAACTTCTCAGTAGTTCAGTAAGTGATAATGTAGATAACTCGTTGGTTATCGTTCATTGACCGCCCGCCACTTACGATTGGTTAACTGACAACTAGTTTTTAGTACCTAATATCATAAGTGTCGTAACGTTACGAGTATTATTAATATGACTTGGAAGTGTAAACTAATCGACAGATTAGTTATGAAACGTTTATTTTGTAATAGTTCAGACATTTTTTTTATTTTGTAAAAGCCCAAACATGTTGATACAGAAAAGTGGAGTTATGTATAAACTTTATTTAAATATTTACATCACAGGCCGGTTTCGATAGGCATTCGGAGAAAATGCGTTTCCAATTAAGTAGAAAATCAATCGGTGAAAATTTTATTCTTAATTTATTAATTTGTATTTCGTGAAATTTAAATCTGTGTATAAAGGAAAGATGAAAGTTACTGATGCCGTCATGGGTTTTTCCAAGCGCGGCGCATCTTTCGATCAAGAATAAATGCGTTTTGTCCAATCGAAAGTACATAAATCATAAAATATCTACTTGCAAGGCTCCAATTCAATCATCTGGGTTACGAGTTCCACTTTGTACGAATAGATGAAAGTAATTAAGTGTTTTCGCTTTCGTACAACCAGTTCTGGTGTACTGTCGCCACGTTGTTCACATAATTTTCCTTGATCGTTAGAATTGCAAATATTAGTTCATAGAAATAAATTGTCCTATTTTGGACCTAGGATAGGATTATAGTATTTGATTTTTGCTAATTTAGACATATCACGTAACATAACGTGATCTAACGACTTGGTACTAGATCTCTCCTGGGGATTTCACCAAATGGAAGTAGTATCAAACACAAGTTTATGTAGGAAAGTAAGTAGATCAAAAAAATATTATAATCGTATGACTACAGCTTGATTTGGGCTCAAATGACAAAAAGTTATCATTGTTATTTATGTTACACCTTCTTTAAGTTTTTAATGAGGTATAAATGACCAAAATGCGTCACCTCTGACACGATAAGACTATTTGTTAGACACTGTGATGTTTTGCACGTATCTGTATATGTAAGCTCTCACACAAATATTATTTATTTAAATAGCTGTATTATTTACTGAGCTAGGTAATATAGTATTTTAGAATGTTGTAACACATAAAATACAGCGGTGGTCGAAGAAAACCGATCTTTTCATACCGAAAGTAAAAGTTTACTTTCGGCAGCTCCACCAGATGAAAGTGATTCAAGTGACTAGTTTGTATTAGTTTCGCTCTCGAGTGCTTTGTTTCGAATACTTCTAAACCATGGTAAGGTTTAACCTAGAAGCTTATTTAGTAACCACTAAGCAAGCCAGAAAAACTGCTATTAGTTTAAGTCTCCTTTTATACTTGTTGTAATTCCTCGTATCGTATCATAATAGTTTGTATTCTTGTCTGTTTTCATACCAAAATAAATTTTCCATCAATGGCTTTGTGTGCAAAAAAGCGAAATTTAACCAAATGTGATTGCGTAGCTCGGGGAGAAAGCCGCACTATATGGCAGGCGCGTGCGTCGGTCGGATTAACGTGCTGGTGACGTGCGTGTTGCGAAAATTCGTTCGGAAAAATTTGCAAAAGCCGATAACACATAGGGGAGTGTCTATTATCACTTAGGCATGACGTCAATAGAAGACCAACCTGAAATATGAATGAATTCGCCACGCAAACTGTAACGTACTCGATACTCTGCCGCTCCACGACGAACGACTATCTATGTCAAGTGTTACGCAAACACGATTCGTTAAACTACGTATCCGTTTAAATTTTGAGGCCGTGGAGACTCCACCCAGCTTAAAGCTCCATACCCATTCATTGAAAGAGAAATTGGTGTCATCAGCGAACCCATACACTGAGCCGCTGGACCGTACGCCCGGTGTCGAAGTAAAAGTGTTCCAAAAAATTTACGTCGCAAAATTACATTGCGATTTCGCCGTAACGAGGTCACCGATGTGGGTCGAGTAACAGCTATCTGTTAGAATTGATACTTTTTTGTTTGTTACATTTAGCATCCGCCAGTGAAGGCGTAGTTCATGGCCACCGAAATATTAGGAGTCGTCAGCGATTATGCCTCGTATATTCTGAGTATCACGATTAGAAATAATTGTTGTATTGTGTGAACGCCATCGAGTTCGTTTTTGTGCGTTACAATTTTTTACGCGCATTAAAATCAGGTTGTAACATCTAGTTTTTCCAGACAGCGGTGATTGCTAAAAAGACGGCTATGAATGTCTGACACTCTGACGCACAGCACACGAGACTACTCTCTTAACAAACTATGGATTATTTTGCGACTTACTTATTTCTTAACTTTTAAATCAATTTAATTAATCTTTTTCTTTATTGTTGTTGCAACAAAAGTTCACACATTTGATAAAGATGAGTCTGAAGAGGTGAATAGTCTTGCTGATAAGGAAAATAAGAAACGCCAACCTAACTGAACAATATTTTGGATATATACAATGATTACTACGGCACGACTGTCTACATAAAAATACGTTTCATATTAAAAAGTAAATCTAATTTCGATCTCTCGATTTCCTGTATGTCACGTACCTACTCCTCGTAAGTTCTTTGTGTAACAAGTTTTTTTACAATGGCTGAGACGTAGACTTTATCAATTTACATTGACAATTCACGCCTCAGTTATTACCATGTCCGATACTTAATATACATACCTACACATTATAGATACCCAGTTAAATTGTTAATGTCGATAAAAAGTTGGTAAATCTATGTAATAATAGACTTTTATGCCTGGTGCTACGAAGAGAATTTTAATTGTGTTGGATGACAAGCTCTTGAGCCCATGGCACCACATTTTGTTTTATTTTAATTAATTTTATTTTTCTTGCTAAGCATAAGTTGTTTAAAGGTGCTCTTTTCGGTCCGTTAATTAAGAAGATATGGTTGAAGCTGTAACCCTGTAGGCGTGGGATAACCGACCTGTCATTAAAAGTACTTTTTTATGTTCTTCATGTACCTCTTGTTCTTCTATCCTATTGCTAGCACATACATCATTTATAGTTTTAACATTTTGCGAATGTCTAGTTCTTACGTAGAATTCTTTACGTCTTATTTGAGCTAAAGTAAAGTCAGGTTCTCAAAGTATGATATCATCAATAAACATTATTGCAATCGTTTAATTCAACATGTTATAAGTAGAGGTATTTACTCTTGGGTTCACTTGGCTTTATAGTTTTTATCACTTCGTATGGAAAATAATCTACATCGTAGACATCATTAAAACCTTGAGCATTGCCTTGTTTTTATTCTACACTTTCTTTATTTTTTGTCATGAACACTCTACTTTGTCAATTACTTTGACTCTACCGAAGCAAATTCCGTTATGTGAACTTTAGGGTCTATTTTCCGCTTATTGCTTTATTTATAGGCTTCTAAACGATTTTCTAATATATCTGGGACTAGCTTCTGCCAGCGGCTTCGGCCGCGCGAAAGTTGATTTCTCCATGAAAGTTTGGACACCCATTTCATCGCCATAAGGGGTGAATTTTGAAAAATCCTCTCTTAGCGCTCGACTACGTCATAAAAGGAACCCTTGTGCAAAATTTCACGCTCTAGTCCCAGTAGTTTCGGCTGTGCGTTGATATGTCAGTCAGTCAGTTTCTCCTTTTATATATGTATATAGATAAGGTGAAATTGTGTGTGTCCATGATATACTTGCTAATCTTCATAAAATATAAATACGAAATGTTAGTGAAGTCATTGAACTTGGTTATATATCTTGATGCGGGTTCATCAGTTTTGACTTTAAACCCCTAGATAACCTTACAATTCTTGGTTCGTGTAAGAACCATTGAATTTTGTTTATGTGCGTGACTTGGGGAACCTTGAACTTGGATTTGTTGCTTGTTGACAGTTACGTAATTTACTTATGGATCTTTTGTCGCTAAGCAGATTTTATGTTTTATGCTTATTTTTCCTGAAGTATTCTGATAGTAGAGTTCACTACATTATCGTTGTGTGTTGCTTTTAAGGCGCCTCACTCGTAATTCATGTAATGCATCGCACTGGGTATAAAGATTGCAACATTGCACTGCACTGACAGCTTGTTAGTATTGCCTGCATAAATAGACTCTGACTTTATCGGCTGACTTTTTGCAAGTTCGAAGAGAACATTCATTTTACACCGTAGTTAAGAGGGTCCTTTTCACTCGCCTATCGTCAACATTGAGCATGGTTTGAAAGCTTGTTGCTTCATCTTACGCAATCCAACGCGATGTTTGATGAAAAAGCAATGCAAAAAAAGAGGGATAACGTCTGAAAACTCTGTTGGCATTCGGTAATTCCGTAATTTACTTGAATGTTTCACAAAACTTGTTCCAGGAAATACGTGTTTTTTTTTAATTCATTAACGCTCAGGCGGTAGCCGGCGCCCGGAAGCCATTGTCTTACTATTGTGTCTCTAATTACGCACGTCAAAAGGTTAAACTCTAAAAATTTTTTCAGAAAAATTCAGTCGTCATTCAGAATCTCCATTAAATGTGCAAGGCTTCTATTGATGTACTTTTTTATATATGAGTACATTATGGAGGGCCAAAGTTCACGTAAAATAGCAGATTTTCAGAGGTCTTTACTAGATTAGTTTTACACAAATTTATGTTTTGATTTTTATAGAAGCCTAGATAATATCCACAAGATAGCTGTGTATCCAAAATATCTAGAGAAAGATGTGTAATATCATCATAATCACGTAAGAGCAGTTGTATGAAAATGTACCTCGAAAAGGACGTTCTTAAGCCTAGATTAATACAAATAAAATTCTCAATTTTAGCAATGCTTCTTTAAATTTTATTTCTGCAATGATGATTCATTGCATATCAAACTGTGATTAGGATTAATCACAGTTTGATATCTATGCTAATATTATAAAGCTGAGAAGTTTATTTTGTTTGGTTGAACGCGTTAATCTCAAAAACTACTGGTTAGAATTAAAAAATAAAATATATAAATGTTGTATAGCCCATTTATCAAGAAATGCTATAAGCTATGTAACATCGCACTATGACCAATAGGAACGAAGCAGTAACCAAAGACGCGGGTGAAACCGCGGGGTACAGCTAGTAAATAATACTTATAGTGAAAATGAATACTATAAAATAAATGAGAAAACCTTTATTGGCATATGGAATCCTTCGTGAACAGTTAAGTACTAAACTTTAAAAGCTATTTTAATGGCTTCACGAAGTTTTGAACTCACAGTTCAAAGGTGCTTAGTGCTTACCTACAAATATATAAGTTATACAATCAATAATTCATAACTTGGTTTATTGAATAACTTATTTCTTTGTCTTAATTTTCCTCACATTTCTTATTTATTGTTAAAGAGTGGACAAATTTCGAATAATTTGGCCAACTCTTCGCATGTCTTAATGTCATTTCGGATTCTGTTCAAAGCGCTCTCTCTCTCTGTTCAAATAAATTTTCAATGAAAAATATTTTTTTCATAACAAAGTTTTATCGTGCGGTAAAGTACTCATCAAGACTGTCCCAAAGAGCTCGAACACGATTGGGGTTATCTTGTTGCACGCAGTAGTTTATATGGCCACTATCCGACTTCATTATCAGACCAGTTCCATGGTGTCATATTAATGCATTGTTATCCAAGTTACACAGATATTCCAACTTTCAGCTCAATTGGTGAGGAGTAACTGTGCTACAAACAAAAATTGCGAGTTAAAAAAAGCTTGTACAAATGAGTTGTATATAAAATGGAAAACAGTGAACATTTTTCAATTTACTTTGTAATTCACATTTATGCCACTTTGTTTTAAGTAGGTACTTTCTGACTCTAAATTGTAATTCTTCTTGACCATAATATAGGGCTTACTAACGCCATATTGCGAATGTTTACTGATGTAATATATTTACCTTTTTATCTCGCTTCAAGAATAACGAGAGCAGGCTAAGATGTATGTTCTGTTTACTTGCATATGTGTAATATTAAATAGACAAAGGGGTATAAAAAGATGTTTGGTACGGCTATTGTGATCAGTCCTTTGTTAAAAAAATCGTATAAACAGCTGTGCCAAATTTACGCATATACTAAAAACATTACTTGACGTCTCTATTGTGTGTGCCTTAATGAAAATGTATTGTTGATAGATACATCGTGCGTTTAGGTCAAGACCTCAATTTTCTACCTTAGCACGTCAGCGTAACAACACTCATTAGATGGTTAACTAATAAGCAATTTAATAGTTGAATCTACGACTGCTTTGCCTATGTGGCATTATTTACCGAAAATATATAATCGCACATACTAAAGTTTAATAGTAGGGGTCCAAAAATAGTGCCTTGTGGAATCCCTCAAGAAAACTGTAAAGACGCGTATCTGACTAAAGATTAGATAAGATATTTATTTTAACACATTCATTGTTAATGTACAACTATCTTTAAATCCTCTTTTTGCTCTCGTAAGAGTGATTCATAAAGTAGGATCTTGATTTTATTTAGTACTTGTGTCTGAAGCTCTTTGCCAAGACTAAAAAGAGTTATGTTAGATCTATTTATAAAATAAAATAGTAATGGTCTACAAAAGCTTGCAGTTTGTACTGGAATACTAAGTCTTTATAGGATTGAGCACGTTCCTCCTCGTCATAATAACTAGAAGTGCAGGAGTTTCAACATAATTCACAGTTAGCTTATCAAAAAGTAGACCTGTGCGTGTATACGAGTACATCTTATTCTTGACTTACTTATATCTCTTCTTTCTTTAACCAAGTTCATAGTTACTTTATAAGGTATTTTTGAGATCGGAAATCATCAAATAACTTCTCCCGGCCTGGGTGGAACGAGGAGTGTTTGACTTTGACTGAAAAACCACTTGTGACCCTTCATTTGCCCTTTGCGTTTCAGGGCTACGATAACTCTTTCGAACAATCCCTCAGCACTTTATAAAGCTTATATTGAAGGTTTATCTTTTTAACGCATACGTAAAGAATAACCTATCATTATACATATACGTATGCTCAAGGTCGTGTCTAAAACGTCTGTACTTGCAGTATATCTATATATACATGTCTGTGTGTTTACTTTGTTGTCATGTGTACAGTTCGTGTCGGAAGTGGATTCTGTTAAGTTGTTTGGTGAGGGCGAGAAGTAAAATCACCTTCTTTGTTTGAGGTTGGTAGTGATGTTTGAATGCCTCTAGGGATTTTATACCCAAGACGACGCGTCTCAAGTAAAGAGGTTGATCTATATGTTCATTGTTTTGTGTTTGTTATCCTTGTGCTCTTTTCCCTTAACAGATGAGTTGAATATCAAATGAATGTACATACTTAGCGCAATACTAGGCAGGCACATAGAGTAGTAATGTGTCTATTTATATATTTTTTGTTTTATTATTAGCGACCGCAAGTGTTCGTTCATTCACGCTCGGGGTTTTCAGTAACAAATTGTTTATATTGTATTTTTTTTCAATGCTGATGCATGATGTTTTCTCGTAGCTTTTTTGCGACCAGCACAACTGGTTTCTACTTCGGTTTTTTACAATTTTTCGTGACAAGGAAAACCATTTCATGTCGCTATTTAGATGTTTTTGTTTTTATTGAGGTCACTTTTATTTCTCTAAGCTTGTGGTTCCAAATTAACATTTTTTTTTGGGGAATTATAAAACGAGCGAATAAAAAAAAACTTAGCGACTGATGATGAGATACTAGTTTTAATAACTTGAGCGGTATGAATTTGAGTAAGCGAAAAATTAACTTAACTAACGACAAATATTGATTAATAATAAAATCCAGAACGAGCATACTAAAAGCGGGTTGTGATTAATCCATTTCAGATATTTAAAATTCTAACCGTGCGACTAAATTACTAAGTGAGCGAACTACTAAAAAGTTTACTTTAAGAAATGTTTTCACCATTGTCTAATTATCTAGTCGCAGGCAAATTCATCATTAGGAACTGGGTGAAATAGGTTAGGTTAGAACTGTGACCAACCGCGCGTGAGCCGAGCGAGCGAAGCGAGCGGTGCCGCGGCAGCGGCCGGCGAACGCTACGTCCAAGTCGCTCGCAGATTGAGTCGCGCGCTCCTTATACTCTGCTCATTAGTGTATTTTTCAAAGTGGTTTTTGTATTCGAAACACTTCATTTAAGATAAAATGCCGCTCAGTATAAAAAATACATTTGCCAAATATTGAAAAAAAATGCAGGACGTAACGTTGACACTCAAACAAATATTAAGTCGCTCAAATATTATGAAGCTGCTCATTTTGTATTTTAAGTAACTCAAATGTTTGTAAGATACCATTCTGTTGATTTTTCGTCACTTACAGTCAGTCGCTCACTTAGTAATTATATAACCCAAATTAATTAATTTTGACACTTAAAATTGTAATTTACAGTCACTCGTTTTATTGCTACCCTTTTTTTTTTGGCGCTCTACCGAAAAAAAATACATCAAAGTTAATAACAAAAAAATGCAACATGGTGGCTATTGCATTTTTTTATATCAATTAATGCGTATCAAATATGATTTCGTATTTAGAAAGTCCGTAACACGTATTTTCAGATTTTCAACATTAAAAATCATAACAGTGAAAACACTTGTAAGTATAAAATAAACTAATAATTCTTTAATAACCTTATCGAATCTTTACTATTTTATAAGTCAATCAAAAGCAGAACTCTAATATTTAAATAAAATCTACAAAATAGTTAAAATAGTTACATGTACGCAAAACTCACCATTACTTCGACAATAAACATTGAAAAATAAGATAAACACGATCACTTTAAAATATTAATGTTATCAGTGGCATGATTGTATTTTTATTACTATTTATCGAGTTTCACATAAATGCAACTGAAAATCTGGCCATGATGGAATTTTTCTACTTTCAAATTCGAACTAGAACAAACAAAATACCTATGGTTATATGTTTAAGTTTAATTAAATATATATTATTATTGAAGTTCATAATTCAGAGGAAATAATACGTTAAATGTTTATGTAACCAGACTCATGCCCTCAATATGTAATGAGTGCAAAGATATTATTGGAAGTAAATAAAATATAGTCATGTTGCAATATCGGTGGCCTATTAAAACAATGTTGAATTCTAATCTTTTGACCCACTTTTACAACGAAGGAAGGAAAACTTTTCCTCCAAACTGTAGCTGGGACTGAATAAATATTCCGTTTACCGCAAAGTAGGCTAAATCTATTTATATAAAAGCGAAATACCACTCACTGATTAATCACGACATCTCCGTAACTATAACACCTACAAACTTAAAATTTGGCAGGTAGGTTCCTTATAGGGTGTAGACATCCGCTAAAAACGAATTTTACTAAACTCCCTTAGAGGGTGGCCTAAGGGGGCAAAACGGGGGTTGGAAGTTGGTATGGAGAAACCAACTTTTGCGCGGGCGAAGCTGCTGGCAGAAGCTTGTATAATATATATGATACTTATAAGTAAGTTTTTATCGTAATCTAGGATAGTGTTGAAATTATAAATTTGATAAGATGATAATATTTTATCGAATCAACTTTCTTCGGCTGCTATCACTGACAATAATTTTCAAGTTAAGAAGTGTATGACCCAGTCCTTTTATTAAATATTTATATACAAAATACACATATTAATATTCGCCACCGTGATAATTTCTTCTGCAGGCTGTGACCAAAGCTTGTTAAAAAGTGGTGTGTCCAGATTTCACCATGCGAATTCAAGAGTGCGTTGTATGCAAATTGTCGATAAGTACACGCCAATGCGGAGGCGTTTCTTTTGCAATGACATTTTTATCACCACGCCCAATGCACTCATGCCGTATCACTTTCACCGGACCTTTTACTTCGATACCAATGATACTTTTTATATACAAATATTTCGTGGACAAAAGTAAAATGATTGTGCAATAATAACATGCAAGTAGCGTCATTGTTTTAAAATTGTATATATTGTGTTCAATGTTAGCTTGATTAGCTTGAGATAAAGGTTCTTGGGGAGATGTAAAACCTTAATCTTAATTGTCGTAATACGCCTGCTCATTGCAGACGTCGCCGACAGTGTAATCACCTGTAATTTCGTTGTGAAAAGAGTTGTAAACGCCGAAAATTTATGTTTCAACGATGCCTAAAACTAAAAGTTGAAGGTTATTTAAGGTACTTCACTGTTAAAATTATGTTAGAGCCTTGGATAATAAGATAAAGATGCCAACGTTTGAATTGTTGTTTTTTTAACATTTTTACTAAGTAATTTTAGAAGGTCACATATCAATATTTATGTTTAATTTTGTCACCGAGTGCATTAACCTGCTTTGAGCACACCCTTGCCACATCTATAATCTACTCGATGTCTGAATTGATTTTGCCTTCAAATGTGACATCTGTTTCATCACAGATGATGGTTGTTAAATGATTACAGGGTAGCGTTTCGTTTCTTCATTTACACGTTCCACTTTGTCCAATAAGCGGAGGTGAGCAGTGTCAAATTGGTGGTACTAGTGATTCGTTGGTAGCGACCTTGCCCGATCCACTCATTCGCATCGAGCACGCAGTTGCTCGGCAAAGTGCGTTACGCACATGATTTCAACTTTGTACATATATTTTTTATGTGGACATATTTGTCACCACTTAAAAAGTTATTGGCAATATGATTGTTACTGTAGTCTTGTCGGTGCGATCTTTATACAGAAGTAACATCTCAGCAGAATAGCAATGATCGACTAGAGTACTTCTTCTCACTAAAGTGTACAGTTTATTGAGGTGTTTATCCTTGTGTAGGCTATTCATATTCTACGGTCGATTAGTGAGCCTCTTGACCGCCATGCTACCTGCGATGGCTTTGGCACGGAGCGCCGACTATGAGATCAACAATGTCAAGGCACGGTTATGTTATGTCAGTGTTGTGCAATGCACTCGTATGTACAACAACATGTTTGGTCCATGGAGGCCGCTTATCATAAAAATACACCAAACTTTTTGTATGCCACAGTCCAAAGTGCGATACAATTGCGTGCTTTTGTACATTATAATTGCAAATGGTCAGTTTTAAAGTAAGCGGTCATGTGTATCGTTGGAAGTTTTTCTCCACCGTATCCCGATTTGTTCTTGTTGTCGATCGTTACATATTAATCTTTTTCCACGAAAGGCCATTATGTTTTTGTTACACAGATACTTGTGAAGGGCCATGTCGTGATTTATGCGCTGGGTAGTGAATGTATTTTACACATTTTAAAATATTTATTGTTACCGTATCAATACCAACGACGTGTGACGTATTCATATAATTTTCAACACCACCAGCGACGCTACACATTTGTGTCATGAGTCTATTGTGGCTTAGAATTTGAACTACTGTTTATAATTATGAACATTGTCAATTGTATGTAAATGTTTTATTAAAAACTTAGTGATAAAGGTCGGCAGGCATACATTATGTCGAGCGTGTAGAGGGCAGTAAGTCAGTATATCTCCGACAGCTCTCCGCCCCGGGGTGTCCGGTGTCCGAGCCTGGTTTATGCAGGCACACCTACTCGGAAGATTTGCTTCACACGACTGTCTCCGCAACTGAAATATTACCTTTAATCAGACTTTCGTTTATTTCGCATTTATTTTGATCGGATTTCGATTTCGATGCATTGTTGCGTTGTTTTATTTCTGGAATAATCTCAATATCCTGTTTATCATTTGGGTCTGCCGTTGGTTCTTTGTTTATTTTAAAATTAATCTTTCTTGCAAATTTATCAATTTGGACATCGCTGATTATAAATCACAATGTCACATCACGAAGTCTGGACTGGATATTGGTTGGGTGCTCGTTGGAAATATTAGTGTCACTGAACTTTGTAGTTATCACGTTGCAAATCTCGGTATTGGTTACGAGTAATTACGGCCGGTGTACTTATCTGTTCATATAAATCATTTGTCTCATAGACACTTAACAGCTGCTGTTGAAAATTAATACACGCATTAAGTTGAATTTGATTTGCAAATAGAGTCTTAGTGGCAGACACGCTTGTAGGTTCGTAAGCGTTATTAACTATCATTGGATCGGCCTTAAGGACTGTGCTCAATTAAAATAACTGAAACTTGCTCCTAGGAATCTATACGGAGCGTACCGAATCAGTATGGATTTTAATGCATATAATATTCTTATTAAAAATAATCTCCTTAAAGAGATGAGTTACGTTCTTTAATTACAGGGTGTTCTCAAAAAAGCCACCGTACCGTGGCAGCATGTTTTGATTATTTGTTTTGCTAGTAACTCCTCATCGGTTACTTTGTTCCGTAATTATCCGGTTAACTTAGTGCACAGCCATGAATCTCGTTAATTAATAGCCAGTGGGCAGAATCCGGTTTCATTTAATTAAGACTCCAGCAAATTTTACTATTAATACGCACTATAGCATATGTTTACTTTCGGTACCTACTACAAGCGATCGGTTCTGTCTGATTAATAAACCTGTGAATTCTGAATCGTTAATAAAGTGCAGTGGCGTTTGTAGTAACATAGCTACAAGATATTTAGCGCTTGTAACGAAATGTTCTTCTTTAATTAGTTGTATTGTTATATCTCTACCTATTATATTTAAATCGTAGTCATAGAATACAAATGACTAATTAGTAACTATGCTCAATATATCGGCGGCTCTCAGAATTTTAATAACGCTATATTGAAACGTAATTCAATTTTATGAGTTTCGTTTCATTTATTTGAAGCGTTGAAAGTGGAATATGTTGAAGGCTATATAATTAATAGAATTGAAAAATATTTGAAATACCTGTGCTAACAATTGTGACTTGTCAGGACCAGTTATTGGTGCATCTGCTTTCCATGTAAAATGATAAATATTTGTATGCGTAAGACCTAAGTGTTTGTCCTTTGTCTGAGAGCTATGTAAGTATGTTTCCATAACGTAGTAGGGCCATCGCCGACACTCTGGAACTTAAACATAGATACTTGGACAATTAACACGGCATAATTATTATCAGCGTTTGATTTACTAGATTCAGTTCGTCAGCAACCGTTTAAATGGCACAATAACTTATCTAGACTAGGTCTAGGTCCTTGCACAGATTTACAATGAAGTTTCTCCGCTGGTAACTACTATATTTCTCATTCGTGCCTGCCACCGACATTGTAAATTGTACCTTACGTTATTAAACTGGGTTTAAAATGGAGATTAATGTCGAGTGCACAGTGTCATCGACAACTGGTATCTGCTCACTTACCTTGACCGCGCACGTTGTCCTCTCACTTATAGAATGATCATAGACGTCTTCGATGCGCCACTAGTGAGCACCCTGATTCGTGTTCCTCAGTCTTCTCGTTTTTCGACCTTCCTCTAATAAGATATTGCTTCTCAAACAACAATCGCTTTTCCTAGAATTTTCATCACATCCTTATTTGTTATTCATCCTAAAGATTAAAGATCATGAAACTATATAATACCTACATTCCTTTTTTACACTCCTTAACTTTTTCATTTTATATCAGTCTCGATTTGAATGAATTTTAAAATAAATACATGTATGTATGAGACCGTGACTTTTTTTCCCGAAAAGACACAGAGAACTGTATCTTTTTGTGTTGAAGATGAATTTTGATGCGGGTTGACGTCGAATCTGTTTGGTAGTTCATTTTGTCGTTTCACTGAATCATAAGTGAGGACACGATGTTAAACAACTTTTTGTCTCCTTCCTAACACGCGTTCTGTTTATCTGATTTCCACATGAGTATTTAATTTAAATATGCGCATTTTATAAGTGTTGCGTTGATGCTATACTTTATGTTCAATTTATGTCAATAGATTGTCCGGCGCTCGCCATATTTATATGATTCATTGGCACTGAATCGCGATGGGAGATTAAATAAATCGTCAGTTGCCGTCCTCGTATCGTCGATGTGATTGTATATGTGCGTGCGGGGTTGACTTTCATACAATATTGCCGCCAATTAGATCGTGGCGTCTCGCAACGTTGCCTAGGACACTCGAGTTCACTTTACTGAGATATCGATTTCGATGTGTATTTGGATTTATTTCATTCACATTTTGATAAGAAGTTTTTTGTTTTTACTTTTACATTCTTCAGTTCAAAACATTTTGCTTCATTCGTTTTACCACATGCTCACTGATTTCTTATCGTCTTGTCAGTCAGAAAATATTTTAATATTAAAAAGTGTGGTGGGCATGGACATGTGAACGTAAATTTTAAATTTGGCTGCATATCAAAGACGGATGATTTTTCCCAGAAATAAAAAATGTTTGAAATGTCTTATTGTAAAGGTCGAGTAGTACTGGCAATTGAGATAAATAGGGCATTCTGTATGATATTGGTGCAGCAGTAACCCGCTTCACAAGTAGTATATCTATTTGCTGTGTCCCGTTATCACTGGAGCGATAGCACTTGGTCGATACCTCGACCACTGCACAAGTTCGTGGGCTTATCTCGGAATGCAGTTTACTGTGTACTTCATTTGGCATCAGACGTGAAAAAATGGATCGTTTTAGTCACCCCTAAAATAATAATATCACTTTGAAAAGTTATTTGAGCAGTTAGTAGTACCAGTAAAATAGTTTTCCTGCTGAAACTGGTCGGAGTAGTGCAATAGTGCGTCGTGGTCGGTGTCGCCGGTGGTCATCGGCCCCCATCGGTGAGTTTCGCAAGTCCAGTTAACCGTATGAGTCGATCACATTAATATTCTACGGTTGATTTTATTGCGAACCTAGCGTTTGCCTCCACGTCTGTAGGTATTGATTCTATAGATTTTTTGAATGGTTTATATTAATTTTATGTATGATAAGAATTTGAAATAGGTACCTACACAACACTTAATTTATGTTTAATATCACGTGAATGTAAATCGTACGGGAGAGCAATGAGACAAAGACATTCCGTAGTGTCGAGACGAGAGGGAATCTTCAGTGAAGGGCGGCGCGCAGCCGGCTTTCATCGTGTGTAAATGCGTGCCGTACAAAAAATGGATAGACGGCCAATAAAAACCCCGTGTGGAGAGAAGCCGAGGGGCGGGCTCGCGGGTGCAGCGCGCTGCGCCAGTAATTGCATGTTGCAGTCGGTCTCCGCCGTGCTGGGTGCGCGCACGCAGCCTCCTCATCCCTCCCGCACTCGGGTGAACGACTCCCCAATCAAGTATGCGTACGACTCACCACCGCCGCATCGTAGCCGCTTCTTGTTTTCGCGATCGTTGATCAATCTGTATGTTTTGGTCCCGTTAGCCGGAAGCGTCGCCGACACTGGCGTTTAGCGTGCGTTTCGTTTTCGCTCGGCCGGTCACATAGACTTGATAGCATAGGGGTTGTGTAATATTCGCGTCAGTAACCGCTTAGACGTGACGACCATGACGTGAGTTGATCTACAAGTAATGTTGAGGCTTCTCGTCGGACAAGATTATTTGTACTAGTTGTAAATGGTTGTTTCTGTATTGTCGCAGGGCAAACGTCGTCGCTACAGTATCATCAGCCGGTGGGGAGGCAGGTCCCCCGGGCCCGGCGGTCGAGGACGCCGACATGAAAGGCGTGGAAGCCACACCAGAAGAACAAGAACGGCTAGCGACCGGCAACAACAATGGCTCCCTCGACTGCAAGCACACGGCGCCGCACCCTGGGCCGCTGCGCGAGCGCTCCGTGTTCGCGTCCACAAGGGTCTTCATGCTGGTGTTCCTATCAGGCTGGGTGCTGCAGGGCATGTTCCTCACGTACTTCGTTAGTGTCACGACCACCGTAGAAAAACTGTTCAAAGTAGAGTCAAAAACGACCGGAACGTTACTGGCGGCAACAGAGATCGGACAGATATGCACGGCGTTGTTCCTGACTTACCTGGCGGGGCGCGGGCACCGGCCGCGCTGGATCGCGTGCATGATGCTGGTGCTAGCCGTGGGCGTGATCGGCTGCGTTTTGCCGCACCTGATGTACGGAACGCAACTGCTGGACGTACACCTGGACTCGCACCGCGCCGGAGCCGCGCCCGTCTGCTACACTTTCCAGAACTCGTCGGACTTATGTGACGACGCGCACGTCAAGTTCTCCACGACTCGGTCCTCCATCACAGCCGTGGTCATCCCGTGGTTGTTTATCTGCCTGCTGGTGGTGGGCGTAGGGCAGACCGGTATCGCCACGCTGGGCATCCCCTACGTCGACGATAACGTCGGCAGCAAGCAGTCGCCACTTTACATGGGTGAGTGAATATTATTGTTATTGATGCGCTCGAGTTTATTATCTGGATGTACTATAGTTTAATTGTATGAAGTATACCACAGGCGCGCCAGAGAATCACTGGGGCGCTTTCCGTAAAACAAAAGCTTGATGGAAGTTTAAATAAATTTGGTATATCGATTAAGATGGTCGATTTTGCGAGTACTGGTAATAAAATGGCTACATAAAAGTGTATAAATCATAGTCGCCGCCCACGACCCGCCTACAACACTCTCTGCCGGCCGCCCTCTGATGCGTTGCCTAATTAACAATCGACTTTAGTGCATCCCGCACTCTCATTAATTGAAATTTTGTACATAACATCCTTTTGTAATGTTCATTTTAAATCTGCATTGTTCATGCTTGTCCTGAGTTTTAGGATCCGTTCTATGCAGTAAAAGGAAAGAAATAAAAATTAGATTTATGATATAAGTAACACTATAAACCAATTCGTTTAAATTTTACGCCCGATTGTGTATAAACTCAGAAACTAGAGTCAAACTTATTGCAGGTTCAATATAAAATGCATAAAAAGCAAACAATGGTGTTTGGGTGTCGCGAACAGTTGTGAGTTGTTCGCAGTGGTGTAGTGCGGTAGGGTCGTATTGTTGTGTCTGCGACGTATCTAATGCGTCTACTGCACCACTACCATAACATACGGAATGGGCTCTACAGTGAGCTTTGCGCGATTAGCGGGGATCAAAGAAGTGAAGTTGTTGGGTATCTAAGGAGTGGAATTCCCTGCCGGAGTCTGTGTTCCCTGATAGCTACAACCTAGGGGTCTTTAAGTCAAGAGTGAATAGGTTACTTTTAGGCAAGCGTGCTCCATCGTCGGCCACATCATCGCTTACCATCAGGTGAGATGGTGGTCAAACGCGAGCCTATCAATAATAAAAAAATCTATCGAATCTTATCCCTCTCCTTTAATTTTGTGGCCGTGGATAAAAAGTGGCCCGTAGCATTCATCGTTGATCTAATTTTCTATCACTGCAAGGTTTTTCGTCGTCGGGTTTGTATCTAGGTTTTTCTTGAGATTATCTCCTACAAACCAATAAAAACTTTTCACTCTTTATAATATTGGTTTAGATTCACTGCAATATTCAGTGTCTTTGACATCGACGCACAAACCAATACCACGGATCCAGTACATGATTTTGGACCCCCCAGTGGTGGAATTTTTCGTCGGCTTTTTTCTAAATTTCTGTAAAAAGTCTGTATTTAAAAAAAATAAACTATGTTTAATCGTTATTCTAACCAACCCCGATGATATTTTTAGTAAAAAAACAAAACAAAAATTAACTAAAAATTAATTAATTAAAAAATCCGATGACATTTTTAATCTTAAAAGTAATTCATTCATTTTTTTTTCACTAAAAATGTTGGAATAACGATTTTATACAGTTTAAATTAAATAACGTAAAGATTTTTTTTTTTATTAGGAAATAACCGACAAAAAATTCCATCATTATGTGTATTCGTCTGTGCGTCGATGTCAAAGACACCCTGTATATCTCCGTATTTTATTAGGTATAGATACTGCTACATTGTATAGTGCATTCACTATTGCGCTATTGGAACATATACATATAGACCCTCTAATGTCTCCAATATCTGAAAATTCAGTGGTACCAGAAGATTCACGTTTTTGCGTCAAGTACCTCCTATAAATAATCAAATTCTATCACGAATCTGCTATAAAGTTTATGTTTCTTGACTTGACTCTAACAAAAATATTTTCAAATGGAATTTATTTCACATAAGATTAATGTTGATGATTTAATTTTCTCATGTTTACCTTCGAGATTTCACAATGCACATTCAACTTTTCCGTCGCGCTTGGTTCAAATCTTGAGTAGACTTTGAAGGTAGACTTGTTTAAGTACATTATAAAAATATGAGGACTGAAGAGCATATGTTTGAAATATTACGTTAGCTTACTATATTATGGAAATTACTTAACACTGTTATGGCTAGTTTAATAATATGAAAGGACGGAAGTTTATAGTTATTCGCATATTTCTTGCAGTTATGCAGAGCGTCCTTTCTCGCTAACAATGGGTCCTTATTCTCATATATCAGCCTTGTAACGATTTTGTTGAACGTGTATTTCTGTTTTCTTACTAGTGTAATATGGAACATACAATTTCTTCAATATGTGGCCTTGGCTAAGGAGCAACGATCTGGTCTCTTCTCGTGCGTGTCATCTTGTATTGTGTGCTTGTTACATCAGGGGAATGAGTTATATCCTCTCCTGCTTTAGGAGCATTATCTGTGTCTTCTTTATTTTCTTCGACGCATAGCTTTTGTGTCGTTGCCTTACAGACTTCTGTGCTATTCTGTTTATCCTCAAGGGTAGTCCTACTACCCATTGTTATTAGCAGGTTTTGGCATGCTCTGTGCATATATGACACATTTCCTAAATAAAAATCTTAAAAAAAAAAATACAACCTTCTTCAATGTAAAGTTTTTTATTTTACACTTACAGTTATGGTACAACCACTAAAAAGTACCCCTCAGCCAAACTTAAATACCTTATAGTCAGAGTGCATCTCATGACAATTCTAATAATCCCAAACACGGTTAGATTACATTAATTTATTACAGAGTTCCGGTGCCTAACTTCAGGCTTCATCATCAGATCAGTTCGATATATTCCCCCTCTTCTTTCAGTTAGTCATCGACTACACGTATAAACAAAGCAATTTTACTTGTTACGAAGGTTCTGCTGTGATCCTATGAGGAGTTCTGTTCCATATCTTCAAAGTTCATGATCAGATCATAATAATATTTCTATGGGACCAATTCAGAAGCATAAAATTTCAATTTAAAAAAAAAATTCAAAATCGGTCCACAATTGACCGAGAAATCGGTGAACATACATAAAAAAAAATACATTCAGCCGAACATAGAACCTTCTCCTTTTTGAAGTCGGTTAAAAACAGTTGTCATCAGTAACATACCGAGAAAGCTGTTTTCCTTTCCAATAAAAATAATTGACGCCTAACCCTTGGCTGACCTATATTCATTCCCTTTAAATTGGTCCAATGGTGGCTATTGCACAAGCAGCTCTGTCCTAAAAACGAGAGCATACTCGTGTTTATGTTACGACACTGCCCCGATAACATAGATTAATGTTCCATCTAGTGAACTTGCCAATGATTAGATAAACGTAGAATAAGTCCGTTTGTTTTATGTGGGCCAGTTATTATCTGTCACTCATTCAATGCATCCTTTTCAATTGCACTTCTCTTATCTCGAAGTTTTAGGTTCACTGTATCTTTTACCACATGTCGTTTAAAAGCAATTAAAGGTCTGATGGTATGTGTGTCGTGCGTTATGTCCTCAGAAAATAAATTACCTATGTTGTCCTTATTCTGTTTTTCTTTGATGTTTTGTAGTTGCAAACCCTAATAAATCCCGCGGAATAAACCTTTAGCAAGTATAGTTCGTGTCCAGGGATTATTTTTATTGAGTAGGCACAAACAAGTCTGTGTTAGAATCCTGAACTGTGCTTAAGTTGATTAAATGTTGAGAAACTTATCTATTATTGTTAACGGACGGTTAGATGTTTCATAACAACTGATTTACTGAAAGTACATATAAGCATTGTCTTAAGGCACTAAAAAAGAGCTATATACTATCGACTATAAAGTTTTCATAAGCAAGTTATATGCAACTTACAGAGAATCTAGACAATGGCATTGTTGATTAATACACTGGGTCTCAAAAATTCCGGGTCGGTAAATAAAATATTTCGAAAATTCTGAAAGTGTAGTATGTTGAAGATGACATCTTACATAAAAAAAAAATACATATCACGTCTTGTCTACAAAAAAAAAAAATATTTTGCTTTTAACTTATGTTAACAAAAATACACGTTAGCAGTTTTAAATATTAAAAAAAAGAAAACTGTTTGTTTTAATACTGTGAATTTCTTGCATGAGCCCATATCACTTCATCAAGACGATGGGGCACGCTATAATTAACCAAATTTTAATACCATTTTGGGTTTATGTTTCATGCAAGTATTATCAACTTCTGGAATATACGCACTGACCAAATTAGCACTATGTGGTCGTGCATTATCGTGCATAAAAATAACATGTTATTTATACGAACAATTTATGTAGGTACGTAAGGTTGGGAAATATCGCAGAGTTGTTATGTGACCTTAGATTTTTGCGGCCCAGTGTAATTTATCCGCCATATAACTTTACTATCGCAGGATATTACAAATGCACATGTGCGAAGTTTATGGATCTATTTTAATTGAATTTTGTAAGGCATTCACATTCTCCTTTGCTTATGTACTAATAATAATATGTTCGTAAACTGTTAGAAGCTTATTTTCAGCAGTTAACATCTACAGGCTGATTTGATTGTTGACTTCGCACTTAGATAACAGTATAACGTAGTAAATATGTATCTAGGCCAGCTAGTCTCGATTGATAGTGAAACTGACGTTATTAGCTACCGATCGATAAATGATTAGCCCTTCAAAAATTCCCCGAATTTCCCGGAAAGTTTTGAGAACAGCTTGATAAAAATAATTGATTTCCTAAAAAATTTTCGGAGATGGCGTGCGCAAATATTATTTTAGAACTAGCTGTTGCCAGCGGCTTCGCCCGCGTGATAGAAGAAATTATCCCGAGGGAACATACTCCTGGGATAAAAAGTATCCAATGTGTTCTTCCAAGACATTGTCTACCCGTGTACCAAGTTTCATCAAAATCCATTCAGTAGTTTTTGCGTGAAAGAGTAACAAACATCCATCCATACATACAAACTCACGTTTATAACATTAGTAGGATCATAATTTTTATGAAAACTTTTTTTTTTGGTCCTCTTCACCATTTGTAAGAATTAAAATAACTGGTCAAAATATCTAAGGACATAAAAGCTTGTTCAACTAATGTTGCAAGGAGACAAACTTTAACTATCTGAGCAACCAAATTCGGTAGGTACACCATCGATAACTATGTCGAGACTGCAGGCTCAGTTGTACTTTGCAATCAAGATAATGTGGACGTGGACAAAGTTCACTCATATACGCAATATTTAATTTGCAGCGATTAACGTAAACAGCAGTCTCAATTTAACAAATTAATTAATTCAATAATCATCCTAAATTTTTCATAATCATGAGTACGATAAAGGAAACATTATTTGATAGCACGCAACGCATTACGTTAATTTATTTAACCAATTAAATCCAATTCAGTTAACTTGTGTCGACCTAAATAAGCCGCAGTACGCACGGGTATTCATTGATTGATACCAATGTGTTGTGGATTATTTAGGTCAATTATGTAGTGTGATCGTGAACTTAGGTGTTAGGTACTTTGTGTAGGGCTTGATAGGACTATGAGTAATAATTGTGTGTCATTGTATACCGAGGAAAATGTGTGTTTAGTTGACGTACCATGCTGCAGAAACGTGGAGTACATTTGGAAAAAAAATTGCCGTAGTCTTAGCACTTTACTTTTAACCAAATACATAACTGTGCAGGTACTAGGCGCTTAAAATTCTTATGACTAAATATTTTTTAAGCAACAGTTATTAAAACCGACAGTAAAACTATTTCAAATAGCGAAATTCTTAGAGCTAACTACCTAATATAAACGGTTCATTAAAGTTGTCTATAGGTTTTTCAAAAGACCTTGGGCGTAACTATTGCACAATACCAATTTGGTTTTATCTTAAATTTATAATCTAATGGAACTGGGTCTCTATTAACAAGTTCTACGATTGTTTTCGAGAATATATTTTGCACCAGTTTTCCTGGTTTTTCGTTTTTGCACAAACTAGATTCACATCATATTTTGTCATAGCTTGCGTTAGATAATATTGCCTTGTTTTGATTCAAGTATGATAAAATAACCAATAATTGTAGCTTCAAGAAAATGTTTATCAAAATGTTCAATTGTACGAGTAGCTTAAAAAAAATTGATCGCAGCGCCACGCTTCTCATTTCCTTCAGTTTTCCTGAGTTCATTGCCCTCTTCAGTAGCGTCTTTCAGTACAATTTCCATTGATTTTCCGATCAATACCGCTACAGTTTTAAACGCAGCTCGCTTGTAATTCATGGCTGCTCCGTACTTCTTGACTGAAACCCTGTTGTGCAGTAAAACGTATGCAATTGCTATTTCAGTAGGTGGTTAGCGAAGTGTGTCAGTGTGCCGACGCGTCGCGGCGACAATTTCAGCTCGTTGGTGTCAGTACGCTTGTCTCTTTCTTAGAGACGTTGCCCTAATTTCGTCCCTCGCGATCACCGTTCGGGAATGGTCGACTTCGTGCCGTTTCCTTGATGCGTTCTTGAGGTTTTTGCTTTATATTTGGAAAGTGTTTTGATAAAATGTCTTTGCTGTTGTGTTTGTCATCATCCTGATATAGCTTTGGTTATATTTGGTGGTTTTATGATACACTTTTCCACAAATTCTTAATGGGTGCCTTTTCGTCTTTTATAGTTCTTCACTTCACTGTTTCTATTATAATATTTTCTATTAAACAGACAATATTTGATTTATTATTGTCCAGTTAAACGTCCTACCTTTAAAGTTATTTAACTTTTACTTCTAATTGGTATGTCAAGGAAACAATTTTGCTACGGCATTCGGCAGGTGTCTATATTTAGCATAATAAATTCCTTTAGAGAATCTTAACAGTCAACGTAAATAAAATTACTTCATTTTAGATTCTAATATATTCAGTACGGCGGCATAGAACTGAGTATTGTAGTTTTCCTTGAACGCGGCTTACGTTTTTATAACCAAAATGTTGTGAATCATATCATTTTCAGAGAATACGCAACAGTACAGGTTTGTGTTTATTTGGGCCACTGTTGGTACAAGTATTCGGATGCTAATTTATTTTAATGAATGTTGTTTCATCTAAAATTGGATTTTTATGTCCAAGGGGCTTTAAGGATTGGGTCGGAAATGCCATTGCTGGGTCTGTCGAATTTCGTTTCAATAATTCATTGGTTAGGCTGAAGTCATTTATTTTACATTCCAAATTCTGTTTTGATCAAGATCAATACTTACTGCATCCTGTACACATTTTTTAATGATGATCGTCCATTCAAACATGTAACAACGTAAAAACCTGGATAAGAATGATAAACGCTCACGATTGGTCAAAATATTCGCACTGTATTTTCGAATATTTTTACTTTAATCGTATCATCGGATTGCAATCTGATTGCGATTAATTACGCGTTGTGCGAACGATAAAATTACCTCGTTATTACGATATCACGATATTGCAAAGTGCACCTTATGCAACTTTTTTGCGAGTGCACTATCAAATTGCGCTCCATCTAATCATTTATTGCTGTAGTTGTCATAGGTCAGTTTTCTTGCAACATCACAAGATTAGATTACGTCTGTATGATTAGATATGATTATGTCGGCTGTTCCTTTTATCGACTCGTTGATTAAATGTTTTTATGACGTCAAATTGCTTTCATTTCATACAACGCAAGTCTTTTAGTCTTTTGATTGTTATATATTGCCTCAAAATCTATTTCCTGTATATCTGTTTATACAGGTGTTTTCGTAGAAACGTCACAGCGGTTGCTATTAGTGTGTTTTCCAACCGTATTAGTCATACTTCTAAAAATGATTTTGCATCTAAAAGAGCAATGAACTCTGCACCGATTAGGAATTGTGTTCCTATTTCTTGGCCATTAAAAATATCGTGACTGGCGAATATTGTTGTGTACCGACTGTCTGTGATGTTGATAGACTTCGGTTTTAAATATTGTTTGTGGATAAGTACAAGGAACATTTGTAAGGGTTCCAATGCTAATCAAAGTAGTGATAAAAATTTATGGTGCTAATCGGATACGTATATTTACATTAATTTGAAATTCTATTAAGGGAAGACCGGTGTTGAAGTAGCCGTTTAGATTTTGCATTACCTGGTAACGATAAAGTCATATTCCTATAAACGGAATTTGATACAAGAGATAGAACCCGTCAGACACCTTATTTAGACATGAATATTGATTCCCGAGCGGTGCTTGTTTATTTCTTCTTCTAAATGGATGCATTGAAAATGTTTTAGCAGCTTATTATTATATCTATTGGGCATATATGAGGTGATTGTAGCTGTCAGTTGAGATGACCTTATTTACAGAGGCGGGCTCCGCAAGGTTATCTCTACGAGCCCTGTTGCCTTTCATATCACTGTATTTATGTTTGCCTCTATTATTGTAGATAGTGTGAGCAGATATGGTGGCTTGCTTGTCTATTTTTAACCGCATGCTAGACTTCAGAGCAAAAAACATACACGAGTCAAAAATACACTGTAATATTGGACCCTATCCGTGTTTGCCTACCGGGTTCATTTTAATGATGCAATTCGTCATTTTTTGACAATCATTGAGCGTTAATTCGAGGGAGCAGCACTTGAACGATGTTAATGATGCATCGGAACCGGTAAGGACGAGTGTACCGGGACATAATAAAAACTTGTACCCGAGACGCGGGCAGCGGCCGTTTTGAAAAACGATCCTGACGAGGCCATTATTTATTACAAAAGCGCATGATGATAATAGGAACGTATATTTTACTTTGTGTCGAACGTGAAGCACGCGAGCTGAACGCATGCCTGTCCGTTTTTTGGCAAGCGATGCGGTTGGTTTCTGGGAAAGATTACATTCGGGACCTAAGTACCTGATTGTTTTTCGGTCACTCACCCTGCAACGGTCCTTTGTTATTTTATTATAACAGGTTTTAATTTAATTTTATAAATTGGGACAGTTCTTACGCATGTTCAGCCGCGCCGGATGATTCGCTTTCAGATCGCGGCGTCTCCCTAATATATTTCTGCCTCGTTATGTATTTAAATGAGTTGTTTACTGTTTATAATATGTTGTGCAGTAATAGTCATATAATTTAATGGGCTGTAATAATATTAGCATTTCTCGGAACAATAATGTCAGTAATCATCCAAGCTCGCAGCGCGTTCGTTTTTCTTTCGTTCTAACATGAAGTAGCTGTGTGCAGCAGCGATCGTTGACAGTGGCAATTCCTCATACGATAATTTGTTGTGGCGGGTTCAATGGCCCTCAATTAGCCCCAGAGCCCTAGCCCTATTGAGATGAACGACTGCGGTCCACTGTGTGTGCGAGAGTCCATCTCAATTTACATAACGACCATCTCCGCCTCACCGATTATGCACATTAATATTTACTACATCATTAAGTGACCCGATGATAATATTTCCTCGAATTAATTCAGTGCTATTTTACATTGTATCTGCAGTTTCGTGCAATAGAGCGGTTTCAGTGATGCGTGCAGTGGAAAATGTATTCGTTTCGTGTGTAAGCGTCGTAATAGGACTACAATCTGCTAGCGTAATATTATTTAATACTTCGTGAGAGCAAGACATGTAATTGATTACAATGTTTGTTCAATGTATTATATCAGTATGATGGGTTTTTACCTTCGCTGCATGTTACTTACAGTTTTTCTCTCATACGATGTCGATGGTAAATGCATTTAAACTGCAAGCTTAAGCATGACCATCAATTTTAAACGTAGCGTGACTGATTTCTCTTTAAATATCTGATAATATTGATTGATTATGCGATTGTGACCGAGTAGTGGTGGCCCAGTGGCAACGGCCCCGACTTACAAGTTGTACTTACGTCGTGGGTTCGATCTTAGGCAGGCGCTTTACTTTGTCTTATTTATTTCATTACCACTGCTCACAAAACGGTAAAGGAAAATATTGTGAGGAAACTAGCATGTTCTAGAACCGAAATTTCGAAGATGTGACATCTATCACCAACTCGCACGGGGACCGCGTGATGAATTACGATCAATTGAAATTACCTCTTTTATTTAAAGAGAAGGCCTGGTTTCCAACCGTGGGAACACTATAAAGCTAATTATGCTATTCTTATGCAATTGAATGTTGAGTTATGCTCTGAATCAGCAACAAAAGAAACTTTTTTTCTCAACTTATTAGTATTAGCAAATTCTGTTACATAATAACTTGTTAGGATTAATTTCTATTATGACTAGACGTTAACAGTTTGCTGCTCGTCATACATATAACAAGACCCCCACCGTGTCAGCCCTTCTGCGAATCAGTAATGCTAACAAAGGAGACGGCCGCACGCGTGAAGGAACGGACTTCCTCACGCTCTAGCCGCTGAGACCCCCAGGTCCTGACTACCAGCCGCTGTAGGCGTGGGCTTGCTGATGGTGAGCAATGGGTGGCTCGCCATTCGGCCGTCTGGTAACCGTCCGGACTGAGCCCGAGACGTCGATGGTGCGTAGTGTTCCACGCGCACCTCTAAGAGATGTCAGCAAACCGTAGGGGTCCAGCAGGGCCAGGGCAAGCCTACTGGGGCCATGGGTCGACTTCTGAAAGGGTTACTCGTGGTCATGGGACGCAAAGGGTAACTGAAGGAATATAGGTGTGGTTTGACACGAAGAGCGGGAGAAGTCATTAGATGATTTCCCAAGTTATAAAAAAATTGCGGTTCTCAACGATAAACAGAGTGGTTCATGAGGAAGGTTTAGATCATACATGCATATTAGCATATTATAGTGGAGAAAAGCCGAAAATTCAAAGTTTTGTAACTCCCTGTGAACCTGGGGTGGGCTTTACCTCTAGTTTTTAATTAGTACAAAAAAATTTAGGGGTCTATCCGTACCCGTTACTGATCATATTTTTGTAATCAAAGGTAAAAATAAAACGAAATCCAAAAATTGTCCACGAAAATTAATCATAATTGGTAAATTCATAATAGAATCAATCATCATTCATACATAAATAAAAATAATATTCATATAAACAAACGCTAATAAATTTGCTGTTTATGAATAATATAATGAGACTTTACTTAAATAATAACAAGACCTTTTCTAATAAGCCCTCTAAGTATTTGTACTAATTAAAAATTAGTGGTGTACAGCCGGATGTGGGTCGTTGTGGTTGGTCTTTTTAACCCCCGACGGAAAAGAGGGGTGTTATAAGTTTGTGTATGGTTGTTTTGTACAGTGATTTCAATCGTTTGTCTGGCTAACTGGTGTCAAGTGTATAGGGCGAATTTTGTTTTAATTTTGTTTGGTTTTATGGGCAATAGAATCGTGATTGACCTTTATTGTATCCACTCAATGTTAGTAACGGGGTGTAAGAAATGGGTGCGGTGATAAAACAGAAATTCGCCTTTTTGTGGTGTAAAATGATCAAATAACTTTCTCTCCCTACCCTACCCCAATTATGTTTTTTTTTCTGCTTTTAAACCTTCCGTGTATGCTGGTTATCAAAACAAAAGAAGTATTATTAAAATTGGTCCAGCAGTTCACCAGGAGAAATAGGGGTTCATTTATATATATATAGATTTATTATATTATTACCAGAAGTTGTGTAACTGTGTTCTAATCTGTTTTATATCCTTTGTCCACAGCTATTACCATCGGCATAAGGGTCATTGGGCCAGCTCTTGGGTTCCTCTTGGGGGCACTATGCACCAGGGTGTACGTAAACCCCCTCCTGAATCCACCCGACTTCGATGCCAGCGACCCGAGGTGGGTGGGAGCTTGGTGGCTTGGTGAGTAGATTTATCTTTTCCTTATTTTTTGTAAAGGGTAGACGGTGTTGACATATCGATGACATAAGGCTCAGTAACTATGTTTTTCTAAAATTGTTATATCAATATATTGTTAGATAGTAGATTTAGGCTCTACATTTCTCTGGAATTCTTACAATAAAACTGTAGCGACATGTGAGACGCCATATAGGAGCGCGATATTAGAGTTTTCCGCACGATTAGAACAACTGTTGTATAATATACAACAGTCAACTATCGGGCCTCAAGGAGATGTCAGCAAACCGTAGGGGCCCAGCAGGGTCGAAGCCTACTGGGGCCAAGGGCTTGTTTCTGAAAGGAAAACTCGGCCCTGAGACGAAGGCAAAGAAGGAACAAGAGTGGGTTTTTAGCCAGTAAAAGTCTGACACGCCCTCACGCTCCACCCAAGTGCGGGGGATATCATTGGATGATTTTCCCACCCACAAAAAAAAACAACTATCGGGCAGTAGCCCACATATTATAATAAATAGCATAATCAGCCTTTTAATGTTCCCACTGCTGGGACTCAAGCCTCCTCTCTAGGAGAGGGATTGGGCCGTAATCCACCACGCGGTAGTAGCCCACACCATACACAAAACCCGTCTGGTCAGAGGATCCTCCCTTTTCGACGGAGCTTAGCGGGACTTTATACCTCTAAAAAAAAAACAAAAAATACTTAACTGCGATGATATGTCATCAAATCAAAATGTAAATAAATAAGTGACAGTTGGATTGGTTACTTGCGTAAGATTATGGTAATCATGTTAATAACTTTCTGTTTTTGCCTATTAAGACATTCAACATCTTTTAATTAACGTGTTTCTCCTCCACGTCATCTCTACATCAATAAATTAAAAGAACTACCAATAAGTAGTTCTGGTTTTGAAGATTGTGCAATATCTAGTAGAGATGCTGAAGAGGAGAAAGAGGTTAATGAAGAGATTGGGATTGAAAATCATCCACAACTAGCTGACCCGACTATGAACAGCAAAAGGCGCGAACTGTCAAACGCGCAAATTTTCTAATTTAAGAACCTTCTCCTGACAATAAGAAGTACAACAAAAAAGAATAAGCGAAATTGGTCCAGCCGTTCTAGCTTGGTGTCGGGACCAGGGGAAGTAGGGATTCATTTTTAAATGTACACCACTAACTATTAATTATTACAAATACTTAAAAGGCTTATTAGAAAAAGTCTTGTTATTATTTAAGTAAAGTCTCAATAAATAATATTCATAAACAGCAAATTTATTAGCGTATGTTTATATCCCAAAATGTCACTCAATTTATGGAAATATTGTACAGGCATGAATAAATGACGATCAAAATGGAAAAACACTGCGCGTAGTATTTTCTTGTAGCAATTGTTATGAATGATTGATTCTATTATGAATTTACCAATTCTATAACCTATAACACTATAATCTATCACACAACGCCGTCTGGTCCCAAGCTAAGCAGAGCTTGTATTATGAGTACTAGACAACTGATAAACATACTTATATATTTCTAAATACATATATATTATAGATAAATTACACCCAGACATAGAACAAATGATTGTGCTCATCACATTAACATTTGTCCTGAGTGGGAATCGAACCCACGACCTCCGGCATAGCAGTCAGGGCCACTAACCACTAGACCAACAGGCCAGTCAAATTATGACAAATTTTCGTGGACAACTTTGGGATTTCGTTTTTTTATTATTTTTGACTACAAAAATATGACGGGTACAAGTATACGGTAGAAGTAACGGGTACGGATAGAGCCCAGTTCGTTTTTTTACTGATTAAAAAATAGTGGTGTATAGATAAATTAGGCTGGTAACAAAATTTCTGAAATAAAATACACAAGCTCTGCGTATTTCTCAATATGTAGCACTTGGAATAGCTAGTATCTCGTTAAGGCTGTCATCAGCAGTGCCAAACGGGTGGTTGCAACCGATCGCATAACATCCATAATAAGTTGCTGCCAGAGACTCACTTAGTTCCCAGCACACGTCCCTTCGGATGCATTAATTGTTATGTACTGAATACCTTTGGGCATAATAGAATACCTAAATAATGGTATCCGCAGAAGCAGATGTTTTCTGTAAACTGCCGTCTGTTTTTGTATTTCGACAAGAAATAGAACTTTGTTTAATTTTTTTTTGTTTATCTACCTTTATTCAAGGGTGACGCGACTTTTTAGTTTGTTGGTAACTCTCAAGACGAGGGATTTTTGATTATTTCGGTAAGCTGTGGATGCGTGGATGGGCTATTGGGCTGCGTAATTGTTCGAAAGAGATCCCGTGACCCCTAGAACGCCAAGAGCAACTGAAGGAACACAGTTAGGTTTTAGTCAGTAAAAGTCTGCCATTCCTTCGCGCTCCACTCAGAGCGGGCGGAGAAGGGTTGGACTATTTCATTGGTTGATGCATATCAAAGGATTTCAATAAAAACAGTTTATCCTTTTCTTTATACACTGATCAGGATCTTTCCCAGTATCAAGAAATGGTTCTAAATGAAGTTTTCTTTTTAGCTCTTGCAACCTTTTCACAATAAAAATTTAAAATTAAAACACCAAGTGTAGTCATGGCGATATAAAAACAAAGACTAGGGATAGAAGGTATAAAACTAAACGAATGTTTCACATTTTACTGCTGTGTAAACACATTACAGTTTAAAATCGATACAAGTGGGTGCTAACCGTAGCTACCATTTTCATACGTACCTAACTTGAATTTTGTTCAAAAGTCATCAGTTCGGCCGTTTTGCGTTGATGTGACGCATATCTTCCCTATTAATTGATAATGTTTGTTAGCTAGTTTTAAGATTGCGTCATTTCGCGCGAATAAACAGTTTTTCTTTCTTTTTTTTTTCTTTATCTTTCAGTTGTTAGTGTCATGAATATGGATCATGCAACTGCATAATATTTTCTTGATGCATTTTGGTATCTCTAGCGTTACTTTTTTAATTAGTTATTAACGCTATCTACACGTTCAAGCTGCGTTATTCTATTCTTAGTTCTCAAGTAGAAACTATGATCTATTTATGGTCGTCACTAGCTTGATGTTCCCTAAGTTTACAACTAAACCGATGACCTGTCTGCTGCTACAACGAAATCGAAGTACCAGGCATTCCAACGCGGAACAGTCATCTACCGTTAGCGAAGCACTTGCGCAGATTTGCGCGCAAAATCCACGAAGAAAGCACGTGCGTGACCTGCACACCAACCAAATGCGTGTAAACAAAACAAACTTCTACTTACCACCCATAAACAACCTATCACACCTTACCGTCTTAAAGATAAAGCTCAGTTTCGAATACAAAAGGGTTTTAGGAAGTTATTTGTACGTCGTGTGGCGGTAGAAAACTGCTGCAAGCGTGTCTCGACTGCCAACGTATTGAATTCGCGAATACGCATTGAATGATTTCTGCGTATTTCCTTGTTCCAACGCTACATTCATGAATGAAGTTTTGAATTATAATAAGTTTATTTTAACGAACGTTTTTGAATCATTAATGTAGGTACATGTTATCAGGAAGTCCTAAATTGGCAGTTCTGGCTCAAAAATTAAAACTTTGGTATGTTGGCAGTTAGAGAGGCAAAACTTTCAGTATATTATGCAGATGGTCGATAGGGCCAAAAGGTTCTGGAGTGGCGACCGTGTACTGGAAGACGCAGCGCTGGTAGGCCTCCCACTAGGTGGACCGGTGGCCTGGTGAGGGTCGCATGAATGCATACAGGAAGAGACGCATGGGACTAGTCGTTGTGGCAACAATTTAGAGGCCTATGTCCAACAGTGGACGTCTTTTGGCTGAAATGATGATGATGATGATCATGCAATGGCATAAATTGGCATTAGTATTATATTGTAGCGCCTAATTCTTGGTAATTTAATTATTTTATATTGAAGAGATCACATGTAGAAATAAATATTAAACTTTCATAATGAAAGTCAAAGGTCTCGTCTTAATGAATTTATCACCAATTTTGAAAATAAAAAGTTAACGCTATATAAGTAACGCCGAATATATAATTAGCTGGAAATAAATTACATATTTTGACACGCAATAGTTCTACGCGTACGTGCGTCTATAAAATGTCAGTTAAGCTGAAGTTGCGACGATTTACGTTATTATAAGAACATTTCTCAGGGGATAATGAGCATACAGATCGTATGTTGCAAGATGTTAATCACCGCTCATTACTTCCCCCAACGGACTCCCATAGCGGCTTGATTGCATTGTAATTGTTTCTGCGAAAGGGTGCGCGAGACATTCCACGGTTGTATAATTTAAGGTGCTATTTGAACCTCGGCTGCAGGCTGCGGCTGCACGAAGCCGGCTGCAGCTGCACGACTGCTTTTCTATGTAGTAGTATGGTTTTTCGTAAAAACCATTCCGAACGCGGCTGCGGCCGCAGTTGCTGCCGAGCTTCGGCTGCGAGTGCTGCCGCGACCTGCAGCCGCAGTCGATAGCAGACCAGTACACAAAGACAAGTCCCGAAATAATCGCTACTCGGAGCCGATAGCGCTCATATTGGATTGAATCGTAGATTTGCAACTGGCAGCACGTGCAGCCAGCTTCGGAATCGCTTCCGGCTGCGGATGCAGGCAACGGTTACGTGTCATGCGTGTGCTACCTGCATTCGCAGCCTGCGTCCGCAGCCTACAGCCGAGATTCGAATAGCACCTTAATACTTCAATGTACAAATAAGCTTTCGGTTCTATCGGCAGCTTTAGGAAGCGCCAGTTACACAGTTCCACGAGATGTGTTATAATATAACACTGCGGTGCAACGTGTATGATGTGGTGTCATAGAATGGAGCGCGATGCAATTTCCAGTCGGCTTTCGCTTTTTTGTGCGCAGGCGTCACGCTGCGGCGGCGGCGCAGGCGCACGCCACTAGTTATATAACGCGTCTTACATCACGCCGCGTCACCACAGCTAAAATAAGCGCTCTATCCATAGCCGGTCACGGCCAAGGCTGCGCGCCTTGTTGCCGACAATTATGCCGTCGTCGGTGCCCGTAATGAGGATTTAGTGGGTGGACACGCGACCGACGCCATGCGCACTTTTACTTTTAAACCGGTTTTCTTGACCTTCGTCTTCTCTTGCAGCTCGCTGTAAAACTCAAGTTCTCACCAAAATGTATTAGACGCTGCGGCTCTCTATATTACGTTTAATGGTACAATTGAGTGTGGTAAACATTTAAACAATGCTGTACGGCGTGTATGTATCCATAGTCCATACCTACCGTGTCTAGCGAACGCCCTTGACTGAACGGCGACCGGGCGACCTTGTGAACGCGCAAATGTTTTCTGTTTGAATCTATCGGAATTGTTTTTGATCGTATCCAAGGTTTCATGACTTATTATTACGATCACTGGTTTTGACAACTCTAACAATTGTCGGTTTTGGTCATATTTCAACGAATTTCAACGTTTTACCTCAAATAAAGAATAATTTTTTACACTCTGCTGCGTCATTGTTTGGATATCATTCCAAGTTTACGTAGCATCTGCGGTATTTTTCGGGTATAGCTCTGAAATGAAAAGGGCAACTGAAGAAACACGGCTAGGTTCTTTGCCCACCCTAAAATGTTTACGTAGCATATTCCAGAAGCTTGGTTCTTACTTTACCTACTTCTAAAAACATGAGTGTTTAGCATTTTGTACATGTAGGTAGGTAGACAGCGGCAGTCTCGCACGGTGGCGCCCCGCGATGCGTGAAGTATTCCATGCATTCGAGGTAGATAATCTCCTGACGACTGCTAACAGATTAGTGCTATTGAAAGAGCATTTCTCACTCGCCGCCTCGATAAATGCAATAATTAGAATGTTCCAATACGCGATCCTGCTGATATGTTCTATAAACAATGAGTGACTCGACCATGTACCTACACTGGCAACACATTGTGTTTGCTTGCTAGGTAGGTAGGTATATCTTTCGCGATTCCGATTTCCTTCGTATTTGCCAAAATAATGCTTTTATGTACTGTGTTCATTAGAACGCAGGATGTTAGCCTTTTTTTTCGTATTTGTATAACTTTTTATTACGAACCTGATAATTCAAGAGTCTAAGACTATGTGTAATTAAAATGCGTTTCAATAACCCTGCCCTAAGAACTTTTACGCCCACTACTGCTAACGTTATTTATTCAAGCAGACCCGTATACAATATCTGACTAAAATAATGCACACTCATAAACACCCCAACGAGAAAATTCAATTCATAATTCAAGCACTGAAAGTGCACTTAGGTTGTGTTTTTTTATAGTTAATTTGTTATTCTAAGTATAGCCAAATAATATGGGAATTGACGCACTGCATTACTAGCGCATCGGTATTGGTAGGTACAATGCATTCCAAATAAGAATAGGATCGATTGCCATGTTGTGACGTCACGTCATACTGTCAAATCGAAGAAATTGGGTAGGGTGAGCAAAATATATATATATTTTAATTTGATTTATTTACGCATCGTGAACGAAAAAAGTTTAATCAGAATAAAGTTCTTTAATTTTGCTCATCTCTGCGTCACTGTGTGAAGTGTCTGAGTTCTGGCAAAAGGAAGAAGGCGAATTGTTCCTAACAATGAAAATAAGAAAGAAAACAGTTTTTTTTAAACTAATTATGACTTATAACAATATATTTAGCTAATTTATATTAAATAATAACGTTTTTACTTCACTTAGATTTAACTAAGACTTAGTAATACAAAGAAAAAAAAAACCCTTTATTGATACGCAAACAAGTTTTCTTTACAAACCGTACTTTTCACTCAACATTTGACAGATCGAGGTTATTGACTTTCCTATTCTTAAAATTACGGTAGGTATACACGTTTGGTGATTGTTTTTGTAGGTAATTCAGTAAATAAAATTGAAATTCGGTCCGGAAAAAAAAACTTATTTGGAACGCATAGTGTAGCTTATACGCACGCACCCACAAACACGCTAGTGACGCAATTAAGATTTATCAAGAATTTAGAAATAGGTAATATTTTTTTATCCTAAAATAATTCAATAGAATTACCAATTTAAAAAACAACTGAAATCGATTTAGTTGACGATTCCGAACAGACTATTTTCAGGATGTATATGCGTTTATTATATTACATGCTGTTTAGCTGCATACTTACCACATTCGATGTCAGAATTATACTAAAAAAAAAAACTGTTATACACAACTGAATATTTTGATCTTTGGCCCACTCATCTATCCAAATTAAGTGTGACATGATGCCACAAGCAATACCTATTTGTTTTTGTCCAGCCGAGAATTTTTTTATGTAACGTTTTCACAAGAACTCATCAATCTTTATCTATAGGAAATTCGGCGAAATTATAAATTGCTTTGACATTGACACTGAGCCTAGATAGAAAAATGTTTTGTATCATCATGCTACAGAAATTATTTTGGAGAAAAATCTAGAACTTGCATGCATCGCTAGAACTTTTTTTTTTTTTTTTTTATTCTTGATAGGTTCGCGCTTGACCGCTAACTCACCTGATGGAAAGCGACGATGCGGTCGACGATGGAACGCGCTTACCTAGAAGTAACCTATTCACTCTTGACTTAAAGATTCCCGGGTTGTAGCCATCAGGAAAAACAGATTCCGGCAAGGAATTCCACTCCTTAGCTGTACGCACTATGAATGTAAACTTTAATGATATCAACGTCCAAACCTCAAACCCAACCCGAGTTGTCGACGGCGCGTAGTGATCCACGCGCGCCTCAAGGAGATTTCAGCAAAACCGTAGGGACCCAGGAGGGTCGAAGCCATGGGTTCGCTCCTGAAAGGAAAACCCGGGGCCCTGGAATGCAAGGCAAAGAAGGAACATAGGAGAGGGTTTTAGTCAGCAAAAGTCTGACACGCCCTCTCGCTCCACCCTAGAGAGGGAGAAGTCATGGGATAATTTCCCACCTAAAAAAAAACCAATTTGTCTGATTAATCTTAGTTTTTGAAACGTTTCATTTCAGCCACTTTGACTCATTAGAACAGCCCTGGGATGTTATGGAGCTCCATAACCGTTGCCAGAACTTTCGGATATCCGAAATAAAAAAAGTATCCGTAACCGTAACCAAAACCGATGTAAAAGTTTCGAAAAAAAAAGCGGAGTCTAAATGACAAGTTACGACAGGTTTTTGTTTGTTTTACCCGACCAAACAAATGATATAGAAATTAGAAATACAAGTCAAATCTTGCTATTTATTATATATTACTCTTATAATATCGGTAACAGAAACTGTCCAAAACTAGCGGATAACCCGAAATAATTTGATATCCGTAATAGTATCTGAAACCGGTATAATATTATTCCTTTAACTCCGTATTTGTATCCAGATCCGAAATTTCATATCCGTATCATCCCTGTTAAGAAGCATCGAATCATCATAGACTCAACATCTACTAATAACTCATATTGTGTTGTTCCACAGGTATGGTGTTCATAGCTGGCTTCATCGTTCTCCTGTCGGCCCTGATGTTCTGCTTCCCGCGACAGATCAGACAAGAGCCCATGCTGCCGCCACCTAAGAAGATCAAGGATAAGAACGAGCCTTTCTTAAAAGGTAATATTTCCAATTGAGCTTAAGTAGTTTACTTGGATGATGTGGTGGCAGATAGAGCTGGAAAAACCGGTGTACTTGTTAGCTAGGCTGGGCAAAATTCCATTATTCAATAAAATGCCTTTGATAAAAAAAAAATCTGACGCTATATATTTTTTAACAAATCAAATGCTAGCTAAATTGGAGATAAAAAATACACAACTGTTTATTGTATCTCTGTGGGTGGCCTACTTTTTATATTGAAGTAGTCAAGTAGTAATCCGGTTGACATAACTAACATGACTGTGATGAATTCCATCCTATAAACCAAATGGCTAATAAACTTGTAACAAATGATATGTTATCGTATTAGAGAAGATTGTCTCTGGACAATGATTCATATAACATATCTATTATTCTTTTAGCTTGATGTTGGCAATGCTTTGAGATTCTTAATGACTTTTTTATGTTAGAATTTGTTGTTGTTATTCATTATACAGATCAGTTATCAAGATTTTTATTTTATTACGTCTAAGTCTAGTTTATTTCCTGCCCAACCCAATAGCGGCTTGTATTTAATCCGCACTCTATCCCACACTCGAACTCTTATCGCAATTGGTATCTTTTTGATTATTTTATTATCTATTTCAGAATTTATTAGTGAAAATTCGAGACCCATGGTTCCGCTTTACCTTTTCACAAAAGATGTACTATTCGAATGTTTCATGAAAATTGAAATTCATATAAAAATTCTATTGTAACTCGGTTTTAGTACACAAGTCTAGTTCCAAATCAGTTGGATGGTTTCCAAACAGAACAATAATAATAAAAACGGTGACAACATTGAAAAAGCGGTGGGAATCTGACTTATCTGCTTGACAAATATCAAGTGTCGTGCGATATCTCTTCCGTAAATATATTAGTACGAGAATTTCGATTGAATGTTTTGTTTTGTATACAGTTTAATGTTTGTAATGTCTGGTCTCTTGCCGGTTGTGACTGGTACTACTTCTATTATTGATTTTATTAGACAGTTAACGTCAGCAGTTACTGAGCAAACACCAGTGTATTTTAGCAAGTCTTATGTCTAGTGAACTGTGCATTGATATATGTCCTAAATTCTGTACAACTATTTTACAAATTATGCACTTAATTTACGTTAGATACGTACCCAGTACACTCCCTTGTGAAACTCTTAAATTATTTTTTTCTCACAGACATGCGGACATTTATTCATTTTAGTATTAAATTTTTATTTTAGAACTAGAGAATACTTCTTCAAGTCCTAATTCAGAAGCTAAAAGATTAGCCTACCAACAGGTTTGTAACGCGGCTTAATGCCGTGAGTGATTTAATCAAACGCTTATCGCCAACATTCTTACACATTGTTTTTATAATCTCCACTATAAACTACATCACACTCTTCTCACTTCCAGATTTCTTCGCAACGATAAAGAGGCAGGTTACCAACGACATCCTGATGTGGCGTACGGCGAGCTCAGTTCTTCATCTGATGCCCATCAGTGGGGTGTACGCATTTTTACCAAAGTACTTGGAGAAACAGTTCCGGTTGCCGACGCATGACGCCAACCTTGTCTCGGGTGAGGTACTAACATGAACACTCTATTGGTATTGGTGGTTCGACCATGGTCTGCTGTGGCATACGGAGATATAGAGATGTGGGTAAAGTGAAATAGGTACTACGACGTTGAGTAATGCGAGAAGTTTGGATAGCAGAGGTTTTGAGTGGTGATTTAATAATAAATGCGATAAGACTTATAAGATGATAAAAATAGTGATGTGTGTAGCTGTTAGATGTAGTCCCATCAAAAAATATCGATAAAGTACCAACTGATAATAAAGGATTTTTTTAAAAGTGATTTAGACTTGGATACGGGTGTGACTTGTTTAAGAATGATCACATTAGTTTTGTCGTTATTCTTCAACTTATTTTCTAATCATAACGAAGTTCACATTGAGTTATTGTGGGGCGACCCTTAAGCGGGGTCCCGGATAGTCAAGAGAATGTCGCAGACGGACGAGATTAATGTCTATTGTCAGCAGATAACTTTTATACAATATTAAAATGCGCAGGGCTTAGTCCTTTGTTAAGTTGTTTCACCCCAATAATATTTTTCTTTTCTTCTATTATAGTTGGTAATAGTACAGCTTTGTGTCTTATTTTCTATTCACCAAAATTATTTAAAAGAATATGATTGTAAAATAATATAAATATGAAGTCTAATTCTCACGTTAACGCTGATGCGTGATGAAATTACAACGACCAGGATTGTGCGAAATTGACAGCAGGGGTCAAAGGAACAGACTTTCAGAATTTGATTTTCACGCGAACTACAGACAGCTACATTAAGATGTCATCTCCTTTTTTGAGAAACTAATAAGAAAAGTGATTTTTATAACTGTATTACTTCTGGCTAAGATTTGAGAGAATACAGGCATGATGCGCATAACTTATTGATGAACACTTAACAAAGTGTGCATTTAATATACAGTTGTCTATGTACAAGTGTCTAGATAATAATGTCAACATATCTGTTCACTTTCCAGGTCTAGGAGGAATTCTAGTGATGGGCTTGGGCACGATCACATCTGGTGTGGTGATATTGAAACTGGTGCCGACCGCGAGGCAGGTGGCCGCGTGGACGGCTGCCAGTGCTGTTATCTACAGTGCTGGTAAGAAATCATATTATTTATTTGGCGAAAAAGTTTTTTATTATTGATATGTTCGCGCTAGACCACTATCTCATTTGATGGTAAGCGATGATGTGGTCACGCTTGCCTAGAAATTACCTATTCACTATTGACTTTAAAACCCCTTGGTTGTAGTCAGACTCTGGCAGGGAATTCTACTTAATAACTGTACGCACAATTAATGTGTTCCAAAACGATTTCTGCTAGTGGGTAGGGTGTCCACCATGCACCGGTGGCACATCGCCGTTCGGGGCTCAAGACTTTGAAGATTCGACTCGAATCCACACTTTGGAGGTCTTTATGGCACCACCGAAGCTGCAACTCACGTGGCCACCTACTGAGTCCAGACTAGACCATCGAATCAAAGAGGAGAACTGAACTAGGCGTTGTGAAGTGGTTACTGGCTTCTGTAATCTAGAGAGGATTGTGTTGATAACAACAGTGGCAGTTTCATTTGCATGTTGCTGCTTGAACGTGGAAAGACTTATTGGTAATGGTTTCCCGAATAAATTCTGAACAAATATATGCGATTTGTGATACAATGTTCAACTGATATTCATTTTATAAATATATATCTTAAAAAAAATGTTTAGATTTTTTTTTTTTTATGAATCAGTGAGGTCTCTAGTAACTAATAAGGTATCTAATCATATCTTTAACCGTTCCAGGTATGGTAGTACTGATGTTCATAAGCTGTCCCGAGGAGAACTACCGCATGATCAGCGAGGTGAGCATCGCTAACAGCACCCTGGACTGCAGCTCAGGATGCTATTGTGCTGATGTGCCCTTCAATCCAGTTTGTGGACAGGTCAGTTATATTATACCATCTGCTCTCATGTTTCAATATAACAGTTTGGCACTGAATAATAGCGTAGCTTTCTGTAGGTGAAAAAAATAGTGATCGGATCAGTACTGGCCGAAACAACTTTTTACAAAAATAGTATAAACAATAATAATATTTTATGGTAAAAACTGTGTTCTCGAATTTTATTTATTAAGGGTTATGTTACTTTCGATAATTGTTTTAGGATTAGATCGGTGCAAGTTTGTGGCCCAGTTGGGCGCCAATAACAACTTATTGGCGCCCAAATGGGACATTTCGATAACACTTCAAACGTGGCTGTGTAAAAATAGTTACACTGGTAGAAACTGCCAGTATTATAGTTAAGAAAACATAGTGTGAAAGTAGTGACGCTTTTCGCGACTTTCATCAGCGGAATACTCTAGCTGTATTTCTCGTTAACGCAAGATTTAGATTTAATATTTATTGACACGCGCTACAATATTTGCTCTCCGTATTTCCAGGATTCCTTCACGTACCTATCTCCGTGCCAGGCTGGTTGTCTGAGTAGTCAGCAGCTCGACAACAGCACGTGGCTCTACTACAACTGCTCCTGCATCAACAGCGAGACTCGCGGTGACAAGGCTATGCAAACGTGAGTTTAAATTTGTGGCTATGAGGAGCTCGTGGCTAATTTAGTTTTAACAGTTGTGAGCAGATGTCGGTTCATGGATATGTGACCATACCGAGACACGGAAAGCACGTTAAATAAACCCTTGACCGCGGCTTTTATTTGAAGATTTTTGACAGTCTCTTTCATTAGTCGTTACAGTAGTCAGAAACCTTACATTCTGACACCAGTCTTGCCAAGGCGATCATGATTAATAAGTTGTTAGTTGGGGTCGATACCCTGGACCTAACACTATCCTTTTATATTTATTTATATTACCTAGATAAACAATTGACCATTCTCTACTCCCTTTCAGTATCGAGCGCTACGAACTTTTCAACCAAACCGACAACATCCTCTCCCGTACCCTCGGTTTCGCAGTAAGCGGCGAGTGCGGAGGGCCTTGCAATCAGATATATACGTTTGTTGCCGTGTTCGCTACCGTCATGTTCGTGCACGCCAGCGGCGAGGTCGGCGCCGTGCTGCTCATTATACGCTGTACTGATAAAAAGGGTAAGCTTTTAGAGTCTTAAATACATAAATAGAATAATAGAATAGAAACAAGATTTGTAGCCGAAGCCGAAACCATAACCAAATATTCGGTTCCTCTTCCAGTTTCGGCCGTAATTGAAATCGAAACTGATGTGGCATAATTATTCCTAACTACATTTCGACATACTTAAGAAAAAAAATATGGCTACATAATTAAGCATATCATAATTCATCGCCAGTATTATTCACACAGAATAATAATTCTGTGTGAATAATACTGGCGATGAATTAGTTATAATTTTTTTTTTAAATACTAAATAACTGAATTATTTTACGATTACATAGAAAATATAACATACGTAGACGAACAAGTCAGTTATTAGATATCTATCACAATCGTCAGCTTAAAGACGCTAAATTCGGTCGAGCCTTATATTCGGCCGCTTTTTAGCCGAATCCGATATTCAAGCCGAAACTATTTTTTTAAATCAAAATTGACTGTAAACTATATAGTCCGACATCACACCGATCAATAAAGAGTGTGCTCAAGACTCGCGTCGATTGTTGTACATAAAAAACACGGCAAAAGACAGACATGTGACACGAAGAACCGGTGCGCGTGCGCGTTGAGTTATGCCGCCTTCATTCCTTTCATTTTTGGAAACTCTAATTGAGTTGAATGTATGTACCTATGTGTGGATATTGAGCAGTCGTTCTCCCCCGCAGACAAGGCCATGGCGATGGGCGTGATCCAGTTCGCGATCGGCGTGTTCGGCAACGTGCCGTGCCCCATCGTGTTCGGCGCCGCCGTGGACGCGGCGTGCCGCGCGCGCGACGCGCTCTGCGGCATGCTCGGCGCCTGCGCCAGCTACGACAACGACAGCTTCCGACAACTTTATTTGGGTAACTTTGCTAATGTACTTCTCCGGTCCAAACTACAATCAAACCTAATAACCTTCACAAATGTCGCATGATACCCGGTAGCTTCATAATAGACTACGCTCCAAATGTTAGCCGAACACCGTAGCTTCATGATACCTTGACACTTGACAAATGTGAGCGGCAGAGTAGTTTAAAAAAAATAGTTTTTTTTTTAAGTTGTTAAAGTGTCGCCCAGTTTGAAAAGAAATCTACAGAACAGTTTACCCTGTCTTATTGTAAACACTAAGGATCTTTGCTCTTCCAGATGTGGTAACAGATAGTCGCATTTTTAATAACATAGTAACTTTTGCTTCGATTTTGTTGAAAAGTAGCATTGTACATATCTGAGCCTGCAGAGACAAGTATTTTTGCAAAAGGAATGGTCAAAAATGGGCTATTATTCTAAATAAATTTGAACACTAATGTGATATACCTTATAAGAAAGCTTTTTTTTATTACGTTACTCGATAATTATTAAATACAAATTTTTCAGGCCTCCGTTTTTTGTAAAAACTGAAAAATGTTTATAAAATTATTTAAAAAGTAGCTTTAATTGCCATATCTATTAGATATCTGTTTTATTATGATTTCAACTGTAATTTTATGCAATAAATATATAACATATTTATTATCATGATAATGCAATATCAAAACGTGTCGAAATAAGGTCAAATTCGTAAAGGGTATGGTCCACCAATCATACAAACTTTGGCCAATAGTGGACATATATTAAGACAACTTTTAAGAAATAATAAACCTGATAAAGCTATTACAGGTATAACTAAAAGTTGGAGGGAATGAGTTAAATCAGTTTTAATTTTTATATTGCTAAATAGTCAAAATGGCGGCTGTAGCACAGCAAATTAAACAAACTTTTTTATTCATTTGGTTAATCAATTTCTTCGTCGTTTAAAATTAGAACAGCGTCTAAAAACATTATGTACCTAAGTGAATTCTAAGTATTAGCTTATTTATTCATCAACAAGTATCATTCAACATCAACATCTGTAGTATTTTATTTACATATTTTTATTTTTGTTAGATAAGTATTGGTACAACATAAGTAGTTCTTACCTGCCGTGGATAAATCCATTCTTGTATCACAGATCACGGATTTCAGCAATTTCCAAAGAATGTCTTCTCATTTGAGTAATATTTAAAGCACAATTAACACAGCGTTGGCTTCTGCTGGTCGAAATATGGTACATATGAGTCGGTTTCCATCTGTCGGACGCTGGAGTTATTCAAAGAAGTAGAAACAGAGTCCGAGATAGAGCGGCCGGGGTCATTGTCGTACATAGCAGATTTAGAATCCATAGGCAGGCTGGGAAAAGCGAGCGCAGAGTTCATTATGAAAGCGAATAGTAATAATAACAAATAGTCACAAACTGAAGCAAATAGTCGCAATTTAAATGTTAACTTCGCCCCATTTGGGTAGGCTAAGGTCTTAAGACCATGCAGCAACTGAACTTCACTCAAGAAATCCCGCCAAAAACACCCAAACATTTTAAACGACGCAATTAATATTTTTTTCAATAATATAAGCAAAATAATTGTATTGACCAAATGCATAATATTGATTTATTAAATGATGTTAAAAAAATGATGTTCTGGTCGATTATTAAATTCAAAGTTCTATGCAATCTTTATTTTTATTATTCCGCCTGAAGGACTTTGTATCCATGATCAAGAAATAATTGAAAAAAAAATCTTCAAAATGGTTGCAGGAACCAAAAAAACACTGAATTAATGAATATACTATTAAACAATAATTAATATTATTTTTGCGAACTTTAACTGACGTGATATTATTTTAATAATTATTTCTAGTAATTATTAAGATTTTTAGTATAAATAATAATCTTGTCTACGGCATTGTCAACCTCTGGCCGTATCTGGACCATTCCCTTTACGATTTATCAACTTGACGTTTGACGTTGAAATAAACCATCTCCGCGTTCCGAGTCCTGAAAACGTCGCTGTTAGCGTGTTTACACATCGGTCACACACACCTAACCGGTTGTTGGCGCGATAACATTGATTTTATCGTGACTCGGAACGCAGGACACAAATACACACACATAGATATAAAGATGTACTGTTATGTCAAATATCACAGGGTTGCTACTCTTTAAAATAATGTTTACAGTGATAAAAGCTTGTATTATATTTTTACTACGTCATATAGAAAAAAAATGGAGTTCTGTAAAATGATATTTAAGCTCAAAAAAATTAAGATAATTATGCTCTTTTAGCCTGTATAGGTCAGACAGATTGCTGTTCAATTTTTTAATTCTTTTTGGTCTAAGCTCCTCACATTTATTGAACGTCTCCTTTTCCTCAACTATTCGCGCAGCCGGCCATTATGTTCTGACCGCAGAAGCTCAGATCCAGAGAGAATTTTTCGAAAGGCCGGGTGTAACATACGTAATTTGAGCGACTATTGACTCTTCGTCTTTAAGATGCGATGATGTGCACATAGTTTTAGCGGCTAGAAATGTTACGAATCATCCATACGTGGTTGTTGTTCCAGGTCTGTCGGCATCTCTAATGTTCTTAGCGTTCATAATGGACTTGCTGGTGTGGAGCAAGGCGGGGCGCATCGACATGAACCCGGCGGACGCGTGCCCCGCGCTGGACGCGTGCCCGACGCCCGACGCGGCGCCGCTGGCCGCGCGCGCGCCCACCGCGCCCGACACGCAGCTCTGACCGCACACCAACTACGAGTCGCATCTCTAAGCGAACCTGTCGTTATGTCAATGCTACGACAGCTGCTAAGCTAATTTGAGTGGTCACCACTATGGTGCAGGACAATGTGAACTTTATGTGTAAGTTTTACGGTCTAATTTGCAACGACATGGATCTGAATCTTAAATATTGCGCTTTGAAATAGCAAGCGTGGTCTTGTTACATATTAAAAATTTAATAAACCTTATATCCCAGTGATTAAGTCGAGAATGTAACGACGCGGATCCGATCTTCTTAAAACAGCTTTTTAGGAATTGTGAAACTAATATTTGATTGTTAAGGTCGAAATTTGTATGTTAGGGGGATCTGAGAGTCGTAGTTATTGGAACGGCGTAAATAAAATCGTATCTTGGGCGAATATTCAAGTAATTCGCAAAAACTACTTATCAGAAAAGGTGCGTTTTGCGTCACATAAAAATGGATTTCATAAAGAGATACAGGCCTTGCGATAAGTGTGTTTTTAACTCGAACACGGGGACACATCCAAACATGACGGGCAGTTTGTTTATAATAAATAGGCCGCCATTATGAGCCATATTACGAAAACGTAAAACAGTGCATGCCTTATTTTGTAATCGGACAAAATTTAGATATATTTGTACATACAATTAATTTACAAGCGCCAATATTTTGGTTATTTATTAGAGCCTTGCTAATATTACCTTTTTGAGTAAAATACCAGTGTTTTTGATAAAACTATGGTTTATATGGCAACACACCAACGTGACTGAACAATGAAATAGTTTTTATTGTGCATTTTATTTTGTATCTATGCATTTTATACACTAGTTACTTTACTGCATAAGTATGTGCTCAATTTTGTAAACATAATAAAAATAATAAAACTAGAACTGGTTTCAGGCATAATATAAATTAATTGTAATAAAATGATGTATAATAATGATTTGGGAGCAAATAATATACCAAATTCTACAGCTAACTTAGGGCCGATATATTTGGCAAGAGTAGTATAAATATATAATTATGTATTTCGTCACTTTTAAAGCAGATTTTAACCCACTAACGCACTGAACTTTTTATATAGTTAATAATAATTATTATGTGTTAGTGGGAAAAGATCATAGTCCCACATTTCTTGTCTCGGTTCCATACTTTATCTTATAATAAAATAATGATCGCATAATGGAACACATCACTGTAATTAATACATCACATAGTAATCACAATATTTTCATATGGGACTGAGTTTATTCGGAGGTCACACGTTGTCATAATAAGTAATAATAAAAAAAAGAATATGAGTAGAAAGTTGGAGCGAATAGGACTTGGACTTAGTAGTAACAGTTCCTATTTAAGTGCAGTTCTTTCAAAGACATAGATAAGAAACAGAGAAGTGAATACGGTGTAGAGGAAAAAGATCATGCGGTCAGTGTTCCTCTGATTCTAGAATTCTGATTGTTCTCTGTCAGTGTCGCCTTCGGCACTACGACCTACAGGAAAGAGATAGGTATTGACCGCACATAATCGTTTTGTCTCTTTCTACAGATTTGTCAATTTTGTAATTAGTCAAATCGTAAACTTTATCAAGTCTAATCTACAAGATGCAATCAATTATATTTTCGTTGTTAATATTTTTGGCTTGGAGACTAAGTCCTTTAAGCCAAATCTTCGAATGAATAGTTAATTTGCTTACTATTAGACTATGTATGTACACATTCTAATGTTTTTGTAGTTAGATTAGTTCTAACTTCGCTGAGGTAGTCAACACTACAATAGAATTCTCAGCTCCATTTTATAGAGATCGAGATTCCACATGTCCAGTTGCGCAGACACTTGGGATACACAATTCTACATCAAGGAATAAATTTGCGAATAATTAAAACAGCCAAAGAATTTTAATCAAAGGAATCCCGCCAAAAACTCTGGATGCAATCAAATATTATGACAACGTGCGTTCTCAACGACGCATAATATTATTATTTCGATAATTGCGATTTACATGGCTAGTGATTAGACATTTATGTTAGTTATAGACAATTTTTTTTTGTAACAAATTATTACTAAAATCCCTGTAAATAATTATATATCTATTAAATGAATTAAACATTGTAATCACATTATAGTTAGATTAATTATAAGATTTTTCTATATAATTAGAATAATATTTCTGTTATTTTTTTAATCGTAATATATTTCTTTTATTTTACGGTATTTCTTCGTGCTGCGGTCTGTCGTTGATATCTATTTATGATGATATTAAAACTTTTATTTTTTATTTTACTTAATTTTAAATAAGTATATTCATCTTTATTTTCATTATACCTGTGGGCATTTTTTTTACAATTAAATGGTATAGTTCATCACAATATTGAAGAGAAATATTATAATGATTTGTGGTGACCCTTTTTGGTTGTTTAGTAAAATATTGGTACTTCATATGTATCATAGGATTTATAGTCTTACTATACGTATACTGAGCATTTGAAAAATAAAATAAGATCTAATAGATATTAGATTTTACGTCAAGTTTAGCTAAAAATATAGTAAAAGTATACAATTACTCGTATTTTGACGAAAGACCAGTAGCGGGAATATAAGAATATCTGATAAAAAGGCTGGGCACCGTGTAACACTATTTAGTAAAATTAACTAGAATAGCGGTTGTTAGGTTTTCTTAATACCTTTTTACGATAACTGTGATGTCTTGTCGTGTTTTATATATTCATAATTATACTTCAATGTATACGTCCTGGGTTTTTAGTGCGCTATATTTCAACCAGGTGCTGTTTTTTGCAATTATGAATTATATTTCTTATCTATATTTGAGTAACTTTTTAATAAAACTAGTACAATCATTAGCAAACCTAGTGCATTATAAATATTTGTTAAAATTAACTACTTATTATTATAATTTTGTATTACGAAAATATATTTTTTAATTATAATGAATTGGGTAATAATTAATCTACTTAAAAAAAAGAGGAGGTTCCTTTTTGAGTGACAACGAAAGATGAATTGTTAGAAATATTATCAGCAATGTTTCCCAGTACCTATATTTTTCTATTGAACCTTTTTTAAGCATATGAAATTAAAAACCAGTTTTACATATTTATTGATCAAATTATCGTAACTAATTATTACAACTTGTTCCTTATTAAAGAAACGTGTGCATTATTCACGTGCAATCTTTTTAATGTTATCTTTTAAAATATTCTTCGCACTAAGATTGATTAAATGTGTATGTATCTTTTTAACGTATAATTATGTGTATTAGCTACGTATTTTTATTGACTAATGGCATAGTAAAATTAATCAATGTTTAGCATTTTTAGCGGAAAATCGGAAAGATTAGGAAAATATTGTTTGTAACTGTGGAGTATCGATAAGTGTAACGATTTTTAGAAAAGCAAATGTAGTATGCAATATGTAAGAGTACTTTTTAGAGATATGTTTTAAATCTTATAATTAAATCGTAGATGTCCTAGCGGAATTATGAATTTATCGAAACTAAAGGGTGATGATAGTACTGGAATAGTGGGTAAGTAAATGAACTATACCTTTGTCGTCAAAATATGTATGCCTTGAAATATAATAAGTCAACAATCGCAGCATACTACTTAATTTAACGTATAAATGTAGTTTGATGAACAAAACTAATCAAACTATAAATACACGTGTCATCATGCCGTTTCTCTCATAATTATCTATTAGATAATCTCTTTATTAGGTAATTAACTTAATGTAAACTATCTTGATATGTCTTTTATCTAAAAGTTGTCTAAAAATGTTTACAAATTTACCTATACTTACCGATGTTTGGCAATTACATAAATTTAAATAATCTTTGTATGTCTTTTATATGATTTTTTTTTTAAATAAAAAGACATATCAATATTGTTTACGTTTAGTTAACTACATAAACAAATGGAGTTCATAAATCGGACGACACCTATTATAACTATTAAATTTTTTATAAACTTTTAGATAAATATCTACTTATATATATATATATATATATATATTTTACCTTTTACTTTCGTAGTTACAATTTACTTCTCAGTGGTAGCTTTTAGCAAAATTTTGTTGTTTGTTGCTATAATATTAATAAAATACATTAAGGTTTAAAAGTGTAATGTCCCTACGTAATAGTGAACACAATTTTACTAGTCTACGTTTAGTTTTAGAGAATAATACCTCTGGATGTTAGATGTAAAAGTCTGTAATCGTCTATTACTTTAAATATATCTAAAATCAACCGATTTGAGAAGCGAAATTCTGTTATGTATGCTTTATATTTATCTGCTACATATGTACTATTAAAACTTTATTAAAAAAAATCGACTATGTAATATTTAATGTAAACGTCTAGTTTTCTGAATAATATTGACGTTTCAGAACTTGAATTAACCTTCGAAACAAAGTCTGCCACTAGTAACGCACATTTAGTGAGTTTCTAACACTTGTACGTAGTTGTACGCCGTGTGAAGTTTTTATACAGGATTGTATTGTTTTTTTTTTTTATAAATCCGTGTTCGGTACACCTCCAGTACATATGTTTACAACTTTAATTGAATAAACATAAGTACAGTGTAGATTTGTTATTGTGACTTCGGATCACATATTTTTTAATTATTTGTAAATAAAATTATTGAGATAATTCACCAGTATTTTATTTAATTATTCCTTGCTGAACACTGAAACCAAACCATTGATTACAAAATTGAAATGGACAACATTAGTATGGATTGATTTTTCGATAGTCAGATGTCGTTATTACAAAAAATGAATATGACAGTTTGGCAACTTTATCGTATAAATACATGTGAAAGAAAGAAATCAAATCAAATCTCCATATTTATAACTCCCCAATATATAGAGAGTTGTTATTGTTCTTTTTTAGGGTTCCATACCTCAAAAGGAAAAACAACCCTTACTTATATCACTTTGTTGTCTGTCTGTCTGTCTATCTGTCTGTTAAGATCCTTTATCTCGAGAACGCGTGGAGGTATTGAGTTGAAATTAAAGCCATATAATCAAGTTTCCGGTTTCTTGAAGCTGTGAAATAATCAAACTTCTAAGTTAACGAAGAAAAAGATACCGCCGTTTATGTCGCAAAAAACGTATATTTCGACACTCAGGGGAATCAAAATTCATAGGGTACTTCCCGTTGAGAGTCCTGAAATTTGGCATAAAGCCAGGTCTTATAGCACAGGTATAGGAATAAATATGAAAACTGTAAATTTGTTGTTACGTCACAACACAACTAACACAACAAAAAAAAACTTTTTACAAAAAAATAAATAATAACCGACTTCACTAATAAAAACACTAAAAGGGTCAAAATAACTTTAATTTCGGAAGTCGGTGTTTCTCGGTATTGTTTTCTTATTTAACACCGACTTCCGAAATTAAAGTTATTTTGACCCTTTTAGTGTTTTTATTAGTGAAGTCGGTTATTTTTTTTTTGTAAAAAGTTTTTATTTTACACTTTTTTGCTGCGATACACTTATAAACAGAGTGCCTATTTCTCATGACGATTCCAATAAGCCCAAACACGGCCAGGCCTGGCGCACTTCTAACTATAGGTATAGAAATCTGCCTACGCCCGCGGCCTCTCTTGCGAGGCTTATTTCGGTAGAGTGCCACACGCGTGCTCGATTTTCCGCTTGACCCGTGCTAACAAAAAATATTTTTGAATTCTTTATCGCATATTCTATCGAGTTTTTATTTCAAGTAAGTATTTGCGACATTTTTCACGTAAACGAGTCAATGACCTTAAAATCATTCCATATAGTAGACCTCCCAGTACTAGTGACTACCTTACTAATGCAAGGTCAACATAATTGGAATTATATCTTACAAAATCTTAATTATTATGTATAATAACGTCATAAACGACCTACCTTTTAAATATTACATATGAACGCAAAGCTAACGCACATACAAAATCAACAAAGTCATATACACTTCATTTTAATTACCTATTTCATTTGTTTAGATACCTAACTAAATGTAAACAATCTCTTGACACTTCTATGAGATGACTTTTTAAAAAATATTTTTTAAAGTATGGATATAAGTAAATAGGTAGAAATCAATTAGTTACCTATCTACCATATAATTTTAGAAAATCTGATTATATTTTATGTAATAAAACGTAAGTACCTATTTCACATTTTTCAAAAACACAAGTCCTAATACCCTATAAAAAGAGCGGCCTGTTCAAAGGCGCATAACGGGCATAATAAAAGAGACTCTCGTCACGCGGACTTACGGTGCATTTTGATTCGTTACGAGCGCCACTGGATCTGGTAGGCTAATAAAATCAAGGTCGTGTTCGTGCCGTGCAATGTATTATGGACATTATCGCTGTTGTTAGTAGGTTTAAATTCGTATGTTGGCTATCACGGAGTGCAATTTCTGTACTTGTACTATTTCTTATTCTGTGACACGGCTAGGATACATTGATTAATTACGGAGTTCCTGTGCCTACCTTCCGGCTCCATCATCAGATCAAGTCGATAGTACCTTATAGCCAAAGTGCATCTCATGACAATTCTAATAAGTCCAAACTTTTATGTTACATTGATTAATTACGGAGTTCCAGGGCCTACCTTCCGGCTCCATCATCATCATCAGATCACTTCGATGATACCATTTTCAACGTAACTATTCAGAACCATTCATTTATTTGTATTGTCATAGTCGCTTAACTATCTTCATTGTGATATCAATGTGAGTATGAAGTTCCGTTGACCATTTCTGGTCTTCTTCATCAGTTCCTTTAGCGCAGTGGTTTAGAGCGACCCGTTTAGCGCAGTGGTTTAGAGCGCCGGTATAGACGAAAGGGTCGCGGGTTCGATTCCCGCACGAACACATATATTTGTTGAAATAGATATTTGTGTTGGGTCTGGGTGTTTGTGGTACCTTCGTTGTTCCTGGTTTCCATAGTACAAGGGAAAACCTTAGTTTGGGACCAGGACAATGTATGTGATGTTATCTCAATTTATTATTATTTATTTTTATTAAACATTATTTGTAATTAAGTACGCAGTATGTAAGTAGGACATTTATTTATTTGTCGTTCGATCAGTGTGCATTTCTCTTCTCACACTTCGCCACTTTTTCGAGTCGTCAAATGAGCATGAGTACCACGGATATCTATGATGAGCACCCATGAGGTTTTCTAAACTAAGGTTGCCCCTGGTTGGAATGAAAGCCGCCATGGCCCACTTACAATATTCCACCAAGGAGTGCTTTTCCCAAAAGTGGGACGACTCAGACTTATAAAAAAAATAGGTAGTGATAGTGAAATTCCAGGGTGTAGATTAGTTGAACTACTTAGAAAAGCATCATTCACGGTTATAGCACACGTGCACACGGAAAGCCGTAATGTTGAGTCCACATGGTAGAGACATAGTATAGATTTACGTAGATTATACACCCCTATTTTTTAATTAGTACAAAAAAAAAAACTGGGCAAGTGCGAGTCGGACTCGCGCACTGAGGGTTACGTACAAACTTACCTATGAAAAAAGTTCATAGATTTTTCCAAATCGTAAAGTCTTTTTTTGTGACGTAACTAAAAATTTACAGTTTTCAGAATTTTTCCTATACTTGTGCTATGAGACCTTGCTTCATGCCAAATTTCAGGATTCTAGGTCAACGGGAAGTACCCTATGTGTGTGATAGACGGTCCAGTTGGGAAGGTCTAACTTCGAGAAAGAGATCAATCGTCGAATCCGACTCGGCTGGGCAGCGTTCGGGAAGCTGCGCGGTATCTTCTCGTCTAATATACCAGTGTCTCAAGACGAATCTATGACCAGTGCGTGTTGTCAGTGACGACATATGGCTCCGAAACATGATCGCTTACAATGGGCCTCATCAGAAGACTTAAAGTCGCCCAAAGGGCAATAGAAAGGGCTATGCTCGGAGTTTCCTTGCGTGATCGAATCAGGAATGAGGATATCCGCGGGAGAACCAAGGTTATCGACATAGCACGAAGAATCGCCAAACTAAAGTGGCAATGGGCAGGGCACATTGCTCGCAGAACGGATGGCCGTTGGGGCCGAAAGGTTCTGGAATGGCGACCACGTACCGGAAGACGTAGCGTTGGAAGGCCTCCTACAAGGTGGACCTATCACCTGGTAACGGTTGCGGGAGTCCGATGGATGTGAGACGCACAGGACCGTTCATTGTGGCGACACTTGGGGGAGGCCTATGTCCAGCAGTGGACGTCTTTCGGCTGAAATGATGATGAACTTCTGATCTAATATAGTAGTTCCTATTAATATATTTTCAAAGAAAACTAATTCCCGCAAAAAACACAATTTGCCGCTTACGATGTTCTTCCGTAGAGATACAAGTTCCTTGGTTGGTTCTTCCTGAAAAGGCTCGATTTGTCTGCACTTCTATGTCGCATACACAAAACTCTATAGAAATCTACGTAAGTCTGTATCATGCGGACGCATCATGATAAGCCTTTGTCTCTGCAAGAGTGAACTTTTGAGGAAGCCAGAATCAAATTAAATTATTTAAATCGTAGGTATCTGCCGCAGCGCTTAAGTAATTAAGTTTTTTTTTCGCCTGCGGTTAGGACTGTATCAACTGACCACAAAATAATCAGCATAGTAATGAAGAATATTTGATGAATTAATAACAAACCTGCTTCGATTTGTTTTGTCTAGCGCCTAGCTACGTAGAGGCGTAGCGTGGACTAATTTAGGCGTGGGCGAAGGTGCATCAGAGGCGTTTTTCATAAAAAATTTGAAAACGAGACAACGATTGTCACAACCCACTGGGTTTGACCACATCGTCGCTTACCATCAGGTGAAATAGTGGTCGAACGCGAGTCTATCAATTATAAAAAACTGGGCAAGTGCGATTCGGACTCGCGTCCTGAGGGTTCCGTACAAACTTACCTATGTAAACAGTTCAATTTCCGAACGGAGTCTCGAAGATTTTTCCGAATCGCAATTTTTTGTTGTTGTTGTGACGTAACAACAAATTTACAGTTTTCAGATTTATTCCTATACCTGTGCTATAAGACCCTGCTTTATGGAAAATTTCAGGATCCTGGGTCAACGGGAAGTACCCTATGTATTTTGATTTTCTCGAGAGTGTCGAAATATACGTTTTTAGAGACGTAAACGGCCGTATCTTTTTATTCGTTAACTTAGAAATTTGATTTTTTCACAGCTTCAAGAGACCGCAAACTTGAGTACATGGTTTTAATTTCAACTCAATACGTCAACGCGTTCCCGAGATAAAGGGTCTTGACGGACAGACAGACAGACCGACAGACAGAGAGACAGATAGACGGACGGAAAACAAAGTGATCCTATAAGGGTTCCGTTTTATTCTTTTGAGTTTCGGAACCCTAAAAACACTCGTTCTTATAGAGCCCTCGCTTGCGCAAGGCCCCTTTGGGTGCGAGGCCGTGGGTGAAGGCCCGCTTCACCCACGGCTAGCTACGCTACTGTAGCTATTTATCTATAAACAAACCAAACTTTATTTTTGTGTTTGACCGTCATAGTTGGATCAAACTCGACCTCGACCATAGGTAGGTAACCTATAGATATGTAGACGTTTAATCATGGTTCGATTGTTGATTTTGTTTCTGTGATTATTGATATTGTAATTAGGTAAAGTGGGATGTGATTAATATCGTTTGTGACTATGGCTTTATACATGGTACTTGTTTGAGATTTTGTGTGAGAGTATGTTTTTAATATAGCAATTTGTTTCTGCCAAAATCACTCCGTATTGCCGTTCGATAGTCAGTCTTTCTATTGCAGATTTAGGGTGCAGGTTATTGTGTTTAGTAAGCGTGGTGCGTGTTGTTCTGTCTATTTGTTGGATGTCAGTTTTTGACCACTTGGTCACTCCAAATGAGTATGTTAGTATTGGTATCGCATAGGTGTTCAATGCCTTTATTAAATGCTTTCCCAAGAGTTGAGTTTTATATACAGCGATCACTGTCCGCTTGTATTCAGTAGTCAATGTGTGTTTAATCGAGGTATGATCTAAACCTTCAGTTGCCTATATCCTAGATATTTATATAAATCTGTTGGTTCCATCGCTGTAATTGTTTCAGTGTTATTAATTGCATAGTCACCAGGTTTAATTTTGCCTTTTATTACGTGTACCGTTTTGCATTTGTCTAGTCCGAATTGCATGTTGATATTTTTACTAAATTCCGTAGTGATTTCTATTAATTTTTTCATCTCTTTTTCAGTTTTTCCGTGTAATTTAATGTCGTCCATATAATTATAAATATAGATAAGGTGAAGGATAGTGGTTAGTTCTGTTGTGTGTTTAAGCAGCCTGGGTGGTTATTATTATTATTATAGTTATTTTAAAAGAAAACAAAGATTTTATAAATAAAATCTTTGTTCTCAAAAGTGACAAAAGGTGAGGTGTTTGAGTGCCAAAAGTGTTTGAACATAAAAACGCAAACCACCTGTGAAATTGTATTAAATAAGTGTATGTGTGATGATGTCTGTGTGTGTGTAAGTGTGTGTATGATGATATGTGAGAAGGGGGAAAATTTAGGATAGGGAGGGGTATAAAACTACATTTTAAGGATACTTTCAACCTCCTCATAACCGAGGGTGGTGATCCATTTACTGACTCGAACTTTGCAGTCAAATTTATTTAATTTGTAGATGCAATCATGCAACATTTTTTGTTGACTAAGTTGTAAATACGAATTTTAAAATCTTAAAATGTCGCTTTGCGAGTTTTGTTAGATGCCCTACTATAGAGCACACGTTTGTGGTCCTGCGTTTGCTCAGTTGATCGAAGTTCAGTGTTTCCGCAACATACAGTTTAGCACACAAAGAACTGTCTCACGGTCAGGACTTGACATTTTTTGTACAATTGTGCGTTACTATACGTACCTTGAGGACAGCCCATTGCGCCTTTTCGAGTTGTAGCATGCTTGTCTTCGAAGCACCACCCCAAACCGTAATGCCAACAGTTAATATTGACTGGCAGAATGAAAAATAAACCATGGGTGAAGTAGGTATCCGCATCAGCACTATACCGCAGGTTTTTAAACACAGTAATCAGTTTTCTCAATCTGCCGGTCAAAACCTTAATTTGGGCATTCCATGATATGAGATCGTCAATAAGTACGCCCAGGTATTTGAAACTGTTTGTCCTTGTCAGAGGAAAGCAAGAGCATTGATTGGTTCGAGTGAGTATCGCAAATATGAGCCTTGACTGCAAACGAGTTGTCAGGTTGCGAGGAAGAAATTAAAAAAAATGTTATGAAGTTGGTCTTTACCACATTTAGAATGTTTGCCGTTAGTCAAGACATGACAATGCTAAGGACAGATTCTGCTCTTTTCTGAGCCTCGTTCCAACTTTCATCATGTACCAGGAGGGCCGTATCATCTGCGTATGTATAAATAGAACAGTTTGGGAGCGCTAAATCACATAGACTGTTGACATACACTAGAAACAGTGTAGGCCCGAAGATGGAGTCTTGTGGTACTCCGTATGCCAGTCAACACTCGTCACTGACGTATGTGCCGATTTTAACACACTGCGTCCGCTCAGACAGGTAGCTCGTAAAAACTGCCAAAGCAGGCCCTCTAACTCCTATTTGTTCTATTTTTTTTGGAAGGTTGGGAACAGAAACAGTTTCAAACGCCTTGGACCGGTCGAAGGAACAGACCTAGACACTTAGACTTAGGAAATAGTCTACTTACGAAATAGGTCTGTAATTATTGACACTGCCTCTGTCCCTCCTCTGTAAAACTCTCGGGAATATACCCTCAGAGATACATAAACAGCATATGTGAGTGACGAGGGGCACAAGAGTCTGTCTGCTCAATTTCAGTAACTTTGAACTGATTCCATCCCATCCTGGGGCAGAATCAGAACGAAGACCCATAATAATATTTTCAACTTCGGCACAATCGGGAGAGACTAGGACCATTGTATTCATCTGTGAGTCATCCCTTACATACGACTCACGTTTCGTACAAACATTTGTGTGCCTAGCCGCGAGTTCCTTGCCAATATTTGCAAAAAAGCTGTTGATTAAATTTAATGAAAACTTACAGTCTAGATTGGATACAGACAACAGCTCCGTAGGAGGTGATGTAGAGGTTTGTTTATTGATTATGTTGTTTATGACGTGCTAGATCTTTTTAAGGTTATTTTTCGCTTTTTCAAATTCTATTTTTTCATAATTATTTTTGAGCCAGTATTTATTACAAAAATTCCGATTGCGTAAATAGGTTAATTTTAAGATATAATTGTCTGGTGCCTTTTTGTGTTCTCTATGGATGTTATCCCTATTCCTAATGTATCTTAGTAGTCCTGGGATGATCCAGGGTTTGATTATTTTTAGTCTAGAAGGAATACAAATAGTTGAGGTATTACTATGTATGATAGATTGCAATAGCGTTAATAAGAAATTCAGCAGACCAATTAGCGTTGCTAAATGACAAAATAGTACTGAAATCAGTACTTGCAATTTCCGAAACAACTTTATGAAGATCTCAAGATTCAAGATTCAAGATTCAAAGCATTTTATTTCAAATAAACCATTTACAGGCACTTTTGAAATGTCATGAAGTCAGTCAGTCAGAAAAAAAAAAAATGATGCTAATTGCACATTCCAAAGCGTAGATCTCTATGGAGAAGAATGTGCAAGAAACTCCATGGACACTCTTTTCAATCATGTTTTGTAATTACAAATATCTCTGTTACATGTTTCTTGTCGCTATCATGTGAGAACAATGTAAATAAAGTAAAAATACAAACTAAATACAGATATTAAAATAGCAACTGGCAGCTAAGAGATGACCAGTCTCAACTGACAGCGCCCGTTCACGAACATGACGCCAATATTAGCACCACTCAGCTCAACCATTTTGAAGGGAACCGAATGATCCAACACATGCGCCACCATCAGTGAGACATTTGAGTGAGCATGATAAACTCTCAACTGCCATGCTGATTTATGTCAAACAAGTCAAATAGTAACATAAAAAACCATAAAATAGCTCCATGGTACTCACATTTACAAACTTTGAAAAAAATGCTTCTACATTATACAATACTTTTATTATTTAAAAATTCAAAAAAAAAAAAAAACATTTAAAAATAATAACAATAATTTCCAAACTAATCAATTTGTTCACCCCGGTGGTAGTGGAGCTGGACCAGCATTGAGCCAAGCATTTTTATCTTGAATATAATCCTCCAACTTATAATATGCCTGCCTGCATAGTGTGCGTTTAATACAAGATTTAAATTTTGTTTCATTGAGTTCTAATATTTGTGGAGGTATTTTATTATAACATTTCAAACAGTACCCCATGAAAGAAGACGCCACTTTAGCCAGTCTGAAACCTGGTTGAACTAATTGGTCCCTATTTCTTGTAACATAATTATGTCTATCGCCTCTTTTGCTAAAAAGATGAAGATTTTTTCTAACGTACATGATGTTTTCATAAATATATTGACAAGGCACCGTCATGATATTAATATCCTTAAACAGTTCCCTTAGAGAATCGCACCGGCGAAGATTGTAAATAGCTCTGATGGCTCTTTTCTGTAGTATAAAAATTGAGTCGATGTCTGCAGCCCGTCCCCATAGTAAGATACCGTATGACATGATACTATGAAAATAACTAAAATAGACTAGTCTAGCGGTATCAACATCCGTAAATTGGCGGATTTTTCTAACAGCATATGCAGCTGAGCTAAGCCGTCCTGCAAGGGATGTTAAATGAGGACCCCATTGTAGCCTAGAGTCAAGCGTTATCCCCAGGAAAACAGTTTTGTCGACAAATTCTAGTTTTTCATCGTTTAGTATTACGTCACAATCACTACTTTTGACATTCGGTAAGGAAAATCTAATGCATTTAGTTTTTTTCCCGTTTAAAACTAGATTATTAGCAGTGAACCAGTTTTGGACCTGCAATAGTGCGTTATTTTCGTCGTCAAGATTATTAGTCCTTCTATTTATCTTAAAAATCAAAGAAGTGTCGTCGGCAAACAACACCATATTAAGTTTATTTTGCAACAAATAGGGTAAATCATTAATATAAACTAAAAATAAAAAAGGACCTAAAATTGAACCTTGGGGTACCCCCATTTTCACATTTAATCCCGACGAATTGACACCGTTTATTTGAACTTGTTGCTGTCTGTCAATCAAATAAGATTTTAATAAGCTTAAAGCTGTTTTGCCTAGTCCGTAATGCTCAAGTTTCAGGAGTAATGTTTCATGAACCACACAATCAAACGCCTTAGACAGGTCACAGAAGATACCTATAGCATCCTGTGCCTCTTCCCACGCATTAAAAATGTGTTTTAGTAAGGAGACACCAGCGTCAGTTGTACAACGTCCTTTGGTGAAACCATACTGTTTATCGTGTAAGATGTTATTTGTGTTAAAATGATTAAGCATTTGATTTAACATCACCTTTTCAAATATCTTGCTAAAAACCGGCAACACGGACACCGGCCTATAATTATTAGTGTCTTTACTGTCCCCAGATTTAAAAAGTGGTATCACTTTACTATATTTCATCAGATCCGGAAAAACTCCACAAATTAAATATTATAGCTAAGTACGGCGCTATAGTCTCAATAATTGAGGTACAAACTTTGATAGACATACCCCACAAATCTTCTGTCAATTTAACCTTGATTTGTTTAAAAGCTTTTATTACAGTTATAGGGTTTATATGCTTAAAGTTAAATTCAGTCGAACAGGCTGCAACGTTCGCCTGTAATAAACTAAAAGCATGCGATGGCGACGAATTTAGGGCTTCAGTAGTTTTAATTGGTATACTGGCAAAGAAATTTACAAATTCTTCTGCAACTAGTTTGTTATCGCTAATGATGTGTCTCCAATGTGTAATCATTGTTATGTATTATGTTCCTGTTGGTTTCATTATTTATAATTTTCCAAACCGTTTTTATTTTATTATCTGCCGATTTAACTTTGTTGCTAATGTACAAGGCCTTAGCTGCCTTACAAGTGTTTTTAAAGTGATCTACTTTCGATACAGATTTAGTCGTTATACGTTGTGTTTTATTTTTAATACAAACTAGTACTGGGACGTGGTCGGTGATATGGCTGTCCATGATAAAAGAAAAAACGGATTTCTCAGCTCTAGTCATCACATGATCCAAGCAAGTATTATCTCTGGTAGGTGAGGTATAGGGGTATAGGCTAGTATGAGATATAAATAAAAACCGAATAAATGCGAGTCGCACCGAGGGTTCTGTAGAAACTTTCCTATGTGAATAGTTCGATCTCCGCATGGATTCTTAAAGACTTTTTAAGTTTTTTTTTATTTTTTAAGTTTTTTGTATCAAAACTACAAAAAACTGTTTTGTTTATGTACCTACAGAGTGTCATAAGCATTAGCGAAAAAGATCTTTAAATAAAGATTAAAAAAAAAAAACAGTTTTTAGACTTTTTTCTTTACTTGTGCTATAAGACCTTGCTTCTTGCCAAATTTGAGGATCCTAGGTCAACGAGAAGCACCCGGTTTTGATTTCCTTACGAGTGGCAAAATATGCGCCTAAACGGAGCATAAATGGCGTCAGATCAGGGGCGCCGCGTCGGCTTTTAGAAAACCTCATGGGTGCTCATGCTCATTTGATGACTCGAAAAAGTGGCGAAGTGTGAGAAGAGAAATGCACACTGATCGACCGATAAATAAAAAAATGTGCTACTTACATACTGCGTACTTAATTACTAATTATATTTGATAAAAATATAAAATGAAACCATTATATAAAATGGCAACTTTTAACACGCGTACACTGAGGACTGACGAGAAGATCACCGAACTGGAGGAGGAATTGAGCAGGTTGCGATGGAGTATTGTGGGATTGTCTGAAGTCCGAAGACAGGGGGAGGATACGATAATTCTCAAATCCGGTAACCTGCTCTATTTCCGGGAGGGTGACCAGCAGTCCCAGGGTGGTGTCGGGTTTATCGTCCACAAGTCCCTTGTGAACAATGTGGTGAAGATCGAGAGTGTGTCGACCAGGGTGGCGTACCTTATACTCAGAATATCATCAAGATATTCGCTGAAGGTCATACAGGTCTACGCCCCGACCTCGACACATCCCGACGACGAAGTAGAATCCATGTATGAGGATATATCAAGAGCCATGCATGGTTCTAAGACTCACTTCACCGTGGTCATGGGGGACTTTAACGCGAAACTGGGCAAACGAGACGGTGACGAGCTGCGAGTGGGGCAATTTGGATTTGGACGTCGGAATCACCGGGGACACCTACTGGCTAGCTTTATGGAGAAGGAGGACCTCTATATGATGAATTCCTTCTTCAAAAAGCGTGAGCATAGAAGGTGGACCTGGCAAAGTCCCGACGGTGCAACTAGAAATGAGATTGACTTCATCCTGTCGACGAAAAAGCAAATATTCAATGATGTCTCTGTGATCAGCGCGGTGAAAACTGGAAGTGATCACCGCGTCGTAAGAGGCACATTGAATATTAACATTAAGCTTGAAAGGTCTCGACTGATGCCGTCTTATTATAAAACTTCCGTAAGTACCAGGTTTAAACCAGGACTAAAAGGTCTAGGTTTGTTACGGTACTAACGTTAATTCTGTCATTCGTATTACAAATCGTAGACCAACAAAGGACTACTTAGTACCAAAGATAGTCCCTGGTCTAAACATTATCCACAGATTATAAGCAACAAAATATTTAAACTATTCAATCATTCGTTCAGCGTTCTATGCGCCGTTCCTTTTTACAAAATGTTGTTACGTAATTGAAAGAAAAAATATTCAATAAATTGCTATTTGTAGTGGTAAAATATAAAGTTTTGCTATTTAAAGGTAGTTAAATAATCCGACTTTTAATTTTTTGAATGCATGTTCACAATTTAATTGTTCTGGTTTGGATCAACTATCGAGATAACCGTATAACGAAGTGAACTTGACAGCGCGCGTAATTCGAGTAATGTTATCGAAATGTTTATGTTACAACTTAAAAGTAAACTAGATGTCCGGTTTCACATCAAGATTAATAATCTAAATAAAGGCACAGTTCTTTGGGCACTTTGTGGTGAGTGAGATCGTGTGTGCATCGTTTTAAGAAAATGGAACAACCAAAGAAAAAAAGGGGTGTTAATTGGACTCCAGAAGAAAAGGTTAGTGATAACGGACATAGATTACGTACACACAGTTTTTTTGATGCACTAAACTATGTACATAAGCCACACTACTTCCATTAATTTCATTCTAGGATATACTGCGTCAGCTTATTCTACTCGAACGCGAACTCTGTTACATCCCCGGGCACTCTCAAGTGTCCCACAACTCCAAATCTTCCAAATCAACTATATCAATCATGTCAATATCCATTTTTGGTTAAAATCACAAAATAATAATTTCCGAAAGCTAACCTCAAAATTAAGAATTTGACGTGTAACAATTTAGTACCATAGTTAACTTCTTGAGTAGCGTAATTAGAGACACAATAGTAAGACAATAGCGCACGACCGCCGGCGTTCGTGCGGGGATCAACAGCTTAAACTAGGGGTCACGATGGTCTAACTTTGGTACCATAGATAGTTCTAGGACTAGCAATAAACTTCTTTTTATAATAACGTTTATTCAAGGTCATGGTTTAAACCTAGTACTAAACCCGGTACTTTTTTAAGACCACGTTTTATAATAAGAGGGATGAAGTCTACGCTCCGTCCAGCACAGATCCAGATCCAAAACCCCGAGAGCTTTCAGCTCGAACTCCACAATCGTTTCGAGTGCCTAGGAAGCTCCGTGGATGAATATAACGATGGGTTCGTGGAAACTGTCCATACGGTCGGGTCTAAGTTTTTCAAGACTCACCGTACAAATAAAAACAAGAAGCTCTCCGATCCGACCCTCGAGCTAATGAAGAAGAGGCGTGAGATGATTCTGCAGTCTTCAGACGATGCGTGCATATACCGGCAGCTCAATAGACAAATCTCGAAGTCCCTGAAACGTGACCTTCGCCGCTTTAATACCGCAAGGATTAAGGATGCGATTGAGCGAAATAAGGGCTCTAAAGTATTTGCACGAGATCTGTCTATTGGGCAAAGCCAGCTCACGAAACTGAAGACCGACGATGGCAGAGTCATATCCGCCAAATCGGAGCTTCTGGGAGAGATCGAGGCTTTTTATGGACAGTTATACACGTCTATCGCTAAACCCGCTGTAAATCTAGTGAACGACCCAAGAGCTAGATTGACTCGACACTATACCGAAGATATCCCGGACGTCAGCCTGTACGAGATTAGGATGGCTCTGAAGCAGCTGAAAAACAACAAGGCGTCGGGTGAGGACGGAATTACGGCCGAACTCCTGAAGGCGGGTGGAAAACCGGTCCTTAAGGCCCTTCAGAAGCTATTTGATTCCGTCATACTCGAGGGAAAAACGCCACAGGCGTGGAGCAGAGGCGTGGTGGTACTCTTCTTTAAGAAGGGCGATAATGCCCTGCTTAAGAATTATAGGCCCATCTCGCTTCTGAGCCATGTCTACAAGCTGTTTTCCAGAGTCATCACGAATCGTCTCGCGCGCAGGTTCGACGACTTCCAGCCTCCCGAACAAGCCGGATTTCGTAAAGGCTTCAGCACCGTGGACCACATACATACGCTGCGGCAGGTTATACAGAAGACTGAGGAGTATAATCAGCCTCTCTGCTTAGCGTTTGTGGACTACGAGAAAGCCTTTGATTCGATTGAAACTTGGGCTGTACTGCAGTCTCTCCAACGGTGCCAAATTGACTATCGGTATATCGAAGTGCTGAAGTGTTTGTACAAAAACGCCACTATGTCAGTCCGACTACAAGACCAGACCTCGAAACCTATCCTCTTGCAGCGGGGTGTGAGGCAGGGAGACGTTATTTCTCCGAAACTGTTCACGGCAGCAATGGAGGATGTCTTCAAGGTTTTGGAATGGAGAGGGCTAGGCATTAATGTCAATGGCGAGTACATCACTCACCTTCGGTTTGCCGACGACATAGTAGTCATGGCTGAGACTACGGAGGAGCTCAGTATAATGCTTGGTGACCTCAGTAGAGCTTCCGAAAGAGTGGGACTTAAAATGAACATGGACAAAACCAAAGTCATGGTAAACAGCCATGTAGCACCCACTCCTATCAAGGTCGGGGACTCTACACTCGAAGTTGTAGACGAATACGTTTACCTGGGACAGACGGTCCAGTTGGGAAGGTCTAACTTCGAGAAAGAGATCAATCGTCGAATCCGACTCGGCTGGGCAGCGTTCGGGAAGCTGCGCGGTGTCTTCTCGTCCAATATACCACAGTGTCTCAAGACGAAAGTCTATGACCAGTGCGTGTTGCCAGTGATGACATATGGCTCCGAAACGTGGTCGCTTACAATGGGCCTCATTAGAAGGCTTAAAGTCACCCAAAGGGCAATGGAGAGGGCTATGCTCGGAGTTTCCTTGCGTGATCGAATCAGGAATGAGGATATCCGCAGGAGAACCAAGGTTGCCGACATAGCACGAAGAATCGCCAAACTAAAGTGGCAATGGGCAGGGCACATTGCTCGCAGAACAGATGGCCGTTGGGGCCGAAAGGTTCTGGAATGGCGACCACGTACCGGAAGACGTAGCGTTGGAAGGCCTCCTACAAGGTGGACCGATGACTTGGTAACGATTGCGGGAGTCCGATGGATGCGAGACGCACAGGACCGTTCGTTGTGGCGACGCTTGGGGGAGGCCTATGTCCAGCAGTGGACGTCTTTCGGCTGAAATGATGATGATGATGATGATTATATAAAATTAAAACTAGTTTTTATTATCAAAAAATATTATATTTTATACATATCCTAAAAGGCGATTACTGATCTGTTTCTTGGTGTCTCAGGAGTCAGGGGTGCTCGGCACCCACTGTTTATTTCTCATGGATGCTCGAGCCCTCGAGCACCCACGGAGTCGGCGCCCCTGCCTCAGACTATATTAACTTAGAAGTTCCAATTTTTCAGTGTTCCAAGGGGCAGTAGACCTGAGAATTTGACAGTAATTTCAGCTTGATACTTTTATGTGTTCCTGAAAAAACGGGTCTTGACAGACGGACAGACGGACAACAAAGTTATCCTATACGGATTCCGTTTTTGCCGACTGAGGTTACGTAACGGAATCTTAAAAATAACACACCTAAAACCTGCACATCTATTAAGGGGCCATACATTTATTACGTTGACGATTTAGGGAGGGGGAGGGGTGGGAGGGAGTCTTGATAGTTCTTATGTGAGATCACAAAAATACGCAAAGTTAAGATTTGAAAAAGCGCGGGCAACCGCGCTATTGGCGATATGAGCTCGGATGCGATAGGTAGATGCGCGGCGCGTCCCCGCTTGTGAACTAGACGTTACTTGTTTGCGTAAATGATACACTTGTAAGCATTCCGAAAAAATTTTACTTTTAAAAATGAACATCAAAAGGCAAAACCAACTAAACTTATACCAATTTTTCCTTTAGATTCTTACGTATTAAATATTAATTAAACAGGGGTCGGCCTATTCTTATTTTTTCATACTAGACATAGCCCTTTTTGGCAGGGGGCCAAAAACTAGTAAAAATCGTCTTACGTATTAAATGAATGGCCCCTTAGGTATGTTCAGATATACTTTAATTTTAATTATTTATATTTTATTAATTTATATGTTTATTTTTGTAGGTAACGTTTTGATTTAGAAGTACGAGTATGTTTCCTTATTTTGTTCATGGCCGCAGTTGCGGTCAGTTTCCAATATAGAAACATTTTAGAAGATTCCAGAAGTTTTTATTTTGTATGGGTAGATAGACTTAATTTAAAACGACAGTTCACGTAAATTATGATGATTAATTCATTAATTCCTAATGACGCAGTCAGCGGAATCTGCAGTACATAAGCTTATTGCATTAAGTCCACCTATTTACCACTACTGAACATGAAGTTTATCACTAGAAGCGCGGGCGTTCAAAATTTGACCCATTCCTATGTTTCTTCCTGCTCTAGTTTTATTATGCATAGAATAACAAAGTACACCAAACTATGTGTAATACATAATAAAAATAATGCATTATCAGTTACCAGTTTCATTTATATACCTTCTCTCCATATTACTGTAGCAAAACTATAATGGCCAAAATTGACATTGATATTCCGCGCTTCTAGTGTTTGCACACCTCTGCCCCATGCCTGTGGTGTTTTTCCCTCGAGTATAACGGAATCAAACAATGGAGCAGGTTACGATCGAGTATTGTGGGATTATCTGAAGTCCGAAGACAGGGAGAGGACACGATAATCCTAAAATCTGGTAACCTGCTCTATTTTCAGGAGGGTGACCAGCAGTCCCAGGGTGGTGTCGGGTTTATCGTCCACAAGTCCCTTGTGAACAATGTGGTGAAGGTTGAGAGTGTGTCGACCAGGGTGGCGTACCTTATACCCAGAATATCATCAAGATATTTGCTGTAGGTCATATTGGTTTACGATTAATGAGATGATTCTACAGTCTTCAGACGATGCGTGCATATATCGGCAGCTCAATAAACGGATCTCTAAGTCCTTAAAATGCGATTTCCGTCACTTTAATACCGGAAAAATTAAAGACGCGATTCAGCGAAATGAGGGCTCCAAGGAGTTTGCAAGAGATCGGTCTATTGGGCAGAACCAGCTCACAAAACTGAAGACTGAAGATGGCAGAGTCATATCCGCAAAATCGGACAGTTTTACACGTCGACTACTAAACCCACTGCAAACGACCCAAGAGCTAGATTGACCCGACACTATACCAAAGATATCCCGGACGTCAGCCTGTACGAGATTGGCTCTGAAGCAGCTTAATAACACCAAGGCGCCGGGTGATGACGGAATTACGGCCGAACTCCTGAAGGCGGGTGGGAAACCGATCCTTAAGGCCCTTCAGAAGCTGTTTGATTCCGTCATACTCGAGGTAAAAACAACAAAGGCATGGGGCAGAGGTGTGGTGGTACTCTTCTTTAAGAAGGGCGAAAAAGCCCTGCTCAAGAATTACAGGCCCATCTCACTTCTGAGCCATGTCTACAAGATTTTTTCCAGAGTCATTGTTCAGTCATAGTTCTAGACTGGAGTGTACTAGGCATTAATGTCAATGTCAATGGCGAGTACATTACTCACCTTCGGTTTGCCGACCACATAGTAGTCATGGCTAAGACTACGGAGGAGCTCAGCACAATGCTCAATGACTTCAGTAAAGCTTCCGAAAGAGTGGGACTTAAAATGAACATGGACAAAACCAAACTCATGATAAACAGCCATGTAGCACCCACTCCTATCAAGATCGGAGACTCTACACTCGAAGTTGTGGACGATTACGTTTACCTCGGACAGACATTCCGGGTTAGGTAGTCTAATTTCGAGAAATAGCAAGGTCGACCGTCGAATCCGACCCGGGCGGTGTTCGGGAAGCTGCGCGGTATCTTCTCGTCCAACATACCACAGTGTCTCAAGATGAAAGTCTATGACCAGTGCGTGTTGCCAGTGATGACATATGACTCCGAAACGTGGTCGTTCACAATGGGCCTCATCAAAAGGCTTAAGGTCACCCAAAGGGAGATGGAAAGGGCTATGCTCGAAGTTTCCTTGCATGATCGAATCAGGAATGAAGATATCCGCAGGAGAACCAAGGATGCCGACATAGCACGAAGAATCGCCAAATCAATGGCAATGGACAGGGCACATTGCTCGCAGAACAGATGGCCGTTGGGGCCGAAAGGTTCTGAAGTGGCGACTGCGTACCGGAAGACGCAGTGTTGGAAGGTCTCCTACAAGGTGGACCGATGACCTGGTAAGGGTTGCGGGAATCCGACACTTGGGGGAGGCCTAAGTCCAACAGTGGACGTCTTTCGGCTGAAATGATGATGATGAAGATGAAGGAAGTCAAAACCTACAGGGTGCTCGTTGACCTAGGATCCTCAAACAATTTTAGGCAAGAAGCAAGGTCTTATAGAACAAGTAAAGGAAAAAGTCTAAAACTGAAAATTTGTAGTTTTATTTTTTAAATCTTTATTGAAAGAGCTTTTTCGCTAATGCGAATATGACACTCTGTAGGTATACAAAACAGTTTTTAACCGAGTTCAAAAAGAAGGAGGTTCTTTGTTAGGCTGAATGTATTTTTTTTATTTATGTTCACCGATTTCACGGTCAATTGTGAACCGATTTTGAAATATTTTTTTTGAGTGATAGATTATGCTTTCGAGTTGGTCCCATAGAAATATTGTTCTGATCTGATGAGGATCTTCGAAGATATGGAACGGTACTCCTCAAAGTATCATAGCAGAACTGTCAATAACAAGTAAAATGGCTTTGTTTTTTTAATTGATATAAACCAGTGTTTGACTGCGATCCCACCTGATGGTAAGCAGTGATGCAATCATTGATGGTGAGGCGCACTAGTTTATTAAATTTAAACGTGTAGTCGAAGACTGACTGAAATAAGGGAGGGTGGGGATATATCGAACTGATCTGATGATGAAGTTGGAAGGTAGACACCGGAACTCTGTAATAAATCAATGTAACCCGTGTTTGGGATTATTACAATTGTCATGAGATTCTCTCTGGCTATAAGGTACCATCGAGCTAATCTGATGATGATCAGCTGAGGGGTACTTTTTTGTTTTGCTACCACAACTAAAAAGTGTAAAAAACAAACTTTTTACAAAAATAAATACAACCGACTTTAATATTAAAAAAAAAAAACACTAAAAAAGTTCAAAATAACTTTAATTTCGGAAGTCGATGTTAAATAACGAAGAGAAAAAACTATTATAGAAACACCGACTTCCGAAATTAAAGTTATTTTGTAAGTAATTTTTTAGTTATATTTTTACATTGAAGATGGTTGTATTTGTTTTGTAAAAGTTGTTTTGTAGTTATGATACAAAATAATTAAAAAAAATAATAATTCGGAAAAGTCTTTGAGTATGCGGAGATCGAACTAGGTATGTATTTACATAGGAAAGTTTCTACAGAACCCACGGAGCGCGAGCCCGACTCGCGTTTGTCCGGTTTTTATTTATATCTCATACTGCATAAAAAAACTGAATTGATTAACAAAAGCCGGTGTATTATGAGCAAGATCTAGGCTATTATACAGTGCTCAATGTTGAGTCTCGTCTAGCCTACAGACGACCCGACTGCGCGTCAGATCGACAACATTGATTGGACCTGCGTGTTTCTTGGCGATTCGGTATATCATCATTATAATGTTAATGACTAGTCCTATGGGGTCCACTAGCTAATTAACTAAGACATCGCTACATAGATCGACCCTACGCTGATATTATAACAGTTCCGATTTTAGGAACAGTACATATGTACAGAAAAAATATTAAAATAAGCGTACGACTACTAAACGGATTCAATGAAGTCATAATTTTCTTTTACAGACATTTTGCAATTATGATCGAAAAGACAAAAACTCTATCAATGAAATACTGGAATGGCACTTTTTATTCAGTATAATTCACGTTGAGAGTCAAAAGAAATAGGATTATAATTGCGTTTGTAGAATATGAAGTAGATATGCCTCCGCAAAATAGAGTAGGTATACTTATAGGCTATTAAGAGTACGATTGGCAAAATTGGTGGTGGACCTAAAATCTTGGTAATTCACCTAAAGCTGCGCTTGTAGAATTCTTCGTCTGCCAAAAAAGTCTAACCCACCTAGCGTCGGGTCTGATCGTCCGTAGGCTTCTTTATCAATTCATGATCCGGTTAGTAGCACCAAAGTCACGTGTGAGTCATTGTCGAATTGATTAGCGTGTTTCACCCGTGTGGCGCAATACTTAGTTTTAAACAATAGAATTAGGGGATTTTTTAGCGATGATTGTGCAACATTTGTAAATTAATAGGTAGAAGTGTTACTCGAATCAAAGGCATGGAATTAATTTATTAACTCAGCGTATTGAGTGTGTAATAATCTCAATGCTGGGATACTTTAACTACAACCTGGGAATATTTAAGTCAAGAGTGAATAGGTTACTTCTAGGCAAGCGCGCTCCATCGTCAACCACATGGTTGCTTTCTATTAGCCCCCCTAGTCAAGTTACAACCGTTTCGTTTCGATTCTCTTTTCGTCGATCGCCTCAAGTAGGCCACGCCTCCGATTCCTTTATTCTGACGTCATCTCGACGCTCAATCACGTGGTCAGAACAAAGGAATAGGAGGCGTGGCCGACTCGAGGCGATCAACGAAAAGAGAATCGAAACGAAACGGTTGTAACTTGGCTAAGGGCCGGGGCCTGGTAAGATAGTGCCCTAGCGCAAGCCTATCAACAATAACTTGACTGGCCTGTTGGTCTAGTGGTTAGTGACCCTGACTGCTATGCCGGAGGTCGTGGGTTCGATTCCCACCCAGGACAAATGTTTGTGTGATGAGCACGATCATTTGTTCTGTGTCTGGGTGTAATTTATCTATATATGTATATATTTAGAAATATATAAGTATGTTTATCAGTTGTTTAGTACCCATAACACAAGCTCTGCTTATCTTGGGACTAGACGGCGTTGTGTGATAGTTGTGGAAAAAATTAAAAAAAAAAAAAAAAAAAAAAATACTGGCTTCAGAAGTGATTTTTACTAAGGTTAATGACACGCCGGTTATGTCATGATGTTTCCCTGGCCTAGGCGTTATGAGAACTAGCGGTGTCAGTAGTGATGAAATAATGAATATAAACTTTTTTACACGAAGTCGATCATATCGTAGAAGATCTTCACCAAATGAGATCAATAGTTTTTGAGAAAATCCTCATTTTTGAAGTCGGTTAAAAAGTATGTGTCTGGTCTTGAATTCATTGAAGTCACAGATGTTATCACTAAACCAAAATTACAATGCTCAGAGCCTGTCTGTTTATATTCAAGAACGAAAAACTTTCTGGCAGTGTTATCCTTTCTCTTGGATCTTCTTCGAATGTTTCAAGTATCTATAAGACATGTTATTTTGGGCTATTTCCAGAAGATGAAGTTTATTGATTGGGATGTAGTCATAAATTCAAATCGCCAGGATCTGGAATAAATACTTAATTAATTTTGCATAAAAATACTCCAAGCTGGAAAAAGTGGACAACATTTCTCGTTAGTTTTTCAAGTTATTTCACACTAGCTGTTACCCGCGACTTTGTCTGCGTCAAGTTAGTAAAAATGCACAAACGTAATTAATAATTCTGTGTTTGTGATTCGTGCTAAAAATATCTAATTCAAATAACGGAAATTAATTTCAGTAAATATATTATGTAAAATGTATTTCTTATGTCCAGATATATAATTTATTTTATTTATTTGGCTCACCAGTAATAGATTACTCGTTCATGATATACATCAAATAAATTACTTATCATCATCAATAAACAGAAACAGACATGTTGAGGTCGAAGTAGTTGATAAACTGTGGTTCTGCCTACCCCTAAAAGGAAAAGGTGATAGTTTAAGTTTGTTTTTGGTTTATTCTATGATGAAACAACGCTGTATGATTTTAATATGATTGGTTCATTATAATAGACTAAAAGTGTATTAAACCGTTGTTTTCTTTTAACAACACTAAATAAATGATATTTAACGTAGGCTATAAAAAAGTGGATAAAGTAGTTTTCAAAATGTTAAATGTTGCCAAAATGTATAAAGAGTCTGTACGGATCTTGTTCTGAGGTCAATACCCACAGTTTTTAGTGTCTGCACGTTTTACTTTTAGGAAGAAAATCATCAAATACCTTCCCCCGCTCTGGGTAAAGCGAGAGTTTGTGTCAGACTTTTACAGACTGAAACCGACCTGTGTTCCTTTAATTGCCCTTAGTGTTCTAGAGCTACGGTAACTTGCACGCGGCAGCAAATCTTCCTTCTTTGAGGAAAAGAGAGGACGCTGTGGTGTCTTTCTAAAGACACCACAGCGTCCTCTCTTTTCGCCTGACGAAGATCTCTAGGGCCAATGTCTGCTAGAGCTATGAGATTTTTCGAAAGAATTACCTCCCATAAGAATTTGCCTCGATGATATTTTTCTGCAGACTTTTAGCCGGGTCCGTTATGCAACTTTGGCGGAGGTGAATTTCGAAAGAGCATAATCGGCTTCAGCCCATCTTCAGCTGGATAACGTGCACTGATAGTCCACTACTGCTAGCGATTATTAAAATACTACAGAGTAACCTACGATGTCATCTTGCTCCACAACTGTACTTATAAAGAATTTGTGAAAAAATTGTTGCAGTTTGATGTTGACTTACATCACGTCGAATTTGAAACAGAAACCTCTCGAAACACCCTAATACCCCCTCATTACTCCGTGTTTGTGACTCCACAAAACTATAAAATGACAGCGAACAAATGTCGCAACCAATTGGGGCTGTGACTGACTCTGGCATCCGTCAGAATGTTGTCCCAGTGTTGATCACCACTCACTGATCACTCTTAAGGAGGTAACGTCCAGTTGTCGACTTAAGGCTGCAAGTAATGTAGGATACATCATACGTAATCAAACTATCTTCAGGAACGCAAACCACGTCGGGGCCTTGTGTGAAATATGTCTTCATGGGTTTTTCATGAAATTCTTAATGATCTTCAATTTTTGGAATCTTTGAAATTAGGTACTTGTTCCAAACAGTAGGTTGTGGTCAAGTCCGAGGGAGAGACTACTTGAAGTACTGGTAACCTTCACGAACTGCTCAAGAAGCATCTTTCTGTGATTAAGTACCTACCTATATTTGCTGGTTTTTTGGGGGTCCTTCCGAAACGATGAAGACCTGCGTCAGGCGGAAAGAGAGCCTTTTTAGACTTTCCTCAAAGAAGGTATTTGCTGCCGCAATTGTGGCGTGCAAGCTACCATAGCCCTGGAACGCTAAGGGCAACTAAAGGAACACAGGTGGGTTTCAGTCAGTAAAAGTCTGGTACTACCTCTCGCTTTACCCAGAACGGGGTATTGATGATTTCCTACCTAAAAGCAAAATGTGCACACACTAAAAACTGTGGGTATCGACCTCAGTATCAACTCCGTGACTATTATCGTGTGATCTATTTATACATTTTGGCAACTGAAAACTACTTTATCCACTTTTTTTTTGATAGCCTACGTTAAATTATAACATTTATTTAGTGTTGTAAAAAAGATAATTCTACGGTATAATATACTTTTAGTATATCTAATGAACCAATAATTTTAAAATCATACAGCGTTGTTTTATCATAACATAAACCAGAAAGAAACATACATAAAACCCACTCCTGTTCCTTCTTTGTCATTGTTCCAGGGCCCCGGGAATCTCTTTCGTATCACCCATGGCCCCCAACCGACCTCGACCTTGCTGGGCCCCTACGGTTGCTGACACCTCCTTGAGGCGCGCGTGGAACACTACGCGCCGTCAACGACTTGGGCTCGGTCCGGACGGTTACCGGACTGACGGACGGTGAGCTACCCATTGCTCGCCGTCCACAAGCCCGCGCCTACGGTGGCCGGAAATCGGGATCGGAACCCCTCGGTTCGGATCGGCTGGGTCGCGAGGGTTATTGTCTCGCGCGTGCGGCCGCCTCCTTTGCTAGCATTACTGCTTCGCAGAAGGAGGCGACCGGGCTCAAGGCCCACCGCGCTTTACGCTATTACAAATCTTGTTATGATAAAATGACTGGACTTAACTGCGGTTTATTTTCGTAAATATTTTTGGCATTTACGAAGCAATTAATTAGAATTCAATAATTTTTATAAATAGGTCTAGAAACTTTTGCTGATTTCGTGATAACGCCATCTATTGCTAAAAAGCTTAACCTTACCCCTTATCACACACTGAGGCTCTACCACGAGCTCATAACGTGATCCATTTTACGACCTAAACCGGACTGTTAAAGGGATGGAGCTGTATAGGGTGTATAGCTCTGTCACTCTTTTTCGCTCGTCTGACATTTTGACATTATCATGGTAAGGCCCCTGGCCACCTACCGAGCGATAGTTAAATAAATAGTTTGACAAATTTAATTCGTGTGTTTGCTATTCAAAGCCAGATGGCGTCACTGAGGCATAGGATGACAGTTTTTCTAAGACATTTTTTCTGATAGCCGCTCTATTGTATCTCTTTAGATCTCTTTGTAGACGTTTGAATGCATAACCGCTGGATTTCTGTCTTGTATAGTGTAGGTCAGTATAATCTGCCAAACTGCTTCGAAAGTGCTGATATAGAAACCAGACTGTCGATAAAAATAATAGTAAGAACGCAAAAATATTTAAAAATTTCTCGTTTACAGTAAAATAAAACAAAACTATCACAAAAAAGAAACTGAGTTTTGAACCACTGTCCCCTTACGTGCCGATCTAATCCAGACACGACTGCACTACGGTGTTCGTTGACTTTTGTGTAAAATAGGTGTTCTTATATAAACGTCATCATTGTCTGCTTAACCCTTTGTCGATGATAGCGTGATGATTTTCATCTCAGATATTAAATTTGTAGCTAAATGAAAAAAAGAAATATTATTTTTGTTTTTCCACTTAGATTTTATTACACGTTTGATTACTTTTTACAAAAATATGGAGTAAAAATGTCTAAGATGTGTTAAAAATATGCTAAAAGTCCTATTGTTATTGTAATCCAAGTATCATCGCATATTATATACAAAAAAGACGACAAAATACTAACAAAAATTATTACTGTAACTGGGGATCGAAGTCACGGCAAATCGTTAAATACCGACATTTTGGAATATTGCTTACCCCCCATAGCAAATAGCGTGATAATTTATAGCCTATGTCCTTTCTCAAGCTCTATTCTATCTTTGTACCAAATTTCATCAAAATTGGTTCAGCGGTATAAGCGTGAAAGCGTAACAGACAGACAGACAGACAGACAGACAGACAGACAGAGTTACTTTCGCATTTATAATATTAGTATGGAAGTATGGATAATAACATTATTTATTTATTTTCAATACACTTACTCGAAAACTCGCTCTTATCCCACCGTTTTTAGGCACGGAATATACTGTTTTCCGCACTAGTGCAGAAAAGAGCGCGTGCTCACCCCCGCCACAATGTTATTACATTTATCGTATCAGGCTGGGCACGCGTCGACCCCGACGAGTCGCCGCGCCGGTCAACCCCCGTTTATTTATTTCTTCGTAAGTGTATTGAAAAAAGTCGTTTGATACACGTGCAAATTTGTCACTGCAGCCCTCGCCTACGGCTCGTACGAATTCTGCCTCGGTCGCAATGACAAACTTTCTGCACTTGTATAAAAAAAAATACTATTCTTGTCTCCGTTGCAACTAACATTACAGGTATTTACCTAATGTGATAGTGCGGTTCTAACATAGGTACGTAACATAGCATAATCAGCTTTATAATGCTCCCTCTGCTGGGATCTTTCCCTCTACAAGAGGGAATGGGCCGTAATCCACAATGCGGGCTCAGTGCGAGTCGCATAATAAAATAATATAACTTACATACTGTTCCCTAAATATAAAAACACAATACTTAAAAAAAAAAACGACATGTAGTCAGTGGCGTAGCTAGGCGTGGGAGAAGTGGGCCCTCGCCCACGGCCTCGTACCCAAAGGAGCCAAGCACAAGCGAGGGCTCTTTAAGAACAAGAGGTTTTTTATAATTTATAGGCTCGGGTTTGGCCACTATTTTACCTGATGGTAAGTGACGATGTGGTCGAACACTAAGTTGTGACAGTCGCTGTCTCGTTTTCGAATTTGTGAAAGAAAAATAAAGGCCTCGCTGTTGTACCTTCGCACACGTCTGAATTAGTCCACGCTACGTCTCTGCATGTAGTCTACTCTAATCTACCCTGTAACATAAAATAAACACTAGCATTTTAGTGAATTCACTCGAATTACAATACATGAAAATATATCGATCTTTACGTCGACTTGCGGGGGTCCATGGTATTTTGGCAAGAAGGTTAGTCCTGGCAACATATTCACGTAACAATTGTCGGAATTAACATATTCACGGAATTGAAATAGGAGGAAAATACAACGCTATTTTTTATTCGCGCATTAAGTTCAGCATTGTCACCACCAACAAAAAAGTATGACTAGAAATTTTATCGATTTTGCACAAACATGGATGATTGTCAGGTTTTGCACAATGGCATGGGCCCTGTATAAAACGATGTACCATGTACGATCTGTCATTACTTCGAAAAGGGATTAGCAAGCTTAAACATGGTCAGTTTATCTGTTGTAATGTTCGCTGTACTCATTGTCTCCAGCGTGGCAGCTCCAGGTACGATTTTCTCTCTTTATTATACAGGGTGGCTTTGAATTCTGGCAATTCTCATGGGTTTGAGTAATAGGTAGTTCGCGTTTTTTTTAGGTGGGAATCAGCCAATGACATCTCTCGCCCTTGGGCGGAGCGGGAGGGCGTGCCAAACTTTTACTGACTAAAACCCACTCCTGATCCTTCTTTGCCTTCGTTCCAGGGCCTCGGGGTTCACTTTCGCACAATCCATGGCCCCAGTAGGCTTCGACCCTGCTGGGCCCATCGCTCGCATCGCTCGAGCTTCCTATTGGTCGTCATTCGCAAGCCAACGCCTACGGTGGCTGGAAATTGGGATCGGGATCCTGGCGGCTGGGGCGTGAGGTCCGTTCCCTCGCGCGTGCGGTCGCCTCCTTTGCTAGCATTACTGCTTCGCAGAAGGAGGCGATCGCCTGCCACTCCGGATCATGGCCTGTACCAAGGCCCAGCGCGAGAGATCGCTGCCGCCGAGAGCCCCCACGAGGACACGACGGTTCTCTGCCCAGTTAGGGCACACCTCTACCTTACGCTCCACCGTGTCCTCCGGGCGATCCACACAATGGTGACAACAGGGCGTTTCTTCCGCACGAATCCCGTGCAGGAACCTCCCGAACTTACCATGTCCGGTGAGGACCTGCGTCATGCGGAATGTGAGGACGCCGGTTGTCTTTTCAGCCACTCCTAATAGGTAGTTGGCGCTGGAATTCTGTGTTGCTCTCGTAATCAAGATTAATACCAACCCTGAAATGTGAGGTGTGTAGAGTGGTAGAAGATATGCATCATTTGATATGAGGCTGATAGGAGTAAGTTGTTCAGGGCTTTGAAGTTGAACAAGAACAATATAGGTACATTCCACCAAATATTAAGTAAGCCGACTTCCGATGATGCGAGAAAGTTGTTCGACTTTATGGCCCTGATCCATTGATCTCCTGTAATAATTGTCTTAGGGTACGATGGGACTGACATACGCTGTGCGTTATAAAAGTCCCTAAATTTTTAAAGAAATAAAAAAAAACCTGAAATGTTACCCATGAATGACTAAATTTAGCCTAAGGATCATGTCCGTCCGGGGCCCAACGGCAGCTGCGGGGATTTTCTGAAAAGGAAACCCGTGGTACTAGAACGCAAACGACAACTGAAGGACACAGTTGTGGTTTTAGTCAGTAAAAGTCCGAATCGCCCTTCCGTTCCACCCTTGATGATTGCCTACCACAAAAAAAAACCGGAAGGTACAGGTTGTGTTTATCAACCAAGGACGTTCTTGTCAGTTTATCATGAAAACATAACTTAAGGATCATGACAAAGTTTGAGTTTCTTTGTTCGGTTTCTTCTTAAGTTACAAACAATTTGGTCGGCATTTTGTTTTTCCTTTTCAGACTGTACTCTAGGTGTATTCTTTTTTGAGGTTTTGAAATCATCAAATAAATTCTCCCACGTTGGGTGAAGCGAGAGGGGACTTTTACTGAGTAAAACCCACCTGTGTTCATCGTGGTTCGTGCAGTGGCCCTTTGTGGTTCAGCGTTTGCTGTAACTTTTACCGAGTAAAACCCACGTGTGTTCATCGTGGTTCGTTCAGTGACTCTTTACGGTTCAGTATTTTTTTGGTAACTTTTTCGAACAATGCGCTGGCAGTCATCAGCCTAAATTGCTAAATTACCTAAATGATCAGGACACGCTAGCCCCATCAATTTAGCTAATATCTCTTTGAAATGCGCGTGGAAGATATAAACAAAAGGAGGTTGACGCGTGACTCGTGGGGGTCGCTAGCATCCACCGTAATAAGATAAATGCAATAAATTGTGGCGAGCACGCGCACTTTTCCGCACTAGTGCGGAAAAAAGTAAATTGCGTGCCTAAAAGCGGTAGGGATAGAAGTGGGTTTTTGGGTAAGTGTATTGAAAAGTACTATAGTAATACGACCTCTCAAGACGTTCCGGAGCAGTTCGAGAATAAATACATACGTGACACGAGATATAATTATATTATATATGTATTAGAATTAAATTAGATTAGATCCTCAAGTGAAAATTTTCTTTTTTTTTATCCAGCAGAGCGAGTGCGAAGGCACGGAGACTTCGGGCACGGCGGCTTCGGAGGCGGCTATGGTGGCTACGGCGGCCCAGGCATCGGCGGCGGCCACGGCCACGGCCACGGCTACGGCGGCCACATCCCTGCCACGCAGTCCTTCTCCAAGTCCTCAGCCAGCGCTAGCTCCAGTAGTGGCTCTCTTGGGGGCTGATTGTAGAGCGAGAAAAAAGAGGTATGCAAAGCCTGAAGTTACTGTAGGGGGCGGAGACGTAATGAAAATGCTTCTGTGTGATTAGTTTATATTTATTTATCGGTTTTTCATGTATTTAATTAATTAGACCTACTGTGAATTTTGTACTTCTACACTTCGTATATATTATTATTATATTATTGAAATTATATTGTAAATAAGTCGTTGGTGTGCCTATGCAAATAAATAAATAAATAAATATTAGAAGCACTTTATGTCATAGTATTATATAAATTTATTTCCGCCTATCGGCTTGAGAGCCGTCCTAACTATTCTGACATAATAATATAGGTATAAAACAATATTTTTTGTACCTATGAAAACGAATACCTATGCTATATATTATCGAATTATATATATAAAAGGAGAAACTGACTGACATATTAACGCACATCCGAAACTACTGGGACTAAGAGCGTGAAATTTTGCCCAAGGTTTCCTTTTATGACGTAGGCGAGCACTAAGAGAGTAAAAAAAAAGGATACATATAATATATATACATAGATATATTAATATAAAGTAAGGAAAGAAGTTTTGAGATGATTCTACTATTAGTGGAGAAAATGATTCCGCAACTTCCGCTTAAATGCATATCGACTTTCGGCCGTCCTGATATCGAGAGGAAGCGCATTCCACAGAAGGATGGACTGTATGTAGAAGAAAGAATGGACAAAATCAGAAGTATGAGAAGGTCAGAGCAGTAGGAGATTGTTAGAAGAACGCAGATTCCTTGAGTGTGAAGAACATGAAAAAAAAAAACAATTGAAAGTGACATATGAGATAGGATGGAGGCGTTCAGAGTTGAGTAGAGAGAAAAGTGTAGTCAAAGCGCGCAAAGTTCTGCTCTGGCGAATAGGCAACCATTTTATATGTTAATAGGTACCTAAAGCTGTATTTTGTTTTTTGTTTCAGATAAAATTTTCCTAGAACTCCGCAATCCCACGATTATAAATAAGTTTCAGTAAAATTATATGTTTTTACCACAAGATTATTGTAAGAGAGGGTATGTGATAAGTTTTTTTAAATAGGTATTTAAGTTATGACTAACGTATAAGTAAGAATAGAATTAATATTAAAATAAAGTTTCCACAGATTTTTTTTGCAAGTAACAATGTTGTTTACTGATCTTTTGTTATATCCTTTACGTAATTTTGCAACACACACATAACAAAATCAGCCTTTTAATATTCCCACTGCTGGGCCTCAGGCCTCCTCTCTGGGAGAGGGAAAGGGCCGTAATCCACGCGGGCCCGTGCGGGTTGGTGGATGTCACATGTGTTTGAAGTTTTCGTTCTAGGCCGGTTTCCTAACGATGTTTTCCTTCATTTTGAGAGCAGGGGTGATGAAATAAATTACACAAAGTAATGCGCCTGGCTGGGTTGGAACCCGCGAACTGTTTGTTACTCGTAAGTCGGGGCTGCTACCACTTGGTCACCACTGCTCCCTACGAGATTTCAGCAATAAAAAAATGTCCAAAAGTCGTTGACTCGATGACTGGCCTATTGGTCTAGTGGTGTGTGTGTGTGGCCCCGACTGCTATGCCATTTGTTCTCTGTCTGGGTGTAATTTATCTATAATATGTATGTATTTAGAAATATATAAGTATGTTTATCAGTTGTTTAGTACTCATACCACGAGCTCTGCTGAGCTTGGGAACGGCGTTGTTAGAAAGTTGTGGAAAAAAAATATAAATAAAGAGAACTTAACTGAATCTATTAGCAATAGAAAAATACTGCATTTATAAACCAGTTGTTCCTACTTTTTTTCGATCTTGTCACCCCTATGATCTAGCTTGGGAAACTAATTTACCTCCCCCCCTCCTCTCTCTCATGCTACCAACTAATATAGTACGTCGACCTTTTGAATAGCGTAATCAGAGACACAATAGAAAGACAATGACCGAGCGAACGAAGGCGTTCGCTTGGGGCACGGTAATAAATATGATAATATTACCGTGCTTGGGGTTTACTGAATTAATTAGACATATAAAACTTGCACAAAAATATTGAGTAAGTTCTTACAATCACGTTAACTTACTTCTTTACGATCTTTATAGACTTTACTAAACCTTACATTGAAATTTTTAGTGTGGGGTGGTAAGTTGGTTTAAAGCGAGGGTCCGACTTGTCATTTGATTGCATTGCTAGAACATTAAGTGCACTGGTGAGCTAGATTCGGTCGTATTGATATGTTATAATTTACCTCCGTAGAATATCAGTTTTACCCCCGTAGGGGCAATTACCCCCAGATTAGGAACAGTGGGCTTAGACAGATCGATAGAGGGTTTTTGGCTTATTACTGAGGCATAAAAAAAAATTAAAACTCACCAAAGGTCACTTAACGGCACTTAATTCAGATTAAAAACGGCATTACCTAGTAGTTGTCTAAAGGTACTACAAACTGTTGCCAACAGGTTAAATGTCATTAGATAAATAGTAGGACCTACTCAGGTTTTATTATTTATCTTATGGCTCATGTACAATTGTTACACTTTATAAAATAATAATACTGTATGCTATTATAGAAACCAAGTATACAGGGGCGCCGCCTCCGTGGGTGTTTGGGGGCCTCGAGCACCCATGAGAAATAAACAGTGGGTGCCGAGCACCTCTGAGAATAGACACCAAGAAACAGATCAGTAATCGCCTTCTAGGTTACGTATAAATTATAATATTTCTTGATAATAAAAACTAGTTTCATTTTTATATAATGGTTTCATTTTATATTTTTATCAAACATAATTAGTAATTAAGTACACAGTATGTAAGTAGGACATTTATTTATTTGTCGGTCGGTGTGCATTTCTCTTCTCACAGTTCGCCACTTTTTCGAGTTCTCAAATGAGCATGAGCACCCATGTGGTTTTCTAAAAGCCAGCGCCCCTGCATGTTTACATTATAATGTTACGCGATACATATGCAATGTTAAAATTAAAACTAAAAAGATTTTACAATTAGGTATAATGCAGGTATAATACTGTATATTTAGAGTTATATAAAAAAAAGCATTTATTTCAGGCAACTTAGCACCCATACAACAATCACAAAACAGAACACACACACATAAAGAAATACACATTTTACACTATCGGACATAGCCAGCAACATGTCTGCTACAGCAATGTCCGATATAAGGGCAATCAAATCTGCCGGCAATCATCGCCAGAACTGTATTGGAGCTGCCCCGCACCCTGCGTACCAAGGAAATCCCGTCCCCCGTCCCCCGTCGTCTCCCGTTATGTCAAATAATTATAAAGTGTAGTGGTTAGTTATTTTAGGTGGACTTAGCGCTTGAGGTTTGAATCCTCTTTCTCCTTGATGTCGTATTCCTCAATGCTGAGGGTCGTGACATCCCTGCTTAATCAATTTCACTTGTATGATATTCCTCTGTTTCTGTCTCTGGCGGGGTGAAGAGTATACAATAGAGTCAAGAGCGGTGCGGATCCGGTCGGACCAACATACACTTAGGCCACGAGACCTTTTCACATCTACTTTACCGGTCACGTTGAGCTTTCGAGGTCGCCATCGTCTTTCCTTGCAAAGAAGTATTGCATAACCTTGCGAAGACACTCGGATGACAACCGCGAGGAGATAGAATAGATTTGCAACAAATATCTGCACTTTCATCGCAATTATTGGGAAGTCTAGAAAGTCTTGGGGTTGGGAAGTTACACCCTGAAACATTTTTTTCGGAATGGAGACGCCGTATTTTGATACGGTGGCGGTTGTAAGGTAGGTTAAAATGAATTTTAAAGGCGAAAATGAGATCGTTTTTATCCCTGCCTTTTTCGAGCGTAGTTGTATTTTTTTCTAGACGTTTTGCATAACTCGGGAGTAGGAACTTTTTTGGCTATTTTCGCCGAGTAGGCAAGATAGTTTAAAAAAACATTTCTAAATGCGCTCCGACATAATATTAGATTATGTTACTCCCATCATGCATCAAAGAATGCTTGAAATAAATAGGTACACTATTTTTTAATTTAACCTATTAATTAATAGACTTTACCTACTTCTTCAGCGAGTATATTCCCAATCAAATTAATATTCATAAGTTGCGGTTTAATTTAATATCTCGTGAGATAGTGACAAAAATAAACTACACTATTATAAACATCGATATATATGTAGAATATAAGTCGATGATTATAAAAGACATAACTTATCAAACTGATGTTTTCGGTTTTTTTTTTGCACATTTTTTCCAAGTTTAACATGTTACATTTTATTTCAAAAACGAAAAACCAGTTTAACTAGACACAGTCGATAGCTGATAATAGTTTGGAAAACGCTAGAATGATTATAATGTTATGTTGTTTATGACTGAATGTCTCGTGATTTGCGAGAAGACTGAGTGAGAGGTTTAGTTATATTATCTGTGTTTTATTTTCTTTAATGTGTATTACATAATTTGTAGGTACCTACTGTAATTCAGTAACCAGTAGTGTAATTTAGTACAGTAAATTACAGTAGGTACAAATTATGTTACGCTACCTGTGTCCTGACGCTACCTCTTGCGCCATCCCATCTTCCTAGCTCGTCGCGCTGTGCTGGTGCTGCCGCTGCGGCTGCGGAGAACCTCAAGCGGCGAAAATATAACAACCTCGTAGGTAGTTATATTTTTGAGCCGTTTGGGGTTCAGACTCTTGGGCCGTGGGGTCCGAGTGCTCATGCGCTTTTTAAAGAATTATCCAAACGGCTAGTTGACACTTCGCGTGACCAAAGGGCTGGCTTTTACCTCGGTCAGAGATTAAGCATTGCCATACAACGTGGCAATGCCGCCAGTCTTTTGGGCACACTTCCAGTCGACAGCGATGCGGAGGAATTTTTTGACGCCATATTTTAGGTAGGAGTTATTGTGTATATATTATGTAATTTTAATTAGTTAAGTGTTTTTATTTTTCATCTAATCAGTGTAATTGGCATTTTGATGTTCTGGTTGAATATATAATAAATAAATGTTTCATCAGTGGCTACATAATATTGGCCAATCCAAGCCAAGGAGACTAGCCTGGTACACAGGAGATGTTATGGTATTAATGCGTATACTCTTACGCAAACACAGGTACACTCTGTTCCTTTATTTTTACAGTACGATGGGACAGCAATACGACACAACCGGGGAGAGATTAGGTGGAGGACCAACGGTTTTAGGTGCTTTCTGAGGCACGGGTCGTCACACCACCAACTTTCAAACTCTGGTCAGCTATACTCCCTAATGGAAATAGCACTTTTTGCCTGACATGGGAATTGAGGCCAGGACTCCACACTCAGTAGTCGCGCTTGTGATCAGGGGCTCAAGTCTGCTATTTTTATAAATTCGTCATTCCAACACGATCCCATTGTCATTTTGCTAAAAGTTCGTAATCTGATAATTCATAATGGTCGATCATTGATCGGTCAATGATCTTGTGGTAGAATGACAATATCAAGCTGTCTCTTAACAAATTAAAAGCAATGATTGCACAATGAAGTTCTAATGGTAGGACACTGATCAAAGGAACTGTCAAAATTTTAGCAGATTACCGCATACGTCAAACATTCATTTGTCATTATGTACGAGATTACCATTCTATGCCGCTTCTTTCAATGGAGTATCAGTGGTAGACCGTTGGAAAGTCATAATGACGCCATTATACGTTAATAGATTACCAAAGTTGTCAAAATCAACAATTATGAAATCAATGATAGACCATTCTGACACTTTTGTAATAGCAGACTTGAGGCCCTGATTTTCGGCCACAATGGGCGCGGGCTTGCGGATGACGAGCAATGGGCACCTCGTCGTCCGCCCTTCCGGTAAAGGGCCTATGTCACTACTCGATATTCAGACAGTCTTAGTCGATGTCGCGTAGTGTAATAAGGATGACCGGTCTTACTCGGAACAAAAAATAAGACAGTCTGAATATCGCGTAGTATAATAGGCCCTTTAGAACCAGGCCACGCGTAGTGTTCCACACGCGCCTCATAGAGATGTCAGCAAACCTGAAGCGGTCTAGAAATGCTGAACTGGCCCAGAAAGGCCAATGCCTACTAGGGCTCGTGCCCGTGGCCCTAGAACGCAAAGAGCAACTGAAGAATAGTGGGTTTTAGTCAGTAAAAGTCTGACACACCCTCTCGTACCACCCCAGAGCGCGAGAAGGCATTAGATAATTTCCTACAGGTGGGAAATCATCCCATGACTTCTTTCGCTTTAGGGCGGAGCGAGAGATCATGTCAGACTTTTACTGACTAAATCCACACCTATGTTCCTTCTTTGCCTTGCGTTCCAGGACCCCGGGATTCCCTTTCGGAATACCCATGGGTAGGTAGATTGTAATACTTAGGAATATGATTGTTTTAAAGGGTTCTGTACCCAAAGGGTACACACGGATGGACAAGGGTCTTGCCCTTGTCCATCCATGTGTCCGTCTGTCACCAGGCTGTATCTCATGAACCGTGAAAGTTAGACGGTTGAAATTTTCAAAGATGATGTATTTCTGTTGCCGCTTTAACAACAAATATTTAAAAAGAGAATAAAATTAATATGTAAGCTGTTGATCCCGCACGAACGCCGGCGGTCGTGCGCCATTGTCTTACTATTGTGTCTCTAATTACGCTACTCAAGAAGTTAAGGGGGCTCCTATACAACAAACGTGATTTTTTCCCTTTTATAGATTTATTTTGTTTATTTATTTATTTATTATTATTATTAAATATACACACTATCTTTACAGGCGGAACCTAATACAATAGTGGTTTCCAAACCGAAAAAAAAAATAATTGAAAAAAGTTATAATCTTACCTACACTAACATTAACCTAAAAAGCTAGATAACGGTACGGAACCCTTCGTGCACGAGTCCGACTCGCTCTTGGCTTGTTTTTGATTTTTACTTGATAAATTCATGAGATTCATAATAAAGAAAAATACACTAAGTAAATCAGACAATAAAGAAAACCACAACGCTTCTCAATATTTAGTGGATAAACACCTAATTAAACCAAAATAAAATGATAAAATAATAAGATTACTTATCATTTCGCATGAATCTATAAAACCCACTGGAAAAATGGAATTACCCTTTGCAACAATGAAAATAGGATTTTACCTGCCTCCTCGGGTTTTTCAGAATCAAGTAAAGAATAAAAAACCCTGAATGGTTTTGGTTTTCGTAATTTCAGGCGGCATGCAAGCGATGTTCGGTGTGATTTGAATGTACAGTTAACAAAAGCAAATGGTAAGTTTGTGATTGGAGACAAACATATTCAGTCTAAACTGTTTTTTTCTTTTTCTCAAGTATCAGCACAAACTATGTATATGAATTAGATCATACTGTTAGTAAAATAATTTACTAGAGGAGGTAGGTTTAGCTTGTCGATCCAGCAGGCAGTCAACAGAAGTCTTGCGTATTTTATAACGCATTATAAAGGCGAAAATTTTTATGTGTAAGTATGTATGTATGTTGCTTTTTCACTCAAACTGCTGAACAGATTTCATGACACACAGGTAGGCCATGTCCTGGAAGGAATAGCACGTAGGATTTACTTTTCAACTTTTTATCCAAATAGCATACTCCTTGGGATAAATTTACCTACGACTTTCATTAGAGAGCGAAGCCACTGAAAGAAACTAGTATAAAATAAATTGGAAGAGTTCTTTTTTTTTAATTCTGGATAGGTTCTATCTCTCACCTGATAGAAAGCGACGATACGCAGGGGCACTGGCTTTTAGAAAACCTCATGGGTGCTCATGCTCTGTTGCAAGAAGAGAACTTATACACACTGATCGACCGACAAATAAATAAATGTCCTACTTACATACTGCGTACTTAATTACTAATTATGTTTGATAAAAATATAAAATGAAACCATTATATAAAAATTAAATTATCAAGAAATTTTATACGTAACCTAAAAAGCTTTTACTGATCTGTTTCTTGATGTCTATTCTCAGGGGTGCTCGGCACCCACTGTTTATTTCTCATGGGTGCTCGAGCCCCTGAGCACCCACGGAGTCAGCGCCCCTGGTTGCCCGCCTTTTTTTCGATGGATGTCATCAAATGAATCCTCCAACTCTGGGTGGAGGGAGAGGGAGTGTCAGTTTTACTTACTAAAACCCAACTGTGCTCATTCTGTTGCCATTTACCTTCCCGCTAGCCTGATAAAAGTTACGGGCCTGAGTAACTTATTTCTTTTGTTGACTGTACCTACATGCGTAAGTATGAATATCGAATTAGAATGACGTAACATGTGCTACGTAGGTATCAGGAAATGAGGGCACAACACGTAGACGGACCATTTAATTGATAGGTTCCCACAACTTTGAGGTGCTGTCAGTATAATGGTAGCATTTTGTATAATTCATTTTATGAAATTAAATGGTACTTACTTATTGTGGATATCGATGTGGATTCGTAGAGTTGCTATAAATAGTGATTATGTACACACTTCGTAGGATTAATATAATTATATTTTTATTATAGAGGTACCTAGTAACAAAGATTCGAGGTCATAAGAGCCACAGTGGCCTGATTCATTTTTTTCAAAACTGATTTTATTTGAAAAAATAACAGTTGGGCCACTCTGGTTCTCATGGCCTTAGAGCTATCATTTTTAGGGTTCCGTACCCAAAGAGTAAAACGGTACCCTATTACCTACTAAGACTCCGCTGTCCGTCTGTCCCCAGGCTGAATCTCATGAACCGTGCAGTTTGTATTGATTTATACTCCATGATTGCAATGAAACAAAACGACTCAAAAACAATAATTGCACAATTTTTTTGGTATTCTTAGTCGCTTGTTCTAGAAAAATGTAATTGTGGCGATTTATTTTTATTTATTTTAAAAGTAATTTTCATATTTAATAATGAATGTACATTAAGAATTCTGAATTAATTCTGAAGGCAGGATCCGGCCATGTCTTTTTCACCGATGATGCCGCTTTAACAACAAATACAAAAAAAAAACAGAATAAAAAAATATTTAAGATTTTCTTGCCGTTTTTTTTTTGCTACGGACGGTACGGAACCCTTCATGTGTGAGTCCGGCTCGCAGTTGGCCAGCTTTTTTCAATATTGATTTTATTTGAAAAAAGAGCAATTCTCCCAACTTGATACCATTTAAATAACTGCTCTATGTACTCTATGTTTGTATTGAAAAATTTATAGTTAGCCCATTGTGACACTCGTGTTCTCATTTGCCTAAAGTGAGAGGCCAGACTAAGAGAGATACAATCCGCAGGGCAGTATTGTGGTGAACTGTTGCGCTGTAGCCTGCGGCTGGCCATAGTGAACACTGACAAGGAACAGAGCTCCCACTGCTCAACTCAACTCAACAAAGCTGGCTTGAGTGGAAATTCGAAAGAGCAACCGTACTTGGAAAATGGATGTAATAATCCATTAAAATGCTGGTAGGGATCTTGACCGTATTTCCAGGATTGTTCTGATAGCCATGGTTTACCTTTCCATTTCTCAAGCACCTTAAGATATTTATGTTGCCCTCTGTGACCTTTTCGAGGTCCATTTATTGAGTGTGCAAGTCACTCTGCACACCCTGCCTATTTTATTGATGTGTGTGTGTGTTTTTTTTTGTAACAATGTCCAGGCAGGTGCCATACATAGGTGACCAGTCTACTACTACTACTATCTAAAAACCACCCTGCGCACCGTGAAGTATCTAAACTTTAGATTATAAATCTAAAGTATCTATAATTCTTTGTAGTAAAAGTTAAGGGGTCCACCACTAGTTTATTCAATACTTTAGTTAGATTATACAAGATTCTACAAATTAAATCAGTCATGAACCAAATTTTGAACACAGCATTGGTAGAGTGCAACTGCACTTTTGACCTCTGACTGTAGAAGTGTAGACTCTTCATAGAGTTAATATATTTTATTATTATATAGATAGTAACAATAATTTTGTAATATTATGAATCATATCAAGGATCACCTTGACCTTTTTTGAACTTCAGCAATGTTACTAAGTATAAAATGTATAGAGTCACCTTTGGTTCAGTGGTTGTTTTGTAAATAATAACGATCTTTGTTTTGAAGTAATAATACTCGTACATTATAGTTTGTAATTTTAAATGTCAATTAGATAATTCGTTTTTTCGGTGTTTATGGTTTAATGTACTTGTTAGATCGTTATTATTGTCTTGGAGAGGATCCAGCAGTTGGGACTTGAGGTGGCACTGCACAAGTTCGAGGCTATGTGCTTTCACGGTCCTCGGAATGACCGCCATCACCGGGTTCCCAAATAACGTTAGAAGGAGTTTACATCGGCGTTGAGTCGACGATGAGGTACCTAGCTGGGACTCGTCCTCGACAGCTGATGGAATTTCGAGGAGCACTTCCGACGTCTGGCTCCCAAACTGGATCGGACTGGGGCTGCCCTCAAGCGGGTTCTGCCTAAACTAGGGGGTCCAGACGCCTCCTGCCGGAGGCTCTACGCAGTAATCGTTAGGTCCATGACCCTTTATGGGGCACCAGTATGGGCGGCGGCCAAGCTGAATACATGCCAGAGGGTCATGGCCATCCGGATGATGCAGGGATACCGTACGGTTTTTGCGTGAAGCGGCAAGCCTCCTTGCTGACCTGCCACCGTGGAATTTGGAGGCATCAGTCCTTGCACGCATGCACGAGCAGCGCGTGGAGATGCAAGGCCGGGGCGAAACTCCGCTGCCGCGCCAAGTCGCGGCATGGCGGACAGAGTTCCTGCGGGATCTCATGGTGGAATGGCGACAGCGACTGTCGCAACCCAGTACTGGGCACGCCTCAGTTATGGCTGTAAGTCCCCTCTTTTTAGGAGTGGCTTGAAAGACCACATGACGTCCTTACCTTCCGCATGACGCAGGTCCTCACCGGGCATGGTAAGTTCGGGAGGTTCCTGCACCGGATTTGTGCGGAAGAAACGCCTGGGTGCCACCATTGTGTGGACCGCCTGGAGGACACGGTGGAGCATACGGTAGAGGTGTGCCCCGCCTGGGCAGAACACCACCGTGTCCTCGTGGGGGCGATCGGTGGCAGCGATCTCTCGCGCCGGGCGTTGGTACAGGCCATGGTCCGGAGCGAGGAAGAGTGGCAAGCGGTCGCCTCCTTCTGCGAAGCAGTAATGCTAGCAAAGGAGGCGGCCGCACGCGCAAGAGAATGGCCCTGACGCCCGAGCCACCGGGATCCCGAACCCGATTTCCAGCCACCGTAGGCGCTGGCTTGCGGACGGCGAGCAATGGGTAGCTCGCCGTCTGACCGTCCGGTAACCGTCCTGACCAAGTACAAGTCGTCGACGGCGCGTAGTGTTCCACGCGCACCTCAAGGGAGCAAAACCCAGGCCAGCAGGGTCGAAGCCTATTGGGGTTATGGGTGATGCAAAAGAGAACCCCAGGGCCCTGGAACGAAGGCAAAGAGGTAACAGTAGTGGGTTTTAAGTAGATGTCAGCAACCGTAGGGGCCCAGTAGGGTCGAAGCCTATTGGGGTTATGGGTGATGCGAAAGAGAACCCCAGGGCCCTGGAACGAAGGCAAAGAGGTAACAGTAGTGGGTTTTAAGTAGATGTCAGCAACCGTAGGGGCTCAGTAGGGTCGAAGCCTACTGGGGCCAAGGGTCTGATTCTGAATGGAAGACTCGGCCCCGGTACGAAAGGCAACGAAGGAACAGGAAAGGGTTTTTAGTCAGTAAAAGTCTGACACTATCTCTCGCTCCGCTCAAGAGTGGGGGACGTCATTGGATGAATTTCCCACCGAAAAAAAAGACCGTTATTATTGGTACCTATAATATTACTATTTAAACTTATGCAAAGGTATTTCTTGATAGCTATAACCTGGGGTCTTTATGTCGAGAGTAAATATGTAGGTTACTTCTAGGCAAGCATGCTCCGCCGTGCTGCACTCGAGCCGCGAGCCTACCAACAATGATAATATAAAAAATACACGTAGGATATTTTCTGTTGATGCCAATTACTCATAGATACCGGTTATGCTAACCTCCTTGTTTCGTTGGGCACCTATAAAAAGCTTATAGGTATGATTTGCTTTCAGGATAAAAATAACAACAATGTCCTTTTGTTACCCGTATATATTTAAACTTACAAACTTATTTACTTTGGTGGTAATTCAATGTCAACTTAACACAAATAGAACTAGATCTAAAATCTACATAAAGCGATAAAAATGTCTTTGTTACAAACAAACCAATTTCCTTAGCAAAGATCTAAGTAAAAGATATAGTAAAAAAAGTAATATAAGATAAAAAATAAAACTTGGTTTTAGTATCTTGAACGTACTTCCAAACATTCGAAAGTCATCGAGTTTTACTTTCAAAGATTTGTCTTTTGGTCCTTGTTGAAAGCGACGGCGGACGCGGAAGCGGAGGCGGATGACTTGGTGAAGGAGCGGTGACGTCGATCGCTTGGGCGGTTGTCTCTATTGAAGGATAACTCGTGACTCCCGCTTCCATAACTGCAATATAATATGAAGATTAATGGTTAAACTCATATTTTTAATCAGTCCTATATTTTTATCCAACCCGGACGGAGCCCGCGTGGTGGATTACGGCCTATTCTAAAGAGTAGGCCTGAGTCCAAGCAGGAACATTATAAGACTCTTCTTCTTCTTCGTTTCGACTCGTTAAACTCGTTAAACTGTTTGGGTCCAGTAGGTGATTACGTTAATAGCAACATCGGTGGCACTCAATAAATCCTCCAAAGTGCAGACGTTTGGGCACTTGGGGCACTCTAATGTGTGGCTCATGTTTTGAACAGGAGCACCGCACTCACATTGAGTATCTAACGGGTATATACAACCCCATTTTCCCAAGTTGTGTTTGCAGCGGCCTACCAGAGTGTGTAACCAATTTAGTATTTTCCATATAGGCCACTGCAAATCTCGCCCAGGCAGCGGACATTATAAGGCTGATTTGTTTTTATTTATGCTAATCAGTTCTATATTTTTTTGTAGTAGCTAGAACTCACTGTAAGTTTAAGTTCGATTTTTATTACTTCAGGCAACTATCTCGTAGTTATCTGGCAGTTTGTTGTACTGGTAGAATTTGGCACAACCGTGAGACACACAATTTATTTATTTATTTTATCATTTTTGTACACACATTAAAATGGAAGAAGATACAGTAATAAAAACAAAATGTACAAAGGTACTGTTTATTTCTAAAATACATTTCTTCCAGCAGACCTGCGAAAGGAGAGATAAAAAGAAATGTAGACAATAGTGTGTAGAAATATATTTTTAAAGGCAAGAGACCCTGAAGGCATTTGAGCGAGTGAAAGGAAAAGTTTACTTTCCGACTGACTTCATTGACCTGCGCACGCCACGAAAGATTGGAGTCAATACCAAAACCCAGATCTTTTGCAGTTTCGGTATAGTCAAGCGCTGACACAAGCCAGGTCATGATTCATAGCAGCAATAGCAGAATCTGCGTCAGCTACAGTAAAATGTCGGTAAAGCTGCAAGTCATGTGCGTAAAGATGGAAACTAGAAGAGATTACTCTGGTAACAAAGTTAATGAGGATGGAAAAAGAAGAGGAGAGACAATGTTATTTTTCTGTTTTTTTAATCTTAAGTCTCTAAATGTTGTTTCTATACTGTGTGTATCTTTGTGTACCAAATCATTTTTTTTTTTCTTTCTAACTTTTTGTTGGCCATAGATTGCTTGTGCCTTACACCACACGTATAAAATCCTTGCAGTTGGGAACAAATTGAGTATGAAACAAAACAGCTTGTAAAATTTTATCTATTAATCTTACGTATGTACCTAGTTGTTAACTTATTTATCAGTGACAGTTAATTATTATTTGTCAGCACTAGTGCATAGGTTTTTAATGCAACAATTTTGGAGATACAAAGATATCTTCTACTGTAGAGGTGACTGGAGAGGTAACCTACCTCTCCTCTGCCTAAGGTTTTGAGTTAAGATAATAGAATAAGCTATCTGCCTCCTCACACCATAGTCCTCTTGACTAAAAAGTAAATTGGCACACTACTTGTACTTGTTGTTGTCCTTTAGTCAAGCCGAATCTTGTTGTCTCGAATTCTAAATTTATACTTATTATAATTTATTTTTAATATTATAAAGCTGAAGAGTTTGTTTTGAACATGCTTATCTTAGCAACAACTAGTACGAATGGAAAAAATATGTTGGATAGCCCATGCATCGACAAAGGCTTATACGATATCAACCATGATCATCAATATCAATAATAACCATGCTACGACAAACAGGAGTGGATTGAATACTCCAAAGAAGCGGGTGAAACCGAGGGGGATAGCTAGTATCTACAAATATATTTTAAATCATCGTCTTCTGTCTTCCACTTCTAAAAAGTTTGTACATCTTTAGTGGAACACCCACCACTTCTGCTCATGCAACTAACCTGCCACCTCCTTGCTCCTCACTGCACCCCAGTCGCTCTTTGCTGAGTCCAGTGTTATGTTCATCATTTTTCCCGTACTTGTCACCGTGGCCGTACGTGCTAGGGTTGTAGCCACGCTTCACTCGTTTAACTGATTTGAATCTCCAATCTAAAATTATATCATGTTAAATGTCAATTAAAATAAATAAAATAAAAAGCCTTTTATTTTTTGCCGATTATAAAAATTATTAAAATAACATTAAATTACAATAATAAAAGCGTTTAAATGATTTGAAAATAAATAAATATATCCATACTAATATTATAAATGCGAAAGTAACTCTGTCTGTCTGTCTGTCTGTCTGTCTGTCTGTTACGCTTTCACGCTTGTACCGCTGAACCGATTTTGATGAAATTTGGTACAAAGATAGAATAGAGCTTGAGAAAGGACATAGGCTATAAATTATCACGCTATTTGCTATGGGGGGTGAGCAATATTCCAAAATGTCGGTATTGAACGATTTGCCGTGACTTCGATCCCCAGTTATAGTAATAATTTTTGTGAGTATTTTGTCGTCTTTTTTGTATATAATATGCGATGGTACTTCGATTATAATAATAATAGGACTTTTAGCATATTTTTAACACATCTTAGACATTTTTACTCCATATTTTTGTAAAAAGTAATCAAACATGTAATAAAATCAAAGTGGAAAAACGAAAATAATATTTATTTTTTTCATTTAGGTACAAATTTAATATCTGAGATAAAAATCATCACGCTATCATCGACAAAGGGTTAAGCAGACAATGATGACGTTTATATAAGAACACCTATTTTACACAAAAGTCAACGAACATCGTAGTGCAGTCGTGTCTGGATTAGATCGGCACGTAAGGGGATAGTGGTTCAAAACTCAGTTTCTTTTTTGTGATAGTTTTGTTTTATTTTACTGTAAACAAGAAATTTTTACATATTTTTGCGTTCTTACTATTATTTTTATCGACAGTCTGGTTTCTACATCAGCACTTTCGAAGCAGTTTGGCAGATTATACTGACCTTCACTATACATGACAGAAATCCAGCGGTTATGCATTCAAACGTCTACAAAGAGATCCAAAAGAGATACAATAGAGCGGCTATCAGAAAAAAATGTCTTAGAAAAACTGTCATCCTATGCCTCAGTGACGCCATCTGGCTTTGAATAGCAAACACACGAATTAAATTTGTCAAACTATTTGTTTAACTATCGCTCGGTAGGTGGCCAGGGGCCTTACCATGATAATGTCAAAATGTCAGACGTACGAGCGAAAAAGAGTGATGGAGCTATACACCCTATATAGCTCCATCCCTTTAAAAGTCCGGTTTAGGTCGTAAAATGGATCACGTTATGAGCTCGTGGTAGAGCCTCAGTGTGTGATAAAGGTAAGGTTAAGCTTTTCAGCAATAGATGGCGTTATCACGCAATCAGCAAATGTTTCTAGACCTATATATAAAAATTATTGAATTCTAATTAATTGCTTCCTAAATGCCAAAAATATTTACGAAAATAAACCGCAGTTAGGTCCAGTCATTTTATCATAACAAGATTTGTAATAACTAATAGCGTAAAGCGCGGTGGGCCTTGGGCGCGGTCGCCTCCTTCTGCGAAGCAGTAATGCTAGCAAAGGAGGCGGCCGCACGCGCGAGACAATAACCCTCGCGACCCAGCCGATCCGAACCGGGGGGTTCCGATCCCGATTCCCGGCTACCGTAGGCGCGGGCTTGTGGACGGCGAGCAATGGGTAGCTCACCGTCCATCCGTCCGGTAACCGTTCGGACCGAGCCCAAGTCGTTGACGGCGCGTAGTGTTCCACGCGCGCCTCAAGGAGGTGTCAGCAACCGTAGGGGCCCAGCAAGGTCGAAGCCTATTGGGGCCATGGGTGATACGAAAGAGATTCCCGGGGCCCTGGAACAATGGCAAAGAAGGAACAGGAGTGGGTTTTATGTATGTTTCTTTCTGGTTTATGTTATGATAAAACAACGCTGTATGATTTTAAAATTATTGGTTTATTAGATATACTAAAAGTATATTATACCGTAGAATTATCTTTTTTACAACACTAAATAAATGTTATTTAACGTAGGCTATCAAAAAAAAAGTGGATAAAGTAGTTTTCAGTTGCCAAAATGTATAAATAGTCTGAGTCACGGAGTTGATACTGAGGTCGATACCCACAGTTTTTAATGTGTGCACCTTTTGATTTTAGGTAGGAAATCATCAAATACCTTCCCCCGCTCTGGGTAAAGCGAGAGGTAGTACCAGACTTTTACTGACTGAAACCCACTTGTGTTCCTTTAGTTGCCCTTAGCGTTCCAGGGCTATGGTAACTTGCACGCCACAATTGCGGCAGCAAATACCGTCTTTGAAGAAAGTCTAAAAAGGCTCTCTTTCCGCCTGACGAAGGTCTTCATCGAACGTAGATGTTTCGGAAGGACCCCCAAAAAACCAGCAAATATAGGTAGGTACTTAACTACTACTACTTCAAGTAGTCTCTCCCTCGGACTTGACCACAACCTACTGTTTGGAACAAGTACCTAATTTCAAAGATTCCAAAAATTGAAGATCATTAAGAATTTCATGAAAAACCTATGAAGACATATTTCGCACAAGGCCCCGACGTGGTTTGCGTTCCTGAAAATAGTTTGATTACGTATGATGTATCCTACATTACTTGCAGCCTTAAGTCGACAACTGGACGTTACCTCCTTAAGAGTGGTCAGTGAGTGGTGATCAACACTGGGACAACATTCTGACGGATGCCAGAGTCAGTCACAGCCCCAATTGGTTGCAACATTTGTTCGCTGTCATTTTATAGTTTTGTGGAGTCACAAACACGGAGTAATGAGGGGGTATTAGGGTGTTTCGAGAGGTTTCTGTTTCAAATTCGACGTGATGTAAGTCAACATCAAACTGCAACAATTTTTTCACAAATTCTTTATAAGTACAGTTGTGGAGCAAGATGACATCGTAGGTTACTCTGTAGTATTTTAATAATCGCTAGCAGTAGTGGACTATCAGTGCACGTTATCCAGCTGAAGATGGGCTGAAGCCGATTATGCTCCTTCGAAATTCACCTCCGCCAAAGTTGCATAACGGACCCGGCTAAAAGTCTGCAGAGAAATATCATCGAGGCAAATTCTTATGGGAGGTAATTCTTTCGACAAAATCTCATAGCTCTAGCAGGCATTGGCCCTAGAGATCTTCGTCAGGTGAAAAGAGAGGACGCTGTGGTGTCTTTAGAAAGACACCACAGCGTCCTCTCTTTTCCTCAAAGAAGGAAAATTTGCTGCCGCGTGCAAGTTACCGTAGCTCTAGAACACTAAGGGCAATTAAAGGAACACAGGTCGGTTTCAGTCCCAGAGCGGGGGAAGGTATTTGATGATTTTCTTCCTAAAAGTAAAACGTGCAGACACTAAAAACTGTGGATATTGACCTCAGAACAAGATCTGTACAGACTCTTTATACATTTTGGCAGCATTTAACATTTTGAAAAATACTTTATCCACTTTTTTTATAGCCTACGTTAAATAACATTTATTTAGTGCTGTTAAAAAAAACAACGGTTTAATACACTTTTAGTCTATTATAATGAACCAATCATATTAAAATCATACACCGTTGTTTCATCATAGAATAAACCAAAAACAAACTTAAACTATCACCTTTTCCTTTTAGGGGTAGGCAGAACCATAGTTTATCAACTACTTCGACCTCAACATGTCTGTTTCTGTTTATTGATGATGATAAGTAATTTATTTGATGTATATCATGAACGAGTATTCTATTACTAGTAGGTGAGCCAAATAAATAAAATAAATTACATATCTGGACATAAGAAATACATTTTACATAATATATTTACTGAAATTAATTTCCGTTATTTGAATTAGATGTTTTTAGCACGAATCACAAGCACAGAATTATTAATTACGTTTGTGCATTTTTACTAACTTGACGCAGACAAAGTCGCGGGTAACAGCTAGTATATTATATTTTTCTATTCATTTTCATTATTTATATTTATTCATGAATATTTATTTTTTAAATATTATATATTTATGTACATAATTATTATTAATTAAAGTTATGCAAGAACCCCTCTGGAGGAGGCCTTTACCTAAAAGTCAATTAAAATATGGAAACTCTTCTTCGTCATCTTCTTCCGTTTTATCTAGCCACATCAACACTAACTTCATAAAGCTGAAGAGTAAGTTTGAACTCACTAATCTCAAGAACTACTGGTTCGAATTGAAAAAAAATGGTGTGTTGGATAGCGGCCATTTATCGAGAAAGGAACACAAACATCACGCTACGACTCATGGGAGCGGAGCAATATTAAAGAGGCATGTGAAACCGCGCAGTCTTCTATAAAACCAGTACAACCTTAACAATAATATTCCCTGCCCTGATGAGATTAGTATTGCCGGATTGTTAGAAAGAATTATCGTGGCCCCGGAACGCAATGGGCAACTGAAAAAAAAACAAGGGTGGGTTATAGTCAGTAAAATTCTAACACTCTCTCTTGCTATAAGCAAGCCTTGCTCCGGCTCCACAGCCTGAGAAATTTATTTATCAAACTTATACCATCTTTACAGGCAAACCTAAGGCGACAGTACAGCCAATACAACTATATACGAGTACATATAATGTACTAGCTGTTGCCCGCGACTTCGTCCGCAACATGTTATGTAAACGGCCAGATCCAGATGTATGAACGTCAATGAATAGAAAGAGTATGTATGGGTCGTAGCAGTTGGCATTTCTGCCTACCCCAAGGGAAAAGGCATTAGTTTATGTATGTTTCTGGTTTATGTTCTGGTAAAATAATATTGTATGATTTTAATCCCTCGCCACAGTGAGCACGCCACAATCGCAGCGGTAGGTAATGCCTGTCTTTGAGGTGTCACTACAGAGGCGTCACGGCATCCTCTCTTTGTGCAGGACTCACCGGATGTGGATATTTTGGAAGGTATCTGTATCGAATTCAGCGGGAAGAAACACTCGGATCTCACCATTGTGCGGATCGCTCGGAGAATACGGTGGAAGTCGTCCCTGCTTGGTCGGAGCGCCGCCGTGTCCTCATGGAGGCGATTGGTGGAGAAAATGACAACCAGTAGCCTCCTTCAGCAAATGTATAGGGCCCTCTAGGACCGTTGTCTGCTGGGGCTGCGAGATTGTTTGAAAGAGTTACCTCGTGTAATATCGCCTCAATAATATTTCACTGAAGAGTTTAAGCAGTTAGACAGCTTTAGTAGAGGTAAACGAAGGAGCATAATCGGGACACCGACCTTCAGCTGGATAACGTGCACTGATAGTGCAAAGCCTTAAGTGAATACAAAAACTACCATCATCATCAACTATCTTCCTCCACAACAGTACTTATGAAGAATTTTCGAGAGCATACTTGCATTGATTGTTGCTGCTTGATCCTGTTGGGCGTGATGGTTCATTTACCTAGGATTTTTGGTGTGTATTTAACTGACGTCCCCGTATATCAGACAAATAATTTTTCCATAGTGGGAACTACCCTATAAAGAGTCTCCAACTTTTGAATGAATTTCGGCGAAATCTTGAGTGCGTGTATCCCCGTCCAATCGAACTCGCATATTGATGACCAAACCGAGAAATTACTGACGCCGATTGCCTCTATGAGGACACGGCGGTTCACCCAAGCTGGATAGACTTCCACCGCATACTACACCGGGAGCTTCGGGCAATTCGCAAAATGGTAATATCAGGGTAATTCCTACCGAATCGATTGAATACGAATGGTATTGGTACTGGTATTTCGAACAGAAACCGTTCGAAATACCAGTACCAATACCATAATCCAGTGTTGGTCACCACTCACTGCAAGGAGGCAATGTCCAGATGTCGACGTAAGGCTGCAAGGAATCTGAGATACATCATACGTTGCGAACTGTGATCAGAAAAACACATTCGACCTCGTTTTATATAAAGCAGTGACTGCAAATAATAAAACACGCTATTATTAGGCCGCAAGGTGCCATCATCCCGGAGGACACAGTGAAGCATACATTGGAGGTGTGCCCCGCAAGAGCGGAGCACCGCTGTGTCCTCGTGGAGGCAATCGGCGTCAGTAGCCTCTCGCGCCGGGCCCTGGTTCGGGCTATGGTCCAAAGCGAGGAGAAATGGCCGGAGGTAGCCTCCTTCTGCAAAGCCGTAATGCTAGCAAAGGAGGAGGCCGCTCCACGCCGAGCCGAGATTCCGACCCCGACTACCAGCCACGGTAGTCGCGGGTTTGCGGACGTCGAGCAATGGGTAGCTAGCCGTCCAGCCGTCCGGTAGTTGACTGGACCAAGCCCAGTCGTCAACAGCGCGTAGTGATCCACGCGCTCCTCAAAGAGATGTCGCAAAGGGCAACTGAAGAACACAGGTGTGGCTTCAGTCAGTAAAAGATTAACACGCCCTCCCGCCCCAACCAGAGCGGGAGAAGTGACTGAATAATTTCCACCCTTAAAAAAAGAATAAAAAGGTGTCATCGTCATCCTTATCATTTCAGCCGAAAGACGTCCACTTATGGACATAGGCCTCCCCAAGTGTCGCCATAATGACCGGTCCTGTGAGTCTCGCATCCATCGGATTCCCGCGACCCTCACCAGGTCATCGGTAACGTCCACCTGGGGGCCTTCCAACGCAAGGTACCATGTAACCCCTTCCAAAAATTTGGCCGTGTTATTTTAAAGTCAATAATTAAATACATATAGGTCAATTAGCTTGTTACAACCACGGGGGAAAAAAAAAATAGAACTGTCTGCAAACGTGGGCGATGGTCATTCTTCCGCCTCTCGGAAAATTACATAAATTACACGATGCCATCTATCTATCAAATTTAATATGAATTTCAAATGCCATTGTCATCATTATTTCTACTTTGAGTCTTTAGATGGCGTTGCGAGTATCTGAATTGCGTGTGGTGTTACATTTTACTTCTTGAAAACTTTAAATTTATACATATATCTTTCGATATAGTCAACCGATTGCGATGAAACAAAGCCTAAGTAATATTTTAAGTAACACACAATTTTAATGTTTAAAAGTTATCTACATTTTATATTATTAACATTTTGCGTGATACGCACACAACTAAAAACTTCTACAGATATATTGTGTGTAGATATAAAAAAAAATGTAAGCATGCAAAAATATATAAAAAAAAATCTTATTTACGATGAAAAATAAAATAAAAATGTCTTATATGAGAGCCATATTATGGGACTCGAACCATCTTTATATTACACGCAAGTCTAGATACGAAACAACTGTGCTGAGGTCTCCGACGATTATGTTTTAAAATAGACGTTCTTATATAAACGTTATAATAGTCTGGTTGGCTCCTTATCGATGATAGCGTGATGATTTTCCTTTCAGAAGTTGAATTTGCAGCTAAATAGAATAATGTAACAAAATAGTACGTGATTTTACTCGCCGCTTTGATTTTATTATGTGTTTTGATTAGTTTTTACAAAATATTTAGAAGATATCGAATAGAAATGTCAATTTTATTTTGAAAAAATGGTAAAAGTTATTTTATTAAAAAAAAAAATTAGATAAAATAATGACAAAATTTTTAACTGTAGCTGAGGTTCGAACTGGCTGCAAAATGTCATTCAATACCGACATTCTGGATTATTGCTTACCCCCCATAGCAAATAGCGTGATAATTTATAGCCTATGTCCTTTCTCAAGCTCTATTCTATCTTTGTACCAAATTTCATCACAATCGGTTCAGCGGTATAAGCGTGAAAGCGTAACAGACAGACAGACAGACAGACAGACAGACAGAGTTACTTTCGCATTTATAATATTAATATGGATAGTATGGAAGTATGGAAGTATGGATATGGATAGTATGGAAGTATGGATATTAGTATGGATTACTTAACCTACCCGATTACAATAGCATATAACCGTAAGTGCCACTCTGTTAAATTCACTCAAAGTACAAATGAATAAGTCTGACTTGTCGTGTATGAGATTGAAAGTGTGAAGTGCGCGCGTCAGTGGCGACTCTTTGAGCAGGTTTGTCCTCGCCCTCGGTACCACCAGCAGTGCAGGCCGAAACTGGCGCCAAACATATCTGTCAGGGACACATAGACACAACAACTCCAACAAAGCTGCATTATCCAGTTTTCCTCTTAGTACTTTAAAAATATAAAGTACAAGAGCAAATTCCCTTACTTTAAGTTAATTATATCCCACCATGTCTAAAATAAACAAGGTGGGATACATAGTGGGAAAGAAAGGGTAAACACCATAGAGTGTCATATAGAGATATCTAATAAATTTGTTCTGCACTCGCTCCAACATAATACTGTATTTTCATGTGGAGACCAGATGAATGCGTTGCACTCCAATTGACTTCTTACTAGAGCATTATAGAGCGCAATGATCGCCTTAATGATAGAAAAGTAATTTAATGGTTATCCACGCTCACAAAAGATAATGATGTCAGTACTTGCATCGGTATGAGAAAGTCAATTGATAAAACCGATTTGGTTCTATCATCATTTAAGGTTCCTATTTGAACTACAGGACCTCACAACGTTTCACCAGCACGGTGGCTTTTCCATATGATATTTATAATGACACCATTGAGAAGTGACTGGAAGGTCTACACTGAGCCCATAACATTAATTCCCTAGGCTAGAAGAGCCTCTCAAGAGGAACTGTGGTCGTAACGGCCGCAGTTCTAGAGGGTGAGGCCTGCATCATTCTAAGTATGGATACGTTAGTGAACGGAGGAGATAGAAGCTATGAAAGTACTATAGTTGCTAAACACCGTGTGAGTCAGTAAGAGGAATAGTCTGATAGGCTCCTGCACCTTCTCCAGGGTGAAGGACATCCATGAGGACTACCAAATTCAAAAAATGGTTAGAATAATTTTAATTGACTTACCGCGTCCCTCCACAATCACAGCCAGAAGCATCATAAACGCGAACACTGAAGCTACCTTCGCCATTATCAATCAAATCTACACTGAATCTGTTGCAAGTGTCACCTACACATATTATATACACGTCCCTCATCCGTACAGGATGGCTGATGTTCATCGGATGTCACGGTCTGTCAAAACGTCATGATTTCGGTGACACGCCTGATGTCTGCACAAAGGCGAGCGACGGCTTGATTCCGTTTTGACGAATTGTCCGTCGCCCTTGACTTTGGGGACAGGAGTCGATTAGCCATAGTTGTATTGACCTTACAAATGTCAGAGGAACAAAATGTGGTACGCAAAATTTTGACAGCTAAATTGTAATAATTGTGGGAAGTTATTTGGTGGTTGAATCTGGTAGGAGACTGTTAACAGAGTTACTGACGGTGATACGCAATTTAAATGTCATCCAAAATTTTTAATGTTGCGGGAACATTTAAAAGAGTTACCGTGGCCAGAAAACAATGGACAAATAAAAGAATGAAGGTGGGTTTTAGTCAGTAAAAGTCTGACACGCCCTTTCGCTTCATCTTAAAACGGGAGAAGTCATTTAATGATTTCACTGTTCTAAAAAAAAAACGCAAATCCAGAACTAAAGTAAGCTTGATTTTCCTCTATGCGATTCTGTCTTCGTATTTTTACTCTTCTCCCATACAGGCACAAATAGTTCATGTTTAGTTGAATTTCAGACAGTAAGATGGTAACAAGGCTGCGAGATTGTTCGAAAAAGTTACCGCAATCCTGGAACGCAAAGGGCAATTGAAGAAACATGGGTTGGCTTTAGTAAAAACAAGTGCGAGTCGGACTGGCGCACTGAGGTTTCCGTACAAACATACCTATGAAAACAGTTCAATTCCCGAATTGAGTTACGAGGTACAACGTAGGTAACTAAAAATTCACAGTTTTCAGATTTTTCCTATACTTGTGCTATAAGCCTTGCTTAGTGCCAAATTTCAGGATTCTAGGTCAACGGGAAGTACCCTGAATTTTGATTATCTTGAGAGTGTCAAAATACACGTTTTTTTGGGACATAAACGGCCGTACCTTTTTTTTATAAGTTTGGTTTTTTACACCTTCAAGGGACCGCAGACTTGAGTATATGATTTTAATTTCAACTCGATACCTCCACGCGTTCTCGAGATAAAGGGCCTTGAAATACACACAGACAGACAGACAGAAAGACAGACGACGGAACCCATATAGGATCGTTTTTTCCTTTTGAGGTACGGAACCCTAAATAGAAAGTGTCAGACTTTTATTGATCAAATTACTTCTGTCACTCTTGTTATGATTTTTCGCAATAAAAAAAAAAAAAAAAAAAACGTAGATGGTAACAGGCGGTATGTCCGCAAGGTGTAAGTAATTTAAGTATCGTCAGTCGCGGAGGATATTTTTATGTCTTCGTATCTATGGGCAACTTAAAGCTATCAAATTCCATAAGATTTGTGACTGCCAAGTACCAGGCTATATTGTTAACGATCGAACGCGTAATCAAGCCTTACATCACCGATCATAATCTTATATTATTACTTAACACATTTCTCAGCCGGTTTGAACTCGAAGTAAGAATTGACCTTGTCTTTACGTTCGTTCGCTTGATTTTTTCCAAACTTTTTTCAATATACAATCATCACTCAAAATCATAATAAAAAGAGTTCGGTACAACCTTTCGGAACGAATTGAGCGTAAATAAATTTACTACTTATTGAGTGTTCCTAAAGATTTGTAGACAGGTTAATATTCCAAGTCTGATTGGTAGAGTAGTCTCAGTCACCATGGCAACAGAAAAACCTCAATATCGTACCCTTATTGCAAAAACCAAAAGGAGACAGTTTTTTTTGGGCCCACTATTAAACGGTTACGTTTATTAATCATATTACACATGGAAAAAGCGATCATCTTATTATAATTAACAGACCAAAAATTATATAGAAATCTAACCGGAATAATGAAATAATAGTAAAAAAGTGTTACGGCAAAAAATGCTTGTTTAAGAGCGTTTTCAAGTTTATTTTAACGTGAAAAAAAAAATGTTACTACACTGCGCAGCGGTGACATCGGATATAAATGCGTTTCAAGAGATAATAATTAATTGGTACAGCGAACTTGTTTTTAATGCTGATAATAACGGTTAACACAAATATCAAGTAACGTACTTTAAAAATCAACGTGGAACGAAACGTAATTAATAGCCCGTTGCAGATGCTCTGTGGTCCAGTTTCAATCAGTTTGACATTGACAGACAACTAGTGGTGGGTCGTTGTCGAATTTTAGACGGACGAGACGTAACCGTTTTGGCGACGACAAAAACGGTTGCAGAAAACGGTCGTCGTCGCAACTGGTTTGAAGACGAAACTATCGTTGAGTGAAGTAGTTGCAGAAAACGTTCGTTGTCGCAACTAGTTTGAGGACGGTAATAAATTCTGTACTCGTCGCGTCGTCGTTTCAAAACCAATTATTACCATGAAAAATGAACTTTATGACTATAAACATAAAATTCATTTTTCATTGCAATAACTGGTTTTAAAAACGACGACGCGACGAGTGTGATAGTTGAAGCAATGGATTTTCTACCTTATTTTCTTAACAGTAAGATAACAATTCGCATACAGTAATTCGAAGACTGGTTTATGCAACGAAGACTTTGGTCGCAGGATGGAAAACGGTTGTTACGTTGCAGAACAAAAAACGGTCTTTGAAAACTGTTCGTCGTTGAAACGCCCACCGCTACAGACAACATTATTATTATTTCCGATTACTAGATAGTTGCATGTTTCTTCTGTTCTTTTCGTATTTTTATTCGAAAGATTTTATGAAAATGGCATCTGTAGATACATGCATAATCCACAAAGCCGTTGTATCAATTGTGCAGCACGATTTCAACGGAATGTTGAATACTGTTCTTGCTGGATACTGTTGTAATTGTTTAGTGGGCAGACGGGCAGACGCACTGTTGGCTGCTGTGCATATGTGATGTGTATAGTGTGGTTTATATCTTGGGCGCGGCATCAAGGTGAGGTTGAGCCACCTGCATCTTTTTTAGATGAAATACTGCTTTTAAGAGATGACTTTGAAAATAATGATGATGAACAGTAATAAATACTTGTGATGCTGTAATGTGTTTTTTTTTCTCCTTACACAACCAGCATAAAACACATCACCTTATTATTTTAGATCTACAGTCAATGGCCGACAAAAGCCGCGCTATTTCGAAATGTATACATCTACGCATTTTCATGAATAAGTCTATCAAATCGTGTAAATCACATCAAAGTCTGTCACGTAGTACAGACGTGACTTTGTTTTATACTGTCTATTATTGAACAGTGCACTATTTTAACTTAAAATACCAAGGAGACCTATCTACTCATTAGACAATCGCTCTTGTGAGATTTTAGGTTATTATGAGAGTCATGTTTTGACTGACGTATTTCACGGTACTCCAGTTAGATAAAGTTTTGCCAATATTACCAATGTAATCTAGAGATTATAAGAAATAAACTAATGTGCATTTCATTGCTATACGCCACAATTTGTGGTGGGCCTATTCCCCAAACAAAAAAAATTGTCTCCTTTTTGTATTATTATGTTCAATCAAATTTGTAGGTTATTTACTTTTACCGGTTTTACCTGTAGATTCATCTTGATGAGACGAATGGATGAAGGGATTTAAGTTTAATTTGGGTAAAAATTGCAGATAGTTGGTTTTTGCAATAAGGGTACGATATATAAAAAGTTATACCTGTCAATTTTATTGAGCTGATTTTAAGAAACGACTTAATATATTGAGGATAGAGGCTGTCCTTTAGCATTAGAAAAAGTGCTCCAAGATCTGAGCACGGCAAGTCTTGAAGTTGAACTATCAATGAACAGATCCAAGCTCTAGGTTATGGCCATGGTTGAAGTAGACGACGATGTGTTGCAATACGTCTATGGTGTATAACTAAAAGCCAAATTGTGACTTTTAAAAATAGACAAGACAAGGAAATCGAAAGTCGAGTCCAAAATGCATGGGAGATCTTTTGGGCCTTTAAAGAACACATGAAAGAAAGTTTTCCGGTGACTCTTAGAAGAAAACTCTTTGGTATGTGCATCCTACCCGGCCTACACTTTTTTTTTCGGTGGGAAAATCATCCAATGACATTCCCCGTTCTTGGGCGGTGCGGGAGATAGTGTCAGACTTTTACTGACTAAAAACCCTTTCCTGTTCCTTCGTTGCCTTTCGTACCGGGGCCGAGTCTTCCTTTCAGAATCAGACCCTTGGCCCCAGTAGGCTTCGACCCTACTGGGCCCCTACGGTTGCTGTCATCTACTTAAGGCGCGCGTGGAACACTACGCGCCGTCGATGACTTGGGCTCGGTCCGGGCGGTTACCGGACACCCGGCCTAACCTACGGTGCACAAAGTCACTTATTGAACAACTTAGTAACCTCTAAGCTGTAATAAATAAATAAATAAACAAAAGTTTGGAACTCTTGCAAATCTTGGCCAACGGGCAAAAGAGCGCAGTATAGTGGTGTTACGCGAATAGATCGCGTTAGAAATATCACACTGAATTCCTGCGTTCGTGATGTTGGGGAAAAATAGCCGGACTGAAGTGGGAGTGGGCTGGCGGCGTCCCACGATTGTACCCTACTCTACCTTACTCTACCCAATTATTTCAGACTTTTTTTCATTCTGAAAACGTATTACTGTCATACATTTTTGAACGTGGCTCAGTGAGCCCTGTACGATTATCCAATTCTACCCCACTCTACCTAATTCTACCCTACTCTACCTTACTCTACCCTACTCTACCCAATTATTTCAGACTTTTTACATTCTGAAAACATATTACTGTCATACATTTTTGAACGTGGCTCAGTGAGTCCTGTACGATTATCCAATTCTACCCTACTCTACCTTACTCTACCCAATTATTTCAGACTTTTTACATTCTGAAAACATATTACTGTCATACATTTTTGAACGTGGCTCAGTGAGTCCTGTACGATTATCGAAAAATATTTGACCATTTTCCAAAAGAAAACTATTTATTTAGGAAAAACCAGTTTCAATTTATTCAAAAATTTTTTTTTTATCTGTCTTCCTATTTGACGTAAATCTGTTCTGGAAACGCCAACGGACGCGCTTTCGCTCGTCCTACAGGACAACTAAACAAAAAAGTCAATATAGGCACATTTTCAAATAGAATTTTCAAAATTTTCTCAAAAATCGCCATTTTAATAAGCTTTTCGGCCATAACTCCCGTTCCCGACATCCGATCCGGACAAGGTTTGCGTATCATAAAGGACTCTGTGCCCGCTGCGCGTGTGCACCGCAAAAAACGAACCCTTCATAGGGAAATTATAATAGGGGTTAAAGTATGAAATTGCTTTTTTTTTAAAGCGGGTTGCTCTGAAGTGTTATATCTTTGGATCGACTTGGAATTGTAAGTTCAAATAAACTTTATATTAAAGGTACGTTAAATTTTTCAAAATTAGGTATTTATTGGTTTATTTGTTTATTATATTGTATTAAAAACGTAAGGCGCTATGCCTTAATGCAAGAATGCGGCCACAGGATAGAGGGGCTCAATGGTACCCTTAAGAAAGAGGGGTAGGAGAGGGCTGCTGCACCTTTGCAGGCGGGCTTTTTACACTCGACCTATGCAGAAGCAGTGTCGCAGTCGCAGGCGGCGACGGCAATCCACTCCGTGGTGTTTGCGTCGGCGGACGTCTAGGATAGTTGCGAAGACATCGTGCAGCGCATCCGGACGGTTGTCGACGCAAAGTCGACAGGGCTGAGAGTAGACCGCCTTCGAAAAGCTAAACACCAGAAGGTCGGCTGCAGCACTAAGGCAGAATTGGTGAGGGTTGCCGAGAAGTTGAGGACTACGCAGGCAAAGTTCCTCGTCGAAAAGAATGCCAACAAAGAACCGCTGGTCATAATTAAGTACGTGTTGGCCTACAACTCCGACGAGGACATAGCGAAGGCCCTTTTTACTTTCACAGCAGGAGCTGCGAGCCCGGGTACGGTAGATACAGGCGGAGGGTCAGGAATCCACACGAGTGTCATATTGTGCTGTCAGTGTTGGCAGGGACTGACCGAAGCGGGTCGTGTGCACCGCCTGCAGCGTGTGCCACCTGTCTGAGCATGACGCCCTCGACGACTGCGACTACTAGGGCAAAATGGGACGCAATAGCGCGATCATCGATCGCCTATTGCTAAGGTGGTGTCTGCGGAACCTAAATACAAAAGCCCACAGGAAAAGTTAAGGGAGAGAAGGAAAAATGTTAACATCCGACGCAATAGTAGTCTTTATGTCCTTCCCTTTCTTAGCCATTCGGGGTGGTTGGCAACGCCGAATGGCTAAGAAAGGGAAGGACATAAAGACTACAATTGTCGAACGAGTCATGCGGCCAGCCGTGCAAGCGAGTGGTTGCATGATAACCATGACCCACCGCTTGCACGACTGAAGCAAGGAAACGCAGTGGTATCAAACCTCAAAGGCTTCCGGGGCAGACGACAAAAGTAAAGAATAGAACAACGGATGACTTCAGAATATTATAGAATATTTTGACAGTCATACGGTGAAGAGCGGGTACTTCACATAGAGGTACAAAAAGAAAGAGGACAAAATTGAAGTGGAGAGTAAAGCAACAAATCGTAGAAGTAACAGAAAAGTAAATAAATAACAAATATATATACGGAACAAAACAATAAAAAGCAAACACAAAATTAGACTTTGTTTTACATAACAATAGTTAGTACATTCACTCAATCACGTTGTTTTTCCTTCTTCTTTCTAGACATAATTTTTTTAATAAGAATTAATAAAAATAAAGGTATAATAAGCTACATTGAAATTAACGAATAATATAACAAAAAAAAAAATTAACATCATTAACCTTTCGTATTAGAGACACAATTTAAAAAAAAAATTGTGTGTCGCGTGAATCTGCGCTCCGGCATTCAATAGGATAGAAAGTAGAATAATGAATAAATAATAGGAATAAAAACGAAAAAAATAAAAACTATTTGAAATAACTAGCCAAGATTTTAACAACCACAGCAAATCTTCTCTACCCTCGCATAGAAACGTGACCAGCTGGAGAAAGTAATTAAACAGAATTTAATAAGGGCTCTGACCACCATGTTATAAGATATTGGCAAAGGCAAATAAAAAAACCCTACTCTACCCTACTGTACCCTATTCTACCCTACTCTACCCTACTCTACCCTACTCTACCCTACTCTACCCTATTCTACCCTACTCTACCCTACTCTACCCTACTCTACCCTACTCTACCCTACTCTACCCTACTCTACCCTACTCTACCCTACCCTACCCTACTCTACCCTACTCTACCCTACTCTACCCTACTCTACCCTACTCTACCCTACTCTACCCTACTCTACCTTAAGGGCCTATTACACTACGCGATATTCAGCACACGATATTCAGACTGACAGACAGTCTTATTTTTTGTTCCGAGTAAGACCGGTCTAACAATTATTACACTACGCGACATCGACTGAGATTGTCTGAATATCGAGTAGTGTAATAGGCCCTCTACTCTGCCCTACTCTACCTCACTCTACTCTTTTTCCTACCCTACCCTAATTATGATTTCTTTTGCTTTCAAACCTTCCCTGTATGCTGGTGAACAAATAAAAAAAAGAATGATTAAAATTGGTTCTGACCAGGAGAAATAGGGGTTCATTTTTATATAATTATGTATATAAAGTCTATAATATTGCTATGTTACGGTCTTAGAAGAATGTACGTGTAAAGAACCGATTCGCCCTATAGAAGCAAAAAACTTGGGTTTTGCTTGTGATTTTTTTTTTTCCATTTATTAAACAATAACATATAAAATTCATGCTAACATATTTACATACCAGCACAAACCATCGCGGGTTTAACAGCGGTATGTCAGAAGCGACAAACTCGGCGCCAACATATTTTAAGCGAATAGTAGGTAAACATACATAGTCCTCGTTCAAAAGATACTTTCTAGATCTCTTTTTTCTTTACACGTTTAAATTTCTTTACTTTGATGCACGGAATTTACTACGTAATTAATATAACAAGTAGCGTCAATAACGGCGCATTAGTGATGCTCCTATTTAAGATGTAGTAACCTTTTTAAATCTTCAATGTGAAATTTTTATTAAGAATAATTATCGTCTGCAGCAAATGTATGATTAACGAGTTCTGAGGTGTCGTCTACCTAATGGTTAGCACTATTCGTTTGTTTCTCCTTGAAAATTATGAAGACAACGTTATCAATTTAAAAGTAATTTGAATTAACTTTGAGTTGAACCTGACTTAATGCAATTGTAAGAAAATTTTGAAGTCATTATGTACTACTGTATGTACTACTGTCTAATTTTTTCCTTAAACGATTGAAGTCGAGGTCCAGTCAGACCATATCCAGCTGGATACCAGTAATTCGCATGGAGCCTATCTAACCTCTATTATCCAGTAGCTGTGTAACACGATACCCCTTGGCAAAGTTGGTGTCCGATTTTTCTGAATTTTGACTATCTGTAACAACTGTCAAAAACCTATAATTAATTTTAATTGCCTTTTGAGGTCCAGACTACGGTAACTTTTTCGACATACTACGCACTAGGGTTGGTGCGGATGTTAAAATTTCGACATCCGCGGGTGCGGATTATTAGAGAGCCAAATCCGCGGATGCGGATGCGGATTATTAGAGAGCCACATCCGCGGATGCGGATTATTAGAGAGCCACATCCGCGGATGCGGATGCGGATTTCAGGATTTTAGGTATGGTAGACAGCGCATCAAATGATTACAAAACGACTTTGCTCAATCGAAACTGAACTTTGCGTTTGACTTGTAATAGAAAATTGTTTGTGGAAAGGAGGAGGGTTGATAAGAGGCATTTTTCGCCCATAACACACTCAAAAAAACAAAGTTCCTGTTTCCGACTATTTTTAAATGTATTTGTATAGTAAAAGATATTATTATTTGTATTTTTTGTTCAGTGACATTTACGTGATAAGTAATATACCTAGTAAGTCAAAGCAACTATAACCCAAACAGAGAGTGCTTACCCTTTTTTGTACATATTTGTAGTTTTTTTTTTTCAATATTTAAGTCATTATTTCTGAAACAAGCGCTCCATGCAACATATTAAAGAATGTATTCCCTTCTGCGAGATAGTTCAATTCTTATTGTACACCAAAAAAAAAATTACGAGTACAATAGGAACTTAAAATACGCGAGTAACTTATATTACAAATTTTGCACTTGGACTTCTCCGGATCATTTTTGTCCAATATAAAATAAGCCCAGATACTGCTTTTTATTGGGGGCGACATTTTTATTTACTTTTTAAAATGTATGTCCGAATATTGAAAAAAACTTGGATAAACAGAGTAAACAAAACACTAAAGAATTCACAGTGGAAATCACGTCGATAAGTAAAACAAAACCTGTAGAATCTGGTCACCAATGCTTCCTACCGGTCAGTGTCAGTTTAAGCATGGACCAGACGGTTGCAAACCAGCGTTCCAACCAAGATCACCTTGGTTTGTGTTGCGGCTACATGGATGTAAACCACGCGCCAGCACGTTCGCAAATAAGTCACTGCGGTTGGGAAAACGCGCGTTGAAGGGCGTTTCGTTTCGATTCTCTTTTCGTTGATCTCTCCTATTCCTTTGTTCTGACCACGTGACTGAGCGTTGAGATGACTTCAGAACAAAGGAATCGGAGGCGTGCCCTACTCGAGGCAATCGACGAAAAGAGAATCGAAACGAAACGGTTGTAACTTGGCTAGGGGGGCTGTTCCCTCACGGTTGCGGCCATCTCCTTCACTCGTATTACTGCTTCGCAGCATGAGGTGACTGTTTCCCATTCCCTCTCGCTCCGGACCATGACAATCACCAAAACTGGCTATGTCTGGTGAGGACCTGCGACAGGTGAAAGGTATCCTCGCCGTGGTGCCGCTCCACTCCTAAGAGAGGGGACTTACTGCCGCGATTGTGCCGTCCCTAAGTTTCAATTTTGATAGAAGCTATTGTAACGATGGACTATTTTTTTTTCTAGATAATAATGAAGCGATATACCTATATAACAGCATTTAAAATAGCTTTACGGCAGCATTAATGCTTAGCTTAGAAACAAACATAGTTTAATGCATAAACTAATCTTTATTCATGAGTTACAGCTAACCATTTTATACATTGAAATTCTGACGCATTACAAACATAAGTTCACATAATTTATGACTTCATATAGGTACCACTAAACGTGATCATATGGTTGAGACAAATTAACAATGCGCATATAATTTATTCATCTTTACTCGTACATAGTATAAACAAAGTCGCTGCTGTTGCTTTTTAGGGTTCCGTACCCAAAGAATAAAACGGGACCCTATTACTAAGACTCCGTTGTCCGTCTGTCTATCACCAGACTGTATCTCATAAACCTTGATAGTTTTTCACGGATGATGTATTTCTGTTGTCGCTATGACAACAAATACTAAAAACAGAATAAAATAAATATTTAAGTGGCCCCATTTAAATGTTTATTTTATTATGTTTTCTATACAGCAAACGTGTTTTTTTTTTTTGCCATTTTTTGCTACGGACGGTACGGAACCCTTCATGCGCGAGTCCGACTCGCACTTTGCAGGTTTTTTATTTATTACTAGCACTTTGCACGCGACTTCGTTCGAGAAAATTGATTTTTTATAAAAACTTTTTTTTTTAAACTGGTAAGTAAGTATGCCAGTCTTTTGTATTCATTTCGATTAGAATTTGTGCCAAGACTTAACTTTATTAACCCAAGGAGAAAGATTCTTCCATACAATTTTTAATATCCCCTGAACAGTTTTTCAGGTGAAGTTTATAAAAAACGAATAATGAAAGCCTTTTTTATTTACTAAGGTTACTATTAATGCCAAAATTCAAGTATATGGGCCCAAGGAATATTACATTCCCTCTTTAATTTCCCTTTTTTCACCCCTTAAAATTTGAATTTTCAAAACCCCCTTTTTAATGCTCGCTTACATCATAAAAGGAAGCCTTGTGCCAAATTTCACGTTTATAGACCCAATAGTTTCGGGTGTGCGTTTATATTTCAGTCAGTCAGTCACTCAATTTCTCCTTTTATAAATAAAAAAAATATTTTCTATATAGGTACTTTGTTCTTCATTGTGTGTGTCTGTCTGTGTGCTAATTTATTTATTTATTTATTTATTTAATTTAAACAGAACGGCCGAAGCCAATTACACCATTTAAACACGTACAGAAAAAGATATAAAACAATAATTAAAATTAAATTTAAAAAACAGACAAGTCAGAAGTCACGCAGGACTTTTAAGGGGACCTATTTAATAAACATTACACACAGTCATACATTCATCTCACAAAATTTCTAAATAAAATAGTAGCTGAGGCAGGTCACTAATTAATATTATAACACTTATGATTTATTCTTGATATGATCTATTAACCCCTCGAAGGCCGATTGTGCATACGTCTGTACAACTTGAATGACCTTGAAAAACGCTTAATTGTCGTTTTGTACAAACGTTTGTACGATATTTTTTTTGCCCAAAATTTTGGTTTCTATATCTTTGTTTTTCCTAGAAAAATCCAGAAAAAGTTTTTTATTTTTTATTTTTTTTTTGGTGATTTACGTAAAAACGCGCAATTACGTAATAATAATACCCCCGGGCGCCCGAGATCGAACCTCGTCGGTGGTAGTGGTCGCAAGTGTAGACGCAGAGCGTGAGGTTTTGGGATTTTTCCATTTGTTTTGTTATTGTTAGACTCACGACCTTGACCACTATCTCACGTGTTGGTAAGCGATGATGTGGACGACGATGAGCACGCTTGCATAGAAGTAACCTATTTACTATTGACTTAAAGACCCCTAGGACCCCGGAGTTGATGGTGATAGGAACAGGATCACCTCTAGTACAAGAATCTTAAAAATAACTGGCGAAATATATACTGGTATTGTAATATACAACTCTGTCTAACTGTCCCGGAAATGCTGACTTGATGTTATTTTTCTTAACGCATGGGACGGTAGGGGAATATGGAAAATACCCTGCTGGTTAAAGTTCCCTCCCAAGACCTTTAGTTCTTCATGTTTTTTTTCGCTTTTTCTGGCTCATCTTCCGCAAACGCCTCTTTGTCGTCACGCCAGCTTTTTCAAGACCTCCCTCGGCCACAATACCCGACGATATTATTCACGGCGTGTCATTGAATACATAATTTTTAACTGATGTTGTTGTTGTTTATTTTTATATGAACTTGGCGCCTCGTTATAATGTTATACATAGATTCATCACGACTTTTCGTGACTGCGGAAATTGAACTGGATCAACTTATAAATACTTGTTTGTTACCATGTAAGTATTAAAATATTTTGAAGGGTATTTTTTTTTACTAAGTATTTGTTTAGATAGGGTAAAATGTTTATAAATAGTGAGTTGTTTTTTTAAGGCAAAAAGTCTCAAAATAAAACAAAACATAAGTCTCATTCTAATATCTAATTGAGTGGTCAAAATATAAAACTGTGCATTTTTTTAAACAACTAATTAACAACGTATGCGATGCAGTTCCAATAATATAAATAAGTATATACAAATTTTCTTAAGCAAGATCACAAATAAATATCAGGTTCCGTTTATTGACGATATCTATTTATATATGTCGTAGCCAGATCATAGAAATTGATCACTTCATGATATGGCCAAGTTAAAATGGCCAGATCATTTTAAACATTAAATTTTGATGATATGTCAATCCTCGTTTGGCCTACTTTCTTTAGACTTTTCATTATCATAGAAATCTTACATCAATGATATAGCCAAACGTGGATTGACATATCATCAAATGTTAACGTTTAAACGATCTGGCCAGTTTTACTTGGCCATCAATTTCTATGATTTGGCCACGACATATATATAATTCTACAATTGTTATAACATCGTTAACCGTTTCTGTTTACCGCCCATATCCATATCCTTTTCCATATTCCTTGCCATCATATTTGTTGTCTCCTTTACCCTTGTCATTACCTTTTCCCTTGCCACCGTCATGACCCTTACCCCCATCTTCTTTACTCTCACTGCTACTACTGCTGCTACTGCTGCCACTACTGTGAGAACTATCACTTCCTTTTCCTTTGCCACCATCCTTACCACCTTTGCTATCTGTAAAATATGACGATAAAATTCAGGTTCACCAAGCTCTCACTCTCTTCTACATGAGAATTAGAAATAACTGGTGTAATGTTTAGATATCTGTACACTTATACGTAATCCTTTGGATACAGACATTATGTTACGTTGTTAAATTCAGGATTGCACCTTGAACTCAATTTCAAGGCAATTCTTATGATTGATGATGATTAATGGTTAATATTATCCTATGTTATGTAACAGATCATGTTAATGATACTTTTATTATATATTTTACGCGGCAATAGCTATATTACGGTTCGGTTTATAAGTCGTGTAATTATTATGTTACATGTTCACATAGATGGCATATTATGTAGCTATAAAGTTGTATATTTTTTTTCATTAATTATCATTAAGGTCAGGAATTTAAGAGTTCAAATACGGTATGCAGAGATAACAAAAAAAATGATCAAAAATACGTTATTCTTACCGCCAGGGGTTGCAGAGACGCTTACTGCCAATACTATAAGAGTAAGCGCAATTACAGTCCAATTCTTCATTTTCAGTTGTGTTTTATTTTACTTTTCTTTGATTGGTACTAATGAATATGTCTCGTGTACTCTTATCTCACACTCGATCTTTCGATCGACTACAATCACCTGAAATCCAACTGTCCTTTAAATACTCATTCACCTTCTGATTTTTCATTATATTTTTTGCTCTAAGTTAAAGGTTTTGAACAATCTAATCTATTTTTAATTATACTGTAAATATAACCGTTCCAGAATTTAAGTTTTTGCTTTGATTGACTTGTAATTCATTTAAATTAATTAGTATCATTTACTTATTTTTATATTGTTGGATTATTTCTGCTTTAGCTGGTCATGTTAAGTTTGAAATTGTAATTATAACTAGCTGTTGCCTGCGACTTTGTCTGCGTCAAACTCGTGAAACAGTACATTGCCGTTTGGTCACATTTTCAAGAAGTTTTTTTTTTGCGCGGAACTCTAATTCTTTTTTTTAAAGGTAACCTAACTTACTCTTTATAAAATCAGCTATCCGTCAGTAAAAGTCTTGTTAAAATCGGTCCGGAATATCAAAATTTGCAATGACTTTATGTAAAAGTGTATCCTTTACATACTCGTATAACATGCAAGCATGTAGTAAAAAAATGTTATTTTGATACTACAAACAGACACTTAAATTTTGTTTACATATATAAATGTATAATTTAAATGAGATAATTAAGAAAAAAGAATTGAATTCGTCAAGTGATCATCCAGCTAAAGTAACAATTATTGTCTTTGGTAGAATACCATTAGCCTCCAAACAGTGCAGACGATTTTATTTTACAAAGTTGCATATTAATATTGCTTTATTTATAATTTTTTGATCTATTTACTTTAATAGTACTTACATTATGATATAAGTGTGTAATGTTAGTGATTACCGTCGAGGCGGTATTTAGACCCGAGCCGTGGTGAGGGTCTTAAGAGAGCCAAGAACGGTAATCATTAATTACTCACGTGTGTCATACGACGTTTTTCAATACACTTGTGAAGAATACAACAGTAAAACTAGTAATATTTTCTGTGACATGGCGGTAAAAATCTGTTTTCCTATGCGCGTCCAACATTTTTTTTTATTTACCCCTAGAGGAAGGCTAAGGTATTTTGATCATACTGCCTAGTCTTACGTTTATGTTTTCTTGCGTGAAAAGTTTTTACGATAATGTCTTTCGTGGTGACAATAGAATACGGATGTAACATTTTCTAATGATTTTGTAGTATTTAATTTTATTTAATTAATACAGCCACTGAACTTCACTGGAATAAAAATAATAAATTATTAGTATCACCGTCGTATATGAAATTGATTTAATAAAAACACCAAAATAATATTTATTTATTCACACTGTTTAATTGTACTCTTACGAAACACGACGTGTTCTAAATATAAAAATACTAGAATATACAACTTGAACATAGTTATCAATTTTCATGCATGCCACCTAGAACTAACTTCACGATGTAGAATTTAGGTGTCGGTGTGCGCGCGCATCGTAAAAATTCACTCTCATCATTTTTCTCTATCGCGACAAAAGAAGTATAACTTCAAAAAATCACGCCAAAAACCGCGCGCATCTTAAAATGGCGGCCATAGACCACAAAAAAAAAACAAATTTTAGTTGAATGTACGATATATTTACTAAATGTTTTTTTATTAAATAAATCGTTTGTACAAGTTAAATTTGTCCATTTTAACTTGCAAATTGGATGAAATAAGTAAGTAAGACACTAATTTATATACTATTGAACGCAATAACTTAGTGCGTCACATCGTCGTTTATACAGTGTACATCGAAGGATTTGCCTGCAGCGGTCTTCCCGATTCCGGTTGTAATTTAGGTGTCTTCAAAGCTCATAATAAACTAGTGCGATTCACCATCAACGATTACATAACTGCTTACCATCAGGTGGGATCGCAGTCAAGCAAAAGTTTATATTATTAAAAAAAAAATATTTACTGAGATTTATATCGGACCATAATAATATTGTGCTGGTTGGTGAGAGTGGCCTAGAGGTTCTGAACAGTTTGAATGTGGTGGTGGCTAAGGTAAAATTCTAAGTGGAATGGTAAATGCAATGAGTGTGTGTGCCTCTCTGCCCCGTCTTTCGGTACCTTGGCTCACTTGTCCGTGAGGATGGCGAAGTATACTAAGACGTACGCAATGGATGAACATAGGATGGATGAAATGGTGACAGGTTATCAGAACAACTTGCGACCCACGGATGACCTTCAAGTTAAAGAGGAAAATCTAGAAGTCCTTGATAAGACCTCTAATACTGGTTGTCTATAAGAGATAGCCCTGAGCAATAAAAAGCCTATTACACTACTCGATATTCTCTACTAGCTTCTGCCCGCGACTTCGTACGCGGATTCTGTTGCTTATATCAGCGACAACGGGATCGTCAAAATCGAAGATCTGAAACGTCGATGTCGAATTCTAAGAGCCCGGGGACGGGAATACAAAGTGATGCGCGAGACGATTCGAGACGTTCCAGATCTTTCATTTTTGTAAGTCAACAGGAAATGCCCATCAGACTAAACAACTTTTGGTAAGACTTCATTCCTATATATGTTATAGTGTCGCTGGGCTTTGGAGTTCCACAACAGGTGTTCCAGATCTTCTTTATTCTCACAGTAGAAAATGCTCTTCACGCGGAACATTTTTTGCTATCTGCCGTCCACGGCGTGTCCGCGTCGTCGTCGATTAAATACACCTCTTTGCTTGTCGTACGTGTAGTACGACGGCACTCATCATAGGTGAGTGATCTAGCAAAGTTGTCCCCTTCGCAGAGTCTGAAAAAGGCCAACAGAGTGGTTTGGCGCGGATTTTCCAATCTCGCTGCAACGTTATCAGGATCAAAATATGCGAATATGTAAATAATGCGCTGGCCATTCTTTAAATGGACATCTAAATGCATGACTGTTGGATGCCTGTCGTGTATAGAGAAGGCCAGTATTCGCCAAACCGCCTCAGAAGTGCTGATGTAGCGACCAGACTGGTATTTGGTCACTTCATCCCTGTCAGTCCTCTGTAAAGCAAACGTTGCCTGGTCACTACCTTTGTTGACGTATTTACAGATGTATTTAATCGACTGTACGCTTGTGCACGGCTCGACGTTAATGTGGGTACTGAACGTCCTGGAAAGTACAGGTGACTATGGAACTATCCACCTGTTGTAATAATGGAGATGAGTGTTGTCGTTGGAATGGAGCTGAATCATGTAAATGTAAAACTGGAGAAGAGTGAAGGACTGGACTGGTGAAGTCTTTTTGTTATAATTTGGGGCATCTGTCTGAGGGTCTACATTGTATACGGCAAAGTGGTAGCCATCCTCTTCGCGACAAAACATTAGGGGATACTGTAGGGTATCATAAGCGCGATGTATAGGCTTCAAATGAAGTCATCTGGAAAGCACTGTTGTAGGCTTGAATATTTCTTAAGAAATGGTTGGACTTGGGATGCTCGCCATTCAAAAGAACTCGTAAGATCTCCGGTGGCTCTTGCATAGAGTTTAGTCGTACCTTTCCAGACGCACAACACATTCCCTCGGTCTCTCCCTTCCACTTACGCGCGTGACAGTGTGCACACACCGCAAACATGGTACCAATGTCTTCGTGTTCGATGTAATTAATAAATGGGTTATAGAAAAACGCACTCGTTTCTTTATTGAACCACGGTTGCTTTTCAGGATCTTAAACCATAGACTCAGTATCAGATGGGGATGAATTGCGAAGATTGCGACGTAAACGGTCTAGATTAATTTGGGCCACACGTTGTTCGACTGACTGACTTGCCCGAATTTCCTGAATCCGCTCACGTTCTTGCGTGGAATGAACAGACACCTCAACACGCATGTCGCGATATCTTTGCCGAGCAAGTGCCTTACGTTGCTCACGCTGCTCGTCTGTCTCCAAAGACCGAGCTAGAGCATGCTGTGAGCGGCCTGCACGAAATTTATTTGATTCTCAAGTGATCGAGATGTGGCAGTGCGAATACGCTGAGAGCTCTCTCTGCGTGTAAGTCTCCGAAGCGCGAGATACTGCGTGGCGCTCGCGATCGCTTGCTTGGCGTGTATCGCGCTCCTGACTGTTCTCGAGCGACCGAGCAGTCTCAGTGCGGAAAAGCTGAAGACTTAAACTCTGCTCTCTCTCTGTATCCGTTTCGGAAGCGCGAGATAAAGAATGACGCTCTCGGTCACGCGCAAGTCGTATCTCACGCTCCTGACTGCTCTCAAGTGATCGAGCAGTCTCAGAGCGGATATTCTGAATACTAAACCTCTGATCCCTCTGTGTAACCGTTTCGGATGCGCGAGACAAATAATGACGATCCTTGTCGATAGCTAAACGCATTTCTTGTTGTTCCACACTTTCCTGAGATCGAGAAGCAGTAGTGCGGACTCGTTTATATTCTAGTCGTAATTGGCGCGGCGTGCTAGTTTCTGCGGAAAAACTTAGTGTATTACGCTCACGGTTAGCACCTAGCCGTTGTTCACGCTCTGCGTCGGTTTCGAGATATCGAACTAACCTGCGCATCTTAGAAACCCTTGAGTTTCGAGACAAATTTGATCTTTTTCTAAAAGGCACAGCTAAAATTCCTTCTTAATCCGATACTAACGATATTCAAATCAATAAAAAATAATCAAATAAGTATGTGAGAATTGCTAGTAAGTAGAAAAATAATAATAATTCGCAGCAAAATTAAACACATCAACCAACACAGACAACAAAGGTAACCCCCGATTCTATAGGATGAGAGCGGCACATCGGGACCTATAATATATCACTTTTTGGGAACGAAACCGTAGCGCGATGTAACTCGACGCCAACGCCATCTAGTTAGAAAACGGAAACTACATATTATTTACCCAAATTAAATTATGAATAAAACTAAATTGTCGTTAATTTAACAGACAACTACCTAATTCTTGCATTAAAAAAATGGTAACAGCAGCAAGGAACAAAACTAAGAATTACATACTTAATAAATTTAAATTCCCCGCTAAATTCCCCGTAGTAACTTGCAATTTATAATATTACTGCCTCGCTCCTTTATAAAAATAGCGTGATTATTATGTTCCCTTATTAACTATATAACATGTTATTTTGTGCAATCAATTACGAACAAAAACCTTTTAAAATCAATATTGCTTACCTCCCATAACATACGGCGTGATAATATGTAACCTAAAGCCTTCCTTGGTTTACAAAGAACATTTTTGCTGAATTTCAATTCAATCTATCCAGTAGTTTTTGCGTGAAGCCGTACCATACACACAGACAAAAAGACAAACAGACAAAAATTCTAAAAAGTCACTTTTTGTCATCAGTTACGTTTTTCTAACAAAAGCCACTTATTTTTTCTCGAAAATTCTCAATGTACAGTTTTTTTTTCGTTACTGTTTTATTATATGTATAGATGTATAGATGTATCTCATCGTTCTGTTACATTCCTTTACACGACATTGACGTAAGTTGCTCTTTTTCTTGTGTGACGCTACATAGACTAAGACTGTCTGAATATCGAGTAGTGTAATAGGCCCTTAAGACTGCTCAATAAACACGTTTTTATAAATGTTTGTCTTATATTTTTCATTAGATGTACAATAACGTATATAATAAATAAATAGTGTGGTTATATATTCATCTTTCTGCCCTTCTCCTATGTTATTTATGGTCGGCGCGACACGTTTTCTTCCTCCATTCTATTCGGTCAACCGCCACGCTATCACTGACTTCTTTTTCTTTCATATCACTCCTCGCACGATCCGTCGATCTTTTCTTTGTCTGTCCTCTCACTCTCTAACCACCTAAATGTGTACTTAAAACTCTTTTAGTAATATTCCCCCGATTGCCCTCCAAGCATCCTTCTTCTTCACATGACCGTACCAAAACAAACAATTTCCTTTAAACTTTTCAGTCACTTTCAAACTTCGTTTAATATACTCATTTCTCACTTTATTCATTCTCGTTTCAACTTTCTCATCTTCTTTGCATATAATCTTTTTTCATCTGTCTTTTTCACAGCTCAACATTCTGGGATGGACTGAACGAAAGGAGATAGATTAAGGGCTGTCAGTGTACAAATATTAGAAATAATACTAATAGGACATAACAATACAAAATACATACATGCATACATACATACATGCAATACCAAATAATCTATATATTATATAAAAGCGAAATACAACTCATTGATGTGAAAGAACTCAGTCGACAGCGATGTGGAAGAATTTTTTGACGCCATATTTTAGTTTTAGTTAGTTGTAATTAGTGTAGGGTTTTTATTATTATTTATTTTATTTTATTGTAATTATACTTAGTATTTTTAAATGTAAATAAATAATCAATACTCATTGATTAATCTCGAAATCTCAGAAACTATACCTACAAACTTAAAATTTGGCAGGTAGGTTTCTTATAGGGTGTAGACATTCGCTAAGAACGGATTTTCCGAAAATCACCCCGTAAGGGGATGAAACGGGGGTCCAAAGTTTGTATGGAGAAATCTATTTTCACGCGGGCGAAACCGCTGACAGAAGCTAGTAACATCAAATGTATAATTGGGAAAAGAGGAGAAAACTAAGAGTAATCCTCGAACATTTTTTAAAATATTGGGTACCGATTATATTCGTATTACATAAGTACTTTGTGCTATCTATGCACGGGTCCTTCTTTTTTCTCAGTTTCCTGTTGTTTTAGAGTTTGGCCAGTTTTTGTAGTTTCTCCAAAATTAGCTTTACTCGTCATAACTGTGTAAATAAAAAATATTTAGTAGGTCGTGTATGTACTATACCTAATTGTTTTGAAATATATCATGTAATACTTGGACAGACTTTGTTCGAGTATCGTGTACTTTTAAATTCAATTTTCTAATACGGTTTAATTGAATGAAAAAAAGATACAAATACAAAAAGTTATATACAAAAAATCTGTAAATAATAAAGGTATTATATAGTGTGGTTTTAAATTACTTCTTGATACTAAATCTGGTAATTGAATGATAATGATAAATGATAGGTATTTATTCTGCAAATAGGTTTAAAAAAACAACTTTTACACGTCAATTTTTTTTTTCCTCATTTTAAACTCGGTGTTTCCTAGCTGACTACCCTGAGAAGAAACACCGAAACAAACTCAGGGGTCAAAGTGTCTTTTAAAGTCCATACAGTAAATATGTAATGGTCAAATCACATGAGAACCATGCAGATTTGTCTGAGATGGTCTTTTGAAGACAGAACCATACAGATTTGAGTGGACCTGTCCAGTCAGTGCAAGCGTTTGTCAGTATTCGCAAAGCTAAACTCAGGACTACTAAGGAGCTTAACGACTTGACGAACAATACCAAGGAAAGGACATTTGGTTAGGCCGCAGAAAATACTCAAATTGCCAGACATACGTTAAAATTACTGAAAAGGAAAAAAAAAGCAATCAACACAGTCCTCACGTTCAGAATAATAAAAGGAAATATATAGTTTACAAAATGTAATAGTAAAGTAAATATTTATATTTACTTATGTCAAAAATTAATTGAAAAAAAAAATTCAAATTGCAAAATAAAAATAATCTACAATGTCAGATTGTAAAATAAAACATTATAATAAGAAGCACAATTGAAAATAAAAACAAAAGAAAAAAAAATAAGACAACAGTTGTAGTGCGTACTGGAGCAGGTCAATCCCAAGCCGTTTCGTCCTCAACATAGTCCTTTATAGGGTAAAAAGAAGTTTACGCTTTACAAATGATTTGTTATAGATAATGTGTCTTATGCATTATACCAACGAAATTGTTTATTTTTTATCTTACTTTAAATTGTTAGTTTGGTAAATGAAATTATATCACAAAATGGAGCTGGGATAAGCCACCCAACTTGAATTTTAAAGTGATTAATTTTTTCTAGTTAAATAAACTTATCTTCAAAAAAAATGTGGCCCTAATTGAACCAAAGGTACGTAGATCTCTATAAAAAAAAAAGAAACATCCTATCATTTATCATTTAATACCACGATTATTAACGTGTACATATAAAATTAGCCGTGGGCATATTCACCCATGTGTTTTTTTTAGGTGGGAAATCATGCAATGACTTGTAAGGATTGGCGATAGGATAGAAATGTATCGAATGAATGCTGTTGCAAGACTGCCCGTTTATTGGGATAACATACCATTATATATGCGATTACAATAGTCTTAGAAGTACTTAGGTAAACTACCACTACAGACTTCTCCCGATCTAGGACGGAGCGAGAGGGCGTGCTAGACTTTTACCAAACTAAAACCCACTCCTATTTTACTCCTTTTCCTTATGTTCTAAGACCTCGGGTTTTCCTTTCAGAAGGGAACACATGGCCCCAGTAAGCTTTGGCCTTGCTGGGCCCTACGGCTTTGCTGACATTTCTTTGAGGCGCACTTGGAACATTACGCGCCGTCGACGACTCGTGCTCGGTCCGGACGGTTACCGGACGGCCCAACGGCGAGCTACCCATTGCTCGCCGTAAATATATTATGTGTACATTCAAAATGTTTAATGGTATGTGGGATTCCTTTAGCATTGTGTTGGTCCATCAATAAGACATTTATCTATCTATATATATAAAAGGAGAAACTGACTGACTGACATATCAACGCACAGCAGAAACTACTGGGACTAGGAGCGTGAAATTTTGCACAAGGGTTCCTTTTATGACGTGGGCGAGCACTAAGAGAGGATTTTCCAAAATTCATCCCCTAAGGGGATGAAACGGGGGTCCAAAATTTGTATGGAAAAACTAATTTCACGCGGGTGAAGCTGCTGGCACAAGGTAGTGTGTCTATAAATGTACATTAGTGTGTTCTTGAATCATTTTTGTGAGTTTTTTTTTCTTTGTTTTATTTACTATAATTTTGATCGAGGTACATTAGTTTTCTTCGTGACGTTTAAGACCGCGTTCCCAAATTGTCGTGACGATAGAAAATCGTGTAGTTTTAAGTGTCGTGACTTATTTTAATTGAGGTGTTCACATATAGGACGACACGTATAACTGTCGTCTACGACAATATTTGCGGTGACTATAGATTGTTATGATAGTGGGAACGGCTACCACGACAGTCGTAAAACAATAAAAAATTGTCAAGACTAATCCGTGACTGTAAATCTTGTGTCGTTATGCGACAATCTGTCGTGGTCACGACAAACAGTTGTTATAATGAGAACAGCTAGAGACGATAGTCGTCCGACGATAAAATAACCGTTACGACGAAGTAAGAATTCGGCCTAAAATGGAAGGAGACTGGGCCTGCGCACAATTGAGACAAGACAGTCTTTAGACAGACTTGTTTCAATTTGACAAGTCTGTCTCAAAACTAAAACGAAACTGTTTTGTCTATGACACGGCGCACACCTAAAACGAAACTGTTTTGTCTATGACACGGCACACACCTAAAACGAAACTGTTTTGTCTATGACACGTCACACACCTAAAACGAAACTGTTTTATCTAGGGATGAAGAGATACCATTGAGGTATCGATAATTTTACGGTATCAGTCATCACGTATCGATACTTACTCAGTATCAATTGAAAAGTATTGATATACAGAACATTCGAGTACTAAACATAGAATTCGAGTATTAGACTCGAACCGCGGAATCGACTCAAGATTCGAATACACAAACCGAATCGTGTCAACTCGATCTACCAAAACAGTGACTCGGCACTTCACCAAGTTTAAGTACTTCAATATATCGATATTTTCACCCGATATATTTTGTTCCGATACATCGATTTATCGAGATTGAAAACGATATTATTTTCAAAATTAATTTATTAGCAGAATATAAAACAGAATTCAAAGAAGAAAATAACTGTATTGTCTATGACTAGTCTGTTTTTACTATTACCTACCGGACAAATGCTAGGTTTAACTGAATTAATAAATTAGTCTTCAAAATATTAAAATATTTTAATTTAGTTTAATTAAGATTCTCATTAAAATAATGTATATTTTGCATATAAAGTACTATTACCTATGATTGAGCTAGACTAAGCTAAATAAATTATTATTTTCAAATCGAAAATCTCGGAATGTTTGACCGATATATCGATATCTTTTTCCAGATATACCGAGGCCGATATAGCATAATCAGCCGTTTAATGTTCCCACTGCTGGGACTCAGGCCTCCTCTCTAGGAGAGGGAATGGGCCGTAATCCACCACGCGGACCCAGTGCGGTTTGGTGAATGTCACATGTCTTCGAATTTTTGGTTCTAGGACATGCCGGTTTCCTCACGATGTCTTTCCTTCACCGTTTTGAGAACAGAGATGATGAAATAAATTACACAAAGTAATGCGCCTGGCTGGGTTTGAACCCGCGACCTACAACTCGTAAGTCGGGGCCGTTATCACTCGGCCATCACTGCTTTCAATAAATATCGATAAATTAATAAATCGACATTTTCATCACTGCCGACACACTACTAGAGAGGAGTTACGTCGCTAGACTGTTTTGCCTTCGATGTGCGCGCCCGCATACATAATAATATACGATAGGGAAGCCGACTGTCGTTAGACAGACTTGTCGCTGTGCAGTTTTTGTTGTTGTTAGACCATTTTGTCTATGAGACGTCTTGTCTCAAGTGTGCGCGTCTTCATATATTTTGTTAAGCAATACATATACACATGTTTTGATCATATACATGTTTTGTCTGTCTTAAGACTGTTTTTTCTCAAGTGTGCGGTCAGCCTTTATGTTGTATACCTTGTGGTAAGATGTACTTGTATTCAAAGGGTATTTCCTTTTTTCACTGTATCTATTACTGGCCATCATTTTCAAGATACAATTAACGAGCCAATAATAAAAAATAAAAAAATCATTTATTACAGGCACCAGCTTCTGACGTTTTATAAGTGCCAATGTAGGCCTATGTGAAATAAAAATATTATGAATTTGAATTTTGCTTCTGAAAGGTTCATGGTAAAATGTGAAATTATTTACATTTTACATTTTAAATTAAAAAAAAAAAAAAACTGCAGTGATGCTCTTAGTAGCGAATCGGAATTATAAACATTAGTGAAGTTTACAAAGATATCCTTTTAAAACTCTCTGTTAGTTTTTCGTAAAGGGTGAAAGGTGGCAGGTGGATTAAAAATCGAAAAGTATTTTATGAAAACGATAAACTTTATTAGCTTTGCATTAATACATATGTATGGCGAAACGTATCATTTGTTTTATCACATTGAGCTTTTAATTTTTTTTCTATGAGATTTTCATGTAGTAATAGCAGCTTATCCTCTGAAACAAACAAAAAAAAGGAAACTTAATAATATGATCAGGTAAATTACAAACGTCATGTTTCTATTTGAGAATACGGTTCAGACAAAGATCTCGTGTTTTGCTAAAAGTGGCTTAAATTAGTTACTTACAATATAAAACTACATGATTGCTTTTTAAGCACAGGGGGTTACTTTATCGTTAAAAGTATTTTACGTCTATAAATACCAATATTGGTAGATATTCTATACATTATATTAATAAATTGGGATAAGAGACAACAGAATGATGATGAGTATAAGATGAATTAGTGTCTTACCCGTAAGCGCTACCACTGCCGCCTTTGTGGCCGCCACCACCGCTGCCGCCGCCACCACCACTGCCGCCGCCGAAACCACCGCCGCCGCCGCTGCCTTGTCCACCGCCGCTGCCGTGTCCACTGCCGCCGCCGCTACCATGGCCGCCGCCGCTGCCGCCTCCAAGGCCGCCACCGTGAGAACCACCTCCATGACCGCCGCTGCTGCCGCCTCCAAGGCCGCCACCATGAGAACTACCTCCTCCATGACCGCCTCCGCCATGGCTGCCACCGCCTAAACTGCCGCCACCTCCTTGGCCTCCGCCACCACCGCCGCCGCCGCCGCCACTTTGATTACCTCCATATCCTGGAAATTACAAATAACATAAGGTTTAGAAACATAATGTGACATTAAAATCTATAAAATCTGGAGGACAGGTATGTTTCCATTGAATGGAAGGATCATATTTTCAACCAGCTGACCCTGTGAATTTCGTACCGCCTAACAGTCAATGAATGTAGTATATCTTTCGATATAGTCAACCGATTGCGATGAAACAAAGCCTAATTAAATATATCAAGTTACACAATTTTAATGTATAAATGTTATCTACTAACTAAAAACTTCCACAGATTTATTATATATATAGATTATGCTGCATGGTATATTAGTTTTCAGCAAAGTTGTAAATTTCAGTCAGGTCACCGCCAAAACTAAAGTCGTGTTGAATCTACACGAGTCTTTAGACAAAAACCACTTGGAAAACACCCAATTTGATCAATTTTCATTAATATAATTTTTCGAATAAAATAATATAAAAAAATCTTTGTTTTGAGTTTGTTCATGCTTTCCAAAATATGTGTTGAGATGAAATTCATGTTTTGTAGTAGAAGCTTGTTTTTTTTTTTTAATGAAACGAACGCTAAAACAAAACACAAGACTAGAATAATAAAAACAAAACAATACCTGGTGCGGCGTGAGTGATTGCAATGAGCCCTAAGGCTATCGCTGTGATTACTGCTAGACGAGCCATGCTGATCTGTGCCTCGAACTCCCTCGAACTAGCTTATATACAGCCTCGCTTATGTCATGGACATGAGCGAACAAATGTTTATTATACTCTTCACTTTTTGCCTCGATGTTTTTTGTAATAATAATTAAGGTTCCGCGGAATTAAAATATCCTGATTTTATGCATCGAGATGGATATACACACGGACTAATAATAATGATTGCCGGTTGTTTGTTAGTTCTGATAGTTTTTAGATTATAACTTCTAGAAGTTATATTCGAAACTTTTTTTGGCTTGAAGCTTTTGTGAATTTTTAATTCGTGAATCGTGCTTGACTGGCTGGCAGTAACATTGTGTGATCTAGGATTTAGGAAATAATAAAGGTTAATTTCCGCCTCCTAAACCACCTCCTCCGTGACCGCCGCTGCCTCCGAGACCAGAACTTCCGTGACCGCCGCTGCTTCCGTGAGAACCATGGCCGCCACCGCCTGGACTGCCGCCACCTCCGTGGCCTCCGTGGCCTCCGCGACCACCGCCGCCACCACCGCCGCCGCCACCACCACCGCCACCGCCGCCGTGACGACCACCTCCTCCTTGACCGCCGGCGCCTCCGAAACCACCTCCTCCGTGACCGCCGCTGCCTCCGAAACCACCTCCTCCGTGACCGCCGCTGCCTCCGAAACCACCTCCTCCGTGACCGCCGCTGCCTCCGAGACCAGAACTTCCGTGACCGCCGTTGCTTCCGTTAGAACCATGGCCGCCACCGCCTGGACTGCCGCCACCTCCGTGAACTCCGCCACCACCGCCGCCGCCACCACCGCTGCCGCCACCGCCACCTTGATTACCTCCATATCATTACAAATAACATAAGGTTTAGAAACATTGGGTAACATTAAAATCAATAAACTCTGGATGGCAGGTATGTTTCCATCGAATGGAAGGATCATATGTTCAACCAGCTGACCTGAATTTCAAACCTTTATGTAACAAAAAAAAAAACGTCCTGGGAAATAAAGTGACTGTTTACCGTATCATCTTTCTGTTCTTGTTCTGTGTACTTGGGATAAGCGTAACACGTAATTTCTTCCATTCTGTCCTGCCACCCATCACGCTATCACTTACTCCCTTTTCTTTCATAACAGTCCTCACACAATCAATCCATTTTTTCTTTGGCCTCCTTCTCCCTATCCATCCATCCACATATGTATACTAATAACTCTTTTAGTAAAATGCATTTCATCCCTCCTCTTCACATGACCATACCAGGGGAAACGATTGCCTTCCAACCAGGGGCGCCGGCTTTTAGAAAACCTCATGGGTGCTCATACTCATTTGATGACTCGAAAAAGTGACGAAGTGTGAGAAGAGAAATGCACACTGATCGACATTTTGATAACGGATACCGGACATCAGTAACTGAATTCCGTTGCCCGCATCGTTAATAAATAATAAATTGGGACAACATCACATACATTGTCTTGGTACCAAACTAAGGTTTTCCCTTGTACTATGGAAACCAGGAACAACGAAGGTACCACAAACACCCAGACCTAACACAAATATCTGTTTCATCAACAAACAATGGCGCGGGAATCAAACCCGCGACCCTTGCTTCTCAACAGGCGCTCTGAACTACTGCGCTAAACGAGTCGTCAAGTAATGAAAAAACTCCCATCCCTAAAAGGCGTTTACTGATCTGTTTCTTGATGTCTGTTCTCAGGGGTGCTCGGCACCCACTGTTTATTTCTCATGGGTGCTCGAGCCCCCGAGCACCCACGGAGTCGGCGCCCCTGCTTTGAACTTTTCAGTCACTGGCGCCACTTTCAAACTTCCTCTAATATACTTCATTTGTCACTTTATCCATTCTTGTCACATTACACATCCATCTCAACATTCTCATCTCCGTGGAGTGCAATCTTTTTTTCATCCGTCTTTTGCACAGTCCCATAAAAACTAAATACTTTTTAAATTTGACATTGGCTAAATGCACAATAGGGCGGAGACAAAATAGAAAAAAAAATCTCTTGACATCTGTGACTTAACATACCTGCTGTCACTTTACTTAGTCTTCTTGTTGATTTAACTTTCCGTATTTCAACACTGTGATCAACACTTTCAGCGTCTTCAGAAGGTGATTTTTTATTGTATGAAGTTTCGGAGCTCGCTTTAGACATTTTTTTTTTATTTGTTTGGTTTGATTTGACTGATTGTAAGTATGTTGTGTGCCAGAATTATATTTTAAATTTTATGAGTTTTTTATTAAAATGAAAACTGTATCTTTAGATGTCATATTTATGTCAATACATTTTTTTAAACAAAATAGAAGAATCTTTTCAATTTGTTGTTATTCTAAGAAGGTGTTATTCTATACAGTTTAAAATAATTTCTAAGTTCTTCTTGTATTTTGATGGAGGTTTCACGTTGGGTTTCTGATAATACTGTTAATATTTAATTTCAAGCAAAAATCTCGATATATTTTCATGTTGCCGTAATCTAGTAAAGATACCCGTATAAAGCGAAGCAGTCAAGGTTTTTTTGGGAAGGAAATCATTAACTAACCTCTCCTGCTCTGGGTGGAGCTAGACTAAAACCCACCGGTGGTCCTCCATGTGCCCTTTGGGTTCCGGGGCCGCAGTAAATCTTTCGAACAATCCCGTAGTCCTGGGAGACAAAGCACTCAAGCTAAGTACAGGTGTTTGTATGAATATGGATAGATGCGGCTACCAAAGAAGTGAGCGGGATTGGAGTGGAATTATTGATGTGTTCAATTTTCCCTTCGAAATTCCATCGTTTACGATGCCGTAAGTAAAATAAAAAATATAATCGATAAAACATCTATTGTCCGTATTGCGGAACCCTTTAGCCAGATAATAATAATACATTTATATTTAATTCATTTGTTAACACATCGAAGTGGCCGAGAGTTTTTGTGTAGCGAGCGCAGCCGATCAATATACCTATTCTATAAAGTAGTACATAGTAAATACTGCGTTCGCGTCGGTAATGGCCGATTAAGGTAACGCGTGCTCTGCAAGATATAAGTAACTTGTCTATTTATATCTTTCCTCTCTTCTCTTACATATCTCTATCTATTTACTTTTTCATCATCATCATCAATCATCATCATCAGTGTTATATCTTTAGATTGACTTGGAATTATAAGTTCAAATAAACTTTATATTGAAGGTAAATTATTTTCTTTTCGAAATTAGGTAATTATTGGTTTCTTTGTGTTTTGTATTTTCTGTAATATCGCAGTACTTATCTTTACCTATGTAAAGACCTATTATAATGGTAATCGAAGGACAGGGTTTTCCTTGCCATTATAGGCTTCAAAACACGAACTAACTAACGAACTAACGTGGATATAAGAATTACTAACATATATACATATATTGTGGACCAAAAATGTTGTCTAGTTAATAAATTATTATTATGTTATTATTGTGATCAAGTCGCCATTAAAGTCGTTGAAAACAATAATTTATTACGTTAGGGCGAGGCCACAACACTGCGTTACGGCATTGCATCGATAAAACGACGTCGCACCATTGTACGATAAAACAACGCTAGCAAAAATTTACTGTAAATTATGCACTGTTGTTTGCGACAGCACTCCGGAAATTACTGCGATGCTTTGTGCGACGTCGCAGATTTATACGATGCAACGTCGCAGATTTATACGACGCAACGTCTCAGATTTATACGATGCAACGTCGCAACGCAGTGTTGTGGCCTCGCCCATACTCCTGCTTGTCCATAGACTATACTTTTGGCATCGGAGAAATATCGACCTTGCATGTAGTTAAGTTTCATTAAATGTGCAGATTCCAGTTTTCTGTTTTTTGATATTTCTTGATAAGTCAAAGAAAAAAAAACGTCAGTTTTTAAATATTCTAGAACTGTGCTCTGAGAATTGATTACGTAATCTGATAGGTGTATCTACCTATTCGATCAGACAACAAATGTTATTTATTTTTATTTATTGGATTGGCTACAAGCGTTAATTAATTACATACCTAAGTTTTAAGAGGAGAGTCCTTAAGAAACACCTCTAAGAGTTTTCAAAATTTCTAAAAATAATCAATTCAATGAATTACACAAAAAAAATTATAATGAGAAACCTAAATAGATGTGCCAACAGTTTTACCGCGAGATATTTGCAAACCTATCCATATTTCGAGAAAAAAAATTGTTCTAATAATCTAAAATAATCTAATCTCTCAAAAACAGCTAAATCGACCTTATCTATTTGCAGGATTTACTAAATTTTAAAATTATTTTTTTTATTTTTCCCGAATAGGGATAGGTTTGCAAATATCTCGCGTTGAAACAGTTGGCATATCTATTTAGGTTCTTCATTATTTTTTTTTTGTGTAATTCAGTGCGGTGTATTTTTAGACATTTTGAAAATTGTAAGTGCCTTTTTGGTGTTTGTTGAGGGCTCTCCCCTTAATTTAGTGACTTAAGGGGAGACACACACGCTTCTCAAAATACCCAAGAAAAACTGATTAAATGTTCATTAGCAAAAATAACACAATTCTTCCTCCGGTCACCAAGATGACGTTGAGTGTGAACTGTAGCATAGCTAGTCTAGGATCACAAGCTTAATTCAATATCTCCTTGTAGATAAATAGATACCTGGAAATCTTTTTTATTCAGTAAGCGGCGAACTGATAAGGAAATATTATTATTTTTGTTGTTGTTGTGGTTCTACGAATCGGTTTATGAACCGCGAAGTCTGTTCGAGTGGTTCTTTCCCTTTATGTTGCTCAGTTGGCTTCGGATGTCGATGCTTGCTGCTCGCGTTACTGGTGAGTTTCAAGTTCATTTCTGTACAGGAGGTTTTAGTCTTTAATATCGACCCGTCGCAAGGGTGTTAGAAATTCTAGGTAACGAACGTATTATACATTTAAACATTCCTCACGAATCACTCTGTCTATTAGTAAAAACTGCCTGAAGATTCGTTGGGTAGTTTTTGAGTTTATTGTGTTTATACAGACAGACCCGGTGGGGGACCTTGTTTTATGTGTGATCTAGGATGTAGAAATGTTCTTTTTCTTAAAGGTGTTCGAATAGAGACGGGCAAGAAATACAAGGGCTGTGGGATTGTTCGAAAGATTTACCGCGGCCATGGATCGCTTAGGGCAGCTGAAGGAACACGGGTGGACTTTGCCAGTAAAAGTCTGACACTCCCTCACGCTTTACTCAGAGCGGGAGAAGTTATCTGATAATTTCTTACACAAAAAAATTAAAAAAATGGGTAAGGAATGTAAGAATAATTATAAAATATATTATTACTATTGTTTTACGAGCTTATACTAGTATATTAATTATGTTTATTTTTGGGTGTTCATTTAATACAGAAGTTGTTTTTTTTTTTATAAATAAACTTGGATTATTTTTCGTTTTTTCATTTTATACGTTGAAAAACACTCAGAAATTTTGGAAACTGTAGTTTTCCAATGTATGCGTAGATGATTAACAGGTGTACGATTAACCTTGTATCTAATAAAAATTATTAGATTGGTAGATGGTCAATGGAGCCGAAATGTTCTGAAGTGGCGACCGCGCACCGGAAGGCGCAGCGTTGGAAGGCCTTCCACAAAGCGGACCGATGACTTGGAGAGGGTCGCGGGAATTCGATGGATGCTAGACGCACAGGACCGTTCGTTGTGGCGATGCTTGGGGAGGTCTATGTCCAACAGTGGACGTCTTTCGGCTGAAATGATGATGATGATGATGAATTAAAATGATTAACATTCGTGCTACGAGCTTTCATGTCAGTCAGGTTTTATAAGTATGAGTTATGAATGCTAATTTTATTTTCAGTTTCACAAACCGATCTAACTTTTTTATAAACGTTTTTTTTATGGGCATTTAAACTGAGCTCCCCACTAATGTGCTATGTGCAACATTGTAGTACAGGTAGCTTCCTTTTTACAAGTTTTAATTTACTTTGCAATGTTTGTATGTATTTTTATCTAGAGAAAATGTAGCAAATGGATTTTGAAACAGTTACTCCTAATTATGGTGCCATGGAGCTGTTCTAATGATGGTGTCGGATAGTGTCCATAGAAACTACTGAGCGAGACAAGATAACCTCATCGTATTTGAGCTCTTTGGAATGGTCTTGATCAGAACTATACCACGTGATAAAAGCTTTTATGAATAAATGTTTTTCTTTAACAAAAAATAAATAAAAATAATAATCGTTAGCTTCAGACTTTATAGGAGTATTTGCACGATGATGTTCAAAAAGCGTAAGTACCTAAACAAATAGAGAAGTAGGTACCTCGGTATGCTAGTATTGTCTACGTGTGTTTTAAACTCGAAAACTTCTTTAACCATTAAAAACAAATATTTAGGATAGTCATAACACGCTCTCCACATTTCTGACAAAAACAGACTTGATTCCAAGTGTCGTCTTGAAATATAGTCGTCTATATATATTTTTTTCCGATGGATGCGAGACGCACAGGATCGTTCGTTGTGGCGACGTTTGGGGAAGGCCTATGTCCAGCAGTGGACGTCTATCGGCTGAAATGATGATGATGATGATGATGATGATGATGATGATTTATTTTTAACTAGCTGTCCCCCGCAGTCTCACCAGCGTTTTTGTTTACTATTCTGCTTTCGTGGGTCGTAGCGTGATTTTATATATTATAAGTGAGCTATCAAACTCTAATATAATTTTTCAATTTGAACCAGTAGTTCTTGAGATTAGCGCGTACTACCAAAAAAATAAACTCTTCAGCTCTATAATATTAAGTATGGATAATAAAATATGCACCACGATCTTAAGTCATGGTGGCCAATTTAAATGGAGATTAGCCGAGTGTACCCACTTGGCTAATCTCCATTTAAATTGGCCAGAGTTGGTCAGAGATTAAGTATTGCCATATAATGTGGCAATGCCGTCAGCCTTTTGGGCACACTTCCAGTCGACAGCGATGCGGAGGAGTTTTATGACGCTATATTTTAGTTAGGAGTAGCCTTTAGTGTAAGTATATATATAGTTTTAATTAGTTTAATGTTTTTGTATATAATGCGTGTCTTAGTTTTGCAAGTTTAGCACGTTACCAACTGGGGCAGTTATGCCTGGTTTACCCTACTTTAGATTCTATGCTACAAATTAAATTAGTCATGAACCATTGACCCTTTTCTATAAAGAAATCTTAGATACTAGCATTGGTAGAATGCAACTGGACTTTTGACTCCTGACTGTAAAACCACTCTTTTAAAGGTCCCATATACGGTACAATTTATCTGTACGATCCGTCGCTTCAGACCGATCGTAACGACGAATCGATAGTGTAAGTCAAGATAGTTAACGATGTACCGTGTACTTATGCCAAGATCGGATCGTACAGACAAATCGTACCGTGTATGGGGCCTTTTAAACTTCGAGCTGCTCCAAAGTAGGTATATAATTCCTACTGAGAAAACCCAATACCACTTTTTGTCTGACCCAGGAATCGAACCCACGCTCAGCAGTCGTGATAGAGCCCATAAAACCAACGAGGCCGTTAAATATATGTGTTTACTTAATTTTTATGTACAACAGTGTCAATAGGTGATAATTTTTTTTGATTTAATTTTATTCTATTCAATATTTATTACATAAGTAGTTACTCTATGTTAAATTTTTAATTAAGTATTTCAAGGCCATATATTATATTATGTATTTCCTGTAATAATTAAGGTTGTTTCGGATATGTGTTATGTGTGTGATGCGTCTGTACTTCATTTAAATAAATAAATAATAATAAGCCCTTTATTGTGAACTAAAGTAAAATAGTTATAGAGTTGTCTTTTTCTGTTTTTTGTGTGTACATAAATAATAATAGATAATATAATAATATTCCACAACTATCACACAATGCCGTCTAGTCCCAAGCTAAGCAGAGCTTGTGTTATGGGTACTAGACAACTGATAAACATACTTATATATTTATTAATAAACATACTTATATATTTCTAAATACATACATACTCGTATATAGATAAATTACACTCAGACACAGAAAAAATGATCGTGCTCATCACACAAACATTTGTCCTGAGTGGGAATCGAACCCACGACCTCCGGCATAGCAGTCAGGGCCAATAACCTCTAGACCAACAGGCCAGTCAATAATATATCAAAATAGTAAAATAAATAAATAAAGTTTAGATATGCTCACTCTGGTACTGTTTGTCGGTAGTTAGTTAATAAGGCTATCTTAGGATACCAAGAATAATATAAACTTTAAGAAGCTTTCAAAAATAATTATAAGCTTAATTTGCAACATTTAATTGATGACACCGTTGGCGCAGTGGTTGAGCAACTGGCTGCTGCGCTGCGCGTCGCGGGCTCGAGTGCCGGATAGGCATTTGTGAATTTAAGCTTGTATGTTTGTGAAATGTGAACGCACCCACGTTAATAGAGAAATTCCGATTATGGGGAAACGAATTAAAATAAAAAAAATAAAAATATTTTTCAGGTCTGACAGGATTTTCGACAAAATGCAAAGGTCGCTAAAGAGCAAAATGTATAAAAGCCAAATTATATACACGAATCTTCCTCGTTTATCGCTCTTTTCGAAATCGTTGAATCATCGAAGCGTTGGAAGGCCTCCTACAAGGTGGACCGATGACCTGGTAAGGGTTGCGGGAATCCGATGGATGCGAGACGCACAGGACCGTTCATTGTGGCGACACTTGAGGGCGGCCTATGTCCAACAGTGGACGTCTTTCGGCTGAAATGATGATGATGATGACATCGAAATTCGTTTCGTTGCAAGCGAAGAAGCCGACAGAGGAAAACAAAACCTGATTTTTTTACTAAGTAAGTACATACATATGTATAGATTAGCTTTTTCCGGCGGCTCCGCTCCAGATACCTACGTGGTGAGGTTCTCCAGAAACCACGCAATTCATAATCATTATTTTAGTTGAAAGACGTCCACTGTAAGACATAGGCCTCCCCCAAGCGTCACCGTAACGACTGGTCCTGTGCGTCTTGCAGCCACTGGATTCCCGCGACTCTCTATCGATACCGGCACGGATCTTGAGTGCTGACTTCAACTTGTGCTGAAGTGAAATATCGGGACTCTTTAGTGGTATGAAGTGAGACGCGGGGGCGGGGAGTGCAATTCTTGTATAGTGATTGGCTCGCCGATGTGTACGATGCGCAAAGCAATCCCAACTCTTTCGCCAAGCGCTCGAGATCCGTGCCGGTATCTGTACCTCTCTAGCGGCAGTAAAAACACATATTTTGTGAAATTTTCAACTCTACCGTCTACGGTTTCTGAGATACAGCCCGCTGATAGGCGGACGGACAAACAGCCAGACGGACGGACAGTGGAGGCTTATTAATAGGGTCCCTAGAAAACGCTCTCAACTGCGGCGCAATGTTTATAAACCACTCGATGATAAATAAAATCATAATCTTATTGCTTAGAAGATAAAATCATAATCGTATCCTGGCTTAAAATAATAACAGCCGACCGGTTTAATTCAAGGTAAGTAGCGGTCCGTGGATCATCATCATCATTTCAGCCTTAGTGATAGTGAATAGTGTAATGTGGCATAATTGCTACCTAATAAATACAAGAACGAAGTGTCTTCGCCTTAATAGAGACAATAAAAAAGTGCTATTGGACACATTCTTAGTAAAGACAATTTATTAGTGTAGGATATAATTAAATTACTTATTAGTCTGTATTTTTTTTTTTTTTTTTTTTTTTTTATTCTTGATAGGCTCGCGTTTGACCACCATCTCACTGTATATACGGCTTGATTGTAATAACATTAGGGTCCATCCTTTGGATGTACTCTCGGACCAGCATTGCTATTCTGAAAAGTTTATTTGCGAAATCACTTCTGAATCCGCAGTGAAATCAAAGTTTCGTATTCTGAAATGGAGTGAATTTGACACTGGCGCCACCGAGTGATGATCAAAGTGAGAGGAACTAAAACGGTTGAGTATTTTGACGTTTGTCTACAAAGTCTATAGGATTTGGTATTTTGAAATACAATTCGCTGAGTGTGACATTCGAGATGATTTGTGAAATGATGAATAGCACGGCAGGTAAAAAAAAAAAAACATTTCTGCCGAAAGTCGTCCACTGTGGGACATACACCTACTAAAATTATCATCATAACGTCCGGTCTTGTGCGTCTCGCATCCATTGGATTCCCGCGACCCTCACCAGGTCATCGGTTCACCTTGTGGGCCGGCCTTCCAACGCTGTGTCTTCCAGTACGCGATCGCCACTCAGGAACCTTTCGGCCCCATCGGCCATCTGTACTGCGAGCAGTGTGCCCTACTCACTGCCACTTAAGTTTGGCGATTCTTCGGGCTATGTCGGTAACCTTGGTCCGTGAATGGGTGATATTCAATACGTACAGACTTCTCCGTGCCTCGGAAAGCACATTAAGTAGTTGGTTCTTGGGTTGCGGGATTTTCCAAAAGAATCCCTGTAGTTCTGGAACGAAAAAGGCAACTGAAGGAACACAAGTAGGTTTTATTAATTAAAAGTCTGTTACTCTCGTGCCACACAGAGCGGAAGAAGTTATTTGAATAGAATAGAACGCATGAACTTTGACAATTTATAATTTACTCAAAAATTTAAAAGTCAAAAAAGTATAACAATAAAAGCCTTGCGAATTTAATCAAGATTCTAAATGACGACAATTTTTTAAAGTACTTTTAAGGGTTAAAAAAAACATGTATTTCCTGGAACAAGTTTTGTAAAATATTCCAGTAAATCACGGAATTACCAATTGCTAACAGTTTTCAGGCTTTTTTTCGCGTTGTCTTTTCGTCAAACATCGCTTTGGATTGCGTTAGATGAAGTAACAAGCTTTTAAACCATACTCGATGTTGACGATAGACGAGTGAAAAAGGTCCCTCTTAAATAGGTTGGTGACCACGTACAATAAAATCTGTTGTGACAATGAGGATAGCATAGCATAGTCGGCCTTACAATGTTCCCACTGTTGGGACTCAGGCGTCCTCTCTAGGAGAGGGAATGGGCCGTAATCCACCACGCGACAATGTGGGTATTGATATCTTATTTGATTCTTTAGCTCAATTGAAGTCCAACGTTGATCCTTAGTCTCACCGTAGTCAAGTTTCTTATATTTAGTACGAATGGTCTCTCAATTAATAGTTTTAATTTATAATATAATTAGGTACTCTTAATTTATTCTTTATTGTACACCATGATAAGTAACAAAATATGTTGATAACAGAGTTCATGTACGTAAGCGAGCTTAACTCAAAGTTGAGTTTTCTTCCAACAAACCATTGAGTGATTGAGAGAGATCACAGTAGAGGGTAAGATCCAGTGCACAATTTTACAATTACAAATAATATAAATAAAACTAATACATAAACATACTTATATAATATATATATGTATATGTATATACATATATATATATATATATGTATATACTATGTACTATGTCATTGTGAAAGGAAATATTTACTCTTTAATTTTTCTCTTGAAGACATCCAGAGAAGGGCTTTCACGTAAGGAGTGTGTTCATAGAAGGGAGTTCCATAGACGCACTGCAGTGACAGAGAAGGAGCCATCATAACGGCTGGAAGTGTGAAATGGAGTACGAAGAAGAAGAGAATTGGCAGTGCGACAGGGTTTACCCCTCGGGACAAAGTACTCAAAGCGTTCACGAAGGTATTGAGGAGAATTAGGATTGTGCAGGTTAGTGTAGAGGAGAGATAGGATATGGGAATCACGCCGACGCCGAATTGGCAGCCACTTCAATCTGGTCCGAAACTCCGACACATGGTCGTATTTGCGAAGGTCAAAGATGAAGCGGATGCACAAGTTCTGCAGTCACTCGAGTTTGTCTAGGAGAACCTCCTTTGCATCTAGAAAACAGACATCCGCATAATCTAATAGCGGTAGAAGAAGAGATTGAGCAAGAGTGATCTTAGTATGAAATGGTAAGAATTTTTGGAGACGTTTAAGGGACTGAAAAGAGTAGAAGACCCTCTAACTAACATCAGCTATATGAACCTCACAAGAGAGGTTAGTATCTATATGGATGCCTAGGTTCTTAGCACTTTTTGAGTACAATATGGGAACTGAATCATATACTAGGCACTTGCGGAAGAGATTGGTGATCCAATAGGTTGAGCATGTATCTGCCACCAATAATGAGCGCTTGAGATTGTATTTTGTAATTTCGTTATTTGTAATTGAATTGTTTTATTTTGTTATTAATATAATATATCAAAATTATTAATAAAATAAAATGGTAAATTAGTGATCCTGCAATTTATTTGTTGTATCAAACTTGTTTATTTCAGGGCCATCACGACAGCCATTCTAGTTGGAATTTTTGTGTCAGGCGTGTTACAGGTGTTAGACGATATTATAACAATCTATCTTCACTCTTGAAACACGGATCAAAATTGTATTACACAAATTGAAGTACTTATTATTAAAGGTTTTATTAGGCATTGTTCTTAATTAATAATAATAGTTAATATTTTTTGTTTTCTATTGAAATATTTAAAAATATAATTTATATGTAAATAATAATGAATAAACGGAATAATAATAATTATTTATTTTTAAGTAAATTTACAAAATAATACATTGACAAACTTATTTTTATTTGTTTTATTTTATTACTAAGGCACACCAACAATTCGGGAAGCTGCGCGGTATCTTCTCGTCCAATATACCACAGTGTCTCAAGACGAAAGTCTATGACGAGTGCGTGTTGCCAGTGATGACATATGGCTCCGAAATGTGGTCGCTTACAATGGGCCTCATCAGAAGACTTAAAGTCACCCAAAGGGCAATGGAAAGGGCTATGCTCGGAGTGTCCTTGCGTGATCGAATCAGGAATGAGGATATCCGCAGGAGAACCAAGGTTACCGACATAGCACGAAGAATCGCCAAACTAAAGAATCTAAAGTACAGAACAATTATTAAAATATCAATTGAAGTATTACTATTTACAATTAAAATATATAAGTACAAAAAATTTACATTACAGACTAAACAATACAACTACAAATAAAACAATTAAATTAATATCCCAATAAAACAATTAAATTACGAATAGAATAATCAACTACTATTAGAATTATAATTTAATCTTTTGAGTGCGTAATTAGAGACACAATAGTACGACAATGACGCGTGAACGCCGGCGTTAATGCGGGGATCAACAGCTTAAACATAAAAAATAAAATAACTCACAATTTAAAACTATTTAATTACAATTCAAATATAAGATGTCAAGAGAGAGATAAACTTATAAATACTTAGTCGTACCTTGTTCTTCACTTCCAGACCACTACAGGACCAGACCTTGAAACCTATCCTCCTGCAGTGGGGTGTGAGGCAGGGACACGTCATTTCTCCGAAACTGTTCACGGGCGAAATTGAGGATGTCTTCAAGGCGAGTACATCACTCACCTTCGTTTTGTCGACGACATAGTAGTCATGGCTGAGACTACGGAAGAGCTCAGCACAATGCTCAATGACCTCAGTAGAGCTTCCGAAAGAGTAGGTCTGGACAAAACTAAAGTCATGATAAACAACCATGTAGCACCCACTCCTATCAAGATCGGAGACTCTATACTCGAAGTTGTGGACGTTTACGTCTACATCGGATCTAATTTCGAGAAAGAAGTCAACTGTCTAATCCGACTCGACTGGGCAGCGTTCGAGCCACAATGGCCTCATCTGAAGGCTTAAAGTCACCCAAAAAGCAATAGAAAGGGCTATGCTCGGAGTTTCCTTGCGTGATCGAATCAGAAATGAAGATATCTGCAGGAGAGCCAAGGGTGCCGACATAGCACGAAGAATCGCCAAACTTAAGTGGCAAGGGCTGGGCACATTGCTGGTAGAACAGATGGCCGTTGGGGCGAAAGTTTCTGGAGTGGCGACCAGGTACCGGAAGACGCAGTGTTGGAAGGTCTCCTAAAAGGTGGGCCGATGACCTGGTAAAGGTTGCGGGAATCCGATGGATGCGAGATGCACAGAACCGTTCATTGTGGCGACACTTGGGGAGGCCTATGTCCAACAGTGGACGTCTATCGGCTGATATGATGAACATGATGACCTTGTTCTAAAAAGGTTGACCTAATTACCTATATAAAATAGTTTAATTTACACATGTTTATAATACCCTAACCCTAACCTAAGAATGGTGTGTTGGTACTCCTATTAAAACTTGCCAGAGCTAGGTTAATACAAATCTGTGTTTCAGGCCAGATTAAGCGATCAGTTGATTTTTTGTCCACAATTAATAAATAAATAATTTAAGAATACTATGTTAGTTATAAAATACTTATACCAATACAATTACTTAGTCCTTAATTTTAGGTTTTGTAGTAGGTATCCTTGCCATGGTCTGTCACGCTCGAAAGATAACATTGCAAGAAATGTTTTGACTCTTAAGGACAATTAAAAGGCATTTATTCTGCAGTAATTACAAAATTGAAAACTTATTTAGACTGGTCATGTAAAAAAAACAAAGGTGACTTAGAGAATATACTATTATTTACTTTATAAGTAATTTTTTTAGGTTATTTCTATTTACTTATAGTGCTTACTCAATTATGTTTAATTTTGTGTTTAGGGTTCCGTACCTAAAAAGAAACCCATCACTTTGTTGTCCGTCCGTCTGACAGTCTGTCTGTTTGTCAAGACCCTTTATCTCAGGAACGCGTAGACGTATCGAGTTGAAATTAAAACTGTATGTATACTTAGGTTTGCATTCCCTTGAAGTTATGAAAAAATCAAACTTCTAAGTTAATGGAAAATAAAAGATTTTGCCGTTTATGTCGCAAAAAAGGTATATTTCGTCACTCAAGGGAACCAAAATTCTAGACTACTTCCTGTTGACCCAGAATCCAGAAATTTTGCATAAAGCAAGGCCTTACAGAAAATTTGTTGTAACGTAACAAAAAAAAAAAATGTTTTTGCGAGTTGGAACTTCGAAACTCCAATCAGGAATTGAACTCTTTACATAGGTAAGTTACTAAGGGCGCGAGTTCGAGTCGCACTTGCCCACTTTTTTTTATTTAACTAAGGTTAGTACTTAGCTAAGTATAAGATGAGAACTCGAGTCCTTGTGTTTGAATGTTGGTAATGACATTGCGTTACTTTTTGTTGTTTCTTAGTTCATTGTAATTTATTAATTTAGTACTTACTTTGGGTTGTAAGTAGGAAGAGGTCAAATACAGTCAATTCTATAACTATGTGTGTTATTTCATTTAATATTATAGTACTTCATTTCAGGAGAGGTGACCGCGTACCGGTAGGCTTCCACAACGTTGGCTGAGGACTTGGGGAGGGTTGTGTAAATAGGATGGATGCGAGACGTATAGGACTGGTCATTGTGACGACGCTTTGGGAAGACCTGTGTCCAGCAGTGGCCGTCTTTCGGTTAAAATGATGATGATGAATAGTTTATTTATTTCGTTATCAAGAGGTTTATAGAGGTGTTCCTTTAAATAAAGTAGATACCTGTAACAGAACACCTCATTCTTACATAGCTATGTACAAATATTGATAGATACAGGATAGCAAAAACAGGCTAGGCTATGGAACCTGTGATCGGCGGTAACCACCTTTCGCGCCGGGCCCTGGCGAGGAGGTATTGCTGGCGGCCGCACGCGTGAGGGAACGGGCTTCCTCACGCCCCAGCCGCTGGGACCCCGATCCCAATTTTCAGCCATCGTAGGCGTGGGCTTGCGGACGATTAGGAATGTGTACGAGTCCGGCCGTCCGGTAACCGTCCGGACCGAGCCCGAGCTATCGACGGCGCGTAGTGTTCCACGCGTGCCTCAAAGAGATGTCAGCAAAACCGTAGGGGCCCAACGGGTTATCCCCATAGAAGCGAGGAATGGGTAGCCCGCCGTCCGGCCGTCCGGTAACCGTCCAGACCGAGCCCGAGTCGTCGACGGCGCGTATTGTTCCACGCGCGCCTCAGGGAGATGTCAGTAAATCGTAGGGGCCCAGAAGGGTCGAAGCCTACTGGGGACACGGGTAGTGTGACCACAGGAGTGTGTTTTTAGTCAGTAAAAGTCTGACACTATCTCCCGCTCCGCTTAAGAGCGCGATTTGTCTTTAGATGGTTTTTCACCTAAAAAAAAAGGTACCATTGCATTGACCAAGTAATACCGCCTGCATCAATATCTTATTGACGAATTATTATATTAACGCCTAGCTCGTCCCATCAGGATTAAGGCAGGTTTGTACGAAGACAGCGTTGGCCGCCAGCTAGACTGACAGCCAAAGGTCAGCGCTAGCAAGAAGAGGTAACAAACAGACAGATACAGTTACTTTCACATTTATTTGTTATAACCTAAGGTACTACCTACACTTATTCAGCTCAATTCAGTTTATCCATGAAAATATCAGTTTTAAAATTAAAATATCCCTCAAATTAAATGTAGAGTTCGTTTAATAGTTTGAACTTTATAAGAATACTAGTTGATCCGGTAATTGTTGCTCTGTCATATAACTTATAGAAGAAAAAACATGGGGGTGGATCACTGATCTTATTTACCACATTGGACTGGCGGCCGTCAAAGTGCTTTTGTGCCCGTTTCGCCATTTTGGCTCTGTCGGCCATAGCGAGTGTCTGCGGTACTAAAACTAGTAGGTAATGTCGCGCCTGGTCGCGCCGCTTACAATATACACATGACCTCATTTTTCATAGGTTTTATATAATTCCTGAAGCAGGAATAACACAGAATTCGAACGGAATTCATTCAAAATACAAAAATACTTCAGAGTACTGTGCAAGTGTACACTTTAGGACAACATTCAAAATACAAAAATACTTCAGAGTACAAGTGTACACTTCTCCGTAGCCATTTGCATTATACGTCAAAATTAGTACCCTGGACGCTCGCGAGTGGCGCTTCAATAGGCACAAAAAATTTGCTGTCAAACATATGGAACAGCATGTCCAGTGGTAAATAGTAGAGGTCAGTGGGGTGGATGTAGGAGGGTAAAAAATAGCCTACAACCAGGGGCACCGACTCCGTGGATGCTCCGGGGCTCGAGCACCCATGAGGAATAAAAAGTGGGTGCCGAGCACCCCTGAGAATAGACATAAAGAAACATATCAATAATCACCTTTTAAGGATGAGCGTTTTTTCATTACCTGACGACCCGTTTAGCACAGTGGTTTAGAGCCCCGGTTGAGACACAAGGGTCGCGGATTCGATTCCCGCACCAACACATATGTTTGTTGATGAAACAGATATTTGTGTTGGGTCTGGGTGTTTGTGGTGCAATCGTTGTTCCTGATTTCCATAGTATAAGGGAAAAGCTTAGTTTGGAACCAGGACAATGTATGTGATGTTGTCTCAATTTATTATTTACTAGCTGTTGCCCGCGACTTCGTCCGCAAATAAGTAGCAAAGTAGTAGCGGTATTCGACCGACGTCCCCGTACACCAGACAAATTAGTTCTTCAATAGTGGGAACTACTTAGCTTAGAGTCTCTGGTAGGCGCACTTCAGAGCTCTCTTCTGGTAAGTTGCCTTCACCAAACTTTTAAAAGAACATCCAAGAATTCTTGAGTATATCCGCCCAACTGAGCTCGCATGTTAATGGTCAAGCGCAGTCTGTAAACTCGTGACCATAGATTCAATCGTTTCAACGAAGCATTCACCTCGTCAACCCTAATTTCTCGCGACACCACAGGCAAAGTTTGCCGAAAATCGCAGCTAAACAAAACAGTGACACCTCCCATCACATCTTGATTCCTGCGTATGTCCTGCAGGGTTCGGTTTACAGCCTTCACTACTTTTCTATTCGCCATAATACATTCATCCCATACGATTAAAGAGCAATCCTTGAGTACCCAACCTTTGTCACAGTTGCGTGATAGCCCACACACTGGCATTTCGTTGCTCTCTAAATCGATGGAAATGTTAAACATTACGTGCGCGTTTTTGCCCCCTGGAAGCAGTGTGGCAGTAATTCCAGAAGAGGCAGTCGCAATCACTATTTTGCCTTGTCATTATTTCTGCAAGGATGCCAGTGGTAATGAATGTTTTTCCTGTTCCACCTGGAGCATTAATGAAAAATATTTTACCCTGGCTGAGCCTAACGCGACGATGTTAAAAATGCAGGGACATTTTGTTCTGAGGTGAGTCGTGATCATTGACGATATCATCCCGATTTCCTCGACCTTGATATGCCAATGATTGCGGAGCCGGTAATCCATATTCGACCAGTCCAGTGGATTGCCACCGATGGAAATGACCACGTCTTGAAGTGAACCTAGACAACTATTCGAAATGCGTTCGTTGTTCTGTTCAATGTCACCCTCAGTAGTACACCTTAAAGCACGTAAAAAGTCTTCGGACAGACGATGGCGATAATTTACCCACAACCGACCTTTTTTTTTCGGTGGGATAATCATCCAATGACATTCCCCACTCTTGGGTGCGTGAGATAGTGTCAGACTTTTACTGATTAAAAACCCACCCCTGTTCCTTCTTTGCCTTCGTTCCAGGGCCCCGGGGTTCTCTTTCGCATCACATGGCCCCAGTAGGCTTCGACCCTGCTGGGCCCCTACGGTTTTGCTGACATCTCCTTGAGGCGCGCGTGGAACACTACGCGCCATCGACAACTTGGGCTCGGTCCGGACGGTTACCGCAAGGTCGGATGGCGAGCTACCCATTGCTCGCCGTCCGCAAGCCAGCGCCTACGGTGGCTGAAAATCGGGATCGGGACGGCGGCGGGGCGTGAAGGCCGTTCTCTCGCACGTGCGGCCGCCTCCTTTGCTAGCATTACTGCTTCGCAGAAGAAGGCGACCGCCTGCCACTCCTCCTCGCTCCAGACCATACCTTGTACCAAGGCCCGGCGCGAGAGATCACTGACACCGGTCGCCCCCACGGGGACACGGCAGAGCTCTGCCCAGGCGGGGCATACCTCTACCGTATGCTCCAACGTGTCCTCCGGGCGGTCCAGACAATGGTGGAACCCAGGCGTTTCTTCCGCACGAATCCGGTACAGGAAGCTCCCGAACTTACCATGTCCGGTGAGGACCTGCGTCATGTGGAAGGTAAGGACGCCATGTGGTCTTTCCAGCCACTCCTCAAAGAGGGGACTTACCGCCATAATTGTGGCGTGCCCAGCACTGGGTTGCGACAGTCGCTGTTGCCATTCCACCATGAGACCCACAACCTACCTGGGTTCGTGACTCCACAAAATACTCAAATAATGGCAAACAAATGTCGCAGTTGTCTGGGGCCATCGGTGATGCTGGCCTCCGTCACTGTCAGTGTCGTCCCAGTGTTGATCGTGATGACGTTGGGGCCCGTACAGTGTGAAGCAATCATCGCAAATAATGACACTATCCATTATTGGGATGAACGGTGTAAACCCTTCCCAATGCGCTGTCTTTAAAGTGATGATAGAAGTTCTGAAGTTAAATTTAAAAATAATAAGATGTAGTACTGCAAAAGAAATCAATGAAGTTTTTAATTCGCTCTGATATTAATACGAATTGATTAATTTCTAGAGATACAAATAATACGTATAAAAACTTACTTCACAGATGAATTGTATTTATTAATTTTATATACATTTAAATCTAATAATAACGTAATTAAAATTATATTCAAAATAAAAATAATAGCCCTAAAGTACTAAAAAAAAGCAATAAATAAATAAAAAATAAAAGAAAACAATCACAAAAACTGTGCGAAGTTCGAACTCGCAACATATCAAACGCGGATCCCTCACTATACTACTGCGCCACGGTCCTTGCAGAATCTAGTTCTAAATAGCCGTTCTTATTGTCTGCTTGACTCCTTGTACAAAATAGCGTGATGATTTTCATTTTTGACCTTAAATTCCTAACCAAATTTAAAAAAAAAGTGTATTTTTTATCTCCGGTTCCATTTTAATATGAGTTTTAATGGGTTTTTACTGAAATATTTGGAAAAATATCGAATAAAAATGTCGATGGCAATTTAAAAATACATAAAAAGCCATTTTATTATTGTTCTGGAAATATCATTCTATATTATGTACAAAAAAACACTAAAACAATCACAAAAATATTAACTGTATCTGAGGATCGAACTTAGAGCGATTGTCGTTCAATTGGAACATTTTGGAATATTGCTCACCCCCCATAGCAAAAAGCGTGATAATATGTAGCCTAACAGTTGACCCGGCCTATAAGGATTATGTATGCAAAATTTTAACAGGATTGGTTCAGTAGTTTTTGCGCCAACTAATACCAACGCCCCACCATTTTACTGTTTTATTATATGTATAGATTAACGATGCGGGCAACGGATGCCAGTTACTGATGCTGGTGTCCGTTATCAAAATGTCGATCAGTGTGCATTTCTCTTCTAACACTTCGTCACTTTTTCGAGTCATCAAATGAGCATGAGCACCCATGAGGTTTTTTAAAAGCCGGTGCCCCTGCCTACAACCTATTCTTAGACCTACCGAACACCTACTGAAAACTCGGTCTAACCGTTTCGGAGGAGTTCGATCACAAACACTGTGGACCCGAGATTTTATATTATATTAGATTTTATAATATAGGGTGACTGGCAATTAGTGTCACCTTATATATTAGATTTTATAAAATACTAGCTGTGGCCCGCGACTTCGTCTGCGTTAAGTTTGTAAAAACGTACAATCATTCTGAGCTTGCAATTAATTCTGAAAGCAACGCAATTATTTATTGTACTTTAACATAAAAAGGTTAAAAGTAAAAACGCAAATTACCTTCAGGAAACATGTTATGTACTCGTCCAGATCCAAATGTATGAATGTCAATGAATAGAAAGAGTATGTAAGGGTCGTAGCAGTTGGCATTTCTGCCTACCCCAAAAGAAAAGAAATTAGTTTATGTATGTTTCTGGTTTATGTTCTGGTGAAACAACATTGTATGATTTTAACCCCTCGCCACAGTGAGCACGTCACAATCGCAGCGGTAATGCCTGTCTTTGAAGAGTGTCTACAGAGGCGTCACGGCATCCTCTCTTTGTGCAGGACTCACCGGATGTGGGTGTTTTGGGAGGTATCTGTATCGAATTCAACGGGAAGAAACACTCGGGTATCACCATTGTGCGGATCGCCTGGAGAATACGATGGAGCATACGGTGGAAGTCGGTCCCGCTTGGTCGGAGCGCCAGCACCGCTGTGTCCTCATGGAGGCGATTGGTGGAGAAAATGTCAACCAGTAGCCTCCTTCAGTGAAGCACTACGATCGAAGAAGGTGGCTGAAACTATGAGGGACATTCTGACTCCTTAACTGTCGCTGCAAGTGATGCTCCGGGTGTTGAAAGCCGCAGGGCGATTACCAGCCATCGCAAACCGGGATTGCGGTGGTGCCGTCCGGCCGTCTCGTCAAAGCAATTCTGAATCGACGGCGCGTTGTATTCTACACCGGACTCAAAGAGATGTCAGCAAATGGATTGGGCCCTCTAGGGCCTATGTCTGCGAGATTGTTCGAAAGAGTTACCTCCCGTAAAATTTTCACCTCAATAATTTTTCACTGAAGAGTTTAAGCCGTTAGACAGCTTTGGTAGAGGTAAATGAAGGAACATAATTGGGACACCGACCTTCAGCTGAATAACGTGCACTGATAGTGCAAAGCCAAAAAGCCAGTGAATCCAAAAACTACCATCATCATCATCAACTATCTTCCTCCACAACAGTACTTATGAAGAATTTGCGAGAGCATGCTTGCATTGATTGTTGCAGCTTGCTCATTTTGGGCGTAAAAATTACTTGTTCATTTACCTACCTAGGATTTTTTGGTGTGTATTTAACTGACGTCCCCGTTGAATGAATTTCGGCGAAATCTTGAGCGCGTGTATCCCCGCCCAATCAAACTCGCATATTGATGGCCAAACCGAGAGGTCACTGTCACCGATTGCCTCTATGAGGACACGGCGGTTCACCCAAATGTGATAGACCTCCACCGCATGTTACACCGGGTCCTCCGGGCGATTCGCAAAATGGTAATATCAGGATACTTCCAACCGAATCCGGAACAGAAACCGCTCGAAACACCCTCAACAGTCCTGAGCTTGTGTATCCATAAAACAATGAAATTACGGTAAACAAATGTAGCAGCCGATTAGTGTTATCCCTGAGACTGGCCTCCCTCAGAGGGTTGTTCCAGTGTTGGTCACCACTCACTGCAAGGAGGTAACGTCCAGATGTCGACGTAAGGCTGCCAGGAATCTGAGATACATCAGTGATCAGGAACGTAAACCACTTTCGACCCCGTTTTATATGGAGCAGAAACTGCAAACAATAAATCACGCCATTATTAGGCCGCAAGGTGCCATCCCGGAGGACATAGTGGAGCATGCAGAGGTGTGTCGCGCAAGGGCGGATCACCGCCGTGTCCTCGTGGAGGTAATCGGCGTCAGTCACCTCTCGCGCCGGGGCCTGGTTTGGGGTATAGTCCGGAGCGAAGAGGAATGGTAGGCGGTCGCCTCCTTCTGCAAAGCCGCAATGCTAGCGAAGGAGGAGGCCGCACGCGTGAGGGAACGAACGTCCTCACGCCGAGCCGAGATTCCGACCCCGACGACCAGCCACGGTAGACGCAGGCTTGCAGACATCGAACAATGGGTAGCTAGCCCTCCGGCCGTCCGGTAATTAACCGAACCGAGCCCAGTCGTCAACAGCACGTAGTAGTGATCCACGCGCTCCTCAAAGAGATGTTTCAAAGCGTAACTGAAGGACACAAGTGTGGTTTTAGTCGGTAAAAGTTTGCCACGCCCTCTCGCTCCAACCAGAGAAGTCATTGGATGATTTCCACTCTTAAAAAAAGAAAAATAAAGTACCATCATTATCATTATCATTATCATGGACATAGGCCTCCCCAAGTGTCGCCATAATGACTGGTCCTGTGTGTCTCGCATCCATCGGATTCCCGCGACCCTCACCAGGTCATCGGTCTACCTGGGGGCCTTCCAACACAAGGTGCCATGCAACCCCTTCCGAAAATTTGGCCGTGTTATTTTAAAATCAATAATTAAATACATATACTTGTTTACTTTTATCGCCTTTTTTGGTTGGTATCCCTTGAATAATCATGGTCAATTATCTTGTTACAATCATGGGAAAAAAAAGCAGTAGGATTGTTAAAAATGCCTCCGTCTAACACCAGTTTAACCATAACTATTTTCCTCCAATTTTGAACAATAGAACTGTCTGCAAACGTGGGCGATGGTCATTCTTCCGCCATTCAGAAAATTACACAAAATACACAATGCCATCTATCAAATATAAAGTTCAACTGTCATTGTCATCATTATTTCTACTTTGAGTCTTTAGATGGCGTTGCGAGTATCTGAATTGCGTGTGGTGCCATATTTGACTAATTCGATTTTATTATGTGTTTTGATTAGTTTTTACAATATATTTAGAAGATATCGAATAGAAATGTCAATTTTATTTTGAAAAAATGGTAAAAGTTATTTTATTACAAAAAAGAAGATAAAATAATGACAAAAATTTTAACTGTGCCTCCTGCCGGAGGCTCTACGCTGTCATCGTACAGTCCATGGCCCTTTATGGGGCGCCGGTGTGGGCGCCGTCACTGCGAAAGCGACCGGCGGCCCAGCTGAACGCGTGCCAGAGGGTCATGGCCATACAGATGGTGCGGGGATACCGCACGGTTTCCCGCAAAGCGGCGAGCCTCCTTGCTGGCCAGCCACCATGGGACCTGGTGGCAACAGGCCTTGCACGCATGCACGATCTGCGCGTGGAGATGCAACGTCGGGGCGAAACTCCGCTGCCACGACAAGTCGCGGCATGGCGGACAGAGCTCCGGCGGGGTCTCATGGTGGAATGGCGACAGCGACTATCGCAACCCGGTGCTGGGCACGCCATAATTATGGCGGTAAGTCCCCTCTTTGAGGAGTGGCTGGAAAGGCAACACGGCGTCCTTACCTTCCGCATGACGCAGGTCCTCACCGGACATGGTAAGTTTGGGAGGTTCCTGCACCGGATTCGTGCGGAAGAAACGCCCGGGTGTCACCATTGTGTGGACCACCCGGAGGACACGGTGGAGCACACGGTGGAGGTGTGTCCCGCTTGGGCAGAGCAACGCCGTGTCCTCGTGGGGGCTATCGGTGGCGGCGATCTCTCGCACCGGGCCTTGGTACAGGCCATGGTCCGGAGCGAGGAGGAGTGGCAGGCGGTCGCCTCCTTCTGCGAAACAGTAATGCTAGCAAAGGAGGCGGCCGATCGCGTGAGGCAACGGTCCTCACGCCCCAATCGCCGCCGGGATTCCGATCCCGATTTCCGGCCATCGTAGGCGCGGGCTTGCGGACGGCGAGCAATGGGTGGCTCGCCTTCCGACCGTCCGGTAACCGTCCGGACCGAGCCCAAGTCGTCGACGGCGCGTGCTGTTCCACGCGCGCCTTAAGGAGATGTCAGCAACTGTAGGGGCCTAGCAGGGTCGAAGCCTACTGGGGCCAAGGGTCTGATTCTGAAAGGAAGACTCGGCCCTGGTACGAAAGGCAATGAAGGAACAGGGGTGGGTTTTTAGTCAGTAAAAGTCTGACACTATCACCCGCCCCGCCCAAGGGCGGGGGATGTCATAAGATGATTTTCCCACCGAAAAAAAAAAAAAAATAAAAAAAAAAAAAGCTGGGAATCGAACTCGCCGTGGTCGCCATTCCAGAACCTTTCGGCCCCAACGGCCATCTGTTCTGCGAGCAATGTGCCCTGCCCATTGCCACTTTAGTTTGGCGATTCTTCGTGCTATGTCGGCAACCTTGGTAAAATAATTTTACTGTTTTATTATATGTATAAAGATTTGATTTTACAATATATTACATTTAAACCGAATTTGAAAGAATTCGAAGATTTAGCCACCTGGATAGCTCTTTTGTTGACCTCGATAAAGTTGTGCAAGGTGCAGGTGGTTGTTTGTACTGAGCAGGAAAGGATGTGACGCATACACATATTTTGTAAAGCGCTCCACACTGGCACTGTCTTTGTGATGGGTCAACGATACCTCATTGGCCAGATTGTTTCTGCAGCGGCAAACCTGAGCTCGCAATCGGTTCAGAGGTTTCCAGATTGGCCACTGCAGTTCGTGTCCAGGTGGCAGATGTTCTACCGGAGAGATGAAGTTTGAAGGAGTGGAATATCTATTCCTCCACAGTTCGCGTATCTGGTCTGAAGCGCTATTTTCGAGGGGGTCGTAAGTCTTAGGCAACTTTTACGACTCTTCAAGAACGCAGGTATGAGTTGGTGCCCGTCGGAGAGGGTGACTGACATTAGTCACCCTCTCCTACGTTCCTGATTAAAAATCTAATAAAAACACAACAATTTAACATAGAACTGCACGCTCCATTACGACGTGCCGATAACATTAAGATTATGATTTAAGAGAGAGAGACCGTTTTCATAGTGGAATTATGAAGGCATTGAAACGTCACAGCAGGGCTGCTGGTGCAATGTGTTTAAATGGTATTAAAAAAAAACCGTTTCTTTTTTAATAATAAAAGCTGTTGGCTCCACATTAGAAAAAACTACTGCGTCGAGAATGCTTTTACGATCATGTAAACTCTATATACAAGACACCCAAACCTGGAACAAATATCTGTAGGTCTTTCAAATATTGGTTCCCTCTGGTTATCAATCGTGCGACATGCAGTGCAGCAGCCAATCGCTCTACCACCGCGCCAACCACACTAGTGCTTAAACGTAGGCGCTGTATTTCGGTAATGACGGCTCATTGGCGAAATACAGCGCCTACGTTTAAACCAGTTGTACTTAGTTTTGTACTGTATGCATTCACCAAGCTGCAGGCGCTCGACATGAGAACTGAAAATTAGATACGTCTATGTTCAAGCCTTATTTTGAATTATAACCACCTTATTATTTGTAATCATCTTCCTGCCCTTGTCCCGTGTTATTTGGGGTCGGCGCAACATGTTTTTTTCTTCCATTCTGCCCTGTCACTCGTCATGCTATCACTAACTTCCTTTTCTTTCATATCACTCTTCACACAATCCATTCATCTTTTCTTTGGCCTCCCTCTCCCTCTCCATCCATCCACATGTATGCTCATAACTCTTTTAGTAACATTTGTTTCATCCCTCCTCTTTACATGACCATACCAAGACAAACGATTCCTCTTCAACTTTTGCACCTTGGTATTTATATGGTAGCCTATTTACTGCCTCATTAGTCTTGTGGTTGCAAGTGCGACTACTGAGCGTGTGATCCTGGCTTCGATTTCCGGGTTGGGCAAAAAGTGCAATTGGGTTTTCTATTAGGAATTACTCTGAAGCTGCCTGGACTTTGGGAGTTGGTGGTGTGATACTCTGTGCCTCGGAAAACACGTAAAGCCGTTGATTCTGCGCCTGATCTCTCTCCGGTCGAGTCAGATTGCCGTCCCATTGAACTATGAGAGTAAAGGGACAACAGGTTTTTTTTTTCGGGTGAGAAAATCATCTAATGACATCCCCTGCTCTTGGGCGGGACGGGAAATAGTGTCAGTCTTTTACTGACTAAAAACCCACTCGTGTTCCTTCTTTAGCATTTTTCCAGGGCCCCGGGGATCTCTTTCGCATCACCCATGGCCCCAGTAGGCTTCGACCCTGCTGGGCCCCTACTGTTGCTGACATCTCCTAGAGGCGCGCGTGGAACACTACGCGCTGTCGACGACTTGGGTTCGGTCCGGACGGTTACCGGACGATAGGACGGCGAGTTAGCCATTGTTCGCCGTCCGCAAGCCCGCGCCTACGGTGGCCGGAAATCGGGATCGGAATCCTGGCGGCTGGGGCGCGAGGGCCATTACCTCGCACGTACACGTGCGGCCTCCTTCTTTGCTAGCATTACTGCTTCGCAGAAGGAGGCGACCGCTTGCCAAAGGAACAACAGGTGTACTCTCTACAGCTGTGTTTGCGAACACACTTCACGCGCACTAGAATATCTCCTGCGTACTTATTTGGCTAATCTCTGATAGGATTGGTAATTTTGTCGGAAGGATTTATCCTATGTTAGTTACTGGTCCTTTTATTCACTAGCAGGTAATGATTGATCGAAAGAGTTACAGTGGCCCTGGTATGCAAAGTATAAAGTACGCTACTGAAGGAACACGGGCGGGTTATATAGTTACTAAAAGTCTCCTATCCAGAGCGGGAGGAGGTATTTGTTGATTTCCTATCTCAAAGATGTTATTTCATAAATTAAATATTTAATGATTGTGTTTTTAAAAGGAAGCGATTCATTTTGTCATTTTCTCTGATCGTCATACACTCTAAGTGTGCGGGCATGAAACTTGCGACAGCCGAGCGATGGCGACAGCGACACGACGCGTTTAGGCAGCCATATCTGGCGTGGGACAATTTGTGACGCACGGATGCCCCCCAAGTTGAAGGGTAAAATCTACAAGTCCGTGATAAGACCTGTCATACTGTATGGATCAGAATGTTGGGCTGTGAAAAAGACGGATGAAAAAAGATTGTATGTAGCGGAGATGAGAATGTTGAGATGTATGTGTGGTGTGACGAGAATGGATAAAGTGAGAAATGAGTATATTAGAGGAAGTTTGAAAGTGGCGCCAGTGACTGTAAAGTTGAAAGGGAATCGTTTGTCTGTGTATGGTCATGTAAAGAGGAGAGATGAAACGCATGTTACTAAAAGAGTTATGAGTATACATGTGGATGGGTGGAGAGGGAGAGGGAGGCCAAAGAAAAGATGGATGGATTGTGTGAACAGTGATATGAAAGAAAAGGAAGTTAGTGATAGCATGACGTTTGACAGGATAGAATGGAAGAAAAAAACATGTTGTGCCGACCCCAAATAAGATGGGACAAGAGCAGGAAGATGATGATCTGGCGTGGGCACGAAACAAACTGGCGGGCAGTCGAGTCGCTCGGGCAGTGTTGTGAGAAACATGAGTTTACGTCAAAGAGAACTATTGGAGCCTAGTCTCCTAATGAGGGAATTATTATAACCTCGGGTTATTATATCCAGGTGTTCATCCAATAAATCAACGAAGACGCAATTTGGCAGAATTTTCTACGCTTTATTACGAGCTAAGGTGTCATTCAATGAAATTTTACAACTGTACAAGAATGGGTATATATATATTTGATTATATTTTCAATTCAATATCAATTTCCATTACTAAAATAATAATTCAATACAACACTGTATACCCGCACAAGCGACAAAACCAAATTAGTTTGTTCTGGTCGCTGCTGCGTCGCCGTCGCTCCACCGCCGCCCGTGCAACGCTTGATCGCCCCGCTTCGCCGTCGCCCGTTTTGTGTGCGTCGCTATAATATGCAATGCTTTTGTATACGTTGCCGTCGCCCCGCTGTCGCCATCGCTAGGCTGTCGCAAGTTTCGTGCCCGCACACTAGCTGCATCATACTATGTTAATTATTTAAATCCTTTGGTATTTAGACCAAAAATACGGTTGAATATTGTAGAAAAGTTGTGTGTTTGAAGTAGACAATTTCTGTTATGATTTAGGCGCTGATATTTTGTTTTTCATATCTTTTGATCGTTCCTCATACATTTGCAGATCGTTTATCCATAGGCGCTGCGAGTATAGTATTTTTTTCAGTTTCAATCTTTCTTTTTTTATGATTTTTTTTTATTGATATGTGAATTATCACAGAAAATAATCGAATATGTTATTAGCGCTATGTGTAATTTACATTACATTTCTGGGAAATTGTTATAATTACTCGTAACTCTAGCATAAAGCCCTACGCTAGCCAATTTAAAATCTAACCTAATGTGAAATTTAAAGAATCAAGGTACTTAGTACTTAACACTTATTCTCATTTAAAAATACATAGAATAGTTTTACTTTGTTTACATTGAATGTTATAGGTATAAACACGAAAAATATATTTTCTATAAACATTTGCTAAAAGTAAAACTGATTGCAGATAAAGGAAAACAAAATTTTTTTTAAAGTTTATTTTGGTAAATGAACAGCACATTACGTAACTACATACAATTTCTCATAAAAAAACACAAATGTACAGCCGCAGGCATTTGTGTAACGTATAATATGTGTGAGTAGAATGTTACGCAGACAAAATGCCACACATAATGTTACGCACTCATTATGCTACATACACAGAATACTACACTGTATGCAAAATGCTATACACACAAAAACCTTCGCTCTTGTAGCACGTCGCAACAAACGCTACGCCTAGACGCATCATTTGCCAATAAAAACTATAAAATAGTACCTAATAGTTATGATTTGTAGCAAACTTGGAACCGTTAGAATTGCTTCCTTGGTTAATTAAATTGATTTACGCAGCTCAAGAAATAAAAGTTCTAAGCGTGCTAAATGTCACTGCTCTAATGTTGTTTGTTTTTAGTTGTTGAATTTGTAATGAAAAAAAATTACTAAAGAAATGATTTAATGTGCGTGTGAGTGTTATATTGTTTGTGTTTAATGTCTTAAGTCTGTCATCATCATTATTGTCCATACCGAATACCTTTGAATACACTGAATACAACAAAACTAACTCAACCAATTTTCTAATTAAATAATATAAACATTTTCCTTATCCATTAAATAATTTAAAGATGACTCTACTGCAGTTTGACCCGCCTAACCGGTTCTTTCTTTACGAGTAACAAAAGGATGATGAGATATGTTTGGGGCTTAAAAGGGATGCTCCAAGGTGGGCAGACCGCCCGGGGCGAAACTCCACTGCAGCGATAAGTCGCGGTATGGCAGACAGAGTTCCGGCGGGATCTCATAGTGGAATGGCGACAGCGACTGTAGCAACCTACTACTGGGTACGCCATAATTTTGGCGGTAAGTCCCCTCTTTGAGGAGTAGCTGGAAAGACGTCATGGCGTCTGTACCTTCCGCATGACGCGGGTCCTCACCGGACATGGTAAGTTCGGGAGGTTCCTGCATCGGATTCGTGCGGAAGAAACGCCGAGGTGTCACCGTTGTGCGGACCGCCCGGAGGACACGGTAGAGCACACGGTAGAGGTGTGCCCCGCTTGCGCGGAGCACTGCCGTGTCCTCATGGGGGCGATCGGCGGCGGTGACCTCTCGCACCGGGCCCTGGTACAGGGCATGGTTCGGAGTGAGGGGGGACGGGCGGCGGTCGCCTCCTTCGGTAATATGAACGGACATCCTCACGCCCCAGCCGCCGAGGCCCCTAACTCGCCTATCAGCCACCGTAGGCGTGCGGACGATGAGCAATGGGTAGCTCACCGTCAGGCTGTCCGGTTATAGTCCGGACCAAGCTCGAGTCGGTGACTTAAAGAGATGTCAGCAAAACTGTAGGGGCCAAACAGAGCCAAAGCCTACTGGGGCCATGGGTCGACTTCTAAAAGGGAAACCCGTGGTCCTAGAACCCAAAGGACCTGTGAAAGAACATATTTTGGGGGCTGAGTCACCCGCGTCCGTAGGAGAATACCCATAGATAGGCCCTACACGTGGTCCCCGGGTGTTGCTAATCAGGTGACATTAACTGGTGGTAGGTTTCGACCGATGGCTTTTGACCACCCACTGGGCAAAGACGTACCGCCAAACGGCCTAGCCGTGTTCCGGTACGATGCCCAGTGTAGCCAATTTAGAGGAGTTGGGTCGAAGTGGCGGTTCTAATGTATGCAGACCAGCCGGACCCGCGCTGGTATTGACGTATCGGGAGACTAGTCGTGGAGAGGGTAGCGGGATCCGAGGCACGGTGCACCGCCTGGCCGACCGCAGTTAGTTGGGGGCCCAAGTAATGTGCTAGCCACACATGAAAGGCTGCCCCGCCAACTGACGAAAAATCCCGGAATGCACCATCGTGCTGGTTGGCGACCAGATGAGAGGGCCCGATGGTCATTTCCGGGGGGGCTCGGGCGTCCCCGCAGTCTCCAGACTAGTGCCCCAATGATGCTGTCCTGCCAGTGCGTGACGAAGGTTAGCAGCATGGGACTCCATTTCACTTCCTTCTCCTCACTAACCTACCTCACTCTTAATATGCCAAGGTTGAAAAAGAGAAAAGTTAAACAGCGGCTGCACTCCCTCTCACTTAAAGTGCACCTCAGCAATATTAGAGGTCTGCACTCAAATCTCGCAGCAGTCCATCATCACCTGGAGACTGAAAAACCTTCCCTCTTTTTCCTTTCGGAGACGCAGATAAGAAGTCCGTCAGACGTGTCGTACCTGTCTTACCCAGGGTTTACCCTGGAGCACAATTTTAAACCACACGCTGGTGTGTGTTTGTACGTCAGGGACGACATCTGCTATCGGCGTCTCCGTAACCTTGAAGATACCAGGTTCTCAACGCTTTGGGCTCTGGTGGACACAGGCATGGATAAAATTATCTATGCTTGTGTCTACCGTTCGCACAGTGGTGATCAGAAGACGACCAGGCTCACACAGTACCTTAGTGAGGCGGTGGATGCGGCTCAGCAGAGGTACCCTTCTGCACAACTGGTGTTACTGGGGGATTTTAATGCCCACCATCAAGAGTGGCTTTTCCCATACCGGTGCACAGACCATGCTGGTCGAGAGACGCGAAAGCTTGCGCTAGCGTTAAATCTCACCCAGCTGGTCCAGGGAGCTACGAGGGTGCCGGATGTTGATTCGCACACGGCCAACTGCTTGGACCTTCTGCTGACAACAGATCCAGACCGCTATTCAGTGTCGATATCATCACCGTTAGGTAGTTCCGACCACTGTCTGGTGAAATCTGTATCAGTCTGCTCTCCGCCCGATCCCTACCCTAGAGGCACCAGGCGGGTTTGGCGATATAGGTCAGCAGATTGGGATGGCATGAGATCTTTCTTCGCATGTTATCATTGGCAGCCTACTTGCTTTTCTTCGGATGATCCATCGTCGTACGCAGATGCTGTGACAGATGTGTTGCGGCGGGGGATGGAGTACTACATTCCATTTTCTGACGTAACAATGTCTGGCCAGGCTCGCCCTTGGTTTGGTGCGGAGTGTGATCGAGCTAACGCGCTTAAGCACACGGCATACCGAGCATGGGCCGACGCTCGTATGCATAAGGCGAATGACGTAAGTCAGAAGAAGAGAGCCTTCAACAGAGCTGCCAAGTCTTGCAATGGCGATTTGGTCCCTGGCTATGTCGGTTGAGTTGAACTTCTGCCGTCCCTCACTACCACCACTGCTGAAACCCGATGGGTCGCTGGCCCATACCACTGAGGAGAAAGCAAATTTGTTTGCCTCACTCTTCGCGGAATCTTCGCGTCTAGATTCTGGTGACGCGCGGCCCCTTGTTAATCCTGATGGTTGCGAGACGAGTATGATATTCGCATCCATCAGAAGGACGTCCGTAGGGTGCTGCGTAACCTTGACGTGAACAAGGCTAGCGGTCCAGACGGAATACCGGCAATTGTTCTAAGAACGTGTGTGCCTGAACTGTCTGCGATCCTGACACGCCTATTTAGGCTTTCATTTGAGGCTGGAAAAGTGCCGATTGCATGGAAGCAAGCTAACGTACAGCCCGTGTCCAAAAAGGGTAGTCGGGCTGACCCAGCTAACTACAGGCCAATCTCAGTAACGTCCATTCTCTGTAAGACTATGGTACGTGTACTCAACACTAAGCTCCTGGCATACCTAGAAGCTAATGACATCCTGAGTGACCGACAATACGGCTTTCGCCGAAATCGGTCAACTGGTGATCTTCTAGCGTATGCCATCCACATCCGAGTGGTCATCGATGGTTGCTCGTCCGGTCAAATGGCCATTAATGCCGGGGTCCCTCAGGGGTCAGTGCTCTCGGCAACATTGTTCTTGCTGCACATAAATGATCTGCTTAAGCCCGGTACCTTTGGCTATGCAAACGACAGCACTGTTGCTGAGAGTTACATATCTGGCGCGCAAGCTAGTGGGTCACAGATCCGGTCTCTGCAAGAGGCTATGGTCGAGCGCTTGAACTTGTCCTTGGAGGCAATCTCTGAATGGGGCGATGCCAATTTGGTCAAGTTCAATGCTGCTAAAACCCAGGCGTGTCTATTTTCCGCTAAAAGGAGCCAATTCAGCCCTGCTCCAACTTTCCGGGGCGTAACCGTGCCGATAACCGACCATCTTGATCTCCCTGGTGTTACGCTGACGCCAACACTCAACTTTGGGCCATACATCGAAGCAAAGGCTCTACTGGCAGCAAAAAAGCTGGGAATCCTCGCGAAGGTCAGACGGTACTTCACGCCGGAACTGCTGCTCAAACTTTATCAAGCGCAAGTTCGATCGTGTATGGAGTACTGCTCTCATCTTTGGGATGGATCTGCCCGATACCAGCTTGATGCACTTGAGGCAATTGAGAGGCGAGCCAGGAGGATCATTGGCAATGATGCACTCGTTGAGTCGAGGCTTCAAAGTCTTGAGCATCGACGCCAAGTTGCCGGCCTGTCGGTTTTCTACCGGTTGCATTTCGGGGAGTGTGCGTCGGAATTGCATGACCTAATTCTGCCTAGCCCGTTCCATCATCGGACCACCAGACGTACGGCAATGCGCCACCGGTACATGGTGGACATCCCACCTATACGCACAAAACGTTTTGGGAACACATTCATTGTGCGTACAGCTTAGGAGTGGAATGCCTTGCCGGAATCTGTGTTTTCTGATGGCTACAACCCGGGAATCTTTAGGTCAAGAGTGAATAGGTTACTTCTAGGTAAGCGCGCTCCATCGTCGACCGCATCGTCGCTTTCCATCAGGTGAGATAGTGGTCAAGCGCGAACCTATAAAGAATAAAAATAAAATATAAGTGGTTTCAGTCAGTAAAAGTTTGACATCTCCCGCTTTGTCCTAGAGCGGGAGAAGGAGAATTAGATTATATCCTACCTTAAAAAAAAATGTATATTCATCTTGGCATCTTATAGGTATTTAGGTGAAACATTTAAAAATAAACAATAAAAACTACAATAGATGTTTTGTATTCTAAATACATAATGTCAAGTCGTTCAAAAGAACCGGTTCAGATACCTAATTATGCTGATATTGCACCTTTTTTTTTTTAGGGTTCCGTTCCTCAAAACGAAAAACCTGTGTCCACTTTGTTTTCCGTCTGTCAGATTGTCTGTCAAGAACGTCAAGACCCTTTATCTCGGGAACTCGTGGAGGTATCGAGTTCAAATTAAAACCATATACTCAGGTCTGTGGCCCCTTGAAGCTGTGCAATGATCAAACTTCTGTCTGAGTTAACGAAATAAATAGATACGGCCGTTTATGTCGCAAAAAACGTGTATTTCGACACTCTCAAGGGAATCAAAATTCATAGGGTGTATCCCGTTAACCTAGAACCTAGAATCCTGAAATTTGGCGTGGAACAAGGTCTCATAGCACAAGTATAGGAAAAAATCTGAAAACTGTAAATTTGTAGTTACGCCACAAAAAATACCTTTTTTTTTGCGATTCGGAAAAAAATTCGTAACTCAATTCGGGAATTGAACTGTTTTCAGAGGTAAATTAATTGTACGGAACCCTCAGTGCGCGAGTCCGACTTGCAGTTGCCCGGTTTTTTGTGTTTGGATCGACCCATAATGATAAAATTATTTAACAACTACTAAAGTTTTTAGTCTCGAATCCCGTCCTAACCTCTGATTGTAATATCATTATTATTTTTAATAAACTCTCTCTTTTCTTCCTTGAAGTAGGATCCTGGTGATTTGTAATACAGGCATGTTATGCCTAACTCAGGTACCAGCTCCTCACAATAAGACAAATAATGTGTTAAAACCTCGAATAAGCTTATCACTGTGAGGAAAAATAAAGAATTTATTATTATTAAATAGGGGGGATGACCGATAACCTGGGGATGCGAGACGCACAGGACCGGTCGTTATGGCGACACTTATGGGAGGCCCAGGCCTATGTTCAACAGTGGACGTTTTTCGGCTGAAATGATGATGATGATGATGAGGGGGGATAATTATGTTTTTCCTCGTCTTCCATCGCGTGATGTCATTAGTTATTTTGTTTTAAAGATAGGAACAACCGTCGAGTAACTGCTTACTTAACATATTGAAACCCCTCAGTGCTTTGGACAGCACTTAAAGCTATCAGTCCTGCGTTTGTGCTCTCCGTAGTATTTCCGGATTGTCCTTCCTCCAGACGTTATGGCCTGGATAACATGACAACTTTTTTACAAGAAGTATTGAATTTTTTATCTGAGAAGAATATTAAATAGTATTTTAAAAAATGAACAGTATTTTATTTGTTTAATGTTTAAAATATATATAAGTCTAACGTCTCTCTCTAAGTCTAAAGTCCGAGAGCAGTGGTGGCCGAGTGGTAACGGCCCCGACTTACGAGTTGTAGCGCGGGTTCAAACCCAGCCAGGCGCATTACTTTGTGTAATTTATTTCATCACCACTGCTTTCAAAACGGTGAAGGAAAACATCGTGAGGAAACTGGCATGTCCTAGAATGTGACATTCACCAATCCGCACTGTGCCCGCGTTGAGTCCCAGCAGTGGGAACATTAAAAGTCTGATTATGCTTATGCTACGAGTATATATGCTAAGACTAACACTTACGAGTGTAACGATTAGAATTTTGATGCTGAAAACAGTATTTTCTATACTTTATTTTTGTTCAGTATAAAGTATAATGTAGTGAAAAACAGAATAATACTGTTTTTAACCGACTTCTAAAAAAGGAGGAGGTTCTCAATTCGGATGTTTGTATTTTTTTTTTTTTTTTTTATGTTTGTTCGCGGATAACTTCGTCGCTTGCCAACCGATTTGAAAAATTCTTTTTTTGTTGGAAAGGGTATACTTCCCAAATGGTCCCATAGTCACCAAATCGGGATCTGATGATGGAATCTTGGCGAAATCGAGGGAACTCCTCAAATATTATAGGCAATCATATAGTGATTTATGTATTTTCATCGAGAACTTAAGCATTTACAGTCAAAAAGTAACATTTGATGAAGTGGAACTGACGAAGAAGACCAGGAACTTCATAATAAAACAATGTAACCTAGCAGTGTTTGAGTTAAATGGAATTATCATGAGAAATAGGCACTCTGCTTATAAGTGTATCGCAACTAAAAAGTGTGAAATAAAAAACTTTTTACAAAAAAAAAAAACCGACTTCACTAAAAAACACTAAAAGGATCAAAATAACTTTAATTTCGGAAGTCGGTGTTAAATAAGATACAAATAATACCGAGAAACACCAACTTCCGAAATTAAAGTTATTTTGATCCTTTTAGTGTTTTTTAGTGAAGTCGGTTTTTTTTTTTTGTAAAAAGTTTTTTATTAACAGTATAGTTACAATATTATTACAATAGGAACACAGGGTGTTTGTATTTGGACACAAAGAAAACCCGCTCTTATCCCACTGCTTTTAGGCACGCAATATACTGTTTTCCGCACTAGTGCAGAAAAGTGCGCGTGCTGTCCCCCGCCACAATTTTATTACATTTATCGTATCAGACTGGGCGCGCGTCGACCTCCACGAGTCGCCGGTCAACCCCCGTTTATTAATTTCTTCGTAAGTGTATTGAAAAAAGTCGTTTGATACACGTGCAAATTTGTCACTGCAGCCTGTGTTATGGAGCCGAGGGCTTTTTTTTTTTTTTTTTTTAAATGTCTCGTGCTAATTCCGCCTCAGTCGCAATGACAATTCGGGATGATATTATTCAGCACTACCTAATGCTATAGAGAATGAATGCATGTTAGTGAATCAGATGTGTGAGAATACTTTGTGTCTTATATTTGAAAAGTTATTTTCCTGGATAGGTCATTGACTGACCAATGACCCATACATCGCAGATTTCGTTTTTAATTGTCGATGATAACTAAATTTGATCACTAAAAATAGAAGATTGAGTCTTCTATTAGAACCAACACTTTGGCAGATTCTTTAGGAAGATAACTAGATAAAGATCGCTTATCAAATCATTCATGTTTACTTGGGAAAAATGTTTTAGCTCTGTAGACGCCACTCTCCCGAAATCGTTGCAGCTACTCACTTTACCAAGGGTTTCCTCAAATGATGATTTATGAGTAGAACCAAATTAGGTACAGATACATCCTCTGAACGCGGTGAGTGTCTTCTGGCTGATTGTGAAGTTTGGTTAAATCATTTTTTATCGTTTACACTACGAAGATAAGCGCAAAGTTTCGTGAATGCATAAAAATATTTTAACGACTGTTCGTCAAAATATTTTTATGTATTCTCGAAACTCTTCAATTCTTCGTGCCAGCTTACTTCTAATTTTGTGTAAGTATTTGAGGAATTTTAACAAAATAAAATTGGGTTTTCTTTTGAGTGTAACCAATTTTAAAAGCACATAGTACATGTTGAGGAGTTTTCGAAATAAGCTCATGAGTGAAACATGTTTGACGATTTGGGAAATATGTTATAGAATATTATAATGCGTGAGAAACAGTGATATACAATGAAATACAGCTGAGTTCGAGTGTCCCTCGGTTTTTTCCTTTTTAATGGTACGTATTTATGCAATATTAATATTTTTAATACTTCTATAATGCTATCGTTATCTTCCCTTCAGCATATCTTTGCTCGCTGCTACTGGTCTGACAGGGTTTTTATTTTTCTATTTTATTCAAATGTACACAGTATTGGCATCATTAACATAAGTCGAAGTAGACATTTTACGCGTAGCTAGTGTGGCCGGCGTCTCCCCCCTGGCCACCATATGAGTTGGTGCCCACGTTGCCACCGTGGCCACCGTCACCCTTTCCGCTGCTCTTGCCACCGTGGCCGATGCTGAAGCTGCCGTCACCGAACTTGCCACCACCTAAATATCCAACGCCAATACTGCCTTCTGAGGCATTCGCTTTATACCTTGGATGATGCTTCTTTCTGCGTACTGAAACAGAAACGAATTCTTTATTAAATATCTGGTCTAACCAACTGTAGCTGAACTGAAGGCCTCCCACAGAGTGGACTGATGACCAGCCTTGCTATTCTGAAAAGTTTATTTGCGAAATCACTTCTGAATCCGCAGTGAAATCATGGTGAAATTAAAGTTTCGTATTCTGAAATAGAGTGAATTCGACACTGGCGCCACCGAGTGATGATCAAAGTGAGAGGAACTAAAACGGTTGAGTATTTTGACATTTATCTACAAATTTGTCTATAGGATTTGGTATTCTGAAATACAATTCGCTGAGTGTGACATTCGAGATGATTTGTGAAATGATTTTCGAAATGATTTACCATTTACAGAATAGCACGGCTGGTGAGAGTCGCGGGAATACGGTGGATGCGAGACGCACAGGACCGTTCGTTGTGCGACACTTGGGGGAGGCCTATGTCCAGCAGTGGACGTCCTTCGGCTGAAATGATGATGATGATGATGATGAGTGGACGTCCTTCAGTTGAAATGATGATGATGATGATGACATCGCGGCAGACCAAGGCGAAGGTGGAGAGATGAGCTATGACAATTACCGGAGGAACTGGCCCGCAATGGCCAAGGACAGACGTGTGTGGAAAAGGGAGAGGGAGGCCTTCGCCCAACAGATGGACATAATGGGCTAACTAACCTCTAGCCGGCGCAGCAATGACACACGAAATCACTGCTAAAATTAGAACAAGTGTCACCAAACGCACCATCTTGCTCACTATCAAATTATTTCGTACACTGAACGACGAACGTGTGTGAATGTAGCTTTTATATCCTAAACATTTTCATTCTTGTATACCTAATTATAAAAACTCGATACAAATATTCAAATTACTTAATAATGGCGACCAACGTGTTGGTAGGACCGGTTCAGACAAAACGCGAAAATTATTAAGGAAAAAACTTAAAAATATAAGAAATGCGACTCCGTCGCATTTCTTATATTAAATTTCTTCTGTAATTTGTCACCGGGATCTTAAAGTTTCCTGTAACTCAAATTCACTGATAAACTGTTTTGAATTGGTTGACGGTAGTACACCACACGTACTTTTTACTAGCAGCTGGCAGCGGTTTCGCTCGCCTGATAGTAGAAAATGATCCCAAGGGGATATCATCATCATCATTTCAACCGAGATACGTTCACTGTGCTCACTTCGTGCCACTGTTGGACATAGGCCTCCCCAAGTGTCGCCATAATTACCGGTCCTGTGCGTCTCGCATCCATCTGATTCCCGCGACCCTCACCAGGTCATCGGTCCACCTTGTGGGAGGCCTTCCAACTCTGCGTCTTCCGGTGCGTGGTCGCCACTCAGTTCACACAGTCGAGCAATGTGCGCTGCCCACTGCCACGATTGTACATACGTCTGCCCCCCTAGTCAAGTTACAACCGTTTCGTTTCGATTCTCTTTCGTCGATCGTCTCGAGTCGGCCACGCCTCCGATTCCTTTGTTCTGACCACGTGACTGAGCGTTGAGATGACGTGTGGTCCCTTGAAGTTGTGAAAAAATCAATATTCTGAGTTAACGAAAAAAAAGATACATACGCTTATGTCGCAAAAAACGTGTATTTCAACATTCTCAAAGGAATCAAAATTCATAGGGTACTTCCCGTTGACCTAGATTCCTCAAATTTGGCATGAAGCAAGGTCTCATAACACAAGTATAGGAAAAAGTCTGAAAATTGTAAATTTGTAGTTACGTCACAAAAAAATGATTTTTTAAGATTCGGAAAAATCTTCGTAACTCAATTCGGGAATTGAACTGTTTTCATAGGTAAGTTTGTACAGAACCCTCAGTGCGCGAGTCTGACTCACACTTACGCGGTTTTAATTTTTAGTGAAACAATGATAGGCCGGTGGGCCGACGGGCTACCCATTTCTCGTCGTCTGCACATACACAAAGACTGAAGTGAAGTGCTCACACTTCACTTCAGTCTTTATAATATTACTGTGATTCAGCGGTCAGTACTCCCAATTGACTAAAATTTACAATGAATTATCGAGGGAAAATAAAACAAAACTTCTGTTGAAAAGAATTGCTTGTTAGATGAAGGTAAAAAACGCTCCAGTACTATATTTTACGAGTATCTGGTGTGACCACCATCACCCCCAGGACCGCCGCCATAAGAGTTGGTGCCGTGGTTGCCCCCGTGACCAGCGTTTCCCTGGCCAGTGCTCTTGCCACCGCTGCCGATACTGAAGCTGCATTCACCAAAGTTGCCCCCCTCTATACTCCCAACTCCAATACTGTGGTCTGATGCTGTGGCTGTTCCTTTGGGTCTGGTTACGAGATCTAAAAGAGAAAAATGTTATTTATACAATTTGCATAAAATATAAACTGTAGATATCATTTTAGTTTCCAAAAGATTTAATTTTATGATTTTATTTCTCAGTGCCAATGAACAATAAAACAAAACTACTCGTATAAACACCAATTCCACGGAAAAATAAAATAAAAAATTACCAAATAACAATTCATAATATTAGGGGTTAGGTAAAGTATGAAATTGCCGTTTTTTAAAACGGGTTGCTTTGAAGTGTTTGTTTAGTGTGTTGTTTGTTGTGTGTTTGTGTGTGTTTGGTGTGTTTGTGTGATGTTTGTGTCTTTGGTTGTTGTATCTTTGAATTGACTTGGAATTATAAGTTCAAATAAACTTTATATTAAAAGTACGTTATTCTTTTTTCAAAATTAGGTATTTTATTTTATTTATTTTTTAAAACGGCTATTTCTTACTATAACTCCTATTATTATGTACTTTATTATGATAATTTATAGCTGACCTGAGTTTGTTTCGGTGTTTCTTCTCAGGGTAGTCAGATAGGAAACATCGGTCTCACCTAGTTTAAACTGACGAGTAAAAGTAGTATTTAAAACCAATTTGTAAAATAAATATCATTTATCATTAATAACCACTCAAATCCTATAGCTTCAAATTCATGCTTGCATTTTATTTGAAATCAATTTTTACTCATGACTTCATAGAGGACAAAAAATTATTAGATTTAGGTATATTATCTTATGCTCAGTTATTTCAAAACTGGTCAAGCTCAAAATCGTTAGAAAGTTTTGATTAAGTGAACTTTACGATATCGGAATATCTCCAATAAAGTTGGTTTATATTTGGGGACATTGATTACATGGCATCAAGACGAGGTTGATGCTTTCCTAAGTAATTAGCTAGAAGTGGCACAGAAGCGAGAATAACATAAATATGGGGGAGGAATTTGCCTTGAAGTGGAACAGTCAGGGTTGGGCAGTATTTGAATTACTTGTAATTAAAATACGTAATTGAAATACAAATACGTATTTGGTATTTGTATTTCAATTACTTCCTTAAAATGTAATTTGTAATTAGTATTTCAAATACTTGTGTCTTCAAAATACATTTTAGCATTAAAATACATTTAACCTTCAAGAAAGATTGTTTTCTTTAGCAGGTTTTATTCACTCTCCAACAAAAGGCTGTTTGTCTGTTTGTGAAACAAAAACATTTGACTTTGACTTTGAAGTACATTTAAACATCTAGTGTTCATGAAAGGAAACTCTGGTTTTACTGATTAAATAATCTTATTTTCCTCTACTTTGTACCCCATGCTGGTCTAGATTACTTATTTTGTAATATGTAATTAGTATTTTGTATTTCAATTAAAAATAGCTAAAATACTGTATTTTGTATTTTATATTTCAAATACCTTACTTATATATATTTTGTATTTTAATTACTTGCGATACTGTATTTTGTAATTTGTATTTCAATTGAAGCAAAGCATGTATTTTGCCCAGCCCTGGGAACAGTAGAGACTTACTATTTGGATAATAAATAACTTTGGGGACCATAAGTCATATAAGACTGTTAAAGGGTACCTGTAACACTTGGTGCAGCAAAAGCACAGGACACTACAGCTAGAACCAAGAGTACTGTCACGAGTCGCACCATTTCGCTCACTTTCGGATTGGTCAGTTAACTGAATACCGATCATTACTTTATGCACTTTTATATTCCATAAATATTCTTCTACAGCTATTTATAGAGCTTCAACATTTTTTTTTATATGTTTGACTTCACCGAAGGCTAGCAATGCGTGCTGGGCAACCGGTCCAGGAGTGAACAGCCTATGAGAAAAAAAGACAATGAAAACACAAGTGCATGAAACAGTATGGTCAAGATATTTCGTTATATGATAATGCTCTTGGTTTCCGTCATTTTAGCTAAAGCGACATTCAATAGTCTTATTATCAACATTAATATAAACATGTTTTATTTCGAATTGGAAGGATATTATATAAGAAGCTTTTAATACAGTTTTTAGTTAGTCTTGTTTTGTTTGTGTACAAGATGTCTCGCTTTGTTGCTCTTTTGTTAGTGTTAGCGTTATTTGCATCTACTTTTGCGGCTCCAGGTAAATATGTTGTACCATAAAAGTTAGGTAAATGTGGATCATATATTTTGAAATGTTCAGATATAGTTTCAGCTTTGTATTGTTTTGAAGTTGGTTTTATTAAGTAACTTTGAATTATATAATAGAACGACAAAATAATAGCGTAAACTGGTTTATCTGCTCTCATATCGTAACGTTCCAATACGGAATTTTATTGTGTATGAGAAAAAAAAATAAAGTGGGTATACATAACGACATAATTGAACAGTGGCTAAATGTTCATTTTAGATCATAAAATAACAAAAGTCATAAGGGATTGTATGGCAAAATAAACGAATGGTTACTCGTAATAAGTATTTAGTTCTTAGCAACAACGTTTTTTGTTTTGTAAAAATCAACGTTACACCAAGATTATTCTTAAATGATTTTCCCACCCAATAAAAAAAACTCCATCCTCCATTTTTCTCACTCAAACATATATACTACTTACTTCTCTCTCTTTTATCCGCTGCGTTCCTGCGTTCATGCTTTAATAGATTACATTAATTTTATTCCACATTCATTTTAAAATTCATTTCAAAGTTTTCGTTATTTTTTGTGTTTTTTAGGGTTCCGTACCTCAAAAGGAAAAAACGGAACCATTATAGGATCACATTGTTGTCCGTCTGTCTGTCTGTCAAGACCTATTTATATTTATTTATTTATTTATATTATATTTATCTCGGAAACGCGTGGAGGTTTCGAGTTGAAATTAAAACCATATACTGAAGTCTGCGGTCAAACAACAAAAAAATCAAACTTCTAAATTAACGAAAAAAAAGATACGGTCGTTTATGTCGCAAAGAACGTATGTTTTGATACTCTTAACTTGAAATTTTGCATAAAGCAAGGTCTTACAGCACAGATATAGGAATAAATCTGAAAACAGTACATTTGTTGTTACGTACATAAAAAAAAATGATCCGTCGTGTTCCGGTGTGATGTCTGGTGAAGCCGTATGGTGAAGGATGGGCCTGAGCAGTTGTGTCGCGTAGTATGTCGGGTATGATGTTGACCAAATTACAACAGCCTATATTATGAATACCCTGATGCGTGCGACTTACTTGCGGAGTGGTGTCAATTATTTGTTCACTTATTTGTCACTGTAGCTCGATCCACCTTTCGTATTCGATCCCTTGGAGAGGAGGGGGGGGGGGGTGGTTCGGGAATCCTCGCAGTCTCCTGATCAACACCCAGTGGCGCAGGTTTAAAGAGACTGGCAAGCCTCACTTGTTTTTCTTGACGGAGACCCAGATTAGATGTCCGTCAGATGTGGCGTACCTCAACTACCCGTAAGCCGACTTCATTGGAGCACCATTTCCTGCAGCTTGCTGGGGTCTGTGTGTACGTCCGCAATGACATCTGCTGCCAGCGTCTCCTTGAGAACCCTAATTTCTCATCTTTGTGGCTGTTGGTGGACACTGGTATGGACGAAATTGTCTATACCTGTCTACCGATCGCAAAGCGGTGAACAGGAGACGACTCGTCTGTTTAGCTACTTTAGTGAAGCCGCCGATAAGGCTCTGCATTGGCACCCTGATGCGCAGCTCGTCGCTCTGGGGGACTTTAGCACCATCCATCCACCAAGACTGGCTTTTCCCGTACCAAAGTAATGAGCACGCTGGGAGAGAAACGTGAAACTTTGCGGTAGTTGGTCATACTGTCAATTGTCTGGACTGGATCTTCTGCTGACCAACGATCCGGACGGATGTATTGTAAAAGTTTCCTCATCACAAGGAATTACAGATCACTATCTGGTGAAGTCCTTATCGTTCTTCTCCCCACCTAACTGCTACACACATGGTGAACGGTGAATAGTAGTAAACGTTACAAGTCAGCAGATTGGGATGAGATGTGGCATTTCGTTGCGTCTTACCCTTGTCAGCAGGTTTGCTTCTCTTCTGAAAATTCGATGAATATCGATATATTAATCGAATTTTCAGAAGAGAAGCAAAAAGAAGAAGAAGAAGAGGAAGAGGATAAGAATGAGGAAGCGATTGCTGTCTCCATAGACGTTTCGAAGGCCTTCGACAGGTTATCGCACGCTAGCCTTTTGAGTAAGCTTCCAGCGTATGGCATTTCCCCTGGTCTGACTAGTTTGGTAAAAGATTTCCTGAGTGAACGGCCTCTTCGAGTTGTTGTCGACAGATGTTCATCGTAGGAGATGTCACTAGATGATTTCTCACATAAAAAAAAAATGTCGGGTTGTCTGATGGTAGAAATGAGATGGCAGAATTAAGTCTCTACAATTGTCTCCCTGCTACATATCAACGATTTGTTGATGCTCGGTATATATGGATATGCAGATGACAGCACAGTTGTAGAGAGATACTTGCCGAGTGCTTGGGCTTGTAAGGAAATAATCTAGTCCGAAAGAGAGGCTATGGTAGAGCGTACAAATATCTCACTTCAGGCAGTCTCTAAATGGAGCGAAGCAAATCTTTGTAGTGGGTCTGTTCACCACCAAAAGGAGCCCGTTCACCCTGGCTCCTGCTTTTCAGAATGTATTCTTTTAGTGTACCGACCAACCGCCTTCAGCTTTTGGGAGTTTAATATTTTTCCTCAAACTGAAACTTTGGCTAGTACCTTGAGACCAAAGCCATGGCAGCTGTTAAAAAATTTGGTGGACTTGCAAAGGTATGGCGGTAATTCACACTGGGATAGCTTCTAATGTATACAAAGCACAGGTCCGATCGTGTATGGAGTACTGCAGCCACATTTGGACTGGTGCTGTAAAATGTCATCTAGCGGCTTTAGACTCTGTGGAGAGGCGTGCGAAGAGGCTCATTGGTGATTCAGATTTGGTTAACACCAATGTACAAAGACTGGAGCATGGGTGTAGGGTAGCCAGCCTTTCGGCATTCTATTGGTTGCATTTTGTAGAGTGTGTGCGAGAATGACATGACTTGATTCCACCATCCCCTTTCTGCCATCGAGTAACCCGACGGTGACCCGGTAACCCGGTGAGTGTCCACCCTTACATTGCTGACACCTCTGAGGTCCGAAGTAAGCATTTCGCCTCGTCGTTTATACTGCGTACATCGAAAGACATTTGCCTGCTGCGGTCTTCCCATCCGATTACAATATTTGTACACAGCCTCTCTTTCGAACTGGATTAACTCCTTACTAGCCCGAATACTTGGCAGGTATCTCTCTACAACTATGCTGTCCTGAAGAACTCCGGTATTAGTCGTTATGGGCTCCGATGAGCATCCGTCCATAACAACTCAGAGAGACCTTTCACTCTGGAAGTCTTTCACCCAGGAGATATGCCGTAGCAACATCCATAATAGCCTGAATGTTATCCGTAGATGTACCTACTTAAATAAAAGCTCATGCCTCCTCTGAAATTTAGAGCCAATAAATGACGATAATATAACCATCTGAATATTGTTGCTTTCAGTTTACCACCATGGGGAGGATGACGACGAAAATAGCGAGGAAAGTGAAGAAAGTGTAGAAGATGATGAAGGTGAAGAAGAATATAGTGATGAGGTTTACGGCGATGCAAAGGCTGATCATGGCAGCATTGGGGTTGCAGTCGTAGGCGGGGGTAAATTTGGGGATGGCAGCTTTAGTATCGGTCACGCCGGCGAGAGCGGTGGTGATGGCGACGGTGGACACGGTGGCAACCAAGGCACCAACTCTTATAGTGGTCAGGGAGGAGACAGTGGCCACACCAGTTATGGAGGATAATGCTCAAAACACACAGTAGGTTAGGACAGAGTGGGAGTGTGTTTCTAAAGGTTCCAATGAAAATCAGACAATCACCTATAGGTCTATAAGTTCATAATATTTTGAATATGAATGAGACCGAGATTTTTATGCCCTTTTATTAAAATGTGTTAGTAACACTCCTGACTTGTCGCGTATTGTTGATGTAAGCAGTTTAACCAAAAAAATATAGATAACTTTTAACCTCTTAGAATTCGTGTATGTTTTGCACAATTAAATTAACAATAGACAGTTCATGATGCTCTGTTGTTTCAATTGACTTATTTCCTAGTTTACGAGTTTCTTAGCCCAGGATATTCTAGTTCAGGCACGTGAAACACAGAATTAAGATTTGTATTAATTTATCCTGTAAAAAGTTTAAAATAAATATTTATAAATATTATCATTATGTTTCATTTATTTACATGAAAAGGTGAATAATAGCAAAAAACATGTGTGATGAATAATTAATAGTTATGTCAACTTAGTCTTAATAAACTAGTGCGCCTGACCATCAACGATTGCATTACTGCTTACCATCAGGTGGGATCGCAGTCAAGCACTAGTTTATATCAATGAATAAAAAAACATAGAAATGCGTAGCACCTAAATTAAATAAAAATTAAATACCATCTAAATTTAAATTTCCTTTATTTCAAAAGTAGGGTGGGGTTGACCACCAAGGCAGCCACAACGGCCCGTAGTGACTGTAACAAGTAGGAGATATAATAAACAAATTATTTTAACGAGTCATTGAAAATACGAACAATGGAAGAGGATAATTGACATGTGGATTAACGGGTACATTAATTTATTATAATAGCTGACTAACCGGAAGAATGAGCAAAGGAAAAACGTGATTTGGAAAATTTGGTTGTATCTAAAAAACTAGGTTTGGTAAAACCTATATTCTAGTTTTTTACATATGAATAGATAGATAGCGTGCAGTTTCACAAGTTTTGTGAATAAAGGTCACTCACAAAAGCAAAATAATAGTATTTTAATATGTTTTATATTAAAGTATTCTTACTCATATTTATTTCTGAATCTCCGTTTTTTAACGTGGCCATGTTTAGTCGTGAAGGCTCTTCCTTTGAACTTGGAGCTGGATATGATCCCCGAACCAATGCTGCCTCCAACTGAGAGAGCGAATCCAATGTTGTTGTCGCCTAAAATTATGAAACGACGATCCCTCTCTGCAAACAAATCGTATTAAGACAATATTATAGCATCAAAAAGTCCGGATCCTAACATTGCTGAGGGATTGTTCGAAAGAGTGACTGAGGCTCTGGAACCCAAAGAGCAACTGAAAAAACACATGTTTTTGTCGGTAAAAGTCTGACACTACCTCCGCCCCAAAGCCGAAGGAGTTGATGATTTCCTACCTCAAAAAAATAAAAAGATCCCAGCTGTTTTCTTATCAAATTGGCAACGAGGTAATCATGTTAGCAATGTGTCTAAAGCTTTTGGCTCTGCTGAAGATAAAATATAAATAATGTTCCCAGACAACAAAGATTTTCATTTTGAGCCAGATACATTTTCAAAATAACTGTAACCAAAAGTAAATAATAAGGTTTACCCGCTGGATTGCAATAAATATGACTGCGTGCAATTAAGGTTGAAATCAATATCAAAGTATATCTGGTAAAAAACTCCATATCCTCAAGAAATGTCCAGTGAGATATAGGTCCATCATGAGACCGACGGTTTATATAAGGTATTTCTATTATACATTATCCCTTCCCTTCCAGTTCGGACATGACAAGTAACAATACCATCACTAATGAAAAATTTAAGAGTTAACCTTAGGTTCTTTTTATATGAATGCATCATCTGACTTGTACTTATACCTGTCCAAAATATGATAACGATCAAATAAAAAAGTTTTGTATTTATACACCATAATATTGACGGTCTAATGATACGTTCGTTACCATATTGATTGATTGCCCAAACCGCTGTGGTTTACTGCATCGTCATAGTTTAACTTGCACGTCCGCATGATCTCTGGGGTAAATACATATTATTTTGGAGATAAAGCGGACTAAGTTGAAGGCCCGCAACATGTGGCTGGAGAATCTGAACAGAGAACTGAGACCCGTGGGGAGGCCCCTACCAGGTAGAGCAGGTCCATCCCTGGGCTCCCCCGCTGATGCAGTATCCAGCCCCAGTTTATGGAGGGTGTGGTGAGTGGTCTATTCTCTGTGCGAGGAGAATATCCTCCCCCGCTCATGGATCCGCCACTTGCGGTGCCCGACGCGGACCACGACGGCGACGACGATGACAATGCTCCGATCATACGCGTGCGAGCCCTCATGACCCAGCCGGGCAAGGTCGTCTCGGCGGTGTCTTTAGACATCTCCAACGCTTTCAATACCCTACCCTGGAGTTAAATTAAGGGGGCAGTGAGGTATGATTTAGTTTCTCCCCACCGTAGACAGCCTTTCGTTAAAACTTTCTTTCGTTTGTGTAGCTGTTGCAGCCAACTAGCTTAATTCGTCAATCAGTTAACAGATTAGCTTAATAAACTAAACGGTATCGATCGAAGCCAGCGGAATGATATCCATATATCGCTAACTTGAATCCTCTTTCTTTTTTGAATTTGGTTAAACAAAGAAAAACTTTTTGGCGTGACTTACCTGAAGGCTGTTAACCTCTCGGTTACTGAGATATGTTTAGAAACAAATTAGTGAGCGACCAGGTAACAGTGCTATAAGTCATCTCTGGCAACACAGACTTTCAATTTGAGACACTTTAGTACGTGAGACAAGAAGATACGGCCCAGCTTCATTGAAACTATCCATTGGAATTGGATTTAACTATTTTCGTCTTTTTCGAAGGTGAACCTACCTAACTGGATAGTTTGTCCTAGGTCGTATGTTAAACTATTTGTGTGTGTATATGTCACCGTAAAATTGTAAATACCGGTATATTATAATCTATCTCGCGAGATTGATAAACTATCGAAAGATTGTGAACCTTATCAAATAGCTCACGAGATTGTAATTATATCGAAGTGCGACTGTTAAATCATAATCTATCGCGCGTTAAATTGTCAACTGTCCGAAGACTGTCCCTGATTGAAGAGAAGAGTTTCTGCACCTACGACAATCTGTTTTAAAGTAATTAGTATACTTACACTTAATACAATATAAATATGGACAAAAATATGTGAAAAACATGGAAGTTGTTCAATTAGAAACCAATTTCGAGAACTAACCGGTTCGGTCACTTTTTAACAACAAAAAAAAAACTAACTAGTGTAACATTTTTGTAACCTTTGTATTTAGATATTATTTTTATATTTTTATGCAATATTTATTATTGTCATGAATGGCGGTGACTGGTTTTTGTGAAAATTGCCAATGGATTTTTCCACAACGAATTTTTAAGCATTATCCTGCATTATGATATGTGTCTGTATGTCTCCTGTTTATGGCATTTACCTCACATGGGCTCATGTCAAATGCGTGATGGTTTAACAGAGTTATGGTAGACCTGGAACGCAAAGACTAACTGAAGGAACATGGATAGGTTCTAGTCAATAAAAGTCTGAAACTCAGTCTGCAGATAGAGCGAGAGAAGTTATGTGATTTCACACTATTTTTTTTTAAATTAAGCTCATGTCATTGACAAAGCACGAAGAAGTTAGCACGAAGAATCACCAAACTTAAGTGGCAAAGGCTGCTTGCAGAACAGATGGCCGTTGGGGCCGAAAGGTTCTGGAGTGGCGACCGCGTACCGGAAGACGCAGTCTAACAAAGGCCACCTACAAGGAGGACCGATGTCCTGGTGAAGGTTGCGGGAATCCGATGGATGCGAGACGCACAGGACCGTTCATTGTGGCGACATTTGGGGGTGGCCTATGTCCAGCAGTGGACGTCTATCGGCTGAAATGATGATGATGATGATGATGATGTCATTGACATGATTGTAGGTGAACCTTACATCATTGGAAAGAGGTTTTTGAGTTCTTAGCTTCATGGCGTTGATTTACTGATTAAGAAACTGTTATCTAAATGTTTGTCTGTTATTAGATGTGATTTTTATTTGTGTTCGTCAAGAGAGAGTGGGAGCGGACGCGGTGGTGGGTGAGGTTGGGTGGCCACAGTACATCGCGATTTGTTGTAGCGGGCAGTTGTTTTTTCAGTGGATAAATATTTCTGGTTGGGTGTAATTTATCTATATTATGTATGTATTATTAATAAATGTTTAATTACAGACTGTGTGTTTCCCAAGTTCTTAAAAAAAGCTGTTGTTGTCCCGGTTTATAAATCAGGGATTAAAGATCAATTGACTAATTTATATAAATTAGTCACTTGATTTTCCTCACTGCCTTCTATATCTAAAATACTAGAAAAAATTATAAACAACAGGCTTTATAAATATTTGGAGGATAAATCTATTCTATCTAAGCAGCAGTTTGGATTTAGACCTGAAATGTCTACAGATGGTACCGTACACCATCTAACCGACTATCTAGCACAAGAACTTGATAAAGGTACCACACAGTAAGTATCTTCCTGGAAATCACCAAAGCTTATGATACGGTTTCTATTTCCATCTTATTGCGTAAGCATAAAGCCATAGGCATCACGGAAACCCAGCTGAAACTATTTAAGAATTATTTAGAAGAACGTACGCAATGTTTAAAGATTGGTAATGTTATCAGCAATGATGAACAAAGCACAGCTTTCGGAATTCTCTAAGGAAGTATTTTAAGGCCTTAACTATTTTGAATTTACATAAACGATCTCTGTAATCTAAAGGAGACGTTCAAAAAATGTATGGAGCTTGGGCTAAAAATAATAAAAAAATTGAACAGCAATCTGACTTATACAGGCTGAAAGAGCGTAATTATCTTGATTTTTTTGAGCTTTAAATAATATTTTTCAGTCCTCCATTTTCTTTTAAGTTAAGTGGAAAAGATATAAGCTTGTATCACTATAAATCATTTTATATGGTTAGCAACTCTGTGATAATTGACGAGACAGTATAACTTTGTATCAGTGTGTGTGTATCTCAATGACGTAAAGTGTATCTGTGTGTGTTTATTTCAACGTCAAACGTCAAGTTGACAAATTTTCAATCTGACATTTACGGATTTGATCTTCTTTCGACACGTTTTGATATTGCATTAACATGATAATACTTATGTTTTGTCTTTATTTCATAAAACGGCACTTAAAATCATAATAAAAACTTAAGGTTTTTATTAGATACGGCAATTTTAGCTACATTTTGAATAATTCTATTGCGTAGAAACGAATAATCAAAAAAGGTGCGTTTTGTTTTTACTAAAACATTTTTCAGCTTTTTACAAAAACGGAGGACTGAAAAATTCATATTTAATCATGATTGAGTAGCGCAATAAATAAGCTTTCTTTTAAGGTATAACACATTGGTGTTCAAATTTCTTCGGAATAATAGCCCATTTTTGACCTCTCCTTTAGATCCGGCCATATCGTTTGTTATGCTGACGACACTGCTCTTATGTTTTCAGCTGACTCAGAAGAAAATGTCTACAAGTTTACGCAACACGGATTCAATGTTATTAATAAATGACTTCAAAATAATAACTGGCACCTCAACATTGGATGCTCACAACTGCACATCTAGTACAAATAACCAATGTGTTTGTCCCAATATTAAAATTTCAAACACAGTAAAGTACCTTGGAATTATAATCGATGAAACGCTTTCGTTTAAAAATCTGTTAAAAGCTGTAAATAATAGAATTCGTAAATTGATATTTGTTTTTAAAAAGATACACTACATTGCAGACCCCAAAATAGTTAGACAAGTCTATTTTACTCTATTTCAATCATTAGTAACTTACTGTATTACCATATGGGGTGGTGCGGGTAAAACATAGTTAGTACTATCGAGAGAGCCCAGAGGGCAATTCTTAAAGTGTCTACTTTTCGCCCATTCCTTTTTCCCACTAACCTCATATACAAAGAATGTGAAGTACTAACAGACCGACAGTTATTTATAATGGGTATTGTATTAAAACAGCACGCAGATCTAACACATAGCACGGAGTTTACTAACAAAAGACGGAAAGATCTAGTCTGTCCTCAAAATCATACCAATTATGCTTTCACATCAAAATTTTACCTGTTTCTCGGTATAGATTGAACGCGAAAACAAACATTTTATTAACCGACTTCAAAAAGGAGGAGGTTATATGTTCGGTTGAATGTATGTTTTTTTTTTATGCATGTTCACCGATTTCTCGGTCAATTGTGGACCGATTTTGAAAAAAAAATTTTTGATTGGAAGGTTATACTTCCGAGTTGGTCCCATAGAAATATTGTTATGAACTTCGAAGATATGGAACAGAACTCCTCATAGGATCACGGCAGAACCGTACGCCGTAACAAGTAAAATTGCTTTGTTTATACGTGTAGTCGATGACTAACTGAAAGTAAAGGGGGAATATATCGAACTGATCTGATGATGAAGGCTGAAGTTAGGCACCGGAACTCTGTAATAAATAAATGTAATCTAACCGTGTTTGGGATTATTAGAATTGTCATGAGATGCACTCTGGCTATAAGGTATTTAAGTTTGGCTGAGGGGTACTTTTTAGTGGTGGTATCATAACTAAAAAGAGTAAAATAAAAAACTTTTTACAAAAATAAATAAAACCGACTTCAAAGTAAAAAAAAACCACTGAAAAGTGCAAAATAACTTTAATTTCGAAAGTCGGTGTTAAATAACGAAGAGACAAAACTATTATAGAAACACCGACTTCCGAAATTAAAGTTATTTTGCACTTTTCAGTGTTTTTTTTTACTTTGAAGTCGGTTGTATTTTTTTTTTGTAAAAAGTTTTTTTAGCTTTAATCAAGTTAACTGTAAGAGAATTCTTAAGGAGGATTTTCAAAGAATGTTCTACGATGATACAGAGAATTTACTGATTGTACTAAAGTGAATGTTTTTATACAATTTTTGACCTAGTTAAGTTCTCTGTTCTGTTTTAAATAAATATAAATAATATTATTATTATGTTTAGAAATATATAAGTATGATCATCAGTTGTCTAGTACTAAGCACAAGCTCTGTTTGGAATTGTTCTCATAGGATGTTATTTTTTACCTGTGCTTAGTTTTATTTAAAAAGTGAGTTAATTACTTTTTTATATCATAAATGTAATTGGAGTTCATTAGGATGACAACACTGGGGTAAATATCTCCACCAGAATCATGTACTGGATCCATAGTACACGATTGTACATCGATGTCTGAGACACGGTGCTTATGTTGAAGACTATATCATTTTTTACAAATTGCAATTTTTGAGTTAGGTCACGTTCATTCTAAAGGGGCTTATGTTTGCAATTAACAATATTACGGAGTTGAATAGGAGTAATCTGTTTCCAATAGCAAAGTTCAATAACCTAGCATAATATTGCTAGTAGTGTAGTATCTTCATCATCATGAATGATTGAATCTAGGATGGTGGAAAATAAAAAATACATACAATAGAAATAAGTGAGAGATTTTCGCGGGGTTTTTTGAATGAAGTTCAGTGGCTGTTTTAATTATTCGCAAATGCAAGAACTACACTAGACCAACGCACACGTGGACCATACCTGATTTGTACGTAGCGGCGCGTTCGTGGCGTCCGTGGCGTGGATCTAATGTAGCTCTGCAAGTCTAGTTACCATGTAAAATGTATGGAGACCGACGCGCCCAGATCGGCGTACGTGGCCCACGTGTGCGCAATTTACCTTTAGTGTATTGTGATGTAAAATTGATGTAGTTTTGTATTTCAAGTGTCTACACAACTGGACAATATGTAATATTATTGAAACAGGCGTGATCTCAGCAATAAAGCAGAGAATTTTCTTAGATTATTGATTATTAGTCACTGAGGTCAGTGAAGCTGTTGAGAATGCTGACTCGATACATAAAAGAGCTGCCAAATACTGCAAAAAATATTAGAATGTGTTACATCCACATTCTGAAGTGAACCGTGTGAAGCCAAAACAAAATAGGTTTTTTTTTAAAATATATATTTAAGTATGCGGAAGAGGGTGTAAAGTCTCGCAAAATCCCGTTGAAAAGGGAGGATCCTCCGACCAGTTGAGTGCTTGCTGGATTTTTGTAACGTAACTTTGTCTGTATACATAATAATTCACTTTGTGTGTGTAAACATAAGTTTGTGTGTGGCAGCTGGATGTCACCACCAGGACGATGTTTGTCACATAAGACTAATATTCAAAATTATGATTTAAAAATATTTTTGCATAAATGATACCTGAAAACCCTATTAAAATGTTATCTCACTCTTTTTTTTTTATTTCTAGTAAAACCCACGAAAAGAGAGATACGAGACAGATTTTACCTTATATGAGTGAGATAACGTTTTTTATTAAAAACGGTTTTTCAGGTATCATTTAAGCATAAATATTTTTTAAATCATAATTTTGAATATTAGTTTATGAGATTCGATTCACAATTCTAGCGAATTCACAAAGTTATAAAAAGATTTTTATGGCATGTGGCACATCACTAGCAAGAGGATAAACTAGAAATTTTTTGAGGAAGTTGGAAGAATCCGGTCGCTTTGGTTTTTTTTTTTATCGCCAAGTAAATAGCTGTAACATTTACAGCTTTAATTCAAGTCCAAAACTTTGCAAGTAAATTAAAAAAAAAACTAGATAGCTAATGTCAGTAATTTTTAATTTAAAAGGACTCTAATACAATACACATCTAAATAAAATTATAATTCAGAGTCTACGCCGTATATATTTTTTAAATTTGTATTTGAATGAAAAATTTGGGCCTTATTTTCATAAAACAATAGAAAGTCGATGAAAAAAAATCCACAGGGCATGAGAAGTGTTTAGGGGTCTGAAAGGATAGCAGATGACCCCTCCCGTCGACCATTTCAATTTGGCACACGATGCACCAAACACCCTGTATATTTTATAGGCGTTTCTTTGGCGTGGGTTTCTCTTTCACACTACCCGTGGCCCTAGTAGGCTTCGAGTTCGATCCTGCTGGGCCCCTACGATTTGCTGACATCTCCCTGAGGCGCGCGTGGAATAGTACGCGCCATCGACGACTTGAGCTCGGTCTGGACGGTTACCGGACGGTCAGACGGCGAGCTACCCATTACTCGCCGTCCACAAGCCTGCGCCTACGGTGGCCAGAAATCGGCCGCCTCCTTTGTTAGCATTACTGCTTCGCAGAAGGAGGCGACCCCCTGCCACTCCTCGTCGCTCCGGACCATGACCTGTACCAAGGCCCGGCGCGAGAGATCGCCGCCGCCGATCGCCCCCACGAGGACACGGCGTTGCTCTGCTCAAGCGGGGCATACCTCCACCGTGTTCTCCACCGTGTCCTCCGGGCGGTCCACACAGTGGCGACACCCGGGCGTCGCTTCCGCATGAAAGCGGGAGGGAGTGTTAGACTTTTACTTACTAAATCGACTCCTATATTCCTTCTTTGACTTGCGTTCCAGGGCCCCAGACCTTTTTTCCTTTCAGAAGCAAACCTATGGCTTCAGTAGGCTTCGACCCTGCTGGGCCCCTACGGTTTTGCTGACATCTCCTTGAGGCGCACGTGGAAAATTACGCGCCGTCGACGACTCGGGCTCGGTCTGAACGGCCGGACGGCGAGCTGCCCATTGCTCGCCGTCCGCAAGCCCACGCCCACATTGGCTGGAATTTAGGGTCGGAATTCGGAGGCGGCTGGGGCATGCGGGCCGTTCCCTCGTGCGTGTGACTGCCTCCTTCGCTAGTATTACTGTTTCGCAGAAGGAGGCGACCACCTCCAAACCAAACCATGCCCAAACCATGGCCTGTACCAGGAACCGGCGCGAGAGCTCGTTGCCTTGCCGCTGATAGCCCCCACGAGGACATGGCGGTGCTCCGCCCAAGCGGGGTACACCTCTACCATATGCTCCACCGTGTCCTCCGGGCGGTCCACACAATGGTGACACTCGGGCGTTTCTTCCGAATGAATCCGATGCAGGAACCTCCCGAACTTGCCATTTCCGGTGAGAAACAGCGTCATGCGGAAGGTGAGGAGGCCGTGACGTCTTTCCAGCCACTCCTCAAAGAGGAACTTACCGCCACAATTATGGCGTGCCCAGCACTGGGTTACGATAGTCGCTTCCACCATGATATCCCGCCGGAACTCTGTGCGCTACACCGCGACTTGTCGCGGCAGTGGAGTTATGCTCCAGCATGTCACAGGTTCATGGCCATCCGGATTGTGCGGGCGCACCGCACGGTCTCCCGCGAAGCGGCGAGCTTCTTTGCTGGCCTGCTACCATGGGATCTAGAGGAAACAGTCCTTCCACGCATGCACGATTTGCGCATGGAGATGCAACGTTGGGGCGAAACTCCGCTGACGCGACAGTCGCGGTATGTCGGACAGAGTTCCGGCGGGATCTCATGGTAAAATGGCAACCCAGTGCTGGGCACGCCATAATTATGGCGGAAATCCCCTCTTTGAGGAGTAGTTCAAAAGACGTCACGGTGTCCTCAACTTCCGCATGACGACTCCTCACCGGACATATAAGTTCGAGAGGCACCAGATTTGAAGAAAAGCCCGGATGTCACCATTATGTAGACCATCACGACGCACATGTGAGGGAACGGTCTTCTTCACGCCCCAGCCGCCGGGATCCTGACCCCGATTTCCAACTACTGTAGGCGTGGTGTTGCGGACGGCGAGCAATGGGTAGCTCTCCGTCCGGCCGTCCGGTAAATCATCCATACCGAGCTGGTGTCGTCGACGTCGCGTAATGTTCCACGTGCGCCTTGAGGAGATGTCAGCAAAACTGTATGCCCTGGGTCGAAGGCAAAAAAGGAACAGAGTGGGTTTTCTTGTCAGTAAAAGTCTGACACGCTCTCACGCTACGCCCAGGAGCGAGAGAAGTCATTGACTGATTTGCCACTTATAAAAAAAAGCACTCGGCTCTATAACATTTTCTGTTTTTTTTTCTTGTGTTTGCTAGTTATCCTAACATGTTGAGATATCGGCACGGTAATGAAATTTACAAAAAACACATTACTAGTCTGTACATTCAGTAACGATTCAACAAAGTATTTGGCAAATATAAAGCAAATAATGAACATACCTAATTTTACTAACAATATTGTAATACGCTCACATACACACACTGCGCACTGCGGCAGTCGCTCACTTATTTTTGTCAAACAGAGATAGCTCTAATCCGCGATACGCGTAAACTTGCAGAAGCAAGCGGCTTTCGCCGGCCTCTTAAGGGAGGATTCTCCGACCAGACGATACTTGTTTTCAAACTGTTGTACTCGTCTATTATGTTTAAATCGCACTGAGAACTTTTGTACATACGTAATTATAATCATAAAATATTTATTAAAGTAATTTTAATAAGTCTTAAAATTATGTATTTTCTTCTATTCGCCGACAAACAGAATAAAAATCTTAAATTATCTCATAGTAACAAAACAGTTTTAATAATACTGACTTAATGACACTACAGGTTCTGAGTCAACTAGTTTTAAATGTTAAATGATTAACTTAATATTAACTCACTATATTACTTTATCTATTCCATATCCAACGCTCATCATAACTGTGGGAATTATGACCAGAGTTGGTTTGACCATGGTTAGAATCTACTCTGGCGTTACCAGCACTATTGCTTTTTGCATTATGATCTTTAAAATCTTGTGCTTCATTTCCTGCGTTAGTGTTTCCAGTATTTTCATTATTTACACCACTTCCCTTCTGAAGCACGTTGGTTCCTGGTTTCCCATTATTATTAATATACAAAGATCCATCTTCAAAGTTGCCCGCTGTGACTGCATCGATCTGAATATTTCCGTCCTTACCAGTATTGCTTGAGCCTTTTTTTGTACTTGGCAAACCTGTATTCCCTTCGTTGCTACCAAATACAGCTTCTATTGCGGCCGCATCAAGTGCGGTAGGTTGTTTATTACCATTTCTCTTTTTGCTGTCTTTGATATGTTTATTACTATTTTGGCCGACCGCACCAATTAATATTTGATCATCTCCACTACCCTTTTTGCCTCCATGGCCCCCTTTTCCAGGGTGGGTGTTTGTCAGAGATTTTACTGGATACAGTTGAGTATTTCCACTATTGAAACCTTTAATGAAACAAAAACAACCAAATTATTAAAGTGTTATTTGAGGTTAATTTGAGCATACATACAAATGGTTTGAGGTTAATTTGAGCATATTACAAAAAGTTGGTTATAGTTTGATTAATTCATTTAGATGCGTTATCATTCCCTTACATACAAACAAATCTTTGTTTAATTAAATTGACACAAAAATAAACAAATTATTTGATTGAATATTATCTTTACCTTCAGAATTGTTAGGTTCTTTATGATTCGTTGCTGGTTGTAAAACCATATCTTCAACATCCCCTTCATCTTCATTCACGTATTCTTGTGTTTCTGGACGTCCGCCGGGCGAACCGCCAATACTAAAACTTTGGGCCCCAAAATTCCCTCCGGTTATAAGTCCAACTCCGACTCGACCGTCATCAACCACCACCGTACCGGACGAATGTTCTGGAATGGCAAATTTATTTAATGAAAACAAGTTATAGTTTTTTTGTACAAATATATACGGAGGAAAAAATAATGTATTTACGGATAATTGAGTTAAGTTCAATAAAATGGACATCAACATAAAATAAAAACAACCAGACAGTCAATGTACCTCAACAGTAACACAAGTATGTACAGTTAGGATTCTTGCATTTAGACTGTAGGTAGGCACTATTTACATATTTGAAAGCATAAAAACTCGTTTTGCGATGCAATCTATAGGAAAACAGGAAAACAAAAACGTACACAATGGCAATGATATATAGGCAGCTAAGTATGTAAACATTGTGTACTTACGGTCTGACGTGTGAGAGAGAGAGACAAACGCTAGCACGGCACCGAACACTGCGAGACGCTCCATCGCGACATTCACACACTACACTACTCACGCGTCGAGGAAGAACTAGCTTTTATAAAGTCCATACTACATAATATGCGCATACGTTGTTCCAACTCGGGTTTTACCATTTCAGAACTAAATAGATCGCTAACGTCAATGGTTTTGGTTATCGATAACGATGGGTATAATACTATAATGTTATATGCCTTATAATGTCCCCACAGCTGGGATTCAGGCCTTCTAAGTTAGGGAATGAACCATAATCTACCATGCGGGCCCTGTGCTGATTGGTGAGGTATATTGGCATACTCTGCTATATTGAATAATAGATATTTAATTCGCTACACCACTCTTATTGTCGGGTTTGTGGGAAATAAATATGAAGTCATTAACCGCTTCGTTAAATTGAGTATATGGTCTTAGTTGGGATGTTTATTTCATATTGCGATTTTTCTTAGCTGTTGATCCCCGCATTAACGCCGGCGTTCACGCGGCATTGTCTTACTATTGTGTCTCTAATTACGCACTCAAAAGGTATAAAGCGTCGCCTATTCTTGCTTGTTTTTTATTGGGTAGATAAATAAAAAAAATAGGGCAAGTGCGAGTCGGACTCGCGCACTGAGGGTTCCGCACAAACTTACTTATGAAAACAGTTCGATTCCCGAATTGAGTTACGAAGATTTTTCCGAATCGCAAAAAAGTTTTTTTTTTTGTTACGTAACTACAAATTTACAGTTTTCAGATATTTTCTTATATTTGTGTTATGAAACCTTGCTTTTTGCCAGATTTCGGGAAGTACCCCATGAATTTTGATTCCTTTGAGAGTGTTGTAATGTACGTTTTTTGCGACATAAACGGCCGTATCTTCTTTTTTCCGTTAACTTAGAAGTTTGATTTTTTCACAGTTTCAAGGGACCGCAGACTTGAAGTACAGTTTTAATTTCAACTCGATGCCTTCACGCGTTTCTGAGATAAAGGGTCTTGACAGACAGACGGACGGACAACAAAGTGATCCTATAAAGGTTCCGTTTTTTTTCTTTTGAGGTACGGAACCTTAAAAGATGACTTCGTAAAAAAATACATTCAGACAACGAACCAGTTCCGATCTTAGGTTTTGTGAAGAATCTGTATCACTTATCCTTTAACGATCTAGATTTATTTTAGGAAGAAGCATATAGTTTATAGCTAGAAAAAGATTATTACTGTTTTAATAGCTAAAACTAAATAGGCCTTTGTGGCTTGTTTTCACCAGTTTCTCATTGTTGTGAATACAGGTGGCGATGACCTACCGGTTTTATCACCAATTATATCATTACAGCCACGTAAATCCACAATGAATAATTATACTTATTTTATAAACCGTGATGGTTTTGGGAATTTTCGTAATATAACCATAATATGTTAAAACAAACAGTCATTTTAAGTGCCTGAAGAAAATTGATCGACAAAAAATCTTAATTTGTCAAAAGCATTTAAGAAAAGTCAACAATAATAATAACAATAATAATAATGACCGCGTACCGTGTTCGGATGCTCTCTTTGTTTCAGGTGCTTGAGCCAGCCGTCAACGTTTCGGCCCAACGACTATCGGATCAGGTGCGGGTCATCCAGCGTAATCATATGTTGGACGATACTGTACTTGATCGCCTCCGAACGGAAATGGGTAGCCATGCCATTGCCTCTTCGTCGCAGACGGCGGTACCTTCACAGGTATTAGCGTCCAACCATCTTCCCAACCACGCTGACGAGGAGAGCACTGACATGGTTACACATGTAAGTACCCAGTGTAGCAACGAATTGAGGAGTGCTTTGGAGTGTGCTATTCGGGAGTATCGCAACATGCCGCTTGAACTCAGGCCACGGTTACCTCGTTTGCCCATGTGTAATAAGAATAAGGCGCTGGTGGCTGCTCTGGATTCGCAGTTGTCAAACTATTTTGATGACTGCGAAGATCTCACTGATACACACTCGATAATGTACTGCGCGGCTGTAGCGGCATGTCGTGTAGCTCACGTCAAATTTCCAAACAGTGACGTAGCTACACGACCAAAACCAGCTGTGCCAGCCTGGCAGTGCAGGATCGAGCGTCGTATTGGTGGGGCCAGAGCACTCATCGGCAAACTAATCTGCTTCAGGGAGGGCAACACTCGCCCACGAGTGATGCGCTTTGTGAGACGGGCGTTTTCGGGGACTGATATCAGCCCCCGAGACTATATGTCCTGTGTCACAGAGCGCATTGACTTCCTGAAGCAGAAGGTGTACGCATGGGCAAACCGTATCCGAAGGTATAAGCGGCGGGTTGAGCGGTACACCCAGAATCGCACATTCCGGAGTAATGAAAGGTGGGTATATAGGGCTTGGGAGCAGCCGGACCAAGGTGTGACTGACACGCGCCTTCCGGATGATGACGCCATGAGTTCGTTCTGGCGTAACATCTGGTCGGTGCCTGTCAGTCATACTGAAGGTGGTTGGACTCGAGAGGTCGAACGAGCGTGCGAACCGATTCCAGAAATGGGGGCAATTACAATCAGCCCCCAAGATGTGGCCCGTGCAGTCCGTCCGTTGCCTAATTGGAAATCTCCAGGGCCGGACGGACTGCACAACTTTTGGATTAAGTGGCTTCAAAGATCGCACGCTCGTTTGGCATCTCAGTATCAGACCGCCTTGGAGTCTGGCTCGCTACCTGAGTTTCTTACAACAGGAGTTACCCACCTGCTCCACAAATCTGGTAGCACCGCGGAACCCAAAAACTATCGACCGATTACGTGTCTGCCGACAGTCTATAAGGTTCTTACATCCATTTTGAGAGCAAAGATTAACCACCATGTAGATAATAACGATATCATGTCTGCCTCTCAAAATGGATGTAGGAATGGGTCCCGCGGTACTAAGGAGCTACTCCTCATCGATATGGCCATTAGCCAACAGGTTCGGCGTTCCCGAAAGGATCTGTCGACATGTTGGATAGACTATAAGAAGGCCTACGACTCAGTTCCTCATACATGGCTCATGAGGGTGCTAGAATTATACAAAATTGATACAACATTACGCACCTTCCTGATGTCATGTATGAGGCAATGGAGGACGGTCCTTCGCTATCCAGGATGTCGACATATCCAGAGGAACAGCGAACCGGTAAGGATCGAGCGAGGTATATTCCAGGGTGACAGTTTGAGTCCGCTTTGGTTCTGCCTGGCCTTGAATCCTCTAAGCACACTGCTGGAGAATTCAGGCCTAGGCTATCGGTTGAAGAGAGGTGGTCAGGTTATATCTCACCTCCTCTACATGGATGACTTGAAACTTTTTGCCCCCAACCATCTGCAACTGATGGAGCTACTGAAGGTAACTGAAACCTTCAGTAGTGCCATCAGGATGGAGTTTGGTGTGGATAAATGTGCAGTCATGCATGTAAAGAGAGGGGAGATTGTGGAATCCGTGGGTACCCAACTCTCGGATTCCATAAACTTGAGATCTCTCTCTCCAACCGAAACCTATAAGTATTTGGGTATGTCGGAAGCGTTAGGCATCAATGCTACTGACATGAAGCAAACGTTGAGGGAGCGTTTCTTTGGACGCCTGAAGAAGGTATTCAATAGCCTTCTTTCAGGCGGAAACAAGGTGCGCGCCTTCAACGGTTGGGTCATGCCGGTATTGATGTACTCTTTCGGCGTGCTCAAATGGACTCAAACGGAACTTGATGCCCTGGATAGGCGGGTCCGTACACTGCTGACTGCATACCGAATGCATCACCCACGATCGTCGGTCATGAGACTGTATATCCCGCGGAAGTGTGGGGGTCGAGGCTTTTTAAATGCTAAGACCCTGCACAATCGCGAGGTATGCAGTCTCAGGGAATATTTCCTAACCGCCGACGTGGGTATGCGTCGTGATGTAGTGGCAGTGGACAAGGGACTCACCCCGCTCTCCTTGGCTAACGAGAGCTGGCGCAAACCTGTAGTGCTTGACACTAACGATCGCAGGGAAGTATGGCAGAGTAAGGAACTCCACGGACGCTTTTTCCGGGCCCTTCATGGGCCCGATGTAGATCAACTAGCGTCCGTAGCCTGGCTGCGCGTCGGTGACCTCTTTGGGGAAACCGAAGGTTTTGTCTGTGCAATTATGGACGAAGTTATCATGACGAATAACTACCGGAGATTTATTGTGAAGGACGGCACGGTTGACATCTGTCGGGCATGTCACCGACCGGGTGAATCAATCCGCCACATTATCTCTGGTTGTTCTCGTCTAGCTAACGGGGAATACTTGCATAGACACAACCTTGTAGCCAGGATTATCCATCAGCAACTTGCTCTGAATTACTCTCTTGTGGAATCGGAGGTGCCATACTACAGGTATGTGCCCGACCCAGTTCTCGATAATGGCGATATCACGCTGTACTGGGACCGGTCCATCATCACTGACAGGACTATTGTAGCCAATAAGCCTGATATAGTGGTGGTGGACCGAAGAGAGAGGCGTACAATGATTGTTGACATATCCGTTCCACATGACGAGAACCTCGTGAAAGCCGAGAAAGACAAACAAATCAAGTATATTGATTTGGCTCGCGAGGTTGTCGACATGTGGGATGTAGACTCAGCGATCATTGTACCGATAGTCGTGTCAGCCAATGGCTTAATAGCTAAGAGCCTCGACCAACACCTTAGGAGGCTCGCGTTAGGCGGCTGGATCAAGGGCTTGATCCAGAAAGCGGTACTCCTGGACACGGCTCGTATTGTCAGGAGGTTCCTTTCTCTGGAGCCCTGACCGCCGGTAGCTTGGACCCTGTTCCCGATACCGGTGGGACACTGTTTTTTATATTTTTAAATGTTTTTTTATTTTTTTTATTGAAATATTTAAAAATATAATTTACATGTTATAATTATGAATAAACAATAATAATAATAAAAAATAATAAAATTTATTCAAATTAGACAGTAAATCAGTGAATATGACGTTATTGATATTATTAAGGCGCAGCTTCCAATGTTTCCAATTCAATCTAAAGCGAATATAACTACATATTCCATTGGGTAGACGACAATTTTTTTTTAAATTGTTTGTACGAAAAAATATGTGCTTATATCAAAAAATAACTTTATTCAAAATCGAAAATAGAAAGAATTTTTAAAGCCCGTTGAATATTAAGTAAGGGAGAAATTTTTCAAATCTGGTAGAAGGGCTAATTGTCAAGTAATAGAATAAAGATGCAGACACTGAACGTGACGTCATCGTCATTATGTTAAGTGCGTACAAAAGAGTATTTTTATCTATATTAATTGTATCGTCGACTTGTCCAGTCTTCTTCATATCAATATTTCAAATACCAATTGCTATTTCATTTAATAACCAATTTTGATGCGATTTTCAGAAAAATATTTCTTTTTTGTGTTTTTTGTTATTTAGTTTAAAATATTGTACCAATGAGATGAGATGTACCAAACTAGTATAGTTACTAATTAGCTTGTTACTAAGTGAATACAATACATATTGTTGCATTGATACGTCAATGGGTTTGGTAAGTCCTGCAGGAAACAATAAAGCCTTAAATAAAAACATTTTTTTTTGTTTCTAGGATATGCCGGTTTCTTCACGATATTGTCCTTCACCGTTTTGCCAGCGCAGTGGTGATGATGCTTGTCGGAGTTTGAACCTACGGCTTACAACTTGTAAGTTGAGGCCGTTATTACTCGGCCATCACTGCTCTCCATTACTACTGGGCCACCATTGCTATGAACTGACATACGCTATCGAAATGTTACGTGTCAATTCAAATATTTTGGCTTTTGACATTCTTTGTCACTATTAAGGGGCAGACATATGATTGTTGATGATTTTAAATCCAACGTGACGTCACGGCTGGTCCGTATGTTTTGAAAAAAAAAAATATATGTTAAACTAGACTATGTGCCTAATAATTTGATATACGAATATTTACATTTTTTTTTCATAGAACTTGGTGTGATTTATTTTCAAAGTTAGGTCTAACACAGACAAAAAGCAAAGATCGGGCAAAAACCATTGGGTGAAATTTTCACAAACTAAAAGATAATTTAACTACCAATCTTTTGTTATTTTTTAAATTAATATTGTGTTTAATAATAAATTGAAGGAAATATTATTATTCGAATAAGAAGATTATCGAAGATTACCGTCACTACACTAGCTCCCCTTTTGTTCGCTCAAGGTTGCTGGCTTTTTAGTGTTGCCTTAAATTGTCCCTTTGACAGGACCCCATGGACGATCTGGGCGATCAATAATGCAAATTGAATTAAAACTCAGTTAGCCTTAAATATACACCATAATGACCTTGGCATTGGTGTTCCCACAGTATTGAAGATTTAGTTTGATGATATCTGCCTGATTTATATGCTTAAGATTTTCGATTAGGATAATAGCTATAAGGCGCACACAAGACCGATTTTTTGTTCACGGTCAAGACGAAATTAATCGGTTTCAAATTTTTATTTATTAAAACAATTGTTAAAATTAGAGAAATCAGTACCTATGAAGCCTATCTAAATATTTGATTTTGGTTCATACATCCGTATAATATTCTGTATCATTATTATTGCTTGTCGGAGCAACACTTTTTTCTTCTTTAACAGCCATCTTCTCACTATCCTGACCTTTTCTGGCTATCTCTAATTGCCGTGTTGGACAGACCCCAAATAACAAGGAACAATGGCAGGATGATGATGTTTTTTTTAGGTGGGAAATCATCCAATGATTTCTTGCGCTCTTGGGTGGATAGGGAGGGTGTGCCTAAAATCCACTCCTGTTCCTTCTTTGTCTTCGTTCTTGAGCCCCGGGGTTTTCTTTCGCTCAACCCATGGCCCCAGTAGGCTTCGACCCTGCTGGGCCCCTACCATTTGCTGACATCACTTTGAGGCGCGCCTGAAACCATACGCGCCGTCGACGACTCGAGCTCGGTCCGAACGGACCATAACCATTTGCTCACCATCCGCAAGCCCACGCCTACGGTGCAGGAGGCTGGAAATCGGGGTTGGGATCCCAATGGCTAGGACGTGAGGGCCGTTCCCTCACACGTCCGGCCGCCTCCTTCGCTAGCATTACTGCTTCGCAGAAGGATGCGACCACCTGCCATTCCTCCTCGCTCCGGACTGGCCTGTACCAGGGACTGGCGCGAGAGGTCGTTGCCGCCGATTACCTTCTCGAGGACACGGCGGTGCTCTGCCCAAGCGGGCTACAATGATGATGATTTTGTATGTCTTCTACTTAAATTTAGTTACACTTTTTTATACACCTTCATGAATATTCTTCTGTAGCAGATGGTTCTATAGTTTCTATATCCTAAGGGAAAAACGCGCAAATTTCGTATTTTGGAAAACCTTGACTGGCAAGTATGATCACATAATTGTTCAAATTTATTAGTCAGTCAATGCGACATTAAGTCAAAGCTCAAAATAGTGTTGCAGTAAGTTGGCGATGGCGTCACTGAGTGGTGATCCTTTAATTTTATTTAATAAACTGAAGATCGTGACTCCTTAAACGATACCTATTGGAAAACCCTGACTGGCAAGTTTATATCCGTGATAAGTTCACCCCTCTTTAAGAAACCATCGACTAAATTAAATATGTACACCTATCCTAATTTATTGTACCTATAGTTTTAAAGATTTTACTGATAACATTTCCATTTAGTGATATTAATAATTGTGACGTAGACCAAACCAACCAACGACGTCGTGCCGCCTCACAGGGGGACAACTTAGATAGGTTTTCAATTAGCAGTAATGATGTTAATCATGCTTCAATATAGTTTATCAATAATGACTAATTACCAATAAAGATCGGTCAGTATAAAAAAAAATATGAAATGCAGAATCAATAAAAAAAAAAAATCCAAAAAAGAATACAACTGAAGTCTGTGTTTAACACAGACTTCCGAAATTAAAGTTATTTTGCACTTTTCAGTGTTTTTTTTTTTAAATATAAGCCGGTGTAATTTTTTTTTCTAAAAAGTTTTTTATTGTACACTTTTTAGTTATGGTACCACCACCACTCAGCCAAACTTAAATACCTTATAGCCAGAGTGCATCTCATGCATCTCTCAATTCTAATAATCCCAAACACGGTTAGATTACATTAATTTATTACAGAGTTCCGGTGCCTAACTTCAGGCTTCTTTCAGTCAGTCATCGACTACACGTATAAACAAAGCAATTTTACTTGTTACGACTATTCTGCTGTGATCCTATGAGGAGTTCTGTTCCATGATTTCGAAGTTCATGATCAGATCATAACAATATTTCTATGGGACCAATTTGGAAGCATAACCTTTCAATAAATATTTAAAAAAATCATAATCGGTCCACAATTGACCAAGAAATCGGTAAACATACATAAAAAAAATACATTCAGCCGAACATAGAACCTCCTCCTTTTTGAAGTCGGTTAAAAATAAAAGCATTCGATATTTGAACAATATCGTGAGTAATATTTATTTTTTCTACAATTTTGAGTCACGGCACGCTTCTATGCGGCCAGTGTGAACGGTCGCTTCGAACTTATAATAAAAATACGGCAGGTACGTACCTTCTGTTTTGGCTTGCCCTCGCTCAGTGCTGTTCGCAATGTCGCGTTCCGTGGCCGGTTTTGCCTTATTCCTCTATGTCAGCGTGGTCTCAGGTATAAACATTGAAATATTTACCTTCCAAAGAGTAGTTAACACTGAGAAAGTAACCCCTCTTACCCGTTTCTTGACTATTCCAGTTTTTAAAGGAGTATTTGTGTCACTAAGAGCTACCTCTGTTGTTTAAAGGGGACTGACCCTTCACCGCTTACCAGTTACGCATGTTTTGTGTAGCCCTTTATCGTGTTTGTTGTTTTGCATTTTGATTGTTGTGAATGATCATGAGCTTAATATCGTGTTATAAATTTTTCTTTCTTTTTTAAATATCAAGTTTTTAAACAGATGTTTCATTAGCATATCGGTATGTTTCTATTATCCTTGTTTGTGGGTGATTTTGGCAAAGGTAACTTAAACAGGCGTCTAACCGGTTGTTTGATTCCGTCATTGTCATGGTAATTAGTTTAATGTTTGTTTGTTTTTTTGTGTCGTTTTGTTCTTATCGCCAGTTCGTATTATTCCAGTGGTATTTCAGTTCAGTGATCTAATCAGTTCGTCCGACGATCATAGGAAAATTTTACAATGCCTTCGAGAGCTGCATATCGATGGGTTACTATGGCCCTTGCAAAGGGCAACTGAGGGAACATTGTGGTTTTAGTCAGTAAAAGTCTGACACTTCCTCTCTCTCCACACAAAACAGGAGAAGTCACTTGATGATATCTCACGTAAAAAAAGTGTTTACAATTCCACAGATTTTATATAACTAATTATTATAATAATACCGATGATCCAGTACTAGAATATAAAGCTGGTTTAACCTTATTTAATCTGGCAACAGGGATCGTGTTATGACCATTATTTACTAAACTAACTATGCTTGCGACTGCATCCGCGTGAAAGTTGGAAAACCACATTGACTCGCTAGCTGTAAAGAATTAACTGGTTGAGGATCAACGAATAGTTTCAGACTTTCTTACTCACTAAAAGATCTTTCTCTTAAAATATTTATGAGATGACGATAATGTAGAGACGTTTTGGAACGTAGTAGAACGTTCCAAAACGTCGTTTCCAAACACTTCATCATATTCTGACTGACCTAGACAATTCAAATGTGTCTGCAAGTGTATATTTGAAAACAGATGCTGCGGATTCGCCCGCGTGTTATCCATTCATTAGTTTTTGCGTGAAAGAGTAACAAACATCCATACATTCATACTTTTGCGTTTATAATATTACTAGGATAAATGCTTTGAGTATTAAGTGGTGAGTGTGGGATTTACACGAGCTCTCAAAATGTCTCGTGTCCAATTCCATAAATTTTTGAACTTGACCTTGATTTGCATGAATTATAATTGCTGACAACCGATGAACAAATGCAAGCGAACTGTGAGTCATTGTTTACCGAAACGGTTACAAATTACCATAGGTTTTCCTTTGTTTATATAATGTGACCGTCCTTCAAAGCGTAGGTAAATTTCGAGACCTCACTTCTTCAGTGAGTATATATATATCTTGATTAATAGTTTAAGACGATGACGCAGTTCTTAAAGAGCACGTAGACAAAGTGACATAGCTATCAGCAATTTATATAAGCAAAAAAAATATGAAAATTCCAAATGAGAAATCACGTGGTCAATTCTAAAAATATTGTTCTGTCTATTCAAAAACATCTTCTGTACTTTCCAGGACAGCAGTACCCTGCCATCCGGCTGAAAGGTACTCCGACTGATCCGAGCGTTGCGGTCGATGTGATATCAGGTGGCAACTATCCTGACGCTAGCTTCAGCATTGGTTATGGCAACAACAACGATAATGGCGGCGGTGGGCCGGGCGCAGACCATGGAGTAAACACAGGCAATGGACAGTTTAACCCAAATAATAACAGAGGACATGTCTATCCCAGTCCCCCCAACACTGGACAAAATGGAGGAGGATATATCAATGGACAGAACGATATCGATAGCTATGGCGGACAAAATAACCAAAATGGCGCCAACAATTATGATGTACCACTCCAGAATCCTGGACAAAAAGCAACCAATCCTTATGACGATAACTATAATAGACCAAGCAATAACACTCCTGTTAAGAATTCTGCTTCAAGATTAAGCTTGTTCTCTAGAATCTTTAATTATGCGTTTAGCTGGTTTTATTAACCGTTGGACATTTTATATTCCGATAAAGTATTTTTAACAATATATTCTGTTATTGTAATGAAACTTGAATTTTGCATTTCTTAGCGAAAGAGAACAGACGCGCACGCGCAGACGCCAAATTTAAGTTTTGGTTTTATTCGTAAAAATCGTACTAAAAATAAATTATGTTAATGTTAACTTGTTATGTTTAGTCTGGTAAAATAGTCTACAAGTTTTTTTATGACACGTTTATTTAAAAACAAAAAGTTTGCTATGATAGTTTTGTAATAATCTTGATACAGTTTATTCACTTATGTTTTAGTACAACAAAGATGAAGAAAAAAACATGTTGGAAATAATTTCGACTCTACATATAATATCACTGTTTATTAAAATATCCTTTATTTTGATAATTTATTCGTTTTATAAAGGTCAGCTTTTTGTAAATAAAAATATATAAAAGCGTTTATTATTTTATCTTCCGTTTTCTCTGCATTATTGTTAGTAACTAAGTCTGTCTGTCTCTAAGACTGTCTTTAAACGTTAGGCATAGCAGATGTAACTATTGATGATGGTGTTAACCTAAGATATACGTCAAAGATGGCTACAAGAGTGGACATAAATAAGTTCATTTGAAATGTGCTTACTATGAAAAGTAGCATCATCATCAGCTATAGGACTAGGAATTAATAAAGAAATAGGAGGTGTGACAACACGTAACCTATTGCTCACAACAAATAAAGACTCCTGCGCGTCATGAAAATGCTATGACTAGTTACTTTAAAAGATTTTTTCTACGAATATAATATAATCGTAAAACAATTTCTATATAACTACTAAATATAACATTGTCACATAGCGTGTTGCAGTCTAAATTCAAATGTGAAAATCTGGTATTTTCAGTTGTACAATTACACAATATTTTATTAGCGATTAAGCTTGCTTTTGTCCTCTATCTCGCCTAATAAATAAGGTCATAGAAAGAGTATTAACATTTCGTACATTGTGGCATTACACTTTATCTGAATCCAATAAAAGGTACATCGGCCCCTTTTATGGGGTTGTCGGCGAATTTGTTGTTCTTCAAGACTCCGGTGGCGATGCTTCCACTGGCTGCGAAGGCAGCTCCTGCGTTGATATTGTCCAGAACAGCGACGTCGGGTGCATTGTTGCCTATAATCAAAGGCAGATAGTTATCTAAATTAACTATTATTGCCTGTTCTTTATCATTAGCATAAGCATAAGCATAATCACCCTTTTAATGTTCACACTGCTGGGACTCAGGCTTCCTCTCTAGGAGAGGGATTGGGCCGTAATCCACCACGCGGGCCCATTGCGGGTTAGTGAATGTCACATGTCTTCGTTTTTTTGTATCTAGGACATGCCGATTTCCTCACGATGTTTTTATCATTACTGAATGATAAAGAATAGGCAATAAGAGTTCTAGATTCTTTTGACTTCTAAAATTAACTTCTTTAAATAATTGCTAAATTTTTTCCGTAACCAAAAAATATTCTTCAAATATATTGTGACGAGGACACAACCAATAGTTTTAAATAATTGTGTATTGTTTCTCATAATATATTTATCTCCATTTATGTGTAGTCTGAATGTAATAAAAAATCAACCAACGAGCTGTTGGCTTCTAAAGGCGTGGCCTGTAGACAGAAACACACTAGACTGGTAGATCCTGTCACCCGTCACACTATCACTAACTCTGTCTTCCTTTACATCCATCTACAAGTATACTCAGAACTATTTTAGTAACATGCGTTTCATCTCTTCTCTTCACTTGACCTTACCAAGACAAATGAGTCAGTCAATGGTGCCGCTTTTAATCTTCCTCTAATATACATACTCATTTCTCACCTTATTCATTCTCGTCACTCCACACTCATATCAACATTCTCATCTCCGCTACATGCAATCTTTTTGTCTATCGTTTTCAGAGCTCAATATTCTGATCCATACAGTAAACAGTTTTATTATGGACTTATTTCTGAAACACGCAACGGATTTTGATGTTTTTCACTAACAATACATGAGAAAATTTGAACCCAACAATACCTGTATCTGCCGGTGCTTCCATCGGATTTTCGGCAATTTTGTTAGACTCTACCAAGCCGTGGGCCTTAGATTTCTGTCTAGCTACCCCAAAACCCAAAGCGCTGTCCTTTGCAAATGTGAATTTTGGGTTACTTGGCTCTTGACTATGAGACCGGTCTTTCTTAGAGTTGTCGGCGATTTCATTATTCTTCACTACTCCGGTGGCGACGTTTCCACTTGCTGCGAAGGCAGCTCCTGCGTTAACATTGTCTAAGACAACGACGTCGGGTACATTATTTCCTAAAATCAAAGGCAGATAGTTACCAGTTAATGACCGACCGTTCAGTGTCGTTGTTTCTTTATATCTACTTCTAGAATTATTAATATGTGTAAATAATAATAACGGTATAATAAATTTTGTCCGTAACCAGAAATATTCTTCGATTGCATTGAGATTGGGGCACAATCGACCTGTCCTAATTCTGTCTTATTCAAGTTTCTCATATTATGACCTATGAAATTACCTTTTTTCCAAACTTAATTTGAACTGTGATATTTTCGGATCGACTAGGAATTATAAGTGCAAATAAACTTTATGTAAAAGGTACGTTATATTTTTTTTAGAAAAAAGTTATTTTTCGGTTTCTAGTGCTTAGTATTTTCTGTAAATTTTCTACTATTATTACACGTGTGAAGCCGCTGGCTGCAGCTTGTGAATAATATCTGAAAAAGTTTTGCGGGTTCCTAATAATAAAGGATATAAAGTAATCAATACCTGTGTCTATCGGTGCTTCGATCGGCGTTTCGACAAATTGGTTGGACTCTACCGAACCATGGACCTTGCCATTCTGTCCAGCCACCCCAACACCCACAGCGCTGTTCTTTACAAATACGAATTTTGGGTGGTTCGGCTCAGGTGCTAGAATGTAAAAAATAAAAGGGTGAGAATAAAATATTTGTAGCGCAACCTAGCGTGGCACTTTTTTTTTGTAATCAATTTACAGGTAATGGACATAACATGTAGAATATATGTTTATAATAATAATAATAATAATTGTCCTGATAGCCGTGGTATACCTCTCCACTCCTCAAGCACCTCAGGATATGTTGCCCTCTTGTTGCTACGTCACTTCGTGCTAGCGGCCGTTTTTGGGGGCCCATTTATTGAGTGTGCAAGTCACCCCCTGCCTTTTTCGATGCATATTAATAACGTTGTTCAGGCAGGGGCCATAGTCTTGACATAGTTCCATGTTACCAGTCCACTTAAGATTCCAAAAACCATAGCCCTATTATCTTTGTTCTCCATATGTCGCAACAGTTTTTCAATAACCGGGGGTTGTCCTTGGGTGCACTAGCATAGCGCGTACAGGGATAATCGTCGGTTGGTATCATGTTCCATTATAATTATCTAAAGGGCCTCTGCGAGTTGGCTTCGGCTCCTTGTACGCCTCCCAAAGGTCCAGGACCTCAGGGTCCTGAGATAAAAAAAAAAATAAAAAAAATAATAATAATGATGAATCTTTATTGCAGACCATATCCATAGTTGTTACAATTATAGCTAAACAATTTGGGCGAATACATGTTTTCAAGATATTTGAGTCCTGTTTATCTGCAATTTTTTATTGTTTCTTTATTGTCAGGCAACTAAGGCCCATAGATAAAATACATAACAAATATAACAATGTTACATAATAAACTAATACATAATACATATTAAAAATATCACAAACAATAAACTATAATTATACATGTAAAGTCCCCGGAAACGTCGAAACACGACACCTTTCGGCCAAGTCCTCTCTCAAAAAGGTCTGTAGATGGTGGGTTGGAACTCATTTCACCAATGACTTGAAGTTGATGTCGTGGCGCAAATTTAGCGACCTTTCGACCCTCAGAATCCAGCTGGTCTTATATACTCCACGACTTCCTCAACCATCGTAGAGTGATGCAAATGCGAAATATACATCTGCGTTGTAGGCACAATAAGACGCAGCAGCATATTCGGACCACTCCGTGCCACGGTCACGGGAACAGGGCTTCTTCTTCTTCTTTTCTACTCGAATGAAACTCTCTTCATCATCTTGGCCCGTTTTTGGCAAAGAGCTACGGACCACTCCTGACTCGCTTTAGTAAAGAAGCGAGCCGCTTGCACACGATGGCATGGAAACTATCTACCCTGGCTTCCGCAAATAGTCCGGAGGTACTACAAAACCGGGGTAACCCTAACAACATCCAATGGATTTACATTGTTATAAACCTTGGTGTAAACACGCAGATCGACCAACAAAAAAAGTTCCAACAAAAATTTAAATTGCGTTAGCGAATCGGAGAATCGTATGTCGGAGAACTGTTCATTGGAGAATCGTGTGTTGGGGAACTGTTCATTGGAGAATCGTATGTTGGGGAATTGTTCATTGGAGAATTGTGTGTTGGAGAACTGTCTCAGAATCGTTCATTACTTGTAAATTGTCAGTGACGATGGTTCAATTTCAGTGCGATATAGCAGACTCAGGCTTTGGACTTATTAGTTCATCTCGCAACGTTATTGCTTTTACTGGGACCTAGGCCTCTTCTCTGTCCCTGATGAATAATGTGTAGCATGCATTTATTTTACGGCTGGAAGTCGTCAAATAATTCGTCCCGCTCTGATAGATACATAAATAGATAAACCATTTGTTACAATACAAGACATGATACACGAAAGCACAATTAAATTATAAAAACTTGTAGGTACTTAGAGAAAAAAAAAGATGAGAGCCATAGTTCGATGTGCATCCCAGTGTTGCACCAAATGGGAGTCCAGCTCAGCATATGTCAGGCAAACGTACCTGACGCTGATTTTCTGCTGGATCCTTGCGGTGACATTCGGACGATCAGCTGGTTTTGTGAGAGATGTCTTATGTGCGGAGTGAATTTAGTAGGTGGTGATAGGTATATAACCTGGTTGGAGTGAGGAGTGACAGACAGCCTTTTACTGACTAAAGTCCGCCTGTGTTCTTTCGGTTCCTCTTTACGATCCAGGGCCGCGGTAACTCTTTCGAGCAATCTCGCAACACTAACTTGCTTTCCACAGTATTGGGCACACCAAAATTATGGCGGTAAGTCCTTCTTTGAGGAGTGACTGGAAAGACAACACGGCGTCCTTACCTTCCGCATGACGCAGGTCCTCACCGGACTAGGTAAGTTCGGGAGGTGCTTGCACCGTATTCGTGCGAAAGAAACGCCCAGGTGTAACAATTATGTGGACCACCCGGAGGACATGGTGTAGCATACGGTAGAGGTGCACCGTAGGCGCGGGCTTGCAGACGGCGAGAAATGGGTAGCTCGCCTTCTGACCGTCCGGACCGAGCCCAAGTTGTCGACGGCGCGTACTGTTCCACGCGCGCCTCAAGGAGATGTCAACAAAACCGAAGGGGCCTAGAAGGGTCGAACCCTACTGGGGCCATAGGTTGTGCGAAAGAGAACCCCGGGGCCCTGGAACGAAGGAAAAGAAGGAACAGGAGTGGGTTTTGGTCTGTAAAAGTTTGCCACGCCATTATTATTGTTTATTATTATTTTCAATCAATGAAACTATTTTTAAAATCAAATCAGTTCAGAATACTTTTTACTAACATACAGTTAATTACACGGGCGGATCCAGCTTTGACGCCAGGGGGGTCACATAGTCGTGGACAAGTCACAAGAAGCTATAATTTAATTTTGATAATAATAGATATGGGTAAAATACATACGCTCATAAGCTCTGCTTAGCTTGAGACTAGACGGCGTTGTGTGATGGTAGTGGATTATTATTATTATTATTATACATCAATAAAATATCAACTATTTCATTGATGTATGCACTTTACTTAAAAATACCTATATTTAAATAACAATGATTTTGTCTACGTCTTCTCCCGAAACGCTTTATCACTTCATCTACTTCAATGGTAACGAGAAAAGCAACGGTGACCTCAAAAAAATGGACTGCTACAAGGTAGAGTTCTAGACCTCTTGCTGTTTAACGTTTACACCAATGACCAACCGGTGAGCCCTGACACAACCCGCTTTCTGTGACGGCGCGTAGTGTTCCACGCGCGCCTCAAGGAGATGTCAACAACCGTAGGGGCCTAGCAGGGTCGAGGCCTACTGGGGCCATGGGTGATGCGAAAGTGATCCCCGGGACCCCGGAAAAATGGCAAAGAAGGAACAGGAGTGGGTTTTTAGTTAGTAAAAGTCTGACACTATCTCTCGCTCCGCCCAAGAGGGGATGTCATTAGATGATTTTCCCAACCGAAAAAAAAACCGCTTTCTGTATGCAGACGACCTGGCATTCACTTGCCAAGTCACTGATTTTGAGGAAATTAACCAACCTTACCGCCGCTCTCTCAGATCTTAGCCAGTATTATACTGCTATTGCGTTGAAACCAAATCCTTCAAAAACGCAGTCGTGCATCTTTCACCTTTGTAACAGACAAGCGGGTCGAATGCTCAATAACTAGTGGCACTCTGGATAGGCTCCTCAGCTACAGAAAGAATTGCGAGAACGTTAAGCGGAAAGTGCATACGAGAAACAACCTTTTATTTTTTATTGTTGTTGATAGGTTTGCGCTTGATTTGTGACCTGCTACGTCGCCTAACATCCACTAGATGGGGGGCGTCTCCCCAAGTTCTGCGAAAAACTGGAATGGCGCTCTGCTTCTCCGCTAGTGAATATGCCTGTCCAGTATGGAGCCGCTCCGCCCACTCTAATTTAGTGAATACAGCACTTAATGAGACGTGCCGAATTTCCACTGGTTGCTTTAAACCGACTCCGGTATGAATGCTGTATTCACTAATCGGCATTGCACCTCCAGAAATTCGCAGGACTGTGGCTAGCAGCATAGAAAGGACAATCGTCATCCAATGCACAATTACAGCTCGGTTTCCCTGAGACTTCAAAGTCGTAAAAGTATTATTGCAAGCATGAGCCCATCTCAAAGTAACACCACATCGGAGAGATGCGACCTCTGGCGAGAGATGTTTAAACCTCCTGAAGATTTTATCGAGCCGTCGGAGAACCTCTCTCCTGGACATGAGTTGCCATGGCCAATCTGGAAAACTCTAAACAGATTCCGCACTCAGGTTGGGCGCAGCAAAGACAATCTCCACAGATGGGTGTTCCAGGACGGTTCCGACCTTTAGTGTTTGTGCGGCGACTCTTCGCAGACCATGTCCCACCTTCCATCCTGCATGACGTGCCCTGTTACCTGGTCATGTAGGGATCTAATGATTGCATAAATGAACGGCATTGCCGTGGCCGAATACTGGGCCAGGCAAGGAATATAATTAAATTTGCCATCGACACGCTAAGAAGAATGTACGTTTTATGGACATAGAAAAGTGCCAGTTGGGTTAGACATTCAACCATTGAAGTTCCTTAGCCACAATTTGATTTTTCGTAACAAGAAAGATCTTTCTGCTGTCGCTACACTAACAGGTAATGTAGCCATAATAAATAAAAAGATTCTTGTATTAGGATGTGTTAAAATCTCAATTTAAAATAAGGTCAGAAATCGACTGTAGTACTCCGCTGCCACTTCACCATCCACAGCCGATATTCGTTTACAACGATAGAAACTGGAGTATGTACTTTATTAATTACTAGCTTTTGCACGCAGCTTCGCCCGCGTACATAAAATATAGCCTAAGTCACTCAGGAATAAAGCACTTTTCTATTGGTGAAAAAAAAATTTGCAATCAGACTAGAGTACGTTCAGAGATTACCTCCTACAAACAAACTTTACCTCTTTATAATATGTATTAGTGTAGATTATGAGAATAAAAGTTGATTGAAGTAAGTTAAGTAAGTCGTTCCGATTGACGTTAGGTCTAGCTAGACGTTAGTCGAAACAAAGAGTCACACGAAATGTGACACATCAAATGAAAGATGGCGGTGACGCTGTAAAATTCTCGATGCGTTCGTTCCCGAATAATGCGTTTGCCAATATACAAAGTATTATATTAAATTAATTAAATATTGAAGAGTTAAATTAAATGTTGAAATTAATTATATTGTAACAAAAAAATACATAAAAACATTGCTTAACTATTTTAAGCAGTGGTCCACCTAGGTCCTGGACCCAACCCAGGGGGGGTCATGACCCCCATGACCCCCCTCCTGGATCCGCCCTTGGTTAATTATTTGATGATATCCCACCTAAAAAAAGAGGACTATCTTCTTCTTATTTTAAAATTAATTAAATGATAAATGATATTTATTTTGCAAATAGGTTTTTAAAACACTTTTACACGTAATTTTTTTTGTCAATTTAATCTAGATGACGCTTCCTAGCTGACTACCCTGAGAAGAAACACCGAATTTGTTTCGGGGTCAGTCTCTTTTAAGGTCCATACAGCAAACATGTAATGGTCAAAAAAGTCAATATAGAGTAAATGTTAGTTTACCTGGAGCTGCGTGGACGCAGGCAAAGAATAACAAAACTACGGTCACTGCAAGATGCGCCATTGTGTCCTGTTAAAGAGTACTACTCCAACTGGTTGCTGATCATCGATACGTCTACGTTTAAATATAAATCCAATACAACAGTGTCATTCGGGTGCTCTTTCTCATTAATTATTATTTTTGAGGAAAAGCTTTTTGAATTTCAAAAGAAAAATAGACAGAGTCAAAATTACTCTGTCTATTTTTCTTTCAACAGTTTTTCAAGGTTTGGATTCTGTTAGTCGTGAATACATTATTATATTATTAATAATATGGGTTAAAATTGCGGGTTCGATTGCAGGCATTAAATTATAATTGTTATATTTTTGAAGACACTAACATTAATATTAAGTTTTTTACTAACGCTATTCTATGAATTCATTGTGGTCTGAAATAAATGTTATTATTACTCTATGTATCAGTCTATCTCGGATCCCTGGGATCCCGGACCTTTGGAAGGCGTACGAGGAGCCGAAACCAACTCGCAGAGGCCCTTTAGTCAATTTTAATGGAATATTATTATTATTATCCTTTTGGAGAATGAGACTAAAATATAATATTAATTTTTAGGTGAGAAATCATCACAAACAGTGGCGGATTTACCAGCAGGCTGAGTAGGCTTGAGCCTTTTTTTTTTTTTTTTAAGGTGGGAAATCATCCGCAAGCCCGCGTCTACCGTGGCTGGTAGTCGGGGTCGGAATTACGACGGCTAGGGCGTGAGGACCTTCGTTCCCTCACGCGTGCAGCCTCCTCCTTCGCTAGCATTACTGCTTCGCAAAAGGAGGCGATCGCCTGCCACTCCTCCTCGCTCCGGACCATAGCCTGAACCAGGGCCCGACGCGAAAGGTCGCTGCCGCCAATTGCCTCCACGAGGACACGGCGGTGCTCCGCCCAAGCGGGGCACGCCTCCACCGTATGCTCCACCGTGTCCTCCGGGTGGTCCACACAATGATGACACCCGGGCGTTGCTTCCGCCTGAATCCGATGCAGGAACCTCCCGAACTTGCCATGTCCGGTGAGGACCTGCGTCATGCGGTAGGTGAGGATGCCGTGTGGCCGCTCCAGCCACTCCTCAAAGAGGGGACTTACCGCCATAATTGTAGCGTGCCCAGAGTAGACTTGAGCCTAGGGCGGCAGATTTTTGGGGCGGCAAATTTGAGTTTTTTTTTTTTGCTACCTCATAGAAATCAAAAAGATTTTTTAAAGACGGTTTTCTGATGTCTGACAGATCAACAGATTTGTCTGCAACAAATTTTGCTGATGACTTTCCTCTCTCACTTGTCATTGCACATTCCGCGAGTAGAAAACTTCATTTGGAATTCTAAAAAAACTTAAAAAAACCTTGAACAGTGATAGTGAGGTAGTCAGGATAGTCTAGTCTAGTCAAAAAAATATTTTTTCCCTAAAGGCGATATTTCTTTAACGCTACAATGTTATCTATGACGTCAATATTGCACGTGCACGTAGCGAGGCCCATTCTCCATATTTCAATATCCAATAAACGTTTGGGTTACCCTGGTTACCCAGGGTACTCGAACAAATCAAGGCGAAAAACGATAACAACATCGAAACAAAAGAAAATAAGGCACGAAACTGCAAAACTACGAGAAAAATTATCTGAGATCAATCTTGAGCCAAGAAAAATTAAACGCTTTAGCTCTTTTGTGCTTAGAGTCAGAATTAATGAAAAAAATTACTTACGACGATATCATCGATGATTTTGCCAACAAAAAATCATGCAAAAAGGTATTGTAACGAAGTAACAAACTTTTATAACTTGACTGAATTGATTATTTTTAATTGTTTGTCAGTGCAATAAAGATTATTTATTCAGGTTTACCAAATGTGCATTATTGTGTAAGTAGCGCACATTACCCCGCTCGTCAGGGGCGCCGACTCTATGGGTGCTCGGGGGCTCGAGCACCCATGAGAAATAAACAGTGGGTGCCGAGCACCCATGAGAAATAAACAGTGGGTGCCGAGCACCCTTGAGAAAAAATATCAAGAAACTGATCAGTAATCGCCTTTTGGGGATGGGCGTTTTTTCATTACCCAACGACCCGTTCGCAGTGGTTTAGAGCGCCGGTTGAGACGCAAGCGCCGCGAGTTCGATTCCCGCACCAACACAAATGTTTGTTAATGAAACAGATATTTGTGTTGGGTCTGGGTGTTTGTGGTACCTTCATTGTTCCTGGTTTCCATAGTACAAGGGAAAACCTTAGTTTGGGACCACAACAATGTATGTGATGTTTTCCCCATTTATTATCATTTATTAAATTTATTTATTTGTCGATCAATCAGTGTGCATTTCTCTTCTCACACTTCGCCACTTTTCCGAGTCACCAAATGAGCATGAGCACCCATGAGGTTTTCTAAAATCCGGCGCCCCTGCCGCTCGTACATGACTGTGCTTTGATTAGCTCAAAAATATACCCAAAAATTATTTTACGTGTAATTTTAACGAAATTTTTGGATTGTAAAAATAATGCAGGAGGTGACAATTGTAGAGGCAAGGGCGGCAAAAACTGTATAGCCTATGCCTTGAAAAATTTGTAAATCCGCCACTGATCACAAAACTATCCCAATCATCAATCAATAAATATCCCAATCATCAAGAACGCAATCATCCCTGGAGGGTAAAATATCCTGAGGTAGGTATTCGTGAAGTTTCCAGCTATTTCTTTTCGTTTTACTAGAAATACCTAGTTGTTGATTGTAGTTGTAACTAAAATGGCTCACATTATAAAAATGCGTTGGAAACTTTAGTGTTCTTTATTGAGAGTGATTTCTGTGTTCGGTTTTTACTTATTGGGCCATTCGTATGTTGCATTTATACCAAACTTTTTTCAATGCAATTACTCGAAAACCCGCTCTTATCCCACCGCTCTTAGGCACGCAATAGACTGTTTTCCGCACTAGTGCAGAAATACTACTCACTACAATTTTATTACATTTATGGTATCAGGCCAGGCGCGCGTCGACCCGCTCGAGTCCGTCAACCCCCGTTTATTCTTTTCTTCGTGAGTGTATTGAAAAAAGTCGTTTGATACACGTGCAAATTTATCACTGCAGCCCACGGCTCCATAATACACTCGCCTACGGCTCGTGCGTATTCCCCCTCGGTCGCAATGACAAACTTTCTGCACTTGTATCAAAATGTACTATATCTTTTATCAGTCATATTTTAGAGGTGTACAAAACAGGATGTAAAGTTCCACGAACCTCCATTGAGAACGGAGGATCTTCCGACCAGACGGGTGTTGGGTCTGATCCGAGCAACGTTCGACATTTGTAATCAGGCTGTTATATATTATGTTCTAACTCTGAACTAAGATACCATGGTGGTGATATAGATGTCAGTACATATATGTCACCACCATAAGCCTCTTATAGTAACATGCATTTATCAATATCATGTGTTTATATTGTCAGCTCCAATATAAACACATGATATTGATAAATGCATGTTACTCTAAGAGTTATAAATAAACATGTGGATGGATGGCTCGCCATCCAGGGGGAGAGGGAGGTCAAAGAAAAGATGGATGGATTATGTGAGAAGTGATATGAAAGAAAAAGGAGTTTGTGATAGCGTGGCGGGTGACAGGACCGAATGGAAGAAAAAAAAACGTTTTGGCCCACCCTGAGTAATATGGGACAAAGGCAGGAAGATGGTGATTCTGATAATGTCATGAATTTACATCGCATGGATGCTTGAGGGAAATACAGTCTCTTAAAAAATATGAAATATTTAACGCTGGATATACATACAGACAACTTAAATTAAATGTTAATAAACAAGTTTTCGACTCCTTTTTTCTCTTCTAGGTCAGCTTGCTGGCCGTCCATCGCAGTAGTGTTTAAAGATGTCGTAAATATTTAATAAGCAATCATTCTTCTTTTTAGGGTTCCGCACTTCAAAAGTTCATTTTGTTGTCCGTCTGTCTGTCTGTCAAGAAACTTTATCTTGGGAACCTCCACACATTGCCAAGATAAAGTCGAATTGAAATTAAAACCATATACTCAGGTCTGCGGTCCCTTGAAGCTGTGAAAGAATCAAACTTCTAAATTAACGGAAAAAAAAACGGCCGTTTGTATGGCAAAAAGTATAATTTCGATGCTCCCAAAGGAATTCAAATTCATAGAGTACTTCCCGTTGACCCAGAATTCTGAAATTTGGCATAAAGCAATGTAATTTTTTTGGTACGTCACAAAAAAAATGCTTTTTTTACTATTCGGAAAAGTCTTCAAGACTCCATTCGGGATTTGAACTATTTACATAGGTAAGTTTATATGGAACCCTCAGTGCAGGAGTCCGACTCGTACTTGCCCCGTTTTTAATTTATGCAATGAAAAAGTTTGTGAATTTAAATGTTGACAAATGTCGAGCCACGGCGAAAACTAAACTCAGAATGTTAGATTCATTTTGGGTCATATTTTGGTAAACTTTGACATTTTTCAGACGACTATTATTATAAAAACGGATAGTTTTATATTTATCCTTAAAAATATGGCTTTCCCAGTCAAAAAAGTCGGAGGAAAATCAATCAGTTTAGCCTTTTCCCAATAATTTTGGGTTGGCTTTAAGTCTATCCGGTTGCAGCTGAAAACAACGCAGTATGTAGTCAATTGAGTCTTCAAAATCAGTAATGAAGATATCCACAGTAGATCTTGGCTGGTAATGGCATGCTTTGTGGATGAAGAAATGATCTGGAAGTTTTCATACACAGCTATTACCAGCGTGGAACTAAAAGGCTGAAATACAAAACGTTGTTCCAACCAAATTTATTAGTTCGTGACCATCACAGTTCAAGGAATTGAAACCAATCTCAAACTGCTATTCGTGAAAAATATATCCTTTCCTAAAGAGGAGGCTTGAGTCCCAGCAGTGAGGACATTATAAGGCCGATTATGCAATGTATATCTCTGTAGGACAGCGTAACTTATCCCTACAAAGACCTTTGAGATTGAAGAAAAAGGAGAAAAATAAATATGAATTCCTCGCCTTCTTTCTGGTAAATCTGTTCGTTAATCATCAATTTGTTAATTGAATCGTCAACAATCCATTTGCACGCCCAAGAGTTTAGAAGGTGGCTTCGTCAGCAGCCTTCCATCCAGTGTGGTGACTATATCGAATAGGATTTGTATTATCGTGGAAATATTAACAAACTAGCTGCTATCTTAATTATCTAAGGGAAACATAATTCTACTCTTGGGATAAGAAGTAATCCTATGTGTTATTCCGGGTAATGGTCTACCATTGTCCGTGCATCACTGCGGGGTGCCAGCTGTCTGACGTCCAGCAATTGCTGAGTTGGCGATCCTTTCGGTTCGGGCACGCTCAGCGCAACAATATTGTAAATCTGTATTTTTTTTTTTGTTTTTGTGTTGTTGCCTATTGTATTGCCTGCATCGAATAAATACTATTCTATTCTATTCTATTCTATTCTATTCTATTCTATTCTATTCTATTCTATTCTATTCTATTCTATTCTATTCTATTCTATTCTATTCTATTCTATTCTATTCTATTCTATTCTATTCTATTCTATTCTATTCTATTCTATTCTATTCTATTCTATTCTATTCTATTCTGTTCTGTTCTGTTCTATTCTATTCTATCAAGTTTTATCGAAATCCGTTCAGCCATTCAAGCGTGAATAAGTAACAAATATCCTACATACTCACAAACTTTCGGCTTTGTAATATTATATGATTACTAACGAAAACTGTTTGGTCTGAATCTCTTATTACCTTTTTTAACGTATGACAATCCTTACGGATGTCTCCAGGGAAAGTGCAGGAATCTGACAGACGCGTAGACGGTTTTCTGTAACTACCTTTGGCTGAGACGCAGGAGTGTTTGCGCGATTTCGTAACACTCCTCAAACCAAGAGACTAGTGTTGGCCAAGTGGTAATAACCCCGACTTACGGGTTCAAACCCAGCCGGGCGCATTACTTTATATAATTTATTTTATCACCACTGCTCTCAATACCGTGAAAGAAAACATAGGGAGAAAACCAAATCAAATCAAAATAGTAAAGCAAATCCACTCAAAGTCGAAGGAAGGGCTCGCAATTTATAAAAATATTGACACACTTTCATAAACGAGTATTATGAGTTTAATAAACAGTTTTACATGTTAATACTTAAAACTAATATTATTTTACTTACGTAATATAAATAAATTTAACAAAATATTTCAGTTCGTTTTGAGTGCTCGCTTGAGTGCGAATCACAACGCGAAGCTTAACATTTTTCTAGGTTAACCTTACTTGAGCTGGCAAGGAGATCGAAGAGCTCATTAACTACATTACGTGTGAGCACAATTTTTTTTTATAAAAAAAAATATAACTTTATTTTTATATTTAAAAATACTAAATAAAATTACAATAAAATAAAAACATAAAATAAAAACCCTACACTAATTACAACTAACAAAAATCAAACTAAAATATGGCGTCAAAAAACTCTTCCACATCGCTGTCGACTGGTAATGTGCCCAAAAGACTGGCGGCATTGCCACGCTGTATGGCATGCTTATCCTCTGTCCGAGGTAAAAGCCAGCCCTTGGGTCACGCGAAGTATCAACTAGACGTTTTGACAGATGTTTATACAACTCGTGAGTTCTCGGACCCCATGAATCGAGAGTTTCAAAAATTTAACTACCGACGAGGTTGTTATATTTTCGCCGCTTGAGGTTCTCCGCAGCCGCAGCGGCAGCACCAGCACAACACGACGAGCTAGGAAGATGGGAAGGCGCAAGAGTATCGACACAAGTAGCGTCCCATACTAAAGGCCTACCCATCTTCCATGGGAATAACGACATGCCGTCCGGTCTCTTGCCATCGTCGCGTGCCAGGCCATGGGGTTCCAAAACGACTGGAACGCCGACGGAGACAAGAGCGCGGATAATGTCGTTTATATATTGATGAGCACAATAATATTTTTATTACAGAAAACAAAACCTAAGCCTTGTTGTCGATACTGTTGAATATCTTGCTGCTATGTCTTTTTGTACCGAGATCAGAGACCCTACCTCAAGCTATTAACGCGATCCATTTTACGATCTTAACTGAACTAGGGATGGAGCTATACAATATTAGAGTATATGTGAAACTCGAAACTCGTGTCTAGTAGATATTTTATGTAAAGAATCTATGTACAAAATTTCATGACTATATTATGAAAAATCACAAAGTTATAAGCTTGTTATGCTACCTGGTTGTCCGCACAAATACATGGCCACCGGGCCGTCCAGGCAACCAGGCTTGTTTTGCTCTCGCACCCAGCTGTGCGCTGGCGCCTAATGCCCGCTATGACCTGCCGTGACCTGTGTTGTACTTAGCGTCAATGGTGTCCAACTTGTGACCTTTTTTAAATATTTTTGGGGAAAAATATAACATGGTGTAAAAATTATTGGAATCGATTCAGTTACTGATTCTGAACAAACATTATTCAGGTTTCGCATATACTAAAAATGATGTTGTATAGCTTGTACAGCTCCATCCCTCCTTCTCACTCGCACGACTGACATGTTAACACGTCATGGTAAGACGTCAGACCGAGTTCATAAGGATGGTCAAGCGTGAACATCGATCCAAAATGAATTTAAATAATAATTTCTTCCTAAACTTTGTATTAAATCAAGGTTCGTGAAAACCTAAATCCTTTTCTGTATCTTGATTGCCTACATATTAATAAATGTTGTGATAGTTGGCCGTTAGAGCAGTGGTGGCCGTTAGAGCAGTGGTGGCCGTTAGAGCAGTGGTGGCCGAGTAGAGCCAGCAGTGGTGGCCGTGTGGTAACGGCCTCGACTAATGAGTTGTAGATCGCGGGTTCAAACTCAGCCAGGCTCATTACTTTGTGTAATTTATTTCATCATTACAACTGCTCTCAAAACGGTGAAGGAAAACATCGTGAGGAAACCGGCATGTCCAGAACCAAAAATTCGAAGACATGTGACATCCACCAAACCGCACTGGGCCCGCGTGGAGGATTATGGCCCATTCCCTCTCCTAGAGAGGAGGCCTCATTCCCAGCTGTGGGAACATTAAAAGGCTGATTATGCTATGCTTTATGCTACGTTGTGATTGTTTAGTTTTTCTATAGTTTGCTTCATAGTGTTGCAAGCCAAGCATGACTCTAGAAGTCATCTTCTGCTTCCATTATCATTTCGATTCATCGTTGTCCCCACATCAGTGCTTTATTTAAATTTCAATCCCTCAAATGGATTCTTTCCAGAGAATATGTTGTTCTTTATAACGCCAACGCTGATACTCTTGCCAAAAGCAAACGCTGCGCCGAAGTTCACCTTCTCTGCAACACTGAAATCTGGACGCTTTTCACCTGAAAACAATGTTTTTATTATATTCAGAAGATTATAATCAATTTTAGAATAGGACTAATTGTTTTGCATAATGAAAATGCTCTTACTGGCTTTTTTTAAGTTCATGGTTATCTTAGTGTTAGGAAATTAATCTCTCGAATATTTCCAAAAACTATCCGAATCGATATGGAACTAAGTAAACTTATTCAGCTCGGCAACAGCAGTGCGGGGCGAAATTTTTAGTCAACGAGACAATACAACTGATATGAGAATCTCTTCCTTTTTTAAAGTCGGTTAAAAATTGCTATATTCAGGCAAGATAACTTTTTGGAATAACTTTAGATTGGCGAAGCAAATAATGTTAGGAATATTTGTACTGTCAGGGTCAAAAGTGCAGTTGGATTCTACCAATGCTAAAGTGTTTTAAAATTCTATGTAGTAGAAGTTCAATGTTCCACAACTACTTCAGATTTTTTGTTACAAATTAAATAAGTTATGAACAATTTGAGCCTCTTTCATAATGAAATTTTAGCATTAGTATATTGTAACTACACTTTTGACCCCTGACTTGAAATATTATCTCACCTTCTGGCCTTTCCACTTCAACATGGACACCTCGGTTCCCCTCAAGAATGCCAAACGTCTTACTTGCGTCCGCTGCTAGCGCTATACCAATGGTACTGTCTCGGATCACCGCAACTTTTGCTCTATCGGGCACTGGAATGATACAAAAGGAAATATTAAAACAGGTTATAAAAGGGTAAAAATGGTTATTATTAATGTACGTGAATCTTTCGGGCCTGTGATTTATCTTTTTTTAAATTGAAATAAGCTAGTGCTTGACGAGCAGTGATGCATTGATGGTGAAGCGTGCTAGTTTATTAAGAGCCTATTCACTCTAGCCTTGAAGACACCTAAATTATAATCAGACGGGAAGAAAGCTTAGTCCAGATCGTAGAGGTGTCAACAATGTAAGGGTGAACACTCGCCGTACGTTGGGTTGGCCAAAGATAGATAGGCGATATGGCGGAATTAAGTTATGTAATTCCCGCGCACACTCTCTAAATTGTCAGCATCCTGTAGAATGCCGAAAGGGTGGCTACCCTATTAGTCCAAGATCCCAGAGCGATCTGACATAACTTATTTTCACATGGATGAAACCTTAGGTCCTCAGAAGCGTCTCATGTGCTTTGAATACATGTGTGCTTGTGGAGCTCCCCCTTGGGGCCTCTGGGCAGGTACCAGGTGAGAAAGGGAACTAAAACTAAGAGTTATTTAACTTAAATTTGTAAGGCTGATTTTTATATATGTTTTGTAGAAAACTTCTGTCAGGCGCTATAAAGTTCCACAAAAAAAAACTTTACTTATTTTTACATGTCTGATTTTTAAATATGTTATTAAGTAGTCAGACAAATTGTAGTGTGTGATCCTCACTTTGTTGTCCGTCCGTCTGTCTGTCGGTCTGTCAAGACCCTCTATCTCGGGAACGCCTGGAGGTATCGAGTTGAAATTAAAATCATATACCCTGAGTATATCTGCAGTCTCTTGAAGCTGTGAAAATATCAAACTTCTAAGTTAACGAAAAAAACGGTCGTTTAAGTCGTAAAACATGTATATTTCGACACTCTCAAGGGAATCCAAATTCATAGGGTACTTCCCGTTGACCCAGAATCTTGAAATTTGACATGAAGCAAGGTCTTATTATAGCACAGATATAGGAATAAATCTGAAAACAGTAAATTTTTGTTTTGTAAAAAAAAAAATTTTGCTGTTCGGAAAAATCTTCGAGACTACATTCAGGAATTGAACTGTTTATATACTTGTAGGTAAGTTTGTACGGAACCCTCAGTGCGCGAGTCCGACTCGCACTTGCCCAATTTTTTTTCGAAAACAAAAACTGCAATGAAAACGATTCAGATAATAATGCGGTTAGGAGGAAAGATGCAACTTAATTTCAAGATGTCCTTTATAGATCCGGTCAAAAATCAAACTTTAATAAAAATATGAATAATGTTGATATTCTACTTTTGTACGTTTTTTTGCGGGACAGATCTTTCAGACTTTTCCTTATTGGGCATTATTATTGTTTTCTAAGCTTGTGTTTAAATTTTATTATTCTTATTTATTTTATATTTGTCTTCTATTAAGTTGCACTTTCCATGTTATGTTTTGGTATCACCCTGGTCGACTGATAGAAAGTGCATCAAGACCGCCTTTATACAGTGTTTCATTGATGTATAAAGTTTTTAATAAGAATAATAACAATAATAACATGTTTATTTGTAAGTTCAGTAACTAAGTAATGTAACAAAGTAGAAGAAGAGTATCCTGGCGTCCTAGCTAGGTTACACGGTAACCTGTATTAATGTTCGCCAGCCCATGATCCCATTATTACATTTACTATTGTAATGTACGAGTGTGTAAGGAACACCAACTAATTGAACCCCACTAGAACTGAATTGGTTCTCTTCAACAAAAAATGGAAATTGGCAGCACTACAACTGCCACCTTTTTTTTGGAACTACCCTTAGCCTATCAACTGATGTCAAGTACCTAGGCGTTTACCTGAATAAACAGCTGAATTGGGCAAAACACACCGAGTACACCACCAAAAAAGCCACTATTTCTATGTGCCAGTGTAAACGCATGTTAGGCCGTAGCTGGGGCATAGCCCCAAAGATCACCCACTGGCTATATACAACTGTTATCAGACCAATAATCATATATGGCTCTCTAGTTTGGTGGCCCACGACCGAACTGAGCACAGCCCAAAAAGACCTTGAAAAACTGCAACGACTCGCCTGCGTAGCGATCACTAGCAGCATGAGAACCACACCCACAGCTGCCCTGCAAGCGATGCTGGGACTGCTTCCACTGCATCTAATAGTGCAGGAGGAGGCGGCTTCAGCGGCCTTCAGGCTCAGCGCATCGGGCACCCTGAGTCAAGATTCCAGAATTAAACACATACGCATAATAGAAGACGCTATTAAATGACAGCCCATGATGGCAGCACCTAGCGACAAAGCTCCAAAGGCGTATCATTTCCAAAAGCCTTTCAATATTCAACTAACAGAGGAAGTTCACGATTATTCAGGCCCAGCAGAACAGAGGGTCTATACGGATGGATCAAAGACAGATACTGGCACGGAATTTGGAGTCTTCTCCAATGACCTGACAATATCAGAATATCCAGAACGCTAGGAAAATTCAACACCGTCTATCAGGCGGAATGAGTTGGTATAATCCTAGCGGCCCACACCATAGAAACTAGGAATGTAACGGATACACACATTCGGATACTTTCCGATAGTGCCTCAATCCTACAATCCCTAGACAAAAACTCTACCACCTCGAGAATTATACAAGAATGCCACTCTGCATTGAAAAGAGTCACAGTGCCGAAACGCAACACTGTCACACTACAGTGGATTTAAGATCATAGCGGCTCACTGGGCAACGACGCGGCGGACGAGCTGGCCAGGAGAGGATTTGGAGCGATGGTCTTCAGGCCCGAACCCATTTTGCCGGTCCCCTTCGGTCAGCTGCGTAGTTGACTACGTGAACACACACATATACAAGCAGAGCGCTGGTGGTCCTCAACACCAGGATGCAGGCAGGTAAAGGAGGCCATGCCTCACCTCAATAAAGCCTTCACCAAAAAACTCATAAGACTGTATAGAGGCGGCCTGCGCCTGGTGACTTGGACTATCAACGGACACTGCACACTGAATAAGCACCTCCACACAATAGGCATCACAGACAGTCCCCTGTGCAGAGCATGCTTGGAGGGGGAGGAGATAATTGCGCATGTGCTCCTAGACTGCACAGGTATCACTGAAGTATGCACAAGAACCTTAGAATCCCCGAACTCCCTTATTGATGCCCTGAAAAACCTGAGAGGCCTAATCTGTTTTGGAGAGAGGTGGGCTGGTTGGAATAAGCCACCTAAGGTTATGGCCGCCATGGCCCACGTCGTACAATGGTCCGCATAGGACGAAGTGCGGAAACCATACTCAGACATAGACATACTAACACTTTGATAATTATATACCTGCACATATTAAAACTTGATAAAAACCGTGGTACAACAAAAATAATATAGTGAAGAGTTCAGATATATACATTTTGGATTTTTAACATTGGCTCCCCACGAGGTGAATAGGTATAAAAATGACAGTAATAAAGATAATGAAACTACAATAGTATAATTGGTTTCGAGTTTAGCTCACAGTTCATGTGTCTAAAGTTATGAATGTAAAGTCAATAATCACCTGGGCCAGCAAATATGTAGCCAAACAACACCAAGACCAGAGACACCGAAACACGCACCATCTTGCTTACTCAAATCACCTAAGTGAACTGGTTATATGTTGTTCAAAATCTCACATTTAAATAGTTTAATTTAATCACACACACGAGTTTCCTTTAGACGTATTGTTTTGTCAAGCTTCCTTGAACCGCGAAAGGAAAGAAATATGGGTTTTCTTTGATGCAATTAAATTAAGGAAAAGTTTGTTAATTTCTCTTCATCAAACTACATTAAAAAATATAATAACATGAAGATACAAACAAAAATATGATGCCAGTAAATGCCGGTTGCTATTTTCAATTCATTTACATTAGTTACTGATGTATATTAGGTGCACTAATAACGGCGTAATAGACCAAGATCCCAGAGCTGTAAGACATAACTTATTTTCACATGGATGAAACCTTAGGTTCTCAGTAGCGTCTCATGTACTTTGAATACCTGTGTACTTGTGGAGCTCCTCCTTGGGGAACTTTGGCAGATACGAGGTGAGAAAGGGAACTAAAAATAAAGAGTTACTTAACTTAATGTTTTATGGCTGATTTTTATAGATGTTTTGTAGAATATTATTCTAAAGTAGTATCATAAGTGTCAGACACTTTCCATGGATCAAAACTTCTGTCAGACACTTTAAAGCTCAAAAAATAAATAAATGAACTTTACTTATTTTCACATGTCTGATTTTTAAATAGGTCATTGAGGTAACTATTACAAAGTTATATTTCAGTAGTCAGACTAATTGTAGTGACCAAACATCCCCTAAACACAAAAATTATTCAGCCAAGAGTATGAGCGCGAGAGCACGCATGAGTTTCAGAGCGAGTGAGACGATTTCTGCACTGACTGGATGTTTGGTCACTACAATTTGTCTGACTAATGAAATATAACTTTGTAATAAGCATAGCATAAACAGCCTTATAATGTTCCCACTGCTGGGATTCAGGCCTCCTCTCTAGGAGAGGGAATGGGCCGTAATCCACCACGCGGGCCCAGTGCGGGTAAAAATAAGTAAAGTTTATTTACTTTTTGTGGAGCTTTAAAGCGTCTGACAGAAGTTTTGGTCCATGGAAAGTGTCTGACACTTATGATACTACTTTAGAATAATATTCTACAAAACATATATAAAAATCAGCCATAAAACATTAGGTTAAGTAACTCGTTATTTTTAGTTCCCTTTCTCATCTCGTACCTGCCAAAGTTCCCCAAGGGGGAGCACCACAAGTACACAGATATTCAAAGCACATGAGACGCTACTGAGAACCTAAGGTTTCATCCATGTAAAAATAAGTTATGTCTGACAGCTCTGGGATCTTAGTATATAAGTTTGTGAATGTAGAACTGTAGTTGATATTTTTCCATGATAACTTACACAGGATTTGCAATTAATTGCCAAATTTTCTTACTCAAAGTCAAAATGTGTTTTGTTGTTTATTTTTTTTCAAATTATCACATATTTTATTTATTATTCTGTATTATATACTTTATTGTACACCATTACACATACAAAAGGCAACTAAAACTAAAACACATACATACAATGGGCAACTAAAACTAAAACACATACAATTTATTCCAGGCAACCTGGTATGGACAGTAATTGCCTGAACAAGAAATGGGGCTGTCATTGGTGTGACAAAACCAGTATTAAACATATTAAAATAGATACACAGATATATAAGTACATATATTGTATAATAGATACATATATATACATACATAATTATTGAAAACTATAGATAGAAATACAAATGACGACTATCGATATTCACAGCGACAGGTTGTTCCCTAACGAGTCTTTTACTCGTAAAAACAGGCAACGATTGAGCGCGTTTAATTGTGTCTGGTAATTAATTCCACAGACGAGCAGCCTGGACAGTATATTTTATTGGGTATCCGACTATCAAAATAGCAAATATTGTGTTTTTAGTATTCAAGATTGACCACAAAATGTCCCTTTAGACCACCCAGTAAAGAACAAAGGCGAGGAAATTTTAGACTGGCCTGTGGGTCTAGTGGTTAGTGGCCCTGACTGCTATGCCGGAGGACGTGGGTTCGATTCCCACCCAGGATAAACGTTTGTGTGATGAGCACGATCATTTTGATCTGTGTCTGGGTGTAATTTATCTATAATATGTATGTATTTAGAAATATATAAGTATGTTTATCAGTTGTCTAGTACTCATAACACAAGCTCTGCTTAGCTTGGGACTAGACGGCGTTGTGTGAAAGTTGTGGTATATTATTATTATTATTTTTGACATTATTTTCATCAGTATATCTCGGAATCCTAAGATCCCGGACCTTAGGAAGGCGTACGAAGAGCCGAAACCAACTCGCAGAGGCCCTTTAGTCACTTTTAATGGACTGTGATACCAACCGACGATTATCCCTGTACGCGCTATGCTAGTGCACCCAAGGATAACCCCCGGTTGGTGAAAAACTATTGCGATATATGGAAAACAAAGACTATAATGCTATGTTTTTGGAATATTAAGTGGACTGGTTACCAGGAACTATGTTAATACTATGGCCCCTGCCTGAACAATGTTATTAATATACATCGATAAAAAGGCAGGGGGTGACTTGCACACTCAATAAATGGGCCCCCAAAAACGGCCGCTAGCACGAAGTGACGTAGCAACAAGAGGGCAACATATCCTGAGGTGCTTGAGGAGTGGAGAGGTATACCACGGCTATCAGGACAATCCCGGAAGTACGGTCAAGATCCCTACCAGCACCTTATTGGATTATACATCCTTCTCCCGAGCACGTTTGCTCTTGCGAATCTCCACTCAAGCCAGCCAATAAAGACAAGAGAGAGGAGGGAGCTTTGTTCCTCGTCAGTGTTCACAACGGCCAGCCAATAAAGGCAAGCCGGAGATGAAGAACAAGAATTCTCCCGGGAGATCGGGTCCGTGGGGTCGCAAATTCCCAACAGTACGCCACAAAACTGCCCTGCGGAATGTATCACTCTTAATCGTCTTATTTGGAAATTGAATTGACTAGATTTTTAAAACATCTAGTCAATTAGGCATCTAGGTTTAGTTTTTTTTTTGCTGGCTTAACTTCATGACTTTTGGCTTAATTGAACTTTAATGTTGCTTCTAAAAAAATAAATCTTGGTGAAGTAATATAATATGCTTGACTATATTTATTGATAATAAATACTTAGGAAATACATTTCCACATTAGATAATAAACATAAAATTAAAAATAACTGTTTGTGCTTAGAATATAACGGTTATAATGACTCATGACATCGTAGTACATTTCGATTATAGCAACATCACTAGAAAAAAGCATGGCATTAATACATTTCAACTGCCATCCAGCCTAATGACTTATAGAAAAAAAGACATTATGACATGGCATCTTGTCGTTCGTTCAAAAATGCGTTTATTGATATTTAAAATACATAAAGTACGTAGGTATAATCATCATCATCATTTCAGCCGAAAGACGTCCACTGCTGGACATAGGCCTCCCCCAAGCGTCGCCACAGCGAACGGTCCTGTGCGTCTCGCATCCATCGGACCCCCGCAACCGTTACCAAGTCATCGGTCCACCTTGTAGGAGGCCTTCCAACGCTACGTCTTCCGGTACGTGGTCGCCATTCCAGAACCTTTCGGCCCCAACGGCCATCTGTTCTGCGAGCAATGTGCCCTGCCCATTGCCACTTTAGTTTGGCGATTCTTCGTGCTATGTCGGCAACCTTGGTTCTCCTGCGGATATCCTCATTCCTGATTCGATCACGCAAGGAAACTCCGAGCATAGCCCTCTCCATTGCCCTTTGGGTGACTTTAAGCCTTCTAATGAGGCCCATTGTAAGCGACCACGTTTCGGAGCCATATGTCATCACTGGCAACACGCACTGGTCATAGACTTTCGTCTTGAGACACTGTGGTATATTGGACGAGAAGACACCGCGCAGCTTCCCGAACGCTGCCCAGCCGAGTCGGATTCGACGATTGATCTCTTTCTCGAAGTTAGACCTTCCCAACTGGACCGTCTGTCCCAGGTAAACGTAGTCGTCTACAACTTCGAGTGTAGAGTCCCCGACCTTGATAGGAGTGGGTGCTACATGGCTGTTTACCATGACTTTGGTTTTGTCCATGTTCATTTTAAGTCCCACTCTTTCGGAAGCTCTACTGAGGTCACCAAGCATTGTACTGAGCTCCTCCGTAGTCTCAGCCATGACTACTATGTCGTCGGCAAACCGAAGGTGAGTGATGTACTCGCCATTGACATTAATGCCTAGCCCTCTCCATTCCAAAACCTTGAAGACATCCTCCATTGCTGCCGTGAACAGTTTCGGAGAAATAACGTCTCCCTGCCTCACACCCCGCTGCAAGAGGATAGGTTTCGAGGTCTGGTCTTGTAGTCGGACTGACATAGTGGCGTGGTTGTACAAACACTTCAGCACTTCGATATACCGATAGTCAATTTGGCACCGTTGGAGAGACTGCAGTACAGCCCAAGTTTCAATCGAATCAAAGGCTTTCTCGTAGTCCACAAACGCTAAGCAGAGAGGCTGGTTATACTCCTCAGTCTTCTGTATAACCTGCCGCAGCGTATGTATGTGGTCCACGGTGCTGAAGCCTTTTCGAAATCCGGCTTGTTCGGGAGGCTGGAAGTCGTCGAACCTGCGCGCGAGACGATTCGTGATGACTCTGGAAAACAGCTTGTAGACATGGCTCAGAAGCGAGATGGGCCTATAATTCTTAAGCAGGGCATTATCGCCCTTCTTAAAGAAGAGTACCACCACGCCTCTGCTCCACGCCTGTGGCGTTTTCCCCTCGAGTATGACGGAATCAAATAGCTTCTGAAGGGCCTTAAGGACCGGTTTTCCACCCGCCTTCAGGAGTTCGGCCGTAATTCCGTCCTCACCCGACGCCTTGTTGTTTTTCAGCTGCTTCAGAGCCATCCTAATCTCGTACAGGCTGACGTCCGGGATATCTTCGGTATAGTGTCGAGTCAATCTAGCTCTTGGGTCGTTTACTAGATTTACAGCGGGTTTAGCGGTAGACGTGTATAACTGTCCATAAAAAGCCTCGATCTCTCCCAGAAGCTCCGATTTGGCGGATATGACTCTGCCATCGTCGGTCTTCAGTTTCGTGAGCTGGCTTTGCCCAATAGACAGATCTCGTGCAAATACTTTAGAGCCCTTATTCCGCTCAATCGCATCCTTAATCCTTGCGGCTTAGACAAATCTCGAAGTCCCTGAAACGTGACCTTCGCCGTAGGTATAATATTAAGTAGTAATTTCACCAACTTTAAACTGGAATATCTATTAGTTCATTAACGCTCAGGCGGTAGCCGGCGTCCGCAAGCCATTGTCTTACTATTGTGTCTCTAATTACGCACGTCAAAAGGTTAATAGTACTGTCTAAGACAAAATTGTTTAGAAATTTAATCTATATACTTTTGTATATTTTTCATCACTATAGTTAAAAAATATGCCATCAAAATTTTGTTCGAGAATCTGCCATCACTCAAAAGGATCGTCGAATCCAGTGACTTTCGAGGTTATTTCATTTGTTGTCCAGAAACAATTGGTGATTTTTGATTGTTCTTAAATTCACATGTAATCTATGATCAATAGAATTACAGAAATAATACAGTGGCTTCGCTCCTAAAAAATATTTAAAACAAAATTATAACTTTTTAACTATAAAATACTATGCAACAACAAAAAATAGGGTCAAATCGAAATGGTATCTATACAGGGTGTTTGGTGCATCGTGTGCCAAATTGAAATGGTCAACGGGAGGGGTCATCAGCTATCATTTCAGACCCCTAAAAACTTCTCATGCCCTGTGGATTTTTTTTATCGATTTTTTATTGTTTTATGAAAATAAGACCCAAATTTTTCATTCAAATACAAATTTTAAAAAATATATTTAGATGTTTATTGTATTAGAGTACTTTTCAATTTAAAGTTTACATTAGCTATCTGGTTTTTTTTAATTGACTTTCAAAGTGTTGGACTTAAATTAAAGCTGTTCATGTTATAGCTATTTACGTGGCTATAATAAAAAAAAAACCAAAAGCGACCGGAGTCTTCCAACTTCCTCAAAAATTGTCTAGTTTATCCTCTTGCTAGTTATGTCCCATATGCCATAAAAATCTTTTTATAACTTTGTGAATTCGCTAGAATTGTGAATCGAGTCACATAAGACTAATATTCAAAATTATGATTAAAAAAATATTTTTGCTTAAATTATACCTGAAAAACCTATTAAAAATGTTATTTCACTTTTATAAGGTAAAATCTGTCTCGTATCTCTCTTTTCGTGGGTTTTAGTAGAAATAAAAAAAATGAAATTGCATTTTTATATTTATTTCATAATTTTTACAAATCCCGCCCAAATTATTGGCTTCTGTTGTAAATGCAGGCCCAACATCTGCAGCAGGCCAAAAATTTGGGCAGGATTTGTAAAAACTATGAAATAAATGTTAAAATTGCAATTTCATTTTTTTTTATTTCTACTAAAACTCACGAAAAGAGAGATACAAGACAAATTTTACCTCATAAGAGTGAGATAACATTTTTAATAGGTTTTTCAAGTATAATTTAAGCAAACTATTTTTTAAATCATAATTTTGAATATTAGTCTTATGTGACTCGATTCACAATTCTAGCGAATTCACAAAGTTATAAAAAGATTTTTATGGCATGTGGCACATCACTAAGAAGAGGATAAACTAGAGAATTTTTGAGGAAGTTGGAAGACTCCAGTCGCTTTTGGTTTTTTCTTTATAACCATGTAAATAGCTGTAACATGAACAGCTTTAATTTAAGTCCAACACTTTGCAAGTCAATTTAAAAAAAACTAGATAGCTAAGGTCACTAATTTTAAATTGAAAAGTACTCTAATACAATACACATTTAAATAAAATTAAAATTCAGAGTCTACCAAAAATATAAAAAAATATATTTTTAAAAATTTGTATTTAAAAAAAATGTATTTTAAAATTTGTATTTGAATGAAAAATTTGGGTCTTATTTTCATAAAACAATAAAAATTCGATGAAAAAAAATCCACAGAGCATGAAAAGTTTTTAGGGGTCTGAAATGATAGCAGATGACCCCTCCCATCGACCATTTCAATTTGGCACACGATGGAATAAAATAATAAAATCAAGATGCACACATTGGATTTAGATCACAATTTAGACTACGTAATCAATTGAATCGAGGGCAACATACTTACTCGAAAACCCCGCCCCTACCCCTACCACTTTTAGGCACGCAATTTGCGGTTTTTTGCACTAGTGTGGAAAAGTGCGTCAGCTAGCTCCGCCACCATTTATTACACGTGTCGTATCTGGTTGGTCGCCGGGCAGCCCCCGTTTATTTATTTTCAACACACTTATTCGAAAATCCGCTCCTAATCCTACAGCTTTTAAGCACGCAATTTACAGTTTTTCGCGCAAAAAGTGTCTCAGCATGCCCAAGTGGGTTGAAAAACGTCGTTTGATACAGATGGAAATTTGTCACTACAGCACTCGGTTCCATAACAACCTGACCTACGGCTTGGGCGTGTTCCAACTGGTTAGCAATGACCTAGTTTCTCCACTTGGATGAAATTGGGAAAAGGGTAAAATGACTAAAAAAAAAAAAAAAACTTTTGGTTTAGTATAATATGCCAGATACAATATTGCATAATAAATAACCAAAGTATTCTGTAGCTTTAATCAAATATTTTCTAAACAGTAGGCGATGAGAAATGAGGGATGATGTGAAATCATTGAAACAGCGCGCTTTTCGATATTTTTTTTTTTTTTGAAAACTACCTGATTCGATACATTTGCTGCAAAAACATGAGAATGTGTTACATTTGTTCCAAAGGCAAGCAGAGGGACCGTATTCTATAGGTATTTAAAACTAAACACTCTCTAAACTTGACACTATTTCTTCCTCCAGAACGGATTCTTGCCAGAGAACAAGTCCTTTATTTGTTCTCCTACAGAGATTATTTTATCAACGTCGACGTTTGGACCTAAACCGATGCCTGCACCAGAGTTCACGTTTTCCAGAAGTATGATTTCTGGAGCTTTATCGGCTGAAAAATAATAATATTTTTAAACATTGTTCTAATATATAAATCTTCATACTACAATGTGCATGTAGTAGTATTATTCATAGGTATTTTGTGTTTCATAAGAGACTTCATGAGGAAATCATGTATATTTTCAGAACAAAAATAATACAACGTACCTACTTGCTTGACTAATTTTGAAATAAGACCAGATTGTTACGGCTCTTTCAACTTAGAATCAAGAAAGATACAGATATCTGCACGAATCTTGAGCGCTCGGTGAAAGAGCGGGGATCGCTTTGCGCATCGTACAATATCGGCGAGTCAATCACTGTACAAGGATTTCACTCCCCGCCCCCGCATCTCTCTTCATACCACTAAAGAGACCCGATATTTCACTTCTGCGTGCTTCTGCGCAAGTAAAACTGTAGAAGTCAGCGCTCAAGATCCGTGCCGGTATCTATACTGTATATTGGTTAGTATATCTAAAGAATATAATCCAAACAAAGCATTGATATTATTGCGTGAATAGGCTCCTAATAAACTACTGTGCCTCACCATCAATGCTTGCATCACTGCTTACCATCAGGTGTTAAGCACTAGTTTAAATTATTAAAAAAAAATTGTATTTCAATATTCTTGTTTTCTTTACCTGCTTCGTCTGGTACATCTACGTGTACAGTTCTAGTGCCTTCAACCACACCTTTTGCTTGCTTGTTGCCTGCACCAAGATCATAATTGACAATACTGTCTCGGAGAAGCGTCACTTCAATTTGTCGAGGGGCTGGAAATAAAACAACGAAAATGATTTTCGCTGATTTAGTATATCAGGTCATTAGCAGTAGCGTGTCTGCGGGATTGTTTGAAAGACTTACTGTGGCCCTGAAACGCAAAGGGCAACTGAGGAGCGCAGGTGGGTTTTATTCAGTAAAAGTCTGACATTCCCTCTCAATCTACTTAGAGCAGGAGAAAATATTTGATGAGTTCTCACCTCAATAAAAAAGGTCAATTGCAGGTCGATAACCGCGAAAATCGACGTACTACTTACACTGTAGTACAAAATATTATGAGCCGTCAAAGTCAAATTGATCATACAGTTGACATCTACAACCATGACAAGAAATTGGTAACACGCAAAGTACTATACTTAATGTCTTTGTTGGTTATACGGCTATACACCATGACTGTTCTATACACATTTCTAGATATACAAAGAGTTGTTTCTAAAATTAATAATTTATAATCAAATGAGGAATATGATGTTTTACACTAAAAACCTGTTTGTGAAGTTGGTAAAAGGATACCACTAATTTTGAATTCTTGAGTCTTATTTTACGAGCAATAAGTATAACTTCAATAAAAACATGGTATTGAATTGAATATATTGCAATATGATTCTTGTTTGATGTTAAGTAAAAGTATATTGTGTCATTCCGTGTTGTCGCGAGTTGTCAATAAGTTGTTGGAGTTTGATAATACGTCACATGAAAGAAACTCCGACAAAAAATTTACATAGAGATAGATAATTATAACAATGGTTACCTGGAGCTGCGTAGACACAGCTGAAGGATAAAAGAGCTAAAGCCACCGCAGCTCGCACCATTCTGCCAACGTGCGCCACAAATAACAAGTAAACTGGTTGTCACTTAAAAATCTTACGAACTTAAATAAGAAATCTTTAACAACCTATATCTTCCTCGTATCCATTGGTAGAAATAAAAACCCACTTATGACTAAAAGAGGTAACATTTAATTTTTAAAGAAACGTTTTAAGGTAGTTATAACGGTAATATCAAAATTAATTGTGACACCTTCCTTATTTTTTTTTATTTGATTTAAGCTAGTGCTTGACTGCGATCCCACCTGATGGTAACCAGTGATGCAATCGTTGATTGTGAGGCGCACTAGTTTACTAAGAGCCTATTCACTCTAGCTTTGAAGACACCCAAATTATAATCGGATGGGAAGACCGCCGCAGGCAAATTGTCGCAGTCCTTCGATGTACGCGGTATAAACGACGAGGCGAAACGCTTAGTCCGGACCGTAGAGGTTTCAACAATGTAAGGGTGGATACTCGCCGTACGTCGGGTTGTTCGATGGTAGAAATGAGATGGCGGAATAAAGTCATGCAATTCCCGCGCACACTCTCCAAAATGCAACCTGTAAAACACCGACAGGCTGGCTTCCCTACGCCTGTGCTCAAGGCTTTGAAGATTAGACTTAACCAAATCTGCATCACCAATTAGCCTCTTCGCACGCCTTTCCACCGAGTCCATATTTGCTAGGTGGCATTTTGCAGCACCAGCCCATTTATGGCTGCAGTACTCCACACACGATCGGACGTGTGCTTTGTATAACATTAAAAGCTGTCCCGGTGTGAAGTACCACCGGACCTTTGCAAGAACGCCGAGATTCCTAGCAGCTACCATGGCTTTAGACTCAATGAACCGCTCAAAATTAAGGTCTGAGGAAACTTCAACTCCCAAGAGCTGAAGGCGGTCGGTGCACCCCAGGGTTATATTCCGAAAAGCAAGGTGAACGGGCTCCTTTTGGCGGTGAACAGACACGCTTGTATTTTGGCGGCGTTGGATTCTACCATATTGGCTTCACCCCACTTGGAGACTGCCGGAAGTGAGACATTCATACGCTCAACCATAGCCTCTCCTCATTTCTCGATTGGTCTGACTTTAATTCTCTTAAATAAATAATAATAAAACTAAGACAAAATCGGTGTATCTATTTCGATACTGTGTTATGGTATTGAGTTTTTTTTACTTCATTTAGCTCTCATTATAGCGTTAAAAACCTGCCTAAATCGCTACCTTTGTGAACCTTCTAAAATAGCCTAAGCAGGTATTTCCGAAATAACAGGTATCAACTGAAATATTTTTTTATCTCATAGGTGCATTTCTATTTTATTTTATTTTCATTTGAGACAAATGTACAACGGTTTCAAAGGCTTATGATAGGTCAATTCCAAGATTTTCTGATTCTGAAATGAGAACATATCGATAATTGGTTTTAAACATTTGTTATTTGTCTAATTTACTAACCAGTTTTTGTTGTAAATTAGTTTGGCCTGAGCCTATACGAAACATGACCCATAACAATTTAAAAATAAAACCGGCGATTGCGTGTTAAGCAAGTTTACGTTAAGTTGTGACTTCAACCCATGGATTTTATAATAAAATAAATTAAACATGTTGTATGGTTTAATGCACATATATTATTTTGAGGGTTATAAGGGTAGAGGAAGATCTCACAAAATGAAGTGTCGTTGGACTGTGGGAAAGGTGATGTAAAGGGCGTTACTCCCTGTGATGGGTGAGATGGTTGGTCATATTTTAAATACTTTAAAAAATTTGCCCTTCTATACTAATTTTGATTAACTGATGACAAATTTGTACGAATAGTCCGTTATTTTTTAAGAGAACTGACTGTGACTTTCTTTAAGGATATTGTTCATGACCATGGGCTAGAGCAATATCTAAAATATGACTCTGATACTCTTTTCCGTTACACGTAGTATTGGGGTTGACTACTTAACTGAAATCACTACTAATATAAGAATGATAGAAAGTGCCAACTATAAATGATAAGGTAAAAACCCCTGGTGGAACGCAGAGCTTGGCAAACTCAGAAATGCATTACGCAAACAATTTAACAGAGCCAAAAACTCAAGACTTCCAGAGGACTGGGAGCAATACAAAGAAACTCAATACAGATATAAGAAAGCAGTTAGGACCGCCAGGAACTTTGCCTGGCGCAATTTCTGCGAAAGCATTGAATCCAATACTGAAAATCCTGTCAATTGACCAGGAACGTACCCTTGGTGCGCTGAAAAAACCAGACAACAGCTACACACTAACAGACCATGAGACCAGTAAGGTCCTACTGGAAACGCATTTCCCGGACTGCAACCTACTTGAGGACAGGACGTGGTCGAGCGCACCGGAACAGACCCCAACGGATCTTGACTGGTCCAGAGCACATAACATAGTGACAGAAGACCGAATTAAATGGTCCATCAGGACCTTCCAACCGTACAAGTCACCAGGACTAGACGGTGTCTTTCCGGCGCTACTGCAGTGGGGAGAACACTCCTTAGTGCCGTGGCTGCTGGTGATATACCGTGCCTGCATAGCACACAGATATGTACCACACACATGGCGTGAGGTGAAAGTTATTTTCATCCCGAAACCCGGCAAAACTGACTATACAGAACCCAAGGCGTACAGGCCCATAAGCCTGACATCCTTCCTACTGAAAACCCTGGAAAGGCTTTGCGACAGATATAACCGGGACGGACCTCTCTTGGAGAGACCGCTCCACAAGCAGCAACATGCCTACTCAACAGGTAAATCAACAGAATCTGCACTACATAGCGTGATCTCAAAGATTGAATGCGCTATAAATCACAAAGGCTCTTCGTTAGCAGTCTTCATAGACATCGAAGGCTTTCGATAAGACTATGTTCCGAAGCATCAGCACAGCACTCGAAAGTCACGGTGTTGACCCGACCTTGAGTGGCTGGATCACAAATATGCTCAGATTTAGAGCAGTACAAGCAAATATAAATAACACTACAAGGGCCATGGTGGCGAAGGGTTGTTCCCAAGGGGGTGTCCTCTCGCCTTTACTATGGAACTTAGTTGCAGATGATTTAGTTAAAAGCATCGACTTATATTCTACATATATATCGATGGTTAAAAGACTTAACACCAAAGGTTACTTCGCCGTAGGATATGCCGACGATATAACCATTATAATAAATGGCACTCACGAAAATACACTATGCAACCTTATGCGGCAGGCCTTGAAAATAGTAGAGTACTAGTGTAAGGAACACCAACTGACTGTGAACCCCACTAAAACTGAATTAGTACTTTTCACCAAAAAAAGGAAATTGGCAGCACTACAGCTACCACGTTTCTTTGGAACAACCCTTAGCCTGTCAACTGAAGTCAAGTACCTGGGCGTCTACCTGGACAAATAGCTGAATTGGGCAAAACATACTGAGTACATCACCAAAAAAGCCAGTATATCTATGTGGCAGTGTAAGCGCATGTTAGGCCGCAGCTGGGGCATAGCTCCAAGGATCACTCACTGGCTATACACCTCTGTTATTAGACCAATAATCACATATGGCTCCCTAGTTTGGTGGCCCAGGACCGAACTGAGCACAGCACAAAAAGATCTTGAAAAACTACAACGACTCGCTTGCGTAGCGATCACTAGCAGCATGAGAACCACACCCACGGCTGCCCTGCAAGCGATGCTGGGACTGCCCCCACTGCATCTAATAGTGCAGGAGGAGGCGGCCTCAGCGGCCTTCAGGCTCAGCGCATCGGGCACCCTGAGTAAAGATTCCAGAATCAAACACATACGCATAATGGAAGATGCCATCAAACGACAGCCTATGATGGCAGCACCTACCGACAAAGCTCCAAAGGCGTATCATTTCCAAAAGAATTTCAATATTCAACTAACAGAAGAAGAGCACGTCTACTCAGGCCCAGCAGAACTGAGAGTCTACACGGATGGATCAAAGACAGATGCGGGCACGGGAGTTGGAGTCTTCTCCAACGACCTCAATATCAGAATATCCAGAACGCTAGGAGAATTCAACACCGTCTACCAGGCGGAATGTGTTGGTATAATCCTAGCGGCCCACGCCATAGAAACTAGGAATGTAACGGACACACACATTCGGATACTCTCCGATAGTGCTTCAGCCATACAATCCCTAGGCAAAAACTCTACCACCTCGAAAATTATACAAGAATGCCACTCAGCACTGGAAAGTGTCACAGTGCCGAAACGCAATACGGTGACACTACAGTGGATTAAAGGATATAGCGGCTCACTGGGCAACGACGAGGCGGACGAACTGGCCAGGAGAGGATCTGGAGCGCTGGCCTTCGGGCCCGAACCAATTGTGCCGGTCCCCTTTGGTCAGCTGCGTAGTTGGCTACGTGAACACACGCATATACAAGCAGAGCGCTGGTGGTCCTCGACACCGGGATGCAGGCAGGCCAAGGAGGCCCTACCACATCTCAATAAAGCCCTCACCAAAAAACTCATAAGACTGGACAGAGGCGGCCTGCGCCTGGTGACGGGGACCATCACCGGACACTGCACACTGAATAAACACCTTCACACGATAAGCATCACAGACAGTCCCCTGTGCAGAGCATGTTTGGAGGGGGAGGAGACGATTGCACATGTGCTCCTGGACTGCACAGGTGTCACTGAAATACGCACACGAACCTTAGGATCCCCGAACTCCCTTATTGATGCCCTGAAAAACCTAAGAGGCCTTATCTGTTTTTGGAGAGAGGTGGGCTGGTTGGAATAAGCCCACCTAAGGTTGTGGCCGCTATGGCCCACGTACAATGGTCCACACAGGACTAAGTGCGGAAACCATACATAAATAGATAGATAGATAGATGATAATGTAAAGATAATTATCATTTGGCATGTGCTGAAAGACGCCCACTCGTTGGACATAGGCCTCCCTCAAGTGTCGCTACATCGCCCGGTCCTGTATCTCTTGCATCCAACAGCCACGTACAAATCTAGTGAAGATCACTAAGTTTTATGGAACATCGCTATTAAGCAAGTTGCTTAAAACAAGATTTCTGTGAAGGTAAATACGTCACTGAAGTCATCGTCATCATCATCATCATCATCATCATTTCAGTCGAAAGACGTCTACAGTTGGACATAGGCCACTCCAAAGTTATTCCAATGAACGGTTCTATGTGCACCCATCGGATTTCCGTGACTCTCGGTCCACCTTGTGGGAGTGTTCCGGTATGCGGTCGCCACTCCAGAACCTTTCAGCCCTAACGACCATCTGTTCTGCGAGCAAAGTGTCCTGCCCACTATCACTTAAGTTTGGTGATTCTTCGAGCTATATCCGTAACCTCGGTTCTCGTAACCAGCCTTCTGATAGGCCTCCTATTGTGAGCGACCACATTTCAGGACCATATGCCATCGCTGGCAATACGCACTGGTCATTTTGACCTTCGTCTTGAGAAACTATGGTATGTTCGTCACTAAACTATTTGTTATGAAATCGTCTGAGCACATTTTTATATTCGATAAAGACCTTATGTAGACTCGGTATTCCCCGTTTGCATTTGTATGTATAATGACGAATTTTGATTAAAAATTAGCATATATTTTAAATTAAATTTCATGGTGAACGTGTTTTTCGCAAATTATTATTTTGAATTTTGATTTACCTATTCAGAACTATTTGTTTTGAGGAAGAACAATTTGACCAATATCTCGAAGATAGCCACCGATTTACCCAGCTACAATGGCCCGGCGCGAGAGATCGCCGCCGCCGATCGCCCCCACGAGGACACGGAGTTGCTCTGCCCAGGCGGGGCACAACTCCACCGTGTACTCCACCGTGTCCTCCGGGTGGTCCACATAATGGTGACACCCGGGCGTTTCTTCCGCACGAATCCGGTGCAGGAACCTCCCGAACTTACTATGTCCGGTGAGGACCTGCTTCATGCGGAAGGTAAGGACGCCGCACTATTTTACCCGACTCTTGGCTACAATTTGCCACGGCACCATGCGCCAGAGCATAATGTGGAAGCAACGTAACGTGCTCACTCGCGTACCTACCTAGTAATTTTGTAGGCGCATCTTAATTATAGCTATTATTATTACTTATCATAAAATTAGATACAACATTTTTGCAATTGAATTTCGGTTTTGAATTTAATATAAACAGTTTTTTTTCGGTACTTCCACTCCGATCAACCGAACCGATCAACTGGTTGTACGGAATAGTACTTGGTGAAGGATTTTTTTCCAATCTAATCAACTTTGAAACGGATCAACTGTTTTCTTTCTCAACGGTACAACTTTTCAGTTGGTCCGATAGGAATATTTTACTTCATTTAAATTTGTTCTATCTACACAACTTTGGTACTAGACCTTTTTAATTTATGTACACTAATGAACTGGTTACTTATAATAGACAATGAAGAAATTGTCTCTGACTAATAGAGTGAGAGCTCGTGGCTACTAGACTTTCATCATTTTATAAAAGCTGGTAGTTTGTCATGGACTGTGTGGTGGTTTGTGATCACTACAACTAATTTTGAATTATGTTAGCACTTTAATAAGCACTTGTGAATTTTTTTATGGGTGGAAAAACACTATAGGTAAAAACACTTGTGAAAATATGTATGGGTGGAAAAACACTACAAGTAAAAACACTTGTGAAAATTTGTATAGGTGGAAAAACACTATAGGTAAAAGCACTTGTGAAAATATGTATGGGTGGAAAAACACTATAGGTAAAAACACTTGTGAAAATATGTATGGGTGGAAAAACACTACAAGTAAAAACATTTGTGAAGATTTTTATGGGTGGAAAAACCTGTGATAGTTTGTCAGTGCATGTCCCCAAGACATGCACTGACAAACTATCAGCTTTTATAACTCGTTCTAGCATGTCCTCAGCGACTCTCATGCGATTGAGTTTTTGGAGAAAATTCAGGTCTTTTGGGACTAGCCGAGCGGTAACATGTTTCATACCCAAATGATTATAAAATGGTACGGATCGACTCGTGATATACAGAAAGTTCGGCGGCTATCTCTCTCAAAGTTGAATGAGGATTTTCAGTCACTATTTCCTTCACTTTTGCGATGTTAACTTCAATTGAAGACGTTGATGGCCTACCAGAGCGAGGCAAATCTTCCATCACATCTCGACCGCTTTTGAACGCTTTATACCACTCATAAGCACGTGTTTTTGATAAAGTCGATTCACCGTAAGCCTTCTGTAACATTTTCAGTGACTCCGAAGATAAAATTCCATTGGCGATGCAAAATTTAAGACAAAGACTCTTTGTTCGATGTTTTTGTCCATTATGAAATTCGCAATACACACTAGATATGATATAACTAAAAACAGCACTGTATTTAATATGAATAACAGATGCAACTCAAACTCCGCGCCAAAATGAAAAACAGTTTTGCCAACCTACCAACAACAAAAAAACAAAAATTTAAATTTGGAACCATACACAAATCATCCATTCCCGATACTTTTCTGACTGAATGTAATTTCAGACTCTGCAGTAATTTTATTACTGCAATCTCTCCAACGGTGCCAGATTGACTATCGGTACATCGAAGTGCTGAAGTGTTTGTACAAAAACGCCACCATGTCAGTCCGACTACAAGACCAGACCTCGAAACCTATCATCTTGCAGCGGGGTGTGAGGCAGGGAGACGTTATTTCTCCGAAACTATTTACGGCAGCAATGGAAGACGTCTTCAAGGTTCTGGAATGGAGAGGGCTAGGCATTAATATCAATGGCGAGTACATCACTCACCTTCGGTTTGCCGACGACATAGTAGTCATGGCTGAGACTACGGAGGAGCTAAGTACAATGCTTGGTGACCTCAGTAGAGCTTCCGAAAGAGTGGGACTTAAAATGAACATGGACAAAACCAAAGTCATAGTAAACAGCCATGTAGCACCCACTCCTATCAAGATCGGAGACTCTACACTCGAAGTTGTGGACGACTACGTTTACCTGGGACAGACGGTCCAGTTAGGTAGGTCTAACTTCGAGAAAGAGATCAATCGACGAATCCGACTCGGCTGGGTAGCGTTCGGGAGTTTGCGCTGTATCTTCTCGTTCAAATATACCACAGTGTCTCAAGACGAAAGTCTATGACCAGTGCGTATTGCCAGTATTGCCATAATTGTATATTAAATATGGCGTGCAGGGCAGACGTGTTCCTAAATTGCGTCGACTTACTGATACTCGTGTTTTGTTACATACTAAGTTATACAGATACCACAGTATTATAGCGTGACGGGTGACAGAACAGAATGGAAGAAAACAATGTGTTGCGCCAATCCCATGTCACATGGGATAAGAGCACAAAGATAATGAAGTGTTTAATTTGAATTTCTTCAAATTTTATTTAATTTTTGTATAATATAATTCTGCATTTATTTTAGTATTTTTGAATACTGACTACTTAGGGTTTTTGTTGATCCCTTTTTTTTAAACAGTCACACTGTTTGGAAATACAGTATTGTTATGTATTACTTTGCTTTTTTGTAGTAGTTTTGCTTTTTTTAGTCCCTACTGATTAATTATTAAATTATTATGATATATGAACGTAAAAGTTATTTTATTCAAGCATTATTCGTTTCTGTCCATCAACTAAAAGGTTGTATCGCTGAGAAAAGTGTTTTTACCTCGAGTGCTTTTCCACTCTTAAGAAATTTCACAAGTGTTTTTACCTCGAGTGTTTTTCCACCCATACAAATTTTCACAAGTGTTTTTACCTCGAGTGTTTTTCCACCCTTGAGAAATTTCACAAGTGTTTTTACCTCGAGTGTTTTTCCACCCTTAAGAAATTTCACAAATGCCTAAGATAATAAAGTGGAACTAGTGATAACAAAATTAAAAATTAGTTCCATTGATTTCAGATTCTTTTAAAATGGAACTAGTGATTTAAAAAAACATCAGAAGTTCTGTCATGGAACTGTTAATGGTACTAGTGACAATGAAGCAAATATTTCTATCGGAACAACTAAAAAGTTAAGTTAAATAGGTAATCCGATTGAGTTCCATTCCGCACAACTAGTTGGTCGGTTCAGTTGGTCGGAATGGAAGAACAGAAGGTGATCCGATCGAGTTCCATTCTGCACAACCAGTTGATCGGTTCCGTTGATCGGAGTGGAAGTACCGTTTTTTTTTGTTCTATAATATTTACTGAAGTTTATGCTCGTGTAACAAAGTAGCGCCTGAACGTCTTCACATGGCATACTTTTTTAAGAGTATTGCTGTTACAGAAAATATCACTTTCAGAATAAATAATATACCGCTGCCGGATGGTTCGAAAGAGTTTCTTTGGCCCTGAAACGCTAAGGGAAAAGTGACACTTCCTCTTAGCTCCACCCAGAACGGGAGAACTTATTTGATAATTTCCCACCTTCAAAAGAGAAATAAAGGGCTAAACATACCTACTTAAACCGGTTGATAAATTTATTATATATCTTTTTATCATGCTGTTTCCATTCTAACTCAGCCATATTGAACAAAATTGGCTCTTAAAAAATCAAGCTTTTACCAATATAAATGACGCCTGCGAAGAAATGGCAGGCAAAGTTCGGTTTATGTTCATAGTGCATGGTGTTCACAGTTCCGCTCAGAAGCACAGAAATCTTCTTCGGGCTTCACAGACTTCGCAGAAGCAACAACAACAACTATAGTCTTTGTAACTAACGTGGTTACATGAAAGTATTTCATCACATGTGGTGACTGTTTCTAAAATATACAAATCTGATAAAATTTCATTTTTCAGAAGTTTATGCTCGATTCCGTATTGTTTCGATATCTTTTCATTTCATTACTAGCTTTTGCTCGCGGCTTCGCTCCCGTCAACTGACTATTATATTCTACTCTACCCAACTCTACCCTACCCTACCCCACCCTACCCCACCCTACCCCACCCTACCCCACCCTACCCTACTCTACCCTATTCAATAAAAAGTATTCTATGTCCGTCTAAGCTACCTCCCCACCAATTTTCAGCCAAATCAGTTCAGCCGTTCTTGAGTTATAAATAGTGTAACTAACACGACTTTCTTTTATATATATAGATTTATTTACGTGCATACTTGGTCACATGTAAAGATAATAAAAGTATCATAATCAGCCATATAAAGTTCCCACTACTGGGACTAGGCCTCCTCTTCTATAATCCACCACGCAAGACCCAGTGCGGGTTTCTTTGACACGGCGTCCTTACCTTCGGTATGACGCAGGTCCTCACCGGATATGGCAAGTTCGGGAAGTTCCTGCACCGGATTCGTGCGGAAGAAACGCCCGGTTGTAAGTGTAACCATTGTGTGGACGGCCCGGAGTACACGGTGGAGCATACGGTAGAGGTGTGCCCCTCCTGGGCAGAGCACCACCGTGTCCTCGAGGGGGCGATGGGCGGCAACGAACGCTGGGCCTTGGTACAGGTCACGGTCCGGAACGAGGAGGAGTGGCAGGCTGTCGCCTCCTTCTGCGCAGCAATAATGCTAGCAAAGGAGGCGGCCGCACGTCCGGGGGAAAGGCGCTTATGGCCCAGCCGCCGGGATCCCGATCCCGATTTCCAGCCACCGTAGGCGCGGGCTTGCGGACGGCGAGCAATGGGTAGCTCGCCGACTGACCGTCTGGACCGAGCCCAAGTCGTCGACGGCGCGTAGTGTTCAATGCGCGTCTCAAGGAGATGTCAGCAAAACCGTAGGGGCCCAGCCTACTGGGGCCATGGGTCGTGTAAAAGAGAACCCTGGGGCCCTATAAAGACGGCAAAGAACGAACAGGAGTGGGTTTTAGTCAGTAAAAGTCTGACACGCCTAAAATTCCGAGCTCGCTTTGCTTGCTCTTAGACTAATTATTCTAATTAAATGTAAGTATATTAAAAGATTCTCGATTAGACTTCTACAAGTAATAGATCTAATATTTTAGATTCAAATTATTATTGCTGTTTGTGACTTACTTTTTTGAAGCACCAACTAATTTCATGACACCGTAATCGATTGTGACGCCATTATTATTGTTGTTATGTAGCGCTACTTGCGGCGATTATTGAAACTAAATCTTTCAAAGCGGCGTATCGACGATGCACCGTTTTGTATGTAGGCCGCAAGTTACGAAGCCACTTTGACGAACACGAAAAAATAAAAAACTTTTTACAAAAAAAAAATACCGAGAAACACCGACTTCCGAAATTTAAGTTAGTTATTAAAGTTAGTGTTTTTTTTTAGTGAAGTCGGTTATTTTTTTTTTTTTGTAAAAAGTTTTTATTTCACACTTTTTAGTTGCGATACACTTTTATACAGAGTGCCTATTTCGCATGACAATTCCAATTAACCAAAATACTGCTAGGTTACATTGTTTTATTATAAAGTTCCTGTGTCTACCTTCCTCCTTCCGGCTCCATCATCAGATCAGTTCGATAGTACCTTATAGCCAAAGTGTATCTCATGACAATTCTAATAAGTCCAAACACGGCTAGGTTACATTGATTAATTACGGAGTTCCAGTGCCTACCTACCGGCTCCATCATCATCATCAGATCACTTCGATTATACCATTTTCAACTTATCTATTCAGAATCATTCATTTATTTGTATTGTCATAGTTGCTTAACTATCTTCATTGTGATATCTATTTGACTACGAAGTTCTGTTGACCATTTCTGGTCTTCTTCATCAGTTCCACTTCATCAAATGTTACTTTTTGACTGTAAATGCTTAAGTTCTTGATGACAATACCAAAATTACCATAGGGTTGTCTATAATTTTTGAGGAGTTCCCTCGATTCCTCATGGATTCCATCATGAGAACTGGATTTTGAAAAAAATGGGACCAATCTGGAAGCATATCCTATAAAGGGAAAAAAAAATTTTTGCAAATCGGTCCATAAACGACGGAGATCTGTGGTAACAAACACAAAAAAAAATAATGATGATAAAAAAAAAATACAGCCGAATTGATAACCTCCTCCTTTTTTTTGAAGTCGGTTAACAATAGAAGAAGAATAGCTGAAATCTTAAACTATAGTATTAAATAGACCTACGTATGTGTATAATTTAAATAAATACTTGTATAACTGTATATAACTAATAATACAAATTGGATTTATGAGGATGAGATTTAGGAAGGTATCTTAGGTGTTATTTGTACGATGCGTCGCGGCGAACGTAAGAACAGCTGAAAAAGAAAAAAATATAGAATCCGAATGTTCTATCTAAATCTTTATTACAAGAGTTTTTGCTAGTTGAAAAGCCGAGAACTCGATAGAGGATAGTTCTGCACACACCAGCCCAGAGTGATCCTTGCTTGGAAAACTCATCATCATCATCATTTCAGCCAAAAGACGTCTACTGTTAGACATAGGCCTCCCCAAGTGTCGCTGCAATGAACGGTCCTGTGCGTCTCGCATCCATCGGATTCTCGTGATCCTCACCAGGTCATCGGTACACCTTGTGGGAGACTTTCCAACGCTGCGTCTTCGGGTACGCGGTCGCCACTTCAGAACCTTTCGGCTCCAATGGACATCTGTTCTGCATACTCTGCCCGCTGCCACTTAAGTTTAGCGATTCTTCGGGCTATGTCGGTAACCTTGGTTCTCCTGCGATTGTCTTCATTCCTGATGCGTTGCATTCACACAAGGAAACTCCGAGCATAGCGTTTGCCCTTTGGTTGACTTCTGATGAGGCGGGGCTTCGAAAAGTAATCTCGTGTAATTCAGGATTTGTAGTGTTCACTTTGTATCCATGACAGAGATACTATGGCATTAGGTACCTGGCACTACTACCAATATACATGGCATAGTGCCTCTTTTGAACTTATTTCACTATTTTTATCTAAACATAATAAAGATGATAATGAAATCGTTATACGCCTTTCTTAGTATACATAGTTGATACACGTTAATCAATTAATTACTATGGTACTTGTTAATTATAAGTAATTGTCACGTGCAATCGATAATTCGCTCCATTAATTCACATTCAGCCATTGTGTGTCATGCGGGTAATTATTTATTGCCTATTTCCACAGAGCACGGAATAGATTCGACTGCATTATTACTATTATAGCTAGCCCGTATTGTCCCACTGCTGAGCAAAAGCCTGCCTCCATTCTTTCTAACGATCACGATTCCTCGCTTTCTCTTTCCAATTCTTAAGGAGTATTCCTTAAGAATCTAATAATCCCGCCATCTTCATGGTCTGCCGCGGCCCCATGTCACTTTCCTATTTTGGGCTTGCACATCCACACACTACAAAACAATGATCTTCGTCGCCTCATTGTCCATTACTTTATGGTATCGGTAGCTTTGTCAGTAATATTGCGCTCCTTTCGCACCATCTTGCTCCTGACTGATTGGACAGTAAGGATTATTACATGCCGTCAAAATTTGTGATATGCGGTAACAGTCTCTGTTAGCATCAGTTTTTGCCTCCCACCTTTGACTCGGAGGTTTTTAAAGCAAGAGTTGACAGGCATCTCCTGAACTCGTTTGCTCAGTAGAAGAACAATTCCATTGCTTGCTATCGAAGGTTAATCAGGAATAAAACAATTATAATGCAATTCTCTGAGTGCGTCATGATTGCTTAGAGTTAACTTGCCCAAAGACTGTCGAACTAAGAATCTTTAAGGCGAGCGTTCTTTGGGTAAACGATCTTTCGACTAATAGCAATAGTTTATGGGCCAAATGTTCATTCTGGCAACGGCACATCGGGCAATCGTTCGTTCGATCAATAGTTCTTCGGGCAAATAAAGATTCGGTGTGAACGTCATGCAATCGTGATGCAGTCGCCGTATCTAGTAATGGCCACCGAGGCGACTCTGTACTCTATGCCTGTTGCCTCCGTCAGGGACCGATGACACAAGTCTGGAAAAATGACACTGTAATTAATAATTGAACGTGTTTCATGATGTTTTTTGTGTCCCTGGGAGAACCGCCTTTGTTGTTTTCTTTTTAGTAAAAAATTATAACTTAATTGGTACCACATTGATTCTTAGAGATTTTTTCCAGGGAAGTGCTAGTTACCAAGAAATCTTTTTTTGTCAATAAGATCCATTTGTCATAGTGTAATTTGATTTCTTCACGTTTTTACTAATTTAATATTTTTCTCATCTCACACTTTCTACTTTCAGTTAACATCGCGGTAACATCAGTAACCAATCTGTTTTACAAAACCCTCTTGATCTTGAAAATTTGCGAGCTATAACTATACTTTAATGATCTGTAATGATCCTGAGATTTTCATAGATTTCACACTCACTCACTAGACCCACACCATCATCAGTGAACTTACGACTGATCGAGATCGTCCATTGCGCTATGTGTCATACTCTTACCTATAATCGTTATCCAGTTTTTGATGAATACTTTTTTGAGGTTTTTTTTAGGGTTCCGTACCTCAAAAGGAAAGAACGGAACCCTTATAGGACCACTTTGTTGTCCGTCCGTCTGTCTGTCTGTCAAGACCCTATATCTCGGGAACGCGTGGAGGTATCGAGTTGAAATTAAAACTATTAACTCAAGTCTGCGGTTCCTTGAAGCTGTGAAAAAATCATACTTCTGAGTTAACGAAAAAAATAATACACACACACTACACACACACACACACTACACACTTATTTTTAATTATGTTTGTCCTGTATTTTTGTTTATGTGGTGTACAATAAAGAATATAATAAATAAATATGACGGCGCCGCGACATTTAGAGTGTCAAGAAACGTCAAGAATGACAGCTGACATCTGACAAGCGCGGGTTGACGTTTCTACACTCTGACGCAACTCCGGGCTCTTTTGCTGACTACCGGCGGACGGGGGATAATCCGTTGGCATCGCGTAGCAGCGAGACGTGTTCGGTGGAGCGTCGCCATATTCTAATTGATTTAAAAGTGTTGATTTGGATTCCGTCGATATTTCGTTGAAATAATAACAGTGTATTACCAATTGTCTCTAACACGTGGTTTTATTCTCCTCGCCCGCCTACCCACGATAGCTCGGCAGAAATGGTGAACCCAGAATTGACTGATGATGGCCACGTGCCGTTATCAGAAGTGGGATGTGAAGGGCTTACTTCAGAGGAGAATAGCCGTACGCGATCATCAGCGCTGGCATCAGAACCAAGCCTGTCTCAACAGATGGAGTTGTTTTTGTCCCGATTGATGGCTATATCGCAGCCGCAACCGTCGAGCAGCACATCTACCCAGTTGATAGAATTCGATCCTGATGGCAGTGAAGCGGACATCGAGGGCTGGTGCAACGTGACCGAGATCATAGTCAACAACCGTGAGTTAGAAGGTGCAGAATTACTTTTGTTACTCACACGTGCGCTCAAAGGTCGAGCTGCTACCTGTCTAACGCGACTACAGGCATCGCAGCTGACATGGCCTAAAATAAAAGAAATATTGCTTGCGAAGTTCGCCAAGCCCATGCTGCCACAAGACTACTTTGACGAAATTCTGCGCTTTCAAGTCAGCGTTAAAGAAACCGCGAGTGAGGCGGCCATGCGTCTTTGGAACATTATCGAACGCATTCCGCGAATGGAGATGTCTGAAGATGTCACAACGGGATTTGTATCTGCGGTCTTATGCCAAAAGGAAGCCATAATTCGCCGTGAGCTCCACTCCAATAACCTGACCACTAGATCGCAACTTCTCCGCGTTCTCAACGGAACCTCACTGAAACGAAGGCATGAGGGTGGTGATAACCATGATGCAGATGTAAAAAGGACCCGATTCAACGAATCACGCTTTATGGGAACATGTCACCGCTGCGGTACTTCGGGTCACAGAGCGATAGACTGCCGCAAGCGAAGAGAAGATCCTGCTACTTCAGAGAAGACGCGCGACCAAACATCCAGAGCCAGTGATAAACCAAGACCAATCACCTGCTTCGCGTGTGGACGACCAGGACACTTGGCGTCGGCGTGTCCAGACCGAGCGGGTGGCAGCGGAGCAGCGGCGGTCAAAGAAGTCCAAGTGTGTGAACGCAAGGCATCGAGGAGCACCTTGACTACATCATCCGGTGAGCCAGTTTCCTTTCTCTTTGATAGTGGATCTGCTTGTTCATTAGTAACTAACAGCTACGTCGAGAAGTTCCCTGGTACTGCGCAGAATGATTTAGTTTATCTGACGGGCATTGGTAGAGGGGACGTGGAATGTACTTCCCAGGTTATTAGTCCCATCAATGTTCAAGGCCTCTCGCTCTCAGTGTTGTTTCACGTAGTACCTGATGGCACCATTGCTGAACCAGTCATTATAGGCAGGGACATACTAGAGGATAACGTACACGTGCATATGGATAGCGATCAAGTTACTTTTTCCCAACGCAAAGAAGTTCATTTTTCTGGTAAATCTAGCAGTTTTGATTTCACGAATATTGACACGGACTTACTAGGTAAAGACAGATTAGCACTGATTAGGATTTTAGAAAAATATCGCGAATTCTTCGCGGACGGCATACCAACGCGACGGGTTACAACAGGCGTTCTCCGAATAGATCTTATAGAGCCAAATAAGACCGTGCAAAGGCATCCTTATAGGTTAGCACCCGCGGAAAAAGAGATTGTCAACGAGAAAATACAGTCCCTATTGAAAGCGGGCGTTATTCGCGAGAGCAGCTCTCCCTTTGCTAGCCCCATCTTGTTGGTTAAAAAGAAAGATAACACTGATAGGATGTGCGTAGACTATCGGGAACTCAATGCCAACACACGTCCCGAGCATTACCCGTTGCCCCGCATTGACGAACAGATCGACCGTCTCCATGGCGCGCACTATTTCTCGTCCTTAGATATGACAGCAGGTTATCATCAGATAGTAGTTGACCCTGATAGCGTAGCAAAAACGGCATTCGTGACACCGGACGGTCAATTCGAATATCTGACGATGCCATTTGGCTTGCGAAATGCCGCTTCCGTTTATCAGCGGTGCATAAACACAGCCCTAGGTCCCCTAAAAGATAAGGTAGCATTGGCCTACGTCGATGACGTCATGTGCTATTCGGATGACGTCACCGCGGGGCTAGAACGTCTAGACCTTACTTTGAAAGCTCTCACTGACGCGGGTTTTTCGTTAAACTTTAAGAAGTGCAAATTTATGAAAAAGAAAATAGATTACCTCGGTTACGTTATAAAAGCAGGTGTAGTGACACCAAACCCTAGAAAGATACAGGCTTTAGTTGACGCTCCGACTCCAAGAACAGCCACACACGTTAGGCAATTCTTAGGCCTAGCTTCTTATTTCAGACGCTTCATACCAAGTTTCACCCGTATAGTAGGACCTCTTTATCCATTGACAAAATTGAAAGGGCTCATCAAATGGACAGATGTTCACAATGACATCCATAAGAAAATCGTTGATATTCTTACGTCAGAACCGGTGTTAACCATATTTGATCAAGATTCACCCATTGAACTCCACACCGACGCGAGTTCAGAAGGCTACGGGGCTATATTAATTCAGAGGAAAGATAATGTTCCTCACGTGGTATCTTACTTTAGCCGTCGAACGACCGACGCGGAATCGCGATATCATTCATACGAGCTAGAAACCCTGGCGGTCGTTCGTGCGGTTGAGAACTTTCGGCATTACTTGTTCGGTCAGCACTTTACTGTCTTTACCGACTGTAATTCTTTGAAAGCGTCCAAATCGAAAACCGATTTAACTCCACGAGTACATAGATGGTGGGCCTTCTTACAAGCGTACGACTTTGATATCGTTCACAAGCAAGGCAGTAGCATGAGTCACGCCGACTATTTATCTAGAAACCCAGTTCTGGAGCCTACACCTAGTTCGCAGGGATCAGATGATCTAACCGTTGTTGCAAATAGGAACAAGAAAGTTCACTTTATAGAGCTGCATCAGGGTTGGCTAGCTGTAGAGCAAAAACGTGATAGCGAAATCTGTGACCTTATCAATAAGCATCAAAACAACGAGTTGCCAGAAGCAATTGCACACACGTATGACGTGCAGAAAGGCATACTCTATAGGAAAATTGAACGCAATAGGACCAGCTCTTGGTTACCAGTGGTACCAAGATCCTTAACGTGGACACTCATTAATCATATTCACACGGAAATCATGCATCTTGGTGCTGATAAGACCCTCGACAAAATATACGAACAGTACTGGTTCCCACAAATGTGCAAACAGGTGCGCAAATTCGTAGACTCATGCATAGTGTGCAAGGCCTCAAAGGGATGTTCAGGAGCGCAGCAGGTTAGATTACATCCAATACCTAAAGTATCCACGCCTTGGCATACGATACACATAGACATCACGGGCAAACTAAGTGGTAAAAGCGATAGGAAGGAATATGCGTCCGTTATTATCGATTCGTTTACCAAGTATGTCCTCTTAGATTACACGCCCTCTCTCGATGCTGCTAGTGCGATTCAATCCCTTAAAAAGGCAGTCTGCTTATTTGGTGCACCGAAGCGTATAATAGCAGACCAAGGTAGGTGTTACATAAGTGCGGATTTCAAACGGTTTTGTAGTGAGCATAGTATAGAGCTTCACCTCATCGCTACCGGCTCCAGTAGGGCCAACGGTCAAGTTGAGCGTATAATGCGCACCCTAAAATGTCTGCTCACAATAGTAGAGAACGATACAAACAAAACGTGGCGTGATGAACTTCCAGAAGTTCAGCTCGCCTTAAATAGCACTAGATCCAGAGTAACAGGCTACTCCCCTACAGAATTAATGTTCGGCATTCGAGCAAAGTCATTAGGAATATCAACCTTAACCACGCATACTGAAACTGAGCCCCGTTTAGACTTAGACACCATTAGGCATAATGCTTCTGAAAATATCAAAAAGGCCGCTTCGTCAGAAGTAGAACGCTTCAACCGGGGTAGAGCAATAGTGAGACCATTCAGTGTAGGCGACTTTGTCTTTATCAAGGGTAGCGAGCGTAACCAAACCAAACTACAGCGAAAGTTCAAAGGCCCTTTTACGATCGTCAAGGTGCTAGATCACGATAGATACGAACTGAGAGACATTGATGGATCTAACCGAACATATAAGTACGCCCATGAAAACTTGCGCGCAGTACCCAGGGGCTACGACGGATTGATTGAAGTAGCTACTTCATTAGACAATGAGGCAGAGGAGGCCGAGACGGCGGAAGTCCATAGTCATGAGAACGGAACGGTAACATCTGATGATGATAGTGATACAGTATCGGTATCTAGTTCGCACACTTTGACCGCAAGCTCCGACACCCTCTCTGCCTCCGAGCGTGATGAGTAGCAAGTGGTGAGTTTATAACGATTGTGTAAATCCTGTGGTTTCACTAAGAATCGATCTAGAGCATAGGGCAATGGATAGGCAGTTGGGAGTGGCGTAGTGGGTCAAGGAGGCTGGCCTAAACCGGGTCGATGCCTCTGATCAGACTACGTGGTATGTAGTGTAGGCGATCGATGGGGCTGGCCTAAACCGGGTCGATGCCCACGGTCAGACTACGATTTCTTCGGTGTGAGCTGGGTGGCATGAGATTGGTCTGGGACTGGCCTATATGGGTCGACGTTCCGAGCCAGTTGATTGCAGCAGCTGTGTGTGGTTTTCGTGACTGGTGGAAGGGGCGCTGACGGGTTGTCCGGTCCACAGCACCATGTGAGTTGGTGGGTGGTCGAAGGGGCGCCTGGAGTCAGTTGTCCGCCCAGTGTGTTTAATTCCGATGTGAGGGGTGAAGATCGAGATCTTTTTAAACAGGTGTCATAAATGGGTAGCTAGTCAGAGATGGGCGAGCATGCCCAGACGTGTTCTACAGATTTGCATTTGGTCTTTACAGATAAGTCGAGGCGTGAGGTGTCGCACGAGGACGTCCGAATGTCAGTCCGGCCGTGACGGCGCCGCGACATTTAGAGTGTCAAGAAACGTCAAGAATGACAGCTGACATCTGACAAGCGCGGGTTGACGTTTCTACACTCTGACGCAACTCCGGGCTCTTTTGCTGACTACCGGCGGACGGGGGATAATCCGTTGGCATCGCGTAGCAGCGAGACGTGTTCGGTGGAGCGTCGCCATATTCTAATTGATTTAAAAGTGTTGATTTGGATTCCGTCGATATTTCGTTGAAATAATAACAGTGTATTACCAATTGTCTCTAACACGTGGTTTTATTCTCCTCGCCCGCCTACCCACGATAGCTCGGCAGAAATGGTGAACCCAGAATTGACTGATGATGGCCACGTGCCGTTAAATAAATAATACGGCCGTTTATGTCGCAAAAAACGTAGGTATATTTCGACACTCAAGAAAATCAAAATTCATAGGGAACCCAACTTTACTGAACTGAACTTCTCGTTGACCCATAATCCTGTTAGGCATAAAGCAAGGTCTTATTATAGCAGAGGTATAGGAATAAATCTGAAAACAGTATTTTTTTGTTACGTCCCAAAAAAAAAATATTTTGCGTTTTTGTGAGGCCCTTTTAAAAAAACAAGTTTTACCATTTTTAGTAACTTTCAAATATTTCCGTGACGTAATCTCGTAGATATACACGTTTAAAATCGTTAGTTATGGTCAGATTCGCGATTTTTTTATTGAGACAACTAATTTATATCATGTTTTGATTTTTGCCCGGCGGGCGGTTGGTCATGTAGTCAATTTTAATAAAATAATTATTCATGGTGTTCCCTTCTATAATTGTGGATTTCCAGAGATTTTAAAAAGTTCAAAATGAGTAGAACCTGGCCTTAAGTATTATTTGTTTGTTCGTTTTCTTTATTTTTCTTTGTTGATTGTTAATGTGTAAGTGCTTAGTTCTTCTTGTTTTCTAGATTTCGTTCTGCTTTTGTATGTGTTTTGTGTTGTAACAAATATTTTTTTTAGCTATCTATTTGTATTTATCTAATATTTTTTTGTGCTGACGCCATCTATTTAAGACTTCTGTACGATCACGATGATCTTCTTATTACGGAAATGAAAAAAAAAATATAATAAAGATTACATTACGCAATACATACCCAATACAAGTCAATACGTAGGTACATTTTTCGTTAGTATAAAAATGGTCAAAGTCCTATGTGCTTATGTGTGGTTTTGAATGAATTAAACTATTATTAAAATAATTGCGGTTGGTTTTTGTGAGACGGAATCAGCTCGTAGTTTAATAGTTATCATTGGAATTGTTTTTTTCCTTTTAATGGGTTTTTGAGGTTATAATGCAGGAAGATACAGAGAATTTAAAAATGGAGGTCCATGTTTACAAGCAAGCGCGGTAACATCAGCAACCGATATGTTTTGCAAAAATCTCATGTTGAAAACTAAATCACTCTCACTAATTCATGGTGAGAGTGAATCTGTCATTTTATTTCATGTAATGATTGATGTGTTTCTAGGATTTGATCTCATTTCATTAAACCCCAAGCGAACGCCGGCGTTCACTCGCTCATTGTCTTTCTATTGTGTCTCTAATTACGGTACTCAAAAGGCCATACGTACATTCATATGTACGTGTGTTTGTCACGTAACTCCTCCAAAACGGCTTGACCGATTTGGATGAAACTTTGTGAGTATATTTGAGTGGGTCTCTAGACGGTTTAAAAATACAATTGGACCCGGTAGGTGGCGCTGCAATAGGGTTCTCTTTTCTGACGAAAAGCCAGCTTTCAGGCATGACAACGTCTGTTGGGACCGCTACTATCTCTATATTTTCATTCATTTCCTCCAATTGAATCAATCAAATTGACCGTCATGTAATTTATTGACATTAATCGAATTTTTCCCCTCGTCTAGTCGACTGATTTAATTGTAGTCGAGGAAGTGTACCTACTTTAAGGATCTTAGACTTCATAAGAACCTTAGAGCTGTTGGCAAATAGTATCTGGTTAACAAGGAGGTTTTCCTACTTGACAAAAGAAAAAAAACAATAGCCAACGTGCAAAACATAGGTTTGTGTAATCTGCGCATTGATTCAGCAAGACAATTACAGGCTGTTTTTCAGGGGCGTCGGCTTTTAGATAACCTCATGGGTGCTCATGCTCATTTGATGACTCGAAAAAGTGGCGAAGTGTGAGAAGAGAAATACATAGTGATCGACCGATAAATAAATAAATGTCCTACTTACATACTGCGGAACAACGAAGGTAAATAGTTTCATCAATAAACATTTGTGTTGGTGCGGGAATCAAACCCGCGAACCTTGCAATCTCAACCGGCGCTCTAAGCCTCTGCGCTAAACGGGTCGTCGGGTAATGCAAAAACGCCCATCCCTAAAATTCGATTACTGATCTGTTTCTTGATGTCTATTCTCAGGGGTGCTTGGCACCCACTGTTTATTTCTCATGGGTGCTCGAGCCCCCGAGCACCCACGGAGTCGGCGCCCCTGCTGTTGTTATAATTCCAGTTGTATCTAGCTACTAGCTGTCACCTGCGGTTTCACCCACGTCTTTGATTACTGTTCTGCTCCCATGGGCCGTTGCATAATGTTATGTAGCCTGCAGCCTTTCTAGATAAATAAGCTTTCCAACACTAAAAGATTTTTTCAACTCGAACCTGTAGTTTCTGAGGCTAGTGCGTTCAAACAAGTCAACTCTTTTGCATTATGATATTAGTATAGATATTACCTGTTATATTGAGGCCTGGTCAAGTAACTAGCTTAAAGCATAATCAGCCTTTTAATGTTCCCACTGCTGGGACTTAGGCCTCCTCTCTCTAGGAGAGGAAATGGGCCGTAATCCACCACGCGGGCCCAGTGCGGATTGGTGAATGTCACATGTCTTCAAATTTTTGGTTCTAGGACATGCCGATTTCCTCACGATGTTTTCCTTCACCGTTTTGAGAGCTGGGTGATGAAATAAATTACACAGAGTAATGCGCCTGGCTGGGTTTGAACCCGCAACCTACAACTCGGTTCCTAAGTTCAATTAAAGTACCTAGTGTTCAAATTAATTAAACAATTAATTAAGCTGTCACTGGATCATCTGTGAGTATTTAATCATCATAAAATTTATTATTATGATAATATTATTGACTTTGTTAAAACACGTAGGTATCATGTAATTTCTGAATGATCAATGAGGCCTTGGTAAGGATATAAGAAAATAATTGATTTAATTATGACAAAGCAAAGTTGATGGTGTCAGTTACAGTCAAGATCGTGACCTTTTATTGAAAAGTTTAATAAGGTCTGTTTTTCTAATTTAACCCTTTATACACTTGCGATGGATTGGTCCGACGAGAGTTTTCGGGTCCTATTCACCAGGGTTGTATGTTTGCGACTGGGTACTCCATCTCGTTTGGCTCTTCAATCCCCATAGGTGACAGAAGAGCTGACGAGATGGAGTACCTATTTGGTCGTGGATGTCCGACTCTGTAGGAATGCGAGTGTTTGTCGGATATATCCTACGTCTGATATATCCGACAAACACTGGCGCGGTTAAAACGTTAAAATTGAGTGGCCATAAGATTGGTAATGTTGAATAATGTTTTTGTTGTTGTTGTTGTTGTTCTTGTATATTTATTCAAACAGGTGTCTACAGGTACTATATTATTGAGTAGGTAGGGGTCGGTTTAAAATGAAACAACAATTAAAATAACTATAAATAAATTTAATGACTACGAGGCATTATAAATCACTTTGATTACATTCAATATGGCCGTGAGAACCTGACTATGTTCATGGAACTAAGACGAGATAATTAGGTATAGATTAGCCGTAGTTACTGGCACCTGCGTTAGCTGAGGCCGAGGCTTTAGCGGATGAATAGGCACCTGATTGACCACCGTAACCACTGCCGCCGTAACCACCAGCTGAGCCGGAGGCGTCACTGTTAGCGGTAGTACCGTAGCCACCGCCTCCACCGAATCCGCCACCATAGCCGCCGCCGCCTCCACCGCCGAGTCCGCCCCCGCCTCCGGATGAGCCACCGTAACCACCGGCCCCTCCACCGCCGCCGCCGGATGAGCCACCATAGCCCCCAGCGGCTCCACTACCAAGGCCGCCGCCGCTACCGGTCGCTCCCCCGAAGCTGCCGCCACTTCCAGTTCCACCAAATCCGGCACCGAACCCTCCAAGGAAAGTGCCTGCTAAGCCACCCAGACCAACCCCGCTACCACCGCCGTGGCCTTTACCTCCGCCGCCGCCGCCACCTCCTCCAGAGCCTCCGCCAAGTCCGCTTCCATAACCTCCTCCAAGACCACCTCCAGAACCAGTTCCTCCGAAGCTTCCTCCAAATGAGAAGCCTCCGTTACTGGATCCACCTGCGCCACCAGAGCCTCCGGTTCCACCTCCGGAGCTTCCTCCATAACCGCTGCCGCTGCCTCCGCCAAAGCCTCCGCCATAGCCACCACCGCTACCGGCTCCGAGACCACCTCCATGAATTTTTCCGCCTCCAAGGCTGCCACTAGAGCTGCTGCTTCCAATTAGTAAGCTGCCACCAAGTGAGCCGCCTGCTTTTCCACCGCTTGACCCACTACCGTAGCCGCCGGCGCTACCACCACCGTAACCACCGGCGCTACCACCGCCGAGGCCTCCTCCACTACCTCCGCCAAGGCCTCCTCCACTACCACCGCCGAAGCCTCCTCCAAAACCACCTCCGAGGCCACCACCAGTTCCACCGCCAAGGCTACCTCCACTGCTTCCACCGCCGAGGCTACCTCCACTGCTTCCACCGCCGAGGCTACCTCCACTGCTTCCACCATATCCTCCTCCACTGCCACCTCCGAAACCGCCACCAGTACCGCCTCCGAGACCACCTCCATGGCTCTTTCCTCCTCCAAGGCTGCCACCACTTGAACTGCTGCTTCCAATTCCAATAAGTAAGCTTCCACCAAGTGAGCCGCTTCCTTTTCCCCCGCTCGACCCACTGCCATATCCGCCGGCGCTGGCACCGCCGAGGCCTCCTCCACTACCACCGCCGAGGCCTCCTCCACTACCTCCTCCGAAACCTCCCCCACTACCGCCTCCGAAGCCTCCACCAGCTCCACCGCTGAGAACACCTCCACTACTTCCACTGTATCCTCCTCCACTGCTACCTCCGTAGCCGCCACCACTGCCTAGTCCTCCGCCGCTACCACCGCCGAGGCCTCCGCCATATACTCCAGCACTACCTCCTCCACCGCCACTTCCTCGGCTACTACTAACTCCGTGGCTACTACTAACTCCGTGGCTACTACTAACTCCGTGGCTACTACTACTGGATCCACTTCCAACGAGTCCACCACTACTACCTCCACTTCCACCAAGTCCACTGCCAAAACTAATTCCACCACTTAATACACCAGAACTGCCACCATGAGCTCCACCCGAGCTACCCCCATGACCTCCGCCAGAGCTACTTCCATGGCTACTGATGGAGCCACCTCCTGCTCCTCCTCCTGAACTTCCTCCGTATCCACCTCCGTATCCACCGCCACCACCACCTCCAAATCCTCCGCCAAAACCACCTCCACTGCCTCCGCCAAGTCCACCGCCGTGTCCCACTCCGCCAATGCTTCCGTGGCTACTACCCTTAGAAACTCCGCTCACACTGCCACTGCCTCCGTGGCTAACACCCCCGGAGCCACTACTGCCATATCCGCCGCCCCCACTTCCACTGCTGACTAGTCCACCTCCAAAGTTCAGTCCCCCATTAATTCCACCACTTCCACTACTTCCACCGTATCCTCCGGAACTTCCGTGGCTGCCGGAACCTCCACCACCGTATCCTCCACTTCCAGAGCTTCCTCCACCGAGGCCTCCTCCGCTTCCGAATCCCCCTCCACTTCCGAATCCTCCGCCAGAGCCAAATCCGGCGCCACCTCCGTAACCGCCGCCGCCGCCACTATTTCCACCACCACTGTATCCTCCGCCGCCGCCATATCCACCTTTACCACCATCAAGGGTACCAGTATAGGCAAATCCACCAGATTTTCCATCTTGTGACTTCGTATAGATTGATTTCCCACTTCCTGTGCCGCCTAGGCCAGCGCTAAAACCAGCGCCAGCACTTCCCAGGGCGCTGAGGCCAGATTGGACGTCACTGAGTATGCTACCGACTCCATCGCGGATGCCACCGAAGCCGCCGTCAAAGGCGAGGCTTGAGCCGAAGCCTAAACCTCCGCCGCCTCCGCCCCCACCTCCACCACCATATCCGAAACCGCCCCCGCCGCCGCCACTGCCTCCTTCATGCGTATACGAGCGCCCGAGTCTCACTGAAATTAAAATTTTATATAAATATCAAAAGTAATAACAAAGATCTTAACTCTAATTGATTATGACTTTAAAAAGATTTTGTTTCTTTCAGTTGTTTATTTCACAAAAGTTTCGCTGCCAAACTGTAATTATAGTTCTAAACACAAAACAAAAACTTGAATGACAATTACCTGTATATGCATCGCTAAAGCCTAATATAAGGCAGAGGACGATGCAAGAACGCATCGTCTTCATGATTCCTTCGGTAACTGACAGCGCTTAGTAGTTAGCATCCTTTTATATATTAAGTGGCTGAGCGTGTTCAAAGTTCATAGGAATTCATAGATACGTATGTATGGAAAAAACAATTAGTTTTTATAATGCTTTATACTTCCCACAACAGGTTATGAATGTAGTAAAGCTGACGTTTTTGTCGAGTCGAGATTAGTCAGAAGCGATAGTGAATATCATGCCATCTTCGTCTTTGGGTGTCCTTGAACTATGCAGTCGTTTGTAGGTAACTTTTGGGATCACCTTCGTGCGATGAAACAATATTAGATCCACTATTGTTGATGCACTTTTGCCATTCAGTCGGTGCGTCATTAATGCAACCAAGCCCGACAGTCCACTAATCGTATATTTAAATAAAATTTTGTTGAAAACAGATTTTTATTATAAAAACGGCAATTTCGATAAAGACCCAATATGTACCGTAATAATAATTAATGAATGCATCGTAAGAATGCGTCCGGCAATACACACACGTGCACTGTTATGGTTTTGCTCTCATTGTGCCGTTTCTCTTGTGTTGTTTCCGCCGCTGCGTGTACAGACTGAGTAACAAACGTTTTTAATTTAAGCACTTTTTTTGATTTACTAAAATTTCACGAAATCGATAAAATAAATTTTGGTTGAAAAGTTAAATATGCCAAACAAAATTACACTAATATTAGGTATAATGATGAAAGTTCGTATGGTAGTCATACGTATGATACTGTGTTTATGTATGTTTATCACTCTTTTACTCACAAACGGCTTGACGGATTTGGGCGATACTTGGGGTAGGACAATACTACTTTTCATACCGTAAGTGTGTTCCCTTGGGATAATTTTTTGCTTTTACGAGGGCGAAGCCGCTAGCAGGTAATGTGTATTATACAGAGTTTGAGATTGGTTGGCGTCTCTTCATTCATAGCAAAACATATAAGTAGTTTGGAAAGCAAATTATCTAGTGAAATGGTCACGTGTTTTCGTTTATTCGTTACTAGCTAATCCGACATACATCTTTCTGTTAAATGCCATTGGAATTGAAAAATCACTCCAATATTAACAGCTAAAAATAGTATTAACTCATTAATAAAAAATTACCTTCCGAGATTTAAACAAATAGTTTATGTAAATAAAATTCATTCAGTCATTCTCGTTTTTTGAGCTTAACAACATGTTTAGCCGTTTATTATTATTTCTAGTAATCGGTAGATTTCCTTCAAAGATAAACCTGGGATATCCCAAGTCTCGACATTTTCATCTCTCACCTTTATAATCTGATTGTTATCGATAGGTATAGTTTTATAAAAGTTTATCATAGTTACGCCCACGATGACGTCAGTGCCTACAGATGCAATATCGACCTTGATATGTGTGATTACTATGTTTCTATTAAACTGTAGTTAACTCTATCCTGCGACTAAATCTTAAGGAGGTAAATCTTAAAGCCTTGGTTACAGCGTATCATGCGTATGTTACAGCTACGTTACGCTACGGCATCATATATTGGGGTAATTCTACAAATATGGACACGGTATTTAGGGCTCAAAAAAGGTGTGTTAGGTCAATATGCGGCATTCAAAGCACGGAAAGCTGTAAACCGTATTTTACGAATCTTCGTATATTAACAGTACCCTGCCTGTACATATATGAGGTGTCGGTATTTGTTAAAAAAAATCTTCATTTGTTTGGGACTCATAATAGCGCGCGATTTAGACATAAGATAAGCGGTAGACCACACAAAAAAGCCATATTTCATAAAAGTTTATTGGGAATGGCTCCACGGGTATACAATAAACTCCCTAAATCTTTGCTAGAATGCAACGATTTAGACTTATTTAAAAAACAATTGCATAATTTACTCATAAAAAAAGCGTACTATACCGTGAGTGAATACCTCTCAGACAGGAATGTATGTGTACAATTATGATAATGGTTGCTTCTTTCTAGGTCCGATTTACTTTACTGAATCGATTTATTGTATTTATTTTTATTTCGTGTTGACATTGTGATTTGACTATATAAATTTTGTATTTGTTCTGTGTTGACATTAGCATTTAGTATCAATCTCTGACATATATTATGTACTTACCTTACTCACAAAATGTTTTTTGAATTTACTATAATTTTGCATGCCTAATTTGGTAAAACACAATTAACTAGAGCATTCAAATGACATCCAGAAATGTATAATTTATTTTATTGTGTTCTGCAATAAAGATTTGACTTTGACTTTGACTTTGACTTTGACTTCATTGAGAAGATAATGACAGAAGTTTAAAGATTTTTTCTGAAGGTGCTAACTTAGAGACGTCGAAGTTATTTGTAGTTTTTGTCCCAATTCTTTTTTACAACTCAGGATGGATGAAATGGTGACAGGTCACTGGAACAACTTGTGATCTACGGATGCCGCTCAAGTTGAAGGGTAAAATGAGCAAGCCTGAATCTGAGACCGGTAATAGTGTGTGGATCAGAATGCTGGGCTATAAAAAGATTGCATGTAGTGGAGATGAGAATGTTGAAATGGTAGTGCCGAATGAATGGATTAGAGGAAGTTTGAAAGTAGCGCCAGTGACTGAAAAGTTAAAAAGGAATCGTTTGTCTTGGTATGGTCATGTGAAGACGAGGTATAAAACGCATGTTACTAATAGTGTTACGGCTATACATGTGGATGGATTGTGTGAAGAGTGATATGAAAGAAAAAGGAGTTAGTTTTAGCGTGACAGAGGATAAGACAAAATGGAAGAAAAAAATGTGTTCCGGCGACGCGATCGACCCCAACCAGTACCAGGACAAGACAGGAAATGATGAATTTTCACATTGGTGTTTTTTACTCCTGTTACTTGGCAGCCTTTACTTGCAAATAGTAGAGATTTACCGAAGTAAATTGCCATTGAATTGATACATATTAATAGCCCTTTTTATTTAAAAAAGAATAAAAAGGCTATTTTATTTTTATTTTATTTAATAGGGCAGCACTTTTCATTGCTAAAGACTAAACCGCAGATACAATTTTGATGAATTTTTGTATAAAGAGAGAAGAAAATATGCTACTCGAAGTACTAATCCTGCGCAGACGAAGTCTCGGGCATCAACTAGTATTAATATAATGAATAGGCCAGTACTTTTTATATTATTTATATATATATATATATACATATATTATATACTTTTTTCATTGCTCTGAAAAATTTGAAACATTGGCTTTTTCGCAGACCGTAGAGTTTACGTTTTTACGATAACAATCGATAAAGATTGATCTGTATCGAGCTGAATGGTTTCCGGTTAGAAATTTGATACTTCTTCATCATTTTACGTGTGAAATCATCAAATGACTCCTCCCGCTCTGGGTGGTGCGAGAGGGAATGTCAAACTATTACTGACTAAAACCTACCTGAGTTTTTTCATTCGCCTTTTTTTGCGACGTTCTGTAACTTTTTCGAACAATCCCACAAGCCTTAATACACTGCCCTTGTTATTGAATAATAGTGAATCTAGTACATTTCTTGCTGAAGTTAAACTATCCCGCTAGTTTCTGGGTTCTATTCCTAGGTCGAGCTTAAGGGTTACTGAATTTTATATTACTAATTTCTTAGTGTCAGCCTGGAGTAAAGCCACCCCGAGCATCGGCAGTAGGAGGGCAATCCCTAGCTAACGAAGGCGTGGGCTTGTGGACGACGAGCAATGGGTTGCTCGCCGTCCGGCCTTCTAATAGATCCGAGCACGATTCGTTGCCGGTGCGTAGTGTTCCACACGCAACCATAGGGGCCCAGGGTCTCGATGGCCACGGGGAATTTCTGAAATCGTGATCCTAGAACGCAATGGGTGAACGGCTGCCGTTTTTCCAGTGTACCTGGGTTTCCGCACTGTGCACTATAATATCTCCCGCACCAATGACTGCCGAGGCCAAAATTATGTCAGGAGAGCTATTGTAACTGAAGTTATCTTCATATTTTCTATTACGAGTGCAATAAAGGTTACGAAGACACACGTGTGCCTCATTTTCTTGTACAAGCATAATATTTTTGCTAATCCTATCATAACTAACTGTTATTTTTGTTTCTTTCGCATTTCTTCTCACTTAACATAATAATCACATTCTTTAATCAGAATTCGTAATATTACACTAATATAATATTATAAAGGCGAAAGTGTGTGTTTGTTTCTTCTTCACGCTCGTATTTTATGTGCTATTCCAAAACATAGTCTGGCCGTGTGCCAAATTTCATCCAAATTCGTTCAGCCATTTGAGCGTGAAAGAATAACAAAAGTAGACACATATACAATGTGTTCCAAATAAGAATAGGATCGATTGCCATGTTGTGACGTCATGTCATACTGTCAAATCGCAAGAAATTGGTAAAAATTGAAGAAATCAGAGATGAGCAAAATTGAAGAACTGGATTCTGATTAAACTTTTTTCATTCACAGTTCGTAAATAAATTAAATTCGAAAAATTCTTGTGTTGATCACCATATTATTTCTTCGATTTGAGAGTATGACGTGAATTCACAACATGGCAGTCGATCCAATTCTTATTTGGAACGCATTGTACTCTTTAACATTAGTTTGATATCAATATTTTCCAATAACTTAACGATAAAACTAAAATGAAACGCAGCGTAGGAAGGCCTCCCACAAGGTGGACCGTCGACCTGGTGAGGGTCGCGGGAATCCGATGTTGTGGCGACAGGGGGAGACCTATGTCCAGCAGCGGACGTCTTTCGGCTGAAATGATGGCCATAATAAATGTAATTTTTATAAACGGACATCATCTTCATCATCATCTTCCTGCCCTTGTCCTGTTTTATTTGGGATTGGTGCAACACGTTTTTTTCTTCCATTCTGTCCTGTCACTCGTCACGCTATCACTAACTCCCTTTTTTTTCATATCACTTCTCACACAATCCATCCATCTTTTCTTTGATCTCCCTCTCCCTCTTATTCCATCCACATGTAAACTCATAACTCTTTTAGTAACATGCGTTTCATCCCTACTTTGCACATGACCATACCAAGACAAACGATTCCCTTTCAACATTTCAGTCACTGGCGCCACTTTCAAACTTCCCCTAATATACTCATTTCTCACTTTATCCATTCTCGTCACACCACACATCCATCTTAACATTCTCATCTCCGCTACGTGCAATCTTTTATAAACGGACATACCTACGCTTCAATTTTATATAATTATAACAACAAATATAATTGAAGATAAACATTTATGGACATATGTGGATAAAACCGGTAATACTTGTGGTTGATATAAATAATGCAATGCTTATTTTTAATTGATACTAATCATTTGATGACCTCTTTACATTCTAAGTATAAATGTTCTGTATATAAAGTCAAGAATAGCGATTACTAGCAGATTGATAGCAGTCACGATTATTATGCGCAAGTAATGTTATTAAACCACATCCGGGTGCCGTCTTAAACTGATTCCTGGGATATGGTTTTTACGTCGTGTATTTAAGAGCGACCAACCCGAGATACATTGTCATACCACCGCTCTTACGTACCGTAGGGGCCCAGCAGGGTCGAAGCCTACTGGGGCCATGGGTGATGCGAAAGAGATCCCCGGGGCCCTGGAAAAAAATGGCAAAGAAGGAACAGGGGTGGGTTTTTACGGTAAAAGTCTGACACTATCCGTCGCTCCGCCCAAGAGCGGGGGATGTCATTAGATGATTTTCCCACCCGAAAAAAAACCGCTCTTACGTGATTAAGACGTTATTACACATCTTTCTCCGGATTTTTTTGGAAACACTGATATCTTGTGAATATTATTTAGGTTTTTATTGAAAGCAAAATATAAATTTGTGTAAAATTAATCCAGTAGAAACCTCTGAAAATCTGCTATTTTGAGTGAAATTTGGCCCTTCATTATGTAGGTACTCATAAATTAAAAAAGTAAAAATAAGTATAGAAACCTTGCACATTCATCGAGATTCTGAATGACGAAATCTTTCAAATTTAAAAAAATAAAACATGTGTTTCCTGGAACAAGTTTTTGAAATATTGGAGTGAGTGAATAAAAAAACCGAATACCGAACAAAGCGCCGAGGCGTTATCTCTCCTTTTTCGCGTTGCCTCTTTACCAAACATTGCGTTGGATGAAACAACAAGCTTTTAAATCATGTTCACGTTGACGATAGACGAAACGAGAAGGGCCCTCTTAAACAATACATACCACACTAATATTATAAAGGCGAAAGTTTGTATGTAAGTGTGTGTGTATGTTTGTTACTCCTTTACACACAAATGAACGGATTTAAATAAATTGACATTGGGTATACCATATCCTTTTTTTACGTGGGTAATCATCAAATGATTTCTCCTAGTCTGGGTTGAGCGCGAGGGAGTGTCAGACATTTACTGACTAAAACCCACCTGTCTCCTTCAGTTATTTTTTTTTGCGAGGGCCTTGGATGGTAACTCCTCCGAACAATCCGCAGCCCTGGTAAGCATCGGCCTTAACAAACTCCGTCAATTATGATGACGTCGTGATAATTATATGATCTATTTGTACTAAACATCGATAATTTTTGATTTATCTTGTTATTGATAAACTGGATTTCCTTCCAAGTAACCAATATCTATTTAGACGTATAAAAGAAGAAACTGACTCACTGACATATCAACGCACAGCCGAAACTACTGGGACTAGGAGCGTGAAATTTTGCACAAGTTTTCCTTTTTTGACGTAGGCGAGCAAGAGGTTTCCTAAAATTCACTCCCTAAGGGGATGAAACGGGGGTGAATAGTTTGTATGGAGAAACCGCGGGCGAAGCCGCTGGCAGAAGCTAGTATACGTATAAAAGAAGAAACTGACTGACTGACTGACATATCAACGCACAGCCGAAACTACTGGGACTAGGAGCGTGAAATTTTGCACAAGGTTTCCTTTTTTGACGTAGGCGAGCACTAAGAGATTTCCTAAAATTCACTCCCTAAGGGGTTGAAACGGGGGTGAAAAGTTTGTATGCAGAAACCTTCTTACCCGTTGGCGAAGCCGCTGGGATAAGCTAGTTTATTATAATTATACAGCGTATGTCGAAATCCTGTGTTTCTTTTTGACATTATAGCTTTCCATCGCAGCTTGGCGTTGAGAGTTATGCCAAGGTTTTGTTAGCATAAGTTATGGCGTACCGTTTAGGTATGTAGATCTGGCGGTAGTCGCAGTGTTTAATTATGTTATGCTTCTACCTAACCAATTATAAAGTCAACGTGTATTGGTTTTGACTCATTCAGATTGATCATCCGTTTTTGTCTCCAGTCATAAACTTTATTCACAGGTAGTATTTATATAAAATTAGGTCAATGAAATCGTATTAAAACTCTAACAATATATGGGTGCCTACAGTAATCATATTAAAACAAAATCATTAAAATGAAGTCATTACAATTAAAATATTAGTAGATACTTACAAGTAATTAAAGACACTTTGTGTCTACTAATATAAATAGTTGAGTCATTATAATTTATTATTATTTATTTTTTAAAGTTTTTCGTACGTGCAAGTCAATTCAAAAATAGTAAAATAGTTCTATTATAAAAACATAATAAATCCATATTAAATTTAAAATATGAAAGAAATTCTGTCTGTCTGTTACGATTTTTCGGTTAAACCACTGAACCAATATTGATAAAATTTGGTACGCAGTAAGCTAAAACCCTAAGGAAGGTCATACTTTTTATCTGGCTTCGACATCGCAATAACCTATTATAAAACTATCAGCAATCGTTGTTCTGCCATATAAATTATCAACGAAAAAAATGCTAATCTTATCTATCTATACATATAAAATGCTTTGTCTTGAATCGCACAGCCTAAACCGCGGATCTGATGGTAGCGTAGACCTGAAACTTGGAGGATATATTGTTTATATGACGAAGGTATCCGATAAGAAAGGATTTTTCGAAATTCTACCCTTATGGGGGTGAAAAAGTGGGGCAAAGTTTGTATGGGACAACGTGATTCCTTGGTCCAATCTACTTCAAATTTTGCATGAACATTCTTTAACAGAATTAATGGAAGACGGGTCACATATTTTATTGAAATTCATCCCCTAACGGGGTCAAAAAGGGGTAGAAAGTTATTTTAGGGAGCTTCGAAGTTGATATCATTACTTCTTAGTACTTTTGATTTAAATTACATTTTATTTTGACATATGTTAGAAAACTCAATCTGATTTTATTTAAAAAAAAGGTTGAACTCAGATAAAAGCTTGGTGAAATGCAAATGCTCATAAACCCCTATTTCTCCTGGTCACGCTATAACTTAAGAACGGCTGAATCAATTTTAATAATTCTTTTTTGTTTTGTTCAGGGAAGGTTGTAGGGTGGGTAGGGTAAGTAGCGTAGGGTAGGTAGGTAAGTAAGGTAGGGTAGGTAGGTAGCTTAGAGTAGGTAAGGAAGGGTAGGAACTAGATAGGGTAGAGCAGGGTAGAGTAGAGTAGGATAGAGTGGGGTAGAGTAGGGTAGGGTATAGTTGTATAGAGTAGAATAGAGTAGTCATTTGACGGGAGCGAAGATATACTTAATACTCATCAAGACCATTCTAAAAAGCTCAAACACGATAGGGTTACCTGAGTTCCTCTTCCGGTTCCATCATCAGATCAGCTCCATATCATAATAATTTTGCATTGTCATCTGATTTACACATGCATGCATAATTTCAGCTCAATCGGTAACCGGGAAGTGGATCAAATTTAATTTGCAAGATTTGATTACAGACATACAAACATCGGGACAGGTGAAACTAAATAAAAGCTTGTAAAAATATCACCTATTCTCAGATCTACCAAATGTTGAAAAAAATATATGAAAATTAGTCTAGCCGTTTCAGAGGAGTTTGACAATCACTGTGAGACGAGATTTGTATATATTAGATAATATATGTATAGGTAGCCTTGGTTATAGTGAGAAAATCTTATAATTATAGTAGTAGTATAGTATTCCACAATTATCACACAAATTATATTTTAGATCTTTTTTACTCAATTATACGACAGCAAAGAAAATGTTTTTAATGCATATATATATATATATATATATATATTCATGATAGGTTCGCGCTTGACCGTTATCTCACCCGACGGAAAGCGACGATACATTCGACGATGTAGCGCGCTTACCTAGAAGTAACCTATTCACTCTTGACTTAAAGATTCCCGGGTTGTAGCCATCAGGAAACACAGATTCCGGCAAGGAATTCCACTCCTTAGCTGTACGCACAATGAATGTGTTCCCAAAACGTTTCGTGCGTATGGGCGGGATGTCCACCATGTACCGGTGGCGCATTGCCGTACGCCTGGTGGTCCGATGATGGAACGGGCTAGGCGGAATTAGGTCATGCAATTCCAACGCACACTCTCCGAAATGCAACCGGTAGAAAACCGACAGGCTAGCAACTCGGCGTCGATGCTCAAGACTTTGAAGCCTCGATTCAACGAGTGCATCATTGCCAATTATGCTCCTGGCTCACCCCTCAATTGCCTCAAGTGCATCAAGCTGGTATCGGGCAGATCCATCCCAAAGATGAGAGCAGTACTCCATACACGATCGAACTTGGGCTTGATAAAGTTTTAGCAGCTGTTCCGGCGTGAAGAACTGTCTGACCTTCGCGAGGATTCCCAGCTTTTTTGCTGCCAGTTGAGCCTTTGCTTCGATGTATGGCCCAAAGTTGAGAGTTGACGTCAGCGTAACACCAAGAAGATCAAGATGGTCGATATTAAGAAAATGAAGAAAATATGCACAACATAAAACACATAAAATAACAGTTTTTATCATCTAATTCTTCATCTTATTATTCACATTGGAGGTCATTAATTTCAGGTAGTTTTAATTGTTTTGTGACGGATGTTGTCGAACCTAAATTAGTATAATTAAGTTATAATTATTGTTCTCAAGTAAGCGACATGTTATGTTTTTATTAAGAATAAAGTTTATATAAACCTAAACCTAAAAAGGTTAATGACCTATGCAAAAGAATTAAGTAAATATTGAGATTTGCTTCGTGATTCAGTATTTCCGCTCAGCGCTTGTCTTTACTCAAGAACGTAATTTTACGTGATGCTGTTCTTAGGAGCATCTAGATATCTCATGAATTCTATGTAAAGAAACTACAGAATACAAAAAAAAGGGACTCATCAATTAGCGTGACGGCTACTAGGACGGAATGGAAGGAGGAAATGTGACAGAGGACATTGTGGAGCTCACAGTGGAAGTCTGCCCCGCTTGGGCGCAGTACCGCCGTCTTCGTGAAAGCAATTGGCGGCGGCTACCTCTCGTGTCTGGCCGTTTCAGGTCTTGGTCCGGAGTGAGGGGGAATAGGAAGCAGTAACCTCCTTCTGCGAAGCAGTAATGCGTTCTAAGAAGATGGCGAAAACTAGGAGGGAGCGGACATCCCGCCCCAGCCGCCGCACAGTGGTGTGTTTGACCTATTTAGACACCAAATAATATTTTTTTTCTGTTAAATCGTTCCAAATAATTTCAATAATTTATTACTTCTAATTCTTAATAATAATTTTAATAATGCAACTATTTTAATAATAATAATGAAATTTTTGTTTTCTAAATCTGATCTAATCAAATATTCCTATTTAAATGTTTATTGTAAAATAACATATTTTGGTCAATGTATTTAATTAAATTTTTAATGAAATTTTAGTATTAATGCACTAATTATTTGGGAGAACACACTGATTCCTATAACACAGGTGTTTCCACCTAGCACAGGAGTCAGGGCCTCACTATATCTGTACCTACATGTTTTTTATGCTAATAAATTTATCTTATCTTATCTTATCTTATCTTAAATGGTAATTTCTCTTATGTTTTGCAGTAGTTGAGACTACGTTTTGAGACTTGACTTTTTGGTGTCTAAATCGGCCAAACACGCTACTGTGCGCCGTCGACCCGGGTTTGGTCTTTATCGGACAGCGAGCTACCCATTGCTTGCCATTCGCAAGCCGGCGCCTACGTTGGCCGGGAATCGCCCTGCAACACCCGACACCCGAAGTGTCTCCTGTGGCGCGTTGTGTTTCACACACGCCTAAAAGAGATACCTGCCTCCCTAGCCAAGTTACAACCATTTCGTTTCGATTCTCTTTTCGTCGATCGCCTCGAGTAGGCCACGCCTCCGATTCCTCTATTCTGACGCGACGTCATCTCAACGCTCAGTCACGTGGTCAGAATAAAGGAATAGGAGGCGTGGCCGACTCGAGGCGATCAACGAAAAGAGAATCGAAACGAAACAGTTGTAACTTGGCTAGTGGGGCTAAAGAGTTAACGCGGCCCAGGAACGCAAAGTTCAACTGGAGGGAACCAAGTAAGCTTTAGTCAGAAAAAATCTGACACTCCCTTACGCTCCACCCAGAGTGCGAGGATTATTTGATGAAAACCTGGGCATGTGCGAGTCGAACTCACGCACTGAGGGTTCCGTACAAACTTACCTCTGAAAACAGTTCAATTCCCGAATTGAGTTACGAAGATTTTTCCGAATCGCAAAAAAAGTTTTTTTTTGTAATGTAACTAAATTTTTTTAAAGTAATTTTATAACTACATTTTTTTTTGTGTAATTTTGTAACTACAAATTTACAGTTTTCAGATTTTTTCCTATACTAATGCTAGGCGTCCTTGCTTCATGCCAAATTTCAGGATTACCGGGAAGTACCCTTTGAATTTTGATTCCCTTGAGTGTCGAAATACACGTTTTTTTGCGACATAAACGGCTGTATGTTTTTTTTTTCGTTAACTCAGAAGTTTGATTTTTTCACAGCTTCAAGGGACCGCAGACCTGAGTATATAGTTTTAATTTCAACTCAATACTTCCACGCGTTCCCAAGATTAAGGGGCTTGACAGACAGACAGACAGACGGACGGCCAACAAAGTGATCCTATAAGAGTTCCGTTTTTCCTTTTGAGGTACGGAACCCTAAAAAAGATGTACCCAAGACCTATTTTGTTGACACATAAAATCTATTTTCAATTCGAAAATTTGGCTTATTATGGAAAAGCAAGTGGATTTCCTTTATCCAACTGCTTGTACGCAACTTGCAGCCCATTGTTTCCAATATTTTATTTTATGCAGCATTCATTATTGCTTTATTATTACTAAGTCAAGTTTACAAAATGAGTAAAACAAACATAATATTACCGCATAAAAACGATTGATGATTAGTGCCAGTCTGACAGACAATATAATAATGCTGAGTTATTGAACAAGTACCTACCTTCAGGTACCTGATTATTTATTGGATTCGTCTACCGATCTAGACAAATAAAAAACAATAACATTACTAGAAAAAACTGGATTATCGTTTCCTGATTTGAATACTCGCATCTCAAGTGGATCAAGTTCACAATTGAGTAATATTTCCATTAATATGGAAATCAACAATAACATCTAACAAAAAAAATTGATTATAACTAAGATTTTACTTTTTATATCGATGGTCTAATACACTGACGGTTGACATCGTGAAAACAGAAGCATAGAAGTCCCGACTGACACAATTTTTGATAGGTAACAATAATAAAAATGGTAAAAAAATAATTTATGAGATTGGCATGCATGCTAGTGGCCCCAGTGAATCTTGATATGGTCATGTAAAGAGGAGAGATAAAACGCATGTTACTTAAAGAGTTATGAGTATACATGTGGATGGGTGGAGACAGAAACAGTGATATGAAAGAAAAGAAAGTTAGTGATAGCATGAAGGTTAACAGGCCCCCTAGCCAAGTTACAACCGTTTCGTTTCGATTCACTTTTCGTTGATCGCCTAGAGTCGGCCACGCCTCCTATTCCTTTGTTCTGACCACGTGACTGAGCGTTGAGATGACGTCAGAACAAAGGAATCGGAGGCGTGGCCTACTCCAGGCGATCGACGAAAAGAAAATCGAAACGAAACGATAGTAACTTGGCTAGGGGGGCAGTATAGAATGGAAGAAAAAACCGTGTTGCGCCGACCTCAAATAAGACGGGACAAGGGCAGGAAGATGGCATGCATGCTACCGAAATATTACATGGACATAATCGTTATTGTATCATAGTGTACTCTATATATCCTATATATCTATATCGGTACTGGACCGCGGGAACGTTTGAAAGTGTGATTGTGGCCCTAGAACGCAATGGGCAACTGAAGGACACTAGGTGTTTGTTTTAGTAGCGGGAGAAGCCATTCCCACCTCAACTAAAAAGGTTTTTTTTTTAATGGTGGAAATCATCCAATGACTTTTCGCGCTCTGGGTGGAGCGCGAGGGCGTGTCAGACTTTTACTGACTAAAACCACACCTGTGTCCTTCAATTACCCTTTGCGTTCTGGGAGTACGGGTTTCCTTTTCAGAAATTCCCCGCGGTCCTAGCTAGCGGGCCCCTACGGTTTGCTGACATCTCTTTGAGGAGCGCGTGGATCACTACGCGCTGTTGACGACTGGGCTCGGTCCGGTTAATTACTGAACGGCCGGACGGCGAGCTGCCCATTGCTCGACGTCCGCAAGCCCGCGTCTACCGTGGCTGGTAGTCGGGGTTGGAATTACGGTGGCTGGAGCGTGAGGACCTACGTTCCCTCACGCGTAAATAAAAAGGTATCATGTACTGCGCCAATGTAAATTTAGCTGCAACATACAGTTACGTTACGTAGTAGCTGTGTTTTAAAGTTCAAATAGGCACTCATACACATGAAACGTACTGGTTTTCAACTGCTTACGTCCAGAAAGAACGGAAGCTGATCATAAGATAAAGGTTAGGTAGATGATAAGGGACTAAGACCCTGCAATGAGTGGACGGTCGCAGATCTGCCGTTCTAATAGTTATAGGGCCAGGTCAAATAAAATAATTTAATTTGTTTGTGTATGTGTAATATGTTTGTGTAAATGTAATTTGTTTCTGTATGTGTAATTTGTTTCTGTATGTGTAATTTTGTTTCTGTATATGTAATTTGTTTCTGTGTGGGTAATTTGTTTCTGTATGTGCAATGTTTTATGGACTCTGAGTGTCCGAAATAAAAATTTATTATTAATATTATAAATAATTTCAGTTTTATCATGCCTCTTTTCCTAGTAATAGACTAAGTAGGCCTTCTATGATTTTATATAGTTTGTAATAATATCGACCGCGTCTAGCAGCCGTTGTGACGGCAAGGTCAGGATTGTTGTGAACATATATTGTGAATAAAAAACAGAAACCGGTCACGTCACGCGAGACTGGCACGCATCAGGGTTTCATTACTAACGGCTATGACTAATGTAAGGGACACACGAAACGTTTTTGATCACGATTTGATACTGTTTGTGGGTGTTAAAGCCCTTTAGTATAACAATGCATTCAGGATGTTGTTGGGGCTTCTACGTTACTGCAGTGCATCAGGAATGATTTGTTTGCCGACGCACATATTGATGGTTTCAAAGCCATCATAAGAAAGCGGGTAGCGTCCATGATGCGCAGGGTGCGTGGGAGCGGCAACAGCATTCTGAGGGTCATTAGTGAGTGATAAGCCGTGTTGCGCCACGTTGGCACACTGGGTGCATGTACACGTACATGTACCCGGTGTGTCAGGTGTACGCAAGAGATATTTAAATTAAATTAAAATCTCTCTGTTCTTTTATCTTTTATTAACATAGTTTTTAAGGTGTGTGATTACTAACATAATATGGACCACGGTCTGAAAAAAAATATTTTTTTTTTAGAAAGAATGCGCGAAGCATAGGACTGATCGATGTGAGAACACTTTGAGGAGACATGATACACCAGTCGCCTGAGGCTTTGTCCAGTAGGACCATATCACCTTTTAGGCCTTACATCGAGGCAAAGGTTTAACTAGCTGCAAAAAAGTTGGGAATCCTAGCAAAGGTGAGACAGTGTTTCCTTCCAGTCATCATTTCGGCCGATAGACGTCCACTGCTTGATATAGGCCTCCCCAAATGTCGCCACAATGAACGGTCCTGTGCGTCTCGCATTCAACGGATTCCCGCAACCTTCAACAGGTCATCGGTCCACCTTGTAGGGGGCCTTCCAACACTGCGTCTTCCGGTACGCGGTCGCCACTCCAGAACCTTTCGGCCCCAACAGCCATCTGTTCTGCGAGCAATGTGCCCTGCCCATTGCCACTTAAGTTTGGCGATTCTTCGTGCTATGTCGGCAACCTTGCTTCTTCAGTGGATATCTTCATTTCTGATTCGATCACGCACGGAAACGCCGAGCATAGCGAGTATAGCTGCTCAAAGTTTATCAAGCGCAATTTCGATCGTACATAGAGTACGTACTGTTCTAATCTTTCGTTTTATAAGTGCCCATTTTACGTAATTTTTTGTGATACAAAATATTTCGAATTGAATTTAACCTTCAATCAATCAATCAATCAATCAATCAATCAATCATTTATTTTGTAAAACATAGGTGGGTTAACAGGTAGTACATAAAAGAAAAGTAAGTGCACTATGTTTTGCCAAAAGAATGGCGTACAAAATTAAGGCAAAAAGCCAAGCAAGTCAAATAAATTACAAATGAAAAAAAAAGAAACATTTTATGGAGAAATAAAATATGAGTATGTCAATTATCATTCACCAAAATAAGTCAAATAGAATAACTACAAATATTAAAATTATATCATGGATTAAATTATTATAATTACAAATTATTATTAACTATTTAGCACGTCGGATCTCCATACCGCTGTTTATCAGCAATAAACTCTGCGATAGAATAGTAACATCTAGCCAAAAGAAACCTAAACAGGGACCTCTTAAAAGAACCTAGACACTCTTTATTTTTAATAGGTATTGGTATGTTATTATATATTTTGGAGGCCATACCAAGTACACTTTTAGCGAAAAATGCTGTTTTATGAGAACCGGCTCGAATAGTGTTCTGATGACGTCGAGAGTGTAGAGTTTCAAACAGATGGAGATTACTACGAACAAATACTCCCATCTCATAGATGTACATAGACGGTAAAGTTAACAAATTTAGTTGTTTAAATATTGGTTTACAACTGTCAGTCGAATGCAAATGAGTAAAGGATCGCAAACATTTTTTCTGGGCTTTGAAAGCAGTTTCCCTTTCACTCGAGTTACCCCAGAAAATTATGCCGTACCTAATGTTAGACGCCACGTAAGCATCATAAGCTAGTAGCACTGTAAATCGGTTAACCGTTTTTGATAGCTTATAAAGAGCATAAGCGAACTGGCTAAGCTTCTTTGACAAAGTATCAATATGATGGTTCCATGACAGATGACTATCCAAGTATAGACCCAGAAACTTAGTCGTATCGCTCTCAGTGATTGTTACGTTCTCATATTTTATGTTAAGCTTGGGTTTCATGATTCTCTGATTGAATGTCATTATTTTTGTCTTACTAAGATTCACATTTAGATTATTATTGGCTAGCCAATTTATTATATTTTTAAGGTCATTATTTATGTCATTCATGAGATTATTGATGTCATTAGCTTCAGCTCTGGCCTTGTTAACATCAAGGGCTTTCATCATTATTTTGTCGAAAAATAACACGCCAGTTGTGTGTCGTTTTGTTATGTTTTTACTGTGTAAGGTTGACCACTATCTCATCAAATGGTAGCGATGATGTGGTTGACAAAGAAGCACGCTTAATAATTCATTCTTGACTTAAAGACCCCTAGGTTGTACCCACCAGGAAACGTAGACTTCGGTAGGGGATTTTACTCCTTACAATTAAAGTCTTCCCAAAATGTTTGGCGCCTATTGGATTTACGGGTGGTGGTGGTGGATGTCAACTATGTTCCGAATTGATTAAAGCGCATCAAGCTGGTATCTGGCAGATTCGTTCCAAAGATGAGACCAATACTCTATACATGATCGAAATCTATATAATTGAACTTGTCTTCAACATAGTCTTTAATCCTGTAATACGTTTTTAGGGTTCCGTACCTCAAAAGGAAAAAACGGAACCCTTATAGTAGGTATCACTTTGTTGTCCGTCCGTCTGTCTGTCTGTCTGTCAAAGACCCTTTATCTCGGAAACGCGTGGAGGTATTGAGTTGAAATTAAAACCATATACTCAAATTTGCGGTCTCTTGAAGCTGTGAAAAAATAAAATTTCTAAGTTAGTGAAAAAAAAAAGATACGGCCGTTTATGTCTCAAAAAACGTATATTTCGACACTCTCGAAGAAATCAAAACTCATAGGGTATTTCCCGTTGACCTAGAATCCTGAAATTTTGCATAAAGTAAGGTCTTATAGCACAGGTATAGGAATAAATCTGAAAACTGTAAATTTGTTGTTAACAAATCGAGTCTGACTCGCGCTTGCCCAGTTTTTTTCATAAGGATATGTTTAATATGGGTTTTTATAACAACGTATGCTGTTAATGAGGAATTACTTGTTTGTCTTAGCTAATTCATCATTTGGGTAAAACCTAACAACGGATGGGTCATTGATATTGCCTAAAAATTGGTCGGTGGAGGGTGGAGCTCAGATATGGCTATTGACTACATCTCTATATTCTTGGTAGTTGTTAGGCGGTCCGTTGTATTCAGATACTGGAAGCTGTCCTCAAGTAGATGGGTAAGGGTAGCAGTAGAACTTTGTCAGTTTGTTTTGTCCACCAAAGATTCAATAATTTGTACGATCTCCAAGCTTGCTAAACATAATGACTATGGCAATTTTTGGTCAACGATTATCGAACCTGTTTGTCAAGCATATAATAATAGACTTTAATTGACTGAATTAATGGAGTGAGCTTCGTTTATGACGTCTTTTCTTTCCCCCATTATGAATTGTAGACTATTATCATTTTTATTAATAGTGTTTGAACACGACGATGTTGTTGATGATTTTTTTATTTTCGGTGGGAAAATCATCTTATGACATCCCCTGCTCTTGGGCGGAACAGGAGATAGTGTCAGATTTTTACTGACTATAAACCCACTCCTGTTCCTTCGTTGCCTTTCGTACCAGGGCCGAGTCTTCCTTTCAGAATCAGACCCTTGTCCCCAGTAGGCTTCGACCCTGCTGGGCCCCTACAGTTACTGACATCTCCTTGAGGGGCGCGTGGAACAGTACGCGCCGTCGCGCGTAACTCGGGCTTGGTCCGGACGGTTACCGGATGGTCGGACGGCGAGCTACCCGTTGCTCGCCGTCCGCAAGCCCGCGCCTACGGTGGTGGTTGGGGCGTGAGGACCGTTGCCTCACGCGATCGGCCACCTCCTTTGCTAGCATTACTGCTTCGCAGAAGGAGGCGACCGCCTGCCACTCCTCCTCGCTCCGGACGGAGGCGGAGAGATCGCCGCCGCCGATCGCCCCCACGAGGACACGGCGTTGCTCCACCGTGTCCTCCGGGTGGTCCACACAATGGTGACACCCGGGCGTTTCTTCCTCACGAATCCGGTGCAGGAACCTCCCGAACTTACCATGTCCGGTGAGGAACTACGTCATGCGGAAGGTAAGGACGCCGTGTTGCCTTTCCAGCCACTCTTCAAAGAGGGGACTTACCGATGTTGTCGATGATGGAGCACGCTTGCCTAGAAGTAACCCAGGTTTTAGCTATCAGGAAACACAGACTTCGGCAGAGAACTCCTTTTTTGTACGTACAATAAATGTGTTCCCAAAACGTTTTGTACGTATGGGTGGGAGGACCACTATGTACCAGTGTACAATGCCTTACGTTATTCTGATCTATAAGCTACATTTATATATAAAGTTTTATCAAAGTCCGTTCAGTAGTTTATGTGTGAAACAGTAACGAACATACATACATCTTTCCATACATTCAACCTTACAAACTCTCATTATCTGCTACCAATGGCTTCGCCTGGGAACATACTCCAGGGATCCGTTCAAATGTGAAGAAGTAACAAGACAGTTTCGTGGCAACTTTCAAAGGATTTTGGCTCCAGAAATAAGATTTTACATAAACGAAACTCCCCCTTTCACCATCTTTAAAGCAAAATTTCCAAAAATCCCTTCTTAGTGCTGGCCTGCATCATAAAAATAAGCCTGGTGTAAAAATTGACTTCCTGGGACGAGTGGTTTAGGCTGTGCATTAATGTCAGTCAGTTAGTTTCTCCTTTTTCATTTATAGATTAGTAGGAAGTGGGATAGGAGGATATACAGGCTTTTTATCGATGGCGTTCGTGATGTGATTTATTGTACGTTCAAAACTTAGAAAACAGGTTTTATCCATAATCTTAACAATGGAAAGACTAATTCAAATCACATAGGTACTTCTTGGTAGAAAAAACCTGAGATAACTGGCAAAAACCCCATTGTCTAACGATCCATTATAAGCAGGTACATCACGATCTTAAATAAATTCACGCTAAGTAGTTATTCAACAACTTTTCCATAAAACTGTATAAAATAATTGCTCCATTTGAATAAAAGTTTTTTTTCAAGAACGTTATTCAAACGTCCGGTACTTTTTTGTTCACTAATTGCGCGGGAGTGCGTCACAAACGGGTTCCCCCATTTTTACTAATTATACAATATGTAGATTCCAACGTATTATTTAATTGCTAGCCATCGTCAACATAATATATCTGTGGTGTTTCCCACATTATGGAATTGCAATGATTGTTTTATTTCACGAAACGTGCCACGAATTCTGGGTTTATTTTTGGAAAAGCCGACAATAGGCCTGCTGAGTACATGGTCAGTAACACCAAGGCACTGCTGGCCTTCCTTGAGGTGCTGGGGTGGATCGAGCAGGGGCGCACTCCGTGGGTGCTCGGGGCCTCGAGCACGCATGAGAAATAAACAGTGGGTGCTGAGCACCCCTGAGAATAGACATCAAGAAACAGATCAGTAATCGCCTTTTAGGGATGGGCGTTTTTTCATTAGCCGACGACCCGTTTAGCGCAGTGGTTTAGAGCGCCGGTTGAGAAGCGAGGGTCGCGGGTTCGATTCCCGCACGAACATTTTTGTTGATGAAACAGATATTTGTGTTGGGTCTGGGTGTTTGCGGTACCTTCGTTGTTCCTGGTTTCCATAGTACAAGGGAAAACCTTAGTTTGGGACCAGGACATTGTATGTGATGTTGTCTCAATTTATTATTTACTAGCGACCCGGCCCGGCTTCGCACGGGTGCAATGCAGATCACTTCATAGTATAAAACAAAGTCGCTTTCCGCTGTCTGTCCCTATGTACGCTTAGATCTAGTACTAAATATACTACAGAGTGTCTTTATATAAACAACATTCACAGATTTTTTGTCATTAGACAATACAAACATATTTTCTTTTGAGGTTACTCTTGAAAGAGCGACATATAATAATTGGCCATGTGAAAAACATTCAACGCTCAAATCTAAGCCTAAAGTTTAACCCTGCGATTTATTGATGGTCATTGCAAAAGATATCTTTAGCGGAAATTGAAGGCGTTTATATTGGAACGGTAAATTCGATGGTCATCATCATCATCATTTCAGCCGAAAGACGTCCACTGCTGGACATAGGCCTCCCCCAAGTGTCGCCACAATGAACGGTCCTGTGCGTCTCGCATCCATCGGACTCCCGCAACCGTTACCAAGTCATCGGTCCACCTTGTAGGAGGCCTTCCAACGCGCTTCGATTCGATGGTATTAGAATTCAATTGAAATTTACCCAAACACTGCTAGGTTACATTGTTTTATTATGAATTTCCTGTGTCTACGTTCCACCTTCCTCTATCATCAGATCAGTTCGATAGTACCTTATAGCCAAAGTGCATCTCATCTCAGCCCAAACACGGCTAGGATACATTGATCAATTACAAAGTTCCGGTGCCTACCTTCCGGCTCCATCATCATCATCAGGTCACTTCGATGATACCATTTTCAACATAACTATTCAGAACCATTTATTTATTTGTATTGTCAAAGTCGCTTAACTGTCTTCATTGTGATATCTATGTGAGTATGAAGTTCCGTTGCCATTCCTGGTCTTCTTCATCAGTTCCACTTCATCAAATGTTACTTTTTGACTGTAAATGGTTATGTTCTCGATGAAAATAGCAAAATCACTATACAGTTGCCTATAATATTTGAGGAGTTCCCTCGATTCCCCATGGATTCCATCATCAGAACTGAATTTTGAAAAAAATGGGACCAATCTGGAAGCATATCCTTTAGGAGGAAAAAAAAATTTGCAAATCGGTCCATAAACCACGGAGTTCTGAGGTAACACACAAAAAAAGAAAAAAACATACAACCGAATTGATAACCTCCTCCTTTTTTTAAAGTCGGTTAAAAACACTATAACGATCAAAATAACTTTATTTTCGGAAGTCGGTGTTTCTGGTATTGTTTGCTTGTTATTTAACACCGACTTCCGAAATTAAAGTTATTTTGATCGTTTTAGTGTTTGTTTTTTTTTTGTAGTTAAGTAGGTAATTTTTTTTTTGTAAAAATTTTTTTTATTCACAATTTTTAGTTGTGATGCCCTTATAGCCAGAGTACCTATTTCTCATGACAAATCGAATTAACCGAAACACTGCTAGGATACATTATTTTATTATGAAGTCCCCATCCACCTCCCGGCTCCATCATCAGATTAGTTCGATAGTAGGTACCTTATAGCCAAAGTGCATATAATGACAATTCTAATAAGCCCAAACACGGCTAGGTTACATTTATTAATTACGGAGTTCCAGTGCCTACCTTCCGGCTCCATCATCATCATCAGATCACTTCGATGATACCATTTTCAACATAGGTAACTATTCAGAACCATTTATTTATTTATATTGTCATAGTTACTTAACTATCTTCATTGTGATATCTATGTGAGGGTGAAGTTCCGTTGGCCATTTCTGGTCTTCTTCATCAGTTCCACTTCATCAAATCTTACTTTTTGTCTGTAACTGCTTTTTTTTGGTATTCTCGATGAAAATACCAAAATCACTAATATAGTGCCTAGAATATTTGAGGAATCCCCTCTATTCCTCATAAATTCCATTATCAGAACTGTATTTGAATAAAATGGGACCAATCTGGAAGTAGCCGAGTAGTAGGTATATTATATTAGCGTCGGGGCATCAATCTTTGAAAGAATCAAGTTATTTACCGCAACCGCTATGTCCCTGCATTTTAAATCTGTAATATCTTCGAAAATATTCACTTAAATTACACGCTGTAAAAGGCCATATTGATCTATATTAAATGCACAATTTATTTAAGGTACTTAATTGGATAAAGATTAATGCTGTAGTGCTTATAATCGTTTCGTAAATAAGCCATTATTTCTCGTAAAAAGTAAAGGATAAAAAATGGTTATTGTGGGCTATACCTAAAAGATAGACATATAACATCGCGGACATTTTTGTAGATCTTTTTAAGGCGTACAATACTGTAGTACATTATTTTGATCTAGCTCTTAGGGTTCAGCCAGCGTTTGCAATGTAAGCGCAAAAAAATGTGTTTATTTACGACATCACATTAGAAACCTCTAAAATCATCAGTGTTCCTCTACTATATTGTGCGTGTATTATACACATAAACCTTCCTCTTGAATCACTCTATCTATTAAAAGAAACCGCATCAAAATCCGTTGCGTAATTTTAAAGATCTAAGCATACATAGGGACAGACAGACACGAAAAGCAACTTTGTTTTATACTATGTAATGATTAACGATGCGGGCTACGGATGCCAGTTACCGATTCGTTATCAAAATGTCGATCAGTGAGCTTTTCTCTTCTCACAATTCGCCACTTTTTCGAGTCATCAAATGAGCATGAGCACCCATGAGGTTTTCTAAAAGCCGGCGCCCCTGGGATCGAGTGACACATTTGTGCCACGCGTAGGTACTCAAAATACACGCTTTGGACTTGGAGTTGCGGACACCAGCTCGACATACAATACAATAAACCATCACAAATTTAAGTGTTGCCTGATTATGAGGTATAGTAGAGATATGTCATTTGATTCTACTTAGTATACCGGCTGTCAAGCTGTTATATATGTCATGGTGGTTCTCGGCTACATTTTAAAGACATCAACATCATCACTCTCATTTTGGACTGAAGTCACGCACTACGAAGCAAAAAAAAGACAGACGAATTATGTTACAATATATAATATATCATTGTCGTCGCGAGCAGTGGTGGCTCAGAAGGCCTAGCTAAGTTACGACCGTTTCGTTTCCATTCTCTTTCGCCGATTGCCTCGAGTCGGCCACGTCTCCTACCACCACCACCACCAAGACCACGTGACTGAGCGTTGAGATGACGCCAGAACAAAGGAATCGGAGGCATGGTCGACTCGAGGCGATCGACAAAAGAGAATCGAAACGAAACGGTCGTAACTTGGCTAGTGGTGACAGCCCCGGGTTAACGTTGTGGATCCAAACCCAGCCAGGCACATTATTTTGTGTAATTTATTTCAACACCATTGCTCTCAAAACGGTGAATGAAAATATTGTGATGTCTTAAAACCAAAAATTCGAAGACGTGTGATATCAGCCAAACTGCCCTGGTGCCATGGCCACTTGATGGATTACGGCCCATTCCTTCTCTTAGAGAGGAGACCTGAGTCCCAACAGTGATGAAATGAAGTGAAGGCCATGCTATACCTATGCTATGCCATCTCATCGTCAGCGTCAGTTAAAAATAGATATTACAATTTCATCATGGGTGTCTTTTAACACCAATTTCCATCAATCACCTCAGTCATCTACCGACAAGATCTAAATGGCTTATAACTTACCAATGCATGTTAGTATCTTATTCAGACAAACACTAGTACAGGCCCAAATCCGTGTCCCGCATCCCAATGAGATCGAATAGAATTAACTATATAATGCGAATTCTGGCTGTGGACAACAGAAGCTCTTGGGCAGCAAAACGTGTAACATTTAAAAAGTGAACATAATTTTGAAATAAGAATGAAATTGGTGATCTCGTTGGTGGTCTTGAGCTGTGCTCTGTTCGAAGCCAGAGGATATCCGTACCCGGTTTTCTCATCTTCAGGAAATGTGGACACTTGTAAGTAGTCTATCCTTATTAATAAATTAGAACTTATTATTGGTCTTTTATAATTTAGGATTCGTCTCCTGAATCGAATCGTAACTAGCTTTGACTCTTTAAGCACCAATGTGTCTGAAGGTCTCATCAGTAGTTTTATATAATCTTGATTACCGTGACATACCCTTTTTTAGATAATACTCTATTATAAAAACATACATCTTAAACTTTTTATTGTTCGTGAGTAATAAGTAATTGCTATAGTCATAAAAACTCTTTCACAGGGTCATACGGCGATGCCAACCGAGGTGGGAGGGTGTTGAGTCGTTTCTACAGCCCTTATGCCAACCGTCGTGCCGTCAGAGCTCCACCAACTACCTACTCGCTGTGGCAGCCCGATGTCAACCAGAGGAATTATCCTTTAACTCATCACCAGGCCCTTCAGTACCAACAAGCTGACAGACGTCGCCAAGCTCTGCTGGAAGTCAATGACACACCACCACAGGAAAATGAAGTGATCTACCCTCAAGCACCAGAGTTTCTACCTGAAATCCCCGTTGAGGCTACTGAACTCATCGTGCCTGTGGAACAAGCCGAAGTAGCCCCAACTACAGAAAAAGCTATCGTCCCTGAATTAATCGAGCCTGAAATTGATGAACCACTAGAAGAGCCTGTGCAAAAACCTAAAAACGCTGTACAGAAGAAGAAGCAAGTCAAAAGGCCCATAGAAGATGAGGAAGATGATGAAGAAGATGAATTCCCGGCCCATAAGTTCCTATCTGGTGCTGTCTTCCCAATGTTCTTCGGGTTTAGAGGATCTGGTGGTCCTATGGCTGTAGCAAATGCGTACAGTACTGGCAAAGGAGGTGCAGCTGCAAGCGATGCCATCGCCTATGGGTCCGTGCCACCTGTAAAAAGATCGCAGTAAAGACGTTGCATATGTTCTAGAAACTAAGTTGAAATTTTATTGTACAAATGCCATTGTATTTAACACGCATAAATAAATACTTCAGATTCTATCCTCCATTTAATAAAAGTTTCCAAATTTTCAAATTCTTGCTTATTTCTTAACACTGACGTCAATCTTGATTGGAACTCATATTAGTAAACAGTCAATTAACGTTTTGTACCTTTATTTTTTTTTTCTTTATTTTGAAAAACATATTTAAATCCGAATAAATCAACAGAAACATACAGCAGTAATTATAATATCAAAATCATTACAATATGCTTTTGTGACGCAATCGCTGCTTCTCTTATGGCGCCTTCAAATTTTCAGGAAAGGGCCAGGATTGTACCGCTGCCGCCACGCTGCTTTGTTATTTCATATAAATAAAAGTCAACAACAATATCATGCTCGAACCTAGCGGTTGCACCGCGGCGGCATCGCTACGGCCGCGCTGCCACCGTACAGCACTTTGCGACTAATTTGAAGGCGCCCTTAAATTTGAGAACACATCGTCGTATTTGACAGCAAGGTTGACGCAGTGGTTGAGCGATTGTCTACTGCGCTGTGTTTCGTGGGTTCGATTTCCACACGGATCAAAATATTTGTATAGCCTACTGATAGTGATTGCGGATTTGTTTTACCCGGTCTTGTATATGTAAGTTTATACGTTTGTCGGGCCCACTGAATACAGGAGTAATTTATAGTTTAGGTCAACGTTATGAAGTGACCATGGACCGGACTAGAGCCATAACCCGTGCTTGCTTATGAACCTGAAACAATGGAAATGAATCCATTGATAGCCCAGAATTTTAAGACGGACAATTTAGTAAGATAGTTTAGTTTTCGTAAGTCGCTGAAACGGGTTTACATCTCAAAAACACAACGACATCGAGGATATAAAGGTTTTTTTTTATTTAGCGCCATCTGTTGTTAATTTAAAAACCAGTTCAATCTGTCTTCCACAAGGTTCACTTCAGAGATGAAGTCTGCAGACCTGAGTCATACTTAAAACGACCGGTTCCAATCTTTAAAACAAGATGGCGCCGCATCGTAGTTAATATTATAAATAATGCGGTTACCAACCAGAGCTTTTTGACTACAGGGCAACCACAGAAATATCCTATAAAGAGCCAGTTTAAAATAAAACAAAGGAGGTTTCTTGCAGAGATTATTCAATTACAGAGCAAAGAACTTTCAATGCCTTTAAACCTAACTTTCCCTACCGTTCCTCAAATTGCATGTAACACATTGTTTAACATTTAATAACTAATTTACTTGTTTTATACACATTGTGTATTCTGATATATTTGCTAAGCAACAATATAGTAGGTACCTACCTTAACATATAATGTTAAGGTAGGTACTATATTGTTGTTGTTGTATAAGGAAGAAATTTGTATGACTACTAAAACGCCTGTTATAATTATTACACAAAGTTTGTTCGGACTGCGAAAAATATGTATATCTTTCTACTGGAGGAGTAAGTGATTGATAGATTTTGTTTAAGAACTTCTCACTCCTAGTATTTTAGTAAAAAGTCCCTAGGAATCCCTTCCCTAGTCTCACATTTTCCATCTACTACGGTCTGAGTCATCCTTTATGATGAGGATAAGGAGTGTTGGACGTTCTGCCATCGTCTTTCATTCACATCATTCGTTTTGACGTAACCATATTTACTGTTTTCAGATTTATTCCTATATCTGTGCTATAAGACCTTGCTTTATGCCAAATTTCAGGATTCTGGGCCAACGGGAAGTGCCCTACAATTTTTGATTCCCTTAAGAGTGTCGAGTAAAGGGTCTTGACAGACAGACAGACAGACAGACACGGACAACAAAGTGATCCTATAAGGGTTCCGCTTTTTCCTTTTGAGGTACGGAACTCTAAAAAGCAAAAAGTACATTGTCATCTTTAATAGATTAACGAATTTTTACCGTATTTGTATTCACCTACACTTTTATAACTCTGAACATAAAATATTACAGGTTTAGAAGGAAATTAAAACTAGACAACGGCAAGAAAAACTAGACGATTGGTCTCAAAAATCTCATACAATATCACCAAACGCCTGTGACATAAAGACAAGTTAAACATGAACTGACGGGGTACTAGTTGCCTGTTTAAAGATTTTAGGGACAATAATCAATCACAACAACAATTAAATGGCAAAATTTATTTGTATGGATGATGAGATGCGCATTAACTCTTTACATATAAAAATATATAACAACATAAAGATATAAAATTTACACTTAACTCTAAGTATTTTACACTCTCTCTTCTATTCTGGGGGATCCGTACGCTGTTGCGTGGCTCGTAGCTACTCCACCTTTGCCGGTGCTGTAGGCATTGGCAATAGCTGTGGGACCACCAGGGCCGCCGGCGCCTCTACTACCTCCACCGTATCCGAAGAACATAGGGAAGAAGGCAGCAGCAGGCATTTTGGGAACATACTCATCTTCATCATCATCGTCAATCGGTCTCTTGACTTGTTTTTTCTTGTTCACAGCCTTCTTAGGTTTCTGTACGGGTTCTTCTTGTGGCACTTCTTCTGCTTCAGGTTCAATCAATTCTGGAACAGCTACAGCTTTCTCGGTAGTCGGTACAGCTTCGGCCTTTTCTGATGGTTCAGCGAGTTCAGTTGCTTCCGTAGGGGCAAAGGCAGGGTTCTCGGGTTGTTGTGGGTAATAAACCTCGTTCTGTTGGGGCTGTTGGGGTGGAATGTAATTGACTTCTTGTTGTGTTTGGCGGCGCCTGTCGGGCAGGTAGTACTGGCCGGACTGCTGTGGGGTGGCCTGGGTTTCAGGCTGGCGGAACATGAAGGCGGCCATGCCGCCACTACCACCACGTTGGTCATAGTAGGGGTTGTAATAGCGACTCAACGCCATGCCACCGCGGCTGCCATCACCGTATGATACTGTGAAAGACAAATAAATAATTTTAATATCGTCAAACTGATGAATGTAATTGAGATTTCTTTGGACTTATTTCAAAATCATAATTACTATAACAAACAGTAGATTAGCATATAATCAGCCTTTTAATGTTCCCACTGCTAGGACTCAGGCCTCCGCTCTCTAGGAGAGGGAACAGTACAGTATTATAAAATATTGATACTTTGCTCAATTGAATTTCATTAAAATAATAAAGGTGTTATATTAGCTTTAAATTATAGTTTTGAAACCAACTGATCCAGTGTCGAAATTATGAATCTATATTGGAAAACAAAGAATCCTCATTGGAGGTCCAAACAATCACGTCAAGATTACTAGATAGATAGATTACTAAAAAGTTACTCACGAGAATCAACATTTCCATAAGAGGGATAATACGCATACGCGTACGGGTGCCCCTTCGCCTCAAACAGCGCGCAACTCAACATCACTAGCGAAACTACTAACTTCATATCTACGATATTTCGTTTATTTTGTTCACTATTTGATACCCTTTATCGACCAAAGGGTGTTGTGCGTTATACAGCTACTCAGTGTGTGGTGGCCTCAGCCAGACTTCGTGTTATATAGTCAATTCGGTCTGGACTAATTGGGATGCAGGACACGGCTACGCTTGCACCCGCGCAAGCTTCGTCTTTTCGACCACTATACTATATTCGGTAAAGATCTAACCGTTATTGGAGACAGAACATCCTAGAGGAGACCTGGTCATGCGCAACACGTCGGTGTTAGCTAGGTGAACCGTTGAACTTTTTGTTTTGATAGTTTTTTTTTTTACATTAAACTGCCAATTTGGTGAGTCAGACTTTTACAGTAGTAATGGGTTTTCTCTGATTTTTTTTTTATTGTTATAAACTAGTGCGCGATTGACTGCGATCCCACTTGATGGTAAGTAGTGATACAATCGTTGATGGTGAGGCGCATTAGTTTATTGAGAGCCTATTATAGTCTATAGCCTATAAGATTCTTTCTAATTTTAGATTGTAGTTTATTTAGATGTGCTCTATCGTTTTTAGGGTTCCGTAGCCAAATGGCAAAAAACGGAACCCTTATGGATTTGTCATGTCTGTCTGTCTGTCCGTCCGTATGTCACAGCCACTTTTTTCCGAAACTATAAGAACTATACTGTTGAAACTTGGTAAGTAGTTGTATTCTGTGAACCCTCAGAGCGCGAGTCCGACTTGCACTTGCCCAGTTTTTCTTTATTTCTATTATATTTCATTTAGTCTGACCAGTAAGTAGCAACTTCAAACATCTTTTAATTTTTTATATTTTTTAGAATTTGATTTTGACTAATTGTAAGGGTCTACTTCTTGCTGGCCAACCACCGTGGGATTTGCAGGCAAAAGACCTTGCACGCATGCACGATCTGCGCATGGAGATGCAACGCCGGGGCGAAACTCCGCTGCCGCGCCATGTCGCGGCATGGCGGGAAGACTTCCGGCGAGATCTCATGGTGGAATGGCGACAGCGACTGTTGCAACCCAGTGCTGGGCACGCCATAATTATGGCCATAAGTCCCCTCTTTGAGGAGTGGCTGGAAAGACCTCACGGCGTCCTTACCTACCGCATGACGCAGGTCCTCACCGGACATGGTAAGTTCGGGAGGTTCCTGCACCGGATTCGTGCAGAAGAGACGCCCGGGTGCCACCATTGTGTGGACCGCCCGGAGGACACGGTGGAGCATACAGTAGAGGTGTGCCCCGCTTGGGCAGAGCACCGCCGTGTCCTCGGGGGGCGATCGGCGGCAGCGATCTCTCGCGCCGGGCCTTGGTACAGGCCATGGTCCGGAGCGAGGAGGAGTGGCAGGCGGTCGCCTCCTTCTGCGAAGCAGTAATGCTAGCAAAGGAGACGGCCGATCGCGTGAGGCAAAGGTCCTCACGCCCCAACCGCCGCCGGGATTCCGATCCCGATTTCCGGCCACCGTAGGCGCGGGCTTGCGGACGGCGAGCAATGGGTGGCTCGCCGTCCGATCGTCCGGTGACTGTCCGGACCGAGCCCAGGTCGTCGACGGCGCGTAGTGTTCCACGCGCGCCTCAGGGAGATGTCAGCAACCGTAGGGGCCCTGCAGGGTCGAGGCCTACTGGGGCCATGGGTGATGCGAAAGTAACCCCCGGGGCCCTGGAAAAAAATGGCAAAGAAGGAACAGGAGTGGGTTTTTAGTCAGTAAAAGTCTGACACTATCTCGCGCTCCGCCCAAGAGCGGGGGATGTCATTAGATGATTTTCCCACCCGAAAAAAAAAAAAAAAAAGGGTCTACTTGTTAAAGTTTTTTAATATAGTAAAGATTCAAGCACTGTAATGCACAGATCTATTAAAGAAAGAAACTTATATATTAATTAAATATATTGACTAGATACCTAATTATGTACCTACATTTAATTATATAAAACATAAAATACATTCAAGCGTCGAAGTACTCCTCACATCGCTATCATACGGAACAGTGCCTAGAAGACTGGCAACATTGCCACGTTAAAAGGTAATGGCAACTTTTTGGGTAAAGAACTGTAATTAGTTTATTCGTTCAAAATATTATTTAAATAATTAGTTTTTCACCCATAGTATATTATAAGGAACTCTACAAGCACTTATTTAAAGGAGCATCGTGTGAATCTGCAAAGACAAAGTGCTATAAATATGGAAAAATCGAACAGTTCGGTGCGTGCACGCATTATGTTGCGATCGCGAGTGCCCTGCATAAATCCGACCCTACGTGGAATGACAAAAAGGTTCATTCATGGAGATTTATAACGCTAGTAAAGCGATGTTTACTAGATTTTTAACTACTTCTTGGAAACTTTGAACGTATAACTTACACATGGTAAACATTGCGGAAAATTGTAATGTAATTTGTACCTACCTAGTAAATGCAGTATATTATGTGGCACGTCCACTTTTTTCTACTAATTTAATCATCTACTCGATCATTTATTGCATTCACAATGTATACTTAGTTTGTTATTCTACGCATTTAGTAGAGGTTAATTAATATATTTAGGGCCAATTTCTTGATCCCTAATTATATTAATAAAAAAATATAGCATTAGCATAGCATAATCAGCCTTTTAATGTTCCCACTGCTGGGACTCAGCCCTCCTCTCTCTAGGAATGGGCCGTAATCCACCACGCGGGCCCATTGCGGGTTGGTGAATGTCACATGTCTTCGAATTTTTGGTTCTAGGACATGCCGGTTTCCTTAGGATGTTTTCCTTCACCGTTTTGAGAGTAGTGGTGATGAAATAAATTACACAAAGTAATGCGCCTGGCTGGGTTTGAACCCGCGACCTACAATTCGTAAGCCGGGGCCGTTACCACTCGGCCACCACTGCTCTGCAATAAAAAAATAAACAGTTAAAAACATTAGCTAACATTTTTTTTATTGATAGACTTGCGCCATTGGTAGGCTACTAGCTCACCTGATGGTAAGCGACGATGTGTTTGACGATGGAGCACGCTTGTCTAGAAGTAACCTATTCACTCTTGACTTAAAGATATCCAGGTTTAAGCTATCAGGAAACACTGACTTTGACAGGGAATACCACTCCTTACCTACTAGTTATTAAATTACAGAAAAATGTGTATTTATTTTCTTCTTTTTTTTAGGCTAATAGTATTAATTTGACCATTGGTCACAGTATTATTATTTATTAGTTTATTATTTTCGCATATACATTCATCATCATCATCATCATCTTCCTGCCCTTGTCCCGTGTTATTTGGGGTCGGCGCAACACGTTTTTTTCTTCCATTCTGCCCTGTCATACATTATGTAGTTTATTATTATAAGCGCCAAATTTCATTCTATTTTTATATATCTAGTATTTATTTATTGTGTACACCTACCACAATGTTGTCTTTTTTAACCCAAAGGTTGACTGGTAGAGAATGTCATACTGCCTATGTACTACTACTGCACATGAAGTTTAAATAAATACACAAATTAACAATTGATTTGTTTGCATTTAAACATAAACTACATCTACTTGTTTCTACGGATCAAAAAATGTGTCCTTTAACGTATTAAACTTTAATGACGTACCTACTAAACGTATTAAACTTTTGCAAAGTTTTTACTTGAATTGCCGAACAAAACTTTCTTATCACAAAATTAAGAGAAGATCACCATCCTTACTGCCCTTTTCACATTTTACTTGGGGTCAGTGCTACACGTGTTTTTCTTCCGTTCTGCCCCATCAATGCTCACGCTGTCACTGACTCTCTTTCTATCATTTTTTGGCTTCCCTCTCCCGTCCATCTAGATATATAATCATAACTCTTTTAGTCACACCCGCTTCATCCCTCCTCTTCACATAACCGTACCAAGACAAACGATTCTCTTTCATCTTTTCAGTCACTGGCGCCACTTTCAAACTTCCTCTTTTGGTATACTCATTTTTTATTTTATCCATTTTGTCACTTCAAGTTTAATTACGTACTTTTAGATTTTACCCTTTGATTTGAAGGGTAGTTGCAAGTTGTTCTGGAGACCTGTTACCATTTCATCCATCCTGAGTTGATCCGGTGCCTCGTTCCACCTTCCATTGCTCTTGAGCAAGCAACCCGAGGTATCGAAAGTTAGAGCAGATTTGTATGGGCATTTCTGCGTGAGCTACGGGCACAGGACTAGAAAGATCGGCGAAATCGCAGAACTAATATTTGATTCCACAAATTAATTCTACGGTTTTCTTTCCACGTAGGATAGGGAAGGATTTTCCAATCACATTCCCTTGGGAATCTTTTCCGTAGCTACGTATGTCAACGTAGAAATATCTATTGTTGCTAAATATAGAAGTATCTATCTATCCATCTATTAAGTTACACGTTACTAGGACCTCATTCTACCATTTGATTAGGCACAATGAACATAACATGAAACGAATGCTAAAAAGGACCTAAAAAGTAATCCGTAAGTCTGCGACGTCAATCATTTCCCAAGAAATTATTTTGTGTATTCGCGGTGCCAATAGAAGCTAAAGCATTTGCGCATGTCCGAAATCCTTAATATTAAAATCCATACATATTTGTATTGCGTCCACGTGAAAGATTTGAGTGTACTAGTAGCAAAGCCGGCGATAGTATCTCTGCCGTCCACTCCTTAGGTCGATAGGATCTGTGCCCACGGCATAAATTCCGTTAAAATGTTCATAACTGTCAAATTTGCCTGTTTACACGTATGGAGATGTATGCTGGTGGATTTATGCCGGAAACGTCGTGTACTTCACATTAGTATGTCCAGCGGATCGCCCTGATTCATGCTCTATAAGACTCCGGTCATGTTTGAACACCTGTACTGCCGTAACGTCTGCAGGGCAAAGTAGGTATTAAACTTTAAATAGATTTTAATAGACTTTAACGCTAAAAATGTGTACTTCTGGTTGAATAGACCGGTTCAGAAGACAGGTAATAACTTGTCTTTTAAAAACTACAGTGACAACTGCTGTCACATAATACAATACTGAAAATGGGAATTGTAATTTGAGAAAGAAGATGTTGACGAGAGCCGCAGCTCGAAGAGCACGCCCACTACCTCAGGGCTCGTCGCTCAGCTCCGCCTCGCCGCCGCCGGAACCCAGCCCCATTGTGAGTACTGTGACATCGGCCGCGGCAGTTGCGTCGAGCTCCAGCGACGAGTACTTCTCTCCGCCGACGACTCCACCACCTGCGCATCCGGCCGCCAAGCGGCTTAGGACCTCGAGGCCCACTGGCTTCTGATAGGGTCCCAGCTCCCGGCGGAAGTGTGCAGCGCATGCGATGGACGAGATCTATCAATGAGAACGTCATGCGCTCATACTATGGGGCTACAGAGGGAGGAAACAAACTATCACATAACAATGGTCTTTATTATATAAGACCATTGTTTAACGGCTTGTTAATTATTCCTCTACCGAAAATCTAATCCAGATTCCTTCTCCGAATTTTGTTCTATTTCCATTTTAGCATTCCAAAGACATTGAGCGCCTGGTCCATAAAATCAGTCCAGCGCTTTCTTGTGCAAAAACCTCTTCTTAATTTTTACCAATCCAGGTTTCGACAGGACATAGCACTCCTACAGCTCTAATTACGGATGATTCGGACTGAGTAGGAAAATCTGAAGGTACCTTGTTAGAATTCAATAAAGCTTTAAAACCATAGATTTTCAGATCCTATTGAGTATTCTTAGCTCTCAGTGTTCGATTGGTTTCATTCATAGTTACCTGTGAGGCCATAGATACAGTGTTTTTATCGAAGGTTGGTACTCTTCATGGAACAATACTTCTGCTAACTACCATAAGAGAGCTTATTTTCTCCAGTATGAATTTAGAGGAAAGATGGTATGGGAAGAAAAGTATATGTTACTTGTAAGGTAAAATAATAATATAATTTATTGAAAGGTAAGTAAAGAACCGAGCACGAGTGTAGACGTAATTTCTAGTCAGATAGCCAATAGAGACTCTTTCAATAACTGAATTACTCTGCCAAAAATAGGTGTTAATACATTCACATTGTACTCCAGAAACCCTGATCAAACATTTGCGTAACAAAGAGTTCGACGAAGTGCACTGGAAGCCTCGGTAGACATTCTGACTGCGCTCCGCCTGTCAGATGTGGCGATACGGCCACATGTAGATGACCTGATATTACTGCTAAAGAGACAGTGCAAGGACCTCCCAAACCAGCTACAGTTATATCTGATGTAATTTCGGCTACACACTGTTCCATTTATTCTAATGTGAACTTTCTTTCTGATGTATTTGAAAGATATAAGTGTACATAAAAATATTTATTGGTAATACATGAGAGGTAAGACGATGTGTGAAAGAATAATTATTTTTTAATATATTAAAATATAGCTAAAAGGCTATGAAGAAAGTCGTAAATCCTGGCTGTCATTCGTAGATCGTGGCAATCACTATTGGTAGTCAGAAGCCAAAATGTCTGATATGTCGGCTTACCAAGAAGAATCGTTTTCCTCAAAACTAAGTTGTGATGGTCAAATAGTCTAACTAATAGCATACAGCTACATCTAGTTGGAGTAGAAGGTAACCTTAAAATGGATGTAAAAAGGCTATGCAACAGTAAATACGACACAGTTCCAATGCAAAGTTAACAATTGTAAAAAGCAAATCAATATGCAAATGAATATCGTTAGCATTAAAAAATCAATCAGCAGATGAATTGGGGAATCGAGGATGCATATATACAGTGTCCAATAATATAGAAGTTATGGATAAAGTCGAAAGGGACGTTGTATCCTTAGAGATCCGGTATGGATTAGGAACTTCTGCAGATATTCATCAACAGATAAGAATCAATAGAGCTTTGACGGTGACACGGATAACTCTTTAAGGTCGAGATAAAGACGAATCGTGAGCTTAATATTTTCTTAATTTGATGGTATTGTGATAGGCCTGGTCAATAGTCTTCGGTGTCCTTTGGGTGGCAAATGCAAATAGTATAATATATTGATGAGTGGTTTTACCACAAGTATAACCACGTGTATGGCAGGATCGTTGTAGTTCAAGTTTAAATTATATTATAGGGACCAAAATAAGGGCATTTTTAGTTGTGGCATTTAGCGCTTACCATGAAGATAGTCTCTTGGCAAGCGATTATTCTTCACCATCATCATCATAATTTCTACTAAAAGATATCTACTCCTGGTTAAAAGATATCCCTGTAAGTTTTTAAAATTACTTCTTGTTCTTGCTCAACTACCGGTTGCAAGTTTGAATGTCGATTTGTCATTCGTTATAATGTAATAATAATAACATTTTTCAGGTAGGGGCCATAGTCTTAACATAGTTCCTGGTTACCAGTCCACTTAATATTCCAAAAACCATAGCCTTATAGTCTTTGTTTTCCATATATCGCAATAGTTTTTCACCAACCGGGGGTTATCCTTGGGTGCACTAGCATAGCGCGTACAGGGATAATCGTCGGTTGGTATCACATTCCATTAAAAGTGACTAAAGGGCTTCTGCGAGTTGGTTTCGGCTCCTCGTACGCCTTCCAAATGTCCGGGATCTCAGGGTTCCGAGATATACTGATTCATAAAATAATCATTTATTATTAGGCATCTTGGCTCATAGATACATACTCTACAGACTAACATATTATATAAATTAAATAGAGTATACATAGTGTTATGGATGTTAGAACTGTTTATAAAGTGGTTTTAACTAATTATATATGTAAATATATAATGATTAACTAGATTCTCAATTTCTGGAGTCCTTCAACTATAAGTTTGACAGAGTCACTGCTAGTTCTTTGGTAGGTAGTATAAAGATGATACTGTATCACCATCTGGAAAGATTTATTTCTGGATATCCTTAATGTGTTAGTAGAATTTATGGCCATTGTCGGCAATCCTTTCAGCCGCAGAGTTGAAGTTCGTGCCGAATCTATATTTTACATTCATCATTTATATTATGTGATTATTCTTATCACGGCCTTATTTGCATGCATGCGTACCTCTGTATAGAATTTTTAAAGAAATCTTTAGCCTTAGCTTTTTTTGGTTAACATTAATCTAAAACTACCATCATTGTGTTAACCTGTCGTGTTCGCAGAATGCATATACCATGTCAAAATTATTGGATATAGTACCTCTTTGTCTCTTTTAAAATTTCAATATTATTTATTTATTTATCAAAGAAAATTTTAAAGACAATATCAATAATATAATACACTTCACACCACAACCAACTTTCAATTGCAAAGCTCGTATGACGTCGGTGTCGCACCCTTTACCGTCTGTCTATAGTCTGGCCATTGAATGCATATCGATCACATCTCTACGTCAGGCAGGTACAAGCTGTACAGACAGACATGAAATTTTCCTGTTCTTTGTATCCTTAATGTCCATTTACAGGGACTACGTGCCTAAATTCACGATCAATTTTGATTTACTGATGCGACGATGCCATGTAGATCATTACAGGTGTTGAATGTGTTATGTTTATCCTCTTGCGTAGGTACTGTGGCGTGTGCACGTTTATTGTCTGCATTATTTATAATTGTTATAAAAAGAATACATTTGAATTTAGGAAATTTACCAGGTTTAAGAAACGTTATAGAAAATTAAACGTAAATAATTCTACTTTCAGCGGGTTTGGTTTTAATTACGTAGCCTCTCTGAGCTACTCTTTCGAAATAATTATGAAAGTTAAGTTTTACTGAATAAAAAGTTAAGAAACAATTATTTTCTGTTGATTTTAAAACATTAGAATTAGCGTTTTAATTTGGCCCCCAAAGAAAGCCTACAATTTGGCTAGGTTTCTTACTTTTAGATATTTGAATGTGGAGATCTTGTCTCCGGTTGTTGATTGGGAAGAAAAGTGAAGAAAATATATATTTTTTATTATTAATTTGATGTTTTTCTCTACAGTACCTATATGCATATTTCGGTTAAAATTTTGCAAGTACAACAATGTCTCTCAATGTGGCTTTATGACGCACAGGGCGCCAGCCGACTATTGACGCCTGATTATATCATCCGCCGGTTACTCACACAATACCTATATTGGTTTTTACTCTAATTCCTTTTCAATACTTATAAATGATAAATGATAAATGATAAATGATATTTATTTTGTAAATAGGTTTAAAAAGTTAGTGATAGTATGACGAGTGACAGGGCAGAATGGAAGAAAAAAACATGTTGCGCCGACCCCAAATAACACGGGACAAGGGCAGGAAGATGATGAAATAGGTTTAAAAAACACTTTTACACGTCAATTTTTTTTTCGTCATTTTTAAACTAGATGAGGCCGGTGTTTCCTAGCTGACTACCCTGAGAAGAAACACCGAAACAAACTCAGGGGTCAAAGTCTCTTTTAAAGTCCATACAGTAAATATGTAATGGTCAAATCACATGAGAACCATGCAGATTAGTCTGAAATGGTCTTTTGAAGAAAGAACCATACAGATTTGAGTGGACCTGTCCAGTCAGTGCAAGCATTTGTCAGTATTCGTAAAGCTCAACTCAGGACTACTAAGGAGCTCAACGACTTGACGAACAATACCAAGGAAAGGACATTTGGGTAGGCCGCAAAAAATACTCAAATTGCCAGACATACATTAAAATTACTGAAAAGGAAAAAAAAAAAAAAAACAATCAACATAGTCCTCACGTTCACAATAATAAAAGGGTAAATATAGTTTACAAAATGTAATACTTTAGCAAAGTAAACATTTTTGTCAAAAATTAATAGAAAAAAAAAAAAAGTCTAATTGCAAAATAAAAATAATCTACAATATCGAATTGTAATAAATAATAAAAAACACATTTAAAAATAAAAACAAAAGAAAAAATAATAATAATAAGACAACAGTTGCAGTGCGTACTGGAGCAGGTCAATCCCAAGCCTTTTGGTCCTCAACATAGTCCTTTATAGTGTAAAAAGCCTTTTGGCAAAGTTTTCGCTTTACAAATAATTTGAATTTATTAAGGCTTAGTTGTTGAATATGACTAGGAAGTTTATTATAGAAGTGTATACATTGGCATCTAAATGAGCCCCCTATTTTTTTCAGCCTGGTTGTAGGAACCACAAATTTGTGTTTGTTCCTAGTATTAAAATTATGAACATCACTGTATTTTTTAAACATGTTTATATTTTTATGTACATACAAAATGTATATATATATACTGTGAAGGTACAGTCATTATATTGATTTCTTTAAACTTATCTCTGAGGGAGTATCTGGGACTTAATTTATAAATTGAACGAATAGCCCTTTTTTGCAATACAAAAATTGACTGTATTTCGGCGGCATTTCCCCACAGTAGAATACCGTACGACATGACACTATGGAAATAGCTAAAGTAAACTAAACGGGCAGTCTCTACATCAGTTAAATTTCGAATCTGTCTAACAGCGTATGCTGCAGATTATGGGTCCGTACATATAATATATATGGAGAACTCTACGGAAGACACTCCATACTCAAATCACGTAACACGATTTTATAATTTACAGCCTCATTGATACATCTCGATTAAAAATGCCTTGTGCGTTTAAAGAATTTTTATTGTTCACAGTTGTTATAAATTCGGTAAAAAACAGCTGCAAATAATAGAGGCGGAATATAAATCCTTGGCGAGGTCGAAGCAAATTTTTTTCTGCAATTATTCAGGTACTCTTGGACCAGCTAAGCTATAAATTGTCGCTTAGACAATAGCTTCGGAACGAGCAATTAAATGAATATTTCATTGTATTTCTTTACTATGCAGATACTAGATATAAAGGACATGTGCATTTTAATTTTACGGCTTAAATCTTTAAAATATTTTGTGCAATTATGTTGGTTGATTACCAATGAGCCCGTCTTGTCTGCATAAACATCGTATATGCAATTCAATCAGTCAGGTTTGACAGCACATATGGAGATTAGCCTTTCAATTTGTGAACAAACAAAACAATGGATTTAAACATTCTTAGAATCGATATAAATAGAATCGTCGCCACTAATATCAACTTGGGTGGCATACTTACAGGTACCACACAATGCATCTGCGAAGGACAATTGATATTATTTTAAGACAAAATAGGACCACGTCAAAACGTTACAAGCGTCATATTGTTCATACGCTTTTCCTTTCCGATGTGGGACAAACGGTCCAGTTAGGTAAAGTCTATCTTTGGGAAAGAGGTGGATGTGAATCGTCGAAACCGACACGATTTGGTAGCATTCAGGAAGCTTTATGGATTTTTTCTCGTTCGGCGTACCACAGCGCATCAAGATGAAAATCCAATATTACTGGTGCGTGTTGCCTTGGTAACATATGGTTCTGAAACGTCGCTCACAATGGGTCTCATCAGAATGTTCAAAGTCACTCAAAGGGTAATGGAATCAACTTAGCCAGGTACGCAGGAGATCTTTAGTGTACAAGTGTGTGTACAAGAACAGGTGCACTCTTGGTTCCTTTATTATCAGGTCGACGGAACGGCAACCAGCGGCTTTACTTGACTAACATTGACCATTAATTTATTGAAATAAAAGTATCATAACAGATAAATTGATATTTATTTTCTTTATTGTACACCATAAAAATGCAGTAGGCGTTTAAAATTAATAGGTTGTAACAATGGGCAGTCTTATTGCACAAGCAGTATTTACAGACAACTTTTGGATAGATTTGACAGAGAAATCGAAAAGATATGCAGGCCGTTTGTGATGAGGTGGGGTGTGTTGCGTTATAAATGGAGGAGTCCCATTCTAATACGAATGACCGGATGCAATAATGTTGCATTAATATCTTGATATCGAAGAACAGTACAATAAGAGAAAAGAAACAGGATACAAAGAACCATTTACCATCGTTTAAATTGGCCTCAGTTCAGTTAATGTACGCAATTGAACTTTGTTCAAACATTAAACTACAATTGACCGTCGTCAGATCATTGACATTTAGTTTCATGTTAATATTGACCTATGTATAAAAAACAAAGAAATAATCGTTATTTCTCTTCATTTCAATTCCAAAACCGAAGTTCTGACCGCACTTTACCGCTTTCCGAATTAAGATTCAATACTTCCAAGAAATCCTCAATTGTTATAAAGTTTAATTAAGCGTATTTTCGCCATAGTAACAAATCATTTGGGCAGTAGATTGAAATGTTGGTTTTTAGTTTTCTAGGAAGTCGTATCATGGCATGGGCTAGGTGGCAGGCGTCCATACCAAGTGTTTAGCGGCTGTTGGCGTGCGCTTGCGCTCGTCCGGCCCGTAACGGTGGCGCGGTGATCCTCTCAGGTCTAATGGTGATTGTATTCAAATATTGTTTCAGTACTGACAAGTTTATAAGAGGTGTTCCTTTTTGAGGCGATATTTGTATGAAGACGAAGAAGAAGAGATTAAAATTGATTAGATTTTAAATTTGACAGATCCAATGGAATCAATGACTTTAAATATTTATTTTTATAAGTGTAAAACTATGTATGAAGAACGCAGGGAACGGGTAAGTATGGCAGAAAAATATACAGGTGTAAATGAATGAATGTTTTTTTTAAGATTGAAAATCATCCAAGGACTTCTCCCGCTCTAGGGTAGAGCGTTCCCCGCTTGGGCAGAGCACCGCCGTGTCCTCGTGGAGGCAATTGGCGGCAGCGACCTTTCGCGTCGGGCCCTGGTTCAGGCTATGGTCCGGAGCGAGGAGGAGTGGCAGGCGGTCGCCTCCTTCTGCGAAGCAGTAATGCTAGCGAAGAAGGAGGCTGCACGCGTGAGGGAACGAAGGTCCTCACGCCCTAGCCGCCGTAATTCCGACCCCGACTACCAGCCACGGTAGACGCGGGCTTGCGGACATCGAGAACTGGGTAACTCGCCGTCCGGCTGTTCGGTAACTAACCGGACCGAGCCCAGTCGTCAACATCGCGTAGTGATCCTCGTGCTCCTCAAGAGATGTCAGCAAACCGTAGAGGCTCACCAGGGCCGATGCCCGCTAGCTAGGACCGCGGAGAATTTCTGAAAGGGAAACCCGTAATCCTAGAACGCAAAGGGTAATTGAAGGATACAGGTGTGGTTTTAGTCAGTAAAAGTCTGACACGCCCTCCCGCTCCAACCAGAGCGTGAGAAGTCATTTGGATGATTTCCCACCTTAAAAAAAAAATAGGGTAGAGCGTTAGATTACAGACTTTTACTGATTAAAACCTACCTGTGTCTATCAGTTGCCCTTTACTTTCCAGAACTACAGTATACCTTTCAGATATTCCTCGTGGCCCTGGCGGTAATAATAATCCGCAGGGCAGTTTTGTGGCGAACTGTTGGGCATTAGCGACCCCACGGACCCGATCTCCCGGGAAAATTCTTGTTCTTCATCTCCGGCTTGCCTTTATTGGCCGGCCGTAGTGAACACTGACGAGGAACAGAGCTCCCACCTCTCTGCCTTTATTGGCTGGCTTGAGTGGAGATTCGCAAGAGCAAACGTGCTCGGGAGAAGGATGTATAATCCAGTAAGGTGCTGGTAGGGATCTTGACCGTACTTCCGGGATTGTCCTGATAGCCGTGGTATACCTCTCCACTCCTTAAGCACCTCAGGATATGTTGCCCTCTTGTTGCTACGTCACTTCGTGCTAGCGACCGTTTATGGGGGCCCATTTATTGAGTGTGCAAGTCACCCCCTGCCTTTTGTCGATGGATATTAAAAACATTGTTTAGGCAGGGGCCATAGTCTTAACATATTTCCTGGTAACCAGTCCACTTAAGACTCCAAAAACCATAGCCTTATATCTTAGTTTTCCGTATGTCGCAATAGTTTCCCACCAACCGGGGGTTGTCCTTGGATGCACTAGCATAGTGCGTACAGGGATAATCACCGGTTCGTACCACTTTCCATTAAAAGCGTCTAAAAGGGCCTCTGCGAGTTGGTTTCGGCTCCTCGTAAGCCTTCCAAAGGTCCAGGACCTTAGGGTGCTGAGATAAATAAATGTATAATAATAATCATTTTATTCCAGTTAACAATGCTGACTTATGTATATATACCTACTTTACTATTCCATCCTGTAGATGATGAGCGTGGCATCGTAGTACTTGGCCTTGATTACCAATTTAAGTTAATTTAATACAGTCTATTTTAAATTTCTTCTATTTATACACGTACACACTATGTCTATATCTTTCACTCAACTCTCCAGTCGCAGGTCTGCTGGAAGAAATGTCTTTAGTAGCAGTAGTTTTGAGCTCTTCTATCTGTATTTGTTATTTTCATTTTTATGTATTTGTGTAAGCATAAGCATAAGCATAATCAGCCTTTTAATGTTCCCACTGCTGGGACTCAGGCCTCCTCTCTAGGAGAGGGAATGAGCCGTAATCCACCACGCGGGCCCAGTGCGGGTTGGTGGATGTCACATGTGTTCGAAGTTATGGTTCTAGGACATGCCGGTTTCTTCACGATGTTTTCCTTCACCGTTTTGAGAGCAGTGGTGATGAAATAAATAACACAATGTAATGCGCCTAGCTGGGTTTGAACCCGCGACCTACCACTCATAAGTCGGGGCCGTTACCACTCGGCCACCACTGCTCCATTGTATTTGTGTGTTATAATGAAATAACAAAGCTGATTTCCATCCGTACACTCAAAAAGGTCCAGTCGAATACCGTCAAACAGCTGCTACGTAGCTAGCGGGCATTATGCTGAACTGGATCTATATTTGGCACAGTTGTAAGACACACAATGTTGTTTATTTATTTATTTAACAATTCATGTACTTACGTAATAATAAAATAAAAAAAAAACCTGACAAGTGGAAGTCGGACTCGCGCACCCCGGGGAATCCGTACAAACTTACCTATGATAAACAGTTCAATTTCCGAATCGAGTCTCAAAGATTTTTACGAATCGCAAAAAAGTTTTTTTTGTGTCGTAACTACAAATTTACAGTTTTCAGTTTTTTTTTTCCTATACTTGTGCTATGAGACCTTGCTTCATGCAAAATTTCAGGATTTTAGAACAACGCGAAGTACCCTATGAATTTTAATTCTCTTGAGAGTATCAAAATACACGTTTTTTGCATTATAAACGGCCGTATCTTATTTTTTCGTTAATTTACAAGTTTCCTTTGTAGGTACCTACAGAACCCTAAAAAGTTGGAAACAGAAAAATAGGTACATAGGTGATACTTATTTCTACAGAAATCTCTTCAAGCATACCTGCGAAAAGAAAAATGGGAAAAAGAGTTGTTGTTATTTTTTATTCAGTTTTAATTTTCTACTTAAGTTGTTTCTTCATTGTGTGTGTCTATATGTTAAATTAATGTATTTTCTTTCTTTCTTTAAATAAATAAGTAATACTCCATAAAATAGAGCCTATATTAACATAGCTACACTCCGTATCTACCAGTCTCGCATCACATTATGCGTGACGCGTGCGCAACTCAATGTGATGTCTGCGCACACGCTCGTCGCATACGATTACAACAACACCTCTTTTCATGCTATAGCTAATAACTATACATCTCCTAAATACACTATTTCTATTCTAATCGGAGAAACATCAACAAATTGTTGTCTTAGTCATCACTGAGATCCTTCTTAATTTATTTATTCTGTCATGTCCTCGAGTTAAGTTGATCAGGTTCATCTACCTTTTAATTGGTAAGGTCCTATTGATTTTGAATTTGAGATTTTTGTCCTGTAATTCATCTTGCTTCCTTTACCAAGTATTTTTTTGCAATTGATTGCTCGCATAGATTATGGCAGGCGTAATTATTTTACGAATTTGGTGAAAATTATTCCTTAGGATTGCGATGGATGCGAGACGCACAGGACCGTTCGTTGTGGTGATACTTGGGGGAGGCCTATGTCCAACAGTGGACGTTCTTTGGCTGAAATGAGGATGATGATGATTATGATTTCTGTGGGCCATAGTTGACACTTTCATGATATCTAAAATATTGTGTGAAAGTACAGAAGAATAACAACCCAATATATATTATATTTTTTTTCTACAACTATCACACAACGCCGTCTAGTCCCAAGCTAAGCAGAGCTTGTGTTATGATTACTAGACAACTGATAGACACACTTATATATTTTTAAATACATACATGTTATAGAATAATGACACCCAGACATAGAACTAACGATCGTGCTCATCACACAAACATTTGTCCTGGGTGGGAATCGAACCCACGACCTCCGGCATTGCAGTCAGGGCCACTAACCACTAGACCAACAGGCCAGTCAAATATATACAAACCTTACTAATTTATACGATCAGAACTACATGTAGTTCCTTTCTTAATTTCAGTGTGGTTCAATGGCTGGTTCAATTGATCCTGAACCTTTTGTTGACGAAGATATTAACACATTTACAGAAACGGTTAATATAAACGTTTTCTACAACGGGGGAGGTCGCGCTGTTTCCGTAAACATGTTGCTGGAGCAGGCAGGTGACAACAACGGGCAGGTTTATAGTTCTGACTGGCTTGTTGTTGCCAATTTTATGTTGTGTGGCTGAGATCATGGTAGTAGTGTTTGCTTGTAGGCACACTACTTAAATCCTGCTTACACAATATGATAATTCCTTCTAGTGTTCAAGAATTAGACCTGAGAAATACAACCATAATGCCTTTTATATAACTGGAGACTAGATATTGATTCTCTTAGGTAGGTACTACAAAAGCTCTGTATTTTCTGTTTTTGGAGCTATTTCTAAGCTGAATATGACGGGAAATAAAACATTTTTTGTGCGTTCAATCGTTTTTTCTATACTTCGCATAAACACAGCCACACAAAACGTTTTGGGAACACATTAATTGATCGTACAGCTAAGGAGTGAAATTCCTTGCCGGAGTCTGTTCCTTGATAGCTACAACCTAGGGGTCTTAAACTTCGTAGTAAATTGGTTACTTTTAGGTAAGCGTGCTCTATCGTTGACCACATCATCGCTTCCCATCAGGTGATGACACAATACCGTGCCGACGTCTTTATGTCGATACCGTTACCGGCCCACGCTGAAAACCAGCGCCGTAGACTCATCGCATTTTGCGTGTGGTCACGGCATTATGCTGAGCGTTCGGCCGTTTTGCGCGAATGTGGCGCATATTTTTTCACATAATATACTTATAATGACTGTGTTAGTTCTAAATTTGCGCCTTATTCCGCCAAATAAATAGTTTTTCTTTCTTTATTTTCTTTTTCTTTCTTTCTAGGTGAGATAGTAGACAAGCGCGCGCCTAGTAAATCACATATTTGGATGGATTGTGTGAGGAGTGATACGAAAGAAAAGGGAATCAGTGATAGTGTGACAGGTGACAGGACAGAATGGAAGAAAAAAACGTGTTGCATCGACCCCAAATACCACGGGACAAGGGCAGGAAGAATCACATATCTAATGCCTACGTACTGACACCATTACCAGTTACATACACAGTTATTGTGTGTATAGGTATAGATGACAATATTAAAATAAACCTGCTATACATACTTACTCTGAAAAAGCACGTCCAACTGCTGTAAATATTATGAAGGAAGGTTTATGACGCTATGTAAAAAACCTTTGTTCTACGTACGAGTAAGTTATAATGCTCATTAAAAATACCAGTAGCGGCGGATTGCGTCTGATTACACAGTGGATTTGACGACAGATGCTTGCATTAAAGTCAAATTGGATGCAAATAAATCCAATTCATCAGTGCAACCTTTATATCTGTTATTTCGTGACATATTTAACAATTCACTTATGTAGATGATGTTCCAAAACCTGCATGTGTTTTTTAAGTTAATATTCTGATACAGTTTACTTCTTCTGCGGCGCCATAACCCTGAATGTTCTGATTTGTGTTACTATGGTCGTAAAATTGGGAAAATTATGGGCAATTTGGCTAAATAGCTCTAAAACGTTACGTTCGTGAATTGAGGCTATGTGTGCTGAATGCTACTCTATTTTTTTGCATTTCATTCAAAATAAGTTCTTTTTACTGGTGTGGTTCTAATAGTAAATTATGTGACTAGACTGGAAGGAAGTTGCTTCCTTCTGTGAGACCGTAATGGTACAGAAGGAGGCGGCTGAGCGCGACCGTAAGAGGGCTGATCCCGCTCGGAGACGAAGGCGTCGGGGAGGCAACCGCCTCGATGCCTAACACGCCGAAACCCCGCTTGCATCATCCAATGCAGACGGGACTTTGGAACCACGGGTGTGCAGAGTGGGGACTCTGCCCGCCCATCAAGTGATTCCAAGGAAGACGGTGGCACAGTGATCACGTGCTGCCGTGCACAAAGAGGCTCAGGGGAGACCGTTGTACAGTCTCCTCACGGATGTGCCCTAACAGGCGTTGCACAGAGGGGGTTCCGGAATGGTCTTTTAAGAGGTAACGGCGCCCCTTCTATATGTGCTGATGGTGATCACCGGGGTGGTTTTAGTGAGGTAAAAATCCCACACTCCCCGGACTTATCCCGAAAGTCCGAGCGCCTTTCGAAGGTTTCCCCCGAAAACAAAAAAAAAAAAAAAAAAGGGGATAAAGCGGTGTCTTTAAGTCGCGGGTGGCATGTTAAATTCCACACGAAACAAGGTTTGCTAAGAATTAATCTCGAATGGAGTGAGGGATTTCTGTAATTAACTCCCGAGCACAAAGAGGGATCAACCCCCTCCCCCTATTTTTGATTTTGTACAGTGTGTAACTATACTGTACAAAATTTTGGTCAGGGTGTCATACTTTTTACAACTTTCTCCTTTGTAGGATTGCACTATATTGATCATAAGCGAGTTCGTACTCCGAGTCGCAATTGGCCGATATTAGGGTGGCAGTCAACTGTGACCAAAACCAGGGGCGCCGAATTTTAGAAAACCTCATGGGTGCTCATGCTAATTTGATGGGCTCGAAAAAGTGGCGAAGTGTGAGAAGAGAAATGCACACTGATCGACCGACAAATAAATAAAGTCCTACTTACATACTGCGTACTTAATTACTAATTATGTTTGATAAAAATATAAAATGAAACCATTATATACAAATGAAACTAGTTTTTATTATCAAAAAATATTATAATTTATACGTAACCTAAAAGGCGATTACTTTTCTATTTCTTGATGTCTATTCTCAGGGGTGCTCAGCACCCACTATTTATTTCTTATGGGTGCTCGAGCCCCCGAGCACTCACGGAGTCGGCACCCCTGACCACAACCATGTTTTAGGGCTAGATCCGTGCTTAAAGGTTAACATATTAAAACATGCATAATACACATAGATACATATAGTAGAGAATAGCCAGGAATTTCAAAGGTTAGTGACACCCGTGAGTATATATACTATACATACTATATCGATGCACCCGTGTGAAGCTGGGGTGGTTCGCTAGTTGCGTATAAAATTTATTAAATTGGGGCGTTAAAATAAAAACACAGTTTCTGTACCAAGATTTCCATTCACACATTTAGTACTCATTTGTATATTTATAACAAAACAAAATATTCTAAAGTATTTATCACTTGTTTACTGCGTACATCTGGTGGTAATGAAGTACATATGTATTCCAAGGTTGTAGGCCGGATGTGGCTCTAAATAGTATGTATTTATCATATTAAAGCAGTGTTAGTTTTAACTCATGTTGGTAATACTTCAACAGAACAGTTAAACTGGGGGGCCCTTTTTGTATTTATAAGGCACGTACGCATTCGTATCGAATTCGCAAATTTTCCATTTAGACCTTTTTTTCCAAAATAATTACAAGTTTTTAACAATGATTATCACTAATTATGATTTTAATTATGATATGAATTGATCGTTTTTAAATAAGAAAATTGTTCTTCATCTGGGTAGATGAAGACCAATTTTCTTGCCACTTTCAAAATTTAGCTAGCATATCTTAGGGGTATATGATATGCTAGCTACCTTTTGAAAGTGGCAAATTAACCCAAGGGAACATTCCGTGTTAAAAAGTATCCTATGCCCCATTCTGGTTTAAGTATGATTTGCCAAATTTCATCCAAACAGCGTCCAGCCGTCTTAGTATGAAGGAATTGGTAAAAAATATTCACACACACAAGAGCAGCACGTTGCCAACAGCAGAGGTAACTGCAGCCGTCGACCTATAGTGACAGTTGACACACACGACGCCTGCCGCTGATCTTCACAGTTGAAAGGTCGACGGCCAACGCCTTTATAGCTGCCGCCGACGTGTTGACAGCAGCCGCCAACCTATCGACGGCTAATTATAAACCTAACCAGATAATTACTCTATAATTCTAAATTAACTGGCTAGTAATTACATTTAGGTTCAGAGTAACCTATAAACAAAGTAGGCATTGAGCTCTACACAGCTCTTTACGGTTAGGTAATAGAAACGAGTATGTATAGCCGTGTGATCTATGTGTGAATCAACCATTGTTAAAATGATTGACTTTCATAAAACTCATTCAACAAAGTAATACAAAGTGCTTTTCACGCGATTTTTTACGTATGTACGTCGCAAAACTTCACCTACTAAGGCCTACTATTCACGGACGCGTAAACGTTATTATACGTTACGTACGCCTGCACACGACACGACGGTACGACACAACGGTAAGACATGACAGTACGACTCGACGGTACGACACGATGGTACGACGCGCGACCGTGAACAGTAGGCCTAACGTATAGGTACTAAGACAAGTTGTGAAGTTTAGTTTTCCTTTTTTTTTAAGAGGGATAAAATATAGCGCAAGTCTCTGGATGTTATCACAATATTGAATATTATATTTTAACTAGCTTAAGCCAGCAGCTTCGCCCGTGTGAAAGAAGGCAATAATTCGAAGGGAACATGCTCCCCGGACATAGTATTTTATGTCCTTTTACAGGATATAGTCTATCTGTATCAGACAAACAGATACATTAGTAGTTATATGTTGTGTATATGTATATTGAAACTTTCGCCTTTATAATAATAATGTGTTTAATATCATGTCGTTATCATCTAAATAATATTTTAAGCCAGTTTGGCTATTTTACAAACTATTTTGTAGGTCTTTACATGTTTTCTTAGCTCTAATGATAAATCTTAGCTTCGGCGACTCGAGCGCCATCTTGTAGACTTGTCTGTGAGTTCGTTCGGGCTTGGCGATTGGACGGAGAGCGAACTTGCAGTACCGACTCCACCACTACTTCCTCTACGAACGGCTGGCCCTCAGCATCTGGAAATTGTAGGAATAAATAAATGTTTAGATACAGTTTTTCTTTTAGTAGATGATGGAAAAGTCATACATTCGCTCAAAACGTTTTGGGAATACTTTCATCTTGCGTACAGCTAAGGGGTAGAATTTCCTGCTGGAATCTGTTTTCTATTAGCTACAACCTGAGGGTCTTGAAGTCAAAAAGGAACAGCACATAACCGCTAATCATAAGCTGATACAAAAACAAGCTGAATAGATGAAAAAAGACCATAGTAAAATGTTTTTTTTTATGCATTGTGTTCAGTATTAAAACTTTTAAGGGTAAACCTTTTTTTTCCACACGATTTGACTTATGTGAACGTTTACAATACCGCGATCAACGACGTTAAAAAACTCGGACCAGGTTTCTGTGATATTGATAAGTGTATCAATTCCTGCCAAGGAATTTCAAAGCCTTTTTCGAATATTTCTACTATTTAGAGATTCGTTCATATTCTTTATTGTACACACAACTTTTATAAAACAACTAGCTGACCTGGCGAACTTCGAACCGCCTAATAGTAAGGATAACGCCATCTACTGGTATTACCATAACAGCATAATTCATTTTAAAATGCTGCCAGCGTTCTGGGCACTTTCCCCATTGACATCGATGTGGACGAATTTTTTGATGCCCTATGAGTTTTATTTCTACCCGTTTGTACATATTATTTTTTTCAGTTTGTTTATATACTTATTAAGTTATAATATTTAATAGTTAAGACGTATATATAAACTAAAAAGTTAGTAAAAAAGTTTTAAAATGACATTTTAATTAGAGATGGCGTTGAATTCGGATTTTTTTTCGTAAGTTTTTCCGTATTTTCTCACCGTTTAAACCTTCCCTGGACTATCACGAATATTTCAAGACTAAAATTAGCCAAATCGGTCCAGCCGTTCTCGAGTTTTAGCGAGACTAACGAACAGCTATTCATTTTTATTCTAGATAAAAATAAGACAGCTAATGTACAATCTGGGTGTAAAAGTGCTTAGATACCTTAACGCCTATTTTCCCTTGCACGTTAGAGTTCAAGTTTTCGAAAATTAAACTAGATGGCGTTGGTTTCTTCACAGCTAAGTGGCGAGCAAAGGCAATCTCACAAAGTATAAACTTGACTTTTAGTTTAACAAATAGATAGACACATGCGTCATCATTGTCGTCAACAACTGATTGTAGTTCATAATTTCATCAACTTAGCATAAGTCAAGATGGCCTAGTGGTATAGAGCACACAGATTGAAGCGCAAATCAGTGTGCCGCAAGTTCAAATCCCACGCAATTGTTGACTTTTTGTAAGTTCTTACCCGATTGGAAGTTATGGATTAGCATTACATATTATTATATTAAATTATTCTTTAACTTGTTCACACATTTCTTAGAGTTAGAAAGGGATCACAAAAAAACTAAATAAAGAATTAGATTTCTGCGAGGTAGACATAAGTTTTAACTTGACCGAAATGAACTGTCGTTTGGTTGTAGTTGTTGGTTAGTGACGTGTGGTTAACAGTATTGTAATATTCGCAAAATGCAGGCTAATATTAGTATTGAAGTGAGGGCGACTATCATTGGGCTGCATAAAAGCGGTCTTAATAAAACACAAATATCTGAAGAAACCGGACTGAATGTGAGTATAATAGCTATTAATGAATTGTAACTTTATTATAAATTAATCTTCTAATTAAAATGTAAGTATGCCATTTATGAATCCATCCATCGTATCTTTATGAGGCTTAAAAGAAAAATACATAAATCGTTGGGTTTATTGGATTGGTTATTGGATTTTTAAATGCAGTTTTATTTTAAAATTATATTCAATAATTATGATTGTTAACATTTTATATAATGAAAATGAAGTCAAGTAGGTATAGCTGCCTAATATATTTTTTTTTGTTTTAGAAAAATACTGTAAGTCTTTGGATAAAAAGATATGAGGAAGAAGGTAGCCTTGCTAGTCGAAAGAGAAGTGGGAGACCGAAGCTTATTAGCGAGGCGCAGCGACGACATATGGTGGACGTATACGAAACAAATGGTTTCGCACCAACGAGACATTTTGCGGAATTATATGACACCTCGATTGATACTGTTCGCCGTGCACTTCACGCTGAAGGCGTGCATCACAGAAAACCTGCTAAAAAGCCGTACTTGACAGAGAGGCATAAACAGGAACGATTACGTTTCGCACGTGATTATTTAGATTTTGATTGGAATACTGCGGTATTTTCAGATGAAAAAACATTTAAATCCAGTCAAAAGGGCAGGCTTCACTTATGGCGCAAGAATAACACTCGCTGGTGTGATAAAAACATTATACCTAACACCGAATCAGGTCGAATCACAATTAATATGTGGGGATGGATGAGTGCAGCAGGACCAGGAGAACTGGCTTTCATTCCTCCACGCGCAAACAGTTCAACTTATGTGGAAGTGTTAGACTCAATTATGCTACCTACTGTGCGCAACATTTACCCAGCTGATGAGTTAGCACAATTTCCGTTTGTCCAGGACAATTGTCCTATTCACCGAGCGAGTACTGTGCGTGAGTGGTTTCACAATCACCCGGAAGTAATTGTTATTCCATGGCCAGCGCGATCACCCGACCTCAACCCCATAGAAAATCTATGGGGTTTGATGGTGCAAAGGTGGGACTCGCGGAATGAGAGGTCTACGGAACAATTAAAAACCCATTGCATGGAGGTATGGGAAAGTTTTAGAGGGAGCGAAATATGCGGTAATATGGTTGGGTCCATGCGCAAACGTCTACTTGACTGTATCGAAAATAATGGGGGTTATACAAAATATTAAGTTTTAGTAAAATCAGTCGGTGTAATTAAATATTTAGTAGGCCATTTTATTTTAACATATTTAAATGATTATTCGTTAACAAACACTGTATTATATTGTGTTTACTTTCGTTTAAAACAGCTATACATTTTAACTTGTGCCATCGCCTTATCTTAAGAATGCAGTGAACTCGCTATCAATTTTGTTGACAATAATCATGATTCTATTTCGTTTTTTATTCTTCTACCCACACTGTTCTAACATAATAGTTCAATTTATTTTTCTCATCTAATTGACGATTATCTTGTGAGAACTAAAGTTCTTTTAACAGAAATTGAGGTTTAGTTTCAATCTTCTTTTCGTCAAGAAAATGAACAATTAAGCTATGACCTCAATACATTCATTGTGACGTTACATACAAATAAAATGTTTACAAAGTCTAAATCATATATCACTTTTCAATAAATAACTGGATATAAACAATTATATTTTATTTTATTAAAATTTTAATATCCTTTCATTGTTACGTTATTCATATTATGAATGGTCTAAGTGGATATACTTCCAACAAACAATCTTACACGTAACATAGATAACGGTTACAAGATAATTTTGTTGTCTAGGTAACAATTCGGCGTCACAATTCTCATATATGTTTAATTTGTAAATATAAAGAATATTTTTTTTTATTAAACACGTCTTTTTATTTCCACCTTACAACATTGAAAAGATGTAACAACTAAATAATTGAAAATTACGAATGTGTTCTTCTTGTGGTTAATAGATCATATTCGTAATTTGCAACTATTTAGTGCAAAAAATGCAATAGTATTTTTCATAGAAATATAAAAAACAACTATATTAATATAGATTGGGAATAAGTAATAAATAACCACAACGGACCGACCATGATTTGAACTCGGGCTACGTTGTTTGCGAATCCAACACTTAGTTCATACGGCTAACAGCACATGACACGTTTGCGTGAATTTTATCAATGCAATGGTAAGAACAAGTCGCCTCTGTGACTGTGTGATGCATATTCAATGGCACAGAAAAATAATAATGATATTTTAAGCTCAGTGCGACGACAGTTCCTTAGTATGTGTTATCTGTGGAATGTGGATACTCATACACGCGCACACTTACGCACGGAAGTGTCGTGCGTGCTCGCTCGGTTCGTAGCAATGTAATCTTTAACTTTTGCGGCCTCACTGTAAATCCATATTCAACCTACCCCTCAAGTTTGAAAACTAACACATAGATAATCAAATATTTATAAATTGATATTCAATTTTAATATCTTCATCTCTTTAAAAGAAATTATAAATTATTTCAATGTTTGAAGAAACAAAAAGAAAGTACAAAAATAAGCATTAATTAAGCATTAATCATTTGAAGCACAGCGGCGCCATCTATTAACAGTATAATGTAATGTTGTCGATAGCAACATTTCAATCAGGTTTTACGCTAGATGGCGTCATTTCTCGCTTCACACGATTTTATTTCTGTACTTCCTATGCACTTTTGCAGCAGACCACAGCCTAGGCGAGCTTAACACACAATTAGGTTTTCTTTTCACTGAAAAGTAACCAATTTTTTTTTCTAGAAAACTGGATTTTTACAAATTGGGACGAGCTGTCATACCAAGTTCATCGTTTGAAGCTAACAATTGTTTACACTATATACAATTCTAACTTAATGACTAGGGTACATTTGCAAGTGCAACAATTAATAAAATTACAGGTTAACACCACATGCACAAAAAACGGCTTTATAATAAATAACATAAGTATTTACAATATCTAATTGAAATTATATGTTTAATTGCGTCAATGACATTTATTTCATACGCCATTATTGCAACAAGTGTGTCAAGTTAGTACAACATAATTGTTACCTAAGTAATTATATTTTATTGTTTACCTAACTAGGACTGATTTCACGATTACTTAATACATCACTCATCAATACGAAATCAACAAAGAGTATAGTAATTTTATGGTAATCAATTAGGTACCTACTGTTACTCCGAGCTCTTTGTCTATCAAATCTAAGATGTAATATATATATATATATATAATAATGTTATAAGACCCAGTGCTTTCACCTAACATTCTATAATTTCATTCTTACTTATAATAGCGTTATGTACCTAAAACAGGTGCTTAATGTGCTTAGACTTTACAAATGTTTCCAACTTCTACGCGAACAAAGTCACGAACAAGAGCTATTAATTATAAAGAACAAAATCAGTCAAAAAATATTAGAAACATTTTCGATTTCTACGCGGATGAAGTCGCAGACAAAAGCTAGTTTTTTGATATTTGGTGTTCCGCACTGGATTTAGGTCAACCAAATGGCAATAATCTCATCTCATCTAGGCGTGTGTAACTCTTTAATGAACCGACTCACTGTTCCGAAATATTTTAGTGTTCCGAAAGATTGGAAGAGCAGTAATGTTCTAAATGCATTATTTGGAACAATTAGAACACTGAAACACTCTTTACTTTAAGTGACCTGCAGTCTTTTTAAAATTCAAATTAAAACGCAAATAGTGTAAATTTTAATGAACTAAACTAAAAACATCTGCTTTAAATTATTCTCAAATCAAAATTCAATTAAATAAAACTGTTGCTGCATGATTCATAACAGTCAGTGTCTGTGTTTGTACGAGTATCTTTTGAGCCGTTGTTCCAAATGCTCCGTTCGTATCTTGTGAGCCGATATTTCAAATTTTCCGTTTGTATCTTTTGCGCCGATGTTCCAAATGTTCAGTTTGTATCTTGTGAGCCGATGTTTCAAATGTTCCGTTTGTATCTTTTGAGCCGATGTTCCAAATGTTCCAAATGATACATATAATTGTTTCGGAACATTTCAGTGATTCAGATGCAAATGTTCCAATCGCAAAGATGACACTTTGCCCACGCCTAATCTCATCGGCCAAGCATACAAAGTCGATGGTCGTTATTACCTTTTAGAAACTGTGTCATGTGTTGAGTGGTCTCCTTTCAAGATGTTATTAGTCATACTTCCTATCTGGTAAAACTAAACCAGATAAATGTGAGTAATCATGGTTGAAAACAAGTCTACATAAGTAGTTTCCTTATGCATGACGTAGAATGAACACGTGTATAACATTTTAACTTGGACATTAACTTTACTACTACTTCTACTTACTAGAGCAGTGGTGGCCGAGTGGTAACGGCCCCGACTTACGAGTTGTAGGTCGCGGGTTCAAACCCAGCCAGGCACATTACTTTGTGTAACTTATTTCATCACCACTGCTCTCAAAACGGTGAAGGAAAACATCGTGAGGAAACCGGCATGTCCTAGAACCAAAAATTCGAAGACATGTGACATCCACCAACCCGCGCTGGGCCCGCGTGGTAGATTATGGCCCATTCCCTCTCCTAGAGGAGGCCTGAGTCCCAGCAGTGGGAACATTAAAAGGCCGACTATGCTATGCTATTAATTTTACTTACAAATATAAGTAGATTTATTTCAATCAAGGTCTTATCTAGAATTCGATTAATAAACTCTTGTAAAAGGACGAAATTAAGTTCCTGAAAGAGCTAAAATCCTCCTAAAAGGGACCTGTAGGAAACCCCATCAATGAAAGTTACATGTTTGTAGTAACACGATTTGCGCAGTGGTTGAGCGAGAGGCTATTGCGTTGCGAGTCACGGGTTCGATTCTCGCACAGAACAAATATTTGTATCTACAGATAGTTGTATTCCACAACTTTATTCACACAACGCCATCTAGATCCAAACTAAGCAAAGCTTGTGGTTTGAGTCCTTTTTTTTCGGTGGGAAAATCATCTTATGACATCCCCCGCTCTGGGCGGAGCGGGAGATAGTGACAGACTTTTACTGACTAAAAACCCACTCCTGTTCCTTCGTTGCCTTTCGTACCAGGGCCGAGTCTTCCTTTCAGAATCAGACCCTTGGCCCCAGTAGGCTTCGACCCTGATGGCCCCTACAGTTGCTGACATCTCCTTAAGGCGCGCGTGATAAACATACTTATATATTTCTAAATACATACATATTATAGATAAATTAAACCCAGACACAGAACAAATGATCGTGCTCATAACACAAACATTTTTCCTGGGTGGGAATCGAACCCACGACCTCCGGCATAGCAGTCAGGACCACTGACCACTAGACCAACAGGCCTGACAAGTTGTTCCGGGTCTGGGTATCATGTCATGTGACTTTTCGTGTTTGTGATCGCACCCAAGACACAGAAGCAATCCCTAGTGCAAGTCAATCTTTTTAAAAAGAAATAAAAATTAGGTATAGCCTATATTTTAGCCCATTTTGGGTGGAACGAGAGGAAGTGTCAGACTGTACCTGAATAAAATGCATCTGTGTTCAGTTGCCCTTGCATCCTAGGGCCATAGTTACCTACTCGTTCGAAATATAATGGTTAATAGTTATACACATTATTTTTAGTATTTATGTGAAACTTGAATATATAGCTTGTTCAGAATAAGTAACTGAATCGATTCCAATAATTTTACACAATGTTAGATTTTTTCCAAAAATGTTTTTAAAGAAGTCACAAGTTGGACACCACCGACACAATGTAAAACACAGGTCACAGCAGGTCATAGCGGGCATTAGGCGCTAGCAACAGGGTGCAAGGGCAAAACAGTCCCTCAATCACCCGGATGGCCCGGTGACCATGTATTTGTGCGGACAACCAGGTACCTTAGCAAACTTATAACTTTGCGTTTTTTCATGACACAGTTGTGAAGTTTTGTACATAGATTCTTTACATAAAAATACTAGACACGTGTTTCGGGTTTCGCATAGGTACACTAAAAAGAATATTGTACTTGTAGCCTAAGTATTTCTCGCATTTTTTTACAATTCACTAAAAGTTAAAGCTGTGCTAACATTGTCACATGAACCTTGAATCTCGCCAAACAAAAGAACAGTCACTGACTAAATAAAGACACAAACGTAATATCTTACTATCACGTACACAGATTTAGGTACAACTAAACGTTATTTATCGAAACTTCGATCACTCGAATTAAAAATCAAAAATCGAAAGAACGAAAAACATTATGGTTAGTTCATTATACTACGGTCCAGCCTAGGGACAGTACGTGCGATGCGTACTAATTATTTCTTACTGGTACAGTCATCAGTATAAATACTATTAAATACCTTACGCTTATACTCCATTCCCAATAAGATAATACATTTAAACAACCTTTTTTCACGGTCCGTTCAACCGATTTTGACTTCTATTTCGTAGGCATAAGGATGACATTGAAAGCAAAAAAAAATCTTATTGCGAATGGAGTATAGATACCAGCCCCCCTAGCCAAGCTACGATCGTTTCGTTTGCGTCGAACGCCTCGAGTAGGCCACGCTTCACAAAGGAATCGGAGGCGTGGCCTACTCGACTCGTTCGGCGCGAACGATACGATTGTAACTTGGCTAGGGGGGCAGAGGAACTTGTGGCTCGATCTCCAAAGGTTCGTCGGTCTGTGCATGGGTCGTATTGAGATTCCTACGTGCTTCGGAAAGCACGTTAAGTCGTTTGTCCCGGTTGTCATTTGTAGGGCTTTGATAGTCGTTATGGATAGACAGAAAACAGGACACCAGCCCCCCTAGCCAAGTTACAATCGTATCGTTCGCGCCGAACGCCTCGAATAGGCCACGCCTCCGATTCATTTGTTCTGACGTCACCTCAACGCTCAGTGACGTGGTCAGAACAAAGGAATCGGAGGCGTGGCCTACTCGAGGCGTTCGGCGCGAACGAAACGATTGTAACTTGGCTAGGGGAGCAGTCTTGCCGAGGGGTACTATTTTACCTAATTGCTAAGTTATGGAGTCAGATAAGCAGACGCTCCATGTAAAATACTGATATCCAATTGCATCTGGTTAGACTGGAAGCTGAGTCCAACGGAATGGGTTAAAGGCTTGCTAGATTTATTTGCATGCCACCCAAAAAAAAAAGTAGATACACGATATTATTCTACACAAGACACACTTACTATATCCGTAACATCACTAGCATAATCAGCCTTATAATATTCCCACTGCTGTGACTCAGGCCTCCTCTCTAGGAGAGGGAAAGGGCCGTAAGGGCCCACCACGCGGGCCCAGTGCGGAAAGGTGGATGTCACATGTTTTCGAATTTTTGGTTCTAAGACATATCGGTTTCCTCACGATGTTTTCCTTCACCATTTTGAGAACAGTCGTGATGAATTAAATTACACGAAGTAATGCGCCTGGTTCGGTTTGAACCCACGACCTACAACTCGTAAGTTGGGGCCTTTACCTGGGCCACCACTGTTCACACATAACTTAGTTACTTACTATAAATACCTCAGGAGAAAATTGTTATTGAATTTGTCACTTATTTATTACTGTGAGTGTACAATGACAGCTTTGTATGATAGTACCTATGGTTACGACCTCTTTTAAAGATTCCATTTGTTATCTTCGGAAAAACCGAAAGCAAGAATCTTGTAGTACGGTATATAAAATCTTTGACCGAAAGACAAAAAAATAATAAAAAAAAATGTGACTAATTAAATGTGACTGATCAGATAGTAACAGAAGCAGTGGGTCGATGCAATAATCGACAGTAAAATTCATTTTAACTTTCCAAAAATACCTTCTACAACTATTTTAAATATGTTTTAAGATACGTACCGTTGGGTCCAGTCTGTAGCTTGGACCTAGCTGGCGCTGCAGCAGTGAGGTACACGATGGTCAGCAGAGAGATCAGCAGAAGGGCTCGCATCTTGTCGCAGGCGTGGTGAATACTGCGCGAACGGCGCCACGATGTGTCATTGCTTGAGTGCGTTATTCTGTAACAAGTTTGTCATTTGTTTATTTATTGTTTTGTAGTGGAAGGGTTACGTTTAATAAAATTAAATTGCACTTTCCGATATAGGTACGCGTTTTGTTACTATAAATATATATGATAGAAGTTTATTTATTTATTTAAACCTTTTGTATAGTAATAGTGAATAACAAGGCATTCTCTACCAATCAACCTTCGGATTAAAAAAGTCTACTCTGATATATTAAACATTATTAGATATAAATACTGTGATAAATAAGAGAACTCAAAATATTGAAAGTTCCAAATCCACATATCACAAGATTTCATAGATTATACGAAGATAGATCAATGAACGTCGTATGAATGATCTATGATGATCATTTATACTATGTTTGTAATAATCCGGTGGCATATATGCTACATGTCACAGTTTCTATTCCCACACCAAACCAATATTTATATGGCTGACAGATAGTGGCTCCGGGTCTGTGTGTCTTTTGCTAGTGACTTTTAAATGCACCTGTAATTCAAGAGTAATTTCTAGTGTAAGGGCAATGTTTAAAAATATACAGAAACAATTGATGGTATAGAGAAAATAAAATCTAAAAATATGTTCAAATTATTGTCGTTTCATAATTTGCTTGCCAGGCATTCTGCTATACAAAAAGGTAGGAACAAAGGATTTTAGGATATCTATTGATTGACTGTGTTGAATAGAACAGAACACCAATAATAATACCTTTTTATTTTGAGAATGGGAATTAATCAAATAACTTCTCACGTTTTGGGTGGAATAAGTGTCAGATTTTTACTGACTAAAACCCCCCTCCCTTCCTTGTTCCTTTAGTTGCCCTTAGTGTTCTAGGGCCCCTTTCAAACAGGCCCGCAGATGGAACAAGCGTGCTCCATCATCGACCACATCATCGAGTACCATCAGGTGAGATGGTGGTCAAATGCGAGCCTATCATTAATAAAAACAAAAAAAAAAAACAATACCTAAATTTAAGTTCCTCTATCTATCTAACTTCATGTTTGACCCTTTGTTCTAAACCAATTAAAACAACCTGATGGAAGAGACCGTAGAGGTTCCTCATAATATTCTCTAATCATTATTCGATAAAATAAATATACTTATAAAATTGATTTACTAATAACACAAAAAAAATACTTCAATGGAAGTTGAGTGCAGAATAACGCTATTTTAATTGCATAACAGTGTTAGTGGGGGTGCGATTTCCAAGTCTTTAAGGGGGAGACATTGAAATAAGAGAAGCGATTATTTACATAGGTATTTATTTATTAAAACTTTATGCAACACAATGCTATAAGGCAAACTTAATTATTAAGTAGAGTGAGTACTCGTTTATGGAAATTCAAGTCCGCAACAGCAGGTATTTAGCGTTTCCTCGGTGAGTCGCGCATACACGTATTTTAAATGGACTCGCTGAACCAAGTGTGTAATTTTTTTAGATTATAATTTGTTTAAGTTATGTTTGAAAGAGCAGGTACCTTTTCAGATAGCGGACGACGAGTAATGAGTAGCTCGCCGTCCGATCGCCCTATAAGGACCGAGCCCGAGTCGCCGACGGCCACGAAGTGTTCCACGAGAGAACGTGGTTGTGGACGAGAGAATGTGTTCTCAAACAGAGGTCAGCAAACCTTAGGAGCCCAGCGAGGCCAATGCCTGCTAGGGCCATGGGATGATACTGAAAAAAGAAAGAAAAAAAAAAGTTTTATTTGGCACACCTACACAGATACACACAATGTAGAAACAACATGTAAACACTTAAGATAAAAAAAAAACAACTAACATTGTGTGTCTCGCGCCTGCACCAAATAGGTCTAGTTTAGCAAAAATGCCAGACAGAGAACGCAAAAAGCAACTGAAGAACCTAGGTGTGGGTTTACTCAGTAAAAGTCTGACGCTCCCTCCTGCTCCACCCTAGAGCGAGAGCGAGAGATGACTTCCCATCTCAAAAAAGATATCTTTTCAGATTATAGTTTCAGCGACAGGACCTTATGAGACTGTCCTGTTGTATTTTAAGCATTTGTTTCGTTGGCACCATTTTGACCCCACATTCGTTATTATTGACCTCGACAAAAGGAACACATACGATAAATTTTTATAGTACAGGTTGTAATAAAAGTAATGTGCACTCATTTATATGAAAAAAAAACTACAATAACTAAGTATTAATAAAACCTATATCTACAATTTCCGGCCAACGTAGGCGCGGGCTTGCGGACGGCGAGCAATGAGTTGATCGCCGTCCGACCTTCCGGTAACCGTCCGTAACGTGCCCAAGTCGTCGACGGCGCGTACTGTTCCACGCGCGTCTCAAGGAGATGACAACAAACCGTAGGGGCCCAGCAGGGCCAAGATTTTGTTCCTGCAAGGAAAACTCGGCCCTGGGACGAAGGCAAAGAAGGAACATGAGTGGGTTTTTAGTCAGTAAAAGTCTGACACGCCCTCTCGCACCGCCCAAGAGCGAGGGATGTCATTGGATGATTTTCCCAACTAAAAAAAAAACAAATATATCTACAATTTACCGTGTTTAAACTTTGACCTCAAACGATTTTTTAAACTTTCTCGTACATAAAATAGAATCGTTTTTGTAATCCATAATCCTCTGCATTAATTTTTCTACACTTAATCTTTCGAATACCGTAATTAGAGAAACAATAGAAAGATAATGAGACAGCGAACGCGGTTCGCTTGGAGTTTAATGAATTAAATGCGACTGATCTATAAACAGAATATTGTCACATGGCTCAATAACCGGTATCACCGCTATTCGCTATTCTTATGCTAATAAATGCGCACCATATACCTACCGCTAGCGGTTGTTGCACAATCTCCAACACATTCGCGACCAATCTCGCCAGCTGACACACATATACGTTTCGTTTGATCAGAACTTTGTAATTTTAAAAGTTGTCTTATTAAATAAGTAGTTGTGTTCATAAACAACTGGTTTCACTTACATTGTATAATAAAAAAAATTGGGCAAGTGCGAGTCGGACTTGCGCCCTGAGGGTTCCATGCAAACCTAAAGTAAACAGTATAATTCCTGAATGGAGTTTCGATGATTTTTCCGAATCGCATTTTTTTTTATTTTTTGACCTAACGTCTTTAATGTTTACAGATTTAATCCTATATCTGTTCTATAAGACCTTGCTTTATGCCAAATTTCAGGATTCTAGGTCAACGGGAACTACCCTATGAATTTTGATTTCCTTGAGAGTGTAAAAATATACGTTTTTTGGGACATAAACGACCGTATCTTTTTTTAGATAACTTAGAATTTTAATTTTTTTACAGCATCAAGGGACCGCAGACTTGACTCGATACCTCTACGCGTTCTTGAGATAAAGGGTCTTGACAGACAGACAGGCAGACAGACAGACTGACGGACGGACAACAAAGTGGTCTTATAAGGGTTCCGTTTTTTCCTTTTAAGGTACGGAACCCTAAAAACGAGTGAGATAATTTTTGTATGTGAAGACTTAGGAGTCGCGGGTTTGATTCTGGCGCGGAACAAATATTTGTATGACCTTCAGATGGTTGTTCCGAGTATATATGTCATGTATTATTATTTCAGCCGAAAGACGTTTACCGTTGGATATAGGCCTCCCCCAAGAGTCGCCACAAGGACTGTTCCTGTGCGTCTCGCATCCATAGGATTCCCGCGAATTTCACCAGGTCATCGGTTCATCTTGTGGGCTTACCATGCAACGCTGCGTCATCCGGTACGCTATCGCTACTCCAGCCCTAGCAAAGTTACAACCGTTTCGTTTCGATTCTCTTTTCGTTGATCGCCTCGAGTCAGCCACGCCTCCTATTCCTTTGTTCTGACCACGTGACTGAGCGTCGAGATGACGTCAGAATAAAGAAATCGGAGGCGTGGCCTAATCGAGGCGATCGACGAAAAGAGAATAAAAACGAAACGGTTGCAACTTGGCTAGGGGGGCAGAACTTTTTGGCCCCATCGACCATCTGTTCTGCGAGCAATGTGCTCAGCCCACTACCACTTAAGTAAGGCGATTCTTCGGATTATGTCGGTAACTTTGTTCTCTTACGGATATCTTCATGTCTGATAATTTCATACTTATGTACCGTTGTGTGTTCGTTCACAAATATGTGTTTAAGCTTACACATATTTGTGAACGCACCCACGATACAGGTAATTCCTAGTTTAGGGGTTAACATTAAAAAAAAAACTGGGCAAGTGCGAGTCGGACACGCGCACTGTGGGTTCCGTACAAACTTACCTATGACAACAGTTCAATTCCCGAAGAAATTAGTGAATCGCAAAAAAAAAATATGTGACGTAATCACAAATTTACAGTTTTTAGATTTTTTCCTATATTTGTGCTATAAAACCATGCTTCATGCCAAATTTCAGGATCCTAGGTCAACAGGAAGTACCCTATGAATTTTGATTCTCTTGAGAGTGTCGAAATACACGTTTTTTGCGACAAAAACGGCCGTATCATTTTTTTTCGTTAACATATAAGTTTGATTTTTTTATAGCTTCAAGGGATCGCAGATTTGAGTATATGGTTTTAATTTCAACTCGATACCTCCACGCATTCACGAGGTAAAGGGTCTTGACAGACAGACGGACAACAAAGTGATCCTATAAGGGTTCCGTTTTTTCCTTTTGAGGTACGGAATCCTAAAAAATGTATCTATTTATAGTAGTCTAGAATCTACATCTTACGGCTGATATAATGATGCTGATTCTTTGCATTCTAACTACGATTCCTATTGTTGTTAGTATTGGAATGACCTCTAGAAGGTGTAGACTCTGCACTGTAGTTATGAAATTAAAAAACAAAAAAAAAACCAATCAATTAGCTTAAACATTACCCAACTTACGTCTTCCAGTGTAACCGGATTTAGATGTGTACTGCCTGAGTACTGAGTTGGAGTGGCTGCCTATTTATCTCCACAACTCAGTAACTGAGGGACACGATACCCATTACCAGACTGCTGTCAGATTTTTGCCTACTAAATATCCGTAATGACTGTGAAGTTATGAGTTTACATGTGGATGGATGGAGAGGAAGAGGGAGACCAAAGAAAAGATGGATGGATTGTGTGAAGAGTGATATGAAAGAAAAGGAAGTTAGTGATAGTATGACGAGTGACAGGGCAGAATGGAAGAAAAAAACGTGTTGCGCCGACCCCAAATAACACGGGGCAAGGGCAGGAAGATGATGATGACTGTCAAAGGTTTTTAAATGATAACCGGGACCAATGATTAACGTGCTTTCTGAGGCGCGGTTGAGTCTCGGTTTACAGTAGATGGTCACCCATCTATCGGCCGACCTCGGCAAACACTGCCTAATCTTGAGAATCGACCGATGCGGTTGTTGTTACTTAGACAAGAGCTACTTCTAAAAAAGAAAACTACAATAATACACATTTACGTTTTTCACGACAACGACAACGTTTTTTCTTTTCTTTTTATTTAGAAGTATTTGGAACTGAGTGTAATAATCACATACCTCCGTTGAAAAGGGAGGGTCCCCTAATCAGACGGATGTCATGTCATTATGACTGGCCTGTTGGTCTAGTGGTCAGTGGTCCTGACTGCTATGACGAAAGTCGCGAGTTCGATTCCCACCCAGGACAAATGTTTGTGTGATGAGCACTATCGTTTTGTTCTGTGTCTGGGTGTAATTTATCTATAGTATAATTAGCTGACCCAGCGAACTTCGTACCACCTAACAGTCAATGAATGTAGTATATCTTTCGATATAGTCAACCGATGGAGCAGTGGTGGCCGAGCGGTAACGGCCCCGACTTACGAGTTGTAGGTCGCGGGTTCAAACCCAGCCAGGCGCATTACTTTGTGTAATTTATTTCATCACCATTGCTCTCAAAACGGTGAAGGAAAACATCGTGAGGAAACCGGCATGTCCTAGAACCGAAAATTCGAAGACATGTGACATTCACCAATCCGCACTGGGCCCGTGTGGTGGATTACGGCCCATTCCCTCTCCTAGATAGAGGAGGCCTGAGTCCCAGCAGTGGGAATATTAAAAGGCTGATTATGCTATGCTATTATGCTATAGTCAACCGATTGCGATGAAACAAAGCCTAAGTTATATACCCTATATAGCTCTATACCTTTGACAGTTCAGATTAGGTCATAAAATGGATCGCGTTAATAGCTCGTAGTAGCACTGCTAAGCCTCTCAAGACGCAGAGTTTCTCTCACAAGCAAAACAAGTTCTTATAGCTACACTTCTGGGACCCCCAGCGGTGTTAATTTTGAATTCAAATACCTCACCAACCAATACATCATCATTTACGAATTTATAATATCTGACCCCCTGACCCCTCAACTATCACTAGAGTGTTACTTGTCGACCCCTTGTTTCTCTCCATAGATTAGCAAAATATAAAAAAACTAGTATTTTAAAACTAGTTTTTCCTAAATCCTTATTTATTGGTCGTTAAATTGTCGTATATTTTATAACTCTGTAATAAAACTTTAACTGTCATGCATTAATCAAATAGATATTAATGGAGTTTGGCTTTCTGGTGAAGTGGCCAATTATCACCCAACGTGGTCTGCACAGGAATCTGTGTTTTGGAACGAATCTTCTAGACTTCTGAAAGTCAATGTAGTGTTCCACGCGCGCCTCAAGAATATGTCAGCAAAAGCGTAGGGGCCCAGCTGAGTCGAAAGCGAAACCTACTGGAGTCATGGGTTGTGTGAAAGAGAACTCTGGGGTCCCGAAACGAAGGCAAAGAAAAGTGGGTTTTAGTCTGTAAAAGTCTGATACGAAAGATCGGGAGAATGATTGATGATTTCCCACCAAAAAAAAGGCTTTATCTGCGCTTGAAGGTTAACGAGTCTAACACGCCCGCTCGCTCCGTCCTAGAGCGAGAGAAGTAGTTGGATGATTTTCAACATAAAAAAATTAGCATAAATAAAATAACACCTAATTCACTAACAGTTGGAATCTACAGAAAATAAGATATTTATTTATCAGAAACTTAAATCTAATCTTAACGTAATTAAAACTAAATTGCAAAATAAAAATAAAAAAAAGCCTTAAAGTACTAAAAAAGAAATCTAAATTACGGCGTCGAAAAACTTCTCCACATCGCTGTCGACTGGTAATGTACCCAAAAGACTGGCGGCATTGCCACGCTGAATGGCAATGCTTATCTTTTGTCCGAAGTAAAAGCCAGCCCTTGGGTGACGCGAAGTGTCAACAAGGCGTTTTGAAAGTTCTTTTAATAATTTGTGAGCACTCGGACCCCACGATCCGAGAGTTTCAACAGTAAGCCAAATGTGTACTTCTGTTTAAATAAAAGGCAGTCTTGACTCACTCACTGATGACTTGTCAATGGCCAGCCCAAATCCTTGGACCTAGAACTCTGAAATTTTGTGCAGAGGTTTCTTTTATGATGTCTAACAAAGAATAAGAAAGAATTTTTCATAATTCAGCCCATAAGGCAATGAAATGGGGATTCAAAGTCTGCATGGAGAAAAGCCTTCTTTCACGCGGGCGATGCCATTGGTAGAAATTAGTATAGTATATAGAAGGAGAATGTAGGTTAGAAACGAAAATAATGTACTTGTGTGTAAAAAAGAAAAGAAACAATAAAGCTACCTGAAAAAAGTGGAGAAAAACACAAAAATATGCAAAGTAACTTCCATATCAGAAGTCGGTGTGTTTTTTCTTTTTTATTACTTAACACTGACTAGATTTTTATAAAAATGGGACGAATTGATGTACTTACATGGGTAATCTCAAAAAATAAAATGACACTGTCAGGCTACGACTGGCCTGTTGGTCTAGTGGTTAGTAGCCCTGACTGCTATGCCGGAGGTAGTGGGTTCGATTCCCACCCAGGACAAATGTTTGTTTGGTGAGCACGATTATTTGTTCTGTGTCTGGGTGTAATTTATCTATATATTATGTAAGTATGTTTATCAGTTGTCTAGTACCCATAACACAAGCTCTGCTTAGCTTGGGACTAGACGGCGTTGTGTGATAGTTGTGGAATACTATTATTATATTATTATTATTAATTATAAAGGCGAAAGTTTGTGACTATGTTTGTTACTTCTTCACGCTCGAACGGCTGAACGAATTCGGATGAAATTTGGCACAAGGGTAGACCATGTCCTGGAATAGCACATAGAATATTTACTTTTTACTTTTAATCTTGGGAGTTCCCTTGAAATATTTTTTTACTTTCACGCGAGCGAAACCATGAACTATAACGGAGTCAGTTCATGAGTTCTTGGGTAACAAATGTCATTATCATCATCATTTCAGCCGAAAGACGTCCACTGCTGGACATAGGCCTCCCCCAAGCGTCTCCACAACGACCGATCCTGCGCGTCTCGCATGCACCGCACTCCCGCGACTCTCACCAGGTCGTCGGTCCACCTTGTGAGAGGCCTTCCAACGCTGCGCCTTCCGGTGCGCGGTCGCCACTCTAGAACCTTTTGGCCCCATCGACCATCCGTTCTACGAGCAATGTGCCCTGTCCACTGCCACTTTAGTTTGGCGATTCTTCGGGCTATGTCGGCGACCTTGGTTCTCCTGCGGATATCTTCATTCTTTATGCGATGTAGGTAACAAATGTAGGTAAAGAATAATGAAAACCGTCTTTTTTTCTAAGTCGGTTAAAAACAACGCCAGTCACCAACTGTCACTTTTACCTTATTCCATTAATTATGTAGATGAGTTTAATATTAGCGTAGGAGTCTATAAAAGGTATACACCATAGATATAAGATTATATTTCTATGGTATACACAGAGTCAATGGATCCATGCTTAAACAGGATGCGTTAGAAAGAGACCATTTCGTTTTGTATACCTACTTATCATTTCAGCGGATGCGCTGCGAGAGCAATGATCTTTTTATAGATCTATAATCTAGATCAAACTCGATTTATTGTTATTTCATTCTGAACGTGACTTCATGCTGTAATTGTCAAAATATCGGAGCGCTTACCACATCTAGGTACCGGTGTTTTATTTCACATCATCAGGGGCCCAAGTTTGCTATTTTTATAAATTCGTCATTCCAACACGATCCCTGGTCATTTTGCAAAAATTTCGTAATCTGCTAATTCATAATGATCGATCATTGATCGGTCAATGGTCTCGAAATAGAGTTGTGGTAGAATGACAATATCGAGTTTATTAAAAGCAATGACTGCACAATGAAGTTCTAATGGTAGGTCACTGATCAAAGGAACTGTCAAAATTTTAGCAGATTATCGCATACGTCAGACAATCATTTGTCAATATGTACGAGATTACAATTCTATGCCACTTCTTTCAATGGAGTGTCAATGGTTGACCATTGGAAAGTCATAATGACGCCATTATATTATTAGATTACCAAACTTGTCAAAATCAACAATTATGAAATCAATGATGATGATGAGACTTGAGGCCCTTTTTGTCTCTCTAGGAGTATGTCGGCCTTTGTCGTGAATAGGAACACATTAGGCTTTAAAAAAAATTAGAAGAAGGTGGTGTTGGTATCAACATGATTCCTGGAGACTAATTCACAATCTGCAGGTGAGTGTGTGTGAGGTTACATGTTTGTAAACGCACCCATGTTACAGGAGTAAGTCCTTAAGTGGGGCAAAGTTTAAAAAAAAACCGGACAATTACGAGTCTGACTCGCACGCACACGAAGGCTTCCGTACCACATACATGTAATAAATCAAGAAAAAGTGTTTTAGTTCTGCGTGCATCACGTAAAATGTACGAAATCGATGTAGATAACTTTTATACTACTTTTTTAATCAGTTGACTATATCGAAAGATATACTCCTTTCATTGACTGTTAGGCGGTACGAAGTTCGCCGGGTCAGCTTGTTATCTATAAAAATGGCAAAAAAATCATGTCTGGCATGTATGGCAGCCCCCTTAAATATTTATTTTATTCTTTTCTTTCGGTCCATGAGGTGCAGCTTGGTGACAGATGGACGGACAGCGGAGTCTTAGTAATAGGGTCCCGTCTTACCCTTTGGGTACGAAACCCTAAAAAGCCTACAACTAGATAGTACTAACCTCAACTATAATATAACCATCATCTCCCTAGCCTTTTACCAAATACCTTGGGATCGGCTTCCAGTTGTTCCAGTTATTGTATACAATACCTAGGCAAAGTATAAAATAAATAACATTTCTTTCATTACCTACACGTTTAAGGTATTCTATACCCCTAGGTATTGTATAGAATACCGCATAATACAGATTGCCGTTAACATATACATGCTTTGATTGTTTTTAGACGCTTGGTAAAAGGTCTACTTTTTGCGGTACTATGCCGTTTATTATTCGTTTTTATATTAGAATGCAGAGGAAGCTGCCGTCAATTATTTTGCAACTTAACGACCCGTGGGCGTTGACAAGTGGGCTGCTAATAATTGACTATCAAGATTGTTAATTGGCAGTGTATCGCATCACAGTTAATGATGAGGATGGACTTTTTTTATACATCGTGATTAGATGCGTATATGTTTTTGCACACAAAAGCCGACCCATCAATCAGTAGTAGCTTAATACTGTTTTTTATAACCCAACTAGCTGACCCGGCAAACATCGTACCGCCTAATAGTAAGGATAACGCCATCTACTGGCATTACCAGATCAGCATAATTCATTTTATAATGACCTTTTAATTAGAGATGGCGTTGTATTCGGATATTTTTTTTTCGTGATTTTTTCAATTTTTTTCTCACCTTTTAAACTTTCCGTGGACTGTCTCGAATATTTCAAGACCAAAATTAGCCAATTCGGTCCAGCCGTTCTTTAGTTTTAGCGACACTAACGAACATAGATGATTCCCGTGGAAGGTTTCCAAAAGGACACTATTGATAGTCACTGCGTGTTACTATTTTGGTACCCGCTTAGATGATAGATGAAATGAATAGCTGATGAGCTTTAAGAGTACCCGAAATGGTCAATTGCGATTGACAATATTCACGTGAATGAGATTAAAGTATAATATTATGTTGTAGCCAGATCTTAGAACTGATCACCTAATAGTATGACCAACTAAAACTGGCCTGATCGTTTATAAGTTAACGTTTGATGATATGTCAATCCACGTTTAGCCATATCATACTATTACTGAACATGGTCCGTTCGGGAGGTTCCTGCACCGGATTCGTGCGGAAGAAACGCCCGGGTGTCACCACTGTGTGGGCCACCCGGACGACATGGTGGAGCATACGATAAAGGGGTGCCCCGCTTGGGCAGAGCATCGCCGTGTCCTCGTGGGGGCAATCGGCGGCAACGATCTCTCGCGCCGGGCCTTGGTACAGGCCATGGTCCGAAGCGAGGAGGAGTGGCAGGCGGTCGCCTCCTGCGAAGCAGTAATGCCAGCAAAGGAGGCGGCCGCCCGCGCGAGGCATAGGCCCTCACGCCCCAGCCATTGGATTCCGATCCCGATTTCCGGCCACCGTAGGTGCGAGCCGTAGGGGCCCAGCAGGGCCAAAGCCTACTAGGGCCATGAGTTCGCTTCTGAAAGGAAAACCCGGCCCTGGAATGAAAAGCAACGAAGAGTCTGACACTCCCTCTCACTCTGCCCAAGGGCGGGATATGTTATTAGATGATTTCTCACCTAAAAAAAAATCCCCCCTTTAGAAATAGTCCCAAATGTTTATAGTATCCATCTCGTCTACTTATCCAGGAAGTACTATGCTGATAATTTTACTCCTATCTATAATGATTTTTTATTTTGTAAATAGGTGTAAAAAAACACATACCTATACACGTTAATTTTTTCGTAAAAAAGACAGTATGAAGAAGTTAACTTTTTCGAAGTTTATATTTTTGATTGTTTTGTTAGGATCAATAATAAAAATAAACTTAATTACAGTAATTAAAAAAAACTAAGTATCTCTAGTTACTTTTTTATTTTTTTTAAATTTGGGCATTCTCAGGGAAGAAAAATGTGACAAGATGGGAAGAAAATGGGTAAAGTAAAAATAGATAGTAGTAGTAGATATGCATTATTGATATAATAATATGATAGTATAAGAAAAAAAATATTTCGAAAATTATTTCACGATTTTAATAGATTTTTATTTGTCATGCGTTGGTTTACAAATCTGTTTCACGATAACATTAAAATAATGTCATTATTTTTTCCATCTTTTGTGGTTGAAATTAGTTAATTATTTATGCGGATTTATGTTTTATTTTGATCATAAATTCTGCCTTATAAGCACGATGAGATTTAAAAGCGTTTTCTTTAAAAAATATTGTTTTTATTTATGGAGACTGTTGTTCTTTCTGGCGATGTCTCAGATTTATATTTCTTTATGAAAAGTTAAATTCAGGCAGTGATCAAGAATATGTCACGCTTATTACTTGACACACCTGAAGTTTTTACTAAACCAACAAAATAGCCAAGATTTTGTTTTAACACACATTGTGCAAATAGTTAAAAAAATTGTGTAATTAAAACAAAGAAGTGCCTTTCAATGATCTACAAAAAGCAAATTACACTTACCTAAAAGCTTATACAGCTGTTGAGTCATAAATCACACATACATCGACATTATTATTGAGACTGCCAGGATATAGAAACAAAAAACGCAAAAGGATTTTATCGATTTATTCCAAATGCATTACCAAATGTTAAAATAGGGGTTGAAATTCGGGTAGTACCATGTAGGACTCATCATCATATCATGTTGGTGTAGGCTGTGCTTAAACATGTCTTTCCAGGGATCTGGCATCCTCGGTGTAAACGAAGGCTGCTGTATCCTCGAATATGATGGCTGAGATATCCTCTGGAATGATGGCTGCGATATCCTGGGGAACGACGGCTCCGGTATCCTATGGAATGTAGGTTCTGACATCCTTGTATGATACGCAGAGTTCGAGATACTAGGAAACGCTGGGAACGGATCAGGGAAGAATAAATCGTTCATCATCGGCTTCATAAATGGATTTGACCAACGATTTAAATCTGAGATCTTTGGCCCTGCAGACGCCGAAGCTGATCCCGAATTTGATGAAGACGACACTGATACTGAGCCCGGCATGATCTTAATGGTTCCTGAGACACCATCGCCTTGTTTTGTGATCGTGATAGGCATTGGCATTTTGCCGTCAGTAGATTTGAAGATAAAATTTCCTTTGCTATCCGTCTTGATCATGGAGGAGTCTAGCGGTGGGTAGAACTTTACGCCGGTCACGGAGGACGTTCTCCCGTACCTGGAGTCTACGCCAGCGATGCTAGCGACTCCCATCCCGTTGTTGAAAGACGCGTGTGCAGAAACATGGTGCGGAGCAGCCGCCTTACTAGCTGTGCTAGATCCCGTTGTCTTACTTCCCTGGTCTACTTTACTACTGGATTGACTCTTCGATTTAAGATCTGCTAGAAACAGAAACAAAAATGTTAACAAAGTATAATATTAGAATATACATTTTAATAAATGACAAAATAGACCGAAAATTATTCAAATCTGATTTCCGTTCAGAAATTAATTATGTCTAAAAACTTGCCAATAAAGTTATCTATATCTAAATTATTCGATGTTTTATTAATTTCTAGAAATAAAAGGATAGATCTACAGTTACCTGCTCCCGTTGCTGCCACTATTAATATATATATAACGAACACACTTCCTATCTTGTTCATGTTGCAGACTAAACAGAAATGCATGACAAACATCGATCTCTCACTTTATATCCTCATCGTAAAATTACAAGTTTTCGGCTTTATAGCATAAGAAACGGTTCTTAATATGAACGCTACGACAGATCTGTTTTTAGAGATAATTTCTCTACTATTATTTTACAAACACCGTGTTGATTATCCATTTATATTTCTTGAATGTAGTAATCATACGTTGAAGGTATTGGAGCTGAGCAATTGTGTTAAGCAATTATTTTACTTTTTCGTCTTCTTTGCCGCCATGGTTTGAGCTAACAGTACTATGATTGTTCGTTTGAGGACGACAAAAAATGTAGTGGCTTTTGAAAACAGTTTTAATATGGTCATTAGAATGTTTTTGTATATTTGAAGATAGTCTGCCGCAATATTGTTTATAACACTATTGTTGCATTATGTATATATTCAATTTACATTGCTAATCACGTCTGACAGGTTCATAAATCAAAATGTGAGTACCGTAAAAAACGAATATGGAAAAGCTCTTAAATATAACGGACTCTTTGACGGATTGATCAATAGATCGTTTTGCACACTCGTTTAATTATAATTGCCTATTAACAATAAAGTACCCTATATGGTTTCCCATGGGTGGTACGAAAAAAAAAATTCTTAAGGCAAATTGGGATTTGCTTTAGGAATTTATTTTCTATTTATGTTTTCCGTGACTATTCCTATACGATGACATTGTTTTAAGTCCTTCCTTTTGAGTGTTATCTCTTTAACATATATAGCCATATACAATAGCTTGGTTTCAATATTTAAATTAACAGTATCAAGGTTGCTTTCTATTGTCATCATTGTTACTTTTGGCTTAGTGTGATTCAGAACAGTTTTGTTTAAATAAAATAAAGTAGATAATATAGAAAGCCATATACAATAGATATAGTAATAATTCGGAGACACATCTGAGCGTCCTGTCTTAGTGAAAGCTTTTGGATGCGTGTTGTAGTCATCGTTGAATATATACCTCGTTTAGCCTTAAATATAAGAGTATGACTCACCGTAGATGTGTCTTTTATCTGTCATAGTAAATAATTAATTAGCTAGCGCCAACTAGTTTTTTGTCACTGTTGCTACTGTAACTTAACTTTGGAATATTTCTATAAGGTAATTAATTTTTTCAAGGGAACCTTCTGGTCTTGTTTTAGCATGCTCAAATTTTTCTTCAATAATTCCGCCGCTGTCGATCTTTTGATTTATGTGGTTCGTTTCTATGTCTCTTCCTTAATAAATTGCTGTGGAATTATAACCAGCAATTATAGCACTACTACTATTACGATCAGTCTGTAGTTCCTCCATTAATAACTTATAAACGGTGTCCTAGTCAAAAAGGAAGTCATACTGATTTATTAAAATTGCCTTTAAAACACTACGTAGTTTGACACAAAATAATAGTTTTACCGAATAATTTGTTATCGAATAAATCTAAATTTACACCGTTTTAGAGATATAATCTGTAGATTTTTTTATGATTTTTTATATTGTACGGTTAACGGTTAATTTGTATGCTGTTGAGCACATTTGTCTACTTATTAATCCATTAAGAATGTGGCAGACTCATTTATTAGTATCATCGCTATGTATGAGGTGGGCGGTACAGTTATCAACTCACTTTAAATGAGCATATTTCTTGGCCAAATAATCGACTTGTTATTTATGGGTCCAACAGCCTACTGGATTGGGCACGCCATAATTATGGCGATAAGTCCCCTCTTTGAGGAGTGGCTGGAAAGACCTCACGGCGTCCTTACCTACCGCATTACGCAGGTCCTCACCGGACATGATAAGTTCGGGAGGTTCCTGCATCGGATTCGTGCAGAAGAGACGCCCGGGTATCGCCATTGTGTGGACCGCCCGGAGGACACGGTGGAGCATACGGTAGAGGTGTGCCCCGCTTGGGCAGAGCACCGCCGTGTCCTCGTGGGGGCGATCGGCGGCAGCGATCTCTCGCGCCGGGCCTTGGTACAGGCCATGGTCCAGAGCGAGGAGGAGTGGCAGGCGGTCGCCTCCTTCTGCGAAGCAATAATGCTAGCAAAGGAGGCGGCCGATCGCGTGAGGCAACGATCCTCACGCCCCAACCGCCGCGCGCCGCCGGGATTCCGATCCCGATTTCCGGTCACCGTAGGCGCGGGCTTGCGGACGGCGAGCTATGGGTGGCTCGCCGTCCGATCGTCCGGTAACCGTCCAGACCGAGCCCAAGTCATCGACGGCGCGTAATGTTCCACGCGCGCCTCAAGGAGATGTCAGCAACCGTAGGGGCCCAGCAGGGTCGAAGCCTACTGGGGCCATGGGTGATGCGAAAGAGATCCCCGGGGCCCTGGAAAAATGGCAAAGAAGGAACAGGAGTGGGTTTTTAGTCAGTAAAAGTCTGACACTATTTCCCGCTCCGCCCAAGGGCGATGATTTTCCCACCCGAAAAAAAAAAGAAAAAAAAAACAGCCTACTGGATCTGTAACGATACCTACTTACTACTCACTTACATTTCATTTGAAAAGGAATTCTAAAATAACTGCTGCTATAGAGTTTACCTAGGTAATGTATATGTCACCGGAAATTGCAAACGCCGTAAGATTGTAAATATATCGCGAGAAATTATTAGATATTTTTTCTAAATAAGACACGGTTACATTGGAAACTAATGAATTTGGATGTGATTTATCGTATACAAAACGATTTTTCTATAATATATCGAAAAATTAAAATGTAATAAAGATTTACTACAATCATACGGAGTCTGCAATTTTCCGGCAACATAATATATGTATATGCTAACTATTGATTACTGGTAACGTCAGTTATATGTTTATAAAAATAATCTTAAAACAATATTATACAATAGTCAATCAACCCCAAAATATTAATACCCCAAATATTTTGGGGTTGATTTTGCAGCCTAACTAGTCCAAGAACAGTCATTTTTAACCGACTTCATAAAGAAGGAGGCTCAATGTTCGGCTGAATGTATTTTTTTTTATTTATATTCACCGATTTCTCGCCTGGTTATGCTTCTGAGTTGGTCCCATAGATATATTGTTATGATTTGATCATTAACTTCGAAGATATCGAACAGAACTCCTCATAGGATCACAGCAGAACCGTTGTAACAAGTAAAATTGCTTTGTTTATTCGTGCAGTCGATGACTGACTGAAAGAAGAGGGGAATATATCGAACTGATCTGATGATGAAGCCTGAAGTTAGGCACCGGAACTCTGTAATAAAATAATGTAATCTAAACGTGTTTGGGATTATTACAATTGTCATGAGATGCACTCTGACTATAAGGTACTTAAGTTTGGCTGAGGGATACTTTTTAGTGGTGGTACCATAACTGAAAAGTGTAAAATAAAAAACATTTTACAAAATAAATACAACCGACTTCAATGTAAAAAAAAAAACACTGAAAAGTGCAAAATAATTTTAATTTATAATATAATGAAAATATTTTTATTTAATTAATTAATTGAATCAAGCTGAACACAAACGTTAACCAGCGAATTACGTAGAGCGACAAATTTTTCATTTTCCACAAACCATTTACCCACTGAGTTACACGATAAGAGACAACATGATAACTAAACTAATAATAAATAAATTCATTTATTTCAGGCTTGGAGTACCCATAATAAAATATCTCATAAATTGCATTCCATGTCGTTTACAATTTGAAGACTTAAAAAGAAAACAAAGTAAAAATGAAAGAATCAATTTAATAAAAATAAAATAAAAATGACAAATGATAATGAATAACATAGTATAGCTACTATGATGTCTGTTCATAATCATTTGTAGGTAGGAGGTTCCCTATCTATCCTATATGACGTTAGACAAGCATAATCTACCGGCCCTTGTCCCATATTATCTACTTGGGGTCGGTGCAACACATTTTATCTTCCATTCTGTTCTGCGAACCATCACGCTATCACTGACTCCCTTTTCTTTCATATCAACTCCTCACACAATTCATTCAGTTTTTATTTTGTCTCTCTCCGCTTCTTCACCCTTCCACATGTATAAACATCTCTCATCTCTATTAATAACATGCGTTATATCCCTCCTTTTCACATGATCGTACCAAGACAAACCCTTGCCTTTGAGCTTTTCAATAACTTTCAAACTTTATCTACCTATTATAATCATTTCTCACTTTATTCATATTCGTCATTTTACTCATCTATCACAACACATCACAAGTGATCTTTTTTATTTATCCATTTAATCAAACAAAACAGCAACACAAAGTTTTAATTTGAAATGAAGTAACAAGCATAAATTTACATAATATTATATCATTAGTGTTTTAGATATTTATAACTAAATAAAATAATCAAATATTCATCATACCTACCAGCCGTATAAGTAGGTATGGGCAAAAATTAAAATATAAGTAATATCAATGTTTTATAAAAATAAAAACAGAAAGAATGATAATCAAATAACTTAATTTAGATCCAGATGGTCAAGAGACTTTAAATCATTTAAGATATTGTAAGCGAATTCACTAAAATTTTCCTTTGATATGTTTTTTTTTTCATTTAAATACAAGCTCACGACATCTATTGTATTATGCGTGAACTACGTAGGAAGTATGTAACATACATTGTCATCTGCGAGCAAGCTTTTAACTTTCCCTCGATCTACGAGTAGTTCCATGAATTTCCGCTACGATATAAACAGTGATCTCTCTGCCACGCTTGTTCACGGCGCGGCGTCAACATTATGCAGATCGCTCGCAGGTCATGGTGGAGCATAATATGTTGGAAGTCGGCCCCGATCGGGTGGAACACCACTGTGTCCTCGTGGAGGCAACTTCTCGCGAGATGACATCCTTACGGTTGGTATACCGCCACCGCAGGAGGCACTCCAGGCATTGCCGTCGGGAGTCGCAGGGCGATTCTCGGACACCCCATAGACGCGAGATTGCGTCGATTGACCAAGCCCAAGTCGATGGCGTGTTGTGTACGTGTTCCACGAATGCCTCAAATAGATGTCAGCATATCCGAAGGGGCCCGGTAGAGCAGGGCTGCAGGACGCCATTTTGATGCTTTCACATCTCAAAAAATAAATTAAAAGATATTATGACTAGATACGAGAGGAGATCATTTATAATAGAATAGAATAGAACAGAATAGAATAGAATAGAATAGAATAGAATAGAATAGAATAGAATAGAATAGAATAGAATAGAATAGAATAGAATAGAATAGAATAGAATAGAATAGAATAGAATAGAATAGAATAGAATAGAATAGAATAGAATAGAATAGAATAGAATAGAATAGAATAGAATAGAATAGAATAGAATAGAATAGAATAGAATAGAATAGAATAGAATAGAATAGAATAGAATAGAATAGAATAGAATAGAATAGAATAGAATAGAATAGAATAGAATAGAATAGAATAGAAACAGCTAACAGCGATTACTATTAGCGATAATATTTTTTTTTACAATTTGACATTCATATTTTTTTTATTTTACAATTTGAATTTATTAATTTTTTAAATTCATATTTGACATAAATATTTTTCTACACTTTATTTTATATGTTTTCGTTTATAATTGTGAATAATAAAAGTTATTTTGACGTATGTCTGACAATTTCAGTATTTCTGCGGCCTACCCAAATGTACTTTCCTTGGTATTGTTCTTCAAATCGTTGAGCTCCTTAGTAGTCCTAAGTTGAGCTATACGAATACATTAGTTAATATTCGTATAGTTCAACTTAGGAGCTTGCACTGACTCGACAGGACCACTAAAATCTGTGTAGTTATTTCCTCAAAAGACCATCTCAGATACTAATCTGCATGGTTCTCATATGATTTGACCATTACATGTTTGCTGTATGGACTTTAAAAGAGACTGTCCCCTGAGTTTAAAAGTGTTATTGAAAAACCTATTGCAAAATAAATATCATTTACCATTTAAAGTAGACATGCCACACCGACGGGCATAGGGAAGATGATAAACATAAAAATGATAAAAAAAGTAAAAACATGTTATTTGTATTATATAACCGAAATTATGCAAGGTGTAAGAATACCTATTGAAATAATGCTATCATAAGCATGATTGCCATAAAACGAACTAGACAGCTTGACGCCGAATTAAGAGCGGCCAACCCGAGGTACATTTTCATACAACCGCTCTTACTTACGTGATTGTGATGTTATTACACATCTTTCTCCAGATATTTTAGATAGGTACACAGATATCTTGTGGATATTATCTAGGCTTCTATAGAAATCTAAATATAAATTTGTGTAAAACTAATCCAGTAAAGACCTCTGAAAATCTGCTATTTTATGTGAACTTTGGCCCTCTATAATGTACTCATATATTAATAGTACATTATGATATAAGTGTGTAATGTTAGTGATTACCGTCGAGGTGGTATTTAGACCCGAGCCGTGGCGAGGGTCTTAAGAGAGCCAAGAACGGTAATCATTAATCACTCACGTGTGTCATACGACGTTTTTCAATGCACTTGTGAAGAAAACAACATTAAAACTAGTAAAATTTTCTGTGACATGGCGGTAAAAATCTGTTTTTAGAAGCGCACGCATCATTTTTTTTATTTACTCCTAGAGGAAGTATTTTGATCATACGGCCTAGTCTTACGTTTATGTTTTCTTGTGTGAAAAGTTTGATGTAACATTTTTTAATTATTTCGTAGTATTTAATTTAATTTAATTAATACAGCCACTGAACTTCACTGGAATAAAAAAAACACGCCAAAAACCGCGCGCATCTTAAAATAGCGGTCATAGACCACAAAAAAAAAACAAATTTTATTGGGATGTACGATTTATTTACTAAATGTTTTTTTATTATATAAATCGTTTATACAAGTTAAATTTGTCCATTTTAACTTGTAAATTAGATGCAATAAGTAAGTAAGACACTAATTTATATATTATTGAACGCAATAACATGATGGGAATTTTATTCGAATTCAAAATTTGTTTTGCGAACAAAGAGGTTGAACAAAAAGGTTTTAACTACATTATAGCACTAGTTCTTAATTCTTTATTGTACACAAAAACATAATATAATATATTGACATACAAACAGTTCATGTACAAAGGCGAGCTTAACTCAGCAATGAGTTTTCTCCCAGCAAACCTTTGAATTGTAGAGAGAGAACATATTCGAGGGTAGGATCCAGTGCACAATATAAACTTATATACTAAGTCTAATATATAATTAAGTATATTATACATAAGTCCAATATATAATCATATTATACATACTAATACATACTATATATACCAATATTATGTCAATAATGAAAGGAAGTGCTCTTTAAGTTTCCTTTTGAAGACATCTAGAGAAGGGCTATCGCGAAGAGAGTGTGGCAGAGAGTTCCAGAGACGTACTGCAGTAACAGAAAAGGAGCCATCATAGCGGCTAGAAGTATGACGTGGAGTACGAAGGAGAAGAGAAGAGGTGGTGCGACAGAGTTTACCCCTAGGGACGAGGTACTCAAAGCGTTCACGAAGGTATTGAGGAGCATTAGGATTGTGAAGGATTGTATAGAGAAGAGATAGAATATGTATATCTCGTCGACGCCGAATTGGCAGCCACCTTAATCTGGTCCGGAACTCCGACACGTGGTCGTATTTGCGGAGGCCAAAAATAAAGCGGATGCACAAATTCTGCAGTCGTTCAAGTTTGTTTAGCAGTACCTCCGTAGCATCTAGAAAACAGACATCCGCATAGTCTATGAGCGGTAGAAGAAGAGATTGTGCAAGATTAACCTTAGTGTGAAATGGTAGGAATTTTTGGAGACGTTTAAGAGACTGAAAAGAGTAAAAGACCCTCCTACTGACATCAGCAACATGAACCTCCCAGGAAAGGTTAGTGTCCATATGCACGCCAAGGTTTTTAGCGCTTTTAGAGTACAGTATGGGCACAGAATCATACACCACAGGCGGGAGCGACTGGTGATCTAATAAGTTGAGGATGTATCTGCCACCAACAATGAGCGCTTGGGATTTAGTTGGGTTTAGTAAAAGTCCAAAAGATTTAGCCCACTGGTGAATATTTTCAAGATCATTGTTGATGGCAGCCACGGTTTCAGTGATCTCGTCTACTTTACAATGAAGATATAACTGCAAGTCGTCTGCATAGAGATGATAATTCGAAGTTAGGACCTTAGTGAGAGCATTTATAAAAATCGAGAAGAGAAGAGGAGAGAGGACGCCACCCTGAGGAACACCCGCAGCCAACTCACACCATTCAGAGGAATCCTCATCGGATCGAACAGACTGCGAGCGACCCCGAAGATAAGATTTGAACCACTCAATTACTGGTGCTGAGACATTAAGAGAGGAAAGGATTCCTAAGAGGATGTCAAAGTCAACTGAGTTAAAAGCACTGCTGAAGTCCAGTAAGACCAATACTGTTAAGCATTTATTATCCATGGCCAGTCTTATGTCATCAGTTATTTTGACAAGAGTTGTCACAGTGCTATGACCAGGTCTGAAACCAGATTGGTAAGGACTCAGCAGGCTGTTAGAGGACAGATAATAAGATAGTTGCTTCTGAACAACACTCTCGAGGACTTTGGAGAGGATAGGGAGGATGGATATTGGACGGAACTGGGAAGGTGAAGAGGGGTTTGATACTTTGGGAAGCGGTATGACGTGGGCCTTCTTCCAAGCAGAAGGAAATGAGTTACTGAAGAGGGAAAAATTTATTATATGAGTTACGACAGGAACTATTTCACTCAAAATAGGTAAGAGCATTTGGAGTTGAAGGCCATCGTTATCTATTTTGACGTATTTATTTAGTTGAGATTCGAAATTATGACAATTTTTCTCAAAACCTGTTAGGGGTTTTAAAAAAAAAAACACGTACGTATAACCTGGAATAAGTTTTGTGAATTATTCGAGTAAATCATTGAATTACCGAATGCCAACAGAGTTTTCAGGCATTTTTTCGCGTTGCCTCTTCATCAAACATCGCATTGGATTGCGTTAGATGAAGCAACAAGCTTTTAAATCATGCTTGACGATGACGACAGGCGAGTGGGGAAGGGCGCTCTTAATAGCAAATATCAACCAGTAACGGTAAAAGGCAGCGAAAATAAGACCGTTGAGTGAATTTGTTTAATTATTTTAATATATTTTTTGTCATAGTACGTAATACTTTCATAGCGTAATCTTATGCAAGTTATTTTATTGTTATTTGGGCTGGATGCAGCGTTACACTTCATTAATCACAGAAAAAGCAGAATCAGTCTTATAAGGTTCCTATTGTTGGGATTTAGGCCTCCTTTCTAAGACAGGAAATGGGTCGAAATCCATCACGCGGGCCCGATGCTGATTGGTGTATAATTCAACATTAATGGCATACTATTGATGAAAATGAATAGAGAAAGTAGATTCGGTACAGTTTTGATAGATCAGGGACAAAGAAAAACAAATCTATTACCGTACAAAATACTCGTACCTTTCAGACCAACTCATCTTAGACTGACGACCTATTTCATAAAAAACTTATTACAAAAAAAAATAACCAACTTCAATGCAAAAAAAAACACAAAAAAGTTCAAAATAACTTTACTTTTAGAAGCCGGTGTTTCTAATAGTTTTGTCGCTTCGTTTTTTAACTACACCTAAAAAGTACCCCTCAGTCAAACTTAAATAGTTTGCAAGTTCTATAGTAAGGTACCTATAGAATTTAATCAATAAAACATCGCACGAAAATTCTAATAAGCCAAACCCAAGCCTACCTTCTGGCTTCATCATCAGATCAGTCCGATATATCCCCCCCTCTTCTCTCAGTTAGTCATCGACTACATGTATATACAAAGTAATTTTACTTGTTACGACAGCTCTGCTGTTTTCCTATGAAGATTTTCTATATCTTCGAAGTTCATCATCAGATCATAACAATATTTTTATGGGACCAATTTGGAAGCATAACCTTTCAATCAAAAAAATAATTTTCAAAATTGGTCCACAATTGACAGAGAAATCTGTGAAAATACATTTAAAAAAAACATTCAGCCGAACATAGAACCTCCTTCTTTTTCGAAGTCGGTTAAAAATTGCGCCTGAATATAACTAACGCAGGATGGGTCGTGTTCTCATATCGCACGATTTTGTAAAAAATTAAAAAATACTTGAGCTTTTAATAGACTAATTTATGAGTATTTGAATCTTTTTTCCATTAGTCTAAAAGCCTGACAGTCCCATTCCAGTTTACCAACAATTTGGTTCTAGATGCTAAATAAATTTAAAATAAGTCTATATGTGAATCTATATATCGTAAAGGTGCAGCTGCTTAGAGCACTGGCTCCCAGATAGAGAAGGCCTGAATCTCAGCAATGGGAACTTAATGTAATTTATTATACGGTAGTGTAAGGTCTATGGAGCGTAAGCTACGTGGCGGGCACGATAATTTAATACCGATAACAAAGAAACCATATTCATTTTAATAACAAACCAGGATTAAAAATTAATGAAGCAACAACTTAATCCTTTAATAAACCAAACCACAGTATATAATTAATGAACACAGAAATGCATCGGTCGTTAGTTCGACCGACGAAACCCGCCTTGCAACTAATAGCATTGAACTTGTATCGCCATTTGCTATATCTACATTGTCTATATTCAAGCGTGATTTAAGACCAGCTGAAGATATTAATCTCCAAACATTTCTAAATCTCGTTTGAGACAGTAAGATGGGTCGTTCACCTTACAATGGATGTAATAAACCATTGGTTCGACCCATAGCATCCTATATAAACCGTTCATTGTGATCTCCGCACTTATTCCTTTATAGATTCTTACTTATGAGTACGTAGTTGTATTGAAAGGACATTCATTATGTTTGTTTTAAAGGCTTTAATGTCGGTTTTTGCTGTAAATTCAATGGTGGATGCTGTTCCTGTTGTGTTTAAAGGTGAGTCTTTATTGTAAGATTTCTGTGTATTTTTATTTTATTGAGAAAATTAATTATTGTCTGTGATGTAGTTTAGTTCGTGCTATTTGACTCTCTGATCCATAATATTCTTACATGATTCTAGATATGTAAATAATGTAAAAATATGGACGTAAAATTTATTAAATTTAATCTTTGTTGCTAATATTAATATGAGTTACATTTCATTAACAAATTATCATTAATCTACAAATAAATAAGAATCCAAACCGGTGTTCTATGAAAAACATTATTTATTTTTTATGCTGATGGGAGTATTTCGATGTATCTAAAGTATGTATATCAATAGAACAATATTATTTTACCTGTTAGTTAATAAATTATTGGAATTGTTTCAGAATCGACACCGAATGGTGAAGCCATAGTAGCGATATCATCTTCCGACCCAAATGTAGAGAAATATTTTGCTCAACAATTTGCTACAAGATCTGGGTTCACACAACTGAATGATGAAGAACCACTTCGGCCATTCAACAACTTACCACAACGACCCGAAGGTGCTGTACACTCAAGTTACAGTATTGCAGTGCCTGGTAAAGCTATATCAGGATCAGGAAGAAGCTTTGCGTCAGCATCTACTGGACCATTCCTACCAATCTTTTCATACCCTATCGGTCCAGAGGGCTTCGGCTTCAATGACTTTGGTCTCAAAGACTGGGTCCGAAATTTGGAGAGCTTTTATAACCCTAACTTCCCCGGCAACAGCCAAGTAAATAGTGCAACAGCAGTTAGTGATAATGGTCATGTCTATGGAAGTGTTAACGGGGTTTCTTTTGACAACAGGGCAAAAAGCTCTGATAATTTTGATAATAATGCCAAAAAAGCTGAAAACTTTGGGAGTAGTGACAAAACTATTCCATTCGATAAAAAGCCCAAGACCATTGCAACATTTGATGATAAAAAAGAATATAGAAAGTATTAGATAATAGTGAAGTTATGTGCAGGTATAAAACGTAATTCTTGAAATTATATTTGACGATGGATTTAATAAATAGATTAAGGATATTTTAAAACAATAAACACGATTTAAAATCAAGTTTTTTATTGATTTTTTCACATAATAAATAATTAAAAGATTCTAAAAGACATTGAGACAAGTTTGATTGTCGTCTCAACATCTTTTTATATCCTAACAAACACTTCAGTAGTATCCGGTATTGATGGCGTGTGAGTGGGCGGCTTGGAGACCAGGAACGTTGATGCTGGTGGCAGCGCTTTCTTGGACTCCGGCGCCACGATGCTGGGCTGCATGAGCGTTGCTGGCTCCGTATCCAATGTTATGAGCAGAAGACACGGCTGAACCGTACCCACCGAGACCTGAGGTCTGGGCAGAAGATGCAGAGGATCCATAGCCGGAGTTGCGAGCAGAGGATAGTGCTGATCCATAACCAGTGTTAGCCGAGGAAAGAGCAGATCCGTATCCGTTCTGAGCTGCCGACACAGCGCTGTTAAAGCGGGCAGCGCCGCCACTTTGAGCGGAAGAGACAGCGGATCCGAAGTTGTTGTTACCCAGGGACTGAGCAGAAGATACGGCATTGCCGTAGCCGCCGAAGTTTTGAGCAGAAGCGACGGCGGACTCGTAGGATGGACGAGGAGCAGCTGGGTAGTGGTAGTATTGTACTGGGTGGCTGTTACTGTTAGCGATTCCTACCCCACGAGCGTAAGAACCACCGTTACCCGCACTACCGTAGCCCACTGCTTCGCCTTCGCCGGACTGGAAGGACGCGCCAATGCCGGAGGAGTGCGAGATACCCCCAATGTTACTGCTAAAGCCACTACCAAATCCGTATGAGAAATTAGGAGAGCGGCCGACCCTCATGATCACAGCGGGGAGTTCTGAAAAGTAAAAAATCAATATGAGATCAACATGGTAGTTATAACTACTTATATTATAATACTTTTTTTTATTAATTACAGGTAAAGTGCTATGTTATTTTTATAACTTATTACGATAAGATCGTAATGGGTATGATGAAGGCGAAGTTAATCCTAAAACATTGAGACATATCCATGAGCTAGAGAATATTTTGAACCTAATGCACATTTCAGGAAAAATGTAGCTGAAATTTCAGGTTGACATTGAAATTATCAGTCATGCAAATTAACAAGCACTTACCGCTGTACCAGACGGGCACTGCATTGCAAACAGCAAGCACGGTAGCAAGAACGATGATTTTGGCGGCCATTTTTGTTTACTCTTTGAAGGATTTCTAGACCTTTCCTCAGGTGGTTGTGGGTGGTTGTGGATGGTTGAGAAACATTACCCTCAGTTTATATACCAGATCCCCCCACTTAAACCTGACTGGGTCACCACTACACCCAAAGCCATTGACACTCATAAACAAAATTTATCTAACAAGTTACGGTAAACATTTTTTGATGGGTACAGGTGATCCGATACCATAAATTGTAAGAGTATCATCTTTAAAATGATAAGACAACTGATTAATTGGCCGTAATAAAATTGAGTCAGTTCATTTAGAAAAACTAAAACAAGGATTCTTAATTAAAATAATTTTCTTATTTGAAGAGGGCGACGTAAAGCATTATATCATTTTTAATTATCTTTTCAATCTTGTGGTCCATAACGTCAGCTCGAAGAACATAAAAGTCACCATTTGTTTTAATTAATGAAGAAATCAACAAGAAATTATTTCTTATGTTAATCAAGTTTTTGTTATTTGATGAAGCCAATTTCGCTAAATGAGACACTTTAGTCGAATATTATTCAATTATTTCACTTAAGGAAGTACTGGTCAGTTATGTGACGATCAATAACGTCTCTGTTACATCCGTTGAGGAACCGGTATGATTGTCTTAAATTGAACCTAGGTACAATACTCAAGATTAGAATAGAATAATATTTTATTGTACACCAAGACAGATTATATATCTAAGGGACATGAGCGGTATTAACGCTGACAGCGATATTTACCAGACAACCTCTGGATAATATTGAAAGATCTTATGAAAAAAGGAAGGCATCCTGCTGTACAACGCTATTAAATGAGTTTGCTCACTACTACATCTTCATCAACATCATTATCATTAAAGCCAAGCAAGCACCGCTTTTCAAGTGGCTTTGTTGTAAACATTGGATTCATATTAATGAATTTATTTTTCCCAAAGATATTTTTTTAGGTGGGAAAATCATCTCGGGTGGAGCGCGAGATAGTGTCAGACTTTTACTGACTAAAAACCCACTCCTGTTCCTTCATTGTCTTCGTCTCAGGGGCCCGGATTTTGTTTTGATATGCAGTGTCACTATATTTTTACTATCCTGAGATGGATTTGTAAATTTTAGATCGGTTTATGAAAAAAAAAAATAAGACAAGTTTAGGTGCATAATTTTTGTTAGTAGCACTTAATTCTATGTATGTATGTACAACTATAGGTGCATTATTTTTGTTAGTAGCACTTAATGCTCTGTTGAACTTGAGCGTTTGTTTTTTTTATAGGAAAAAACTAACATTGTTTGAGTTCAGAATCTATTTTTAAACGTTTTAAATTTTGAGATTAATTAAATCACTTTTTCTAAGATTCTCGGTAAATTTCTGTTGCGCGAGTTATATTGCTGCAACATAATCTCAGTGGCAATGAACTGAATGATGTCCACACAAATCAAATAATTTATAAACTAAATCTTTTTGTGAAATTACCATTATGGGTCATAGACCTTTCAGAATAGGCAAATGATCTAAAATTTATAAAACACAAAAATTCGGAATTTTATAGAGGATGTAAACCATTTATCAACAATAAACCTTTATATCGAGTTAGATCTCATCTTGATTATTGTGTCATCGTCAAAATATTTCGAAAGGATTTTAATCAAAATAAAGAAAAACTTTAGGTACCAAAACATTATTTATTAGATCGAGGAAGACTTCAACATTTTTAGTCACATACGTAATAATAAATATAAGTTATTTCTTGAAATATGTGATATAAAAATGTTGTATTTTATTCACCCAACATAAAATATTTTTATTTTATTCGTACGGATCCCGCAAAATATTTTCGATCTTAATTAGTAACGAAAGCTTATCACAGTTTTTCTATCATTTATAGGAATATAAATCTTCATTAACTTATTAGCATTCACTTAATCAATCCACAATCATTACAAAAAACTATATAAAAACACCAACAACAAAAAAACAAAATCATATCGGTGATTGACATAACACCATTTTTCGTTTTAAAACACTATTACTGCTATCCTTCACCTTTACTATCTATGCAGCTTTGCTCTCAGCAACAGCCGTTGCACTGGCAGCTGACCGACCATAAATTCCATCATCATAGTCTCCTTCACCATCGTGCTCATCTCTAAAGCCAAAGGGGCCTTGGAAACCATATCCGCCATGACTACCACCTGAGTAGTAGTTCCCATTGAACTGGTTGTTGTAGCCTCCAATCCCGTTGCCGAAGCCTGGTCTGTTGTAGTATCCTTGGTTATAGCCATGGTTTGGGTAACCGTGGTTATAACCATGGTTATACCCTTGGTTAGGGTAACCATTATTGTACTGGTAGTTATTGGGGAAATGTCCACTGCCATGACCACCACCGCCCTCATTTGCAGAAGATTGAGATTGGCTGATGGCAATGTTTATTGGCGGTTGGTATCCTGGGTACCCCTGGTAACCCTGGTATCCTTGGTGCCCTTGATAACCTTGATAAAATCCTTGTCCACAAATCCCATATTTTTTACATAATTTCTTCTGATGCAGTGTACGAGGTTCTCTCACTAAGCTGTCTGATTGGACCTTTTCAACATCTGGAAATAGAAAACAATGACATAAGTTATAATGATCAGCAAATGGAAATTCTTTTTTCTCAAGCATAAGTCATGTGAAACTGGCAAGATTTTGGAGAGTTTAACTACGCGATTTCATAAAAGGAGTGGCCAGTTTGCACATCCGATCGATATCAAGTTTTAGAAATTATCCAATTATAAAAGTACAAAGCGTTTGTAGGACTCACGCCTTTTTTTATGGGTGAGTTAAACCTCCCACTGGCTGAAAGTATGCCATTAACATTTGAAGAAGATCTTTCACGCCTTTAAAAAATTGCTTAATTCTTGGTAGAGGATATAAATAAATTAAAAGCGGCTTTAAGTAATTAACGACAGTTAATCTTTGACCTAAATTAGCTCTTAATAAACATAATTTGCTTGAACACAAAAATAACAATGGAGATTACAAGTCACACTTGTCAATTACCCATCCCAAAATATCTCAAGTCTACTTAGATGAAATTGAAGGTTAGTTTGGTCACCCAATTACCTACACAAGAGACAATTACCGGCTATTATATAACGGTATCGGAATCGAAACTGCAAGTTTTATCGATTGATCGTGACACCGCAGATGAGATTATAGAGTATCGATAAAAAATTACCACCTTCGGCTAGGGTCGGGCTGCATCCCGCAAGTGCGATGGCAAAAAACAATACTCGAATATTCGCCATGTTTTATTGCGTGTTCCGTTAAAATGTGTTTTATTTTTTTGCGAGAGCAGCTTTATAGGTCGGGTCTGGAGGTCGTGCCCCACGCCGCAGTAACAAGAGACATTGAGGTTTAATTTGGAAAAAATCCCACGGAAGTGAAGCAGTCGTTAAAATTGTAAACAATACCGTATCAGTGAACCGGAAGATGTTTATTGTAATATATTCTAATGATGAAGATAGGAAGAATTGTCTGGTGGCAGGAGTAGCCATTTTTCTTAGTGCTAAGGGAAGACCTCTTAGATGATTATGATACTGATAATTGGGATACTACCGTTACAAAACCTAATGCTATAGTTCGTACTGAAGAAAATAACTCAAAAGAAATCTCTGAAGTCACCTTTTTCAACATAAAAGAAGAATGTAAGATGTAGGCACCTATAGTCCGTCGCGACTCAGTGATTACCGAATAAAATGTTCAATGATATTGACCTTGATCTTGATTTTATTAAGTAACAGTTAATGAACTTGATCTTGTCTACCTATAGTGTTGTAATTACAAATATCCGGTTTGTCTTCTCATTATTTAACGTAAAAACTTTCAATTTGTAGTTCGGCCTTCATTTTTTGTTAATACCCTTTCGGAATAGTATTTTTTTCCAGTGACTGCGTAATATTTAAATAGGATCTCTCTTTCATCAGTCACGTTTTCGCACACCTTGTTTATAAAATAAATAAAATATATCTTTATCTGACTGAAAAATTATTGCGCATTCCAAGACATTTATAAGGTTTCATGTCCAGAATAAGTTGACATATTACATTTTCCCTGTTAACTATAATTAGCATTTGATCAGGAGTTTATTCAATTACTTAATAGGCAAATGATAAACTTGCCTTAGGCACCAAAAAATTGAAATCGATATGGTCGGTGACACAAGGACGACACTTTGACTACATTTCTAAATTTACAACACTAATTTTGAAATACGATACCTGTGTTAAAAATAGTACCTATTTATTAAATTAGTTAAAAGACAGATGACTTGCTGGTGACTAAGCTTTTGCATCTTTTACCGTTTTGTTCTCATTATTCGAGTTTTGTTATTTGTGGCTTTCCTGCTTTACATTTATTTCCTTCTGTGTTTTTTTTTATTTCATTAAACATCTGTAAAAATCATTTACATCCAAATATTTCAGAACAAGTTAATAGATATTTCATTTTGAAAGTCAATTAAGAAAAATTTTGAATAAAAGTCCGGAACAAAAATAAAAGTAAAACTGTCGAGAAACTAGCTTTTTAAACCATAGCTGTACCTGTTAAGGAAACAGGATACACAGATCTTAAGACAACAGAAGATAATCTCTAAAGTTCTACCAGAAAATAACGGTGCGCTTCTCAGTACCACTGTACTTTTACCAACACGGCGTATTTTTATTACCCTCTGATTATACTGAGATTGCGCAAGTGGTAAGTTTATAGCCATGTCTGGGTTTTCAAGTCGTGTGGTCCAGCCTCAAGAAATATTTTGGTAGTCGTCGGTACAGTTAAATGGGAGGAACTTTGACCAGTAGGTAGATACTTGCTATCTGATGTTCTTGATGAGCGTTAGTGAGGCCATCAGGCTTGCGGTATACTTATATGTAAATGTGTCTAGTTCAGTTGGTTTATTTGAAATATTATGGGTTTTAGTGCCTTTTAGAGAATATGACAATTGGAAGTATAAGCCGCACTTCCAGTTCCAGTGCAAGTGGTAAAACCTTTTCGTGTGATAAAATCAATTTGTCTAGTTTATTCCCAACTATGTGTTATGTAAATCTATATTTCACCTCAAACCTCAGAAGGTTTGCTGTAAGTAAACCCAAATTCTGGCTGAAAAACGCCTTGGCGCATCACTATATTTTTGTTTTTTTTAGTCGGTGTATTTTGTTTGCAATAAAAAATAAGAATATGTTGAGACTGGATTCCAGCTGATTACCAGTATTTCACACGGAGTGTCTACTGGACTGTCTATCTGACCTCCAAAACCCAGTAATTGGGTAACACTAGTTACCTCTTGGGAAGACTGCTATCAGATTTCCTGGTTTCTAAATATCTGAAATTGAACTGACAAGTGCTTTCCATATCACGGAGGAATTTTATTACTATAAGATGGTTACACATCCATAGACCGACTTCGACTAGCGCACACAAGCAAATGATTACTTTAGCCACAAACTCTTCCAGCTAGGTATGTAATTAATGGAAAATAATATAGTTTCCCACTGTAGTATATTATTACTGTCATGTTGCTGTGTTAAGGGCAAACCAGGCCACCAGAACACTGGAACTTTCCTAATTGTTGTAAGGAGATAAAAATAATAATAAGGGAAAAAATTGTCAATTGACCATTGGTATTAGTAAAGAAGACAATGTCGTAGATGGGAAGATGAAATAAAGGCAACTGCAGGAAGAACATGAGGGAGGACAGCGCTAAATCGTAATAAGTGGAAAAACATGGAGGAAGCCTTTTCCAAAACTGGGCAAATAGACCAGGGGCCTTAGTCTGCTATTTTTATAAATTCGTAATTCCAACACGATTCCATTGTCATTTTGCTATAAGTTCGTAATCTGTTAATTTATAATGGCCGATCATTGATCGATCAGTGGTCGTAATAGAAGTGTGGTACGAGCTGTCTAGTAACGAATTTAAAGCAATGACTGCACAGTGACGGTCACTGATCAAAGGAACTGTAAAAATTTTAGCAGATTACCGCATAAGTCATTTCTCATTACGTACGAGATTACCATTCTATGCCATTTCTTTCAATGGAGTGCCAGTGGTTGATCCTTGGAAAGTCATAATGACGCCATTATATTAGTAGATTACCAAACTTGTTAAAATCAACAATTATGAAATCAAATATAGACCATTCTGACACTATTGTAATAGCAGACTTGAAGCCCTGGGGACTAATCATAACATGTTCAAATGTCGGCCGTGCGAGCGAGAAAGAAGGCTGAAGGCTATACACCCTATATAGCTTTTACAGTTTAGTTTAGGTCGTAGGGTGGATCGCGTTAACTGCTCGTGGTTGCACTCCAGGTTGTTGATGTCGACTCAATCTAAACTGAGTCGACAATAAATAAAATGTTAAATGTTATTTCTGTCTGAATAAAAGCTTGTATTATTAGTATTAGTAAAGAAACATCATAAGGAACCCTGTTCTACTAAACGCATATTAATATCAAACTGAACCGTTTATTCATTCCATTAAAAGTAATGTAATTAACATATTTACATATAAATAATTAATTAAGTGAAACATTTCTCGCAAACACGCAAATTAATCTTCGAAATAAATGGACATGTCTGTTCAACAATTTAATTTTGTGACAAATGGTGTTTTATCGAATGTTTGAACCGCTATATCGAGATAACACAGTTTTATAAATGGTATTTATGTCGTAGAATACGGAATGAATGAAGACTGGAGGAAGGAACAGCAACTAGACCCCGAACCGTTGATAAGCCATTTTTAGGGTTCCGTAGATACCTCAAAGGAATAAAACCAGGCAATTGCGAGTCGGGCTCAACAGTTAAATTTTTTGCGACATAATCGGCCGTATCTTTTCTTTCGTTAACTCAGAAGTTTTCGGCTCCATTTTACTGAGCTCGTGTCTATTTCAAATGATTCAACATATTGTCCAGTTGAGCAGACAATTGAGGTATAAGACTACACCAACTTCACATCACTAGGGATCAATTTGTGAATAACAGCTACTAAACTTCACTTAAAAAATCCCGCCAAAAATTCCTCATGCCAAATGTTTGCAACATAATTATGCTGAAAGCAGAAAATATACGAAAGAAACTTCCAAACTTGTCAGATTATCACCGAGAGATAGCTTATTATGCCTTTATTTTGCATGATTCGTTTGTATTGTTTCCATGTTTGTATGACAATATCGTCTCTAACAGTAGCCACAGAGGCTTCAGAGCTCTGTGATTTATTCGATGTAATTTTTAGGGTTCAGTAAATACAAGAAAGATAGCTAATTTTGTGTAAATCATCGACTGCCAATGGCGCTTTTCTTCGATATTCAATAATTCATAAAACTGTCAACGTTATAATAAACGATCGCAATAAATAAAATTATTGCCTTTTCTTTCTTGAAATTAAGTTCTTTTTTTATATCTATAAATATAATGAAACGTTATACTTAATAGTTGCAGAACGGAAGCCCATAAAATAAAGTATTTCCTAGTTTGTTAATTTAGCATAATCGTATTTTGACCATAAACTTGGCGGCGAGGTTTTGCGTGGGCGCATCGGCGACCTCCGTGTGACGATCCTACTCGGATGAAGTCGCATTTTGATACTAAAGTCCTTTTTGCCTTGACGTGTCTGCCGCGAGTTCATTTACATAGTTCACCTGCATTTGATTGGCTAGTTATTTTGTTAATAAGAATAAGCCCTTGAAAAGTCTTCGAGGGTTGGTTCTAGCAGATTTTTTCTAAAGGCTAAGCTTTATATAAGCTTAGCACATGTGGGTACATGAAAACAATATTTTTTACGTACGCCACCAATTTATTTTTTCAGGTCGTGTAGAGAATTAAAATTATTTTTTTTTTTGATTACAGAATTGAATTGTAAAATAATTCAAAGAAAAACTGATGCTCCTGAGTTGCATGACGAACCGTCTCAACTTGGTGTTTCAGTTATTTATAAAATCATCAGAAAACATTGGTCGGGACGGATAGCCGTTTTAGTTCAAGTAACAAATATATAAATAAATGTCGTTTTTATGGTGCCATACCTCAAAAGGAAAAAACGGAACCCTTATAGGATCACTCTGTCGGTCTGTCAAGACGCTTTATCTCGAGAACGCGTAAAGGTATCGAGTTGAAATTAAAACCATATATATACTCAGGTCTGCGATCCCCGGAAGCTGTGAAAAAATCAAACTTCTCTCAAGGGAATCAAAATTCCCGTTGACCAAGAAACATGAAATTTGGCATGAAGCAAGATCTCATAGCACAAACAAGTATAAGAAAAAATCTGAAAACTGTAAATTTTTAGTTATGTCACAAAAAAAAACTTTGTTGGGATTCGGAAAAATCTTCGAGACTCCATTCGGGAATTGAACTATTTACATAGGTAAGTTTGTACGGAATCCTCAGTGTGCGAATCCGATTCGTACTTGCCCAGTTGTTTTTAATTTTATTTTAGAGTTAGGTATTTCGGATTTCATTTTTGCAGTTAAAATTTAGTTTGCTGCTGAGTACCAACATTTTTTTGGGTAAAAAACATCAAATAACTGATTATGATTGTCTGTCAAGTTGTGTCAGACTTTTACTGACTAAAATCCACCCGTTTTCCTTGAGTTGCTCTGTGTGTTCCACAGCCGTGCTGACTCTCTTGAACAATCCCGTTAAGTACTTAAACCTAGTTACCAAAACGATGCCTACTCGTAATTCAGTCTGTATCACGTTTTCTTTAACTTACGAGGGATTTAATAAACTTTTTGCACCACCTGCTCGATAATGCCCTTTATATGACATAGAAACCTCACTTTTTTTATTATTATATAATCCCTTACAGCATTCGGGATTAAAACTTAGCAACCTTCGTTTAGGAAGCAGAGTTTAGGGAGCAGTGGTGGCCGAGTGGTGACGGCCCCGACTTACGAGCTGTAGGTCGCGGGTTACACCCCAGTCAGGCGCATTACTTTGTTTAATTTATTTCATCACCACTGCTCTCAAAACGGTGAAGGAAAACATCGTGAGGAAACCGGCATGTCCTAGAACGAAAAATTCGAAGGCATGTGACATCCACCAACCCGCACTGGGCCTGCGTGGTGGATTACGGCCTATTCCCTCTCCTAGAGAGGAAGCCTGAGTCCCAATAGTGGGAACATTATAAGGCCAACTATGCTAACCTTCGTTTTGTTCGGAATTCAACAGCCACCCTTGACTTTAAGACACTGCTTTATCCACTACTCATATAATCTACTATTTTATAAATAATTAGTTAGCCAGATTCTGGTTTCTAAGTTTCGAATGATTAATGATGCAGATGCATTTTTGCTAACTGTTTTCTATTTTTATCTACAGTTTTGGTTTTCTTTAAATTAATTTGTCGGTTTTTTGTATCCATAAATTGTGGTGTGACAATTCTTATCATATTTTCAACAATTAACATAACACACATAAAAAACACACACATGTTAGCATTTGTCATACATGCTAGCATTTGTCAATTAATAAGAAATGTATTATTAGAATGTTGGCTGTCCTAATATTTTATCACTCGATAATTTAAACTAATCTCGGAAATTATGTATTTTACGATGTTAAAACAGCGTTCGTTTTGTATGACAGGTTTTTAAAACTATTTAGCATTTCCTACTAATTAATTTAGATTTTTTATGGATTTGAGATAAATGTTTAGTTTTATGTTTAATATTTAGTCTAAAACTTGATGAACGGTATGCCAGAGCGTTTTTGTGTCAGCTGCTGTATTATTGAATATCTTTTTAACCGACTTCAAAAAGAAAGATGTTCCCCGATATCTCGGTCAATTGTGGACCGATTTTGAAAATTATTTTGTTGGTTGAAAGGTTATGCTTCCAAGTTAGTCTCATAGAAATATTGTTATGATCTGATCATCAACTGCGAAGATATGGAACGGAACTCATCATAGGATCACAGCCGAACTGTCGCAACAAGTAAAATTGCTTTGTTTATACGTGTAGTCGATGTCTGACTGAAAGAAAAGGGGGATATACGAGTATATCGAACTGATCTGATGATGAAGCTGGAAGGTAAATTATTGTAATCTAACCGTTTTGAGATTATTAGAATTGTTATGAGACGCACTCTGGCTATAAGGTATTTAATTTTGGCTGAGGGGTACTTTTTAGCAGTGGTACCATGACTAAAAAGGGTAATACAAAAAAACTTTTTACAAAAATGTAAAAAAAAAACACTGAAAAGTGTATTTTTTAACCCACTTCAAAAAGGAGGAGGTTATATGTTCGGTTGAATGTATGTTTTTTTTTTATGTATGTTCACCGATTTCTCGGTCAATTGTGGACCGATTTTGAAAATTTTTTTTTATTGGAAGGATATACTTCCGAGTTGGTCCCATAGAAATATTGTTATGATCTGATCATGAACTTCGAAGATATGGAACAGAACTCCTCATAGGATCACAGCAGAATCACCGTAACAAGTAAAATTGCTTAGTTTATACGTGTAGTCGATGACTGACTGAAAGTAGAGGGGGAATATATCGAACTGATCTGATGATGAAGCCTGAAGTTAGGCACCGGAACTCTGTAATAAATTAATGTAATATAACCGTGTTTGGGATTATTAGAATTGTCATGAGATGCACTCTTGCTATAAGGTATTTAAGTTTGGCTGAGGGTACTTTTTAGTGGTGGTACCATAACTAAAAAGTGTAAAATAAAAAACTTTTTACAAAAAAAAATACAACCGACTTCAAAGTAAAAAGAAACACTGGAAAGTGCAAAATAACTTTAATTTCGGAAGTCGGTGTTAAATAACGAAGAGACAAAACTATAATAGAAACACCGACTTCCGAAATTAAAGTTATTTTGCACTTTTCAGTGTTTTTTTTTACTTTGAAGTCGGTTGTATTTTTTTTTTGTAAAAAGTTTTTTATTTTGTAAATACTTAAAAATACAACAAAAATAAGTAATTTCATCATCATCATTAATTTCAGCCGAAAGACGTCCACTGTTATAAATAGGCCTCCCTCAAGTGTCGCCACAATGACCGGTCCTGTGCGTCTCGCATCCATCGGATTCCCGCGACCCTCACCAGGTCATCAGTCCACCTTGTGGGAGGCCTTCCAACGCTACGTCTTCCGGTACGAGTAATTCCGGTATAAGTAATTTGTGTACATATGTTTTGTTAAACTTTTTTTTTTAAGATGGGAAATCATCGAATGTGTCTTTCTACTCTAGGGCAGAACGAACGGACGAACGGACGGCAAGCTACCCATCGCTACTCGTCCGCAAGCCCACGCCTATGCGGCTCGTATCGTGCGGGGTAGATGATGAATCTGTCCGTCTGATAGGGCTCGATCACACGACGGAGATATGTCGGCACCTGGTGAAACCGGAGTGCCTCCCTAATGCAAGTCTAGGGCAGGGTATTGAAAGCATTGGAGATGTCTAAAAACACCGCCAAGACAATCCTACCCCGGAACACCGCATCCCCCGTCGTGAAGACTCGCACGCGCATGATAGCGTCCACCGTGGAGCGCCCCCTGTGGAAGCCAAACTGACTATCCGCAAGATCAGGCCCCACGCGTATCAGCGGCACGACGAGGCGGCCTATAGTTACTCTTTTAAAGAGCTTGCCTACCTCGTCAAGCAGCACGATGGGCCAGTACGCGGACGGAGAGTACGGAGGGCACCCAGGCTTCCTGATAGGGACCAGTTTCCCCCTATATTGGGGGTGCGACAATAATTAACTCAAATAATCCGAATATAAATATTTGTAGCGTGTGGGATTGTACACGCGACACAGCACAGTAACTAATGGCTCAACCGTGCCATCAAGTATACACCCCTATTATTTAATTAGTACAAAAAAAAAATTGGGCTCCATCCGTACCCGTTACTGATCATATTTATGTAGTCAAAAATAAAAAAGAAAAAACGAAATCCCAAAATTGACCACGAAAATTTGTCATAATTTGTAAATTCTTAATTGAATGAATTATTCATAACAATTGCTACTAGAAAATAATACGCGCAGTGTTTTTCCATTGTTTTTCATTCATATTAAATAGCCTGTACAATATTTCCATAAATTGAGTGACATTTTGGGATATAAACAAATGCTAATAACTCTGTTGTTTATGAATATTATTTATTGAGAGCAAGACCTTTTCTAATAAGGCCTTTAAGTATTTGTACTAATTAAAAAGTAGTTAGTGGTCTTTATGCATAATAAATACAAACATACAATATTATTGAGAATAACGAATCAACGCCGTGATGATTCATCCAACTTCTTGCGAATATGTCCACATTCTTTCAACATAAAGGAGAACCGACTGATTGCCGTCCTGATATTCTGAGGGACCGCATTCCAAAGCGTTGTTACTAGGTAATGGGTCCACAAAGATACGTAGGTCAGGTTCTCTAAAGAAGTATAACTAGTAAAGTAGTAACGGACCATATACCAGTTCCATCAATTACTTTTATAAAAAGGAAACGAAAAATTATAAGAAAGTAACTTTCATTTAACCAAAGCTGTTATTATGAACTCCTAATACACACATACCATTTATTTTTACAGCTCTATTACGACTTGGTACATAAAAAGTAATTTACTAAATACATAAGTTATATTTTAAATTATACGAGCTGCCAAAATGGATATAATCTTAATTGTTTTGATTGCAAAAAGTAAATTATGAGCCTTTCTATAATATCCGTCACGACTTTGGGCGTTTATAATGTTTAATTGGGATAGCATAGGCCGAATCTACATAGTAAATAAAGTTTTTTTGACGTACTTATGTGTTGTGTGTTCTAAATTCAAAGTTTTTTTAGGGTTCCGTAACCTTTTTTTGGGGTGGGAATTTATTGATTTCTCCCGCTCGCAGATTGGAGCGAGAGGGCGTGTGAGACTCTCACTGACTACACCTATGTTTCTTCAGTTGCCTTTTGCTTTCTAGGACTACGGTTAAGAATCACGTATAAAAGGGAAGTAAGGAGGGCGGTAAGTATGAAAGGGATACCTTTCATACTTTTCCCCGTGGCCCTAGCGGGCATCGACCCTGCTGGGCCCCTACAGTTTTCTGACATGGAACAGTAAGCGCCGATGGAGACTGGGGCTCGATCTTTATAGGATGAGCGGATGGCGAGCTACTCATTGTTCATCGTGTGCGAGCACATTCTGTACTTAAGTCTGCAAAAAAGGAACCTTTATAGGATCATTTGGTTATCCGTCTCTCTGTCTGTCCGTCTATCAAGATCCTTTTTCTCAGGAACTCGTGGAGGTACGAAGCTGAAATTAATATCAAAATTAACGTAATCAAAAGATAATGCCGTTTGCTCAGTTTAGGCACATGTTTTGACTCTTGCTAGGAAATCAAAATAGGATACTTCTCGTTGACCTAGAATCCTGAAATTTGGCACGAAGCAAGGCCTCATAGCACAAGTATAGGAAAAAACTGAAAACTATTTTGTTGTTACGTCACCAAAAAATAAAAAAACTTTTTTGCGATTCGAAAAAACATCAAGACTCGATTCAGGAATTGAATTATTTACATAGGTTTGTAAGGAACCCTCGGTACGCGAGTTCGACTCGCACAGTCGCACTTGACCAGATTTTTTTTTAATATCAATATATGGCTTGTGCTTTCCAGCGAGTTGTTAGACTATAGTGAGCGTTTTCATTTGGTTTTTGAAAGTTCTTAATATATTCAAAATGGGAGGGTCTTAGAGGTTCTAGAAATGTTTACGACCACAAGACACATCGGCTGGCATTTATTGAAATTATTTCGTGAGACAGATATTATTATGATAATAAATTAAAGAACTTTTTGTTGCCGGACATCTAAAATTGATGTAATATTTTGATTTATTACCAGTTTACGACCATGTTACCTTTCTTTACAAAGGAGTGGGTGACAAGTTGCCATCTAACAGAGCCGGTCTAAAGAAATGCAAGATATATGGAGGATTAAAAAATAAACACAGCAGCCATTCGCTCAAACATTGAGCCACAAGTTATTCCTCTTTATAACTATTACTATCATTTCATAATTATCACAAATTCGGTAGAAATACGCTGCACCATATTGTTGGACAGTTGGACACAGGCCTTCTCAAACTTCGCCACATCTTCTTGTATCTACACAACTCATCAATACAATAAATCTTTTGTAAAGCCTCCCAAACGCTGTGTCTCCGAATCATCATCATCATCATTTCAGCCGAAAGACGTCCACTGCTGGACATAGGCCTCCCCCAAGCGTCTCCACAACGACCGATCCTGTGCGTCTCGCATCCACCGCACTCCCGCGACCCTCACCAGGTCGTCAGTCCACCTTGGGAGGCCTTCCGACGCTGCGCCTTCCGGTGCGCGGTCGCCACTCTAGAACCTTTCGGCCCCATCGACCATCTCCGAATACGCGGTTGCTTCTAGAACCTTTCGACAACATTTGCCAACCGTTCTGCAACTGTGCCCTGCCAATTATCACTTAAGTTCTTTGATCTTAATTTCTTGCCCTGCCCAAAGCCGCAGGCAATTCTTTGGTTCGCGTTGATTACTTATGTTTTTTTCTTCAGATCTCTATATTTCTTTACAAACTGTACTTTGCTTTCATATCCTTTAACTAGTTCTGACTGCGGTTTCGTCCGTGTGAAAGGAGACAATTATACTGAAGGAATATACATAAAAAAAAGTACTATACAATTTAATTCAGGAATAACTTACATTGTATTTGAAATCATAAAGAAAACAACATTCATTAAAATTAGAAAACAATTAATTATAGAAAATAATAAGATCGAAAAAAATATATAATAACGTTACAAATGACCCTTTTTTCTTTTTTTTTGGTGGGTAAATCATCCAATGAGATCCCCCGCTCTTAGGCGGAGCGGCAGGCACTCCTGTTCCTTCTTTGCCTTCGTCCCAGGGCCGAGTTTTCCTTTCAGAAACAAACCCTTGGCCCCAGTAGGCCTCGACCCTGTTGCGCCCCTACGGTTTGTTGACATCTCCTTGAGGCGCGCGTGGAGCAGTACGCGCCGTCGACGACTTGGGCTCGGTCCGGAGGGTTACCGGACGGTCGAACGACGAGCTACCCATTGCTCGCCGTCTGCAAGCCCGGGCCTACGGTGGACAAATAAGAAATAGATTATTCCGGGACATGGTCTAACCGTGTCAAAAATTTATTCCAAATCGGTTCAGCCATTTGAACGTGAAGGAGTATATTAAACGCCTTCAAAATATTAGAGTAAAGTACAAAATTCCTATTAAATAAGTATGCTGTAGATACAGCTAGGGTTGCCAACTTTTTTTTACAAGAAATAAAGTTTTTTTAAACAATATTTTAGAAAAATGAACAGTATTTTATTTGATAAGTTTTAAATACATATTTTTTAGAGCTTTTTGCACAACTTATTAATTTACAGTCATTTTTAAAAACTTCATTCCACAATTATAACTATAACTAAAATTAAAATAAATGAGGATCTAATTCGATTCGTTCTGAAACTTTAGTACTGTGATTTGATTTAAAAAAAGTAGTGTGAGCGTCTAAGTGTAACACTTACGAGTATAGTTACGAGCATTTTGATGCTGAAAACAGTATTTTGTATACTTTATTTTTGTTCAACAGTAAAAAGTATAATGTAGTCAAAAACAGCATAATACTGTTTTTAACAATATAGTTGGCAACCCTAGCTACAGCTAACTTCGACCTTACTTATAATGATCTTGAACTTACTCCTCGAACCGGTGGGTGAGTAATAAATCTGTTGTAATATAGGTTTCTCCTCGCAATACCACCAAGGCTTTCATATGTTTATTTTAGTGATACACCTTTAATTATATCGGCTTTGGAATAACCGAAAATATGACCCTGTACCTACTTGCGAAACGCACGGTTTACGCAAGACTCTTCAAGCTAGATCGTAAGGGTGATTATTATAGGCGTGGTTACTTTGGCAATTTGCACTCGGCATGGCGGTTTCCAGTCTAAAAGGATGCAGTTGCTTTACATGCAGCCTATCAGGGGGGCTATTGGCTAACTTTTTCAATAACAGTTGACAACTAGCATTCGTTGCACACTAAACTTAGTTGTCCACTGACAATTTCATAAAATTGGTATTACGTATCACACAAGTGACTAACAAACTACGGTGGAAATGTGGTGAATTATAAAAATTTACGGTGCCTATTGTGACCACTCTAAAATTTTATCGACTAATAAACAGCTTCAAAAGCTTACACAATTGCAATTTTAAAAGTATCGATACAATAACATCTGTCAAAACGTGTTACGGTGGCTATCAAAGGCACCAGTGGCTAATGACGTCACTGCAGTTGGTCACTGAAGATAGGCAATACGAAACTAGCTGTTTGACAGTTCAATGATGCACATTGTTATCAAGTGATCATCACTTGAACTGTCAACAGAGTTACGCAATAGCCCCGCAGATCTCCAGAACCCAGTTACTATACTCCTTAGACAGACTGACGGTCAGACTTTCTGGCGTCTATCTAACTGTAACGACTGTCAAAGATCTACAAATGACAACCGGGGCCAACGGCTTTAGGTACGTGCTTTCCGAGACACAGTAATGTCCGAGATAAACTTAGAAAAGTACATAGGAATTAAAAATTCATATTAGTACTTGCCCGGTTTCGAACCCGCAACCTAATGCGTGAGAGACGGATGCTTTAACCACTGGGCCATCACGTTGTGTATCTATTGGTAAAATCCTTAATAACCTAATATTAAAAAAAAACTCTTCTACCCAGACTCTTCAAACAATAATACCTATATCTATAAATAAAACACCATAGCAACAGATTTCACACGCACATTAAACTAAATGATGCCCACGCAATGTAGAGCATACATCTGCTAACTGAGACCATAAATATTTATAAAGTCTCCATAAAATACATAATCTTAGTGAAAATCTAGAAGTTCCATTCACTTATCATTTTATTGGTAGTGTGGGCGAAAACTTGCGAATATCTTCTATGAATAGAATTCAGTTGTCACCAAATTGAATAAACCAATATATTACAACGGTGAATAACATAAAACACTTAACCATACTACCTATTAGAGGTTTTTTAAATGATAGGTACAATAAATGTGTGAGATTTTATTGATTTTAACAGAAGCTAACCACAGAGCACGGAATCATCGCTCCGTGCGCCTATAGAAAATGTGTACGGCGTGCACTGCCATCTATTGTTACAAATTCGGAACTTTTTAACTTATAAATATGTACTTCTTTTTTGAGTGAAAAATAAAATTATCTCTTTTGCTCTGTGTCGAGTGAGAAGAAGTACATAAAATAGATCAAATCGATTCAATAATAAATCAAGTTATATATGATTGATCCGTTGAAGGTATCACCCAGATTTATTAGTACCCTGCAGGTACTAACATAAAGCATGATGATCCTACATCCTACATGTTATTAACTGAGGACCCCGATCCCTGAGAGCCCAATACCGGAGGCACCCGATTTATTTTTATCTTGATAAACTCAAATAAAAGTCAGTTTAGCTTAAAAATACCGTCAGCAGAAGATGTTAAACAAAATTTTATCACTAGTTTACTACAATTATTATTATACTAAACTTTAAGAATTATAGTTTTGCTTGGTTAAGGTAAATATTTTAATTAGAGAATACACTATAGACTGTCCTAGAGCAATCACAGGTTTTAATTATTATCACAATAGTTCCTTTTTCAATACAGAAAATCAAAATACCTACTTTACATGGAATATTTATATTATTAATATCTTTATTTATACTAGTATCTCTTCCAATATCTATATATATATATATATATTTAAAAAAAAAACTAATTTGAAGGTAAAAGTGCTTTTATTTTTTATTTTTATTCAAAAATGGTTATTAAAGGATTATATTATCAACTTTTAAGTCTCAAAACATGCAAAAATCAACTTTAAAACTAATCAACTCGGTATAAAATCGGTTGTATTTTTTTGTAATCAAGTTTTTTATTTTTCTATTTTTACTTGTGGGATGCCACAGTAAAAATTAAATAGTGAACAAGTTCTCTGGTAAAGTACCTTTTTTGTAGTGTGAAATCATTATGACTAACAATCACTTCTCTCGCTCTAGGATGGGGCGCGAGGGTATGTCAGACTTTTACTGACTAAAACTAACTTAAATTTTGAACATAATTGGTGAAAGAAATGAGGGTTTATCAGTGTGAACTTTACACATCTGTGGTACACCCTACCGCGTGATGCTGATGCATAGGTACCGGCGTAATGTTAAGTTATGAAAGGTGTCAATAATAAACAGACATGTCATTGCAGTAATCTCAGATTTGCTATTATTATTTATTAAAATGTTCTATGGTCTATCTCAGAAGTTCTTCATCAAATTTAAATGGGTGCACTTGACAGACAATTTTTATTCTTCAAAACAAAAAAAAAACAAAATCGGTTCACATTTGGTGTCGATATCGCTGAAAAAGATAAAAAAAATCGGATGATCTGGAAACTTCTTTCTTTTTTGTAAGTCGGTTAAAAATCTAAGTTTAAAAGAAGTTTTAATTTCAAAATAGTTATTTTATTTGCAAAATAAATATTAGTATCATGTACTTATAAAATATAGCACTGGCCAATGGGCGTCTCGGTGCTCATTGCTCTGTGAATCTAACGGACCACTAATATCACACAATACATGTCGAACTTTTTGCTAACTTTTATTTTTATTGTTTATAGTGTAAAAGGTCCAAGTTCAATTGTCAGGAGGAAGTGCCATAAAAACGGTGGTCTATATTTACTATACTCTTTGGTTGTCAGTCAGTAACCTAACAATGGTCATAACTGACGCAATTTTCTTGATGTCTCCATATTTAACCGGTTTTTGTTAATCAACAACCGGTTGCTGAGCTAAGTTAGTTTTAGGCCAGCTGTCCACGGACGCATAGCTTCATAGACGCGTATTCATCGTAAGTTTCATTATACGCTTGGTGTACGCCTGCGTGAAGCTTACGTACGTTGCAGCTGTCTTGACAGAGTTTCATAGTTTTTAACCGACTTCAAAAAGAAGGAGGTTCTATGTTCCGCTGAATGTATTTTTTTTATGTATATTCACCGATTACTCGGTCAATTGGACCGATTTTAAAATCCTTGCGGACGGCCAGTTCGGCTTTCGCAGGGGGCACTCCACGGTGGACGCCATCATGCGCGTGCGAGCTCTCACGATGGGGGAGGCGGTGTCCCAGGGCAGGTGTGTCGTGGTGGTGTCTTTGGACATCGCCAATGCCTTCAACTCCCTGCCCTGGAGTAGCATTAGGAGGGCACTCCGGTATCACCGGGTGCCCGACAACCTCTGTCGTATGATCGAGGCCTACCTATCGGACAGTTACATCGACCTTGAGGACTCCAGGTTCTCGACGCTTTGGACTTTGGTGGACACAGGCCTAGATAAAATAATCTACGCTTGTGTCTACCGCTCGCACAGCGGAGATCAGGAGACATCTGGGCTCACGCAGCATCTGAGTGAGGCGGCGGATGCGGCTCAGCAGCGGTACCCTTCTGCCCAATTGGTGTTACTGGGGGATTTTAATGCCCACCACCAAGAGTGGCTTTTCCCGTACCAGTCCACAGACCACGCTGGGCGAGAGATGCGAAAGCTAGCGCTAGCATTAAATCTTACCCAGCTGGTCCAGGGGGCAACGAGGGTGCCGGATGTGGATTCGCACACAGCCAATTGCCTGGACCTTCTGCTGACAACAGATCCAGACCGCTACTCTGTGTCGATATGTTCGCCTTTAGGCGGTTCCGACCACTGTCTGGTTAAGTCTGTGTCTGTCTACTCCCCACCCGATCCCAGCCCTAGGGGCACCCGGCGGGTTTGGCGATACAGGTCAGCAGATTGGGATGGCTTGCGGTCTTTTTTCGCATGCTATCCTTGGCAGCCCGCTTGCTTTTCTTCAGATGATGCTTCGTCGTGCGTAGATGCCGTGACGGATGTGTTGCGACAGGGGATGGAGTACTTCATCCCATTCTCTAACGTAACAATGTCTGGCCAAGCTCGTCCATGGTTTGGCGCCGAATGTGATCGCGCAGACGCGCTTAAGCACGCGGCATATCGAGCTTGGGCCGACGCTCGTACGCGCAAAGCAAGCGACGTGGCTCAAAAGAAGAAGGCCTTTAACAGGGCTGCCAAGTCCTGCAAGAAGGTGTTGCGGAGGTCTCGGTTTGACCACATAAGCCGAATTGGGAGCAAACTTGCTTCATACCCCGCAGGTAGTAAAGCGTTTTGGTCCCTGGCTAAGTCGGTTGAATCGAACTTCTGCCGTCCGTCACTTCCGCCACTGCTGAAACCCGATGGGTCGCTGGCTCACACCGCTGAGGAAAAAGCAAACTTGTTTGCCTCTCTTTTTGCGGAATCTTCTCGTCTGAATTCTGGTGACGCACGGCCACCTGTTTCTCCTGATGGATGCGCGACGAGGATGTCAGACGTTCGTATCCATCAAAAGGACGTTCGTAGGGTCCTGCGTAACCTCGACGTGAACAAAGCTAGTGGCCCCGACGGGATACCAGCAATTGTACTTAAAACTTGTGCGCCTGAATTGTCTCCGATCTTGACACGCCTATTTCGCATCTCATATGAGACTGGAAAAGTGCCGATTGCTTGGAAGCAAGCTAACGTGCAGCCTGTGCCCAAGAAGGGCAGTCGAGCTGACCCAGCAAACTACAGACCCATCTCTGTTACGTCCATCCTCTGTAAGAGTATGGAACGGGTGCTTAACAAGAAACTTCTGGCATACCTAGAAGCTAACGACATCCTCAGTGACCGGCAATACGGTTTTCGCCAAAATCGGTCCACTGGGGACCTCCTAGCGTATGCCATTCACATCTGGAGCGAGGCCATCGAGAAGCATGGGGAAGCGCTTGCCGTCTCCCTCGATATCTCGAAGGCTTTCGATAGGGTCTGGCACGAAAGCCTTATTGCTAAGCTTCCTTCCTTCGGCCTACCCACTGGTCTGTGTGATTGGATCGCAGACTTCTTGAGGGATCGATCCATCCGAGTGGTTTTTGATGGCTACTCGTCCGGTCAAATGGATATTAATGCCGGGGTCCCTCAGGGGTCGGTACTCTCGGCAACACTGTTTTTGCTGCACATAAATGACTTACTTAAACCCGGTATCTTTGGGTATGCAGACGACAGCACTGTTGCCGAGAGATATGTGTCTGACGCACGTGCTAGTGGGTCACAGATCCAGTCATCCCGAGAGGCTATGGTTGAACGCTTGAACTCGTCCTTGAAGGCGGTTTCCGATTGGGGCGATGCCAATCTGGTCAAGTTCAATGCAACTAAAACCCAAGCGTGTCTTTTTTCCGCTAAACGGAGTCAATTCCAACCGGCTCCATCTTTCCGAGGTGTGACCGTGCCAATAACCGACCACCTTGAGCTTCTTGGGGTTACGCTGTCGTCTACTCTAAATTTCGGCTCATACATCGAGGCAAAGGCTCAACTGGCTGCCAAAAAATTGGGGATCTTAGCAAAGGTGAGACGGTACTTCACGCCGGAACAGCTGCTCAACCTTTATCAAGCGCAAGTACGATCGTGTATGGAGTACTGCTCTCATCTTTGGGACGGGTCTGCCAAATACCAGCTTGATGCGCTAGAGTCGATTGAGAGGCGAGCCAAGAGGATCATCGGCAATGATGCACTTGTTGAGTCGAAGCTCCAAAGCCTTGGGCATCGCCGCCGAGTTGCTAGCCTGTCGGTTTTCTATCGTTTACATTTCGGGGAGTGTGCAGTGGAATTGCACAATCTAATTCCGCCAAGTCCGTTCCATCATCGGACCACTAGACGTACGGCGTTGCGCCACCGGTACATGGTAGACATCCCACCCATACGCACAAAACGTTTTAAGAACACATTTATTATGCGTACAGCCAAGGAGTGGAATTCCTTGCCGGAGTCTGTGTTTCCAGATAGCTACAACTTAGGGGTCTTTAAGTCAAGAGTGAATAGGCTACTTCTAGGCAAGCGTGCTCCATCGTCGACCACATCATCGCTTACCATCAGGTGAGATGGTGGTCAAACGCGAGTCTATCATTAATAAAAAAAAAAAAAAATAAAAAAAAAAAATCTACCCTGGTCACCAGGGAGAGTGGAAACGGCGAGAGATGTCGTGCGGTGTTCCGCAGGGATCGGTACTAGGACCGCCCTTCACTTCACTAAAAAAAACACTAAAAAGATCAAAATAACTTTAATTTCGGAATTCGGTGTTTCTCGGTATTGTTTGTTTCTTATTTAACACCGACTTCCGAAATTATAGTTATTTTGATCTTTTTAGTGTTTTTTTTTAGTGAAGTCGGTTATTTTTTTGTAATTTTTTTTTATATCACACTTTTTAGTTGCGATACACTTATAACCAGAGTGCCTATTTCTCATGACAATTCGAATTAACCCAAACACTGCTAGGTTACATTGTTTTATTATGAAGTTCCTGTATCTACCTTCCACATTCCGGCTCCATCATCAGATCAGTTCGATAGTACCTTATAGCCAAAGTGCATCTCATGGCAATTCTAATAAGCCCAAGCAAGGTTAGTTACATTGATTAATTACGTAGTTCCAGTGCCTACCTTCCGGCTCCATCATCATCATCAGTTCACTTCGATGATACCATTTTCAACATAACTATTCAAAACCATTTATTTATTTGTATTGTCATAGTCGCTTTGCTTCATTGTGATATCTATGTGAATATGAAGTTCCGTTGGCCATTTTTGGTCTTCTTCATCTGTTCCACTTCATCAAATGTTACTTTTTGACTGTACATGCTTAAGTTCTCGATGAAAATACCAAAATCACTATATGGTTGCCTATAATACTTGAGGAGTTCCCTCGATTCCTCATGGATCCCATCACCAGAACTGGATTCTAAAAAAATGGAACCAATCGAAAAGCATATCCTCTAAGAGGAAAAAAAAAATTCTAATAAAACAACACATAATCCTACCCTCGAATGTGTTCTCTCTCTGTAACTCATGGGTTTGCTGGAAGAGAACTCATTTTTGAGTTAAGCTCGCCTTTGTACATAAACTGTATATGTACCACCGTGTATTATGTATGTTTTGTGTGCAATAAAGAATTAAGACGAATTAAGACATAAAAAAAAAATATATACAACCGAATTGATAACCTCCTCCTTTTTTTTAAAGTCGGTTAAAAATATGAAAACAACCTCAGTTCTTGCAACCTCAGTTCTGCGAGCTAAGCTAAATTAGCTTAGCGTAGCTCTTGGTCACCGGCTTTATAGGAATGACCCCATGACTCCGGTCATACACATGGGTTCATGAGGATTAGTAGATACCTACAGTAAGTTCTTGGTAGTGTGTAGTTGTTTGCTCTTATTTTGCACACAGGTTTATCCTGTATAACCTGTACCATAGAAAACCAAGTAAGTTTTTTGCGTAACTTTTACTAACTTTTTTTTTTTTTATTATTGATAGGCTCGCGTTTGACCACCATCTCACCTGATGGTAAGCGATGATGTGGCCGACGATGGAGCACGCTTGCCTAGAAGTAACCTATTCACTCTTGACTTAAAGACCCCTAGGTTGTAGCTATCAGGGAACACAGACTCGGGCAGGGAATTCCACTCCTTAGCTGTACGCATTATGCCACTAACTAACTAACCAGCCAACTTGCCAGTAATTGAACCATTATATAGTACATGATGGTTCTGTACTGACGACCGTTAGTCCGTGCGTAGACGCAGGCAGGAAGGCCTCCCAAAAGGTGGATCCATGCCCTGATGAGGGCCGCGGAAGTCTGCTAGAATAATATGGACGTTGATAGAGCTGTCGCTGTTCGCAAGAGTCACCGCTGTCTTGGAACTCAAATTGCAACTGAAAGAACACAGGTAGGATTTAGTACAAAGTAGGTAATAATCTGACACTCCCACCATTCAGAGTAGGAAGAGCCATTTGATAATTTCCCAACAAAAAAAAAAACATAATTGGTGTAGCTTTTTTTTTAGGTGGGAAAATCATCTTATGACATATCCCGCTCTTGGGCGGAGCACGAGATAGTGTCAGACTTTTACTGACTAAAAACCTACTTTCGTCCCAGGGCCCCAAGTTTCACTTTCACACTACCCGTGGCCCCAGTAGGCTTCTAGCTGCGTTTAGCGAGACTTATGTTCAGCAGTGTAAAACTTCATCATCATCATTTCAGCCGAAGGACGTCCACTGTTAGACATAGGCCTCCCCCATGTGTCGCCACAACTAACGGTCCTGTGCGTCTCGCATCCACCGCATTCCCGCAACTCTCACAAGGTCATCTATCTACCTTGTGGGAAGCCTTCCATCGCCGCGTTTTCCGGTGCGCGGTTGCCACTCTTGAACCTTTCGGCCCATTGACCATCCGTTCTACGAGCAACGTGCCCTGCTCACTGCCACTTAAGAACACAACAACAACAACACAACTAGTACAACTTAATGATGATGTACTAGCCAAATTGAACGGAACCAGCTCGATGATATCACTCTTTTACTACTTTCTTCTTACAGTATTTTGAATAAATCCAATAAATTCTTATTTGACAGCTTCTGTTTATGCACATTATCACCAGGTCAACTTGTAGGTCATTTGTATTTACATAATTATTATATAGGCATAATTATGAACGGTGAGAGAAATCTATTCAGAAAAAATGCACATATTTTTCAACATTTAATTCAGATAACAATAGAAAAACTCACAATATTTATAAGTAACAGTAACATAATTTATATACAGTTTAAAGCGAATTCAGGTAAAATCGAGAAAGCTTTTATCGATACATTAACGTATTAATAAAAATAAAAAATAACATTCAAGATGACTTGTGCTTTCGATGTTTTTTTGTTTGCTTTGAAATTAATACATGTCTAATACAATATTTTTTCCGAAAAATTACGAGACTTGGTTTTAATTTTTCGAAAAAAATTTTTGAGACAAAATGATGTTTTCCATATTATATAAGGTGGTTTATTTACAAACTAAACAGACTTGGATTTATAACTTATAACTAACATAACATTTTAGACTTGCCTTACTTTGGACTTGTCTTACGTTGAACTTGCCTTAGGGCTAGTCTTAGGACTAGCCTTTGCAATGGCTATAGCAATAGCATCCCCATTCTCACTCTTAGCATTACTTATTGAAGATGAAACACCATTTCCTCCAGCACATGAGGAACATGGCTCCTCTCCTCTCGGCGCAGCATCAGCTAACTCTTCAAACCTGTGTCGATGGTGAGGTGGTGGTGGCCAATACGGTGGTGGGCCGGGTGGTGGTGGCCAGAAGCGTGGTGGGCCAGGAGGAGGTGGCCAGTACCGCGGCCGACGTGGACCCCAGTCATCGTAGCTGTCACAAGAGTGGGGGGACCGTTTTAGCCGCTGGAGTAGGAGACCATCTGTAGCTGAAAGTATAAATATAATCATGATAGAACTGGTAGTAGCAGTTAGGATGCGCTGGACTTGAAACTTTACAAAGTAAACTCAATAACAAGAAATTGTAAATAACATTCCAGTCTCTGTCGCAATGCTGAGAGATTCTCCAGATTTGAATTTATAAATTCATTAACTAGAGTGAAAAAAGACGAGCCATTTTTCCCAAAAAATGGTTAGTAAATATGTTTACGAAGTTGCTTACGTCGAAATAAACGTAGTTTGATTTTTTGACATTTACCCCACTTATATCAAATTATTAAATACTACTTTTTCTACTGTCAAAGAGTGGCAAAATCACACAATGCTTATTTGCTTGTAGGACATCTGCGTTCACAAGGAAAAACAGGCCTTGCGTTGCCTACACTCTTCAATGAGTCGAAGGCCTCTTTTCATTGTACGAGTATCTTTACCAACTAATTAGAGGAAGTTATCTTAGGCATAGCATAGCATAGCATAGTCGGCCTTATAATGTTCCCACTGCTGGGACTCAGGCCTCCTCTATAAGAGAGGGAATGGGCCGTAATCCTCCACGCGGGCCCAGTGCAGGTTGGTAGATGTCACATGTATTCGAATTTTTGGTTCTAGGACATGCCGGTTTCCTCACGATGTTTTCCTTCACCGTTTTGAGAGCAGTGGTGATGAAATAAATTACACAAAGTAATGCGCCTGGCTGGGTTTGAACCCGCGACATACAACTCGTAAGTCGGAGCCGTTACCACACGGCCACCACTGCTCATACTCACTTATCTTATTCATTAAGTGTTAAACTATATTTCAACTTACATTTCACATCAGCAGTAGTGAATTCTATCAAAGTAGTTGCTACTAACAATACACCTACTCGCCACATTTTTTCGATTTGTTATGAACTAATTTTTTCAAATAGTACATCTTTATATGCTCGGTAGATAAATATTAAATAAATGCTCCAAGAAATACCACGAAAACTCATTTTCACAAGTTAACTTTAATTGATTGCGACAACTTAGATGGGAAGTGTGAAAACTTTGTGGGTTTTGGTGAATCCCAGTAGCGTGTTTGAGTTAGGCTGGCCACACACCTTACGGCACAGACCGATTATTGATAAACATCAGGCAATCTGCAGGCCAGCTTCTCATATGAAACGTTCTAATCGCCACAACTTGGATGGGTCGACACGATTAAGAACGCCAACCAGAACAGTAACGGCAGCGGCGGTATGCTGGTTAATGCTCATTTCTCAACCGTGCATTTTTTCGTTTGTTTTGGAAGCAGCTGAACGACATTCGATAAAAACAAATGACCTCAATATCGAAATAACCAAACCACTAGGAAACCGACACTTGACACCGTCTATCAGTGTTACCATCTTCCTAACAGCCGATGCCATAGAAGCCATGCAGGAGAGTTACGGATACCTACATTCGCATGCTCTTCGATAGTGCCTCAGCTCTTCAATCTTGAAGGAAGAACTGCACCACTATAGTGCTCAATCACAACAATGTGACGTTGCAGTGTTTGAAGGACATAGCGTTCACTAGGCAATGATCCTGATGAACTGGCTAGGATGATCTGGTGCTGTGGTGTTCGAACCGGAACCCATTGTGCCAATCCTTTAGTCAGCTGCAAGATTGGCTACGAGAACACACCCACATACAAGCAGAAAGCTGGTGATCCTTGACGCTGGGTTGCAGGCATGGAGGCCATGCCATCTTTAAACAAAATCCTGACCGCCTTCTGCGACTGTTTACCTGCCTTAGGATTTTTTTAATATCGTGCGGTTTTGATCACGCATGCAAGATTGCCCCACACGCGTAACCCTCATAAATGTCCTTTTCATACAAATATTATAATATAATATATAATAGCCCATGTCCTGGAATATAACATTATTTTTTTATCCCGGGAGTATGTTCCCTTGGGCCAATTTTCAACTTCCACGTGGACGAAGCCGCTGGCATCAGCTAATAGTGGTTGGTTTGAGCGTCTTTACATCGTATCAGTCAGGGTTCAGCCCCCCTAGCCAAGTTACAACCGTTTCGTTTCGATTCTCGTTTCGTCGATAGCCTCGAGTAGGCCACGCCTCCGATTCCTTTATTATGACTTCACCTCAACGCTCAGTCACGTGGTCAAAACAAAGGAATAGGAGGCGTGGCCGACTCGAGGCGATCAACGAAAAGAGAATCTAAAAAAACGGCTGTAACTTAGGCTAGGGGGGCTGGTTTCTTAACTCAAGTGTAGGTACTTACTGTATGTACCGCTACTGCTTAGTGTATAACCGGTTTCTGTTAAGCACAAGGAATGATGCACGATTAGATTTACTTACAGTTTTGTTAACTTTGATGACATTTCTTTTGGCTGTCTTAATATTTTATTGTTTTGTACACTGAACACATATTTATCATTTACCACACATTAACATATATGTTTTATTCACCTTACACCTGACACTGATTACTAAATATCGTTAGGGAAACTCATTTTCATCCGCACACACCAAATAAGGTTCAGTTGAACCAGAAACCAGCGTCAGACAATTACCTCATAGTTGTCTGGCATTTTCGCTGAACTGGACCTTTTAGGCGCAAACGTGAGACACGCGATGTTAGTTTTTCTGCTATTTTAAGTTTCAACATGTTCTATACTGTGTGCATCTATGTGTGCCAAATAAAATATTTTCTTTCTTTCTTCTTTTGCTAAACTGCGTGAACTGATCATTTTATTTGAAAGTCTGTGTCCAACCTTAGTGTACCCAAACCCTTGTTTGTACTACGTTTCCATTCACGTGTGGTTTGATGATGTAAGTACATTGATTTGGATCAATTGTCGCTGTTTCTGTGATTGTTGTGTTCATCTTGGTTAGGTTTATGAATATCCTGTTGCATTTTTTTGTTGGTTTACCACAACCACGCGTCGTTTCTGTACCTATTGTGGATGTTTGTAATTATCTGGCTAACTGTAGGTACACTATTTTTTTTATTCTTGATAGGTTCGCGCTTGACCACTATCTTACCTGATGGAAAGCGACGATGCGGTCGACGATGGAGCGCGCTTACCTAGAAGTAACCTACTCTTGATAAAGATTCCCGGGTTGTAGCCATCAGGAAACACAGATTCCGGCCAGGAATTCCACTCCTTAGCTGTACGCACAATGAATGTGTTCTCAAAACGTTTCGTGCGTATAGGTGAGATGTCCACCATGTACCGGTGGCGCATTGCCGTACGCCTGGCGATGGCGGTCCGATGATGGAACAATTTACTTATATACACTTTGTAAATATCTGTCTAGCCAGATAAAGGTTTTTTTTTTACCTGGACGAATGCATTGGGCCTCTACAACCCAGTTAAGAGAAAAGAATGTTTATAATAGGTCTTAAACAATGAAATTGCCGTTTTTTAAAACGGTTGCTTTGAAGTGTTATATCTTTGGATTGACTTGGAATTATAAGTTCAAATAAACTTTATATTAAAGGTACGTTATTCTTTTTTTGAAATTAGGTACTTATTGGTTTCTTTAAGTTTTGTATTTTCTGTAACATCGCAGTACTTTTATCCTTGCAAGCTAATAATAAAAAACGTTTTTCATATTAAGAGTTCCAAAGTAGAAACTATGCATTTCAAAGGGCAAGCAATATCAATGACGTATACCTACGACTTCTAACAAAAGAACTCTGTATTCTTGGTTTAATAGCGTGTGAAATGGGAACTCCTCTTACCGTTATTTGGGAACCCGGTGGTGGTGCGTTCCAAGGGCCGTAAAAAAACATGGCCACGGACTTGTGCAGTGCCAGCTCGAGTCCCAAGTCCTGCTGCATCCTCTCCACGACTGTCGCAACCCTGCGTGTCGCTAGTTCGACCGCCGCCTGCGCCAGGTACGACTCTCCCCGCGCCAGGACCAGCGTGTCATCTGCGTAACAGACCACGCTGACTCCGCCAGGGAGGTCGCCGCGCAGCACGTAGTCGTACCCGAAGTTCCACAAGAGCGGTCTTAGTACCGATCCCTGCCGAACACCGCACGACATCTCTAGCCGTTTCCACTCTCCCTGGTGACCGGGGTAGATGATGTAGTCCGACAGGTAGGCCTCGATCACGCGACTCAGGTAGTTGGGCACCTGGTGATACCGGAGTGCCCTCCTAATGCTACTCCAGGGTAGGGAATTAAAGGCGTTGGCGATGTCCAAAGACACGGCCAAGACGACCCTGCCCTGGGACACTGCATCCTCCCCGTCACGCGTCGTGAGGGGTTCGCACGCGCATGATGGCGTCCACCGTGGAGCGCCCCTTGCGAAAGCCGAACTGGCCATACGCAAGATAAAGCATTGAGTACCTAGGTTTATCATCGTTTTTAACCGACTTCCAAAAAAGGAGGAGGTTATCAATTCGGTAGTTTTTTTTTGGTTTTTTTTTTACCTCAGAACTCTGTCGTTTATGGACCGATTTGTAAATTATTATTTTTTTTCTTACAAAATCCCATTTGTTTTTTAAATCATGTTCTGATGATGGGATCCATGAGGAATCGAGGGAACTCCTCAAATATTACAAACAACCGACAAAAAATAAACACTAAAACGATCAAAATAACTTTAATTTCAGTATCGGTGTTAAATAAGAAACAAACAATACTGAGAAACACCGACTTCCAAAATTAAAGTTATTTTGATCGTTTTAGTGTTTTTTTTAGTTACGTAAAAGTTTTTCGTTTTTATGATTGTTCATTTTTATAAATCTTCCAAAATCATATCTTCAACTCTAAATTTATGTAGTATCTTTATATACATTTTGCGTTTCTCACCTATCACATAAAATAGTAACCCAGTTTAAATTCGCATACTTTACAAAAAGGATAAGGGCCCCACAAAGATCTGCCGCCCGGGGCTTCGTTACGGTTAAGGCCGCCCTGGATTAACCCAAGGGAACATCATACCGGTAACCAATATCCTATAACCTAATCCAGCTCATGATTTAACTGCATGCCAATGAACTTAGCTAAATCCGTTCAGTAGTTGAGAAGTACCTACCTACTTTTTCAACAATCAAACACTTTCCGGGTTGAAAGATAGAAAATATGCCATCCGATGATTCAGATTTTTAACCGACTTCAAAAAGAAGGAGGTTATATGTTCGGTTGAATGTATGTTTTTTTTTTTATGTATGTACACCGATTTCTCGGTCGATTGTGGACCGATTTTGAAAAAAAAATTTTTGATTGGAAGTTTATACTTCCGAGTTGGTCCCATAGAAATATTGTTATGATCTGATAAAAATAACTTCGAAGATATGGAACAGAACTCATAGGATCACAGCAGAACCGTCGTAACAAGTAAAATTGCTTTGTTTATACGTGTAGTCGATGACGGACTGGAAGTAGAGGGGGAATATATCGAACTGATCTGATGATGAAGCCTGAAGTTAGGCACCGGAACTCTGTAATAAATTAATGTAATCTAACCGTGTTTGGGATTATTAGAATTGTCATGAGATGCACTCTGGCTATAAGGTATTTAAGTTTGGCTGAGGGGTACTTTTTAGTGGTGGTACCATAACTAAAAAGAGAAAAATAAAAAACTTTTTACAAAAAAAAAATACAACCGACTTCAAAGTAAAAAAAAAACACTGAAAAGTGCAAAATAACTTTAATTTCGGAAGTCGGTGTTAAATAACGAAGAGACAAAACTATTACAGAAACACCAACTTCCGAAATTAAAGTTATTTTGCACTTTTCAGTGTTTTTTTTTTTACTTTGAAGTCGGTTGTTTTTTTTTTGTAAAAAGTTTTTTTAATCAATGGACCTGTCGTATTACATTAATTAGTGAGTGAGTCGACTTTTCTTATGTACTGTCAGGGGTCAAAAGAGCAGTTGCACTTTATCAATGCTAAAGTGTCTAAATTTGTAGAAATGGGTCAATGGTTCTAATTACAATACCACAGTATTGTGGCGTCCATAGGCCACACATATACTGCTAACTTGCAAACTGGCAGGATAGTTATACCTTTTAAGGTTTATGGTTTTAAAAGCATAGGTGTTCATGTTCGCAACATGATTGATTGGAGATGTCAACAAAAGTCTGGACGTAATCTATTTTTAAGTTTAGTCGTTTTCATATTTCCCGGAAATTTTGAATTTGGAACTAAAAGCGAAATACTACTCACTGATTAATCACGAAATCTCAGAAACTTTAACACCTACAAACTTAAATTTGTAAATGGCAGGTAGGTTCCTTATAGGGTGTAGACGTCCACTAAGAACGGATTTTCCGAAATTCACCCCCTAAGGGGATGAAACGGGGGTCCAAAGTTGGTATGTTTTTCCATATTGCGACTTTCACGCGGGGGAAGCCGCTGGCAGAAGCTAGTTTTATATAAAAATATATTATAAAGTGCTTCATACAATATAAACATAAGTATTTAAAAACACGAAGCCTTTCATTCGAGCTTCCGTCCTCACAGAATCTAAAGTATTGAATAAACTAGGTTACGGACCATTGAAGTTCTACTACCAAGGAATTTAATTTATTAAAAATCTTTAGTTACTGCTCCATTACTCAAGTCGCAGCGTGATGTTTTATATCCTTAATAAATGGCCTATCAAAAAATATTTTTTCTATTCGGACCAGAGTATTTGATATTAGTGCGTTCAAACAAACAAAAAAAACTAACAGTTCTGCCTAAAATAACAGTATAGATATAAAACAAAGTCCCAAACCGCGTCTGTCTGTCTGTACGTGTTCTGTGGATAAACTCAAAAACTATCGAACGGATTTTCATTTGGTTTTCAGTTATAGACAGTGTTTCAAAAGGAAGGTTTAGATGTATAATACGTGCTTATTGTAGTAGACAAAAACAGAGAACTTCAAAGATTTATAACACCCATGCGAAGCTATGGTTAGTCGCTAGTAATTTTTATTTTTATTCATACAGCTTGCGCTTGGATGTACTTTCAGTAGCTCGACTGATGATAAAACTCAATCTGTAAGCGCACTTACATCATCATCTTCCTGTCCATGAAAAAAACGTGTAGTAAGTAAGAAATACCTAAGTACTATTAATAGTAGTATAAGTCAAGTAGGTACTGAATTTAGACTTAACAGATACGAGAAGCGTAGGTATCTCTGGATGTATCTAATCCAGTATCTATAATTATGTGAAAATAAAAAAGCATTTATTGCATTAATATTATTTATTAAGTAGTAACATCATTAACAATATTTACATTCAAACAAAAAAACAACTAAACTTAATTATAATCATAACGATAACAATATTTTTAATAAGTAATGTTAGGTACAATCTCCAAAATCTCAATCAAAATCTTTTGTAAACTTGTTATCATGGAATCTAACCACTTACAGAAAGAGCAATGGCGTTTCCATTCCTGCTCTTTGCGTTACTTAGAGCAACGTTGCTTTTGCTGCAAGTACTGCATCCAGCTGGCTGTTGACCAGCTGTCTGCAAGCCCTGGCCAGCAAGTTCAAGGGCTCCTTTAAGAGCAGATTGGGAAGAACCTCTAGATCCAGAATAACCACCACCATAACCACCGGAGCCGTAGCCACCGGAGCCGTAACCACCAGAATCGTAGCCACCAGAGCCGTATGCACCGGAACCGCTGGCACCAATTCCACCAGCTCCAGCAGACTGATAGCCACCACCGCTACCTCCTGAGTTAGAACTACTCGCCCCATATCCACCGGACCCACTGGATCCAGAACTTCCCGATCCAAAGTCACCTGCGCTACCAACAGAGCTCAAGCTAGCACCACTATCACCGGAAGCGCCAATACCACCAGCAGCCTGCTGACCGCTTTCAAATGAGCCGCCATTTTGACTTTGACTGCTTGGTTCAACCTGCTGGGTTTCAAATTGACCTACTGCATGACTACCAGATTCAGCCCTGCCTCCCGATTGTTGTTCACCGTTGCCAAAGCCTTGGCCTTCAGATTGTGAATTGAAACCTGCCTGATTTTTGCCACTATTGTATGAGTAGTGAGACTCCTTGTAGTTGGATTTTTTTTTGGCATCTACTGACTGGCTGTCGCTTCCACCTCCATATTGGCCACCGTAGCTGCCAGAAGTCTGGCCATCGGAAGCCTGGCCGCCTGAAGACTGGGCAATGGAAGACTGTTCGCCAAAACCTCTAGAAGATCCTCCATAACCCTTAGAAGCTTGGCTACCATAAGCCAAAGAAGAGAAATCTTCTTGACCTCCTGAAGAGTGACCACCGTAACCACCTGATGATTGGGAGTTGGATCCAGAAGGAGATTGGCCTCCGTACACTCCTGAAGATTTACCGCCATAACCTCCTGAAGTTTCCAAAGAACCGGAAGCAGATTGACCATTGATAGAAGATTGGCCACCATAACCTCCTGAAGAATGGGCACCGTAACCACCAGAGGAGTGTCCGCCGTAACCACCAGAGGAGGGGCCGCCGTAACCACCAGAGGAGTGGCCGCCGTAACCTCCAGAGGAGTGACCGCTGTAACCTCCAGAAGATTGTGATTTTGAATTGGAAGACGATTTACCGCCAAACCCACCAGCAGACTGAGAGTCAAAACCGGCTGATGACTGTCCACCGAAACCACCGGAACCTTGTGCATTAGATCCAGCAGAAGACTGTAAGCCAGCGTTGAATGACTGAGAGTTTGAACTACTTAAAGAGTGAGAAGCAGAGCTACCAGATCCATAACCGCCTGGGGACCCTGCTCCAAGACCTGCACCAGCAGCAAATTCAGCTGATTGTCCACCGCTTGCTTCCGATGACTGGCCTTTAAGTTCCAAACCACTATCTGCGCTAGCTCCGCTAGAAGCTAAAGAGAATGCTTCTCCTGCTGCCTGGTTAGTAGCATCACCAGTAGCTGCTGCTGCCCCAGAGAATACTCCTCTTTGATGGCCATTGTCAGCAAGTCCAGTCCAATGAGCGGTGTGGAAGTATCTGGATCCATGATGTGGGTGTGGGGGTGGACCGAATGGTGGTGAAGGACCAAAAGGTGGTGGGGGAGGTCCAGGTGGGCCGCCGCATGTGGCACATGGTGAACGTTCTACACGTTTGTGAAAATCTGAGGAAAAAGAGTGTAATATTAGGGTTATAAATTGGAAAACGAATACGTGTTACATTTGAAGACATTTTTTTTTACTCTTCGTTCGTTAAATTATATATAAGAAATGGCTGAAGACAGACTGTGTTTATTTTCATTAATATTTTTTCAATTTACTCTTATGTATCATTAAACCTAGAATTAAGAAACCTAGGATGCATTTAATACTATGACCAAGCAAATTAGAAATAATAATAGGTACCTTCATTTGTAATTACAGCACATTGAGCTGCAAATACAGACAGAGCGAAAACAAAAACTCCAATTTTTCCCATCTTGCCGAAAGATCAGTCTTGTTCTGAGGTAAACACATCAATTTACTAACATTTATAGGTGATACTGGAGGATGTGATATTCCCCGTCTTCCAAGAATAGTATCTTCGTTTGATCGCTAAGATCAAATTGATAACACAAATATCACGTAAGGTAACAGTGAGACAATTCACACTGTGGTCAAATATTTATCTTGCACACAACTTCTGCAGAAAAGTACTCGGCAAAATAAGCGAAATTGAAATTTAGCACAATATTATGTAATGTCATCTTCAAACATTGGTTTGTTTTGTTTATAATCAATGTTTTGTTACTAAGGTAGCGATTGTGTAGTAAATTGCAGCCATTTCGTGGTTAGGAAAAATACGGATCACAACGCTATAATACTGTTTAGGGTTCTGTGCCTCACTAGTCAAAAACGGAACCTTTACAGGATCACTTTGTTGATCACCTGTCAAGACCATTTCTTTCAGAAACGCGTGGAGTTATTTTGCTCAAATTAACATCAAATGCTCAGGTCTGTCACCCCTAAGAGCAGTGAGCAAACTCGGGGCATCTCCTACGGTGGTTGAGGCGGCGTGAGAATGTCCTCTCCCTCACATTTCACTCTTTAGCCTTGAAAGATATCCAGGAATCTAATACTAACATACAAGATACAATTAAACTCCTCACGTCACAAAATCTAGATCTTGAAAAGAAAATTTCTCAGGTGGAAATTCAGGTGAAGGAAGACAGGAAATATATTACCACTTTGGAGCATAAAATCGAGGACTTGGAAACAGGATGTCGTAAAACTAATCTTGTGATAAAAAATGTGCCTAAAATTACAGGCGAGTCTAAGGAAGACTTGATAGACATGGTGATAAGTCTTTCACAAAATATTGATTGTTCCATGATTAAAAATGATATTAAAGATATTTATAGGGTGTGTGGAAATAAACAGAACTATAACACGCCCATAGTTGTAGAAACAGGATCTACACTCCTCAAAAACGACATTCTAAAAATGGCTAAGAACTTCAATATAAAATACAAGACCAAACTATGCTGTAAATATTTGCGTTTCAAGACACATGAAGATACACCAATATTCCTGTCTGAGCATTTAACTAATAATAATAACATAATAATAATTAATAGTCATATTGACAAAAATTTAATCATGTCACCTTCTCAGAATGGATGTAGGAACGGGTCCCGCGGTACTAAGGAGCTGCTCCTCATTGATATGACCATTAGCCAACAGGTTCGACGTTCCCGAAAGGATCTGTCGACATGTTGGATAGATTATAAGAAGGCCTATGACTCTGTTCCTCATACATGGCTCATGAGGGTGCTGGAATTGTATAAAATTGATACAACACTACGCACCTTCCTGATGTCGTGTATGAGACAATGGAGTACGGTCCTCCGCTATCCAGGATGTCGACATACCCAGAGGAATAGCGAACCTGTAAGGATCGACCGAGGTATATTCCAGGGAGATAGTTTGAATCCACTTTGGTTTTGCCTAGCCTTGAATCCTCTAAGCACACTGCTGGAGAATTCAGGTCTAGGCTATCGGTTGAAGAGAGGTGGTCAGGTAATATCTCACCTACTTTACATGGATGACCTGAAATTTTTGCCCCCAACAATCTGCAACTGATGGAGCTACTGAAGGTAACTGAAACCTTCAGTAGTGCCATCAGGATGGAGTTTGGTGTGGACAGATGTGCGGTCATGCATGTAAAGCGAGGGGAGGTTGTGGAATCCGTGGGCACTCAACTCACGGATTTCATAAACCTGAGATCCCTCTCTCCAACCGAAACCTATAAGTATTTGGGTATGTCGGAAGCTCTAGGCATCAATATCACTGACATGAAGCAATCGTTGAAAGAGCGTTTCTTTGGACGCCTGAAGAAGGTATTCAATAGCCTTCTTTCAGGCGGAAACAAGGTGCGCGCCTTCAACGGTTGGGTCATGCCGGTATTGATGTACTCTTTCGGTGTACTCAAATGGACTCAAACAGAACTTGACGCCCTGGATAGGAAGGTCCGCACACTGCTGACTGCATATCGAATGCATCACCCACGATCGTCGGTGATGAGATTGTATATCCCGCGGAAGTGTGGGGGTCGAGGTTTTTTAAATGCTAAGACCCTACACAACCGCGAGGTATGCAGTCTCAGGGAATATTTCCTAGCTGCCGACGTGGGTATGCATCGAGATGTAGTGACAGTGGACAAGGGACTTACCCCGCTCTCCCTGGCTAATGAGAACTGGCGCAAACCGGTAGTGCTTGACACTAACGATCGCAGGGAAGTATGGCAGAGCAAGGAACTTCACGGACGCTTCTTCCGGGCCCTTCACGGGCCCGATGTAGACCAATTGGCGTCCGTAGCCTGGCTGCGTTCCGGTGACCTCTTTGGGGAAACCGAAGGTTTTGTCTGTGCAATTATGGACGAAGTTATCATGACGAATAACTACCGGAGATTTATTGTGAAGGACGGCACGGTTGACATATGTCGGGCATGTCACAGTCCGGGAGAATCAATTCGTCACATTATCTCTGGTTGTTCTCGTCTAGCTAACGGAGAGTACTTGCATAGACACAACCTTGTAGCCAGGATTATCCATCAGCAACTTGCTCTGAAATACTCTCTTGTGGAATCGGAAGTGCCGTACTATAGGTACGAGCCCGATCCAGTTCTTGATAATGGTCATATCACTTTGTACTGGGATCGGTCCATCATCACTGACAGGACTATTGTAGCCAATAAGCCTGATATAGTGGTGGTGGACCGAAGCGAGAGGCGTGCAATGATTGTTGACATATCCGTTCCGCATGACGAGAACCTCGTGAAAGCCGAGAAAGATAAACAAATCAAGTATATTGACTTGGCTCGCGAGGTTGTCGACATGTGGGATGTGGACTCGGCGATCATTGTACCGATAGTCGTGTCGGGCAATGGCTTAATAGCCAAGAGCCTCGACCAACACCTTAGGAGGCTCGCGTTAGGCGACTGGATCAAGGGCTTGATTCAGAAAGCGGTACTCCTGGACACGGCTCGCATTGTTAGGAGGTTCCTTTCTCTGGAGCCCTGACCGCCGGTAGCTTGGACCCTGTTCCCGATACCGGTGGGATACTGTTTTTTTATATTTTTAAATGTTTTATTTTTGAAATATTTAAAAATGTAACTAATATGTTTATGTAAATAATAATAATAATATTCCACAACTATCACACAACGCCGTCTAGTCCCAAGCTAAGCAGAGCTTGTGTTATGGGTACTAGACAACTGATAAACATACTTATATATTTCTGAATATATACATATATACATAAATTACACCCAGACACAGAACAAATGATCGTGCTCATCACACAAACATTTGTCCTGGGTGGGAATCGAACCCACGACCTCCGGCATAGCAGTCAGGGCCACTAACCACTAGACCAACAGGCCAGTCACTAGACCAACAGGCCAGTCTCTAGACCAACTGCCAAAGGCTCTCGCTTATATTTCCTGGCTCGAGATTTGAAAAGATCCGGCGCTTATAAATACTGCTGGACTGCGTATGGTAAAGTACTCGTTAAGAAGGATGACCAGGCTCCGTCTTTAATTGTTAGTAGTGAAGCACAAATATAGCAGCTAATGAAGAAAGTATGACTATTTTCTGCTTATTATTTCTTTGAAGAGTTAGGTTACAATACATTTGTTTTGCTGGTTTTTATCTGTTTAAGTCACCTCTTGATCATACTCCAGTCGAAAACAAATTTTCATTTCACACTATATAATATTAAGTTACTAGTTATAAGGATTTTTTATAAATGTTGTATAAGTTTAATTACTCACACATACACTCACTCCCACAAATATTTCACCCTATTTAACACCAATTCATACATAAATTCATACAAAACTCAAACACAGGTCACTAAATATACATTCAAGCCTCAAAAATTGAAAAAGAAAATATATTATAATATTCTTTATATAATGAACGACACGGTTATATACTCAACAATTATACTAATATTAAACAAACAATTACTTTTTGGTACAATAATAAAAGACTGCACTCACCTGGCTTTCAGGAATAATATTAACCATGGTCAAGTTGCGACTTTAATTCTGCTTAAAAATATTCTTTATGACTAACACAGTTCAAACAGTTAACGAGTTGGACACTATTGAAATTTCTAGTTGCATTGAATATAATCCTTCGAGTCTTTCTAATCATATTTGTGTAAAGAAAAATGATTTAATTATAATTTCGCAGAACATAAGGAGTACATACCTACTGCAATTTTGATGACTTTGTTATTACTTTGTCTTCACTTAAATTTGAAACTGATTTAATAATCCTAACAGAATGTAGATTAAATGTTAATAAACCTATACCACAATTAGCCAATTATCAGTCTTATGTCACAACTCGCCAATACAATCAAAATGATGGGGTAGTTGTCTACGCAAAAAATACATTAAAACCAAAAAATCAGGAAATAAAATTATCCCAAGCCTCATGTCTTCAAGTAGAAATAGTAAATACCACTGTGCTTTGCATATATCGATCACCGGCAAATACAAATATTAGCAATTTCTTAGACTCACTCAGCTCACATTTAGATAATATAGACTCACAAAAAAACCTAGTAATAGCTGGAGACATAAACATTAATATTAGGCTCAAAGAGACTGAGGCGCCTACTGAGCAAAATAACCGCCTCAATTATCTTAACACTCTGTCAACCTATGCCATATTACCAGGTCATACACTACCTACCAGGGAGCAAAACTGCCTAGACCATTTAATGTTACGAATCAATGTGAAAAAAATATGTGCGTCAATCGCTATTTTACAGACTTCAATCACAGATCACTTTACTACATTTTTATCACTATCAAAAACAAAAAATAATGAAATTGTATATAAAACCGTTACCACCTTGAATTTTGAACAAGCATCCAATTATCTTAAAAGAAAAAATTATACACGAATTTTTTTTTTTAATGATATAAACCAGTGCTTGACTGCGATCCCTCCTGATGGTAAGCAGTGATGCAATCATTGATGGTGAGGCGCACTAGTTTACTAAGAGCCTATTCACTCTAGCCTTGAAGGCACCTAAATTATAGTTGGACGGGAAGACCGCAGCAGGCAAATTGTTCCAGTCCTTCGATGTACGCGCTCTACGTACGTCGGGTTGTCCGATGGTAGAAATGAGATGGCGGAATCAAGTCATGCAATTCCCGCGCACACTCTCCAAAATGCAACCTGTAGAATACCGATAGGCTGGCTACCCTGCGCCTGTGCTCGAGGCTTTGTAGATTGGACTTAACCAAATCTGGATCCCCAATTAGCCTCTTCGCACGCCTTTCCACTGAGTCCAAAGCTGCTAGATGGCATTTTGCAGCACCAGCCCATATGTGACTGCAGTACTCCACACACGATCGGACCTGTGCTTTGTATAACATTAGAAGCTGTCCCGGTGTGAAGTACCGTCGGACCTTTGCAAGAACGCCTAGTGTTTTGGTGGCGTTGAATTCTACCAGATTGGTTTCACCCCACTTGGAGACTGCCTGAAGTGAGACATTCGTACGCTCTACCATAGCCTCTCGTTCGGACCGGATTAGTTCCTTACTAGCCCGAGCACCTGGAAGGTATCTCTCTACAACTGTGCTATCATCTGCATACCCATATATACCGATATTACACGAATTGATTTTCTGCAATGATCCTAATATACTAACCGATGTGTTTATAGACAAACTTACTGAAACTATCCAGAATAATACTAAGATAAAAAATATTCCTAATCACAAAAGCATAATCAAACCTTGGATAACCTCGGGAATACTCCGCTGTATAAAGAATCGAAACAAACTACAAAAAAACTCACGAGCTGACCCACACAATGACATTCTAAAAATCACATACACCCGATATAGAAATTATTGTAACACCCTTATCAAAAAAATTAAAAGAAAATATGAAAGAGAATTACTATCAAATTCAGTCGCCAATACGAAATTTATAATTATTATGGAAAAATATAAAATCAATTACATATACCAATAAAACAAAAAATCAAAGTGCCGAATTACTAAATATCAAACCTACTCCGACTGAGTCAGTAAACTACGTTAATAAATACTTCGCGAGTATCGGAAAAGAACTAGCTCAACAAATACAACCTAGAAACAATATTAGTCCGGATCAACAACAAAACAATTCTAATACGCAAGTAAACTCATTTGTGCTCTTGGATATTGACACAGCAGAAACGGAGTATTCCCGGCTCCCCTGAAACAATCTGTTATTCCTCCAGTCCACAAGGGGGGGAACGGAGGCGATGTCAATAATTATAGACCTATTTCGGTGTTGCCAGCCCTATCTAAGGTCATAGAAAAATTAACAAATACTAGATTAGTAAATTATATAAATAAGTTTAAAATCATATCTTCAACGCAATTTGGGTTTAGACAGGGAGTATCCATCGAGGATGCAGTTGGAGCCCTCACTTCACTAGTTACTGATTATTTGGATAAAGGGGAGAAATGCTTGACGGTATTTCTAGACTTAAAAAAAGCTTTCCCGAGCTTTACCGTTTCCGTTCCCTTCCTGGTGAACAAACTAGAAATAAGGGGAACACCTCTAAATTTTTTTAAAGACTATCTCACAAATAGGAAACAGAGAGTAAAGATAGGTGAGTATATTAGTGACGATGCTGAAGTGTCGTTCGGCGTGCCACAGGGTAGTGTCCTGGGTCCAACACTATTTCTAACCTACATTAACGATCTTTGTAACCTGAAAGTTGAACACGCAAATATATTTTCCTACGCCGACGACACTGCTGTTGTCTTCCACGGGCACAGTTGGTCCGATCTTAAAATTAAGACAGTTATGTTTCAGATTGCGACTTGGCTCGATAACAACCATCTTACGTTAAACACCACGAAACCTAACTATATATAATAATAATAATATACTTTATTTCGAGCAACAAGACTCATTTTGTGTTAGTAAAAACAAAACAAACTTACAACTATGTTAGTGATACAAATACAACTAAAAAAAAAAAAAAAAAAAAAAAAAAAAAAAATTACATACACACTCACAATAAAACAATCATTGCTTCAGCACCCCAGCAGAGATACTGGAGCAACGATTTAAAATACGGCAGTCCAGTCTGTCAGCAATCATGCCCAAGATGCCGCTGGGACTGGCTCGCACCCTGCGCACCAGGGATGCACATCTTTTACGCATTAATGCATAAAAGCAATCAACTCGCATTTCCGCAAACATCCCTGATGCGCTACAGAAGCGAGGCAGCCCCATCAACACCCTGAAAGCATTATTATACTGCACGCGAAGGGCACTGTACGATTTTTGCGTAAAACGTACCCACAGGCTACAGGTGTAGAAGGATGAACAGAAGGTTCTAAAAAGTGTTTTCTTAACCTCCGTAGAAGCACGCTTAAACCTGCGGGCAATCATGTTCGCTCTGACCGACAGTGCCCTCCGCTCCCTCTCAATGTCGTCATCGTCCCTAAGGCTAGCAGTCAGGATATGCCCAAGGTACTTAAATGAGTCCACTCTCGACAAAGGCACACCATTAATCTTTAACGGAGGTACCTTAACTGGACACTTTCCACCAGCCCCAAACACCATCACAACACTCTTTTTCACATTGTACACTAGGCCATGAGCACTAGCATACCTCTCACATACACCCATAAGTTTCCTTAGGCCACAAACAGAGGCACTGAGCAGCACCATGTCATCTGCATAACTAATGTTGTTGACACATACACCATCAATATAACATCCGACTCTGGTGCTGCTCAGCTCCACAATCAACTGGTCCATGTACAGGTTGAACAGTGTAGGAGAACTCAGACCCCCCTGCCTCACACCTGATTCAAGACCATACGGACTCGAGAATTCCCCGTCCCACCTAACACAGTTAACCTGGTTCCCGTACCAAAACTTAAAAATATTTATAATTTCAGCTGGTAGCTTCGCATCATTAAGCTTTTTCCAAAGGGTGTCGTACGAAACCAGATCAAAAGCACTCGACAGGTCGAGGAAACAGGCATAAACCGCGGTGCTACGACGTGTATAGTACTCCACAGTGTGCTTAACGCTCAAAATAGCACTATCGGTAGACAACCCAGGTCGAAACCCAAACTGGTTGTCATGCAATTTAACACATTTATTCAATTGTGCATTAAGCACACTGTCCAATACTTTAGACACAACTGTAGCAAGTGAAATAGGTCTATAGTTATTCCTATCAGTCAATAGCCCAGTTTTATTTTTGACTATAGGCACTACAACTGTTTTCAACATATCCGTAGGTAGGTACGCATGACTCAGACAAAGGTTGTACAGTAAAGCTAAGACACGCGTCAAGTGAGGGCCCGCATATCGAAGATGCTCGATGCTGAGCCCATCATGGCCAGGAGATTTCCCCCTTGACATTGACTGGACGATAGACGCAATGTCCCTGGCAGTGACTCTGACTCCTAATTTTCCTTTGGGCTCAACATCGATCACCGCCCGCGATGGTCCTAAAGACGACTGTACCTCAAACTTAGCTTTAAACAGTTCAGCTATCCCCCGTGCATCACTCACACCGTCGACGCACACAGGCACGCTAGGCTTATGATTGAGTTTGTTTGTGTTTTTCCAAAACCCACGGAAATCCTTATTTAAATGATTTGATGCCAGGATATCCATTTTTATCTTATCCTCTTGACTCTGGCACCATTTCAACCGAGATTTAAATATCCGTTTTGACTCACACATCTCTTCATAATAACGGCCAGAAGTAGGCTTACCGTAGCATGACCACAAAATAAATTTATCCTTAGCAAACCTGTGCGCGTCGGCAACATGTTTGTTCCATCCAATAACAACTTTTCTTTTGCGCTTCTTACTATGTCGGCAAACCATCGATGACTCACATAAAGCCCCAATAACTTGCCCATACAATGTATCGATAAGACGTCTGTGATTTAAATCAGTGCACATATGATCACAACAATCGCGGAATTGCTCCGGAAAATCTATTAATCTCAGACGTTTATGACACTCAGTATTGTACAATCTAATTTGCGCCAAGTCCCGCTCACCCCACATAATCCCGTTATTTAAATTTAGACTCGATACATATCTCTTTGGTACAATTACATCCAAATCACATTCAATAATCAACGGAAAGTGGTCAGACCACACAACATCATATTGAACAAACACCCTTTTTACAGTTTGAGCCGAAGCCCTGGTAACCAAACAGTGGTCAAGCCACCTCGACGACCCGTGAGCCTGACTTACAAACGTGTATGTATTAGACGCTACACCTAAACGATCAGTGTCAATACACAACCAGTCCTGTTCACTACAGAAACCCATCAGCTCATCATAAAAACGCTCAGTTGGGTGAGCGTTAAAATCCCCCAGTATATAAACGCACTCAGTACTATTAGAATCAATGATAGCACTCACCGCACTAAGGACGTCCGTGAAATCCGCCAAATTACATACCGCATCCGTCGGCATATAAATGCTAAACACTAATATTGACCTTTGTTGCATCACTATTTTAATTGCACTCACACGTGGGTTATCACTCGGAATCACAGTTACGTTTGTGTAGATGTTCCTCCTCCACAATAGCGCAACACCACCAAAAGGTCTTCCTCGTAACATCCCAGTAGTGGAGTCCACTGCCGACGTTCCCGTACAATTGAAATCGTCACTAATAGAGTCTAGGTACGATATTTCATGTGACAGCAGCCAAGTTTCTTGCAAGGCTATAATATCTACACATTTACATAAGTCACGTATACTGTCGATTGAACGCTTAACGTTCTTACAATTAAATGATGCAAACTTGTGCAGTTTATTATCCATTAATTATTGTGGAAAAGCCGTCTACAGAACCAGGATTCGGCCTGTTCACAGATTTCGGTCGAAAATTCACAAACCGCCTAAAAATAATTCCCTGCGGCCATATTTCGTTATTTAAAAACATATTGACGTTATGATGAGGCACAAAGAACTTAAACGCATTGTAATCACTTTGTTTTTTCAAATTGATCTTTTCTAGTGATACATTTATGGCCGTTTTTCCAAGAATATAATTGGTAATATCTTCCTCTGCTGTATCTCTGTGTACATTTGTTATGAAAATGGGTACTTTTCGATCTGCTATGCTATGCTATGCGATATGCTTCTCCATATATAAAAGTTCACAACCAGATGAACTGTTCAACATTAAAGTACACTCATGTGATAAAACTACAAATAATAATTGCGCTTGTCCCACAATCAGTAAAGTTTTGAAAACAAAATACCTAGGTGTAATTATTGACCACAGATTATCATGGTACTCTCATGTTGAACATGTCACTGGGAGGATTAGGAAGTTGGGGTGGATGTTTAAAACTTTAAGGTATATTGTTCCCAAAAATATAAAAAAGAAATCAGGCTCTCACAGAAATCTATTAAATGAAATATATATCGCTCTAGCACAATCAGTAATAGCCTACTGTATCACTGTATGGGGTGGAGCAGCAAAATCACAGTTTATACATGTTGAACGAGGACAACGTGCCGTTATAAAAATAATGTATTTTAAAAGAATTAGATACCCTACTGAAAGGCTGTATCAGGAAAGTGGACTACTTTCCGTTAGAAAGTTATATATCATATATACCGTCTTAAAAAAACATAAAAATATACCATATGATCCAAATACAACAACAAGAAGACGGAATGATCTCGTAGCCAAGGTTCCACAGACTAAAACTAAATTTGCTGCCATTCAGTACAATAAACTATCATGTCAACTTTATAATAAGATAAATAGAAAGACGTATATACACAACAAACCATTACACGAGAGTAAAAAAATTATTACTGATTGGATAAAAACTCTAAATTACGCAGACACTGAGGCCCTATTACAACAAATAATATAAAACAGGAACATACATTTTCACTCAAACAACCGCAAACTCATGCACAAATACACACACACATACACAAACGCGCGCGCACCATCACACACAAACACACCCTCACACACACACAAACACACAAGCAGGCGTTGTATCTTAATTATTAAAAATATATATATATAATTGTATATTGATTTGGAAGAGCGGAGGCTCCAATCACCTACTAATGTAAGGCTTGTGTTTAAACACCGCCCAAAAAAGTACCTATTTCGCAACCAAAAAAATTCTAAACGGTTACCAAAATGGATTAATGGTCACCAAATAACGTTTCCTAAAATATTATGAAATAAATCCATTTTTTCCTATTATTGTCTGTCATAAAAATATATGGACGCCTTAAAAATACACTTTAGACTAAATATTATATATTGTCACTACTTAGCTGTTACCAATTATGTAATACCATGAGTTCTAATTTGGTAATTTTTACTAGGCTAAAAAAGCTAACGATCGCTAGAATATTTCCCAAATATTAATTAATATACTGGGGTTCCCAAACGTACGTCGCTTATTTATTGTTATATGAAATTCACTAAATATACTGGGGTTCCCACACAAACGTCACTTGTTTAGGCATGGCGTATGCTGAGAGGCAGGCGACGCAGGCCGCGCAGCGCAGAGCAGAGCAGATTTTATAAAGCATGGAACGTCATTGAGCTACGTATGCTGCAGCGCAGGCACGTGCGGCTCAGATGCGTACAGTAACTGCCCTGCTCTGCGCTGTGCGGTCTGTACTGCGCGGCCTGCGTCACCTGCCTCTCACCCTTATTGTTGTATGAAGTTAATTAATTATTATTAAAAAAAAAAAACCAACAGCCATTCTTCTTCAAAATATTTTATAAATTCTTGTTGATCTTTCCACTTCGCCAAAAAACTTTCACAAGCACGGTACGGTTTTAAGCCGCTACAGCGACGACTGTGAGAGGAGCGCGCGGCCTGTGCCTCACGCACCGGTGGCGGTTTTGCAGGGTGCGGAGTGCGGAGTGTGGGGTTAAGAAATAAAGGGAAACAATTGTAATTTTAGTCTTACATTAAAGTAGTTTGGGATCAAATAACGTATTTTGGATGACGTCTTACTATTTTGGAGTAAGATTTTTGGTAGTAATATTAATCTTTGAGTTGGATAGAATTTGGTGACCGTTGATCCATTTTAGGAACCAAAAATAATATTTGTGCAAGGTTTGTGATTTTTCTGATGTTATTTCATTTATTTTGGATCATAATATTATATAGTTTAGGGCCCTCATAATAAAGTCAATTGATTTTTTTTGGAGTTGTTTATTTTATTTGGTGCCTAGGCTTAGAGTCTTAAAAATATTTTTGGTGGCCGTCTAAATTATACCCCTAATGTAAACAATTTTGTTAAGAAATAAAGATTTTGATTTTTTTTTTGACAGTTCCGCCACCTTCTTCGCCTGCATTACAGCTTTGCTGAAGAAGATGACTGCTTCCCATGCCCTCTGGGGCTCTATACCATGGTCTGGACCAAGCCCGAATACGAAAAGTCACCGCCGCCAATCGCATCCACAGGGACACGGTGGTGCTCTGCTTAAGCGATCCGCACAATGATAACAGAAGCGTAGCGTTTCCCTCTTCTGTTTTGCTCTTTCCAATTGTTTTCTGTATACTTCTGGCCTTTATTAACGTTCTGTTTAATTAACTGCAGGATAACACTGCTAATGCAGCGGATATTCTTCTTCTAATTACTGCACGGGTTTATAGCGATATGGATGTCGGCCTGACAAATGAACTACACACCAGACTTTCCTCTGTGACACATCAAGTTCACGCACTACGATGTTTGCCGATATGTTGTTAGGCTCGTCAAAAAAACGTTGAAGAATCAGCTCCTCGTCTTCAGCCGTGTATATCCGAGAACGACCAGTATCAATTTGCTTGCGACTACCGCTACCAGTTTATGGGCTTTTGGTTAGGAAAGCGGAGTTGATATTCTCTCCGCGCCTCAGCAGCGTTACCGTCACAAAATCCGTAACAGTACCTACATCATGTCAGCGTAGTTAGGATTAGAATATGCAGCCATAGCCAGCACTTATGAAGGCACAGCACAACTAAAGAGCAAGATACGCGACAACAGGTTAGTTAACAAAACATAAGCTTGTGCGACGTAGAGTTGAAACCAACTAACGCTGACGGCCGTCTCGCAATTTTATCTGCTCCCCATAAAACTCTTCTCACACATGCAAAAGTATTGACAATCATACCTTTCTGAATAGCTAATGAGACAAGGATATTTTTCTAGTAATTTGCATTTACATCAGGCGTCTTTTTTCGCACTATACATTTTGTATGAAGTAATAGCAAAAGTTTCAAAAAATTAAATGTTTTATTAGTGATGTTTGTCAGTCAATTTTTGAACTTTTAATTACTAACAAAGATCTGCTAAGGCATTAATTATGATAATAACTTAAATTTCAGTATAGTCGCGCCGTAAATAGTTTTCAAATTGACTTCAAATGATTAATCTAGGATTTTGCACAGAAAAACTAAAAATCTTACTAACTCAAAAACTACTGAATTTCGGTACAACATTTGGTGGTTTAATTTGTTGCATTTTAATCCTACTATGACGTCCTTCAAGAAATACGTCGAGTTACCAGTAACCCTGTACATTATAGCCACATGTTCGGTATTAAAACATAGACTTTCCAAGCATCAACAGCATTACAGTATTCTGCGAAAATTAATAAAACAACATCTATCTATAGTAATATTTTATTTCAATAACAAAATAGTCATAGCACTTTTTCTTCAAAATCTTAAAATGTTTCTTTCACGACCCTCTGGATGCTGTTCAGGCGCCCTCTCGGAGACCACCTCAGGTTGAGGATAAATTGTGTCAGGATCCCCATCATCTGAACTCTGGCGAACTTTATGAGGTTTATTCACGGATCTTCCTGAATTAAATCCTTCGAAGTTGCCAGGTCGTACTGAAATACGTAGGTAGTCCTAGAACCACAATCTTTCAAATCTTGTGATATTGGGTATCACAAGATTTGAAAGATTGTGGTTTTACAACAAACATTACGCGCCGTCGACGACTTGGGCTCGGTCCGGACGGTTACCCGACGGTCGAACAGCGAGCTACCCATGTTCAGTGGGGGATATAGTCGTCAAGAATTCAGCAATTCCAAAATGAGTAACCACAGATGAAGATACTCGTACATTGCTTGAAACTTCAAATAGGTCAGAAACTTATATTCCTAGTGAGTATGAGGATGCTTATGACTCCCCTGAGAAGCGTGAAAGACCTAGCAGAATCAGAAAGAAACCAGAAAGTTATGGAATATCAAATATGTGTGTTCCAGAAAAAGTGTTTGATGATGCTAATGGACTAAGTCTTGAAGAACCGCTACAAGGAGCAGAAAAGGAACAGTGGTTTCAGGCGGTGAAAGAAGAACTTAAGTGTTTTGAGGACAATGACGCATGGGAGCTAGTAGATATTTTTTTTTTTTTTTATTCATATAAACCAGTGCTTGACTGCGATCCCACCTGATGGTAAGCAGCGATGCAATCAGTCATATGCCAAAAGGTGGAGAAAATGTAGTGAAGAGCAAATGGGTGTTGCGTAAAAAATTGGACAATGACAATATTATTTTCTTATGTCTTTGTTAGGCATACAGGACATAAGAGTTATGTAATTATTTTGTTTGTTTTAGTCGGGGTATAGTTGTTATGTATACCTGTATTATTTTGATAAGTGTTAGTTTTATATCAAAATAGAGCTGGCTGGTACATTATACCATATTATATATAATGAACGTATGATGAACAAAATAAACTGTCTTGTTCGATCTGTCTCACAGAAAAGCGCTGTTCTATCTATCTATCAATTGTTGTCTGGTTTCCGCACTTAGTCCTTGGCGGACCATTGTGCGTGAGCCATGGCGGCCTTCACTCCAACCGGCCCACCTCACTCCAGAAACAGATCAGTCTTTTCAGTTTGCTCAGGGCAACTACGAGTGAATTCGGTGCACCCAAGGTTCGTGTTCTTATTTCGTTGACGGCTGTGCACTCGAGGAGCACGTGCGCGACAGTTTCCTCTGACTCCAAAAAAAAAAAAATGCTCTGTTTGAGTTATAGCTCGCCGTCCGCGCCGGCGGGAGCGTGAGAACCGTTCCCTCGCGCGAATTGTATATGAGTGTTGTGTTTGTGTATGGGTGAGTATATGAGAGGCGGGTGGCAGCTAATTTGTACATCATACATAGACTACAAACTATTAACAACTAGCTTCTGCCAGCGGCTTCGCCCGCGTGACGATAGAAAACATACGCTTATGGCGCTCAGTGGCAAAGTGGCACTTTACTAGTGAAAAAAATTGGTCCACTAGTTTATGAGTTTATTCATTACAAACAAAAATACAAATCTTTTCTTATTATATTATTTGTATAAATGAAAAGACAGCATTCAATGCAGATAATTCTTTTTCAATACTCGAAAACCCGCTCTTATCCCATCGCTTTTAGGCACGCAATAGACTATTTTCCGCACTAGTGCAGAAAAGTGCGCATGCTCTCCCCGCCAAAATTTTATTACATTTATCGTATCAGGCTGGGCGCGCGTCGACCCACACGAGTCGCCGATCTTTTGGAAAACTATTATAAAGAAAGAAGAAACACTATTTACCTGCATCAACACTAAAGCAACTAACTAGGACTAGAGCTGCCAAGACAAAAACTAAAAGGCGAGCCATCTTGGATTATACGAAGTCTTCACAGCTACTGATACGAAGATTAGAGTACACCCGTTTATATTGGATCGACATTGTTAAATATAGACATAGGTACCAAATATGTGTCAATTTTAGCACTTGCTATGTACATTGATTAACGTGACCGTCTAGGATCATAAGCAATAGGATTTGCTATCAATAACAGCATGTTGCTATCTGCAAGAAAATATGTTTACTAGAATCTCTAGGCCTGCAATCCTCAAAGAAAGCGTAAACATGGTCACCCTATGCAGACCGGCGACGTACGGTCATCTCAGTCTAGGTGAAGAACTGGAGCAAAATAAGGACGAAGCTCAAGACCGAAAGAGGTGGCGGCGCACTGTGGATCCCCTCTGCCCCATCTAGGGGACACAGGAACTTAACAGTAGAAGAATCTGTAGCAACACAATACCGGTAGATAAGGTGATATTTCTGAGAATTGCTGTATATGAGTATAAATCATTGTACGTCGTCGTGTATCGTCGTAGTTTGTGGTACGAGTTCCAACTCACTAGCTAGCCCCGAGTCCATCCAGGACGTGCTCAGCGCCAGGTATACTGGTGATCGCCGGAGATTGCGGCACTGCGCAACGCGTGCAATGCCGCGCGACGCCGGTATGCCAGATACCGCAGGCGCCGCATCCGTCCCCTTGGACGCGGAGGCCAGAGAGGCGGAGCTGTACGAGGGATACAGAGAGGCAAAGCGCACCCTCCGAGCGGAGATAAGGCGGGCCAAACTCGAGGCCCGCAACGTGTGGCTGGGGACTCTGAATGGGGACCCATGGGGACGCCCCTACAAGGTGGTGCGGGACAAGCTCCGCCCCTGGGCTCCCCCGCTGACGCAGAGTCTCCGGCCCCAGCTTGTGGAGGGTGTGGTGAGCACTCTGTTCCCCGCGCGAGGGGAACACTCTCCCCCGCCCATGGCTCCGCCACCAGCGGTGTCCGACGCGGACCACGATGGCGACGACGACGACAACGCTCCAGAGGTGACCGAGGTAGAGATGAGAGTGGCGGTACGAAGGCTGAGTGCCAAAAATACCGCCCCAGGACCCGATGGCTTGCCTGGGAAGGCCTGGGTCCTGGCCATGGAGGCTCTCGGACCTCGACTAAGAGGGCTCTTTAGCGCATGCATGGAGAGGGGCCAGTTCCCACTTCGCTGGAAGACGGGGAAACTGGTCCTCATAGCAAAGCCGGGGCGCCCTGCGGACTCTCCGTCCGCGTACCGGCCCATTGTGCTGCTCGACGAGGTGGGCAAGCTCTTTGAAAGAGTAATTGCAGACCGCCTCGTCGCGCACCTAACACGGGTGGGGCCGGATCTGGCGGACGGCCAGTTCGGTTTTCGCAGGAGGCGCTCCACGGTGGATGCCATCATGCGCGTGCGAGCTCTCACGACAGAGGATGCGGTGGCCCAGGGCAGGTGTGTCGTGGCGGTGTCTCTGGACATCGCCAACGTCTTCAACTCCCTGCCTTGGAGTAGCATTAGGAGGGCACTCCGGTATCACCGGACGCCCGACTACCTCTGTCGTGTGGTCGAGGCGTACCTGTCGGACAGGACGGTACATCATCTACCCTGGTCACCGGGGAGAGTGGGAACGTCGAGAGATGTCGTGCGGTGTTCCGCAGGGATCGGTACTAGGGCCGCCCTTGTGGAACATCGGATACGACTACGTGCTGCGCGGCGACCTCCGTGACGGGGTCAGCGTGGTCTGCTACGCAGACGACACGCTGGTCCTGGCGCGGGGAGAGTCGTACCAGGCGGCGGTCGAACTAGCGACACACGGGGTTGCGACAGTCGTGGGCAGGGTCCACGAGTTGGGACTCGAGGTGGCATTGCACAAGTCCGAGGCCATGTGCTTTCACGGCCCTCGGAACGCGCCACCACCGGGTTCCCAACTAACGGTAGGAGGAGTCCACATCGGCGTCGGGTCGACGATGAAGTACCTGGGACTCGTTCTCGACAGCCGATGGGATTTCGAGGAGCACTTCCGACGTCTGGCTCCCAAACTAAACCGGACTGGGGCTGCAATCGGGCGGCTCCTGCCCAACCTTGGGGGTCCAGACGCCTCCTGCCAGAGGCTCTACGCGGGAATCGTTCGGTCCATGGCCCTTTATGGCGCACCGGTATGGGCGCCGGCGCTGCGGAAGCAGCCGGCGGCCTGGCTGAACGCATGCCAGAGGGTCATAGCCTTACAAATGGTGCGAGGATACCGGACGATTTCCCGCGAAGCGGCGAGCCTCCTTGCTGGACAGCCACCATGGGATCTGGTAGCAACAGGCCTTGCTCACATGCACGATCTGCGCATGGAGATGCAACGCCGGGACGAAACTCAGCGCGGACAGAGCTCCGGCGGGTTCTCATGGAGAAATGGCGACAGCGACTGTCGCGACCCAGTGCTGGGCACGCCACAATTATGGCGGTAAGTCCCTTCTTTGAGGCGTGGTTGGAAAGACCTCACGGCGTCCTCACCTTCCGCATGACGCAGGTTCTCACCGAACACGGGAAGTTCGGGAAGTTCCTGCACTGGATTCGTGCGGAAGCGACGCCCGGGTGTCGCCACTGTGTGGACCGCCCGGAGGACACGGTGGAGGTGTGCCCCGCTTGGGAAGAGCAACGCCGTGTCCTCGTGGGGGCGATCAGCGGTGGCGATCTCTCGCGCCGGGCCTTGGTACAGGCCATGGTCCGGAGCGAGGAGGAGTGGCAGGCGGACGCCTCCTTCTGCGAAGCAGTAATGCTAGCAAAGGAGGCGGCCGATCGCGTGAGGCAACGGCAACGGTCCTCACGCCCCAACCGCCGCCGGGATTCCGATCCCGATTTCCGGCCACCGAAGGCGCGGGCCATCGTAGGGGCCCAGCAGGGTCGAAGCCTACTGGGGCCATGGGTAGTGTGAAAACGAAACCGGGGCCCTGGGACGAAGGCAACGAAGGAACAGGAGTGGGTTTTTAGTCAGTAAAAGTCTGACACTATCTCTCGTCCGCCCAAGAGCGGGATTTGTCATAAAATGATTTTCCCACCTAAAAACAAAAAAAAAAACTCACTAGCTACAGAGCTAGAGAGACAACTCTTGGCCGAAAGGTGCCGACTACGTTAGGTACGTGTATAATTTATAAGGTTTTGTTAAGTATTAGTTTATTGTTGCTTAAGATTATTTTGTGTATTTTATAATGGGCCTCCGTCACCTGAAGATAAAATGTTTATTTTGCATATTATAACATAATATCCAAAGAAGATTTTTCGACAATTAATTTAATTGGTTTAGTTTTTTTGGGACTGCACTCTAAACATGACATTAGGTGAAACAATCTAGGAATGGTCAATACCTAATGTCGTATTTGTGATATTTTTTACTTTCGCTAGTTTAGTGTTTTTATTTTTAACTTAACTCATATCATCCCAGTGTTCCATTTTTCAAACGGTTACTTTTTTATTTTTTTATTATAATTTTTGAACGCATTTTTAAATTAATGTTTCTATGTTGGTATTACTAATATTTCAAGCCGTCAGTTCAATAAATGTCATTTCACTTCGCGCGGTTTTTTCTTTCTAGAAAAAAATTTTTTTTTTTGAAGTTTTTAGTGAAAATTATGGCGAACAGGAAAACGTAAGTAATTATGATGTTTTATATTATACTATTGACAATTTAGGGTTTATACACATGTAATAATATTGTTATTCATGTCATTATACGATTTTAGAAAAAACATTGCTAATTTGTGGGTAAATGTAAGTTTTATGTACTGTTCCATTATTGGAGCAGTAGGAACATACGCACATGTAATTTTTATACATTAGGATTTTTATTTTATCAGTATTGACTCGTAATTATGATATTATTTTATTGCACACTGAATGTGAATCAGATAATCTCGCACTTGGAAGAAGATGACGACGTGTTCGCGGCTGATATTTTCATCACAAGAAGACAGTGGTGACGAAGAGTTTGCAAGTATAAATAATTTGTCAAGACATCAGTTACTTGCAGAAGCTGAACTCCGGGTCACCAGATCTTCTTAACCTGAGTCTAGGATAGTAAATGAGCTCGTTGGAGATGAAGAACAAGTGCACTCAATACCTTCCACATCGTCAGTGTCGCGGCCTCCACAGCCCATGTCCTCGTCGACGGTGACACAGCCACCGCCAAAAAGAAGACGTGTTGAAGTCACAAGAAAGTGGAGGTTTGTAGATATTCTAGAAAAGGCTGAGAAGGAGTACTGTGAACCGGATTTCTTGGAAAACCTGGAAAACCCTGTTCAGTTTTTTGAACTATTTTTTGATGAAGAAGTGTTCGAATTACTGCGCTCAGAAACAGAAAAAAATGCGATTCAGAAGGGTAAACATGCTTTTCGGGTTACTACGACGGATATCAAACATTTTATTGCCATCTTATTATTGTCGGGATACAACAGCGTATCGAGATACAGAATGTATTGGGAACAGAGAGTTGATTGCAGTTTTCCAACAGTGGCAGCTCTTATGTCGAGAAATCGATTTGAAGATTTGTTGCGTTATTTCCATGTTGCCGACAATAATAATCTTGACCCCAATGATAAGTTCGCTAAAGTACGCCCTCTATGGAAATTGCTCAATGCAAGATGGGTAAAGTATTATCCTGGAGATAAAAATTTGAGCATTGACGAATCTATGATTCCCTATTATGGGAAACATGGCACTAAGCAGCATATCCATGGAAAGCCAATCAGATTTGGATACAAAAGTTGGTCAATTTGTACGCGACTTGGCTATTTGATTTATGGTGAGCTTTATCAGGGAGCTAGTACCGGAAATACCCACCCTGAGTTAGGTGTTGGTGCCTCAGTTGTTCTGGATCTAATATCAAAGCTGCCGCAAGGTAGCTACAGTTTTTATTTCGATAATTTTTTTACATCATTACCGCTGCTTGAAGAGCTTCAAAAAATGGGTCACGATGGAACGGGGACTATACGAGCTAACCGAACTGAGAAAGCACCTCTAAAAGATCCGAAAGAAATGAAAAAAACAAGTAGAGGGTCTCATCACCAATGTACTGATACACTATCTAATATCACTCTTGTTAGATATAACGACAATAACATTGTCACAGTGGCGTCGACTCAATGTGGTTCAGAACCCATAAGCAAAGTCAAACGATACTGTGATAAACAGATGAAGGATGTTGACCAACCTCGTTGCTTTGTAAACTATAATAAATTTATGGGCGGCGTGGACCGTCTTGATCAAAATGTGGGTTGTTATCGAATCGCGATTCGGCTGAAGAGATGGTACTGGCAGTTACTTATGTTTCCACTAAATGTTGCAGTCAATAACGCTTTTCAGCTGTACAAAATATCTCCAGCTGCAAAGAAAAGTAACGGTACGCCACATGATCTTTTATCGTTTACGAGGGATATTGTTTGTACATATTTTCTAATGAAAAATTCAGCCCCTAGTACTTCAACCATATCAAATCCTAAATCTTCACTAGCAGTAATAAAACGTGTACCTGATGCTATTAGATTAGATGGTAAAGGACATCTGATTGACAAAAAAAATAACCAAACTCGATGTGGTTTATGCCACAAAAATACAACTATGAAGTGTATCAAATGTAATGTTGCCTTACATAGCAAATGTTCTATTATTTTTCATACTAAATAACATACCTAATAATATTTGTTTTATATAATAATTATAAGATTTAATAAATATGTTAATTTATCTAAGATTTAATAAATAAAAAAGGTGAATAGAATAGTTTTATTTCCAAACGGAATCCATAGTCACTAAAAGTATCTTACATGCATGTATAATCCTAGTGTTCCATTATTGGAACGGTTAAGAAACTAAAAATCTAAATGAGATATATATTTTTTTGATACGCAGGTCTCATTATACATCTATAAACGTGCCCTGATCCGATTTTCATAAAAATTGGATTTGTTTTACTATGGTTGGGATGATACGAGAGATGTATCATATATTATCTTTGAATACAGTAAAATATAATTATATAAATTAGTAATACAGGATGGTTTACGGTTGGTTTCTATAAATTTCAATGTACTGCAGTCTGGTCAATTTTTTTGCATGATAGGCGTATAAAGTGCTTTGATATTTTCAGTATTATTTATTTACGTGGCTTCTTATCGCTGTCCGTCATGCTATATGTAAAAATAATACTTAAATCTTACAGCATCTCACGCAATGTTTTATCGTTCATACTCGTACCTTCCCTATCGAACCGTCAAAGCAGCTTCATGGTTGCGGGATTGTTCGAAAGAGTTACCACGGCTCTTACCGTAGGCGCGGGTATGCGGACGGCGAGCAATGGGTGGCTCGCCGTCCGACCGTCCGGTAACCGTCCGGACCGAGCCCAAGTCGTCTACGGCGCGTACTGTTCCACGCGCGCCTCAGGGAGATGTCAGCCAATCGTAGGGGCCCAATAGGGTCGAAGCCTACTGCCCAACAAACATTTGATCGGTCGCCACGATGTGCTGATTTTAACTTTTGGTTCTATAAGCTGGTCGTAAATACGTCGCTATCACGTTGATATGACCGAAAATAGGCCCATTTTATAAGAATCAGTGTCGTGTAATAGAGTTACACAGCAGTCGCATTAATCACTATTTGATCATGTAGTGGTCGTATAGATGTCATAAGGATCTCTTTTCGTTGAGTTATGGTGTTTATTAGCGCTGCTTTGCGGCATTTTATCGAATAACTAGTGTTCATCATGACTTTTATAAGGAATTTTGATGTAAAGTGATGAGATAAATGTGGTGAATTAAAACTTAAAACCAGACAGATTAATCTTATACTGTATAAGACTAATATATATTTTTATCATTGAATGAGGACTACAGCCATTTTATTTATTCATTAGGTATTTTATCGTCGGAAATCGTGTTCGCGTCGTGTGAAATTAAGCAAGATTTTAAAATTTATTTTAACGAAAGTGTTAAAAATTACCTTTATACGACTTAGGGTTTAAGACACAACCAAAATAAAACGTCTAGACGACTTTTCGTTCGTATATTGTAAATTAGAAGCCATATTAACTAAATTATTAGGGTTTACTAAAGAAAATCTCATATGAAAAACCATTTTAAATATATAATGAAACTAGTGATTTATTTATTGTTGGTTTCGGAGGTAATAAAAAATGATTTAAAATAAATATAAAGGACATTTATAAGTTTTTAACATATTGATACAGTATGTATTTGAGATGGCTATTGATATCTTCTATATCTTCAGAGGCACGTTTTCATCAAAGTTAGAGATCACTTTGAAGTGTGCCAGAGACGGATGACATTTTAGTACACATAGACATTTACATTATCACGAAGTATATCATTTTTACTAGTTTCGCTTGCGCTTTCATAATCGGAACCATCATTAAGATATAATTTATCCAATCTACCTTTATAGAACCTGAGTCTACTTTTATAGAACCACTACATCTACTTTTTGCGGTTCGAAAAACGTCATATCGTTTAGAACCACTTTGCATCGAACTCAATTATCTTGAGTTTTAAACTTTGTGCGGAACCAATTCCAGTTTAATTACAATTGACTTGTCCTGGCTGTGGTTGTAATGTTGAAATTTTTTATACACTAATAGGTCATCTGGAGGTCTAATAGTAGTATAAAAGTATTCATATTGACTGAAAATTGTATAAGAGTGCAATTTATTACTCTTACACGATTATCGCTTAAAAGCAGTTTTCGTGCCTCTAACACGATTAATGACGGTACAAAAGTCGTGTAGATGTTACTAAGACGACAGCATCGGTTATACCACTGTAAATTGTGTATCAGTCATATAAAATAGTCGTATAGAAGTTTATACGATGTCTGTATACGACTACAAGTTGTGTAAAGATAAGAGGCACTAAGTCATATTTCACTATAAAAATACTTCAACACGATGTTTAAAGCACTTTGAGTCGTGTAACTCTTACTTAAACGGCTAAAATGTTTGTTGGGTGGGGCCACGGGTAGTGTGAAAGTGAAACCCGGGGCCCTGGGACGAAGGCAAGGAAGGAACAGGAGTAGGTTTTTAGTCAGTTAAAGTCTGACACTATCTCCCGCTCCACCCAAGTGCGTGATGATTGATTGCGCGAGAGACACTTCCAAAGTGGTAAAAAGTGTGTCCCTGTAACTTCTAAAATAAGAGAATTATAAAACTAAAAAAAATATATGATGTACATTACCTTGGTTTGAACGAAATCTAGTAAGTAGTTTTTTTTTTAATACGTCATAAAACGTAAACCGCAATTTATCTTTAAAGTTTGTACGGAACCCTCAGTGCACGAGTATATGAGACGCGGGTGGCAGCTAATTTGTACATCATACATAGACTACAAACTATTAACAACTAGCTTCTGCCAGCGGCTTCGCCCGCGTGACGATAGAAAACATACGCTTATGTCGCTCAGTGGCAAAGTGGCACTTTACTAGTGAAAAAAATTGGTCCACTAGTTTATGAGTTTATTCATTACAAAAAACAAAAATACAAATCTTTTCTTATTATATTATTTGTATAAATGAAAAGACAGCATTCAATGCAGATAATTCTTTTTCAATACACATAGGTACTCGAAAACCCGCTCTTAGTGCATCGCTTTTAGGCACGCAATAGACTATTTTCCGCACTAGTGCAGAAAAGTGCCCGTGCTCTCCCCGCCAAAATTTTATTACATTTATCGTATCAGGCTGGGCGCGCGTCGACCCACACGAGTCGCCGTTTATTCATTTCTTCGTAAGTGTATTGAAAAAAGTCGTTTCATACAGGTGCAAATTTGTCACTGCAGCCCTCGGCCACGGTAATATTATCTACCTCAGCTCCATAACACACTCGCCTACGGCTCGTGCGAATTCCGCTTCAGTTGCAATGACAAACTTTCTGCACTTGTATCAAAATGTACTATTATTTCAACACACAAAAAATAAACATATTATTTCAAGTCTTCCTTGATGCAGTGATTATGGTGTATATAAGAGTGTATTCTATCTTAACTCCGTTGAAAATTTTAAGTGATGGGAGTTTAGGATCCAGAAGTTCCACCAGCTCTTGAACCTTCTGACTTGGTGTTAGACACATTGCCAGTGACAGAAAAAAAAAATGGTTAATAGTTTTCTTCTGTTCGTCTCTCTCTTTACCTAGTCGTATCGTCATGGTGGACATCCCACCCATACGTGCAAAACGTTTTGGGAACACATTCATTATTCGTACAGCTAAGGAGTGGAATTCCCTGCCGGGGTCTGTATTTCCTGATAGCTACCACCTAGAGCAGCGACGTGCGAGCAATACAAGTTAAAAAGCCGGGCTTGATGTGAAAATAATACCTCACCACACCACAGTCATCTATATCATAAAACACAACAAATGAATTAAATTAAATAAAACTCTAATTTTTAAACTTCGCGCGCTTATGCGTTTACGCGCTGTTGCCATTTCGTGTTCATTCACGCACGATACCTAGGACGTATGCACATTAAGCAATGTTGCCGCTCTGAGCGCCATCTCTCCGATCTCACTCTAACACTTAACAAAAAAAAGAGATGAACACTAGTGTGTTGCTGCCTCTGTCTGGCGCAAAGGCTTGTTATGAGGCTTGATCTGCCATCTCACTTTTCCCTATAAAAACATAAAAATGTGAGTCTGTGTGAGTAAAATTTGATACTGTGTGCAAGTACTAATCGAACATTTTTTCTTTAAAATATTCCGGGCTTGAAATGTTTGATCAATGAATTTTACTACAAGGCGCACTTTTACTACACAAATTCCGAGGCGCCCTCTATCTATGACGCTTAAAAGTTCCGCAAACAAATTAGTTCAAATTTGCTTTGAGCGGTTAAATCGTGTTTACTTTTACGTGTGTTTTGTTAACAAAGATTTTTGATTTCTGTCATTTAAAGTTTTATGATTAGTTATTACTGTAACTTACTTTGTTTTGAAGTGATTAAAGTTTATTATCTTTGAAATGAATTCGGAAATACATGCAATTGTTCCTTGTGACGGATTAAAATGTGTGGAAAAAATACTTGGCCAGGTAAAGACTTTGACTTTTAGAGATAAATATGATCTCGTAACTTCGCCTAAACATACCCCTGATTTGAATATTTCTCAGAAAACTAAATCACATAATAGGCAGTTTCATTCGTGTTGCATATTTTTCTCAAACGATAAGAATGCTTGGAATACATCAGGTTATAATGACTTAAATAACTTCGCTGGTGCTATGAAAAGACATCAGAATTCTCAAATGCTGTTATTTCATTGTGTAGTTTTGGTAAACCGCGAACAAAAACTTGGTTCTATTTCTCGACCGATATCCGTGTTCTCGACAGTTATGTGATGAAATTTCTAAGTGTGTGATAAAGAAACGAAGAACGGCTATGCTGTTGTATACTCTATGGCTGTTTAAATTGTGAGTATTTGCTATGCTAATTATATTACATATATATCGTAAACAAATGATTGATTTCATTGATTACTACTTTGTGCGCCATCTAGTGGATTATTCAGAAGTAGCCAGCTAGAATTTTGTTGTGAGCGAGCAAGAGTTGCCAAAAAATATCAATAGATGGCTCTTACATATTTTAAATCATTTATGATACAGGTATGATGTATAATTAATTTCTATCTTATTAATAACAAATGAAAATGTAGCAATTAATCAGCATTACAGCAAGAGATTTTGCACTGATGATACGTGACGGCGGATTATAGCGCGAGTTTTTTTTATTCGAAATATTAGGTAAATGGGTACTTGGGTAGGTAGTATGTAGATAAGTCAAGGTTCCTTGGCTTGCCCCCTTTAAAGGTATCTGGCACGCCACTGACCTAGGGGTCTTTAAGGTCAAGAGTGAATAGGTTACTTCTAGGCAAGCGTCATCATCGGCCACATCATCGCTTACCATCAGGTGAGGTAGTGGTCAAACGCGAGCCTAACAATAAAAAAATCCCTTCTTTGATTTTTCATTGGTATTCCAATGCTAGACCTAAGATTTAAGTGTACTGTAACTAACTGCCTTCAGGTTATCAGGTCGTTAAATCATTATTAGCGTAGCATAATCAGCCCTTTTAATGTTCCCACTGCTGGGACTCAGGCCCCCTCTCTAGGAGAGGGAAAGGGCCGTAATCCACCACGCGAGCCAAGTGCGGGTTGGTGGATGTCACATGTTTGCGAATTTTTGGTTCTAGGACATGCCCGTTTCCTCACGATAATTTCCTTCACCGTTTCTGAGAGTGGTGAATTTAAAGTTATTTTGCACTTTTTTGTGTTTTTAGGGTTCCGTACCTCAAAAGGACAAAACGGAACCTTTATAGGATCACTCTGTTGTCCGTCTGTCTGTCTGTCTGTCAAGACCCTTTATCTCGGGAACGCGTGAAGGTATCGAGTTGTTGGTAGATATAATTTTTCTTAGAATTTTTAGTTCTGGGACAATGGGTTTAATCACAATGTTTTTTTTTTGTGAGCAGTGGTGGTAATTAATTAGTACAAAAAAATGGGACTCTATCTGTACCCGTTACTGATCATATTTGTGTAGTCAAAAGTAAAAAAAACGAAATCCCAAAATTGTCCCCGAAAATTTTTCATTATTGGTAAATTCATAATTGAATCAATAATTATTCATAACATTTGCTACTAGAAAAAACTTTTTACAAAAAAAAAACCGACTTCACTAAAAATCACTAAAAGGATCAAAATAACTTTAATTTTGGAAGTCGGTGTTTCTCGGTATTGTTTGTTTGTTTCACCGACTTCCAAAATTAATTCCATGACAAGGTGACCTAAGCTGGCGGTTGGTGTTAGGGACTCGAAGAAAGCCTTCCTTTGGAGTGAACTTGATACTAACTTCTTAGGAGTGGGCTCGACACTGATTTCCTTCGGGGTGGACTAGACCTTTGCCGGCCGGTATACCTACTTGACGCAACTATGACTGAGGCACTGCCGATTGAAGGTTGAACCGAATATATATTCGTTACATACTAGAGCCAGTTTAAGCTATAATAAGATCACAAACCACCAAACGTTAGCGACGGTTGCCTCCCCCTATGGACTGACTGACAGTAGAATACTTTACATTGCTCTTGATAGGCGCACACTTTCTGAAAGAAGGGGGTAGTCATCGCTGAGCACCCTGGACTGCATTGGTAGTCGTTCTAAGGAGCGCTAGAGAACGTATCTCGTTAAATCACACCCGGCCCCCGTAGGCCTCTTACTGATACAAAAAAATAATATTTAGCGAGACACGTAATTTGGAGTCATTTCAGAAAAGTCCTGCAGCTAGACGTAGCTCGGAGGCTTGGAGGTTATGATGCCCTCAACTTGGGGCAGTAAGGAAGTGAGAAGTGTCGATTTATAAACCACTTCGGCGTCTAGCGAGGCAGCTGTGAATAGTTCTGCGGCGACTGACGATGCGTCACGCTTGTTTAAGTCTTGTATTGTATTGATGGGTGAGTAGGCCGTTATAAGGGATTAATTGTTATAGTAAGTGTGTCTTATCCAATAGTAGAGGCCTCACAACCCTCTGCCGTAGGATTGGTCAGGACATGCACGGGTGAAATGGATTAAAGTAATTCTAAAATAATTAATTCTAAATACAAGCGTCACGTGTCATATTCCCTTTTGTAGCCCTCTCAGTCCCTTAAGTTTCATAATACAAAAGAAAAGTAGATTATCCTTCCTTACCCATGGATTCCCAATCCCAATTGTGTAATTTTGTTTTTCTCTACCCTATCCCCGTCCCTCAAACTTTCTAAGTCGGGACGTTGTGATAAATCTCCTGGGAGTCCATTACTGTGGTGGAGGTCTGTCCTAGTCATCAGGATGGGGACCACAGGATGGGGCGGAGGAGGGGCCCTATCCCTCCCATTTAGTGGGAAGCCAACCTTCATACCTTCATGTAGGCAAATTCAGGAAAAACGAAAATTTTATCGGCCTAGGGTCTTTTAGGAACAGTTACAAGGGCATTATCGAGCAGGTGGTGCAAAAAATTAGTTTAATAATAATATTAATATCCATTTATTTCGGACTGTAATCCATAAGAGCGTTAATAACAATATTCTTAAGATTTATGTTAATAGGTACATAACATTGTATAGTAGTATCATATTACACCCTTACAATCTTCCTGTAACTATTCCCACCCAGTGTATGGGACAGTCGTGGCGAGATGCAATCATTTGCAAATTCCTGTTGGTATTCAGAATATTTATGGCAATTTTTTTTTTAATTCCAAAAGGTTACCATTAAACTTAGGAATTATTACGATACTTCAAAAATAATATAAAATAAAACAAGAACTTAAACAATACAAAAATCCCTTTATTTGATAACCAAAACATCACAAAGTATTATCCACGTCCTCGAGCTAGAGAGCTGGCACTAGACTGAGCTTCAGATCTTCCACCTCTTCCAGAGCTGATGCTAATCGACTTACTCTTAGCCACATTAATGGTCACAGGACGCTGAGTACCGCGGATGGTGTAGGCGAGTGGATGACCAGGAGGTCCAGGGGGGCCAGGGGGGCCATGGGGGCCAGGGGGGCCAGGGGGCCCAGGTCTAAACGGTGCTGAAAATAAAAGATTTTTTTATTTATAAATGAAAACTTGAAGAATAATCATTGTTACATCATAGGTCCGTGTGTATAGGCACAAATCTTGTGATAACTCAAGTGGTTTGAAACAAATAGCGACTTGAAAGTTTTGAACCCTAACTTCGTTTTAATTAAAGCAAATGAGAGATAGGACAAACGAGATTTTTCAAAAGCTTCTTAAAATACTATATTTAGTGCTGACATCTCTTCAGAAAGTCACACAGAGCTATTTGGCCATAGAGAATCGAGCCCAAGTTGTCGACGGCGCATATTGTTCCACGCGCGCCTCAGGGAGATGTCAGCAAATCGTAGGGGCCCAGCAGGTTCGAAGCCTATTGGGGCCATGGGTAGTGTGAAAACGAAACCCGGGGCCCTGGGACGAAGGCAACGAAGGAACAGAAGTGGGTTTTTAGTCAGTAAAAGTTTGAAACTATCTCCCGCTCCGCCCAAGAGCTGGATTTGTCAAAGATGATTATCCTACCTAAAAAAAAAACCCTGAATGGGAAAAGATATGCTAAAGTGATCCTTAATGAACATTCAGAGCCATATTTAGTTAGCATGGACGATGGATGCTGTTGCAGGATACCGCCCGGCCAAACACCGCTCAGGTCGTATAAGAGTAGGTATATTCAGTTGAATCAGCTTTATGTTTTGATCATTAAGAATTCCTCAAACCGAAGCATGCCTGAGATGTGTTTGGGATATTAGATACATATACAAATCGTACAGTTTTTTCTCTCAACCGGCTCGAAGGAGGAACTTAGAACTTGAAGTAGGGGTGGCAAACTGGCCCAGTTTTAAAAAAAAACAAAATGCCTTTTGGCAAACTATTATAAGGAAAGAAGAAACACTATTTACCTGCATCAACACTAAAGCAACTAACTAGGACTAGAGCTGCCAAGACAAAAACTAAAAGGCGAGCCATCTTGGATTATACGAAGTCTTCACAGCTACTGATACGAAGATTAGAGTACACCCGTTTATATTGGATCGACACATAGTTAAATATAGACATACCAAATATGTGTCAATTTTAGCACTTGCTATGTACATTGATTATCGTGACCGTCTGGGATCATAAGCAATAGGATTTGTTCCGGGCAATACCAATTACCTACACATAGGACAGCATGTTGCTATCTGAATGAAAATATTTTTACCAAATAAGAATAGGATAGATTGCCATGTTGTGACGTCACGTACTGTCAAATCGAAGAAATTGGGTAGAACCAAAGACATTAAATATATGGTAGAACAAAACAAAAATTTTTAAATTTTATTTTATATAAATGAATCGTGAACGAAAAAGTTTAATCAGAATCCAGTTCTTCAATTTTGCTCATCTCTGCGTCACAGTGTAAAGTACTTACCTGAGTAGTGGCAAATGGATATTATATAGGGTGTAAAAAGACCCTTAACGTAAACGAAAACTACGTATTGTACCCATCACTGGGATAGTTTTTTTCTTCTAGAACATGCCTGGGAAATCACTGGTTCCAGAGATATTCAAGGTCAAAGTAAGAAAAAAAAATTGTTTTTTTTTCAAAATCGTATTCCAAGTGTCATTAGAAAACTTTCTTCCGAACAAACATTATCAAAATTATTCATTTTTCATAACAAATTACGCATTTGAAGTTACAAAAATGCAATGAATGCAAAATACTACACACGCTTCGACGCAGCTGTGCGGCTGTGGCACGCACACTAGAGTGCGAGGTTCCGAGTTCAACGAACAAATGCAATACGCGCTCAGCTGATCGACAGTATGGACAATTTATTTATTTTATGAATTGAACAGTTTACGATTTTACGTTTTCAACAAAAACGTTGATTATTAATTATTTATTGTTTTAATTTTGAAATTAGGTAGTAAAATGGTAGAAATTAAGTAGGTACCTACCGTACCTACTTAACTAAGCGCGGCTGCGCTGACGCAGGTCTTCCCCAGGTCCTGACGCCTCCTTCTGGAGGGTCTACGCCCCGCGTAGACCACGCGGTTTGTGCAGTCCATGGACGTTTACGGGGCCCCGGTTTAGACTCGGTCACTCGGACTGAAGGTGAGTAAAAGGGTCATGGCCATCCTAATGATACAGGGATACCGCACGGTCTCCTGCGAGGCGAGCCGCATGCTGGCCTGCCACCGTGGGATTTTGGAGGCAACAATCCTCGTACGTAATGGTGCAACGCCGCCGAGGGGAAACTCCGCTGCCGCGTCCAATCGCGGCACGGCGCGGCAGACATAGCTCCAGCGAGATCTTGTGGTATTATGGTATGAAGACAGCGACTGTCGCAACCTTGCGCTGGGCGCGCCATGATAGCAGTAGTAAGTTCCCTCTCTGAGGAGTAGCTAGAGAGGCGCCACGGCGTCCTCACTTTCCGCCTGACGAAGGTCCTCGCCGGACACGGTTGTTTCTAAAGGTTCCTGTGTCGGATTCAGCGGGAAGAAACGCCCGGGTGTAACGCGGCCCTGGTATACAAACGGCAACTGAAGGAACAACGATCGGAGAGAGAGAGATGGAGTTTCAAACTTTTACTGACTAAAAATCGGTAAAAGTCTGACACTCCCTTTCTCTTCACCCAGAGCGCGAGGGGACATTTGATGATTTCCTATCGCAAAAAAGTTACTTTCTACTTATCTAAAAACTAAACTTAAATCCTAGGTACCTACCTACATTTAAACTTCTTAAATAACAACGTAATAAACCTCACTAGGTACATAAGCATAACATAAACCTCACTAAGTAGGTAAATAAGATGTGTTAGGAACAGGTGAAACGACGTGATTCCTGCATTTACGATCACAATGTTAAAGGAAAAGTAAATTTCGTAATTTCATTTATTATGTTTGAATTAGGTACCTAAAGCTATCGGAAAAATCACACAAAGTTCCTTAGACTTAATCATCACCTGCTTAGGTTTCTCCCAACTACTGGGGTCTCCTTTCAGTCTAACCGGACTGCCTCTTTAGCCTGCAAAACCTAGATATCGGTTAATACGATAACGATAAAGCCCCTGAAAAATGCCTACAATCCGTAAGTATTGTAGGTGTTGCAGTCAAAACTCTTAACCAGTCAAAAGTACTATTGACTAGAAAAATCAGTCAAAAGTACTTTTGACCGTATGCTTTAGTCAATAATACTTTTGACTAAAATAACAGTTAAAAGTACTTTTGCCCAATGGAGCTGGTTAAAAGTACTTTTGTCTAAGTGATTCCGTCGAAAGTGGTTTTGACTGGTCGTATAAGTCAAAACTCTTAAAAAGTTAAGGTTGTCGATAAAAAAAAACGACAAACGCACTTAAAAACTTTTATATTACTCATTATTAGTGGAGAACGTGCTGATATTAGAAAAAAAATGAGTGACTACGAAAAGAAAGAACGCTTTTTAGCGATAGAAGATATGAAAGATAGTCATTTCAATGTGATGATAAAATAAAAATTTGAAAAGTTTGCAATGGATGTGGAAGATGTGAAATTTGATGAAAAGAAAACACCATTACAGTACAGTAAACAGTAGAGTTAATAGTGCTTTATTGCAGTTAAAACTACTTTTGACGAAGAGCGTCAGTCAAAAGTACTTTTAACCGCAAATTTGCAGTCAAAAGTACTAATAACCAATAATTTTCAGTCAAAACCACTTTTGACCAACCTGTTCAGTCAAAAGTACTTTTGACTGATTTTGCTAGTCAATAGTACTTTTGACTGGTTAAGAGTTTTGCCTGCAACATAGGCATTTTTGCGGATGACTTCTAGTGAGGATTGCTTCAAGTGCATAAGGCTGTAAGGCTTATGCACTAGAAGCCATCCTGTTAAGCATAATTGGAAATAAATGTCGTAGATGGGTACCTCACTTTATAAAAATGTTTAGTAGGTACCTACCTAATAAATTACATTTTAAAACATGAACGAGCACGCGGCGCGTTTTACCTGCGTGAGTTCGTTAGTTTGTCGGGAGTCACAGATCGATTCCCGGCCACCGTAGACGCGGGCTTGCGGACGGAGAGCAATGGGTAGCTCTCCGTCCGATAACAACCAAGCCCTGGTGGACAGCGCGTTGTGTTGTGTTCCACGTGCGCCTTAAGAAGCGGTCAGCTAAACTGATGGGGCCCGATAGGAGCCATGTCTGACAGGGTCGCAGGAATGTTCGAAAGAGTTACCACGACCCTGAAACGCAAAGGCAACCGAAGGAATAACATTGGGTTTTAGTCAGTAAAACTCTAAAACTCCCTCTCGCTCCACCAGAGCGCGAGATGATTTTGATGATTTCCCAACGTTAAAAAAAAAAAATATCAAAGCTACTCACGCTTCCGTATACAACTGCAGCAGTCTGAACTGCGTGTTCATGTACCTACCTACCGACTGCGGCCTTCAAAACTACCTACTAGCTATTTCACAAATACTAACCAGAATTTAGTCAGAATTTCATTTATCTGTGTTCATTAATAACATTTTTTTTTAATGTAATCACGAGACAACCTACAGAATAATTTACGTAAACTGTTGAAGCCCACCTCTAAATGCTCGTTAAAACTCAAACCCAATTTAGGAAATTATTTATAACTAGAGCAACACCTAAATCTATGAGATCACATTTTGTTATTACTCCAGGCTGGCGCTAGCGCCAGCAGCCAGTAGCACGCGCGCGGCTCGTGCTCAAAGAAAGGGAAAAGCCGCCCACCGGCGGTGCGCGGCTCTGCTCAAAGCATCAAAAAGGCCGCCAGCTGTCCGAGCCCCCTCCGCAAATAAATTTAAAGGAATTTTATTTATTGCGAATTTACTTACCTACGTGTTTGTTATTAGTTCGGTTTCTTCCGTCATCGAATGCACTTGTGGATATTTTTTTGCGAATTACTGTTATTAGTTGTGTACACGGATATCTATGTTTGTGTAGTAGGTATTGTGTGATAGACTGATAGTAGTGAAAGCGTTGGAGTGATAGGCTTAGAGTAGGTGTATTGTGAGTGCGTATGTTTTTGTGTGTAGTGTGTTCTTTTTAGGATTAATTTAGTAGTAGGCACCTTTCGCGAGATAAGATGCTTTTCATGTTTATTCGGTGCGCGAGTACGTGAAAATGATTTATTGTTACGACATGGCTCATGGAAACGCTACTGTGGCTCTGCGACTGTACAGGATTAAGCATCCTACCGCGTATCAACTCACGGATTCGCGGATCTTCACCAGAGCTGTTCAACGATTACTGGACAACCAACCGATAGTACCAATTTCTCTGGGAGGCGGCCGACGAGTACGACCAGCGGTCGATGAGGCCATTTTCGCTGTCATGCATGAAAACCCACGATTGGGCATGCGAACAGCAGCCAAAATATTGCGGAGGCGGCATGTTCATCACGCTCGGCACATGGTTTCCCATTCTACTGTGCACAAAGTGTTGAGGAGGGATAGGCAACGGCCTTACAAAATCCATCGTGTGCTAGCGCTCGTTCCAGGCGACGCGATACGTCGCATGGATTACTGCAGGTGGCTGTTGAGCCAGGACCGAGACTTCATCCAAAAAATAATTTTCACCGACGGGAGCACTTTCACAAATAATGGAATTTGGAACCGCCGAAATACCCATTATTGATGTTCCGTCAATCCAAATCAAACCCAAGAAACGGGCTTCCAGACAAAATGTGTGGGCTGGCATTGTGGGAAACCAGATCCTAGGCCCGGTTTTCTTGCCACCGAGAATGGACGGGCCTGCCTACCTCAATTTTATTACTGGCTACCTAACCGACACTTTGGAAGAGATGCCACTAGTTCAGAGGCTTGGGTTGTGGTACCAGCACGACGGTGCGCCGCCTCATGTTGTGAAACCAGTTCGTGAGCAACTGACGACGCTATTCGGAAACAACTGGATCGGACGGTTTTGGGCCTAACGCATGGCCAGCACGCTCGCCTGATTTAACCCCTCTGGATTTCTTTTTGTGGGGTTACGTCACGTCACGACCGCTGCGGCAATGCCACAGAAAATTATTGATGTGATGAACTTAAGCAGCGGTCAGCGCAAGAAGGGATCCTGGAGCGGGTTCATGAAAACACGCAGGCTAGGGCGCGCGTCTGTCTCCGCGTGGAAGGTCGGCAGTTTGAACCGGAGTTCGTCAGTGTTGAGAGGCCACCTGTGCTGGATGACAGCTAAAGCGACGGACGGTGTAGGTAAGTACTCAGGCTATTTAAAAACTGTACTTATTTCGTGTAAGTAATATTGTACATAACACAGAAATTTTTAGTTACCAAGAGCCTACTTAATACCTACACCACCATGTAAAACGCGCGCGACGCTGAGACGCCGCCGCCGCCGCGCCGCGCCTCGCCTATCGTATACGTACCTATTACACACACACCGGCACAATCAGTTGCGCGCTTTACATTGCTCGCAATAAAAAGCATATTTTTTTTAAAGATGGAAAAAAAGTTTGTTTCCCAGCAATATTTTTTGTTCAAAATGACTTAGTTATGTGTACAGAATGTGTAGTTAACGGGTATGTGATCGGTCTTTTTACACCCTGTATAATAAGAAAGAAAATAGTTTTTTTTAAACTAATTATATATGGCTTCAAATTTAGTTATTTTACATGAAACAATAACATTTTTACTTCATCTAGATTTAACTAAAACTTAGTAATACAAAGCAAAAAAACCCTATATTGATACGCAAATAAGCTTTCTAAGCAAACCGAACTTTTCACTCAAGATCTGACAGATCGAGGTTATTGACTTTCCTATTCTTATTTGGAACGAATAGTACTCGAATCTATAGGCCTAATCCTCAAGGAAAGCGTAAACATGTTCACCCTATGTAGACCGGCGACGAATGGTCATCTCAGTCTAGGTGATGAACTGGAGCGAAATGAAGTACAAAGCTCAAGACCGTACGAGGTGGCGAGATCCCCTCTGCCCCATCTAGGGGACACAGGAACTTAACAGTAGAATCTGTAGCAACACAATACCGGTAGATAAGGTGATGTTTATGGGAATTGCTGTATATAAGAATATGTCATTGTACGTCGTCGTGTATCGTCGTAGTTTGTAGTACGAGTTCCAACTAACTAGCTACAGACCTAGAGAGAGAATTTTTGGCGGAAAGGTGTCGTATATCGACGTTTACGACACCACGTAGTGAAACACAATGCCGACTACGTTAGGTACGTGTATAATTACGTATAGTTTTATAAGGTTTTGATACGTATTAGTTTATTGTTGCTTAAGATTATTTTGTTAACCGACTTCAAAAAAAAGGAGGAGGTTATCAATTCGGTTGTATTTTTTTTTTATCTTTTTTTTTATGTTTGTTACCACATAACTCCGTCGTTTATGGACCGATTTGCACATTTTTTTTTCCCTTTATAGGATATGCTTCCAGATTGGTCCCATTTTTTTCAAAATGTAGTTCTGATGATGGAATCCATGAGGAATCGAGAAATCCTCCTCAAAAATTATAGGCAACCCAATGGTAATTTTGGTATTTTCATCAAGAACTTAAGCATTTACAGTCAAAAAGTAACATTTGATGAAGTGGAACTGATGAAGAAGACCAGAAATAATCAACGGAACTTCATACTCAAATAGATATCACAATGAAGATAGTTAAGCGACTATGACAATACAAATAAATGAATGATTCTGAATAGTTACGTTGAAAATGGTATCATCGAAGTGATCTGATGATGATGATGGAGCCGGAAGGTAGGCACTGGAACTCCGTAATTAATCAATGTAACCTAGCCGTGTTTGGAATTATTAGAATTGTCGTGAGATGCACTTTGGCTATAAGGTACTATCGAACTGATCTGATGATGGAGCCGGAAGGTAGGTACATGTCTTAATTGGAATTGTCATGAGAAATAGGCACTCTGTTTATAAGTGTATCGCAACTAAAAAGTGTGAAATAAAAACTTTTTACAAAAAAAAATAACCGACTTGACTAAAAAAAAACACTAAAAGGATCAAAATAACTTTAATTTCGGAAGTCGGTGTTAAATAAGAAACAAACAATACCGAGAAACACCGACTTCCGAAATTAAAGTTATTTTGATCCTTTTAGTGTTTTTTTTTAGTGAAGTCGGTTATTTTTTTTTTATAAAAAGTTTTTATGTATTTTATAATGGGCCTCCGTCACCTGAAAATAAAATGTTTATTTTGGATATTATAACATAATATCCAAAGAAGATTTTTCGACAATTTATTTAATTGGTTTAGCTTATTTGGGACTGCACTCTAAACATGACATTATGTGAAACAATCTAGGAATGGTCAACTTCAACTCTTCATTAATGTCTAATACCTAATGTCGTGTTTGTGATATTTTTGACTTTCGCCAATTTGGAGTTTTTTTTTTATCTTAAGATTCTATTTGTATTATTTATAATCTTTGAATACAATAAAGTATAAATATAAATTCGTAATACAGGATGGTTTACGGTTGGTTTCTATTAATATCAATCTACTGTAGTCTGGGCAAATTAGTACCACTTTTTACCGAATGTAAGCATTATTCTATCCAGTTAGGTCAATTTACATCTCGGAATACCCATCAGCTAAGAACCAAAGACTCTTCTTTTTGTCACGTCATGCTGCTACATCGAACAAGTTCCAGTGTTGCTGAATTTCACATATTTGTTCGCGAAAAGACTAAAAAAAACTGGACAAGTTCGAGTCGGACTCGCGCACTGAGGGTTCCATACAAACTTGAAAGGTAAATTGCGGTTTACGATTTATGACGTACTTATTGAAAAAAAAACTACTTACTAGATCTCGTTCAAACCAATTTTCGGTGGAAGTTTGCATGGTAATGTACATCATATATTTTTTTTAGTTTTATCATTCTCTTATTTTAAAAGTTACAGGGGGGACACACACATTTTACCACTTTGGAAGTGTCTCTCGCGCAAACTATTCAGTTTAGAAAAAAATGAGATTAGAAACCTTATTAACATTTTCGAAGACCTAGATATCTATAGATACTCCACACGTAGTATGGTATGATGAAAAAAAAATTTAAAGTATCAGTTCTAAGATACTTACACAAAAATAAAAAAAGCAATAAATTTTGGTTATTGTTTTCTATTTTTGTGCGAGTATCTTAATGCAGTTCACAACATCTACTTACCAAGTTTCAACAGTATAGTCCTTATAGTTTCAGAAAAAATTGGCTGTGACATACGGACGGACAGACAGACAGACATGACGAATCTAGCGTTCCGTTTTTTGTCAATTGGCTACGGAACCCTAAAAACGTCAAGTCCAAATTAATAATGAGGCGGATCTAGCTCGCGCTGACAAGATTGCGTGACTATTTGTGTACTATTTAAGAAGTCTGTTTGAACTATTGCATGATAGGCGTATAAGTGCTTTGATATTTTCAGTATTATTTATTTACGTGGCTTCATATCGCTGTCCGTCATACTATATGTAAAAATAATACCTAAATCTTACAGCATCTCACGCAATGCATTATCGTTTATACCTTCCCTATCGAACCGTCAAAGCAGCTTCATGGTTGCGGGATTGTTCGAAAGAGTTACCACGGCTCTTATCGTAGGCGCGGGCATGCGGACGGCGAGCAATGGGTGGCTCGCCGTCCGACCGTCCAGTAACCGTCAGGACCGAGCCCAAGTCGTCGACGGCGCGTACTGTTCCACGCGCGCCTCAGAGAGATGTCAGCCAACCGTAAGGGCCCAATAGGGTCGACGCCTACTGGGGCCACGGGTAGTGTGAAAGTGAAACCCGGGGCCCTGGGACGAAGGCAAGGAAGGAACAGGAGTGGGTTTTTAGTCAGTTAAAGTCTGACACTATCTCCCGCTCCACCCAAGAGCGGGATTTGTTATAAGATGATTTTCCCACCTAAAAAAAAACAACCACGGCTCTTGATCACAAAGGGAAACTGTAGGAACACAGGTCTGTTTTAGTCAGTTAAAGTCTGACACGCCCTGTCGATCTATTCAGAGCTGAAGGAGTTATATGACGATATCATGCTTCAAAAAAAAAAAACATAAGTTGTTTATAACATATCATAATATGCTACCAGATCCCTGGCTACAACTCGATTATTTCATAACCATCCTACCATTTATGACCTCCTGTCTTTCTTTTCTATAGCATGAACATGACAATCTAACCTAATCAAAGTTTATAAGATCAATCTTCCCAGGGTGGTTGACTGCATCGAAAATACCGACTTCTTGCCTTTCAACTCTTACGAGTATAACCCCAACGAAGCTGCTGAATCCTTAGTTACTGTAATGTCTGCTGCTATTAAGACTCACACTCATTCATCATTGGCAATAGTAGACGGCACATTATCAAACCTTGGATTACACCAGCCCCCCTAGCCAAGTTGCAAACGATAAACGTGAACGCTTAGTAATCTCCAATAGATTTTCAACTTTATACCTAAGAGCATAAAGTTGAAAATCTATTAAAGACTACTGAGCGTTAGCGACCGGAACGAACGAAAACACTATGTAATCTTCAATAGATTTTCAACTTTATATCCAATAACATAAAGTTGAAAATCTATTAAAGACTACTGAGAGTTTACGTTTATCGTTTGTGACTTGGCTAGGGGGGCAGGGCTCCTTTTTATTTTCTTCTTTTCCGGATAGAGTGAGTATCAGACTTTTACTGGTTAAAAACCGCCCGTGGTGCTTCAGCTGACCTTTGCAGTCCATACGCCCCTGTACGCTGTTCTGCGCTGCTCTACGCAGAACAGTGTGCTGTGCTGCACTGTTCGGTTCCCTGAACGCTTAGGCAAATGCCACTATGTTTTATGAACTTACCCGGAGAGTGTCATGCTCGATACACGTCAACGGTCCTTTATGTCTTTGGTAGTTGTTTGCCATTACAACTTTGTCCATAATCGCACAAACCGAAGGTGCATCGCACCTTCGGTTTCCTCAAAGAGTTCACTGAATCGTAGCCAGGTTACAAATGCTAGAAGATCTGCATCAGGCCCGTGAAGTGCCTGATAGAAGCGCCCGTGGAGTCATAGTCTCTACACACCATTTTATGGTCATCAGAAGTAAGTAACTACAGGATTGCGTTAGCTCTCCTTAACCATGGACTCTGAGGCTGCACACTTCACGGTTGTAGAGAGTGTCCGCGTGTAATAAGCCTCGATCTCCATTCCTCTGCAGGATATCTCACTAACTGTGATCGTGAGTTTGCGATCAGCTGTGTAAGGACCTTCCTATCCAGGGCATCGTTAATATTAATATTATTTTATGTAATAAATCAAACAACCACACTGAACATAACACAGAAAACATTTATTTAAATTACAAAATGGTTCTAACACACCCATAGCGTTCACAATTAGCCTTATTTGCCGTAACCTTGAGATCCAGCACTTGATTGAGCTTGAGATCCTCCACCGTTTCCAAAACTGACGGACGAGCTCTTGGATGCGCTTAAAGACCCAGGGAATCCGCCATTGTTAAAACCTGGTCCTCCAGGGAATCTACCGTGACCATATCCTTGTTCTCCGTAGCCGCGACCTCCGAAACCCGGGCCATACCCAGGGCCTCCATAACCGGGACTTCCATAACCGGGGCCTCCATAACCGGGCCTGCCAAACCCACCGATACCAATCCCTGCTCCTATACCAACGCCAAGGCCGCCTAAATGTGGAGACCTTTCTTGTCGTGAAGCTGAAAACCAAGAGTTAGATTTTTTTATCTTTATAGTAGATAATTAATACGGTATATATCTTAACCCAGAAGCTGCTCTCAATTGGTGTAAGGAGAAATCTCTTTCGTAAGCTAACTTCTTACATCGAAAAAAGGTGTAATCAGACTGTTGATATAATGGTTACTTCTCTAGATATGCACATACATTCCGGAGTGCCACAAAATTCATTATTGAGGCCTCTTTTATTTTATATTTTATCAGTGACACCACGTCCTTTTTCCGTCACTCAAAAATATTAGTTTATTTATGCAGATGACATGAACTTCATAAAACAGGTGTCTAGACGCTTTTTTACTACAGGAGGAAATTAAATAGCTTCCAAAATCACTACAGAACCAATAAATTATACAGTAATCTATTATCTGGAACACTATTATTATTCGTTTGTACAGTAAGTGAAAACTTTTAATTATTTAGATTTATTATTATTAGAGTAATATATGTTTTAACTATAAGTCTTCCAAATAAAATAAAATTGAAACTAAATTTACTTGCGAAATATAATAGACATAATATAATTACCTGCATTGACGTTTGAGAAATTAACTAAGACAAGAAGTGCGAACACACAAACTAAAAGGTGAGTCATATTGAGTAATGTATTGTATGTAAACGAGTGCTTGTTCAGTACTAAAACGATGTGGGGAAAATACAGCCATTTATATCAAATGGTATCATTGAACCACGGAATCTAACATATGTGAGAATTTTAGCACTTATTAAAATTGTGTTTACAGGATTCTATTTAGGAAATACCTATGCGTAAAATAATATGGAATATTGGAATGCTATGTTATTTACACGTGGACCACAAGCTTATTTTTTGCTTTTGTCATATTTTTAGAAATTCAACATTTTGTACTTGTTCATATTTCCATTTTGTACTTGTTTTTATAACCTTAATTTTTATTTACGTTTAATTTCTTGACAATTGTTCAAAAAATTAAAATACTAAAATAATTGTCTTTCTGATAAACCGAGAACAAAATCGTGTTCTTGTAGTAGTTGAGTATACTCACTGAACAGCTGACTTATTTATATTTCAGTTTTCTCATTGTGAAAGTCAAATTAAATCAAAGTAAGTTAAAACAAAAAAGTTAAAGAAAATCTTTTAGTGGTAAAAGTTGTCACGATATTCGTGACAACTTTTACCACTAAAAGATTTTCAATGAATTAAAATTCACCTTGCACTAAAAATACAGTTATGGGACCTATCAATAACTTATGTTTTTTTTTCTAAACTAAATAAATAAATAAAAACAACAATTCTATAAAGCATTAGTAAAACATAAAAAAACCTCAGTCAAAATATGACGTTAGTATTTTTTTCACCTTGGTTAGATATAATCTTACCTTCACTTATGGCGGTAAGTCCCTTCTTTGAGGAGTAGCTGGAAAGACAACACGGCGTCCTTACCTTCTGCATGACGCAGGTCCTCACCGGATATGGTCAGTTCGGGAGATTCCAGCACCGGATTCGTGCGAAAGAAACGCCCTAGTGCCATTGTGTGGACCGCCCGGAGGGCACGGTGGAGCACAAGGTAGAGGTGTGCCCCACCCGGGCAGAGCACCGCCGACTCCTCGTGGGGGTGTTAAGTGGCAGTGATCCGTCGCGCCGGGCCTTGAAACAGGCCATGTTCTGGAGCGAGGAGGAGTAGCAGGCGGTCGCCTCTTTCTGCGAATCGGTAATGCTAGCAAAAGAGGCGCTCGCACGCGCGAGGCATTGGCCTTCACGCCCCAACTGGAATTCCGATCCCGATGTCCGGCCACCGTAGGCGCGGGCTTGCGGACGGCGAGCAATGGGTAGCTCGTCGTCCGACCGTCTGGTAGCTTTCTGGTAGCTACGGCGCGTAGTGTTCTACGCGCGCCTCAAGAAGATGTCAGCAACCGTAGGGGCCCAGCAGGCGAAGCCTACTGGGGCCATGGGTGATGCGAAAGAGAACCCCGGGGCTCTGGAACGAGGGCAAAGAAGGAACAGGAGTGGGTTTTAGTAAGTAAAAGTTTGACACTCCCTCTCGCCCCACCCAAGGTCAGGAGATGTCATTCGAATATTTCCTACCTTTAAAAAAAATCATCATACCTTCACTGAATATCGAGACGTCGCATCATGGACTGATTCTGTACTACAGGCAAACAGCGGACTCCCACTGACCTCATCAGGGCATCGGTCTACCTTATGGAGGCCTTTTAACAGTGTATCTACACCTGTAGGTACCTACAGGAAGAAACAAGACGTAATAGTATGTGTGCTTTGAGCTGCTGATGTTTTTTGTGTAAACATCTGGAAATGATCTTTATTTGCTTAGTCACGACGGTTCAGCATATTACAGTGCTTCAATAGAATGAGAGCATAGTTTATACAAAATAATTTTGTTACCACTGACTTGTGTCCTACAGTGACACTATCATGGAGAAATATGTAGCATTTTACATGGATGACAGTCATATTATACTAATATTATAAAGGCGAAAGTTTGTGTGTATGTTTGTTACAAGTTTGGATGAAATGTGGCACACAGGTTGACCAATTCAATTGAAATCATTTTATTTCACATAGGCCTACGTGGGCATGGGCATAGGTTTCTTATGGAGAAGTAAACTGCATGGTAACTCTTATATAAATAATTATTGATTTTACATAATATACTTATTTTCATATTACAATATTAATAGGTATGAGAGGACAGTGTAGAGTAGACAACATTGTACTGAAAATAGTAATCTACGAAGCACATAGGATATAGGATATTTTGATCCCAGGAGGGTGTTCCTTTGGGATAATTTTCTATTGTCATGCGGGCGACACCACTTGCACCAGCTAGTCAATAATAAAATGAAACAAAACCTTTAAGGAAAAAATAATTTATTGTTTTAAAATTTATCACATTTGGAAACTAATTATTTACCAAATCCACCGGCATTTGAGCTCGCACTTGATTGAGCTGCACCACCTCCACCGAAACTGATAGACTCGCTCTTTGAAACACTTAATCCGCTATTTAGGCCACCATAGCCGTAACCGGGACCGCCGTAGCCTGGGCCTCCATAGCCGGGGCCTCCATAGCCGGGGCCTCCGTAGCCTCCGCCATAGCCGCCACCGTAACCTCCGCCATAACCTCCGCCATAACCGCCACCGTAGCCGCCGTACCCTCCGCCAAAGCCTCTATGATGATGATGGAATCCATAACCATAACCTCCAGCGCCGGGATAGGCAGAGATACCGCCTATAACTCCTCCGACACCAAAAACGCCAAGTTGAGGAGATCTTGCTACACGAACCGCTGAAATAGTGTTCAATAAAATATTTATAAAATTCAAAGAGATTTAAAGAGATACAATATCTTTAATGACTTTGATTAAATTAATATTAAAATTTAAACTGAATAAACAGAGGATCATGTTGTTTTAAATTGGACGTTACAAGTATTTAATTAAGAAATACATAGGTTCATAAAAAAACATTCAAGAATATACAAAATAATTTAATTTATACGACACAAAAACATAGATTTCAATCTGCCAATGAAGTCATGAAGATCTCGCCACGTCTTAGACATGAATACTGTTTTATTTTCTTATATTTTTTGTCAACTTATAGATACGTAAAAGACAATTTTATTACAATCTATATTACCTGCATCACAGCTTTTTAGATTAACTAAAACCAAAACAGCAAATACAAGACAGACTATAAGACGAGCCATATTGGATTTAAATAACTCTACTGATACAAAAAACCACGATACGTCAGTTTATATCGTACCATCAAACCGCGGACATAAACGTAAGTGAGAATTTTAACACAGCGTTAATTTTTTTCTAAATAGGAATTTCATATGACCAGTATAAATATCTTTTCTTGATACGTCATTGTTGATGTCTTAATTTAGTTTTTTTTTTTTAGGTGGGAAAATCATCTTATGACAAATCTTGGGCGGAGCGGGAAATAGTGTCCGACTTTTACTGACTAAAAACTCACTCCTGTTCCTTCTTTGCCTTCGTCCCAGGGCCCCGGGTTTCACTTTCACACTACCCGTGGCCCCAGTAGGCTACGACCCTATTGGGCCCCTACGATTTGCTGACATCTCCCTGAGGCGCACGTGGAATGTCTTAATTTAGTTGGGTTTTCTGCAAACCAACTGCAAACATATGGCGCAGTTAGTCAGGTGCTGACCGTCAGGGCCTGATACAGTTACTGAGGGAATCCATATCATTAAGGTTACAACCTAGGGGTCTTTAAATCAAGAGTGAATAGGTTACTTCTAGGCAAGATTCTAGGCGTGCTTCATCGTCGCCCCACATCACTCACCATCAGATCAAACACGAGCCTGTCAATAATAATTAAAAAATAGGGCCTGTCAGTCAGGCCCTAATAATATGAACTTTCAGAAAGGGTGTCTTTACTGTTGTACCCATTAAATTCAGTAAAATGGTTGCTGGTTATATTTTTAACGAAAGCTAGCTACAAAGACGTGGGTATTAATATTAAGTTTTGTTAGAATAATAATGCTTTCTTTAAGATAGCTAGCACTGAAATAGCAATGAAGTAGTCTTTTGAATGTTAAAGAACAGTTTGCAGTTACGTTTTGGTAACTTGTTACCTCTCACTCTAGTACGCATTCTTTAAATGATCAATCTATTCATAGAAAAGATTATTATTTTCATAGATTTATACTATCACTCTTCCATAATTTATCTACCACCTCTTATCAGAAGGCGTATCTATTATCGTACTTAAGAAATGTTAAATTCAAGTCGCAATATTATAGCCCCCCTAGCCAAGTTACAACCGTTTCGTTTCGATTTTCGCCACGTGACTGAGTGTTGAGCTGACGTCAGAATAAATGAATCGGAGGCGTGGCCTACTCGAGGCGATCGACGAAAAGAGAATCAATACGAAACGGTTGTAACTTGGCTAGGGGGCTCATCATTTCAACCGTTCGCTGTTGGAGATAGGCCTCCCCCAAGTATCGCCACAACGACTAGTCCTGGACATCCATCAGCTATCGGATTTTCAGTTTTAATAAATATCTAAAACTTGTCAAAATGCCGGGATTGTTTAGACGTTCGTCAAATTATGACTGCTAGATGCGAAAGCGAACGCTCCTAAAAAATACGTGAATTCAATTCAATAAAAATATTTTTTATCACATAGGCCTACATGGTCACTTATTAAACGTCAGAAATTAGTGCACAGTTCCAATTGATCGTTTACTCTTTAAAAAAAATACCTTTCAGTGCTCATTTCAATCAACAAAATATCAAGTTAAACTAGTTGTTTAAACATCACAGATGCAAAGTCACCTCTGCGGTTAGATATTATTGATAGATGTATATTTGCTATTTATATTAACTAAACGTTCATGGCTGATCAAATCCTTATGGGATTTCCAAAATGGACTGAAAAATTCAGTATCATATGAAGGGGTTTACATTTGTGTAATTATTATCGACATACCTAACTGGTGGTATGACGACAGTGAATTGTCGATAATAACTTTTAAGACGACCCTAGTATACTAAGATATACATACCATGCTGTAAAAATCCTCTGCCATTGCAAAACATACTTTCTGATAATTCAGTTGCACTTACAATATAATGGACATCATAAATATAATAGTAATAATATTTCACAACTATCACACAACGCCGTCTAGTCCCAAGCTTGTGTTATGAGTACTAGACAACTGATAAACATACTTATATATTTCTAAATACATACATATTATAGATAAAATACACCCAGACACAGAACAAATGATCGTACTCATCACATAAACATTTGTCCTGGCTGGGAATCGAACCCACGACCTCCGGCATAGCAGTCAGGGCCGCTAACCACTAGATCAACAGGCCAGTCAAATATATCATAAGCTTGGCTAAACGATTAATATTTATATTTCCGCCAACCCAAGTTTTTAAAACCTAGCTCGGTATTACGCAAGGTGTATGAAGAAGAAACAGATAAAAAAAACAAGCATCATAAACAAAATGATTTAATATCAATATTAACACAATACTCTAACTAAACACTACTTGCCACTAGCACTGGATTCAGCAGTGGAGCCAGCACTCGACCCACCAAACCCACCACTAGAGCCAGCACTGGATCCAGCACTAGACTGGGCATTACCACCAGAACTTATACTAATAGTCTTCGAAATACTGATAGAGCCGCCTGGTGGGATGTCGTACTTGTCACGATCATGATGTCCATGACCGTGATGGCCATGGTGTTCGAACCGTTCAGGGCCTCGGTCAAACCGCCCAGGGCCCCGGTCGAACCGACCTGGGGGAAAGTAGGGATCATAGCCAGGCCCAAAGCCTCTTGGGGGCGGAGGCGGCGGTGGTGGTGGTGGTGGAGGAAGACCGTAGGGTCTTCGGTATTGAGGTGACCGGGCTACTCGGGATGCTGAAAATAAAATTAAATTATGAAGTAGTTATAGAGTGGAACTTATGGCCTACCTACCACACGCCGCGCAGTTTTGTCAATGTAGGCCGGTTTGTACATGAACCGTGTAAACTGTATGAATTCTATCAACCACACGCAGTGAAGGTACACTGTGGTGAAGCTTGTACGTATGGTAGGCCCATAAGAGATATGCTACTGAAGCGCCCACATACACAGGCAATGGTGTATAGGTAGATATGCCCGAAAAAAGAAAACCTAAGTAGGTATGTATTTTTTTTTTTTGAGGGTGAGACATTGTCAAATAATTTCGCCTCAACTCAGCGGAGTTAGAGGGAGTGTCAGTCTTTTACTGAATAAAACCCACCCGTATGAGTTCAGTTGCCCTTTGGTACCCGTACCCACGATACAGAAGTAATTCCTAGTGTGAGCCATAGTTAAAAAAAAAACAGATTAGGTATTCTGTTGCGTTGTGATTAAATCTAATTTAACAATAAAGGATTACCTGCATCAGCTCTTTCCCAGTAAGCTAAAACTATGACAAGTAAAATACAAAATAATATGCTCAGACGTGCCATATTGGGCCTTAGCTGCTACACCACTGAATAAAAACACATTTATCACCACGTTATATTTCAATACTAAATCGCTTAATTTGAACCTAAGTGAGAAAAACAAACCATTGATTTTACTCATTAGAAGATTTTCATAGGCTTCGAAAAGTTGTAGCATTTTCAACCTAATCTTAATAGCTTTAAATACTAAATTTGTATTTTAAAGGATCTTGTTTTAATAATTGATCTTCTGGGAAAGCAGATTCAACTCTGTTTCTATATGAAATAGAGTTTTATTTACAATTTCAGTTATGTCAAAAGTTACTTAGCCAATGTCTCTGTGAAATCAATATTTGTATTTTAGATTTCCGGGGATAAGGGGAGTCACTCGTACCACATGAGTAGATAAACGCTCGTACTGTATCTATGCAGCATAAATTTAAACAAAACCGGAGTATTTTTTTTTTGTAGGTGGGAAAATCATCCGTGTCAGACTTTTACTGACTAAAAACCCACTCCTGTTCCTTCATTGCCTTTCATACCAGGGCCGAGTCTTCCCTTCAAAAGCAGACCCTTGGCCCCAGTAGGGTTCGACCCTGCTGGGCCCTTACGGTTTGCTGACATATTCTTGAGGCGCGCGTGGAACAGTACGCGCCGTCGACGACTTGAGCTCAACAAAATATGGTTCCACCAAAAATACTAATTAATGAGCACTAAAATATGTTCTAAGAGTGATTTAAAACAAAACATTGCCAGGAAGAAGATGTTGCGGTCTATGTTGTAACATATCCTGACCTGTTCAAGTCGGAGTGGCCCAAGCATTGTACTCTGTGGGCCCAAGTCCCTTAATAATTGTAAAAAGCCTTGATTTTAAATTAGTATTTTGAGTGAAGAATAAGATTTTTGAAGCACAGTAAGTAGGGTTATTTAAACTACTTGAAACAATCCTTCAAATCAATAATGAGGCTGTATTCACTGATCTCTACTACTGTATTAGATAAACCTCTATAGATTTAAAGTCATTGTAAATGTCATAACAACCGTCCTGTCACAGTTGATAATAAAATAAGTAAATAATTAGAAATAAAATAGTGTTTTCTATTTTTAGTTATGCAAGCTTCTAAAAAAAAATTTGAGGAAGCGGAGAAACCTCTCCGAAGCCGGTTTCAGAGACATGCAAGCATCCTCATGTGGAAATGTTTTTTACAAAGACAGTAGGTATCGTCAGTTAGTCAGAAACCAGTAAGGGCGCTTGTACACGCTAAGAAATTTCACCTTGTCTGCGGCAGATAGGACCAATTCATCATGTACACCATAAGAATTTTGCCCAATCTAGGCACGAAAATATATCGTCGCACGGGTCACCTACTCTGCCCCCTACCGCACCATAGCAACTTCACACGTCGTGTCTAGCGCAGACAAGATTTTATTCTTGTTCAGCGCCAAAGTAGTGTACACATTTCGTGTGTAGAAACGACACGAATTCTTACGTTGGCCCGGCGACTTTTCTTAACGTGTACAAGCAGCCTAAGGGCCAACGCTGCGTTAAGCGGGATCCCGCGCGGGTGCCCGCGCTTGCACCCTTCGCGTGAAGTCGCGCGTATCGTATGCGGCGGTCCGGTGTGTGGTACAGGCAACTGCTGGATGGTAATACGTGTTCTAATCGCGTGAAGAACTTTGATAATACGATGCTGGATAGTTCCTATGTGGCGACAGAAATGTCGCTACGGGTTAGGTATTATTAGGATTTACCCTTAACCCGTAGGCTATTAATATCAATAAACATGTTTTCAATATACTTACTTGAACAACTTGCCTGCTGCGGTCTTCTCGTCCGATTATAATTTAGGTGTCTTCAAGGCTAGAGTGAATAGGCTCTTAATAAACTAGCCTCACCATCAACGATTGCATCACTGCTTACCATCAGGTGGGATCGCAGTCAAGCACTAGTTTATAACATTAAAAAAAACACTTTCACTTATCCCTACCGCTTTTAGACACGCAATTTACTTTTTTTGCACTAGTGCGGAAAAGTGCGCGATCTGGCCCCGCCATCATTTATTACATTTATCGTATCAGACTGGACGTTAAGTGATCCGTACCATCTTCATAAGTGTATTAAAAAACGTCGTTTGTTACACATGGAAATTTGTCCCTGCAGTACTCGGTTCATAACACCCTCGCCTGCGGCTCGGACGAATTCCGCCTCGGTCGCAATGACAAACTCTCTCCATTTGTATCAAAATGTACTATTTCTTTCTTCCCCACTTCTTTAAGGTATTTTAAGTACAAATGACCAAGTATTTTGTTGGTTAAAATACCCTAAAAAGGGTATTATTAAACACCTCACAATTTGTAAACCTCCAGTAAAGTACACTGGAGGTTTATGATTGTTTCCTTAGAATTTATTTGTTTCAGACGCAGGTGGGGTCTAATAATTGTGGAAGCAGTGTTTGCATTGCTACTTTTCATAATCGCCATTTTCATAGCTAAGCCAGTGTTTTTGATACCTTTGCAAGCTGAACCGGAGCCTCCCTTGACAACCTCGGACGTTCTGGCTAAACTAAGCAAGAACAACATATTGGGATATGCACCAAATAACTATTCTGATATTAATGCTATTATGGCAAGGGCCCAAGAACTTCTGTCTGTAGGTAAGTGTCGTATATAATCAAAGGTATCAAAACATATAAGCATAATCAGCCTTTTAATGTTCCCACTGCTGGGACTCAGGCCTCCTCTCTAGGAGAGGGAATGGGCCGTAATCCACCACGCGGGTCCAGTGCGGGTTCGTGAATATCACATATCTTAGAATTTTTGGTTCTAGGACATGCCGGTTTCCTCACGATGTTTTTCTTCACCGTTTTGAGAGCAGTGATTATGAAATAAATTACACAAAGTAATGCGCCTGGCTGGGTTTGAACCCGCGACCTACAACTCGTAAGTCGTGGCCGTTACCACTCGGCCAACACTGCTCTCAACAATATATATATTTGTCAACACATATAGGTATTTGTCTTTAATTGCGGGATTGTTGAGTTAGCTTGTCCCTGGAACCAAAGAGCTACTAAAAACACAGAAAGAAGAAAGAAAAAACATTTATTTGCAACTCGCACAGGCCAAACAACAATACAATAAATAAAAAGTAACTAATCTATAATAAATACTTGAAATAACAAAAAGACTGTTGACCGTTGAAGGACTGGAATAATTTGCCTGCTGCGGTCTTCCCGTCCAACTATAATTTAGGTGTCTTCAAGGCTAGAGTGAATAGGCTAGAGTGCGCCTCACCATCAATGATTGCATCACTGCTTACCTTCAGGTGGGATCGCAGTCAAGCACTGGTTTATATCAATTAAAAAAAAACATTTTTTTTTTCATTCTTTTATTATCATTATGATGGTGATGATGCCACCATCATAATTATCATGGTGAGAAATCATCCAATGACTTCTCTCGCTCCAGGGTGGAGTGGGAGGGCGTGTGCAACTTTAACTGACTAAAGCTCACTCCTATATTTCTTTTTTGCCTTGCATTCCAGGACCCTGGGTTTTCTTTTCAGAAGGGAGCCCATGGCCCCAGTAGGCTTCGACCCTGCCCCTATGGTTTTGCTTACATCTCCTTGTGACGCGCGTGGTACACTACGTGCCGTCGACGACTCGAGCTCGGTCCGGACGGTTACCGGACGGCCGGACAGCGAACTACCCAGGATCCGGCGCGAGACGCGTTGCCGCTGATCGACCCCACGAGGACATGGCGTTGCTCCGCCCAAGTGGGGCACACAAAGTGCACACACCTCTATCCTATCTTCAGTACTTCCACGAGTAGCTAAGATTCTCGTATCCAACGTTTCTTGGTGATATCTTTGCTATTCCGATTAATTTGATAATAATGGCTTATCCGTCTGAGTATCTATTGTTGTTCCAGACGGCATATGGTATGCGCCGACTGAGGATGATCTAAATGAAATGTTACACAAGCAATCGAGGCGTGTACCGCTTAACAGGCCCGTTATATGGGTCATTTGGAAACCGAAGGTTTGTATTTAATTCTATATAAAAATTAATTAATATAAAATAGCCTTATATTCTACTAACACATCTAACATAAGTAAACACATCATTCACTAGTTTCACTTTTATAATAGGTCTTTACCTATGAAATTGGAGATTTTTAAAACGGGTTGCTTTGAAGTGTTATATCATTGGATTGACTTGGAATCATAAGTTCAAAAATTTTATATTAAAGGTATGTTATTCTTCTTTTGAAATTAGGTATTTATTGGTTTCTTTGTGTTATGTATTTTCTGTAATAACGCAGTACTTATAACCATGAAAGCTAATAAAAAAACGTTTTTTCATATTAAGAGTTTCAACGTAGATACTATGCATTGCAAAGGGCAAACAATATCAATGTCGCATACTTTCTTCTAAAAAAAAACTCTGTGTTCTTGGTTTAATAGATTTCGTTTTGGAAATTTTGTCTTGTAGCCGCCCTAAGAAATAAAGTTATTCCTGAGATAAAATTTCTCACATGAAAGTGATTGAAACCAAAATAGACATCTCATGCATTAGCAGTTTTAAGTCCGTATATATAAATCATCAATATTGCATATCACTTGAGTCCCATTGTTTCCACGGTAGAACTCATATTACAAAATATTGCGAGTTATCTTAGATTTCATACAAAAATGGTTATAAGTACTGCTATATTACAGAAAATATAAAACACAAAGAAACCAATAAATACCTAATTTCAAAAGAAGAATAACATACATATAATATAAAATTTATTTGAACTTATGATTCCAAGTCAATCCAATGATATAACACTTCAAAGCAACCCGTTTTAAAAATCTCCAATTTCATAGGGAAAGACCTAATAACATAATATATCTGTAGAAGTTTTTAGTTGTGCGCGCATCATGTAAAATGTACGAAATCGATGTAGATAACTTTTATTTATTAAAATTGTGTGTGGCTTGATATATTACTTAGGCTTTGTTTCATCGTAATTGGTTGACTATATCGAAATATATACCTATTACTTTCATTGACTGTTAGGCGGTACGAAGTTCGCCGGATCAACTAGTATGGAAATATAATTGTAATATAACTTAAATCATCCTTTAACTATTTTTTTTCATTTCCACATTATTTTTTAATTATCATTAGAGGTTTATTCATTATTGTAATGATTTTATTACTAGGTTTAATGCAATTACAAATCAAGAAATATGCAATACCTATAATCTCCTTAGCAGAAGAGGTAATAATTAATAGCAGCTTTTTATAGGCGTATCTAGAGTTATATTTCAGAGGGATGCTGGCCCATGACATGTCTGATTTTTGTATGAAATTATTAGTATTTTGGCGTCCATCATAGAATTCCGAATTGGTAGACCAACATCCCGGTTGTGGGGTGGTAGACTGTATTGGGATGGGCCCACTCCGCTCACCCCCCCCCCCCCCGTTTACGCCTTTAATTATAGGTTATAATAATTGATAGTAATAGTGAGAGTTAGGTTCAGAGGGTAAGCATAATTCGGAAATTCTCAAAAAACAGGTCTGATCGACATTGAGTAGTAAAATTGACACAATTACCCGTCTATGTATACTTATTCACGTCTTTTTACTTCCTCCATAAAATGTTAAGCGAATAATTCAAAACGATACGCTGCCGAAACCCGGGATCGAACCAGGGACCTCTAGATCTTCAGTCTAACGCTCTCCCAACTGAGCTATTCCGGCTGTGCAAACTGAATTGAAATTTTCGTTCAGTCCTTAAAAATGTGTAAAAAGTGATTATAACTTAGGTGTCTTCAAGGCTAGAGTGAATAGGCTACTAATAAACTAGTGCTCTTCACCATCAACGATTGCATCACTGCTTACATTCAGGTGGGATCGCAGTTAAGCATTAGTTAAATATCATTTACAAAAAAAAAAAAAATGGGGTTAGTTTAGTTACCAGACTTCCTGAAACAATTTTGCTGAAAAAGTTGCAAACTGTAGCTTATATTGTTTTGTTTTTACTTCTGCTATTAGGTATATACGTACACTAGCTTCTGCCTGGGGCTTCGCCCGCGTGAAAGTAGGTTTCTCCATACAAACTTTGGACCTCAGTTTCACCCATTTAAAAGCTGAATTTCCAAAAATCTTAGTGCTTGTGCAAAATTTCACGTTTATAATATAATATTCCACAACTATCACACAACGCCATCTAGTCCCAAGCTAAGCAGAGCTTGTGTTATAAGTACTAGACAACTGATAAACATATGTTTCTAAATACATACATAATATAGATAAATTACACCCAGACACTGGACAAATGATCATGCTCATCACATAAACATTAATCCTGGGTGGTAATCGAACCCATGACCTCCGGCATAGCATTCAGGGCCACTAACCACTACAGCAACAGGCCAGGCAAATAGTCCCAGTAGTTTCGGCTGTGCGTTGATATGTCAGTCAGTCAATTTCTCCTTTTATATATACAGATAGAAATAGTCCTTGCCATCATCATTAAAAGATAATCTTAATATTTCAGGAGAATAACATTTGGCAGTTCAGTATCCGCAGTACGGAGCAAGCTTTCAAAGCTGCCAGCTCGAAGAAGAAACAAGAGACTGCCAATCCTCACCTGCAGTCCGGCTTCCTAGCTGTCCAGCTCGCTATCAGCCAGGCCATCGTGGAATTCGTCAGTGAAAACAAACCGAATTTTGAAGTAAGTATCAAAACATATTTTTAAATAATGACTTTTTGTACAATACTTAATCAGCAATCGGCTATCTAGCCATGATCAGATGTGTTCCACTATTCTTAGTTTTGTAGGCGACATTCCAATAAATGGCATCATATAAAATATGTTGTTGTTTTTACAGTTCTTTGGTCCAGGTCCAGTCTGATCCAGTATGTGCCATCTTTTTAGGCGTTTGATATTTTCCTGTGACCGCAGTAAATTCTTTGTCAGTTCATTGGTGTGTTTGTTCAGTCTTTCTTTGTATCTCTTGCTGATATTGCTGAATTCCTCCTTAACAGTAGGTATCTCCAGGTATTCATCTATCTCAGTATTTCTCACAAACCAGTGCGCGCTTGAGATAGTTCTCAAGGCGATGTTTTGAAATCTCTGGAGGATCTCTATGTAAGAGTTGCTCGCAGGATCCAAATGGGCTTTATGATGGCTTTTTATACCAAGAGCTTGTTACTAAGGAAGACTATTGTCCAAGCAAACAGTTTAGCGATTGAAATTGTAAGTTCGTTTTTTTCCTCTTGGCTTTAATGTGGTTACTGCAGGTCAGTCTTTTATCCAGGTGTAGACCAAGATATTTTACGCTGTCATGATTTGGGAGGGCCTTATAACACGGGGCCAAGAACTGATCCTTGGGGCATAGAGGCAGTGATCCAGTACAGGTTCGAGTATTCCTCTCCGCTTTTGACTTGGAATTTTCTTTGGTGTAAATAGGATTTCAGGATCATGAAGAATGAGTTAGGCAGAAGTGTTTACAACTTTTTTTTATTATTATTTCATATAAACTAGTGCTTGACTGCGATCGCACCTGATGGTAAGCAGTGATGCAATCGTTGATGGTGAGGCGCACTAGTTTATTAAGAGCCTTGAAGACACCAAAATTATAATCGGATGGAAAGACCGCAGCAGGCAAATTGTTCCAGTCCTTCGATGTAGGTACGCAGTATAAACGACGAGGCAAAACGCTTAGTGCGGACCGTAGCGGTTTCAACAACGTAAGGGTGGATACTCGCCGTACGTCAGGTGGTCCGATGGTAGAAATGAGATGGCGGAATCAAGTCATGCAGTTCCCGCGCACACTCTCCAAAATGCAACCTGTAAAACACCGAAAGGCTGGCTACCCTACGCCTGTGCTCAAGGCGTTGAAGATAGGACTTAACCAAATCTGGATCACCAATTAGCCTTATTGCACGCCTTTACACCGAGTCCAAAGCTGCTAGGTGGCATTTTGCAGCACCAGCCCATATGTGGCTGCAATACTCCACACACGATCGGACCTGTGCTTTGTATAACATTAAAAGCTGTCCCGGTGTGAAGTAACTTGTTTGTATTCGTAGCTATAAGGACAGAGAAGAGTGGAAGAATGGAAGAGAGGTCTTTACTCTGCAGTGTTGTTACCCAACACGCGACGATTGATCGGTCCAAGGAAGGTACAGCAGGTTACCTTACCTTTTTTGTGGAGACAATTGGCGGTAGTGACCTCTCACGTTCGACCCTAGTTCAGACTATAGTACGGAGCGAGATGGCATGTAAGTCAGTCACCTCCTTCTGAAAAGCAGTAATGTGAGTAAAGGAGGTGGCGGAAAGCATAAGGAGGAGACAATTGTTTCGTCCCGGCCCCCGGAGACAACCCTGGTGTGGGAATTGCAGGGTGATTCCCAGCTATTGTAAACGCGGGCTTGCGAACGGCAAGCAACGGTTACTTCACCATCCGGTAAGGACCAAGCCCGGGTCGATGATACGGAGAGTCCTACGTACACCTCAAAGAGCTATTGGCAATATTGATGGAGCCCATTTGGTGCCGATGCCTGCCGGGGTTACTGGGTTGTTCGCAAGAGTTACTGTGGCCCCGGAAGGTGCCTTTACCAGCGGTAACACCCTATAAACTTATCCAGAGGCACCGGCTTTTAGAAAACCACATGGGTGCTCATGCTCTTAAATTTGAAGACTCGAAAAAGTAGCGAAGTTTGAGAAGAGAAATGCACACTGATCGACCGACAAATAAATAAATGTCCTACTTATATACTGCGTACCTACTTAATTACTAATTATTTTTGATAAAAATATAAAATGAAACCATTATATAAAAATTAAACTATTTTTTATTGTCAAGAAATATTATAATTTATACGTAACCTAAAAGGCGATTACTGATCTGTTTCTTGATGTCAATTTTAGGGGTGCTCGGCACCCACTGTTTATTTCTCATGGATGCTCGAGCCTCCGAGCACCCACGGAGTCAGCGCCCTTGAACTTACCTACATTCCAGCCATTATACTAACAATCACTGTACCATATTCATAGTCAGATAATTAATCAAATAGATACATTTCTGATGGTCACCACAGCGCGGTCCTTCACGTTTGCACTATCAGCACGTGATCAGCGCAGGTGTTAGATCGAGCGATAGTATGCCCACAAATATTCAGTTACTACATTGGATGAATTTTAATAATGCACCTAATTATGCAAAGTTGCTTGACAATTGGGGTTTTTGCATCGGATTCTTACACCTAATTGTGCATTGTGTTACTTATTTTGCAAATAATGATCTGATTGTTGATGCGTTAGCAAAAAATTGGGTTTCAATTCAATAGTCAAGACATGTGTCCTGTGGGTTTTCGCAGGGGTAAAAATGACATAGTTCTATATATAAACAAAGAAAAAAACGTTTTATTAACTCCTCGAGGCCTTAAGGGCGCCCAACCTGGTACGGCTTTTTATATAAAAGCTCTTACGCGATTATGACGTTATTTATTACACACCTTTCTCTAGATATTTTCTAGGAACAAGTTTAGTGAAATATTCGACTAAATGACGGAATTACTGAATGCCAAACGAGTGTTCAGCCCCCTAGCCAAGTTACGACCGTTTCGTTTCGTTTCTCTTGTGTCGAACGCCTCGAGTAGGCCACGCCTCCAATTCCTTTGTTCTGACGTCATCTCAACGCTCAGTCACATTGTCAGAACAAAGGAATCGAAGGCGTGGCCTACTCGAGACGTTCGACACAAGAGAATCTAAAGGAATCTGTCATAACTTGGCTAGGGCGGCAGGCGTTCTCTCTTTTTTCACATTGCCTCTTTATTAAATATCAAGCATTGCGTTGGATTTTGTTGGATGAAATAACAAACTTTCAAACCATGTTTACTTTGACGATAGACAGCTCCGAAACGCTCTTAAAGCCTCAAGGGGGTAATAGGGGCCCTATTACCCCCTTGAGGCTTTAAGAGCGCTCAACCCGTGACGATTCCCCATTCAACCGCTCTTACGCGATGATGACGTTATTACACATCTTTCTCTAGATATTTTGGAAACACAGACATCTTGTTATTATTTCAGTTTCTATTGAAATTAAAACAAATTTGTGTACATCTAATCCAGTCCAAAACCTTTAAAAATCTGCTACTTTACATGAACTTTGGCCCTTCATAATCTATGTATATAAAAGGAGAAACTGACTGACTGACATATCAACGCACAGCCGAAACTACTGGGACTAGGAACTTGAATTTTTGCACAAAGTTTCCTTTTATGACGCATGCGAGCACTAAGAAAGGATTTCCTAAAATTCACCCCCTAAAGGGGTCTAAAGTTTGTATGAAAAAACCTGCTTACACGCGGGCGAAGCCGCTGGCAGAAGCTAGTGTACTCATAAATTTAAAAAAAAAATATTTATTTATGAATGAATTTATGAATATATGAATGATATTTTTTTTCACAAACTTTTAAGGTTTTTAAAAAAACACGTATTGGAACAAGCTTTGGAAATATTCGAGTGAGTGACGGAAATCATCGAATGCCAACTATGCGTTCAGATGCTATCTCCCCTTTTTCGTGGTACCTCTTTATGTGTGCTCAATGTGTTAGATGAAATAACAAGCTAGGTGGATCGGGAAGGTCTCTCTTAATGGATGACTTAAAAAAAAAAACCTTCATTAGTATTCACTTTCAATGAACTTTAGTTCAAACAGTGTCAATTGTCTGTCAACTACAGAATATTCGGATAAAAGTTTGGTATTGCCGAAACCCGGGATTGAACCGGGGACCTTTAGATCTTCAGTCTAACGCTCTCCCAACTGCGCTATTTCGGCTCTTGATACTAATTCGTATAACACACTATCCATTTCAACTTATGATGCAATGTGGAGTTAAAAAGTACTACGTTGAAGTCTTCCTTAATGGAGTGTGAGCTAGGCATGAACTTCAAAAAGATATGCTGCCGAAACCCGGGATTGAACCGAGGACCTTTAGATCTTCAGTCTAACGCTCTCCCAACTGAGCTATTTCAGCTCTTGATACTAATTCGTATAACACACTATCCATTTCGACTTATGATGAAATGTGGAGTTAAAAAGTACAACGTTGAAGTCTTCCCTAGTGGAGTGTGAGCTAGGCATGAACAAAAAGATATGCTGCCGAAACCCGGGGTCGAACCATGGACCTTTAGATCTACAGTCTAACGCTCTCCCTACTGAGCTATTTCGGCTCTTGATGCTAATTCGTATAACACACTATCCATTTCAACTTATGATGAAATGTGGAGTTAAAAAGTACAACGTTGAAATCTTCCCTAGTGGAGTGTGAGCTAGGCATGAACAAAAACATATGCTGCCGAAACCCGGGGTCAAACCAGGGACCTTTAGATCTACAGTCTAACGCTCTCCCAACTGAGCTATTTCGGCTCTTGATGCTAATTCGTATAACACACTATCCATTTCAACTTATGATGAAATGTGGAGTTAAAAAGTACAACGTTGAAGTCTTCCCTAGTGGAGTGTGAGCTAGGCATGAACAAAAAGATATGCTGCCGAAACCCGGGGTCGAACCAGGGACCTTTAGATCTTCAGTCTAACGCTCTCCCAACTGCGCTATTTCGGCTCTTCATACTAATTCGTATAACACACTATCCTTTTCAACTTATGATGAAATGTAGAGTTAACTGGTTGAGTAGTGTAATTAGAGACACAATAGTAAGACAATGGCGCACGAACGCGGGCGTTCGTGCGGGGATCAACAGCTTAAAAAGGGCAACGTTGAAGTCTTCCCTAGTGGAGTGTGAGCTAGGCATGAACTTCAAAAAGATATGCTGCCGAAACCCGGGGTCGAACCAGGGACCTTTAGATCTTCAGTCTAACGCTCTCCCAACTGCGCTATTTCGGCTCTTGATACTAATTCGTATAACACACTATCCATTTCGACTTATGATGAAATGTGGAGTTAAAAAGTACAACGATGAAGTCTTCCCTAGTGGAGTGTGAGCTAGGCTTGAACAAAAAGATACACTGCCGAAACCCGGGGTCGAACCAGGGACCTCTAGATCTTCAGTCTAACGCTCTCCCAACTGAGCTATTTCGGCTCTTTATACTAATTCGTATAACACACTATCCTTTTCAACTTATGATGAAATGTGGTGTAAAAAGTACAACGTTGAAGTTTTCCCTTGTGGAGTGTGGGCTAGGCATGAACTTCAAAAAGATATGCTGCCGAAACCCGGGATTGAACCCCACCTTTAGATCTTCAGTCTAACGCTCTCCCAACTGAGCTATTTCGGCTCTTGATACTAATTCATATAACACACTATCCATTTCAACTTATGATGAAATGTGGAGTTAAAAAGTACGACGTTGAAGTCTTCCCTAGTGGAGTGTGAGCTAGGCATGAACTTCAAAAAGATATGCTGCCGAAACCCGGGGTCGAACCAGGGACCTTTAGATCTTCAGTCTAACGCTCTCCCAACTGCGCTATTTCGGCTCTTGATACTAATTCGTATAACACACTATCCTTTTCAACTTATGATGAAATGTAGAGTTAAAAAGGGCAACGTTGAAGTCTTCCCTAGTGGAGTGTGAGCTAGGCATGAACTTCAAAAAGATATGCTGCCGAAACCCGGGGTCGAACCAGGGACCTTTAGATCTTCAGTCTAACGCTCTCCCAACTGCGCTATTTCGGCTCTTGATACTAATTCGTATAACACACTATCCATTTCGACTTATGATGAAATGTGGAGTTAAAAAGTACAACGATGAAGTCTTCCCTAGTGGAGTGTGAGCTAGGCTTGAACAAAAAGATACACTGCCGAAACCCGGGGTCGAACCAGGGACCTCTAGATCTTCAGTCTAACGCTCTCCCAACTGAGCTATTTCGGCTCTTTATACTAATTCGTATAACACACTATCCTTTTCAACTTATGATGAAATGTGGTGTAAAAAGTACAACGTTGAAGTTTTCCCTTGTGGAGTGTGGGCTAGGCATGAACTTCAAAAAGTTATGCTGCCGAAACCCGGGATTGAACCCCACCTTTAGATCTTCAGTCTAACGCTCTCCCAACTGCGCTATTTCGGCTCTTGATACTAATTCGTGTAACACACTATCCATTTCGACTTATGATGAAATGTGGAGTTAAAAAGTACAACGATGAAGTCTTCCCTAGTGGAGTGTGAGCTAGGCTTGAACAAAAAGATACACTGCCGAAACCCGGGGTCGAACCAGGGACCTCTAGATCTTCAGTCTAACGCTCTCCCAACTGAGCTATTTCGGCTCTTTATACTAATTCGTATAACACACTATCCTTTTCAACTTATGATGAAATGTGGTGTAAAAAGTACAACGTTGAAGTTTTCCCTTGTGGAGTGTGGGCTAGGCATGAACTTCAAAAAGTTATGCTGCCGAAACCCGGGATTGAACCCCACCTTTAGATCTTCAGTCTAACGCTCTCCCAACTGAGCTATTTCGGCTCTTGATACTAATTCATATAACACACTATCCATTTCAACTTATGATGAAATGTGGAGTTAAAAAGTACGACGTTGAAGTCTTCCCTAGTGGAGTGTGAGCTAGGCATGAACTTCAAAAAGATATGCTGCCGAAACCCGGGGTCGAACCAGGGACCTTTAGATCTTCAGTCTAACGCTCTCCCAACTGCGCTATTTCGGCTCTTGATACTAATTCGTATAACACACTATCCATTTCAACTTATGATGAAATGTGGAGTTTAAAAGTACAACGTTGAAGTCTTCCCTAGTGGAGTGTGAGCTAGGCATGAACTTTAAAAAGTTATGCTGCCGAAACCCGGGGTCGAACCAGGGACCTCTAGATCTTCAGTCTAACGCTCTCCCAACTGAGCTATTTCGGCTCTTGATACTAATTCATATAACACACTATCCATTTCAACTTATGATGAAATGTAGAGTTAAAAAGTACAACGTTGAAGTCTTCCCTAGTGGAGTGTGAGCTCGGCATGAACTTCAAAAAGATATGCTGCCGAAACCCGGGGTCGAACCAGGGACCTCTAGATCTTCAGTCTAACGCTCTCCCAACTGAGCTATTTCGGCTGTGTTACTATAGGATGTAAGAGCAATGCACAATGCACATACTATTAGGAAAACATGAAAAAGTAGATTTCAGTGACTATAAAAGTTATAAGTTTTTGCATTACTGAGTCTCTGCAGCTTTGTGGCTCTAGGGAACTATTTAGTGTCTAAATAGACACTTAGCTTTAATGTTACCTACACTACAAAATTAAAGACGCTTTCATTTATGAATTTAATAAATATATCGAAACAAGACAGCTGTAGGAGTCGAATAAGGGACCTATAAATCTTAGGTTCACCACTGCCCCGATTGAACTATGTTGCTTCATAATGTACGATATTACTCACTGAAATCTATTTTTTTTTCAGGTTTGTCTAATAATTTTGTGCATCGTGCCTTGCTCTTACATCCTGGGTAACACAGCCGAAATAGCTCAGTTGGGAGACTGAAGATCTAGAGGTCCCCGGTTCGACCCCGGGTTTCGGCAGTGTATCGTTTTGAAGGTTATTCCTGGCTCACACTCCGTTATGGAAGACTTCAACGTTATACTTTTTAACTCTACATTTAATCATAACTTGGAATGGATAGTGTGTTTATACGAATTAGTATCAAGAGCTCAGTTGGGAGAGCGTTAGACTGAAGATCTAAAGGTCGCGTCGGCTCAATCCCGGGTTTCGGCAATACTAAACTAAGTATCAGAATTTTCTACAGTTGACAACCAACGGACAATTTTTGAACTAAAGTTCCTTGAAGGTGAATACTAAAGAAGTTTTTTTTTAAAATTCATCCCTTAAGGCCTTATGGGGGTAGTTTGTGACAACCCACAGGGCACGCGGCTTGAATATTAGGTACGTATGAATTGAAAGTTTTTGCTAGAGCATCAACGATCAGCCTATTCTTTGCAATAAAAGTAACACATGCACAATTTTTGCATAACCCTACGCCTCTGCGGATCTATCTAGGCACTTAGCTTTTAATGTGTAGGCACGTATCTTTTAATGTTATCTTAAAGTTGAACCCACACTTATCTGAGCCGAACGCGTGGAACGAATTGAAAGAAAAGAATTTTGGAATTCTTTATATGAAACCCTGCACACCTAATAGCATCGAATCGTCCGAATCTGGAAGGACACCAGAAATCCTAGGAGAATTCGGATGCACCAAAGCACTACCTTTTGAACCCACATACTTGTTTCAGTGCGACAGGTGAGAGGAAATAGAAACAATTTCTTCAGCGCGGTCGATTCTTTCGGTGCGGATATGTGTGCGAACTTGATTCATTCGACGCGTTCGGCTCAGATAAGTGTACGTTCACCTTTAGGGTGACTTGCTCTACAAAATGAAAGACGCTTTCATTCATGGTTTTAGAAAATATATCGAACAGACAGCTTGCTGTCGGGGTTGAATAGGGACCTTTAGACCTTTAGGTTCACCGCTACCCCAATTGAACTATGTTGGCTCATAATGTCGTAGCTCGTAAAGAATTTTCATTCATTTTCATTCATTTCAATTTTCATTAAGGTTTTGTAATATTAAAACCAAAAGTTTTTGACGTAAATAAAGGTGAAATCAAGCAAATCAAAAGCAAGTCTTACAAAGAGTCCGCTGTCGAATCAGTATAAAAAACAACTTAATACTCTGATAACTCTGATCTTTCGATGAGCAAAGTTATACACTCAGCAAAAAGATTAGGCTGCCGAAACCCGGGATCGAACCAGGGACCTCTAGATCTTCAGTCTAACGCTCTCCCAACTGAGCTATTTCGGCTGTGCGAAAATTACTGAAATTTTCAATCAGATTCTGGAAAAAACAATTGAAATGCTTGGCTGAAACAAAGAACGGATAAACATTATTGGTATTTTCAATGTTATTTTTATGCTCGCATTGTTTACAATGTCATATTGTTATCATTCCACCTTGAACCGTCGGGGAACAAGTGAAAATATCATGCAATTTATGATGCAATCAGGCCATCCGTGTGGTGAATAAATTGAAGAACGCTTAATAGGTACCCATGACGAACAAATAATTTAATCTCAGTTCAATTATTACCATCAACAACAAAAAAAATTAAATTAAGCTAAGCAATTTCTATTAAAAACATTAGAAACTTTCTGAAAAAACGAGAACAAGAAAAGCATCAGTAGGCAAGAAAATATATAACAGCACATTCATAGCCGAGGAAGATATGACACCTACAACGTAGGCCGAAAAATAGGGAGATAATCCCGGGAGAGTTTTTAAGATGCTTAAACCAAATCTTATTTTCGAAGGGTTCTTCAAAGCGTTGATTCTTGATGCTAAAATACTGCCTAAGCATGTTTTACACAATATTCTTATTCAATTAAATTAGTACAGTCAAACAAGGTGAATAGAAACTCAGGGGTGAATAGAAACAACACTTCAGAGGGTATTTTCACGATACTTGAATATTTTTTGCAGCATTGAACTATATCAATTTATTAATGAATTGTTATTCTAAAAAGTCGATACTTTGTTAGAAGCCGATAATATGGTATCAAAGTGAAAAAACAAACCAAAGTTTGGTTTCTATTCACCCTGTTTTACGGTAATTTACAAATTCGCCATATTATTTTTTTTAATTATGTTTTGCGTAGATGTCTCCCGACCTACTTCCACCTCTTTCTGAATGGCATCTGTTTAACAAAGATGAGACCTTGCTAGTTCTGCACGGAGAAAGCACAAAGTCAAATCAATACGTCCCTCTTCAAAATCAGTCAAGTGTCTAGAGAGTGTACCTCTTCATTTCACTAATATTATTGATATTATAAAGCCGATAGTTTGTGAGTGTGTTTGTTAGTTCTTCACGCTTGAACGGCTGAAGAGATTTCGATGAAACAAGGTAGGTAAACGGGTAGACCATGTCCTGAAATAGCACATAGGATACTTTTTATCACGAGATTGTGTTCCCTTGGGACATATTTTTACTTTCACGAAGGGGATGCCGAAGACAGCAGCTATAGTAATTACAGGGCTGCACTAAAAGTATCGGGAATGGAATATTTCCACTGTTCCTTTCATATTAAAATCTTTTTAATTGAAAACTCCTTGGTTTTAAAAATCGAATAGGTACCATTTATTTATTTAAAAAAAGATTCTCGGTCTTGTCACAAGGTCTTGTCAAACATGTTTAGTCGTTGAGAAAATGGAATTGACTCGAGAAAATTCAAGAGCGATGATTTATTATGACTTTCGAAGTGGTTTAACACAAAAACGGTGTGTTGACCGGATGATTTCTGCATTTCGTGATGAAGCCCAATCCAAAACCACAATTTACCGCTGGTTTGCTGAATATCAACGTGGACTTGTCAAGCTCAGTGATGATCCCCGTCAAGGTCGTCCAAAAACTGCAGTCACCCAAGAAAACGTTGATGCTGTGCGTAAGTTGATTGAGGAAGATCGACATGTAACATACCGCGAAATTCAGGCAACTTTAGACATTGGCATGAGTCAAATACAAATAATCTTGCATGAACAATTAGGTGTAAAAAAGTTGTTTTCCCGATGGATACCGCATTCGCTCTGTGAAGAGCAGGAAGCGTCTCGCGTTACTTGGTGCGTCAGAATTCTCGAAAGATTCCACGCAGGATCCTCAAATGCTGTATACAACATCGTATCAGGTGACGAATCCTGGATATACGCGTACGAACCCGAAACAAAAAACCAGTCACGAGTTTGGGTGTTCGAAAATGAGTTAAAGCCAACAAAAATTGTTCGTTCACGGAGTGTTGCAAAAAAAATGGTGGCCACGTTTGTCTCCAAAACCGGCCAAGTTGCGACTATTCCTCTTGAGGGACAAAGAACGGTTAATGCAGAATGGTATGCTAGCATTTGTTTGCCACAGGTCGTTTCTGAACTCCGTAAAGAGAACTGCAACCGCCACATCATCCTCCATCACGACAATGCGAGTTCTCACACCGCGCACAGAACAAAAGAGTTTTTAGAGCAAGAAAACATAGAATTATTAGACCATCCGCCGTACAGCCCCGACCTAAGCCAGATTGCTAAGGATTTCTATACTTTCTCTAAAATAAAGAATAAATTGCGTGGTCAGAGATTTTCATCACCTGAAGAAGCTATGGACGCCTACAAAACGGCCATTTTGGAGAACCCAACTTCCGAATGGAATGGTTGCTTCAATGATTGGTTCCATCGTATGGAAAAATGTGTCAAATTTCGCGGAGAATACTTTGAAAAGCAATAAATACATTTACATTATTATTATTTATAAATTGTAATGTTGTGTCACTTCCTTGATTCCCGAAATTTTCAGTGCCGCCCTCGTAGGTATATAGGTTATTTCAATAGCCTCCAAGAGTTGCCACAAAAATCAATACGCCCGTGTAGCGTAGATAGTACGTTGGTATCGATTTGAGCAGGAAGAACATTCAACCCTTTCAGATATTTACATACCCGCGTCATCTGTGGTCGTCATAAATCTAGGCGTCTACTTCAAACGGTCAGACTGGGGCCTCTACGGTTGGGCGAATTTCGTACTGCTATTACTGTAGTCCGCAGTCTCAGATATGCGTCCCGATCCGGCTTGGCAGGTGGATGTCAAGCAATGTAAGTCATAGGCGAAGGTCATTGGTGTAAGAGACAAGTAATTCCGTAACCACAGTTTCTTTACACTAATATCATAAAGGCGAAAGTTATTTTTATGTGTGTCTGTCTGCTGCTTACTCCTTTACGCTTAAACAGCTTAACAGATATAGATGAAATTTGGTCCAAGAGTAGACCACGTTCTGGTATAGCAGGTATGATGCTTTTTTATCCTGAGGCCAAGTTTGTCTTGGGATGATATTCTGCTTTCACGCGGGCAAAGCTAATACATACATAAAATCACGGCTTTTTTTTAAATTGATATAAACTAGTACTTGACTGCGATCCCACCTGATGGTAAGTAGTGATGCAATCGTTGATGGTGAGGCGCGCTAGTTTATTAAGAGCCTATTCACTCTAGCCTTGAAGACACCTAAATTAACACGTTCGAGGACGCTATCACTTGAGACTGTGTACCAAAATGACACAGTAAATGTCCATACAAATTATACGACGTATGAGTACGTAGCCTCCCATGAAAATATATTGTTTTAAAGACATCATGACACAACCGTTTTATCACGTTATCGTATAAATACGTTATGTCATTAAAAGTAAGTTAACTAGACGTGAACGGACACAACGTGTAATAACGTCTAACGTATATACATCAGGTAGTTTCACTACCTGATGTATTGCCTTGTGGGTCAAAATCTTTATCCGAACCATATTCTCCATCATCGTCTTGGTAAGGATCCGCCTCGGTAGAGTTGTCAGAATCATCGAAAATGCTCATCAGTCTTGTTTTGCGCTTTTCCATCTAAAACACATAAAATAACCCATTAAACATCAATTTCACAGAGTGAAATTATTAATTCATAGTAAAATAGTATACTGTCTGGCTAAGGAATAATACATAAATCAAATAAACTAAATACTTACGATGTTTTGTCGCGGCAAATATTACGATACGCCACGAAATGTTTAGCGAACGCGAGCGCACCCCGCAGTGACGCAGCCGCACTGAATGTAGGAGCGCGGTAGGCGCGCGCGACGCATTTACACGTTGTGCGTGTGTGAGTACCGTTCCCGCCCACTGTCAACGGCACTTATTTGAAATAGTTTAAAACTTACTCTACGTGACAGTAAAGCTTCGGGTATTTTAAATGTTGTGACACAAGATACATTCAATAGGATTTTAACTTGAACGTTCATCGGAAATGTACGTTCTGTCGTAAAGTAAAAAAATTATTTGGACGTCATTGTACGTTGTGCCATATCAAAATTTCGAACGATGACGTATAATCTCGTTCTGTCCTCGAACGTGTTAAAGTCGGACGGGAAGACCGCAGCAGGCAGTCCCTCGATGTTCGCGGTATAAAAGAAGAGGTGAAACGCTTGGTCCGGACCGTAGAGGTTTCAACAACGTAAGGGTGGATAAAAAGCCAAAGAAGCTGAAACTGTGCCACCCGTGATGTTGAATGATGTTACTTTTAACAGAGTTGATAGATTTAAATATCTAGGTCAGGTCGTGACGGATTCTTTTTTTGTTGGCTGTCATTACTAAAGAAACATAGGTAGGTTTTAATCAATAAAAGTCTGACATGCCCTCTCGCTTCAAATCACCCTAGACTCTTCCCGACTTCCCCTCTATTAGACTCAGATTTTTATTTCCTAAAACCCACTTGTGTTATTTCAGTAGCCCTTTGCGATGCATACTCACGATAAGTCTTTCGATGAATCCCGCAAACCTTTATACATCAGATAGTCTAATCTATTAAAATATCTCCATCAAAACGTATGTGACGTGAACGTGTAAAACTACGGATTGACTTGAAGCTATACTTACTTGAACTGTAGATTCTTAACTTACATTTTCAGCCCAGTCATACACACTCATCATCATCATCATTTCAGCCGAAAGACGTCCACTGCTGGACACAGGCCTCCCCCAAGTGTCGCCACAATGAACGGTCCTGTGCGTCTCGCATCCATCAAACTTGCGCAACCGTTACCAAGTCATCGGTCCACCTTGTAGGAGGCCTTCCAACGCTACGTCTGGTCGCCATTCCAGAACCTTTCGGCCCCAACGGCCATCCGTTCTGCGACAAATGTGCCCTGCCCATTGCCACTTAAGTTTGGCGATTTCTCGTGCTATGTCGGTAACCTTGACCCACTCACTAGTTCCAAATTATTATTTTTCCAGGTATCCCTAGTTGCAATGCCAGTATCTCCGCTGATGAGGGAAGAGAGTGTGGTGAGAGCGTTGTCAGGGATCTTGATGTGCTACACACTGGCTCTCATGCCCCCAGTCTTGGAAACGGAAACACTCGTTGTCACTGAAACTATGAATATGTTTAAGGTTAGTAGAACAGATCCTTAGTTTATTAATTTAAGGGCATCCAACTCAACATACATTTTCACTGTTTTTCATACAACCGCTCTTACGAGATTATAACGTTATTACACATTTTTCATTAGATATTTTGGATAATCAGTATCTTGTGGATATTATCTAGGTTTCTATTAAAATCAATTTATAAATTTGTGTAAAACTAATCCAGTAAAGACCTCCGAAAATTTGCTATTTTGCATGAAGTTTGACACTTCATAATTTACTCAAAAATTTAAAAAGTCAAAGAAGTATAACAATAGAACCCTTGCAAATTTAATCAAAATTCTGAATGACGACAATTGTTTTCAAAAACTTTTAAGGGTTTAAAAAAAACACGTATTTCCTGGAACAAGTTTTGTAAAATATTCGAGTAAATCTCGGAATTACCGAATAATAATAATAATAATCTTTTATTGGAACAGAAAAAACTTTTACAAATTGTTTGCGTACGAAAATAGCTACAGTAGTTAGGAACTGTGTCGCAGCTATTAACGCCCATCTCCAGGAGGAAGATGACAGCGTTCCATTGACAAAAGAAAATCCAAAACAAATCACATAATGAGGTTCAAAGGGAAAAAAAAACAATAATTAAAATAGAATCATGAATTACAAAAAAAATTAAATATGACAAAGTATGGAATACAAAATAGAATTAAATTTAGGTTATTTTTACATTAAAAGCAATTTAAAATGTTTGTGCAGTGTTGTGTTTGTAGAGTTTTATTTGTGTGTGTAGTGCATGTATGTAAGGTGTAAGCGTAGAATGGGTTTATGTGGCACATCCACACAATACCACTCCACGCTACGTGTATGTGGTGTGCTTGTCTACAAAAGGGTTTTATTAGCTAATGAGATTTAATTAGATTCTCCAGTTCTTGATAGGTGAGAGTGTGGAGCCATTCATCCAAGAGCCGTTTGCAGTCCCGGAAAGAACATGGATAAATGTTAAGTATTTTATTCACTCTATTGTAAAGCACGGGACTGCAGAAAACAAACTGCCGACGGACAACCTCCAATTTAACCACAGTCGTTGGACAGACTCTGTCTGTTCTACGCTTTTTTTTTAGTTAAATCAGGGTCAAACCACAATTCCGAGTGCTTTCGGAGCACCGTACTCAGTACAAAAGAGTGTCTTACTGAGGGCAGTTTCCATAGGGTATACAATTCGTTGGTAGGGAAACGAATGGGTTTGTAAGCCATCACCTTTAGGACTGCCCTTTGCGCTCTTTCTAAACGCAGCAGCAAACATGTACCCGCACCACCCCAAGCAGAGATAATAAATAAATAAAAAAATAAAAATAAAAAAGCCTTTTATTTCCTAAAATTGTGCCAAATTACAATAAAATCAATTCAATAGGATGTTCACGTTTTCATTTTAGTTTTAGAATATACTCGTATAAATTGATTATTAATTACAATCACTAATATCTGATAAAACATTTAACAGTTGATAATTAATAATAATAACAATTGATGAATTCCATTAATAATAATTGATGAACCATAATAATAATAATTGATAATTAATAACAATTGATAATTGATCAACAATTAATAATAATAATAGGTAATTAATATTTGACAACCAATAATTCATAATAATAATAATTGATAACGATAATTAATAAATTGATGTTTATTGTTAATAATTTATATTTATAGATTTACTCTAGGAACCCCTCTCAGGTGAAGGCCTCTTCCAAGGATTTCCATCTCTCACGATCTTGAGCTATCTGTTGCCATTTCGGTCCAGCTATTTTTCTGATGTCATCTTCCCAGCGTGCGTAGGGTCTACCTTTATGACGTTTGCCTATAGGTCCCTGCCACGATGTTACTGTTTTTGACCATCGCTTGTCCTTAAGTCGCGCCACATGTCCGGCCCATTTCCACTTTAATTTTTGTGCTTGGTTTAGAGCGTCAATTGTTTTTGTTTTTGATCTTATATCTGCGTGTCTTATTTTTTGCACCCTTTTAATGTTCAACATACTACGCTCCATACCCCTTAGACATTTTTTTTTTTTTTTTTTTATTATTTTTGGGGACAGAGGGTCCCCTTGCCGTACACCTCTTTGGACTGGGAAGCTTGGGCCAATGGTTTCTAGTTTAACTCTACTAGTACATCCACTGTAAATATTTGTTAGGATCTTTATGTATTCTTCTTCAACATTCTGAGCTTTCAGAGTTTCCCATATGCTTTCATGTGAAACCGTATCAAAAGCTTTTTGATAATCAATGAAAGCTATGTATAATGGTCTTTGATATTCCTGATATTTTTCAATTATCAACTCTAAAGTATGTATGTGGTCTACAGTTGAGAACCCCTTCCTAAAACCAGCTTGTTCGATGGGTTGTTTTTGTTCTAATGTTATGCTTATTCTGTGGTTTATTATTGTAGCGAAGAGTTTATACATAGTTGGTAGTAGACTTATGGGCCTGTAGTTTCCTATGTCTTTGGGATCACCTTTTTTGTAGATCAAAGTAATGTTGGATTCAGACCACTGAGCCGGAGTTTCGAACGTTTCTAAGATCATGTTAAACAATTTCGCTAATGGGGCAGCTAGTACGAATTGGGCGGTCTTTAAGGCATCATTGGTAATATTATCTGACCCTGGGCTTTTGTCGGACTTTAGCTTGTTTATGGTCTCTATTACTTCTTCAAAGTCTATCGGTTTTATACAAGGTTGTGTTGATGAATGTGTTACAGATGTGTCATATCTAATATTGGGCTTACTTGCGGCGCCATATAGGTTTTTGTAGAAATCTGTAGCAATATTTATAATGTCATTACGACTATAAGTAATTTTATCCGCAACTTTCAACCCTTCAATCCATGTTTTCTTAGCTCGCAATTCTTTATACCCTTTTTTCAAGCTTCCATTTTTTTCTAGATGTGTCTGTATGATTACGGTTCTGTGTTTCTTGTAGTCGGTTTTTATGTATTTGCTTATTAGTTTGTATAAACCTTTAAGTTCGTTTTTCATTGATCGGGTTTTATTGCTGGTTTTCTGTAACTCTTGTCTTCTTTTCATGAGGTTTATTGTGCGTTCTGATAGTACATTTCGGTTTTTTGTTTGTAGGTTTGTGTCTCGTGCTCTGTGTAAGCTAATTTGGATAGAGTTTATTAGTTTATCATGATAATTCTGTACCGTGTCCCCTAAGTTTTCCTCAAGTAGCGCAGGCAAATCCTTTCTTAGCGACTCTACGTACAATGCTATTTCTTTTTCGGTTTTAAGTGTGCTATTTTTATTATTATAGCTTGCTCTACTTCGAATTGGCTTCTTGAATGTAATTACTGCTCTGAGTGGTCTGTGATCTGATGGGTAGTTTAAACTGAAAGTTTCAATATTTTGAATTATATTTGGTCGATTGGTAAGTATAAAATCAATTTCATTTTTATATTTGCCGTTCGGCGAGCGCCATGTCCATCTTTTTTTTAAGTTTTTCTTATAAAAAGTGTTGATAATCGCTAACTTGTTCTCCAAGGCAAAGTCTATAAGCATCTGGCCTCTGGCGTTTCTCTCTCCGTAGCCGTTCTGTTTCATTACTAGGTATTCGTCTCTTAATGGTTGACCTATTTTGGCGTTAAAATCTCCCATTAGAATGAAATCTTTATACGCCAAATCCATAGCTTTATAGATGTTTTCATAAAAAAGCATTGACTTCATCTTCGTTTGCAGCTTCAGTTGGGGCGTAAGCCTGAATTATTGTAAGTTTTTTACTTGGTAATTCCAAGTGTACCAGTGCGACTCGTTCAGAAATGCCGATATAGCTTGCCAAATATTGTTTGAGGTATTTCTTAATCATGAAGCCAACTCCATACATGCCAGGTGTTTCACCTGTGTGACAGAGAATAAAATCCTCATATTCTGCTATTTCGTTGCCAAGGCGTCGCGCTTCAGATATTCCAATGATATCATATTTTATATTTGTTATATGGTATGGTATAGTTAGTTCAATTACTCGTTCGTGTGATGATAGTGTTCCAACATTGTAAGTACATATGTAGAGCTGATTCCGTTCCATGCTTCTTGCGTATTTCGATAGTGTTTTAAAAGGGTTGTGGACCTTTGGTGTATCCTTTGGAAGGTTATGGTCATAATCCTCCTCGGTGACCAGCCGGCTTGGAAGATATGTTTCAGTGTTTTGTGATCTTTGTTTTATATGTTTATATTCTGAGAGAGGTACCTTTAGTTGCTATATTATGTTGCTGTTATTTTCTTCATGAGTTTTTCTATCTTTGTTAACTAAGTAGTTGAGTAGGTATACCTGGTTTCACTGACCCTTCTGAAAAGCTAGAGGTCTCTGAGTATTTCGCGTTAAATAAGTTTTATTTTTCTTAGCAGCTTGAGTACTACAAGAGATATTATTTTTGCTGTTGTCGTTGTGTTTTGGTGAAATAGAGAGATTCCTTTTCCTGTTATCTGCTGATGCCGGTTTTGATTTATTAAGTATAATCAGTTTGTCGTACTTAATGATTGCATTGTTACCTTTTTCTCTCTCTATTTTTATTTGTTCTTGTAGTATTTTCCTTTTCTCTAAAACGTGGTGAGGATAGTCTTCCTTTATATAGTAAGCAGAGATACAGTACGTTAAAATAGAATGAGCAAGAGCAAAGTAGACCGTTCTCAGGGTATGAAAATTGGCGGAGGTCCGAAGATTTTTAAAGACAAAGATTAATTTCCTCACCCTGGGCACAAGCGAATTAATTTGCTCACTCCATGTCAACGCGCCGTCGACCCAGACTCCAAGGTATTTTAAGAAATCCGTACGTTTAACTTTGGTACAACCACAACTTGCACTTCTCATTGTATGACACGAATGAGCTGTCAGATAAAAGGGCGAAGCCGGCTGAGATGCCTTCCTTGGACTAAATGTAATAAATCTAGTTTTATCCAAGTTAAGGGTGAGCAAATTCTGTGTGAGCCATCCCATAGTAGCCTGTAAGGCTAACTCAGCGCGAAGACGAGCTTCATTCCAATCACTACCATGGACTAGGATAACGGTGTCATCAGCATATACAATTACTTCGGAGTTCGCAAGATCGAGTTTACAAAGGTCGTTTAAGTAAACGAGGAAAAGGGTAGGTCCTAAGACCCGATCGCGTGAGGCAACGGTCCTCACGCCCCAACCGCCGCCGGGATTCCGATCCCGATTTCCGGCCACCGTAGGCGAGGGCTTGCGGACGGCGAGCAATGGGTGGCTCGCCGTCCGATCGTCCGGTAACCGTCCGGACCGAGCCCAAGTCGTCGACGGCGCGTATTGTTCCACGCGCGCCTCAGGGAGATGTCAGCAAATCGTAGGGGCCCAAAAAAAAAAAAAGGTCCTAAGACACTACCTTGTAGAATTACCGGATGCTAACAGAGTTTTCAGGCGTTATCTCTCTTTTTTCGCGTTGCCTTTTCGTAACATCGCGTTGGATTGCGTTAGATGAAGTAACAAGCTTTTAAACCATGCGGTGTTGATGATAGGCGAGTGAAAAAGGACCCTCTTAATCACAGACACAGTACAGTATAAAATCTGGCACACGATAAAGTAGGTAAATAGTTTTTTTAAAACTCGTGTTTCTAAAACTTAAAAGAACACGATAACGTAAGTTTTTTTTTTACTCATATTCCTGAAAGATTTACCAAGGGATGAATATTTGGCCAGTAAGTAAATATCTGTAGCGTACAACTTTATAGCAAAAGTAATATAATAATATCATACTATAGTCAAAATATACGTCATCTTTAGAAAAAGATCGATGAAAGTGCGCGACGCTACTTATTGTTTTTTTATTTTTATTTTTTAGTCCACAACTATCATACAACGCCGTGTAGTCCCAAGCTAAGCCGAATTCGTATTATGAGTACTAGACAACTGATAAACATACATATATATTTCTAAATACATACTATGTATATAAGAATGAATTTATTTATTTATTTATTTGGGATCTCCAACAAAGGATACACAGTAAACACATTATAAATTACAAATAGTACGAGGGGTCCTTTAGCGTGTGCTCCTTTAGTTACAGGAGATCACAGCATGCACATAGAACTAGGTGAAAAAATACATATTAAAAATTAGAGTCAAAATACTGTTGAATGAATTGCTGTTCGTTAGTCTCGCTAAAACTCGAGAACGGCTGGACCGATTTGGCTAATTTTGGTCTTGAAATATTTGTGATAGTCAAAATCAAGCGTTATCCTTTGACAGTTTAGCTAACACAACATTCATTCACTATAGAGATTAGGCGGAACATAGTTCGCCGGGTCAGCTAGTTATAGATAAATTACACCCAGACACAGAACAAATGATTGCGCTCATCACACAAACATTTTTCCTGGGTGGAAATTGAACCCACGACCTCCGGCATAGCAGTCAGGGCCACTAACCACTAGACCAACAGGCCAGTCAAAATATTATGCGCTTACAATGCGTCCCAAATAAGAATAGGATCGATTGCCATGTTGTGACGTCACGTCATACTGTCAAATCCCAAGAAATTGGGCAAAATTGAAGAACTCAGAGATGAGCAAAATTGAAGAACTGGATTCTGATTAAACTATTTTCGTTCACAGTTCGTAAATAAATTAAATTTTAATAATTTCTTGTTTTGCTCACCATTATAATTCTTCGATTTGACAGTATGACGTGACGTCACTACCTGGCAATCGATCCTATTCTTGTTTGGAACGCATTGTACGTCCTTACATTCCAGTATTCCTGTAGGTTTGACGTGAGAAACGAATTAGTTACGGAGACTAAGCTCGTGAGTGCTATCTCTAAGCATTTAAGGAAAACCACAGAAAAAAACCACGATGACATATTAGAACTAACCTCCTTATGTTTACCAAAATAATAAATTGGTTCTTAGAATAAAAGGCTATCTGTGTGCACAATCTCCAATGCGATTGTTTTTAGGGTTCCGTAGATAGATATATTCTTTATTGTACACCAAAAATACAAATTACAATTACGATTATTATTCCGTACCTCTAAAGGAAAAACGGAACCCTTATAGGATCTCTTTGTTGTCCTCCTGTCTGTCTGTCTGTCAAGACCCTCTAGCTCGGAAACGCGTGGAGGTATCGAGTTGAAATTAAAACCATATACTCAGGTTAATGAAAGAAAAATATACGGCCGTTTATGTCGCAAAATAAAGGAATATTTCGACACCCTCAAGGGAATTAAAATTCATAGAGTACTTCCCGTTGATCCAGAATCCTGAAATTTAGCATAAAGCAAGGTCTTATAGCACAGTTATAGGAATAAATCTCAAAACAGTAAATTTGTTGCTACATAAAAAAAAAACATTGCGATTCGGAAAAACCTTTGAGACTACATTGGGGAATTGAACTATTTACATAGGTAAGCTTGTACGGAACCCTCTGTGCGCGAGTCCGACTCGCACTTGCCCAGTTTTTTTGTTTTATTTTTGGATTTTCCGTTAACGTTTCTGATAGGAAGGGACTAGAGACATCTCTAGTCAGACTGACTCAGGTGGAATGTTCAGTGACTAGTTGGCACATACCAAGTAGTTATTATGACATAACTATAATAGTTAGACATGGTGTCGCGACATTTTTTGTAGACAATGATGTGTTCTACAAAATTGTAGTACATTATATTGTTCTATCATAATGGTTTTTGCAGCGCACGCAATGTAAATAAATTTATAGGCAATTTATTCATACTTCGGGTTACCTTATTGCAGTTTTAGTAGGGAACCTTACTGTTTTCTAATATAAAATATAGCCTATGTTACTCAGTGACAAAATAGCTTTCTGGTACCGAAAGATTTTTTTTAAATCGGTTCAATAGTTTTTGTGTTTATTCATTACAAACAAAAATACAAAAATCTTTCCTCTTTATAATAATACTATAGTATACGAGTAGATAAACATTAATTGCCGAAAGCATGTATAAACGCATCAATTTAGAACGGCTGTAATTATTATTTTTTGTGTTCGTATTTTTCAGAACAAGGTTTATTTGAAAAAAAAATTGATAAGAAATAAAAATAAAAATTGCACCCAAGCGAAGCCAGGGCGGGCAGCTAGTGTATTATAAAGGTGAAAGTTTGTAAGTGTGTATGTTTGTTACATCTTGACGCACGAATAACAGAACGGATTTGGTTGAAATTTGGCACACGATTAGACCATGTCCTAAAATAAAATACTTTCTATCCTGAGAGTATGTTCCCTGACAATTTTGAAAGAAGCCGCTGGCAGCAAGCTAATGGATTGTTTTAAGGATAATTGGCCAAGTCCGTAGTCGTCCCATCTAGAAGGTGTCTATTATTGTAATCATAAAAAAAAAAAAAACTATATGATTGCCATTGACCTCTTACGTCACAACAAAGGTATGACCGGAGTAACAAAACGAATCAATAAACCAATTTTCACGTGCTAACACTTCTTGGCTGAACGTTAGGCATCTTACCGATTATTCCCTTTTCGAACAGCAATTTTTATTCATAATGTTGGGTTGTCAGGTATCGACCCTAGCAGGCCTCGTCTATATTATTTTAGTTATATCTATGCCTATTTCCAGTCTTGTTCAACTAGTAGCTCGCATTAATACTCTTTGCCAGTATTGCCCATAGACAACTAGGGAATCTAATACCGAAAATGCAGGATTGGATTTCTTATTTGACACTATCAAGTATCTTTTCTATGTAGAGATTCTTCTTTACAGCGCGCCCTTCGCCTACGTAACGTCGAATTCCATTCGATGTACGTCGGCTGGCTGGTGTATGCCTACCTGACGTGCCTGCCCAACTGCATGCTGGCGGCCATCACCCTAATCCTGATCTTCAGATGGATCCATCTCATCGAGGCTCTGGTGGTCGTGCTGGCCTACGAGTCCGTTATGATTATGATAGCTCTGATGATGGCTATGTTTCATAAAAAAGGTTTGTCCGCCGTTGGGTTTCGTAGCTTTGATAATTCCAATTGTAGGGTAGAAAATACGTGCCTTGCAAAACGCAAATCATCCCACCTATCTCTATCCTATTCTCACGCGAACGCTGAGCGGTGTTTCCTCTGTCATCGTCGTTCGGGAAAGTTTCTTTATGAAGACAACTCTTCACTCTTGGCAAAACCTTTGCTGTGTGTCACGCTTACGAATTAGTGCTTATTGTTTCGATTTGCGAACTGATACGAGTGGTGGAACCTGGCTGTTGTCAAAAACTTTATTAGAAGTTACTTTGCAAGTCCATGGAGACAATTCGGGTGCACGATTCCGGATTGATCAAGCCTTCACTTCGATGGACGAATCCAGGTCAAAACCTGCTTTCGTCGCCCATAAGTCGCATTTTGCAAGGCCACGTATAGTTACGCATTTTTACACAGCATCAATACAGACCACTTTTATTCATTTTTATTCAAACCCTTGCGCCTAGGGGTATCGGTGTAAGGCGCCACCATCACCTGTTTTTTTCCTCAAAAGTTTAAGCGCCTTTTGAAGGTTTTCCCCCAATGACAAAGAAAAGGTGTATCTCAAGTTGGGACCGAAATGTATCTTTACTCAATGATTAAACTAATACCAACTAGAAGTGCTTAATGTTGGTCATCGCCACCACCGATCAGAAATTGAGTAGTTGTTATTATGAGTACAGTCAAATGGGGTGAATAGAAACAAAGCTTCAAATGGTATTTTCATGATATTTGAATATTTTTTGCAACATTTAACTATATCAATTTATTAATGAATTGTTATTCTAAAAAATGCATGCTTTGTTAGAAGCCGATAATATGGTATCAAAGTGAAAAACCAAACCAAAGTTCTGTTTCTATTCACCCCGTTTTACGGCAGTAGATTACCTACAACTCACATACAGTACTGCTTACTAACGTCCTATTCATAATACTTCCAGCTTACATCTCCTGCGTCTGGAGCACAATGTTCACTCTCCTGCAGACCTACCTAGCCGAGCTGCTGGTACACCATCGGTACGACCGCATGCACAGAGCTCTGACATTCTTCCTGCATCTATTTTTTCCACCAATGGGATTAGTGCATGCTTTCAACAAGTTTGCCCTGTTGCAAACTGAACGTAAGTTCTAGTTTATGTGCTAAGCGGAATAAAAAAATATAGAGGTAGGGCCACAAGCTCTTAATGCAATCCATTTGACGAATAAACTGAACTGTAAAAGGGATGAAGCTACATAGGGTGTAAAGCTCCATCCTTCTTTCTCGCTCGCAGGCCTGACATTTAAACACATCATGGGAAGGCCCCAGATTATCGTCCTAAGAGTTCAGAAATATGTCATTACTACCAGTATTGTATGGAATAGCTGATAAGGTGGTAATAAGACGGGAAATCACCTGTAAGGAAGTAACTTGGGAGAGACTAAACGCCCAGCTGTGGACTGCAAAAGATTAAGAGGATAAAGGTAATATATTGGTCGAAAGCGCAGGCTTGCGGACGACGAGCTATGGGTAGCTCGCCACCCGGTCCTCATGTAACCGTCTGGACCGAGCCCGAATGGTTAACGGCGCGTAGTGTTCCACGCACACTTCTAAGAGATGTCAGCAAAACCGTAGGGGCTCTGCAAGGCCTACTGAGGCTACAAGGAGTTTCTAAAAACGGAACTCGCCTTCCCAGGAAGGACACAGGTGTGCGTGTTAGTCAGTAAAAGTCTGACACGCCCTTGCGCTTCATCCGAGAGTGCAGGAGAAGTCATTGGATGATTTCTCACCTTTTTTTTCGGTGGGAAAATCATTTTATGACATCCCCCGGTCTTGGGCAGAGCGGAAGATGGTGTCAGACTTTTACTGACTAAAAACCACTCCTGTTCCTTCTTTGCTTTCGTCCCAGGGCCCGGGTTTCACTTTCACACTACCCGTGGCTCCTGTAGGCTTCGACCCTGCTGGGACATGATTTCCCAACTATAAAAAAAAAAAGTTTTAGTTTCCTCTATATCTACGAGTATTTTTTCTTCGAAGCGATGTATAACTAAATATCACTTACAAAACTGACCGACTGAGCAGTGGTGGCCGAGTGGTAACGGCCCCGACTTACGAGTTGTAGTTGTAGGTCGCGGGTTCGAACCCAGCCAGGCGCATTACTTTGTGTAATTTATTTCATCACCACTGCTCTCAAAACGGTGAAGGAAAACATCGTGAGGAAACCGGCATGTCCTAGAACCAAAAAATTCGAAGACATGTGACATCCACCAACCCGCACTGGGCCCGCGTGGTGGATTACGGCCCATTCCCTCTCCTAGAGAGGAGGCCTGAGTCCCAGCAGTGGGAACATTAAAAGACTGATTATGCTTATGCTTATGCTTACAAAACTGACCATGTCTCCATCCTTTTTAAACCAGATCAACACGCAAAAACCAATACGAGTTCCTTAGTATTCATGGTAGCATCGTGGTCCCTCATGAATCTGCTATATTTTGCCGTACTCATGATGCTGCAGAGAACTATTGGACAGAGAATGGCCATCGGTGGACAAGTCTCCTGGAAGTCCCTTATATTCATGAAAACTGAGGTATGTAAAGTCAGAGAAATTAGATTTTTAACACTTTTAATAACAAACTTTTGCGAAGCAGTAATGCTAGCGAAGGAAGCGGCCGCGCGCGTGACGGAACGGACGTGCTCACGTCCCAGCCGCCGGGATTCCGACCCCGATTTGCAGCCACCGTAGGCGTGGGCTTGCGGACGATGACTTGATAGACTGAAGTAGACTATAGACTGAAGTGTTGGTAGACTCCAGTGTTAATGACAAGATGTATATTTGACCCCTGTCTGTAGACTTCTGGAGGTTGGTCAGAGCGGTTGTGTGGTGCGAATATATGCGGGTCGTGGTATCTGTGAGCCGTAAAATACTCCAATAAGCAAAATAATACATTAGATATATTTCCCTCAGTCATTTCTACGTATCATTATTTATACGTATAATATAATAATAATAATATAACATATTTACCTATTTGTTTCTCTCATAAAGGTACAAAGGTTGATATTACGCCGTCCTAGTGCATAAGTAGCCAATCGACCAGTGAGCCAATTTTACAGGAGACTTTTTCTTTTTTAAAAAACTTATGAATATTATCAGAAGTTCATTAAAATCTTTCACACAATAGAAACATGTAGTATTTATTCATATGATATATTCTTTAGACTGACCTGTTGGTCTAGTGGTTAGTGGCCCTGACTGCTATGCCGGGGGTCGTGGGTTCGATTCCCACCCAGGACATATGTTTGTGTGATGAGCACAATCATTTGTTCTGTGTCTGGGTGTAATTTATCTATAATATGTATGTATTTAGAAATATATATATAAGTAGGTTTATCAGTTGTCTAGTACTCATAACACAAGCTCTGCTTAGCTTGAGACTAGACGGCGTTGTGTGATGTGGAAAAAAAAAACTGTTCCATTACTGTCTCTTGGTAAAAAATTTTAAAAAGTGCCAAAAAATATATATAAAATAAACAGAAATTTAAATATAATTATGTCTGAATAATAATTAAAAATAAAAACACTGCAGAGACTACTTGCTATACTTTGAAATAAAAAAGTAAATTTCACTAATAAGGTCGGTTGACCATTCAAGCACTAGAGCAACGATTAACTAATAATTATTTTGTAACAGTCAATTCTTTGTGAGAGCTGGAGTCTATACTGGGTACAAGACCTGTGTGACAGAACTCCAGGCTCACACCTTCAAAATTACAATTTTAATTGCACTTACGTCCTACTGACATTAATGGAGTTTATGTGTTGATAGGAGAAAACATGAATACAAATAAAATAATTCTAAAACAAAATTAAAAATAGGGGTGTTGTGTCCGTGAGTGCAATATAAGTACTCACGCTTCAACGTTCGAAACGAAAAGGACGAGGGCTAAGCATTTACTTATTCGAGAGTGTATGCGTATAATAAATCTGAAGAAGTGGTGCACGCATCACGTAAAATGTACGAAATCGATGTACAGTCAAACGGGGTAAATAGGAACGCAGGGGTGAATAGGAACAAAACTTTGAAGGGGATCTTCGCGTTAATTAACAATTTTTCCCAGCATTTAAGTACTCCTATTTATTCACTAATTGTAATAAAAACGGATGCTTTGATAGAAATCAATTATATAAATATATACCAATGTGAAAAACTTAACTAAAGTTTTGTTCCTATTCACCCCTGAGTTCCTATTTACCCCGTTTGACGGTAGATAACTTTTATACATTAAAATTGTGTGTAACTTGATATATTATTAGGCTTCGTTTCATCGCAATCGGTTGACTGTATCAAAAGATATATGAATTTAAAATGTTCAAGAAATATTTTTATTTATTTATTTATTTTCCAACTTACAACTATCTTTACAGGGCAACCTAATGCGATAGTGTATTTTTTGTTTTTTCCTGCTAATATAATACATAATTATAATATCACAACACATCCAGATACTCGCAACTTCTTATTCAAATTAGGTTTAGCTGAAAGGTATCACTACATTCATTGACTGTTAGGCGGTACGAAGTTCAATCAGCTAGTGTAAAATATAATTAACATTCTAAGCATTATTGTCCAGCTTCACTCAACGCTACATAAGGTGGAGCCACCTTCGAGGAGTGAGGCTGGGAAGGTGCAGGAAGTCGATGAGTTTGTGGCAAAGGCTATCAGCTTCCGCGATGTTTGCAAGGTTAGTCTTTATCTATATATATTATAAAAGGAGAAACTGACTGACTGACATATCAACGCACAGCCAGAACTACAGGGACTTGGAGCGTGAAATTTTGGACAAGGTTTCCTTTTATGACGTAGGCGAGCACTAAGAGACGACTTTCCAAAATTCACCCCCTAAGTGGATGAAATGGGGGTGTAAAGTTTTTATGGAGAAACTTACCTACTATTACGCGGGCGAAGCCGCTGGCAGAAGCTAGTCTTAGTATAAAATATTTTTCTTTTGTGAACATATTTTTTTTTCATTCACACTTGTATTTTAATCTTTTGACTTCACGGCGCCAACGGGTCACTCTGCGATTTCATCCTTTAACAACACAAATAAAAAACAATGCCTTCTTAAAAGATTTATTAACGTTTAAGTCTGTCATCTATTTGTGACTGTGGCGCACTGGATACATTTTGCCTAGTCATGTATGTGTCTTGTCTGTTCCGGTCAAAAGATGTATGAGATTCAATAAAACTTAACCTTTGATAATACAGCTTATTTAGCTATTTCACCGTAACAAATGATTCAGATCCAAATTCATAACTTTTGTTATTTTTAAACTCGCGTTTGACCAATATCTCACCTGAATAATTTTGTAATGGAGTCTTAATATGTATTTTCTTTTTTTTAGAGCATTATGGGAGTCCCAGTGCTTAACAACATCACTTTTGACATATACCGCAACGAGTTCAGCACACTGTTCGCTGAAAGAGTTCAACAATCCATGATGGACACCGTCGAGGATTTGCTTACCGGTAACTGTGACTTACGCCTTTATGCCTTCTTTGGATATTACCTCTCTTCTTTGTAGGGAGAGTGGAAACGGTGAGAGACGTCGTGTGGTTTCGTAAGGAAGGATCTGTATTGGGGCCGCCCTCGTGGAACATTGGCTATATGACTACGTGCTGTGTTGCGACTTCCCTAACGGCGACAGCGTGGTTTGCTACGCTGACGACACGCTGGTCCAGGCGAAGGGGGAGTCGCACCAGGTGGCGGCCGAACTTGCGACAAGCGGGTTTGCAACAGTGGTGAAGAGGATCCGGCAGTTGGGACTCTTTTTCGGTGGGAAAATCATCCAATGACGTCCCCCGCTCTTCGGCGGAGCGCGAGATAGTGTCAACTTTTACTGAATAAAAATCCGCTCCTGTTCCTTCGTTGCCTTTCGTACCGGGGCAGAGTCTTCCTTTCAGAAGCAGACCCTTGGCTCTAGTAGGCTTCGACCCTGCTGGGCTACTACGGTTTGCTGACATCTCTTAAAGGCGCGCGTGGAACGCGCTGTCGACAACTTGGGCTCCGTCCGGCCGGTTGCCAGACGGTCGGACGGCAAGCTACCCATTGCTAGCCGTCCGCAAGCCCGCGCCTGCGGTGGCCGGAAATCGGGATCGGAATCCCGGCGGCGGCTGGGGCGTGAGAACCGTTGCCTCCGGCGTGCGGCCTCCTCCTTTGCTAGCATTACTGCTTCACAGAAGGAGGCGACCGCCTGCCACTCCTCCTCGCTCCGGACCATGGCCTGTGCCAAGGCCCGACGCGAGAGATCGCCGCCGCCGATCACCCCGCGAGGACACGGCGATGCTCTGCCCAGGCGGGGCACACCTCCACCGTATGCTCCACCGTGTCCTCCAGGTGGTCCACACAATGGTGATTTCTTCCGCACGAATCCGGTGCAGGAAACTCTTGAACTCACCATGTACGGTGAGGACCTGCGTCATGCGGAAGGCGAGGACGCCGTGAGGTCTTTCCAGCCACGCCTCAAAGAGGGGACTTACCGCCATAATAATGGCGTGCCCAGCACTGGGTCGCCTCGAGGTGGTCCTGCAAAAGTCCCAGGCCATGTCCTTTTATTGCCGTCAAAACGCGCCACTATCAGGTTTTCAAATAACGGTAGTAGAGGTTCAAATGCGCGTCGGGTTGACAATGAAGTACCTAGGACTGTACCCTAACAGGGAAACTTGTCTGTATCTTCATATGTGTATATTATATGCATCAAAAAATAAACTATACTACGGCTTCAAACATCTTACTGTGAAATAAGAAACTCAGCTCTTAAATTTTAAGTAAACGCTACGTTATTTAAGAAATTTTATTTCGCCCAGGTTTAACGATGCCGGACCAAGGAACTATCAACGTCCTAGGCGAGACATTACGGTTGGGCACGAAGGTGATGACGACTCCTCAGATGATGGGCTACTGCCACCGCTCAGAAACCCTGATCGAAGACCTTACCGTACAGGAACACTTGACTTTATACAGCATGGTCGGTTCAACATTATGAATACAGCTTAAAAGGAGGAGAATGATAAACAATCTCTAATCATAAAAGGGTCTAGCCGTACTTCCATAGCAAAACTGCCCCCAATAAGAACTTATATCGTAACCTATGTTATATTCTAGAGGGTACTAAGTGTTAATATAGTTCATAGAGTAAATATCAGCTCTACAACGTGTCCCAGAAATCAACGTCAAGCCGAAAACGGGCAATAGGCCAAGTCGTGACAGTTATTAGAAAAACACTTTTTAGAAAAAAAAAATAACCGACTTTACTAAAAAAAAACACTAAAAGGATCAAAATAACTTTAATTTCGGAAGTCGGTGTTTCTCGGTATTGTTTGCTTCTTATTTAACACCGACTTCCGAAATTAAAGTTATTTTGATCCTTTTAGTGTTTTTTTTTAGTGAAGTCGGTTATTTTTTTTTCTAAAAAGTTTTTATTTCACACTTTTTAGTTGCGATACACTTATAAACAGAGTGCCTATTTCTCATGACAATTCCAATTAACCCAAATACTGCTATGTTACATTGTTTTATTATAAAGTTCCTGTGTCTACCTTCCTCCTTCCGGCTCCATCATCAGATCAGTTCGATAGTACCTTATAGCCAAAGAGCATCTCACGACAATTCTAATAAGCCCAAACACGGCTAGGATACATTGATTAATTACGGAGTTCCTGTGCCTACCTTCCAGCTCCATCATCAGATCAGTTCGATAGTACCTTATAGCCAAAGTGCATCTCATGACAATTCTAATAAGTCCAAACACGGCTATGTTACATTGATTAATTACGGAGTTCCAGTGCCTACCTTCCGGCTCCATCATCATCATCAGATCACTTCGATGATACCATTTTCAACGTAACTCTTCAGAATCATTCATTTATTTGTATTGTCATAGTCGCTTAACTATGTATATCTTCATTGTGATATCTATTTGAGTATGAAGTTCCGTTGACCATTTCTGGTCTTCTTCATCAGTTCCACTTCATCAAATGTTACTTATTGACTGTAAATGCTTAAGTTCTTGATGAAAATACTAAAATTACCATAGGGTTGCCTATAATTTTTGAGGAGTTCCCTCGATTCCTCATGGATTCCATCATCAGAACTGGATTTTGAAAAAAATGGGACCAATCTGGAAGCATATCCTATAAAGGGAAAAAAAAATTTGCAAATCGGTCCATAAACGACGGAGTTCTGAGGTAACAAACATAAAAAAAAAAAAAAAAAAAAAAAATACAACCGAATTGATAACCTCCTCCTTTTTTTTGAAGTCGGTTAAAAATATAAAAAAAGAATAAAAATTATAACTAAAGAAATCCAACAACTGAATTTTATTTCAAACGCACCTAAAACTAACAAAATTTTTTTTTTCCTCAATTAAAAAGTAGTTTATTAGTAAGTGGCATACCATTTTGGAATCCAGACTAAACGCGCCATCTTTTAATTTCGGAAGTCGGTGTTAAATAAGAAACAAACAATACCGAGAAACACCGACTTCCGAAATTAAAGTTATTTTGATCCTTTTAGTGTTTTTTTTAGTGAAGTCGGTTATTTTTTTTTTTGTAAAAAAGTTTTTATTCTAATAACTGTCACGACTTGGCCTATTGCCCGTTTTCGGCTTGACGTTGATTTCTGGGACACGTTGTATATCTTAGTTAATTGAGGAGCTATTTGAAAAAAAGTGTCCAGTGTCGACTTTTTTTTCAAAGTTGTTGCTAGCTTTAAAATTAACAAAGAAATGTCATTTCATACCTATTTTTTACAAGCCAAGCTTAAAAAATATATTAAAAAATGCAAAAATATATCAACTACTATTAGTACACTCTACAATATAAAAAATCTTTTTACAAAAAAAATACAACCGACTTCAAATTAAAAAGAAACACTGAAAAGTGCAAAATAACTTTAATTTCGGAAGTCGGTGTTTCTATAATAGTTTTGTCTCTTCGTTATTTAACAAAACAAAGTGTTTCTTCTTAATTTGAAGTCGGTTGTATTTTTTTTTGTAAAAAGATTTTTATTTTACATTTTTTAGTTATGGTACCACCACTAAAAAGTACCCCTCAGCCAAACTTAAATACCTTATAGCCAGAGTGCATCTCATGACAATTCTAATAATCCCAAACACGGTTAGATTACATTAATTTATTACAGAGTTCCGGTGCCTAACTTCAGGCTTCACCATCAGATCAGGTCGACATATTCCCCCTCTACTTTCAGTCAGTCATCGACTACACGTACAAACAAAGCAATTTTACTTGTTACGACGTTTCTGCTGTGATCCTATGAGGAGTTCTGTTCCATATCTTTGAAGTTCATGATCAGATCATAACAATATTTCTATGGGACCAATTCGGAAGCATAGCCTTTCAAACTAAAAAAAAAATTTCAAAATCGGTCCACAATTGACCGAGAAATCGGTGAACATACATAAAAAATAAAAATATAAAACATACATTCAACCGAACTTATAACCTCCTCCTTTTTGAAGTCGGTTAAAAATAGGTTACGATATAGGTTCCATCCGAGGGCACTTTTGCTATGGAAGCTACGGACGGCTAGACCATCTAAGACAACGTTTTAGCTTGGGCGATGATTTCGCCGCTTTCGATGTTACTCTTCAATAACTGTTGAAAAAATTGTCGCTTCATTTTTTTATTTTATTAATATAAACCAGTGCTTGACTGCGATCCCATCTGATGGTAAGCAGTGATGCAATCATTGATGGTTGATTGAGGTGCACTAGTTTATTAAGAGCCTATTCACTCTACCCTTGAAGACACCTAAATTATAGTTGGACGGGAAGACCGCAGCAGGAAAATTGTTCCAGTCCTTCGATGTACGCGGTATAAACGACGAAGCGAAACGCTTTGTCCGGACCGTTGAAGTTTCAACAACGTAAGGGTGGATACTCGCCGTACGTCGGGTTGTCCGATGGCAGAAAGGAGATGGCGGAATCAAGTCATGCAATTCCCGCGCACACTCTCCAAAATGCAACTTGTAAAACCGAAAGGTTGGCTACCCTGCGCCTGTGCTCGAGGCTTTGTAGATTGCCCATTCCGTAACTCGTTTACATGTTGTACTTAACATGAATATTTTTATGATAACCTCATCTTGTTTTCCTTGAGTTCTTTGACTTGGAACACTCGATAGTCATTTTAGTTGAAAACACAGATGCCTATACAACTTTTTTTTATGTTCATTAGATTTGCCTATGGAACCACGCGAAGTTAAGCATATCTGAGTACACTCACAACAGGTCCAAGCGTTTGTTAAGAGAGTGTGACCTGGAGGCCGTGAGGCACGAGCGAGTTAGGAACCTGAACATCTATTACAAGGCGCAGCTGTGCTGGGCTATCGCTTTGTTGCTGGAGCCCAGGGTAAGTAAATGTACAAAGAAGTGCAGTTACAAAATAGACCGCTTGATGATGAACTGTATTACGTGCTTTTTCTATTCGAATTCCTAATCCATTACATTGAAATTCGTGCGCGGAACAATTTAAATAGATAGGGTAACGCAATGCTACTCAATTGAGACTTATCCTGTGTTATTAAAAATTAAGCACCAATTAGCATATCAAATATTGTTATGTAGGTATAAGGAAGAGTGGGGCGTGGTGGGCACATCTAGGTATCTCTTTTGTACGCACGTAACCTAATGGCCCTAACGTCACATTTCAGTGTGTGCATCCTTAATCTATTACTTGACATTTTACCCTTCTACTAGAAACTGAAACACTTGAAAGGTTTCGAATTTACTTAATATTGAACAGATTTGTTCAGTTTTGTTTGCGATTTTAACCCTTCGAGCGTCGTTTGTACATACGTCTGTACAACTTGAATGACCTTGAAAAATATATATAAAGTACTTAAGTCTTTTTGGAACGTTATTTATTATTATTTATTTTACTATTTATGTACACACAAAAACAGAAAAAGACAATACAAAGTAGGCAAGAGTACAAAGGTACTACTTATTTCCAAAGAAATTTCTACCAGCAGACCTGCGAAAGGAGAAATTAAAAGATATGTAAACAACAGTAAAGTAGTGTGTGTGTGTGTGTGTGGGTGTGTGTGTGTGTGTGTGTGTGTATAGTCGTTATTCTAATGTAATAAATTAAAATTTCAGGTTATAATAATACCACACTTTCTTGATCGCCGCCTATATACGAATGTTATCAAGGACAAAATAATGGTAAGTACATTTCAGTATATTCATTCCTATTTGTATGTACCTACTGAAGCTACAAGAAAAATTAAATACTGAATAAAAATTCGCCTTCGATTTCACCAATGAAACAGATCATGTTCAGAATATCTAAACAGTGTTCAGCAGTATCAATATTCCTCAGCAATGATGATACCTACAGTTCTTAAACGCGTGGTGAAATTGAACCTTTTTTTGCCTTGTTTTTAGGGAAATCATTAGATAACTTTTCCCGCACTGGGTAAAGCGAGAGGGAGTGTCAGAGTGGGATGCTTTTACTGTCTCAAACCTACCTGGGTTCCATCAGTTGCCCTTTACGTTCCACGTTCGTGGTAACCCTTTCAAAAAAATCCTGCAACACGTGAAATTGAGCCTTAATTCTATATCATCATCGTCTAACTTTGCCTTTTCGCCAATATATTAGAGGTAGACGCACCATGTCTTCTTCCATACTTGTCTGTTATTCACCTCCTATCATACTACAATTTGCAGCAATACAGGAATTACAAAACAATAGTGTCGTTCCACTCCATGTTCACGGAACTTGAGTACGCAGACCGAGTATTCGTGTTCGACAGAGAACTACTGGTCTTTGGAGGCACGCCTGCTTATATGTTCTTCAGATTCGGTAAGTAAACTAAAGTCCGATCACAGTATTTCTACCTCTAATATTACATATGTAATAGTTATCTTTACAATCGTAGCCATTAGGTTGCAGTTAGAGGAAAAATAATCGCGAACAAAGTTAATATAATATTCATGGTGATTTTTAATTAAGTAGGAAATTAAATAAAGGTAAATGTCTGATGACATTGATCGGGTATGGACCAAATGCTGTTCCGACATTTGGGTGCTACCTAATTCCTCACGTCAATTTATACTAAAAGAAATGGGTCCAAGAGTAAAATAGTTTTCTAGTATAGTTTATCATAATTTGACATTAATAAAAAAACTCCATATTTAAATTCCACCTTATTTAAAACCTCAGGCAGACAGAAAATACTTCTGACTGCTTTTAATGTGTCATGCGAATGCAAAATTACTCGAAAATCCGCCTGAGCGGAGTTGCACTTTAATTGTTATTAAAAAAGTTAAAACAAATTGTTTGTTTTTTGTTTTAATTGTAGGTATATATATTTAATTAGAGCTAATAGAAATTTCACACGTACGGAGTGCAATTTCTATTGTACCCAATTTTATCTACGTAAAGAAGTATTATAAGAGCTTTTCTTCAGATAACATCGATCAGCATAATATTTACAACTAGATATATTATTCATGACTAGATATTATTAAATTCCTTTTCTCAAAACTCCTCGAATTGAGAGCTTTGGAATGCACTATGTATCCATACTGGACAGCACTTGGTCCAACTCGCATACATAGATGGGCAATATCCTTTATCGCCAAGCAGAAGCCTGTATTTAAACCACTATAATCACTTAATGTCATCGTGTTTGCCGCTCCATAACATTGACTGTTGCGATTGTTTTACTTCCTATGTTTTTTTCTATCATTTTCTCACTTGCACAATGTCTCCAAGGTCGAGAATACAGACTACGTATCAGTTTCAAGAGTAGTGGAACGACCGAAACACAGCAAAAGCTACTCCTTGATCGAGTGGAAGCCGCCGGAGCCAACGTGAGGGCACATCTCGGCTCTTTGCTAATCTTGAGACTACCTACCGCTCCTTCTTCGCAAGTAGCGGAACTTTTGAAGGATTTACATGAAAACTCCAATATGTATGGAATTTCGACTTTTGTTATCAGCGTGCCGGATACCGATGAAGTGTGCAGACGGTACGTTTTAACTACGCATATCTATTTTATTTGTTTAAAGCATCTTTTTTATTATAAATTTATTATTTATTTATTTATTTATTTATTACTTTAAAAAAAAAATAAAAAAATAAAAAAATGTGAATGAATGAACGATGATGTCGATGATGTGTTGTGATGTGTGTGTGTGTGTGTGTGTGTGAATGTGTGTGTGTGAGTGTGTGTGTGTGATAAATGTGAGCATTGTTGACTCCACGAGCTCACCAGTTTTTTATTATTGTTTATTTCACTTACTTGGTGCATGTAGACGGTTAGCACTGTTTTCTCAGACCTATTAATATTTTAACATGGAAATATCGTAGATATTGTAATAAGTATCAATCATTTTTAGGGTTCCGTACCTCAAAAGGAAAAAACAAAACCCTTATAGGATCACTTTGTTGTCCGTCTGTCTGTCTGTCTGTAGATCTGTCTGTCTGTCTGTTAAGACCCTTTATCTCAAGAACGCGTGAAGGTACCAAGTTGAAATTAAAACCATATAATCAGGTCTACAGACCCTTGAAGCTGTGAAAAAATCAAACTTCTGAGTTAACGAAACAAAAAGATACCGCTGTTTATGTCGCAAAAAGTTAATCAAAATTCATAGGGTACTTCCCGTTGACCTAGATTCCTGAAATTTGGCTTATAGCAAGATCTTGTACAATATTTCCATAAATTGAGTGATATTTTGTGTGAAAATGAAAAAAAAATCGTGGGGTTGGAGGTAGGTAGGTAAAAAATAGTTTATGATCAATTCTCAGGCCTACCAAATATACACAAAAATAAGGATAAAAATTGGTTAAGCCGTTTTGGAGGAGTTCGATACCAAACACACGAGATTTTTTTATTAAAACATTTTAATTTTTTTGCAGAGCAATAGCGGATTCCAGAACTACCAAGTATATCTCCGAGCCAACTGTTGACATTGTCTCGAAAGAAGGTTTAAAGCAATTTACCGGTGGGTACCTACAATCTGAGTTCCGTGAAAAAGAGACATTTCACATTTTATTGATCTTAATATATCCGTTCTAATTGTTTTCTTTACTTTTATAAAACTAATAACTTTAGAAACAGTTGTCTGGAAGCGACAGACCAGTTGTACCAATACCCATCTCAGCTACATCTTATCGAAGTTCTCTAGTTTCCACATGCAAAATAAAAAAATGTTTGCTATCACGGTAAGTTTTTATTACATTTGAAATTATCATTGGCTTCCTACAAATTCTTCTAAAATCTACTTTCTTATTGTTAATCAACATTGTTGGAGTTAATTCAAATTCGTGTAAAACAAAGGTTAATAATTTGGTTCAGTTATATTTACTGAGAGTAAACCCAACCAGGGGCGGGGTATAGGTGCCTCGGTTGTAATGAATCGCATACTTGTTATATTTATCTTTTGAGAAATTCTCCAACTTCCAATAAGTTGTCAGTGCTGCATATCCTTGTACCATTGCATATGAAGGCACGGTCCAATCAAATTTTTTATGCATTCAATGTCCTTTTTCTCGGCGGGTCACCTATTCCGAAAGCAATTTATATGGAAATGGCAAATAGATGATAGATTTCTCAAAATGTAAACGTCCGCAAAAATCATTAATACTCTAGAAATAAAAGCGATATTTTTTTTTACTTTTCATAAAGTAAATAAAACAAACCGGCCAGTTTTACAAACAGAATATTTGGCTTGTTGGTAATGAGAGATCTAAAGTAGTTCCAAAAACTTTGGTATATCGCGGAATGCGATAAGGCCGCCAAAAGTATGTTTTTTTTTTAAATTTAAGGCTCAAATTGTATAATTTAATATCTTGGTAGACAATAAAGAGTTTATAAATAAATAAATATATATCCCGGTCTCACGCTATTGATATTTCCAGTTTGTAGCGGCGGTGTGTTCAGGCCTGTTTCTAGGATATTCACTGTCAAGAGTACTGCAACAAATGGATCCTGCAAAAGTCATAAGTGTACAGGTAAATTAAACCCGACACTGAAGTAACATTCTAAGAATGTATTTTCTGAGCATTAGCCTAGATGCATCAGCAAAAAAAAAGCTGTTCGTATTCATTAGTGGACTTTAAGGTGGGTCTACGCTAGGGAAGCCGAGCACGAGCTCGCTCGTGCTTGGCTCCTCTAGAGTCTGTCCACACTTTATGAATTTGAGCTCGGCTCGTGCTCGGCTTCTTTAGAGTCGGTCCACACTATATGAATTTGAGCTCGGCTCGTGCTCTGCTTGTGCTCGGCTCCTCTAGAGTCGGTCCACACCACACGAATTTGAGCTCGGCTCGTGCTCCGCTGATCCGCTCGTGCTCGGCTCCTTTAGAGTCGGTCCACACTACACGAATTTGAGCTCGGCTCGTGCTCCGCTGATCCGCTCGTGCTCGGCTCCTCTAGAGTGGGTCTACACTACACGAATTTGAGCTCGGCTCGTGCTCGGCTCCTCTAGCGTAGACCAACTTTTAGTAAACGTTTCAATTGTTTGTAATGAGCAGGTTCCATCAACTTGATACTACTTTCAGAGTTATGCGGTACAGAGTGTAAAGTTCCATATACCTCCGTTGAAAAATGACGATCCTCAGACTAGACGGGGGTTGTCTGGTCCGGGCTACTGCCCGATAGTTGATTTCGTACTGTTGTAATCGCACGGAGAACTGTGATACAGTGATGCAGGATAACTACAAGAATTTATTTTTCATTATTTTATCTCAAATCTATTAACACACAATACCTTTCAGACATCTTAGTGCCGAAACCGCCACCGGCCCACGCTGAAAACCAGCGCTGTGGACTCGTCGCACTAATTGTGTGGCTACGGCATTATGCTGAGCGTGCGGCCGTTTTGCGCAGACGTGGTTATTTTCCCTTGATTGCACCATTTCCTGCAAATAAAATGTTTTTCTTTCTATGTGGCAACATAGACGCTATTATATTAATCTTAATAAATATTTTACATCTAATGATCTTAATGTTTGCTTAGATTTTGAATATATACCCCTATTTTTTTCATTAGTACAAAAAAAATGGAGCTCTATCCGTACCCGTTACTGATCATATTTTTGTAGTCAAAAGTAAAAAAAACGAAATCCCAAAATTGTCCACGAAAATTTGTCATAATCGGTAAATTCATAATAGAATCAATCATTCATAACAATTGCTACTAGAAAATAACACGCACAGTGTTTTTTTCCACTTTGATCGTCTTTTATTCATTCATATTCAATAGCCTGTACAATATTTCCATAAATTGAGTGACATTTTGGGATATAAACAAACGATAATAACTTTGCTGTTTATGAATAATAACTATTGAGACTTTACTTAATTAATAACAAGACCTTTTCTAATAAGGCCTTTAAGTATTTGTACTAATTAAAAATTTGTGGTGTATAGCCTTTTCATGACAAGCATCTGTGATTACCCCTTTTCATAAAGGCTTATTTTCTAGGCTCAGACGTTGAATGTGGAGAATTTGCGGATTACAACTACTTTAGTTTTGCGCGCTGACAGTTCCGCGACCAGTATTTCCATAGCCAACGGGTTTGTTTATATTAAATACCTATCTAGATGATCAGTAACGAGAGCAGTGGTAGCCGAGTGGTAATGGCCCTGACTTACGAGTTGTAGGTCGCGGGTTCAAACCCAGCCAGGCGCATTACTTTGTGTAATTTATTTCATCACCACTGCTCACAAAACGGTGAAGGAAAACATCGTGAGGAAAATGTCCTAGAACCAAAAAGTCGAAGACATGTGACATTCACCAACCCGCACTGGGCCCGCGTGGTGGATTACAGCCCACTCCCTCTCCTAGAGAGGAGGCCTGAGTCCCAACAGTGGGAACATTAAAAGGCTGATTATGCTTATGCTTATGCTAGATGATCACGTGGTTTAATCCCGTCTCGGCACCTTAACATCTCAGCACTTATGAATTTACGTGCCCACGAAAAATTCCCATCTCGGCATCCCGCCATTTGTAGCTTCGTAGATGGGACTAAACCTTTCACATTTTTGTATTTTTTTTTTTGAGGTGGGTAACGAATTCAAACACGATTTTCTTTTATTTTTATAAATATGTATGTTTTTATAAATATATAAGTATGTTTATCAGTTGTCTAGCACTCATAACACAAGCTATGCTTAGCTTGGGACTAGACGGCGTTGTGTGATAGTTGAGGAAAAAAATATATGGAGAAACTTACACCACTATAACGCAGGCGAAGCCGTTTCGCTGAAGCTAGTCTAAAATAAAATACTCGTTTATTTCCAGATATGTAATGTCGGACACGAAAGCAGTGGAGCAAGATGTAGCAAACATGGATTATACAGCCTTACCACACACCGAGGTAAGTAAACATTACAAATATACTAAACATTTGAAGCTTATTGTCTAAAAAGACGTCGCTAGTCAGATACTGCACGGGCTTGCGGGCGGCGAAGAATGAGTCAACCAGACCAAGCCCGGGTCACGGCGCGTTGTGTTCTACGCTCGCCGTTCATGTTCCGAACTTACCCACAATCATAAAGAAGAAGAAAAGAACATATAAATTTCTGTTTAGTTTCTCTAACGCTAAATTATGGCGGTAAGTCCCCTCTTTGAGGCGTGGTTGGAAAGACCTCACGGCGTCCTCACCTTCCGCATGACGCAGGTTCTCACCGAACACGGTAAGTTCGAGAAGTTCCTGCACCGGATTCGTGCGGAAGCGACGCCCGGGTGTCGCCACTGTGTGGACCCCCCGGAGGACACGGTGGAGCACACGGTGGAGGTGTGCCCCGCTTGGGCAAAGCAACGCCGTATCCTCGTGGGGGCGATCGGTGGCGGCGATCTCTCGTGCCGGGCCTTGGTACAGGCCATGGTCCGGAGCGAGGAGGAGTGGCAGGCGGTCACCTCCTTCTGCGAAGCAATAATACTAGCAAAGGAGGCGGCGTGAGGCAACGGTCCTCACGCCCCAACCGCCGCCGGGATTCCGATCCTGATTTCCGGCCACCGTAGGTGCAGGCTTGCGGACGGCGAGCAATGGGTAGCCCGCCGTCCGACCGTCCGGTAACCGTCCGGACCAAGCCCAAGTCGTCGACGGCGCGTACTGTTCCACGCGCGCCTCAGGGAGTTGTCAGCAAATCGTAGAGGCCCAGCAGGGTCGAAGCCTACTGGGGTAAAAGCGAAACCTGGGGCCCTGGGACGAAGGCAACGAAGGAACAGGAGTGGGTTTTTATTCAGTAAAAGTCTGACACTAACTCTCGCCCCGCCCAAGAGCGAGATTTGTCATTAGATGATGTTCCCACCTAAAAAAGAAAAACAAAAACCCTCGCAATGAATACTACGACACAATTTATCACGGCACACGCAGATAATATAATTATGACCAATAACCATTAACTAGGTATCCTACTAACAAAAGAGGACTTCGGCCTAATTGCCGTGTGTGGTGTTTTTATATATGATTCAGCAGCCAAATCTGCGGAATAGTTCAAAACAGTTACCTTCTTCTTCTTCTTTTCGTGTCGATGTACTCCAACTAAATTTTATCTGACCAGTATTTGGCAACCTCTACGGCTCTGTTGTTGGCCTCATATAGATCCTGAAAACTGCAGTTGGTTGTGCTCTCAAACTCAAAACAGTTACCGTGGCCCCGGAACGAAAAGGAAACAGGTGTGTTTTAGTCAATAAAAATTTGATACTCCCTCTCGGTTCACCCAGAGCGGGACGGGTTATTTGATAATTTCAAATAGTTTTGAAAGATAACCTTATCTCATATCACACTTTCAATATCTATCTTCTTCCCATGCTAAGAATCTGCGTTCTTCTAATAATCTTCTACTGCTTTGTCCTTCTCATACTTCTGACTTTGTTCATTCTTCCTTTCATATACAGTCCATATTTCTGTGGAATGCGCTTCCTCTTGACATCAGGACGGCCACCAGTCAATATGCATTTAAGCGGAAGTTGCGGTTTTATTTTCTACACAAATAGCGGAGTAGCCTCAAAAATTAGCACAAAAGATCCAGAAGGGTCGAAGTGCTCTGGCCTAGGGCCAGCCCCACAACAAGCCTCAAAAATCCTTTCATTTTTCCTTATATAAATAACTAGCGACCCGCCCCGGCTTCGCACGGGTGCAATGCTGATCACTTCATAGTATAAAACAAAGTTGCTTCCCGCTGTTTGTCCCTATGTACGCTTAGATCAGACAGCGCCTATCATCCACTGTGCAGTCGCGCATTTTGAACTTCTTCGGCCATGTATCTCGTGGTGGTAATGACTCCATAGAGCGTCTCGTAATGCAGGGCAAAGTTGAGGGCACCAGGCCACGTGGTAGATCACTAATGAGATGGACAGACCAGATCAAGGCCGCAACTAAGTGCTCGGTTTATGAATGTACTCGGAAAACTTGCAGTCCGCGATGAATAGCGCCGTGTTACCAATATGATCACTCATCGTGATTCACAATGATGACCACGACCGCTCTGGTAAGAGTGTACCGACTGAGAAGAAGAAGATCTTTAAAACTACGCAACGGGTTTTGATGCGGTTTTGATCAGCATTGCATCCGTGCGAAGCCGGGGCGGGTCGTCAGTACTAATCATACTACAGAATGTCTTTATATACAACGTTTACAGTTTTTTTTTGTCCTTAGATAATACAAACAGGTTTTCTTTTAGGTTACACTTGAAAGAGCGACATATCATTGGCCATGTGAAAAACACTCAACGATCACTACCGTTGAAACGTTGAAAGTTTGACCCTGCGATTTATTATTGTTCATTGCAAAAGATATCTTTACTTGCCACTGTGTGGACCGCCCGGAGGACACGATGGAGCACACGGTGGAGGTGTGCCCAGCTTGGGCAGAGCAACGCCGTGTCCTCATGGGGGCGATCGGTGGTGGTGACCCCTTGCGCCGGGTCTTGGTACAGACCATGGTCCGGAGCGAGGAGGAGTGGCAGGCGGTCGCCTTCTTCTGCGAAGCAGTAATGCTGGCAAAGGAGGCGGCCGATCGCGTGAGGCAACGGTTCTCACGCCCCAACCGCCGTCGGGATTCCGATCCCGATTTCCGGCCATCGTAGGCGCGGGCTTCCGGACGGCGACCGTCCGGTAACCATCCGGAAAGAGCCGAAATCGTTGACGGCGCTTAGTGTTCCACGCGCGCCTCAGGGAGATGTCAGCAAATCGTAGGGGCCCAGCAGGGTCAAAGCCTACTGGGGCCACGGGTAGTGTGAAAGTGAAACCTGGGGCCCTGGGACGAAGGCAAAGAAGGAACAGGAGTGGTTTAGTAGTTAGTTTTAGTTTTTAGTCAGTAAAAGTTTGAAACTATCTCCCGCTCCGCCCAAGAGCGCGATTTGTCATTAGACGATTTTCCCACCTAAAAAAAAAACATTCCAAAGCGTAGATCTCTATGGAGAAGAATGTGCAAGAAACTCCATGGACACACATCTTCTCCGGTACCACATCCAGTGAGTATTGTGCACTCTATTATGACAGTTTTTAGTGATTTTACCAGCAAACGCGTGCCATTGCATAGGTTAGATGGATTCAGGTTTTAAAAAAAAAATAACAGGACAACCTATTTTCAACGCCATTTTATGAGGAGGGTTCAAAGAATTAAGAAATTGAGTTACGAAGATTTTTCCGAATCGCAAAAGACGTTACTACAAATTTACAGTTTTCAATTTTTTTTCCTATACTTGTGCTATTAGACCTTGCTTCATGGCAAATTTCAGGATTCTAGGTCAACGGGAAGTACCCTATGAATTTTGATTCCCTTGAGAGTGTCGAAATATACGTTTTTTGCGACATAAACGTCTGTATCTTTTTTTGTTAGCTTAGAAGTTTGATTTTTTCATAGCTTCAAGGGACCGCAAACCTGAGTAATGGTTTTAATTTCAACTCGATACCTCTACGCGTTTCCGAGATAAAGGGTCTTTACCAGACATACCCACAGACAGACCGAGTAACAACAAAGTGATCCTATAAGGGTTCCTTTTTAGGTACGGAACCCTAAAAACAAAACACTAAAACGATCAATATAACTTAAATTTTGGAAGTCAGTGTTTCTGATATTGTCTGCTTGTTATTTAACACTGACTTCCGAAATTAATGATCGTTTTAGTGGTTTTTTTTTTGTGGTGAAGTTGGTTATTTTTTTTTGTAAAAAAAAAATTATTTCATACTTTTTAGTTGCGATACTTATATAGCCAGATTACCTATTTCTCATGACAATTCGATTTAAGCCAAACACTGTTAAGATACATTATTTTATTATGAAGTCCCCATCCACCTCCCAGCTCCATCATCGGGTCAGTTCGATAGTACCTTATAGCCAAAGTGCATCTGATGACAATTCTAATAAGCCGAAACACGGTTAGGTTATATTAATTAATTACGGAGTTCCAGTGCCTATCTTCCAGCTCCATCATCATCATCAGATCACTTTGATGCTACCATTTTAAACATACTCGTAACTATTCAGAACCATTTATTTATATGCATTGTCATAGTTACTTCTATCTTCATTGTGATATCTATGTAGGGGTGAAGTTTCATTGGCCATTTCTGGTCTTTTTCATCAGTTCCACTTCATCAAATGTTACTTTTTGACTGTAAATGCTTAAGTTCTCGATGAAAATACTAAAATCATTATATAGTTGCCTAGAATATTTGAGGAGTTCCCTCGATTCCTTATGGATCCCATCATCAGAACTGGATTTTGAAAAAAATAGGACCAATCTGGAAGCATATCCTATTAGAGAAAAAAAATTTTGCAAGTCGGTCCATAAACGACGCGAGTTCTGAGGTAACAAACGTAGAATCAAGTTATTTACCGCAACCGCTATGTCCCTGCATTTTAAATCTGTAATATCTTCGATAATATTCATTTAAATTACACGTTGTAAAGGGCTATATTGATCTATATTAAATGCACAATTTATTTAAGATACTTAATTGGATAAAGATTAACGCTGTATTGCTTAAAATCGATTCGTAAATAAGCCATTATTTCTCGTAAAAAGTAAAAGATAAAAAATGGTTATTGTGGGTTATCCCTAAGAGATGGACATATACCATCGCGGACTTTTTTGTAGACCTTTTTAAGGTGAACAATACTGTAGTACACTATTTTGATATATCTCGTGGAGTTCAGCCAGCGTTTGCAATGCAAGCGCAAAAAAATGTGTTTATTTACGACATCATATTAGAAACCTCTAAAATCATCAGTGTTCCTCTATTATATTGTGCATGTATCGTACACATAAACCTTCCTCTTGAATCACTCTATCTATTAAAAAAAACCTCATCAAAATCCGTTGCGTATTTCTAAAGATCTAAGCATACATAGGGACAGACAGACACGAAAAGCGACTTTATTTTATACTATGTAGTGATATGTAGGTTTATATTATAATAAATATTTATGTATGTTTATTTTATATATATATATATATATATATACATTTGATCCCTTGTTTTCCTATTAATCTTTTCTTTTTTTTTATGCACCTACCATGTTTTCTCTTCACTACTCTTGGTTGACTGGTAGAGAATGCCTAAGGCATTAAGTCCGCCTTTGTACCTTTATTTTGCATGAAGTTTTAATAAATAAATAAATAAAGATGAAGACAGAGTAAGTCATGGGTAAGCAGGTATCATACATAGGGCACTCTCTTTTCTACTATGATACGTATCTACTGGACTAAGTTGCAAAGCAAGTGAGGGATGCCAGCTAAAAGTTGGACTACCCATAGGTACCATAGTACAAAGACACTAAATATGTACTACCAACTATATTACAATTTTGACCCTACTATGAATGTATGACAGCCTCCCTTCGCCTGTTGCAGAGTCTGACGGAATATCTCGCCACTCGCGCAATAGATTCACCTCAAGTGTACGTGTACATGTATGCATACGGTATGGACGTATCTACTAAAGGAAACAAAGTCACGGTGAATATGATGTATCTATATATTACATACTGCAGTTTTTTGAAGATCACATTTTGATGTGCTTCAACTATTTTTAACCAGTCGAGGAGGATTTGCGTAGTTAATCACGGCAAGGTATTGCTCCATGCCTTCATACGGACCCTAACACAACGGCCGCAGAGGATGAGCTCGCGAAACATCATCCCGCTGTCTCCACAGCTGATCATACCTTACGGCAGCCAGAGAACATTATGCATCCTACTTGGCGCATCGCGCTTTCTTTCCCTCGCCTCATTTGCAAACATCACATATGACAGCAAAAAGAGGCGAACTACGCAGGTATTGTATAAGGTTCCCAAGTTCCCGATGTGTGTAGTTTCACCGTGGTGAATAAGATAGCGAAAGCGACCCCTTGACTTACTGTTGCAGGTGCAAGCTCTATACAGTCCGATCCACCACGACGAGAGTGCGGCAGCGCGGTCACTAGCACGCGTTTACATGGCTCTGATTCGTCATTATAGCGGTCAATTAGATGCTACCATCAAGATCAATGACGACCCCCTTGTTTTGGATCTTTCCCCAGTAGGTATTTGACTTAATTACTTCCAGAAGGTGACTGACTTTTTAAAATTTTCCCAAATCGCATCAAAGCACAATTGCACATTATAGTGGCTACGTGCCTCATTTCAATATCACAAAAAGACGCACATACACCTCCACGTAGGTACGGACATGTCATCAATGAAATGTCAAAAGTCTACCCTTGGGAAATGCCATCGAACAATGATCCAACGGAATGCCAACGAGCAATGATGCAACGGAGCATCTTTATATTCAGGATTACAGGACATTTATGGAATAGTATTTTTCGTTACAAAACGAAAATCTCAATATGAACTACACGTCTGCCAAATTGAAATGAAAGTCGGTACAGTATACGAATCTGCCAATTGGCAAAATTGGGCAAAAGTAGCCACAGTTTAGGACCCAAGCATCAGGATCCTGCAATGCGGTTAACCCAAAAGAAAATGGGGAAACGAATCAGACTCCTATTTATTGTGTTTTAATAGTTAGGATGGAGAAATTTAAAGAAGGAAAGCCTTAAGCCTGTGCCCTGTAGTAGAACACTACAGGCTCATAGTAAATACCTAGTAATAATATAGTAAACCTTGTTGTGCACTTACTAAGGAAGAGCGAATTGAGATTTATACCTGTTTCCAATATTCTAGGCATGTCATGTTAGCTTAATTACTGGAGCCAGACTAGTCTAGACAGTTGTTGAAACATGGTGTACTTGATAAAGGAGTGTTTGCTTCCCAAAACGCGCTTGATGCTTCAGTCTATAAACTCCTAGCAAACCGAGCTATGCTACCATAGAAATTGGTTTTTCATTCAATTTCATTAGGTGCTTTAATAACTAAAAAAGCTTTTATGATTTTAGTGGAGCAAAGAAGTGGCCGATCCTCCTTTGATGATACAGTTTCTATTGATAATGACCAATTCGCACTTCACGCATGTACCGTCGTCGGAGTATGGACTTATTAGGCACGTTCAGGTGAGCGGAACTTTTGGTCACCTTTTGCTCGACATTGTTAACGGAACAACAATAACTCATCAGGGAGACCAGCGGGGCTATTGCGTAACTCTGTTGAAAGTTCAAGTGATGATCACTTGTTAACAATGTGCATCATTGAACTGTCAAACAGCTAGTTTCGTATTGCCTATCTTCAGTGACCAACTGCAGTGACGTCATTAGCCACTGGTGCCTTTGATAGCCACCGTAACACGTTTTGACGGATGTTATTGTATCGATACTTTTAAAATTGCGATTGTGTAAGCTTTTGAAGCTGTATAATAGTCGATAAAATTTTAGAGTGGTCACAATAGGCACCGTAAATTTTTATAATTTACCACATTTCCACCGTAGTTTGTTAGTCACTTGTGTGATACGTAATACCAATTTTATGAAATTGTCAGTTGACAACTAAGTTTAGTGTGCAACGAATGCTAGTTGTCAACTGTTATTGAAAAAGTTAGCCAATAGCCAGCCCCCCTGATGGGGTATTTAGATTCCCAAAATCTTGATGTCTTGCGATGAATAAGGATTCATCGCTATGGTGTTTTAATACAAGTACCTGCGTTACACAAAACAGCACCTACATATGTTATGTATTATTATTAGTTATCTACTTATGTCTTGATATATTAAGTAGACAGAGCTCATTGAAAGATGTCCATTATCCCTTACTACATATATTACCTATAAATATTTATTTACTAAAATACAAACTAAATGAGTTTTAAAACAGCAACTGAATACACTTTCTTAAAAAAAAAAAAAACTATAATAATTAATAACAATATTAGGTGCCAGGGTGCCACCGTGCCAGTAGTAAGTGGTTCCTTCGTTGCATTCCAGGGCCCGGGTTTTCCTTTCAGAAACGAACCCATGGCCCCAGTAGGCTTCGACCCTGCTGGGCCCCCTACGGTTTTGCTGACATCTCCTTGAGGCGCGCGTGGAACACTACGCACCATCAACAACTTGGGTTCGGTCCGGACGGTCACCGGACAGTCGGACGGCGAGCTACCCATTGCTTGCCATCTGCAAGCTCGCGCCTACGGTTGCTGGAAATCGGGATCGGTATCGGGATCCCAGCGGCTGGGGCGTGAGGGCCGTTCCCTCGCGCGTGTGGCCCCCTCCTTTGCTAGCATTATTGCTTTGCAGAAGGAGGCGACCGCCTGCCATTTTTCCTCGCTCCAGACCATGGCCTGTACCATGGCCCAGCGCGAGAGATCGTTGCCACCGATCGCATCAACAAGGACACGGCGGTGCTCTACTCAAGCGGGGCACACCTCTACCGTATGCTCCACCGTGTCCTCCGGGCGGTCCACACAATGGTGACACCCGGGCGTTTCTTCCGAAGGAATCCCGTGCGGGAACTTCCCGAACTTACCATGTTCAGTGATAACCTGCGTCATGCGGAAGGTGAGGACGCCGTGTTTCTTTCCAGTCACATCTTAAAGAGGGGACTTACCGCCATAATTATGGCGTGCCCAATGGACATGAAAGCTGAGAAAACCTTTCAAAATTTTTCAGAAACATGCAATAAACTTCTCTCCGGCTCGATACTGGTTCACTCTGTACTTCTGTGACCTCTTGCTGTACTGGCTGCTGGTCGGCGTCATGTGCTCCTCCATGATCACCTACATGTTCATTGCTGTTCCTTTGAATCAGTTCCTGTCTGTTGATCTTTGTTAGTATTGCATTTATCTCTTCTGATAGATTATAAGTCACTGTATTACAGTTATGAATTCAATAATAAAGGGGATGTTGAGATAGACCGAGACGTAACACATCGGATCAACTCAGAATGGATGAAATGGGGACAGGTCACTGGAACAACTTGTGACCCACGGATGCCCCTCAATTTGAAGGGTAAAATCTACAAGTCCGTGATAACGACTGTCATACTGTATGGATCAGAATGTTGGGCTGTGAAAAAGACGGATGAAAAAAGATTGTAACATAAGCATGTAGCGGAGATGAGAATGTTGAGATGGATGTTGGTGAGACGAGAATGAATAAAATGAGAAATGAGTACCTATATTAGACAATTATATTAGAGGAAGTTTGAAAATGGCGCCAGTGACTGAAAAGTTGAAAGGGAATCGTTTGGCTTGGTATGGCCATGTAAAGAGGAGGGATGAAACGCATGCTACTAAAAGAGTTATGGGTATACATGTGGATGAATGGAGAGGGAGAGGGAGACCAAAGAAAATATGAATGGATTGTGTGAGAAGTGATATAAAATAAAAAGGAGTTAGTGATAGCGTGACGGGTGACAGACAGAATTGAAGAAAAAGACGTGTTGCGCCAACCCCAAATAAAACGGGAACGAACGGGATAAGGGCAGAAAGATGATGATGATTTCAATAGAGTACCGGAAGACGAAGCGTTAAAAGGGCTCCCACAAAGTGAACCGTGATCTGGTGAGGGTCGCGGGAATCCGATGAATGTGAGACGAACAGGATCGGTCATTATGGCGACACTTGGGGGAGGCTTATGTCCAATAGTGGACGTCTTTCGGCTGAAATTATGATGATGATGAGATTTCAATTTTCAATTAGATTTTTGATTAACGTAAGCCAGGTCGTCGGGTCAATACGGTCACGTATTTCTTTTGTTAGTAAAGATTCTATTTAAATTTTTTCATCGAGTTTTTATTAGAAGGAAAGATGGCAGTGTGTGAGAACTTAGCTATGACGTTTCGTGTTACAGTGATAGTCCCGATTATGTTAACTGTCTACGGGATAGGCTGTATACCGCAGGCGTACATCTTTAGTTTGGGACCACAGATGGCTCTTAACGCTATAGCTTTTGTCATCGTCAACCTTGTGTTTGGTAAGTCATAAAACGTACCTATTACGGCCAACGCTGCGTTAAGCAGCGCACCCGCAGCCACCCGCGCGGACACCCGTCGCGTGACGTCGCGCGTGTTTCGTGTACGATTAGTACCTACGCAGTGTCGCTATTTCAATTTTAACGGTGCATGTAGTCGTGTCGATGGAGAACTTTAATGCGGTATCGTAGCAAAACGGGCGCGGGGCGCAACTCCCCGCGACCCGTCGCGACGGGTGCCCGCGCGGATCACCGCGACGGTGCACTTTTGTATGGGACCGCGCGGGCGCCCGCTTAACGCAGCGTCGGCCCTTATTTCACATACATGTAGGTAACATAACAACATTAACGATCGATGTAACCACATCTAATATATAAAAATTTCGTATCACAGTGTTGCTATCGAACTCCTCCAAAACGACTTGACTGATTCTTATAAAATTTTATTTATACTTTTTTTTTATTCTTGATAGGTTCGCGCTTGACCGCTATCTCACCTGATGGAAAGCGACGATGCGGTCGACGAGGAGCGCGCTTACCTAGAAGCAACCTATTCACTCTTTGACTTAAAGATTCCCGGGTTGTAGTGTAGCCATAGGTTGTAGCCATCAGGAGACACAGATTCCGGCAAGGAATTCCACTCCTTAGCTGTAAGCACAATAAATGTGTTCCCAAAACGTTTTTTGTGTATAGGTGGAATGTCCACCATGTCCCGGTGGCATCGCCGTACGCTTGGTGGTCTGATGATGGAACGGGCTAGGCGGAATTAGATTATGCAATTCCGACGCACACTCCCCGAAATGCAACCGGTAGAAAACCGACAGGATAGCAACTCGGCGTCGATGCTCAAGACTTTGAAGCCTCAACTCAACGAGAGCATCATTGCCAATGATCCTCCTGGCTCGCCTCTCAATTGCCTCAAGTGCTTCAAGCTGGTGTCGGGCAGATCCGTCCCAAAGATGAGAGCAGTACTCCATACACGATCGGACTTGCGCTTGATAAAGTTTGAGCAGCTGTTCCGGCGTGAAGTACTGTCTCACCTTCGCGAGAATTCCCAGCTTTTTGGCAGCCAGTTGAGCCTTTGCTTCGATGTATGGCCCAAAGTTGAGTGTTGACGTCAGCGTAACACCAAGAAGATCAATATGGTCGGTTATCAGCACGGTTTCGCCCCGGAAAGTTGGAGCAGGGCTGAATTGGCTCCTTTTAGCGGAAAATAGACACGCCTGGGTTTTAGAAGCATTGAACTTGACCAAATTGGCATCGCCCCGTTCAGAGACTGCCTCCAAGGACAAGTTCAAGTGCTTGACCACAGCCTCTCGGAGAGACTGGATCTGTGACCCACTAGCTCGTGCGCTGGATATGTAACTCTCAGCAATAGTGCTATCCTCTACATACCCAAAGGTACCGGGCTTAAGCTGATCATTTATGTGCAACTAGAACAATGTTGCCGAAAGCACTGACCCCTGAGGGACCCCGGCATTAATGGCCATTTGACCGGATGAGCAGCGATCGATAACCACTCGGATGGACCGGTCACTCAGGAAGTCTGCGATCCAAGCACACAATCCAGCAGGTAACCGAAAGAAGAAAGGTTACTTCTACTTCTCTCTCTGCTTGCTCTCTTTACTACGCTTACTAATAAGGCTTTCGTACCAGACCCTATCGAAAGCCTTCGAGATATCGAGGGAGACGGCAAGCGCTTCCCCGTGCTTCTCGATGGCCACACTCCAGATGTGGACGGCATACGCTAGATGATCACCAGTTGACCGATTTCGGCAAAAGCCGTATTGACGGTCACTTAGGATGTCATTAGCTTCTAGGTATGCCAGAAGTTTAGTCTCGAGTACACGTTCCATAGTCTTACAGAGAATAGTCGTTACTGAGATAAGTCTGTAGTTAGCAGGGTCAGCCCGACTACCTTTTTTGGGCACGGGCTATACGTTAGCTTGCTTCCATGCAATCGGCACTTTTCCAGCCTCAAATGAAAGCGTGTCAGGATCGGAGACAATTCAGGTGCACACGTTCTTAGAACAATTGCCGGTATTCCGTCTGGACCGCTAGCCTTGTTCACGTCAAGGTTACGCAGCACCCTACGGCCGTCCTTCTGATGGATGCGAATATCCGACATACTCGTCTCGCAACCATCAGGATAAACAGGGGGCCGCGCATCACCAGGATTTAGACGCGAAGATTCCGGGAAGAGTGGGGCAAACAAATTTGTTTTCTCCTCAGCGGTATGGGCCAGCGACCCGTCGGGTTTCAGCAGTGGTGGTAATGGGACGGCAGAAGTTCAATTTAATCGAATTATCTATGGACCAAAACGCCTTACTACCAGCAGAGTATGATGCGAGTTTGTTCCCGATGCGGCTAATGTGGTCGAACCGAGACCTCCGCATCACCTTCTTGCAAGACTTGGCAGCATTGTTGAAGGTTCTCATCTTCTGACCTACATCATTCGCCTTGTGCATACGAGCGTCGGCCCATAGCTGGTATGCCGTGTGCTTAAGCGCGTTAAGCGCCCACACTCCGCACCAAACCAAGGGCGAGCTTGGCCAGACATTGTTACGTCGGAGAATGGAATGAAGTACTCCATCCCCAGCCGCAACACATCTGTCACAGCATCTGCGCACGACGATGGATCATCCGAAGTAAAGCAAGTAGGCTGCCAAGGATAACATGTGAAGAAAGATCGCATGCCATTCTAATCTGCTGACCTATATCGCCAAACCCGCCTGGTGCCTCTAAGGCAGGAATCGGGCGGAGAGTAGACTGATACAGATTTCACCAGACAGTGGTCGGAACTACCTAACGGTGGTGATGATATCGACACTGAATAGCGGTCTGGATCAGTTGTCAGCAGAAGCGCCCAAGCAATAGGCCATTTGACCGATTTTTGGAATCGATTTCATATAATTAAGTATTGTTGGTTAAAAGAGTCCAGAAAAAGTGTAGGTATTATTTCAATTCTTGTAAATATTAACATAAAAAATAGCATATAAAGTTGTATTATTCAAATAAGCCGCCAAAACGCCATATTTGACAATAACTACGCGTCAAATTGTATTCGTAGACGTCACACGTCAGTAATAAACATTGCAGTGAACTAGTTGACTTAGTATTTTGCTGTTTGTGTTCATTTTAACAGTGAGTTCCCCCAAAAATGAGTTACAAATGGTTACACACCATTTGTAACTCATTTTTGGGGGAACTATAGTGCCAGCGTTGCAAACACGTCGATAAAAACGCCGGAAAAACTATTTGTATGTGTTCCGAAAATGTCAAAATGCGCAAAAAGTGGTTGCAACTGGCTTGCAAGTTAACACGTGAGTTGATAAGGGGTACTTACATTGCTGTCTTCATATTTCTAAGCTCGGCGGCTTAAAAATCGGGGTTATTCTTAAAGAAATCACCGACCATAAAAGCATCAACTTTAGAAAGGAGCTGTCTGTTTTAACGTACTTAGTTGCTCTCCATTTTATAGTATTGCCTATACTATATTTGGTATCCAAATATTACCGTAGGTAATGTAAGAAATCGTAAATTAATCAGCAAAATATAATTAATAGCACAGCGTCAAAATTGTATCATAGGCACTCAAAAGAATAGCAGTCAATGACAGACATATTTAGAGACGTGTGACGTTTAAATAGATTTTTTGTAAATTGATCTTTGGTAAAGGAAGTAGGGGACAGTGGGGTAATTACGGACACTTAAAGAAAACTTCAAAACAGTCGAAACAGAAAAAGAAAAAACACAAAAAGTCAAAACAGAAAAATAACAGAAAAAGTCGAATTCTAATACATATGCTTTTGCAGTAGGCACCTAAAATTACATTAAAACAATTTTTTCAACTATATTTTTATATAAATTACTATTATTTATTTTTGCTTCAGATACATCATTCGTATTTTGTGTTAGAAAGTAGGTAGGTACTTAAAATTATGTTAATAACAAAATGTACAGATACAATATAAATAATACATTACATAGATACCAAAAAAAATCCCATATAAAACCCTAAAACTTTAATGTTCGTAATTACACGCTGTCTGTATTTACCCCACTCACTAAGTATTAGTATGCTAGACTTTAAAAAAAAATTATATTAACAGCTTGATGGCTTTGCTCCCATGCAGGTGAAACCACGATATTAGCAAAGATATTCTACGGCGACACTCTCAGCTACGTAATGGACATTATGACCCTGTCTCCTCAGTTCAACATGGCGTATGGCTACGTCAAGATCGAGCGGATATTCCTGTACAACAACGAGTGCCGTATATTCGAATCGAAGAACCTTTGTGAGGTGAACGCATTTCATAGATGTTGTGGTAAGTACCTAAGTCAAAACAGACGTTCAATAAAACGGCTCCCAACCTTTTTCTTCTCCCTTTCTGATTCTTCTTCTTCTTTTCGATTCGATGGTGAGCTCGTCAAACTGTTTGGGCCCAATAGATGGCTACATTAATAGCAGCATCGGTAGCACTCATCAAATCCTCCAAAGTGCAGGTGTATGGGCACTTGGGGCACTATAATGTGTGGGTCATGATTTGACCAGGAGCACCGCACTCACTCTGATTCAACTTACTTGGAATTAAAACAAAATGTGCAATGCGCGTGAGGACGCAAGTAAGTTGTACCTCTGCTGTGTGATATTATTTGAATAAATTTTAAATGATTTTCATTATTTATTTTGACTGGCCTGTTGGTCTAGTGGTTAGTGGCCCTGACTACTATGCCGGAGGTCGTGGGTTCGATTCCCACCCAGGACAAATGTTTGTGTGATTTCATTTATTCAGTGTCTGAGTGTAATTTATCTATAATATGTATATATTTAGAAATATATATATACCTAAGCATGTTTATCAGTTGTCTAGTAGGTACTCATAACACAAGCTCTGCTTAGCTTGAGACTAGACGGCGTTGTGTGATAGTTGTGGAATATTATATTATTATGTCCGCCAGAAAAAAATGTTGGTCAGTTGTTTTTAAAAAGGTACCAACTTTATGTTTGAACCTTTCAGAAAAATGCGGTGTTTTACAAGAATGTTTCTCGAGAAAACATTACTTCAACCGCGACCCGGGCGTTATCATGGAAATGTTAGCAATGTTTTCGACTGCCACCTTCTTCATGGTGCTACTGCTGTGTATAGAGTACAGGCTATTCAAGCGACTGTGGAATATAGCCACTTCTAAAGTGGCCAATAGAGACAAGCCAATGCTCGCTGGAGTAACACTCGGATATTTAAGGGAAAAGAAAGATGTTCTTGATAAAAAAACGGAGCTTTACCGGAATGAAACTCGGTTTAGTAAGTTGGAAAGATTTTTTTTAGGATAGATTTAAATTAAAAATACACATTTAAAGTAGTCACACGAGTAGAGCAGTGGTGGCCGAGTGGTAACGGCCCCGACTTACGAGTTGTAGGTCGCGAGTTCAAACCCAGCCAGGCGCATTACTTTGTGTAATTTATTTCATCACCACTGCTCTAAAAACGGTGAAGGAAAACATCGTGAGGAAACCGGCATGTCCTAGAACCAAAAATTCGAAGACATGTGACATCCACCAACCCGCACTGGGCCCGCGTGGTGGATTACGGCCCATTCCCTCTCCTAGAGAGGAGGCCTGAGTCCCAACAGTGGGAACATTATAAGGCCGACTATGCTACACATTTAAATATTAGCCTTTTGCTCTTAGTTCCTCGCATTTTGCAGAGTGTGCGCGGGAATTATGTGACTTGATTCCCCCATCTCCTTTCTATCATCGGGCAAACCGAAGTATGTCGAGTGTCCACCCTTACATTGTTAACACCTCTACGGTCCGGAGTAAGCGTTTTTACCTCGTCGTTTATACTGCGTACATCGAAGGACTGGAACAATTGACTTGCTGCGGTCTTCCCGTCCGAATATAATTTAGGTGTCTTCAAGGCTAGAATGAAACTAGTGCGTTTCGCCATCAACGATTGCATCACTGCTCACCATCAGGTGTGGTCGCAGTCAAGCTTTAGTATATACCATTTAAAAAATAGTAGATTATGTGACTAGGGGATAAAGCAGTGTCTTTAAGTCGCGGGTGGCATGTTGAATTCCGAACGAAACGAAGGTTGCTAATTTTAATCCCGAACGTTAGTGAGGGATTTATATAATTAACTCCCGAGCACTGCGAGGGAGTTAATAAACAAACCTGAGTGAAGTGAGGAATTCAAGCCGCCCAAGACAAAGACAGCTTTATCCCCGTGTTAGATACTCTACTTTTTACACCATCTGTGAGATAATTAAAAGACAATTTAGTCAAACAAATCATACATTAGAGAAATATAAGTATTATTTACAAGTTAATCTTAACTATCACTCGACATGTTTTGAGATTAGAAACAAACAAAATTCACTACTCTAAGATTCTACAATTTCATTTTTCTATAATGCGGAGCTTTTTCATTACTTTTTTTTTCGTTAGTGGCCAGTTTGAATTTTGAATAAACTTGTATGATGCACGTACATTTATATTCACTTTTCGCGTTCCAAATTCAAATCTCATTATTCCCTAGGGATCGTCCATACTGCATTATCTCCCTAGGGACAGAATGACTTGCTTTAAGTGATGGTTTTATAACATATAAAAGGGCATTATCGAGCAGGTGGTGTAAAAAAGTTTTTTTTTATATCACAGAGTCATATCACACCACACGCCTCCAACACCCTCGCAATAAAAATAATATGTCACTTAAACTTTTAGGGGGCAAAGTTGACACGTTTGGCGAGTACCTCCTAGTAACAGGTTTGACGAAGAGGCACGATGGTATGTACATGCTTCACAATGTGTACCTGGGTATCGGGAAGGGAGAAGTGGTGGCGGTGTCGGGTCTAAAGCGACATGGCCGAAGTATTCTGTGCGAGATCCTAGCGGGGTATGAGGCACCCTGCATCGGCAATGTGTGGTCCATGTCCAAGTACAGACTCAAATCGCAACCGCATAAGGTGAGGTTATAACTCAATTATTTGTATACCTTTATGCATTTAGGCAAAGTTTATCATTGCAGCGAGGTGGGATTGATGCCAGAACCAAAGGCAAAGTTGTCATGGCGCCTAGATTGCAATGACTAATGACGAGTATCAAACGACTTTTTTCAATACACTTGCGAAGAACAATAAATAAAATTAATAAGTAATTCAAAATCGATGGCTTAGAGTGAATACCTCGTAACTGTGAAATACGTAACTTTTCAGGAGGAACAAAACCAAACTAGACCTTTATTATCATGTAATTTTAATGTGCTTCTACGTGTTTTATTCAAATATTTAAAACTATTGATTTATTTCAAACGCTTGTTTCTCTTGTTTTTTTTTTTCCGCAAGTTTTGACGCGCCGTCGCGAGGTGATCACACCAAACTGACTCGAGCAAGATATGCATTCAACATCGTTGATGGCGCTACAAATATCGAATCAAAACTTTTGCATGATACAAGATTGTTCGTTACGAGCATTTCTTTTAAGAAATATAATAAAACTAGCTGACCCGGCGAACTTCGTACCACCTATCCTACTCTACCTAACTCTACCCTACTCTACCCTACTCTACCCTACTCTACCCTACCCTACCCTACTCTACCCTACCCTACTCTACCCTACTCTACCCTACTCTACCCTACTCTACCCTACTCTACCCTACTCTACCCTACTCTACCCTACTCTACCCTACTCTACCCTACTCTACCCTACTCTACCCTACTCTACCCTACTCTACCCTACTCTACCCTACTCTACCCTACTCTACCCTACTCTACCCTACTCTACCCTACTCTACCCTACTCTACCCTACTCTACCCCACTCTACCCCACTCTACCCTACTCTACCCTACTCTACCCTAATTGCGACTATAATTTGAGATTTAAACTATCCTATCTCTCAAGTTGGATCGAACTGCACATGGTGTGCGAATTTTATTATAATCGGTTAAGTGGTTTAGGAGTCCATTGAGGACAAACATTGTGACACGAGATTTATATATATTAAGATAAAATTACCTAAAATTGCATATCCGAGGTTTTCACTCTAAGGCCTTGCGCGCACTGCCTTGCGTTTTTCTAACGCATAATCTGTGAAGTATGTAGTCTCATAGAAGTGCGCGCACTGCGGTGAAATAAACGCATGCGGTGAAATCACCGTTGGCCTAAGTATCGCTGCAAATTTGCGGTGAATCTACCGCAAATATTTTTGTAACGCATAGAGATCTAGGAAGCGCCACGCACTGCGGTGAAAAAACGCACGTTTTAACCAACTTAAAAAAAAAGGAGGAGGTTATCAATTCGGTTGTATTTTTTATCATCATTTTTTTATGTTTGTTACCTCAGAACTCCGTCGTTTATGGACCGATTTGCAATTTTTTTTCCCCTTATAAGATATCCTTCCAGATTGGTCCCAATTTTTTCAAAATCCAGTTCTGATGATGGAATCTATGAGGAATCGAGGGAACTCCTCAAATATTATGCAATTACAGTCAAAAAGTAACATTTGATTAAGTGGAACTGATGAAGAAGACCAGAAATGGTCAACGGAACTTCATACTCACATAGATATCACAATGAAGATATTTATGCGACTATGACAATACAAATAAATCAATGGTTCTGAATAGTTACTTTGAAAATGATATCGTCGAAGTGATCTTATGATGATGATGCGGCAAAAAAAATGCACGTTTTTAACCGACTTCAAAAAAAGGAAGAAAGGAAGGAAGGTTATCAATTCGGTTGTATTTTTTTTAATCATTTTTTTATGTTTGTTACCTCAGAACTCCGTTGTTTACTTATGGACCGATTTGCAATTTTTTTCCCCTTATAGGAAAAATCCAGTTCTGATGATGGGATCCATGAGGGATCTAGGGTACTCCTCAAAAATTATAGGCCACCTTATAGTGGTTTTGGTATTTTCATCGAGAACTCTTAAGCATTTACAGACAAAAAGTAACATTTGATGAAGTGGAACTGATGAAGAAGACCAGAAATTGTCAACGGAACTTCATACTCAAATAGATATCACAATGAAGATAGTTAAGCGACTATGAAAATACAAATAAATGAATAGTTCTGAATAGTTACGTTGAAAATGGTATCATCGAAGTGATCTGATGATGATGATGGAGCCGGAAGGTGGAAGGTAGACACAGGAATTTCATAATAAAACAATGTAACCTAGCAGTGTTTGGGTTAATTGGAATTGTCATGAGAAATAGGCACTCTGTTTATAAGTGTATCGCAGCTAAAAAGTGTTAAGTAAATAAAAACTTTTACGAAAATAAAATAACCGTCTTCACTAAAAAAAAAACACTAATAAAAATAAAAACACTAATAAAAATTTCGGAGAAACAAACAATACCGAAAAACCCCGACGTCCGAAATTAAAGTTATTTTGATCCTTTGTGGTTTTTTTAGTGAAGACGGTCATGGATCCCATCATCAGAACTGGATTTTTCCTATAAGGGGAAAAAAATAATTGCAAATCGGTCCATAAACGACGGAGTTCTGAGGTAACAAACATAAAAAAAATTATGATGAAAAATACAACCGAATTGATAACCTCCTCCTTTTTTTGAACTCTGTTTAAACGTGCGTTAGTTTCGCCGCAGTGCGCGGCCCTGTGAATGCGTTTATTCTAACGCACGGTAGAATAAACGCACCGCATTCCACCGCAAGGCAGTGCGTGCAAGGCCTTAGCCATCGAAATATTTTATTAACATAACCCTAAATGAGCACTTATAATACGTCAGAAGCTAGTGCACGATTCTAATTGGTCGTTTCCGGGGAGAAACTCCATAGGTACTCGATTTTACAATATTTTAGTAGGTATCTAAATCCAAGTTTCATTGCAGTACTCCCAACAAGTTTCAATCAGCTGTGACAAAAACCTGCTGCCATCATGGATGAGGGTCCGGGAGGCACTATCACTGATCGCGGCGTTACGCGGGGTGCCGAAGAGCTACATTGATAAAGAGGTCACCAAGCACATTGAGGCCCTTGGTAAGTCGTAAGAACCTTTACCTACCTTCAAGAGTAGGTAAATTAGATTTCTTCAATGTTGAAATATGACTATGACTATGACCTAGACAAACATACTTAAATCATCATCATTTTCCTGCCCTTGTCTCGTGTTATTTGGGGTCGGCGCCACACGTTTTTTTCTTCCATTCTGTTCTATCACCCGTCATGCTATCACTAACTTCCTTTCCTTTCATATCACTCTTCACACAATCCATCCATCTTTTCTTTAGCCATCCTTTCCCTCCCCACCCATCCACATGTATAACTCTTTTAGTAACATGCATCCTTGCAGCCTTTTAACATGACGATACCAAGACAAACCATTCCCATTTAACTTTTCAGTCACTGGCTCCATTTCCAAACTTCCTCTAATATACTCATTTCTCACGTGATCTATTCCATCTCTAGATGGAAGACATCCATCTCAACATTCTCATCTCATTGTGCAAATAAACTGTTTTTTTTTTCTTCTTTCTTTCTTCTTCTTCTTCTCCGTTATATACTTAAATATCTTTAGAAATATACTGATCAAAGAACCCATTCTAAATACAGAACTGATATCGGAAGCTGATCGATTCATCCGTGACCTCCCGCGGAAGGATCTCACTCGACTGCACTTCGCAGTAGCAGTGATTGGGGCACCTCCTATCATTGTACTCGACGACTGCACCGCCTTCCAGAGATTCTCTGTTAGACGAGCCATGTACTTTATATTGAATATACTCAGGAAAAGGGGACACGCGATCTGCATGTGTTCCGGCAGGTTAGATTCGTCTTTGTTCTGTCATTGAAGCTAGCTTTCGTTTTTCCTTGCATGATTTAGCTCCGAAATCCAATTAATTAAAAGTTCATTTCTAGGACTCCAAAGCTTTATCTTAACGTTCTTTAGTATTTGATCACAGGTAGCCCTATGATATGATTTGGTACCTCCCTACCTTGACGATCTTTCCTATATAACTAGTATACTTTCCGCGAATTCTGGTGATATTTAAAGCTTAATTCAAAGAACTCCAATGAAATTAGGCTCCATAGCAATTATTAATACAATGAGAACCTGAGATGCTTCATGGAACAATAATGCAACATTCCTCATTTATCTCACAGCATAGAAAGTCACATGCCAGTAACAAACCGCCTTGCCATCATAGTAGATGGTGTTATTTTCGACGTGGATGACGTGGACAATCTGGTCAATCGCTACAGTGATAAAGGCTACACCGTTGTGGTACATCTGAAAGATGAGGTGGACATTGACCATATGTTCTCGAAATACTTCACTGCCTTCACCATCAATGATACCACGGACGTAAGTGAACTTGCTGGCTGTTTGTTTGGTATGAGGTGATGGTCGATGGGCTAAAAGGTTTTAGTGGTAACCACGTACTGGAAGACGCAGCGTTGGAAGGTGAACCAATCACCTGGTGGCTCGCAGGAATCTGATGGATGCGAGACGCACAGACCGGTCGCTGTGTCGACACTTAAATTGGGAAAGGTCTACGTCCAGCGGTGAACGTTTCTCGGCTGAAATGATGATAATGAGGTAACATAACACCAGTAGTCTCCAATTCTCTAAAGGAGTCAGCAGTTTTTACATCCACACAACATCCACACAAGGAGCAACGTGTAGTGAGAAAATCTAATGTTATGGTTTGACGATGAATTTTTTATGTGAAAACTGTTCTTAATAGAGCAATGTATAGCACTATCTGTCTCTGTAAGTAAAAATTAACAAGTGCGGGAAACTACCTACCTAGTTTCATATCGCTGGACTAAGCTGTGCCTCTCATTAACTGCCGTGTCTTACGAATCTGGCAGAGTATTTATTTATACAGACTTCATGCAACACCAACATAAGCAGACTTAATGCCTAAGGCATTTCCTGCCAGTCAACCAAGGGTGGTGGAGAGATGACGTGGCAAATGCATAAAAAAAGAAAGTATTACGTAGGTATTAAGAAAAACATGGCTATGATAGTTAAAATATATAAACATACATAGGTACATATATCTTTATGAGTATCTCATTTATGTACTTAGTCTACTCCTGCACAATAGTTTTAGATCTTCCACCGAAAACTATTGTGCGCTACCTGAAAGTGTAAAATTAGCTACTCCTATTAAGAAATATAATTTGAAGTAATAATTTACAGGTACTTGTAAACGTTCAAATACAGGATGGAGACTTATCTTTCGTAGGAGTTTTCGAGAAAATGGAAGCTCTTAAAGAAGAAAACCGGAAAGTATATTCTTATTTAGTAACCGGAATACCTATAGACTACATATACAACAAGATTATAAAGAAAGGACCCGGCATCCACCCGGCTAAGGGTCTGTTCTCATGGTCGTTGTTGGGGAAGGTCATGTCGATCAAACCAGAGATTTTGCCCGATCAAGCGTCCATAGACAATCTGGTACCGTTAGAACGGAAGTATCATATCACAAAACTGAAGGAGCTGCCTTGGTCAGTCATGTTTCATAGATAGATCACACTACTATAAACAATATCAAGTCTTGCGCTTGTTGGGATTTTGTTTTTTTAGGTGTTATCTGTCGGTGCTGGAAGCCAAAAGGACGTAGATTATTATTTTTATTAAGTTGTTTTCGTTTCGAAATATCAAGGAGCAAGAAATATTGCTATATACCCAATACATAGTGGTAGTTCAAACCCGATGTAAAGGGGACGTTCTATAAATTTATGGGGCTTAAGCTTAAAATAATTTTAAAAAACAACAGCAATCTGAAATATAAGCTGAAAGAGCATAATATTAATTTTTTTGAGCATTGTTTAATATTTTACAGCTACCCGTTTTTTTAAGTGGAGTGGAAAAATATAAGCACACACACACTGTAAACCTTATTTTAAAGGGTTAGCAGGTCTGTGGTGATTGTATAAAATGTAATAAATATTTTTTTACTGAAACATTTTTCAGCTTTTTACAAAAACGGGGGCCTGAAAATTTCATATTTCATTATAATCGAGTAGCTTAATAAATAACCTTTCTTATAAGGTATAATTATATTGGTGTTTCTAATTTCTTTGTTATAAGACCCATTTTTGACCTCTCCTTTTTAAAGACACGGTATGTCCTTATATCGGAAAAAACGGGATGATATTAGATACTATAACCATACGCTATGGTAAGGGTAGGTATATACCTGATTAGAAAATTGTTTTCGTTATTTTAGTTCTTTTGAAATGCTCAATTCTTATAGCTATTCTTATTATTATCTTCTATCTTGTTGAATACAACGAAGAATACTACCTAATTCCACCTATTAGGTAGAATACCACCTAAACTTAAACAGGTGAAAATCGAACCATTTGTAACTGTTCGTTACCTACCAATCGCCAATTTTACTGTAATTTATAATGTATGGTAATTTGTTTTGTTAAGTATTATCAAGTCAAAGAAGAACTAAGCAAGGTGTGTTTTGATTTATGTTGAAAAGTTAAAAGCGCAATAAAACTTGTTTATTTTTTATTCTTGATGTTCTTTTATTATTAAGCGACTTCTGATTTCCTTAGTTCGGAGTGTAGAACCTAATAGGGTAAAAATCTTATAGGGCCTATTACACCATTCGATATTCAGATAGTTTTAGTCTATGATTCGACATATCGCGTAGTGTAATAAGAGTTAGACCGGTCTTACTCGGAACAAAAAATAAGACAGTCTGAATATCGTGTGCTGAATATCGCGTAGTGTAATAGGCCCTTAACTTCCATTTTATTGCTAGTACCTACTACCTATAGGTAGGTAGTAGGTACCTAGTGTGAGAATTGGTTAGGTACCTACATTTAAAAAGGATACATTTTTTCTTTCCTTTAAATTTGGAACGAAACTACTTCATTAATTTATATACTGTACCTACCAACCGAAGTAGGTATTTTTGTGTTATTTTTTCCCGGTAATTTTGAAGAAAACAGAATTCCTGTGACTGCTCTCCTATTGGGAATGGAACTTGTAGCAATTTGTAAAACGCTACTGAAGTTTGGTATCAGTCGTAGGATGTTTCTTTATCGTAGGTAGGTACCTACCACAGATAGCTTCTGTTGACTCAGAATCAGAATCAGAATCAGAATGTTTATTTGTGAAACATAGGTATTTACATAAAGGTCTTAGTTTTATTTTACATGGGCGCTATGTTTTGCCGTGACGGCGTACAAATATTGATAATAAAATCATAAAAATAATAATAAATAAAGAACTAACAGAGAAAAAATAAAATAAAAAACAAAATTAAAAGTCTTACAAGTGATAAATAAGGAACTATTTTAAATTAAGTTAAATAATTTTACAGAATTTATAATTAAAAAGAAATTAATTAAAAAAATAACAGTCTTAATAATCTCAAAACAGTCTTTAAAATTACACATGAAATATTAAAACGTATCATTTATAAAATCTTCTACAGTGTAGTAACATTTTTCTAGTAATAGTGAGTAAAGACTTTTCTTAAATTTTAATAAAGGCAAATTTTTTATACTATTGGGTATTTTATTATATATTTTCGGAGCCATGCCAAAAAAACTCTTTTTCATTAAAGCGGTTCTGCATTTTCTGTCGCACAGTCTGTTCATATATTGAGAACGCATTGGAGTTTTTTTAACAGAGGATAATTTTTTAAACAGATGTAAATTGATTTTAACAAACAAAGCAGTTTCATAAATGTATAAATAAGCAGTGAATGCAGTTAGGACCAGAATCAGTAGAAATCCCTTGAGGAAAATTAAAAATCATTAATTACCTCTTGAAGTAAAGATACCCGCCCGGACGCACTCACGTATCATCAAAGACCAGAGGCCTTGCCACGAACTCTTAACGCGATCCATTTTACGACCTAAACTGAACTGTTAAAGGGATGGAGCTATATAGGGTGTATAGCTCTGTAGTGGACGTACTGACACAGGGGGGTAAACACATTGGCTCGTTACGTCACCAGCAGTTTTTTTTTTTTTTTTTTCACAGCTATCACACAACGCCGTCTAGTCCCAAGCTAAGCAGAGCAATTGTGTTAGAAGTACTAGACAACTGATAAACATACTTATATATTTCTAAATACATAGGTACATATTATAGATAAACTACACCCAGACACAGAACAAATGATCGTGCTCAAATGTTTGTACGAAAACATTTGTCCTGGGTGGGAATCGAACCCACGGCCTCCGGCATAGCAGTCAGGGTCACTAACTACTAGGCCAACAGGCCAGTAAAAGTTAGGTTCAACACGTCCGTCTCCGTCAACGGCTCGTATGAAAACTGACTGTCCCTGCCCGTGAACTCGAGACAAGTATACAAACACTACATCCCTCCCTTAATATATTGATTGAATATTATATTTAAGAAATATAAACAAATCTAAAATATAGGTAATACAGGAACTTTCATATTTTCAAAAAGCAAAATAATCTATATGCTCGTAGCTCCAAAGAATCTTCTCAACTAGTCGGCAGTATTCTGCTTGGTCATCGCGCGGCATCAGTAATGGTTTGGTGGGGGGTGTCTTATCACGGAGTGACCAAGGTCCTTTTTTGTGACAAAGAGGTGAAAACTTCAGCGTAGTGAAGCTTAAAGCCTTTTAAAGATACCCTTTTGATAATATACCATGAATTTTTCAGTAAGATTCGGACCGCCCGGCCATAAGGCACGCCCTACCCCAGGCTTGGCTTGCAGCCAATGTTCCGGTCTTCATTAAGGCTGACGATTGGCCCACAATTACCTCAGACCTCAACCCCCTGGACTACAAATTGTGGTCTTTGTCACAGGACATGGCCTGCTCTAAATGTTACATTACTTAATTTGGATTCGTTAAAAAAAATACGATCAGCAGTGGACAACTTTCCAATGGACACGGTGCGTATATAAAGCGATATACGCGTGGTTTCAATGCTTAAAGGCCTAAGTGGACATTTTGAGTAGAAGTATGTACCTATTAATTTCAATATATTATCGCGTATTTTTTTTTTTATTCTTATTCTTGATAGGTTCGCTTAGTTGATATGAAGTTGTTTTTTTTTTATTTTTAACAGTGTTTATGGCCATACTAGGTATATAAGTAAGTACCTAAAAACAGTCGCCTTCTTCTGCGAAGCAGTAATGCGAGCGAAGGAGGTGGTACCAACAGTGAGGCAACGAACGTCCTCACGCCCCTGCCACCGCCGAAGGAGTCGCATCGGGAACCGTAGGGTAATTTTCGACTACCGTTGGTGCGCCTCAAGGGCCTATTTCACTACTCGATATACAGGCAACCTTAGTCGACGTCCCGTAGTGTAATAAGGGTTAGACCGGTCTTACTCAAAACAAAAAATAAGACAGTCTGAATATCGCGTAGTGTCATCATCATCATCATTTCAGCCGAAAGACGTCCATTGTTGGACATAGGCCTCCCCCAAGCGTCGCCACAACGACCGATCCTGTGCTTCTCGCATCCACCGCACTCCCGCGACCCTCACCAGGTCGTCGGTCCACCTTGTGGGAGGCCTTCCAACGCTGCGTTTTCCGGTGCGCGGTCGCCACTCTAGAACCTTTCGGCCCCATCGACCATCCGTTCTACGAGCAATGTGCCCTGCCCACTGCCACTTTAGTTAGTTTAGTTCGCGTAGTGTAATAGGCCCTTAAAAGAGATGTCAGCAAAACTGAAGGGGCCTAGTAAGGCTGATGCCTGCTAGGGCTCCGGGAACGTTTGAAAGAGTGACCGTGGACCTAGAATGCACAGGTCATCTGACGGATACAGATGGGTTTTAGTCAATAAAAGTCTGACACGCCTCTCGTTCCACCCTAGAGCAGGATAAGTCATTTGATGATTTCTCACCTCAAAAAAAACTTTTATTATTAAATTGTATTATCTGTGACATTTCGAAGGTACCAAAAGCCCGTGTTTACTAAAATTTAGATTTCATGATTTCCATAATTATAAGTTCCAAAAGTTTCGGCACCTGAAATTGTGTGAACTTTTTCAGTGACCGTGATAGATGTAATATGTAATAACTCTCTGCCTACCTCAAGGATTAGTTCCGAAATTCTCACTAGATCAGACTCAGAATGGGAGGTTTCTAAATCGCGCTATGGTTTTGTTTCCGGTAGCCTCCGCATGGTCATGTTCTCGTTTGATGGTATTGAACTCAACACTTTTAGTTTATTTTGTTTTTAGTGTACCTACCTATACCTATAGGTGCACAATTAGCTTATCCATAATCAGCCTTATAATGTTCCCACAGCTGGGACTCAGGCCTCCTTTCTAAGAGAGGGAATGGGCCGTCCACCACGCGGCCCCTGTGCAGATTGGTGGATCGAAGACATGTGACATGTCTTCGATGTTTTGGTTCTAGAACATGCCGGTTTCCTCACGATGTTTTTCTTTTACCGTTTTTAGACAATACACAATATTAGTATATATAGGTAGTATGTATTAGTATGAACCTATAATATAATTATATATTAGACTTAGTATGTAGGTTTATATTGTGCACTGGATCCTACCCTCGAATATGTTCTCTCTCTATAATTCAAAGGTTTGCTGGGAGAAAACTCATTGCTGAGTTAAGCTCGCCTTTGTACATGAACTGTCTGTATATCAATATACTATGTTATGTTTTTGTGTACAATAAAGAATTAAGGAATTTAGAGCAGTGGTGATGAAATAACTTAGGTACGTACACAAAAGCAATGCGCCTGGCTGGGTGTGAATCCGCGACCTACAACTCGTAAGATCGTTAGTTACCATTGGGCCACCACTGTGTGTGTGGAGCACAAGTCAATTAAATGATCCGCAATAATTTTATTGCCTCAAAATAAACCTCAATTTTGACTGTTCATGTCACCATATGATGTCATATCAAAGACATTAAACATTGTCATATACAACCATGACGACATAGACAACTAGAAGCTAGTTGTCTAAATGCCAGCGGCTTCGCCCGCGCGAATGTTGGTTTCTCCATACAAGCTACAAATCCCCATTTTGCCCCCTTAGAGGTGGAGTTTCGTAAAATCCGTTCTTAGCGGATGTCTACCCCTCTAGGAAACCTACCTGTCAAATTTTAAGTTTGTAAGTAGGTGTTATAGTTTTGGAGATTTTGTGATTAAACACTGTTTGAACAGTGAGTGGTATTTCGCTTTTATTTAAATAGATAATAATAGTCCCTAAGTAAAGAGTTGTGTATTATATAGGTACTTATTAAGTTAAAAATGTTGCGTTTAGCGCAACATTTTAATATTACCGAGATCATGTAGACGCTCGGGCTGAACCTTAGTCCTTATGCCTAAGTTTTTTGGTGGATGAACTGCTTGCGTTTACTTAGTTATGAACACCCTACACGTGTCCCCTGGGTAGTGCTAAACGAGCAGTAAAGACGGTGGTAGGCCATAGCATCGGCTGCCGGCTTAAAGGTTACCACCCATCAGACAAAGCCATGCCGCCAAGCGATCCGTCGTGTTCCGGCGTGATGTCTGGTGAAGCCGTATGGTGGAAGATGGGTCTGAGCAGTTGTGTTGTGACGTATACCGGGTATGATGCGCCAGCTGTTGTGTCGGACGTTTGATCGTGGAGGGTAGCGGGATCCAAAGCACGGTGCTCCGCTGGCCGACCGTAGGTAGTTGGGGGCCCAAGTAGTGTGCCAGCCACACACGAAAGGCTGCCCCGCCAACTGCGAAAAATCCCAGGGTGGCCCCATCGTGCCGGTTGGCGACCGGGCGAGAGGACCCGATGGCGATCCCTGGGGGGGTTCGGGCGTCCCCGCAGTCTCCAGATCAACCCTCCATTGGCACAGCAACTCTGGTTGTGTTGTTGGGTTCAACATCGCATCACCTCGCTCAACCGCCATCTTCCATCTCTCCTATTCACTCCACACACAAAACAATGAAAGGTAAAAAGAAAGGCAAGTGTCAACAGCGGATGCACGTCCTCTCATTTCAAGTGCAGTTCTCAAATATTAGAGGGCTGCACTCCAATCTCGTTGCGGTCCACCACCATCTTGAGACTGACAAGCCACACTTGCTTTTCTTGACAGAGACCCAAATTAGATGTCCGTCAGATACGGCGTACCTCAACTACCCGGGATACTCACTGGAGCATCATTTCCTGCAGCGTGCCGGGGTCTGTGTGTACGTCCGTAATGACATCTGCTGCCAGCGTCTCCGTCACCTTGAAGACCCTAATTTATCTACGCTGTGGCTGTTGGTGGACACTGGTACGGACAAAATTGTTTATGCCTGTGTCTACCGTTCGCACAGCGGTGATCAGGAGACGACTCGGTTGTTCGACCACCTCAGTGAGGCTGCCGATAAGGCTCTGCAACGGCACCCTGACGCGCAGCGCAGCTCGTCGCTCTGGGGGACTTTAACGCGTGCCACCAAGACTGGCTGTTCCCATACCAGAGGACCGACCACGCTGGGAGAGAAGCGCGAAACTTTGCAATATCGATGGGCCTTTCCCAGCTGGTCAAGCAAGCGACTAGGGTGCCTGATGTAGTTGGTCATACTGCCAATTGTCTGGACCTTCTGCTGACCACCGATCCGGACAGATGTATCGTAACAGTTTCCTCACCACTTGGAACTTCAGATCACTGTCTGGTGAAGTCTGTTTCGTCCTTCTCCCCACCTGACTGCGACTCACGCGGTGAACGGCGAATGTGGCGTTACAGGTCAGCAGATTGGGATGAGATGCGGCATTTCTTTGCATCTTATCCTTGGCAGCAGGTCTGCTTCTCTTCTGAGAGTCCGTCGAGCTGTGCGGATGCTATATCCGATGTGATACGTCAAGCTATGGAGTTTTTCATCCCTTACAGAGACGTACCCGTTGGAGGCTCAGCTCACCCATGGTTCAACGCCGATTGCGTTCAAGCTGAAGAGCGTAAGCATTCGGCGTTTCTCGCCTGGGTTGACGCTCGTGACCGCAAAGCTCCGGATCTGAGCTCAAAGAAGAGAGCTTTCAACCATGCTGCCAAGTCCTACAAAAAGGCACTAAAGAAGGCTCGGTTCGACCGCATTACTCATATTGGCACAAAGCTCTCTGCACAGCCGTCCGGTAGCAGAGCGTTCTGGTCCCTTGCCAAATCGGTCGAAGCGAACTTCTGTAGGCCCACATTGCCTCCGCTGGTTAAGCCTGATGGAACACTGGCTCACTCGGCGAGAGAGAAAGCAGGTCTCTTTGCATCTCTCTTCGCCCATAATTCTCGTCTTGATACTAGCAGTGCTACTCCACCGGCTCTACCTCACTGCAATACCTCGATGCCTGAGGTTCGCATAAGAAATAAAGAAGTTTTGAGAGCACTGTGTCGCCTAGACGTGAATAAAGCTAGTGGACCAGATGGTGTACCAGCAATAGTTCTCAAGGCATGTGCGCCCGAGTTGTCTCCTGTGTTGACGCGCTTGTACCGCCTCTCATTTAGGACTGGTATAGTGCCAAAGTCCTGGAAGCTTGCCAACGTGCAACCCGTGCCCAAAAAGGGCAGTCGTGCCGATCCTGCCAACTATCGGCCGATTTCAATAACCTCCATACTCTGCAAGATTATGGAGCGTGTATTGAACTCGCGCCTCATGGCATACCTGGAAGGTAACGATCTCCTCAGTGACCGACAGTACGGGTTTCGCCACAATCGGTCTACTGGGGACCTACTGGTGTATGCCACTCACATGTGGGGCGAGGCCCTCGAGAAGAATGGAGAAGCGATTGCTGTCTCCTTAGACGTCTCGAAGGCCTTCGACAGGGTATGGCACGCCAGCCTTCTGAGTAAGCTTCCAGCGTACGGCATTTCCCCTGGTCTGATTAACTGGGTAAAAGACTTCCTGAGTGAACGGTCTCTCCGAGTTGTTGTCGATGGATGCTCATCAGAGCCCATGTCCACTAATGCCGGAGTTCCTCAGGGGTCAGTTCTCTCTGCAACTCTTTTCCTGCTGCATATTAACGATCTGCTGATGCCCGGTATCTATGGGTATGCAGATGATAGCACAGTTGTAGAGAGATACCTTCCAGGTGCTCGGGCTAGTAAGGAACTAATCCGGTCCGAACGAGAGGCTATGGTGGAGCGTACGAATGTCTCACTTCAGGCAGTCTCCAAGTGGGGCGAAACCAATCTAGTTGAATTCAACGCCGCCAAAACACAAGCGTGTCTGTTTACCGCCAAAAGGAGCCCGTTCACCTTGGCTCCTGCTTTTCGGAATGTATCCCTGGAGTGCACCGACCGCCTTCAGCTCTTGGGAGTTGAAATCTCCTCAGACCTCAATTTTGGGCGGTTCATTGAGTCCAAAGCCAAGGTAGCTGCTAGAAAACTAGGCGTTCTTGCAAAGGTCCGACGGTACTTCACACCGGGACAGCTTCTAATGTTATACAAAGCACAGGTTCGATCGTGTGTGGAGTACTGCAGTCACATATGGGCTGGTGCTGCAAAATGCCATCTAGCAGCTTTGGACTCAGTGGAAAGGCGTGCGAAGAGGCTAATTGTGGATCCAGATTTGGTTAAGTCCAATCTACAAAGCCTCGAGCACAGGCGCAGGGTAGCCAGCCTATCGGTATTTTACAGGTTGCATTTTGGAGAGTGTGCGCGGGAATTGCATGACTTGATTCCGCCATCTCCTTTCTACCATCGGACAACCCGACGTACGGCGAGTATCCACCCTTACGTTGTTGGAACTTCAACGGTCCGGACTAAGCGTTTCGCTTCGTCGTTTATACCGCGTACATCGAAGGACTGGAACAATTTGCCTGCTGCGATCTTCCCGTCCAACTATAATTTAGGTGTCTTCAAGGCTAGAGTGAATAGGCTCTTGATAAACTAGTGCGCCTCACCATCAATGATTGCATCACTCAGTCAAGCGCTGGTTTACATCAATTAAAAAAAAAAAAAAAAAAAGTTAGACAGGTCTTCAGGCTAAAATAAGTTCCTTGGGCTATATTATACAGACAAATAATCAACTTTGAATGATTATTTTTATTTATTACCTACATATCTAGAAAGGGGATAAGGCTTCATAATTCTGATTCGGTACTAACAGACCTAGTCATTATTTTTATTATTGTGAAGTTTGACTACAGTCAAACGGGGTGAATAGAAATGCTTGTTGTGTTTGTTATGTTTCTATTCACCCCGTTTTACGGTAGGTACCTGTGCAGTAGATAGTTTTTTAGCAAACCATGAAAATTCCCACTACTTACATAGAACAATCATTTTGATCCTTGCGACTACTGCAAATGTATTGAATGTTATATGCAACAAAAAGCAAGCATTTTGTGATCATTTATTGTACTTAATAAAAGTTAGTTACAGTCTATGTTAGGTAATAAATAGATATTAAAGGCCAATTCAACCCGGAATGGCAATGTCTAGTACTCGTGTCGCGGTGTCGATGCATCGATGAATCGTGATCCTCCTGACACCACGCGCCTAGTCTTCTCTTGACCAATTTAGTTTCTACATTCAGCATAGAAACTTGTGTATTTGGAGTGAATATGATGAAACTGGTTATTATAGCACTTATTTTTCAAGGAGAAAGAAACAACCAAACCAAAAAAAAAGGGTCCCGTTAGTGGGCTGGCATCGTCGCGGGCAGGGCCCGTCACAAAGAACCTTTACAACCGCAGACAAGACGCGCGTGGCCGCGCGACTTTTTAGAACTTCACAAACGAAACTGCCTTCCTAGCCAAGTTACAACCGTTTCGTTTCGATTTTCTTCTCGTTGATCGCCTCGAGTCGGCCACGCCTCCTATTCCTTAGTTCTGACCACGTGACTGGGCGTTGAGATGACGTCGGAATAAAGGAAACGGAGGCGTGGCCTCCTCGAGGCGATCGACGATAAAAGAATCGAAACGAAACGGTTGTAACTTGTCTAGGGGGGCTGGTCTTTTCAGTTTGTGGGTAGGCTCAGGTACCTACTTACAGTTTAAAAATATTTCACACGGAAAGTACTCGCCGTATCGTCCCTGCCATTCCAGTATGATTCGGTCTCAATATATTCAACGTGCTCTTGTATTCGGCCCTAATGAGCGTTTATAAATACAAGGTTAGCACATAGACACTGCCACCAATGGATGTATGATTGTCTGCATCCAAGGACAAATTAGATTAAGAGTTTCCATTTTTCCATCAAGCTATCAACGACTGCATCACTGCTTACCAACATGTGGGATCGCAGTCAAGCACTGGTTTAATCGTATAAAAAAAATGCTATAAATGTCTATCTGACAGTTGTAAATCCCCCTAGCATGTCTTACGACATCATCATCATCTTCCTGCCTTTGTCCCATGTTACATGGGGACGGTGCAACATGTTTTGTTCTTCCATCCTGTCAACAGTCACGCTATCACTGACTCCAGTAATCTTTCATATCATTCCACACATAATCAAATATTGTTAATAAATGCTCGAACTCGGTATGACGGATTTGGTATGTCCGTACTAAAATCGAAAGCGAATCAGCGTACAATGCGTTCCAAATAAGAATAGGATCGGTTGCCAGGTAGTGACGTCACGTCATACTGTCAAATTGAAGAATTATTATGGTGAGCAAAACAAGAAATTTTTAAAATTTAATTTATTTACGAACTGTGAACGAAAATAGTTTAATCAGAATCCAGTTCTTCAATTTTGCTTATCTCTGAGTTCTTCAATTTTGCCCAATTTCTTGCGATTTGACAGTATGACGTGACGTCACAACATGGCAATCGATCCTATTCTTATTTGGAACGCATTGTAAGTTGGTTGTGTCAATAATAATTACGCTGAGTCACGGCCGACCTTTTTACGACAGACCAAAACCGTCGCACCAAGTCGGAGCGTGTGTTAACACTAAGAAAAAAAAAAAGCAAAGCCATGAGTGCGTAGATAGATAGCCTTGTGATCTATCAAACACTCAAGTGCCATTAATTATATTCTGAGAGCAAAGCAAGCATGATATTTAGCAGAAACATACACCCCAATATGTATATTATGACGCCACATTTATTTGGTAATATTAACATTTAAATACCCAACAAACACAGTGTAAGCAAAAGGTATTGTTAGTTTACATTTTATTAGTAGGTATGCTAACTGACACTATATTTATTTAAAGTTGATATATGAATGCTTTTACAGTGCAAGAAAATAACGGCATTTTTATGAAAAAAAAAAAACAATAGGCGCGCGAATACTGGATTCTCTAGTTCTGCTGTTGGATTTTCAGTAGTATTGAGAGTACCGAGAATTGAAAATCCAACAGTGCGAGATTTATTGAAAATGAGCATAAGTTTGATACTTAGACAATATTTACTTGCATAGTGCATCAATGAATGACAATGAGATTAATTAGCTTCTTGTGGTATATTATACAACATTATTTTTTGAATATGTGAAACCTAAATCAATTCCAATAATTTTTAAACCATATTACCTATAGGTATTTTTTTCCCCAAAAAATATTTGCAAAAGGTCGCAAGTTGGACACTACCGACACTAAGTACAACACAGGTCACGGCAGGTCATTGCGGGCATTAGCCAGCGCACAGCTGGGTGCGGGAGCAAAACAACTCCTCAGTCACCCGGATGGCCCGGTGACCATGTATTTGTGCGGACAATCAGTAACATAACAGCTTATAACTTTGTGATTTTTCATGATACAGTTATTAAATTTTTTACATAGATCCTTTACATAAAAATACTAGATAGGTACGTGTTTCGGGTTTCGCATATACCTACTAAATCTAATGTTGTATACTTAGCCTACTTAAAGTTATTTTAAATCCAATAAATGGATACACATGATTAATTTTAGTTTAACTTGACTAGATATTTATAAAAACTTGCAAACACCCTCTGCCCACTTATAAACGGAACCCAACTTAAAGATCTTTTAAAATACCTGTACCATTATTTTTGACACAATCATTAGACAACAATTTTACTATGTGGTTTCAAAATGAAGGACATCCTGTGCAGTGCAACTGGTATGTGCTTTCTACATCAATAAAAGATCTTTTTCAGGGGTGATGTCAAAAGCAAAAGATTGGTGCTGTGGCACAATTTGGAGATAAGCCTTTATTTCAGCAGAGGCTGGTTAGGATAAGCAGATTGCCCTACATGTTATAGCAAGCACACTCTGTTATGAGATCAGATTGTATCACAGAGCCTGGAAATATCTTGAGCCCGGGTGACCGGCTAGAGATGGGTTTGTACACTTTTCAGTACAAATATAGCATGTTAGTGAGTGTATTCTACCAATGACTTTGCCAGTTAGAACTCAATGCACCTTAAAACATTGCTAATCCAAACATATTAGTAATGGCATCTCTAGTTGCTGCCGGCGTGGCAATTTCAAGCTTTGTGGTGTATATGTTGCAGCCTACTAGTTTATTTCGCCATTTAGTTATCAGCACTTAATGAACTGGCTCCCATTTATGAAATAGGGCATAAAAAGACGACACGAACAATATAGGTTTGAAAGAGACAACAACATTTTTTTTTAGTTTATATGATCGTGTCAGGCAAAAATAAACGTTTTTTCTTCTACTTTTCTTATAAGATAGAAGTGAACGAGCAAAGCAAGCAAACATAGCCTCTGTCTTCTTGATGACAGATTCCTTTTTACCATGCAGATATAAATAGGAATTGGCTTATCTTTCGCGTCATCACCACATTGCCGGCTGAACTCAAATCAAAATTAAGTTTATGACTTACCACAGCAAATTAGTACAATGTGTTCCAAATAAGAAAAGGATCGATTGCCATGTTGTGACGAAATAGAAGAAATATTATGGTGAGCAAAACAAGAAATTTTTTAAATTTGATTTATTTACGAACTGTGAACGAAAAAAGTTTAATCAGAATCCAGTTCTTCAATTTTGCGCAATTTCTTGCGATTTGACAGTATGACGTAACTTCACAACATGGCAATCGATCCTATTCTTATTTGGAACGCATTGTAATGTCATTTGCCTTTTTGAATTAATGGTTAAATATCATTTGGTTGGCTAGTTATTTGGTGCTGTGGCCTTACCATGACATGTTAAAATGTCAGGTGTGTGAGCGAGAAAGAAGGATGGAGCTATACAACATATATAGCTCTATCTCTTTAACATTTTAGTTTAGATTGTCAAATGGATAACGTGAAGACCTCATGGCAGGGAGTCTGTTTAGTAAAAAGCTAGGCTGTTAACTGAATGGCGAATTAAGCTAGTTGGCTGCAACCGTATGTACAGTCAGGGATCAAAAGTGCAGTTGCAAATGCTGGGCAAGCGTGCTCCATCGTCGGCCACATCATCGCTTACCATCAGGTGAGATAGTGGTCAAACGCGAGCCTATCAATAATAAAAATAAAATAGTGTCTAAAGTTTCTTTGTTGTAGAAGTTCAATAGTCCACAACTAGTTTATTCAATACTTTAGATTCTATGCTACCAATTAAATCAGTCATGAACCATTGACCCTCTTCTACAAAGAAATTTTAGACATTTTAGCATTGATAAGGTGGAACTGCACTTTTGACACCTGACTGTACCTATAATATTATACAGGTCGCTCTTTCAATGCAAGGTGGTGTGTGACCTATGAAGCTCAGCAGATGAACCTCTAGCCTGAGCCATCATGTTCTCAATCCTATTGGTTGTCTCCCTAACCATAGAGAACTCAGACAAGTCTGGTAGGTCAAGAACAATATGAGCAGAGAGACGTTTGTAAACAGAATTTGAATCTTTTTTATTTCTCCTAGCTTCCTCATATTTTAATTGTTGTTTTAAAAATATTGACTGCTTTAACATTTCCTGGATGTTCTGGAAACTGGTTGCGGCACCATCCATTGATTTGACTGCACTGAAATTAAGAAATTATAGAATTATTTTTAGAACTCAAAGAAGAAGAAATATACAAGGTTTGCTGTAAGAATACCCAATTGTAAGTTAAGCTCGTCTGTGTACATCAGCTGTCCTATTTGTATTGTTTTATAAATGTTATGTGTACCATCTATACATATAATAAATCTGTAGAAGTTTGAAATGAAAGAATGTACGAAATGTAAAAAATGAAAGAATGTAAAAAATGAAAAAAATGAAAGAATGTACGAAATAGATGTAGATAACTTTTATACATTAAAATTGTCTGTAACTTGATATATTACTCAGGCTTTGTTTCATCACAATCAGTTGACTATGTAGAAAGATATACTACATTCATTGACTGTCAGGAGGTATGAAGTTTGCCAAGTCGGCTAGTAAAGAATACGAGTTGGAGAATAATTCTAGAGAATATATCTTACTTTTAATTGAAATTTTAAATCACTTTGTTTTAATAATAACAATAAAAAACCAATCGGAAAAACCTTACATAACAAAAAATCAATATAGTAGAAACATTTAAAGGATAAACATGTCTTCACATTAATTATGAAGGAATGCAGCTTACCTGAGAGCATATTCTACATCATAACACCGTCCCTGTAATTCGTGTTGCAGTTTAGTCACCTCAACTCTTCTTTCAACCATGGGCGGCAGCGCTTTCCTTACGTGCTCTTGCAGTCTATACAAAGCTAACGAAGGCTCGTTCGCTACTATGTGCATGTTTTCAGATATCCGCTCCGCAGCTGAAAAAAAATTATTTCGATAAACGCGATAGGAATCCAATATGAAAAAGAAAGATTAGAATTTTACATCACTTTATTAACCTTTTTTTGACTTGGATTCTAGTTCTGGATCTCCTTGGTATACGAAAGCCATGATCGATTTTATTATAATAATTAACTAAGCATCTGAAAATAGTACGTAATTAGCAGTAAAACAACATGTAATATTATTTTGTTTTAATTGCGTTTGTTGCAAAAATTGCTTTGTTTTGATTGACGAACACGAACCACAAACTCAATGAATGGATTGACCACAGAGTACCTTTTTATATATGGATTGACAATGACATAATGACATCTTTTGATTTTGACAACTCTTCATCGTTCAGAAACTATTTTATGTGATTAGAAGCTATGTTTCATTATGTGACAAAGTATTGAAGTGCAGCTACGGAATATTTACTTGTATCGCGCGGTTTAAATTGCTTTTAAATTGAATTATTGATGCGAGAATACAGTAAAAAATCATGTTCCAAACTGCATTATTTGAACCGATTTCATAAGTTTACACAAATAACGTCGCCATTTTAAGGTTTTTGTTATGTATTTTCCACAAATCCAGACTACTTAGTGATGAACTGATGATACTAGAATTCGGTTTCTCTGTCTACGGACTACGATACTATAACTAGCGGTGGGCGTTTCAACGACGAATAGTTTTCAAAGACCGTTTTTTGTTCTGCAACGTAACAACCGTTTTCCATCCTGCGACCAAACAGTCTTCTTTGCACAAACCAGTCTTCGAATTATTGTATGCGAATTGTTATCTTACTGTAAGAAAATAAGGTCGAGAATCCATTGCTTCAACTATTAAACTCGTCGCGTCGTCGTTTCAAAACCAGTTATTACAATGAAAAATGAATTTTATGTTTATAGCCGTAAGTTCATTTTTCATTGCAATAACTGGTTTTGAAACAACGACGCGACGAGTACTGATTTTAATAACGTGCTCAAACTAGTTGTGACTACGAACGTTTTCTGCAACTACTTCACTCAACGATAGTTTCGTCTTCAAACCAGTTGCGACGACGACCGTTTTCTGCAACCGTTTTCCTCGTCGCCAAAACGATTACGTCTCGTCCGTCTAAAGTTCGACAACAACCCACCACTAACTATAACAGTTTAACAGGTTTCGAACACAGTGTTGCAAATTAATTCATCTAAATTCTACTATTAATAAAAACAAAAAAGTTACAATTTTGTTTTAATTACATAGGGAAAAAGATATTCACATGATGGATCCATCATTATTAAACTAATTTCGAAAGAATAACAGCGTGTTTTGGCAAAACTACCATGCATGTAGCTACTGTAACACACACTGACAGTGACAGAAGGCTACCCCCTAAGCTTTTCTTATCAAAAGTTGGTTGTTGTCAAGCAAAGTGTCAATGTCAAGTGTATATATTTTATCGTGTAATATTTCATGTTATCACCAGTTATCACTTTGTATGTATTTCATAATATAAAAGTACTGTCATTATCATTTCATTTTTAATATTTATGGTTCTGTGCCCTGTTTTCTGTTACATCGTACAATTCTCAACTGGCTGATTTTATACTAAAACATCAACTATTTTATCAAAGAATTTAACCTAATAATTAAATAACTATATGTTTCTGCTATGAGTTCCGAGGACTATTATAAAAAGGTGTGTTCAAAGTGATTAACTACTTACAATTGTATTTTCAAATAATAAGAAAATTGCAGGTATCTGTATTTTAATCCCTAAGATATTATTATGACTGCATGTGTGAATCATAAATAGGTATTCAAATATGATTTTACTGATTTGTAAATAAATCTTATTTAGAATATACAAACTTAATCATGGTCAATTAATATTTTCAGGAATCCAAAATCGCTGACAACATTTTGGAAATTCTTCTGAATATTTTCTTCCCAATAAAAATGTTACTAAGGGCCTATTCCCTGTGTATTCTAATGGTAGATATTGGATGGGTGGTATTAAATGCAATTTGTGCTATCCTACAGGCTGTTTATGAGCTCTTTAGACCACCACCATTGAAATCAGTTAGGCTAGAAACAGTTTTGGTAAGTTATATATTATTTATCTTAATCTTATAAGAGCTGAATCTAAATAGATCTAAAATATTTTATTTTACCAAGTTTATGATTTAACAATTTCTTTTCAATATTTATAGCCATATTTATGAACTTAAATGAAAATGAACCATGTGATAGCTGCTGAGAAATAAATAACTGAATAGTTTTTCTTTAATTTTTCAGGTCATTGGTGCTGGCAGAGGAGTGGGCCGTGAAATATCCATACAGCTAGCTAACTTAGGAGCAATTATCCTGTGTGTCGATAAAAACAGTTCTTCTAATGAGGACACTGTTGATTACATAAAAAAACGAGGTGGATCTGCTGTCAGCTACACTTGTGATATCACTAAGAGGGAGAATGTCCAGACTTTAGCTTCTCAACTGAAGAAAGATCTAGGGTTTGTCAGCATGCTTTTTTACTGCTGTGGAATACCAAGCCCAAGATCATTGTTAACTCAGCCCCCTCAAGATATTCATGATACTTTGGATCTTACACTGACTTCATATTTCTGGGTAAGTTGTTACATTAAAATGTTAGGTAGGTATATTAGAGTAAAATATCTTTTATAAAAAGATCAAAATACTCACCTTTTTAACATAATTATCAAGTTACTAGGAAAAAACTGCTCCTTTTTTTGACAAACTATTTCTTTTTTTGTAGAATAACAACATGTTGATAAAAAGGTTTAAAAGAGGCTATGGTGAATAAGATAATATAAAATTTACCCTTAGCACATATTATCTGGCCCTTCTTGTCTTACTTTATCTCTTTAAATTACGTGCAAAATTAAATTTCTAAGAAATTCGTTCTTCTATTATTTTTCAGTTAATTGACCATTTCTTACCTGACATGAAGGCCAAGAATCATGGTCACATTGTGGCTTTGACATCAGTAGCGGGACTCAGCTATATTAAGGATCAAATGCCATTGAGTGTAGCACAGTTTGCTGTCCAAGGACTTGCAGAATCTCTTACAGAAGACCTTAGAGTAAACAAGATTGATGGAGTTCATGTGACACTAACTCATATTTATCCATTTATTGTTAGCGATGAAAGTGCAGATATTAGATTAAGGTAAGTGATAAGAAAGACCAAAATTATATTCAGAATAAAAAGTAATCAATCACAGAGCATTAAGTGCTTTGTATTTATAACTTGTCTGCATTTTTCATAATCAATCATATATTATGAAAGCGTTCTAATTATTGTTTTTGAAACTCAATTACTTAAAAAAACAATCCTTATTTTAATAATGTAAAAAAATAGAGTTATATTATGAATTTAAATGTTAAAATATAGAGGAATTCCCGTCATTTACTGTGGATTTTTGTAACATTAATTTAAGTATCTTTTTTCATTCAGAATACCAAGCTACTTCGGCACAATAACTCCAAACAAAGCAGCTACTTCGATCCTCGAGAGTGTTCGTCGTAACTACTTCGAAGCATCGGTGCCCAAGCATCTGTTGTACCTTGGTCACATCCTGCGTATCTTGCCACGGAAGGCTACCGTGCTTATCAGGGATCTACTAGATACTGGAGTGGACTTTGCATGACGCATTTTGTAATAATTTTTTTTTTATCTACATAATACTATGTGGCATATGGTCACAGTGATAATGCATTGATAGTAGCATAGTTTTCATAAGTATTATAGAGTGCATGGCGTAAGTTTTTATATTTTTAAAGAGACACCATTGTTTATAAAAATCTCTGAATTATTTAGTACTTAAATGTTTAATTCAGAATAACAATAGAAAATTTTAATTAAGAACTGCTAATCGGTTCCTAAACAAAGTTTATATTTTTATAATCAAAAGTCTCGATGCTAAGACTGTTGTCAAATAATGGGACCATTTACTTATCTCTTGTACGGAACAATTAATTTAAGGTAGAGCTCACCATAACAAAGTTAAATACTGTTGGTTCTATTTCATTGTTATTTGTTGGTATCTAATATTACCTATTTAAGAATAGCATAATTTGTTCATCTGCTAAAGAACTGATTAGAACGTTATGTTCATAAATAATGTCATATTATTTTTTAGATGAAATATGGTTAACTTTCAATTAACATTTTATTAATAATAATTGATAATAATTATGTACGTAAACAATTAAGTTCAAAAAACTTGCATTTAATTTTTATGTAATGAATTCATTCCAGTGATTTAATCATGATAAAATAAAATGTATTTGCTCAATCAAAATAGATACCTATTAATAATGTAATTAAGTAAGCCGAGGGCTGAGATGATAACTAAAACTATTGTCTTTTCGAATGGATGTTTAAATGTTATTTAGTTCATAATATTATTAATTACGTAACATTTTTCTAATTTGAAATTTTGTAAAACCAAAGAATTTACAATCTTAGAAGATTTTTTAATAAACTGATATTTTTCTTAAAATGTGTCTTATTTGCATCTGCATAATTATGTAACTTAGCAGCTGAGCTACCATAGCAAAAAAAAGAATTACAGTCGGTAAAAATAACTATCTTTAAAATTGCTTTTTACAATGGCAACACAAAGTCTAATGTCATTAAAATATTTGCATTGTGGCGCCATCTTAGACGTTTTTTCGTTTTCGCAACTGGTTTCCGTGAATTGCGTTTGATAAAAACAAAAAAAAAATCGGCAATTTTAATTGTGCGTGGTGCTTCTGTTTTAATGTGGAACACTTGATTGTTATTGAGGACTGTTAAACGAAAGAAAAATACAGAGTGCGGTGTGGCGACACATCGTTAGGTAAGTTCAACGGTGCTTGAATTCTATCGCAGGCTGACACCAACAGCCGATCGATATTAGAAAACTTATGTTTTATTGGTTAAATCGGTCACGATTCTACAATATTTCAAAAGGCTTAAGTATAATCTATAATATAAGACCATTAAAACGTAACGCCCCATTTATTGTTTGCGTTTGAGGGGCAACTTTCTAAAAGGCTATTTACTACAGACGTACGAAGGATTATTTAAACTTACATAGAACATATTCTTATAAGAATGAAGGACTGCTAATTTTGTTTGGATCCCAACTGTACACTCTGCTACTATTTTTTTTAGTACCGTTTTATCCAACAAAGCATATATGAAGGTAGAAAAATAATAAAAATTGGGGCCGAAAATATTGCTTTGTAAGTTCTTTATTTTTAAGAAAACATTACCTGTTCTTCAATAGGTTTTTTAGGCAATAACACAAGTTTTTCCTAATAGCAAAAAATGAAAATATTTTTTTAAAATCATTATTATATATTTTTTGTAGGAAAATCTTTCCAGTAAATAATGATTTACCAGCCTAGAATATACCTTGATAAATCTACAAATTCTAGGGTATACAACTGCATTAAATTTATATTTATTACTTGTGTGATTGTTGTGATTAATATTTGGTATCTGGACTTCGAACTGTAATTTCGGCTTCTGTAATAATTACACTATAATATCAACTGTAAATGTTACTAACTGAATCAAACCGTTAATACAATTCTTGTGTTTTATCTGATGGTGGCACAGCGTTTGGAGAAAGTTCTCAACTTACAAAGGTACGGGGGTGCCTTAGTAAGTGGCATAAAACCAACGATCTAGGCTTGATTTAAGGCCAGCTTTTACTAATTTTACTTTTTTGAACCTTTGGAAATCCAAAAGTATAAAAGACACCTTGAAAAATTATTTTATTAAAATTGACCACATAGCCAACCGCTTGGTAAAATCAAAACATTATCAGGCCTGGCGCACTTCTAACTATAGGTATAGAAATCTGCCTACGCCCGCGGCCTCTCTTGCGAGGCTTATTTCGGTAGAGTGCCACACGCGTGTTCGATTTTCCGCTTGACCCGTGCTAACAAAAAATATTTTTGAATTCTTTATCGAATATTCTATCGAGTTTTTATTTCAAGTATTTGCGACATTTTTCACGTAAACGAGTCAATGACCTTAAAATCATTCCATATAGTAGACCTCCCAGTACTAGTGACTACCTTACTAATGCAAGGTCAACATAATTGGAATTATATCTTACAAAATGTTAATTATTATGTATAATAACATTAATAACGTCTTAAACGACCTACCTTTTAAATATTACATATGAACGCAAAGCTAACGCACATACAAAATCAACAAAGTCATATACACTTCATTTTAATTACCTATTTCATTTGTTTAGATACCTAACTAAATGTAAACAATCTCTTGACACTTCTATGAGATGACTTTTTAAAAAATATTTTTTAAAGTATGGATATAAGTAAATAGGTAGAAATCAATTAGGTACCTATCTACCATATAATTTTAGAAAATCTGATTATATTTTATGTAATAAAACGTAAGTACCTATTTCACATTTTTCAAAAACACACAAGTCCTAACCCTATAAAAAGAGCGGCCTGTTCAAAGGCGCATAACGGGCATAATAAAAGAGACTCTCGTCACGCGGACTTACGGTGCATTTTGATTCGTTACGAGCGCCACTGGATCTGGTAGGCTAATAAAATCAAGGTCGTGTTCGTGCCGTGCAATGTATTATGGACATTATCGCTGTTGTTAGTAGGTTTGAATTCGTATGTTGGCTATCACGGAGTGCAATTTCTGTACTTGTACTATTTCTTATTCTGTGACATTATGTAAATTAGTAGACTTGATAAAAAAAATCACGAATCTGACCGTAACCTACAATTTCAAATGTGTATATTTACGAGATTATGTCACGGAAATATTTGAAAGTTATAAGCTGGGTCTGGTAAAAACAAAAATCTAAATAGTAAAATAGTTACAATGTTTTTTTTTATAAAAATAAAATTGCTGTTGGGGCCGCCAAGTGGACACGAAATCCGGGCCAGTGCCTATGAAATACTCTGTGACTACAACCGGCTCTTAATTGATCCAATGGTGGCAAAGACCAAGCAAACAGGAAAATGAAGCCTTACAATAGGGCAGCAAAGGCTTATAATAAAAATTTGATTCTATATATTTTAAGTCTTTTATTTTTAAGTAAAAATGTAATATTTTACATACTATTGTTTTAGCAATACATTGTAATATGACAAACAGATATTAAGTTTCACCTTTTGACCTTTAAAATCGAGTATTAAAAATAGTGACAATGGTATAAATAAATCTTTGAATATTTTGATTCCATAATTTATTTAAGAATTATCACCTTGAATTTAAATATTAATTTTTTTTTTATTAAAGATAGGTAATTTACTTATAATGTTGATAGATTTTTGAATAAACACTAAACAGTATTTTGTTTTCTTCTATTATACTTTCAACATTATTAAAAGCTATAATTTTGTTTGTTTACTGTTAGTATTGGATTAGTCACAAGAACAAGATTACTATAAAAAGGACCAACCTAATCTTTTGTTACTTACATTTTTGCCATGTCTAGAGTCTATTAATGTCAAATATTAAGAAAGTATTGATTTTAGTTTTGTGTATTTTACATTGTTTCCTAAGTGACTATTTGAATTAAAAAAGGTCCTACAAAAAGTATGGGTACTTTTTTTTTTTGTGGTGGAAATCATCATCATCTTACATACACTCAGAAATAAATAAATAATAATTATTATTATTTATTCTTCTCCCGTTCTAGGGCGGAGCGAGAAGGCATGTCAGACTTTTACTGACTAAAACCGCAGTTGTCCTTTGCGTTCTAGGGCCACAAGTTTAATTTTTTACTTTATTCAATGTATACATAATTATAAATTCAAATAAGAGAAAGAATTGTATATGCAGTTATTATTTTATAGATCTACATTCAACTTTCATCAATGTGCCTTATGTGTCTATGATTAGCGTTACATGCCACTTGCCATGTAGGGTAGGCTTAGTTAATAAATAATGTGGGCATGAATATTTTTAATAATATGAATAATAACTTTATGATTGGTGCTCGGCAGACTTGTTCTTTAGCCACTGTTAAAAAGTGAGTAAAAAGTTTAAGTGTACACACACACACACACACACACACACACTATTGTTTTCAGTTTTTAACATGATCAACCTCCATGCGATTACATTATATAATTAGTTCTGGAAACTTGACCTGAAATTCAGTCGATCTAAGTACTCGGCACACGTTTTGTGCAAAAGATTTTTCACGGTATAGGTATGTGCACGGGTCTGCGCTCAAGCGACTCCTGCCCAGGCTAGGGAGTCCAGAGTAGACGAGTTCTGTCGCAGGCTCTATGCGGGGATCGTGAGGTCCATGGCCCTTTATGGGGCGCCGGTGTGATTGTGGTCGATGCAGAAGCGATCGGCCCACAAGCTGAACGTGTCCCAGACAGAGTGCGGAGACACACTACCACCGGACCGCGGGGGACCGCACATACTGCACGGTCCCCCGCGAAGCGGCAAGCCTCCTTGTCGTCTTGCCACTGTGGGATCGCTGATGAGTGACATAAAGTCTTTGCACACATGCACGAGTTGCGCGTGGAGGTGCAACGCCAGGCCGAAACTCCTTTACCGCGACAAATTGTTGCATGTCGGACAGAGTTCCGGTGGAATGTCATGTCAGAGCATATTATGTTAGGCAAGTTTCTCTTTAGTTATTAATGAATTTTTGTGCTGCGGACTAATGAGAAAAAAGCTGTAAAGAAAGTTTTGAATAAAATTGGTGATGGCGTTAAGAGTAGGGAAAGACCAACCAAACGTTAAGTGGACTGTGTGAAAGATGATCAGTAGACTAGAATGGCGGTGACTGCGCTTTTTTAGTCTACTGAGATGACAACCAATAGTGAAATATTCATGGAAAATGGGTACATTGAGCGCCCTTTCTAAATGAATTGAGATAAGGGCAACAGGATGACGGTGGCTGCTTATTATAGCAATCATTCAGAGAAAATGCTGTATACTTATTCATACCGCCTTCAGTAAATAAAAAAATTATAGCGCATAATGGCGTTTATCGTCGTCCGAATGTCGTAATTTTTTGGCGCATTCATTTCGACTTTTTTTGATTAATTGCTCCCTAATGACACCGTGCATTAGGAAAGCCTAATTTATTGTTAATTTCGTCGCTGCTCGTGAATTTGATCTTATTTATCGAAAAAATGAATAATCGACTCAATTATGCATGAATTCGGCTTTATTCGAATGCTATTAGTCATCTGTATTAAAATATATTGATGTGAGATTCAAAGAGGATGAATTTTGAGCGCTTGGCAAAAAGAAACATGGTTCAATACATTATAATTGTTTTGGTAAGAAAAGAGAAATTCTCGTTTCAATATATTTTTAAAATACAAAAAAATATATATATATATATGTATAAAAATATTATTAAGTATTATATTATTATTATTTAAAAAATAATAGTACCATGGCCATTAAACGCCGTTGCGCTTCGAAGCAAAGTTGCTGGTTTGTGGGTTTTTTGTCATTACAATTTCATGGAGTGTGCATCGAGTTTCCACAATTTAATTCCGCCAAGACCTTCCCATCATCGTACCACTAGACCTACGGCTATACATCACCGGTACATGGTAGACATCCTACCCATATTGTACAAAACGTTTTGGAAACACTTGCGTACGGCAGGCTAGGGGTCTGATACAACCTAGGGGTCTTTAAGTAAAGAGTGAATAGCATGGTCGACCACATCATCATTTATCATCAGGTGAGATAGTGTTAAAAACGCGAGCCTATCAATAATAATAAAAAACAACCGTAAAACGTTGAAGAATGATTAAAAGTTGAGTGAACAATAATACATTTTGATGTAGTGGACAAACTGTCTGCGTCCGAGGTGGAATAGACGCATGAGCAGTTAGTGTTATGGACCCATAATGTTACATGTCAATAAAAATGCCCACGTTTCAACACATCAACATTCAGACACAACACAACACACACACCATGTCACCATGCCTCCATGCACACTCAACTTCTTCCCGCGTTCAGTCTAATTCTTATTAACCTTGAGTCTTTTAGCAGGAATAGTAAAAACAGAGATGATCTAAGTTTATATTATGGGCCTAAGGCGATAGCGAGATGAGATGAGGCAAAGATAACTAGGTTATATGTTAAAATGTCACAATAAATCAAAGTTAAGCATTCATGAAATGATGAAAGTTTAACATCATCCTCCATTCACCCATACTTCGACCTGAAATTAATTTTAAGTCCCTGAACATTTTACTCCACATTCTATAACAATAGATTCAATGATCGACATCAATCCGCTTAGGCATACAAGTTCGATAACTAATTACTGTGAAAATCGTTGAGGCGTACGTTCGACTCAACATCACATCACAACATATTATGTAGATGCTTATCTTTTGAAATTTCTGAATCCTCTTATCTTCCGACATCACACCGAAAAGCTTTGGCAGCGTGGAGGACGATACACTTACTGCATTACCGAGACATGGCGGGATACTTTCACGAAGAGCACGTGCGGAACATTTTATCGCGGACCTCAAGGCCGCTGTATCAAAGTCACCTCGCGCATAAAGCCTCGGCACCTCGAATGTCATTAAAATTCTTTTCACGGCGTATCAGTGTAATTTGCTAAGATGTGCGGGATATGACTACACAGCCTCACGGTCCGTCCCGCCCCAGACTCGTCCTTTTTGCAGCCGTGTGTTACTTTATTGCGGCCAATATACATTTTGTCCCGGTTTAAATTGGATCTTAAGTGAGGTATGTTTATGTTTTTAATTAAATTAATTGATGAAATGACCGCCCGGGTTCGAATGCGTTGCGTGAGAATTATTTGATAATTGGTTTACGGTCTTGTGTGCGGATTAGCAGTGTTATTAATACTGAGAAAGGTTGCTTTTGTTTAGGATTAAATTCTCGTTTAATGGTTGGTGTAAAAATAGTACTTACGTTTTACATACCCTAGGGCAGGGATGGCAAACCTATGGCACGCGTGCCTAAGGTAATGCCTATGCCAATGCCTAAAATAATTCGGGCACGCCAGTGAAAGAAGTACAACATGTAGGTGATTTGAAACACTAGTAATCACACCAATTTTCTCTTTTATACATAGAATTGAACTAGCTTCTGCCAGCGGCTTCGCTCGCGTAAAAATAGGTTTCTCCATACAAATTTTGGACACCCATTTCATCCCTTTAGGGGTGGAGTTTCGTAAAATCCGTTCTTAGCGGATGACTACACCCTATAAGGATCCTACCTGCCAAATTTTAAGTATGTAGGTATTATAGTTTCTGAGATTTCGTGATTAATCGTAAACATTACGTTATACGAATTTTGGGCTGCTAATTAAAAGTTAATAGTTTAAATATTGGTTCGTTACATCACTAAGCCAAGATTCTTTGGCGGCACGCAATGACTATATTTTTTTTTCACGTTCTCCTATAAAGGTTCGCCATCCCCGCCCTAGGGAATTGCAACATCCGAACACAAGGTAAGGCTAAAAAGGTTCAGTGAGCGCAGGTGTTTGCCCGCCGAGATCGTTTTCCAAACTGCGTTTACCACAGTTAAATTTGAATAAGCCATTATTCTGGCCCGACTCTTATTGGACGCCTGCTTACTTTCCTGTAAATCCACCTCTACAAGTTTTCTCCGTCCGTTACAAGTATTTATTGAGTTTCTGTCCGACGAAGCTAGGAGAAAACCCTTTGTTTGTTTTAATTATCATCTTAAAGCATAAGCATAATCAGCCTTTTAATGTTCCCACTGCTGGGACTCAGGCCTCCTCTTTCTAGGAGAGGGAATGGGCCGTAATTCACCACGCGGGCCCAGAGCGGATTGGTGAATGTCACATGTCTTCGAATTTTTGGTTCTAAGATATGCCGGTTTCCTCACGATGTTTTCCTTCACCGTTTTTGAGAGCAGTGGTGATGAAATAAATTACACAAAGTAATGTGCCTGGCTGTTCGGTGGTTTGAACCCGCGACCTACAACTTGTAAGTCGGGGTCGTTACCACTCGGCCACCATTGCTCTCCCTTGTGAGGAATTATCATCTTGTGAGGAATAAAAGGTAATCCAATCAAATAAACTTTCTTTAATGCTGAGCTTTCATAGAATATTAAACCTAAGATAATGCAATTTCATCAGACGAGATTTACAGTTTCAGCGAAACTTCTTTATGAAAATTGTTACATCAAAATGTTTGTTCTTATACTTTTAGTTGTATAAATTGTCAAATTAAAGTTCTGATTTATTTGAATACTTATTATTTTTTTAGGGTTCCCTGCCCAAAGGGTAAAACGGGACCCTATTATTAAGACTCTGCTGTCAGTCCGTCTGTCTGTCTGTCCGTCCGTCCGTCCGTCCGTCCGTCTGTCCGTCCGTCCGTCCGTCCGTCCGTCCGTCCGTCCGTCCGTCCGTCCGTCCGTCCGTCCGTCCGTCCATCCGTGCGTCCGTCCGTCCGTCCGTGCGTCCGTCCGTCCGTCCGTGCGTCCGTCCGTCCGTCCGTGCGTCCGTCCATCCGTCCGTCCGTCCGTCCGTCCGTGCATCCGTCCGTCCGTCCGTCCGTGTGTCTGTCACCAGGCTGTATTTCATAAACCGTGGTAGTTAGACAGTTGAAACTTTTACAGGTGATGTATTTTTGTTGCCGCTATAACAACAAATAAAAAACAGAATAAAATAAATATTTAAGTGGGCTCCCATACAACTAACGTGATTTTTTTTGCAGTTTTTTTTTTTGCTGTGGACGGTACGGAACCCTTCATGCGCGAGTCCGACTCGCACTTGGCCGGTTTTATTAATTTAAATTAGATTAGCTCATTTGTTACTGTTTGTTGGAGATTTTTTGCGTTCAGTAACGTTCTAGAGAGGCGAGATATAAAGGCAGCATAATTGAAAATCCTTCGGTCCATTTATCACTTGTCTGTACAACAGTGTAGTCGGTAGCAAATTGTTAATATTTACTCTGGTATTGGCCTAGCTACCAGCTGTGTGCATACTGATCAAGATTAAGTTACAAGCCAGAAGGAGCTTTTTTTTGAGCTTTTGATGTAAAACTGGAACGAATAATCACTAGTTAACTACATTATCATTACCATGCACTTCTTTCGTTTTTTAAGGTGGAATATTATCAGTTAATTTCTTTCTTTTTCTCTTCGGGTAAAGCGAGAAGTATTAGAATCTTACTGACTATGAGGCCTACTGTCCATGGACGCGTAGCTTCATAAACGCGTATTCGTCAACCGCTTGGTGTACGCACGCTCACAAGCGGCAACATTGTGCCGTCGTGTGTGTATAAAAGAGTGTCCATGGAGTTTCTTTCACGCTCTTCTCCATAGAGGTCTACGCTTTGGAACGTGCAATATAGCTTCACTTTTTTTTTTGACTGACCGACATTTTGCAATTCAAAAGTGCCTGTAATTGGTCTATTTGAAATAAAAGTTTCTGATTTCTGATTTCGTGTCGTTTGTCACTTCGTCGACTGAGTGTCATAGTTTTTTATGTAAGTTTTGAGCAGTCGTACACCAAGCGTTTAATGACGAATACGTACGCGTCTATGAAGCTACGCGTCCGTGGTAAGCCTATCCAACCCGTGTTCCTTCAGTTGCCTTTTGCATTCAGCGGCCGCGATGACTCGAACAATATTACATAATTTTGATATTATTTAGAAATTAATAAGTAAGTATTGTAAGTCATCATCATCTTCCTGCCCTTGTCCCATCTTATTTGGGGTCGGCACAACATGTTCTTTTCTTCCATTCTATCCTGTCAACGGTCATGCTATCACTAAATTCCTTTTTTTTTATTTAAGTAAGTATTATAAGTATTCTTTTTATAATGCAATAAACCGTTACCTGTACGCGCAGCTCGAGACTTGATATTGAAATCTTTAATAATATAATATAATAATATTCCACAATTGTCACACAACGCCGTCTAGTCCCAAGCTAAGCAGAGCTTGTGTTATGAGTACTAGACAACTGATAAACATACTTATATATTTCTAAATACATACATATTATAGATAAATTACACCCAGACACAGAACAAATGATCGTGCTCATCACACAAACATTTGTCCTGGGTGGGAATCGAACCCACGACCTCCGGCATAGCAGTCAGGGCCACTAACCACTAGACCAACAGGCCAGTCAAAAACTAGACTAGACTTCTACCGTCCATTCTTTCGTATCCATTTCTTTGGAATAATCCACATTACCACGCTTAAGGTGATATTATGGTATCCAATACTCTTTAATTGTACACCACAATAATTAAGGGTTTAGAACGTAAGTACTTTTTCGTTGTACACGCCACTTTCATGGCGTTAAATCCCCTCTTTGAGGAGTTGCTGGAGAGGCACCACGGCGTCCTCACCGCATGACATAGGTTCTCACCGGACATGGTAAATTCGGGAGGTAGGTTCCTGTTCTAGATTCAGGCGGAAGAAAGCCCGCAGGACACGGCGGAGCATTCGGTGGGGGTGTGTCCTGCATGGCTGGAGCACCTCCGTGTCCTCGTGGAGGACCTGGTTCAATCCATGATCCGGAGAAAGAAGGAATGAGATGCAGTCGCATCCTTCTGCGAAACAGAATTTATTTATTTAATCAATTAATTACAACGGTTAAACAACCAATTACAGTAACTAAACAAAAACTTTTAAGTTATAAACAACATGTACTTTCATCAATTCCTCTCACAGTACTTCTGACATACCAATAAAATCATCTTCCATTCATCCGCAAACAGATCGTTTGTTGGATAAGAATCCAAGAGATCATTTAGTGCAGCCAAAGTGCGAGGTATTGGAGACTGCGCACGGGCAACAGTGCGACACTGAGGCACAGCAAACATTCTGTGCTTTTTGCCGCGGCAGTAATTGTCCGGGACAAAGAAACGCGCTAGCACAGTAAGCAGATCAGGCGCGTCAATAGTGCCACGGAGCGTCTTGCAGGCTATGGTGAGCTGATCTCGCGCTCGTCTTACCTCTAGTGAGTTATATCCGAGGCAACCCAATAGAAAATTTGTCGGATAGAGAGAAGTTAATCCTAGCGCAGGAGGCGGCCGCACGCGTGAGGGAACGGACATCCTTACGCACCAGCCGCCGCGATAGGCCACACTCCCGAGTGTCGGGAGACGCAGAGCGATCCCCGGCTACCGTAGGCACGTCTACGGCTTGCGAACGACGAGTAATGAGTAGCTCGCTGTCCGAAACGAGCCCTAGTCGTCGACGGCACTTTGTGATCAACGTGCGCCTCAAAGAGATGTTAGCAAAACCGTAAGGGCCCAGCAAGGCCTAAGCCCGCTGGGGCCACGGGGAATTTCTGAAAAGGGAACCCGTTGTCCTAGAACGCTAAAAGCAACTGAAGGACACAAGTGTGGGTTTAGTCAGTAAATGTGACACGCCTTCCCCCCACACACTAGAGCGGGATGCTTTCCTACCTCAAAAAAAGTAGGTACTCAGTAGTTTGTGAAAAAATTAGAAACTAGAAAATCTTGATAAAATGGCGGTGTAACGTCAATTTTATCGACGCTTGGCTGTTGCTAAGCATCTCATTATATCTCATTGAACTGTTGTTCATCCTGCCTTAATACCAAGAGTTTTCCCAAACTCGCAAAATTTAAAAACATCATAGGAAATTCACTTACTTGCTCAACTCAAAGTTTTAATTTATTATCCGAACGTAAAATATAGAGCAGTACATTAGAGCAGCGGACTGACCTGGATCACGGTGCGACATTGTTTTATCTGTGGAACGCACCGTGCCACTGTAATTAAAACCTCGGCTTAGTCTGTGGCTCACTCATCAGGCGAGTAAATAAACGTGGACACTGTTAGTGGCAGCGTGGGCGCTGGATTTACTAAACCTCTTACGTGTTTAATCCGACTGTAACAATATCCCGTGAAAATTGAATTAAGTACTAACTATTATAAACACTTGGCTATAGAAGTATGAGGACCATGATTTTATAGTTTTAATAATAATAATCATTTATTATCAGGCAACTAAGGCCCATAGATAAAATACACAAATAATCTTACAAAATAATAAACTAATACATATGTATAAAAGAAACTATAACAATTACTAAACTATACTATTGCACACGAAGTGACGGCGTCGTGTTCCGCTGCGAGGTTGGTATCCTTCCACGAAATCGTCGATACACGACACCCTTCGGCCAAAACTCTCCTTTGAGGAAGGTCTCCAAATGGTGAGTCGGCACCCGCATCACAAACGAATTGAAATTAGTGTTATGGCGCGTCTCCAACTGCACGACTCTCAAAGTCCAGTTTGTCTTAACGCGTAGGTACATACTCCACGATCTCCTCAGCCTTCGTGGTTTTGTCATCGTTATCTCTCTATCTTTTCCCAACTTGCTTGGGGTCGGCTTCCACTGAATTTCTGGGTTTGCTGAATTACTCCTGTTCTGTTAAAGATCCCTTGGGTTAATACATGATACATGAATCAAGAGGTACATTGGCAAAAGTTACGATCAGTATCATTTTTATGTATTCCGAGCGTTATAGAACCGAGGGCCCCGCTGGATGGATGAGGCAATTAATTTTAATTTCCACCAAAATAGTTGAGGTACATTGGATCTTGTCAGTAAATTCGTGAGGTACATTGAACAAAGCTATGCCACTAGTGTTTTCGATCTAGCTCGAGTGGTTCCGCTGGATCGAATCACATGGGATCGACGACTGTACGTTAATTACGAAAAACATATAATCTGACGGCTTTCATTTGCGATGTAGCTAAAACCATTCTTAAAGGATGAAGCGTACAGATGCTGAGAACTGTGTATTCCCCACTCCCTGTTCCCGATACCGGTGGGATTATATTTTCTATTTTTTTTTTTAAATTGTTTTTTTAAAATAAATATTTAAAAATGTATCCAATAAGTTTAATTCATTAAACCCCAAGCGAACGCGCCGCCTTATAATAATAACAAAAATCTTAAAATGACTTGCTCGCGTTCAGTTGTATTTTGATAGTAAACTGTTGATTTTTTTTCATAAACTTCAATTCATATTAATCTTTAATGACCATACTACAAAGTACCATTTTTACATTTTCGGAATGTTGCTTGGTTATTTTATTACCTATTAATTTTTTGCTTTAATATTTTTTTCAAATTGTCAGATTAACAATACCTCTCCACATATTTGTCAGATTATCATTTAGGAAGACAAAGACATCAAGTTGAACCCTCTGTATAAAAATCTGACGCGCTCGAGTATCTCAATGTCACATTTTTTTTATATTTTCATAAATCAGTCACGACTTTTGGTCACGTTCAAATCGCCAGTCATTTAAATATTTGAGTTCACTTAACATTCACTCTGAATATCTGACACGCTCGAATAACTTTTTTTTTGTTTTTTTTTTTACCCCTTTTTACGGGCAGCCCTCACTCGTTAATCGTCAGATTAATACGTTTGCAGAAAGACAAAGGGCGTATACGCTATGAATGTCTGACGCGCTCGAGTTTTTCCATGTGACTATTTTTTTTTACATTTTTAAAATTTGTTAATCTTAACAATCCCATAGGTCCCCATGACGCTTTAGTAACTGCAAATTTAGCATCTCGGGCTTCCCAACTAGAAATAAGAGCCAAATGCGCATGTATTGCATACACTCCGTTCTTCTGAACGACTACTTCCGTAGGGACGAGCAACTCTTGGATCGAGAGATCTATCTAAAGAAAGAGAACCGAATAAAAACTGAAACCGACCCGTCGAAAGATACTTAGGTAGTGCAAAATTTCACAAGAATGCTCGAATATATGCTCAATACCCTCTGAAATGCGTGCGTATTCGCGTCTGACCGCTCCAACGCGCTCTATCAGATGTGAATCGTACATTAATTTACTAACCAAAGCATAAACATACTTGTACATTTTAATTAGACAATTAATGATACCCACAAGTATTTATTGCATTTGGTCAATTAACACGTGATTTGTCATAATTAAATCGTTGCTGAATAAGTTAACTAAGTATTTATGGTATTATACAGATTATACTACGTGATTATAGGTTATTTTCATTATTGCAATATTACAATTTGTGAAAACTAACTACCTACAATTAGGCAGCAGGCAAATGTGATTTGAATAGAGGTCAAAAATCGACGAAGTTGACCAGGATTGGGATTTGGGAGTTGGGTTTCAGGATTGATCGAAAGAGTTACCTACTAACTATGGCACTGGAACGATAGTCTGATACGCTGTAAAAATGTAGTTCAGTGCAATTTTTTGCTAACTTAAGATTTTTTTGACTGGCCTATTTCTGTTGTTCCGAATGATGCTGAGAATGTATTTTTAAAACGTAGTTACTCAACTATCTTAAATCTTTCCTAATTTTGGTTTTAGGTAGCTAAGTATCATTAGAATATAATATAATATTCCACAACTATCACACAACGCCGTCTACTCCCAAGCTAAGCAGAGCTTGTGTTATGGGTACTAGACAACTGCATAGCATAGCATAGTCGGCCTTATAATGTTCCCACTGCTGGGACTCAGGCCTCCTCTAGGAGAGGGAATGGGCCATAATCCACCACGCGGGCCCAGTGCGGGTTGGTGGATGTCACGTCTTCGAATTTTTGGTTCTAGGACATGCCGGTTTCCTCACGATGTTTTCCTTCACCGTTTTGAGAGCAGTGGTGATGAAATAAATTACACAAAGTAATGTGCCTGGCTGGGTTTGAACCCGCGACCTACAACTCGTAAGTCGGGGCCGTTACCACTCGGCCACCACTGCTCTCCAACAGCTAGACAACTGATAAACATACTTATATATTTCTAAATACATACATATCATTGTTTTGTTTTCACACTTACAGGACAATGCAAAGCTAAACGACTGCCAACTCAAAAGATTGTACTTTTAAAAATGCAATTTTACAATAGAAATTCTAGTCGGAGTAAAACTTAGTAGCCTTCAAGGGTTCCGAGGAAAATGAACGCGCTTTTTACTGCAAGAAACTTACTGCAAGAAACGATTCATATTTGATTTTATACCAACCTACCTGCGTTTTTGTATAGTAACACAGTCATAAGGTCAAAGAAAACATAGCTACAAGTCAGATTTTCAAGAATATTTAATCCACTGGCTGTGAAGGCTTCATAAACTGTAAGCTTACTTATGTTTAAATAAAACGAAAGTCCACAAAAGACTTCCAAGGAAACAATTTAAGAGAGCAGCTTATTTCTCGCTTCTTTAATACTCAATAGATTGCCGCCATTGAGTGTGTAATCAAGTTAATAAACTAGCAATTTTGTTTATAAAAATTCTTTCACTGATCCTCAGTTCCCCTTTGAAGTTTTCTTTTGTAATAGATACAAAGTGTTTCTAATTCTGACGCCATGAGCTGGAAGATTGTTCCTTTGATTAATTTTATACTGCCAGCAGCCAGCGACTTAAGTCGGCATTTTATTTTCGTGTCAAAATAATTTGACTACATATATATTCGTATGTAGGTTGGTTATAAGGTGCAGTAGGCCAATTTAATATATTCATGTGCTGTTGGTGACACGTAAGTAGGTACGTTGAATGAAGAAAATTATAGTTTTTATCAGTCGATGACTACTGGACAAAAATTGTGATAGTAACTTGAAGACATAAAATGCAAACCGTTTTCGATGAATAAGCGAAAAATGAGAACCTGTTTTGCAACCATTATTAATTCCTTTCGACTCGTTATTATTTATTCAAATAAGAGTTTCAATCATCGTTACGTCTAAAATTGTCAATCCCGTTTGAAGTCTTCTTTTGTAATTGATACAAAGTATTTCTAATGCTGACGTCATGAGCCGGAAGATTGTTCCTTTGATTAATTTTGAAACGCCGGTAGCGATTTGTGCTAGTATTTTTTTTTATTTACATATAAAATAATTTGACTCTATATTTGGATGTTTTAGTTTTAAAAGGGTCTGTAGGCCAATTCACCATATTTGCGTGTTGACGGCGACATGTAGGTACTTAAGTTTTTTACTTGACGAAAGATTTTTTTTAAATTCTTGATAGGTATGCGCTTGACCGCTATTTCACCTGATGGAAAGCGACGATGCGGTCGACGATGGAGCGCGCTTACCTAAAAGTAACCTAAACCTAAGTAACCTTGACTTAAAGATTCCCGGGTTGTAGCCATCAGGAAACGTAGATTCCGGCAAGGAATTCCACTCCTTAGCTGTAAGTACGACTGTAATTACTGTTATGGCAGTAATTTGAAAACATAAGGCAACCAGTTTTTGGTGACCATGAGCAAAAATGAGAACCTGTTTAGAAACCATTATTAATTCTTCTCATCTTGGAATTGGTGAATTTTAAGACCAAATAACAGTTTCAATCATCGTTACGTTCAAAATTGTCAGGCATCACCTCAGTAAAAGATTATTCCGTTTTTTCCGCAGCGGTTTATTTCCACGAATCGTACCTACCTTTATGTCCGTTTGAGTGAAATCCGAAAGCTTTTATATGTAACAGGCTCTGGTAAGTTCGATTACGTAAAGCTTCGAGCGGCCATCGCTTCAAGGTCGTGAATTCCAAAAGAGAAAATTATAGTGGTTTTAGGTACACGTTTTGGGTATTAAGAAAAATAAATGTTTCACAATATCACGCCACAGCCCCTTGTAATCTTTTACTCATAAATTAATTAAGTTAGCTCATAATATTACCTGAATTCTTCATCTCCCGCGGCGTACTGTGAATTTAATCCAAGGTTTTCACAATTTATTAGTTCGTTAATTTCAGAATTTTAGGCACGGACATGCTGTAACCCAGATACAGCGAAGGTACTTTTAAAAGACTCATCTTAGTAAGAATATTAAGGAATAATTGGAATAATTCTCACAGTTCGAAAGTAACACTGTTTGATAACAGGGCTAGCCTGAATACCGTTTAGCGTGCATTATTAATGGGCCTGTCATTGCCAGCCACAGACGGGTGTGGACGATCTAAAACTGTTGACGTCATAGACCTACGCTTAATGAAGTGTACGACCATAAACTATACCATGAGTCCATGACTGCCGAAAACGGAGCCTAAAAGTTTTATTACACAACTTAAATTACGGGTACATGACTCGCCGAACTCGAGAGCGCCGTACAAGGAGAAGTTCCTCACATATCTGGCGCCCAACCTGCCCGTCATAGAAGCCTTTGTTAGAAACCCCTAGAACAATACGAGCCTCTCACGTACTCTACATAATAGTATTCAATCGTTTGTTTAGAATATTCTGCGTTTCTGACCCACCTAATCTCCACGTCCCAATTTGCAGGCCCCACGGATAACGTGCCACAGTAATAAATTGTTTTGGGAAACATCCCTAAGATTAATAGTTCTGAAGCTCTTGACGCGTGCTAAGTGAAAGGCGCTTTTAAGTTCTCTACTAAATTAAACGGATGTTTTCGACTGTTATTGTACACAAACCATTTTTATTGGAGATTTATTTCGGCGGACTGCCCTAGTTGTGTTTGCTGAAAACGAGGTTTCAGTCGTGAACTAAGTTAATTGGGATTTTAATTAGAGCCCGGATAAAGTAGGCGAAATGCTAAGTCGCTTTGCATGAATCAAAACAAACTTTGCGGATGTTTTTTATTTTTCTTTTTGCGATTTCTTTAAAACTCTTTTTAATGGAGGGAGGATATTATCGTTCCATCTTGCGCCTACGGTCGTAATATTTCTTATGTATTATCAGAATTCATTGTAATGTCGTTTGAACCGAATCAGAAATTACTCGGGCCACGCTGTAATGACGTTAAAAGCTTTTATGTTTTCCGGACAACGGAACTTGTCGCATAAATTATCAGCGTTGCTCGCAGTCTTGCGTACGATAAGTGGGTTGTATAGATGAAGCGTGCAAATGGTGTAAATAAAACGGTTTTCTGCAGCTTGAAGTTAAAATGGTGGCATCAAATTCATTCGCCCATCTGATGGGCCTACCTCGCCTAAACTGTGGTGACTCACAAGCTTCACAACAGTTTTGTCTGCGAAGGCCGGTTTGTACACGAAACGCCATGTAAAACTGTATGAGTTTTACCAACCACTAGGGCTACATTTGGCGGCGCGACCAGTTGCCGCTACCAACAAAATTATACAGCTCTATAGAGAGTTACTCACCTGGTGTCCGTTTGATTGCGCAACCAATTTGGTGGCGCTGACCAGCTCGGACGCCAGTCCGGCCGCCAGTGACGCCTTCACCAAAGAGTATGTTAGGGCTTTATTTCATTGGGACACCATGGCGGCGCAACTGGTCGCGCCGCCATGGTGTCCCGGTGAAATATAGCCCCTAAACGAAGCCGGCCTGTGTACGCAAAACTGTGGTGAAGCTTGTGCATGTGGTAGGCCCATAACTCGTGTTTAGATACTTACATACCTATTGTCAAAGCTTTTTCTCATGCAAAGATAGGATACTTTACCACATTGACATTTGTGGTCCTACAGGTACATTTTTCCTTTTCAGATCAAATTCCTTTTCGGTCTTTTCAAATCCAACGATAGGTAATACTGAGTCTAAGGAAAAAAAACCATTGATGAGCTTCAAAAGTCGCAATCTGCGGGATACTGCAAATTGGACACAGATCTCGATAAAGAATCTTTTGAAAAATATTCTTCCGATCTGCGAGTATTGGATTTTTCAATTTGATTACGGAAAAGGACTTTTCTGTGCCTTCAGGAATTCGATGCTACATTAAGAGGAGTACAAAGTTGGAAAGAATAAACGAAAAATTACTATGAAAAATGTATATGGATGTCTCGCAGTAGACAAGGAACTTGGTACGATAGTATTTGCTAAACTATTTCAACAACATGCTGATCCCAGATTGTTCATGTTTAGGTACAGTTAGCGATTTCTTTCCAACTTAATGTAGCTTATTCGCCATATTTCTCTAGACATATGTTGTTACCTGTTAACTTACTCTACAATTCTGCATGTTTCACTGGCAGACATTATAATTGAAAATATACTCAACAAAACGGAATAGTATATCAAAAACTTTAATTAAATAAGTTTCTCTCGCTGTTTTTATGTATTATTTTCTGAGAGGAATATAATTTGTACTAACATCTCTTCTAGACTACTTCAAATAAGTACTAATATAAATTAAATGTTTTGAAACATGAAAGCCCCGGGCCTCCACGATAAATAACGTCTAAATAAACTCAGATCTACAAATATGTCCAAATATGAAATAGGGTTGCCAAACGATAACGATGGTTTGTACTCTAAAACTGGCTGTGACTTATTATTGTTAAGATATTTTGTGCTTTGGAGTACAATTTATTATGTGTTCCTAATTAACACCCTTTGTAAGGCGGGTGATCCGTGTCCCTTGTAAAGCATCTTTTGCTCACGAATCCTTTAAAACAATATTCTAAAGCTCACAGCACAAAAGGGTAATTCATAACGTTTTGTTTGAACGTTTATTAAGGCGTTATTTGTTTAAAACAAACTGTCTGAAAGGAGGGATTACCGAGGCTCCTATCTACCTAAGTGAAGGGACAATAATTTTACGCTTATCTTCTTGTGATTGCAATTTTCCATACCATAAATCCATTATAAACCTCGTTGGAGAAGACAAAAGAAATGGAAAACTTACCTACTCTTTGTATGAAAAAAAAAAAAAAAACTTATAAATTATAATGCTGGCAGTACAAATCCCCGCGGTTCTGGGGATGGAGTATTGAAAGCTTGAGCGTCAACAACCGTGTTCCATGCAAACTTCCTATTAAATTTCATTATAAAAAAGTACTCTGAGCTTGGCTAATCGATTGCCAACGTTTCTCATTTCTATTTTCAACCTTTCCTTTTAGTTTAGTGGTAAAACTGTTATGAATTTACTTTTAAACTGCAATTTTGAGGAGTCAGTTGGGTGGCAGTGTTAGTTTAAAAAAGATACGCTTAAACAACCTGTCCAAATAAATGGTTCACGTTTTTTAGCTCTTTTCGACCGACGCCTGGACTAACGAACGCTTTGACGGGATTGAGTCCTCGGTCCGTTGAAATCAGAAAAGGACTTACGTATTGTTGTTAGATTTCATTGTAGACGACGACATTGGCTGTGAACAAGTCACTGCCCCTTGTATCAGGATTGAATAAACTAGGGGTCAATAGTATAAATGAAATTGGGATTTAATTTTATCTAGTTGCTTTAAATCCAAGGGGATAGCGAGGTAGACCGAGACGCACCGGATCAACACATGATAATATGATGTATGAAATGGCGATAGATCCCCGAAACAACTTGCGACCCACGGATGCCCCTCAATTTAAAGGGTAAAATATATAAAGGTCCGTTATAAGACCGTTATAAGACCTGTAATACTGTGAAAAAGACGGATGAAAAGAGTTTGCATATAGAGGAGAGGAGAATGTTGAGATGGATGTGTGGAGTAATGAGAATGGATAAGGTGAGAAATGAGTATATTAGAGGAAGTTTGAAAGTGGCGCTAGTGACTGAAAAGTTGAAAGGGAATCGTTTATCTTGTTATGGTCATGTGAAGAACTGAAGAGTAGTTAGGGGTGAAACGCAGGTACCTATTCCAGCAACCAAATAAAGGTAGAACTACATTGCGCACACGTGTGCCACGTACGCCAATCACACGTGGGCCACGTACGCCAATCCGGGCGCGTCGATCTCCATACATTTTATATGGCAACTAGACTTTTAGAGTTACATTAGATCGACGCCACGCGACGTCGATCTACGGACAAATCAGGCGTGGTCCACGTGTGTGTCGGTCTAATGTAGTTCTAGCTTAAACGTATAAGTAGTTACTGGATTGCATTGTATGTATTGGCACCCTAGGTACGTTATCCAAATGACATGGTGAAAAAAAAGACAATGTATTCTAAATTATCATAATCCGAACAACGGCATTCATATTCGGTCCTAAAAGATACCAAGAAATATAATTCAGTATCCTTATTTGCATGTGAACCGTATCAAACAAATGTCTTGTTTATTAACGAGTACACGACCTGAATACTGAACGTTTTGCGTACTAGTTTATATTCATAGGGATGTGATCACGTATCTCATGTACAGTTAAACAAAAAGAGAGGGTATTTAGTATACTTACAGGTAGGTAATTTTCAAATATTTTTCACCTAAGGTGTAATTCGACTGTACGAGTAAAAACCGTTAGATTCTACACCTTATAATCACTCCCTACTCCAGAACTATTGCTGCCGCCAGCCTGCTAGCTGTAAGGTTTCCTTCACAATACTAAATAACAAATTCTCATTGCTGTATATCTAAAGGTGCGTCTACGCTTACGATCCAAGCACAAATTTGTGTAGCGTTCGGATCTTGCTGTGATTGACTGTACGAACAAAAAGCTATTCGCATCACATTTGAGCCTTGTTGTATATCCACTCTTGAAGCCGTGTTCGTACTCGGCCTAGAAGTCTACCAAAGTAAGCTAACCTAGGCACACAACAGAAAACTGTGACAAATGGTAGTCTTATTAAAGTTCCGACTTCCTTTTAAGGTCATCAGACGCTAAAAAATTTAATTGACAGTGAATATTTTGCCTGCATACCAAACTCGTTATACAACTGTACCTTCCTACCTAATGGCAATGGCCAGAACATTGTTTCTCCGGGAGGAAATACACAGGCGTCTGCGTCATTAGTGGCTGTGTACTCGTATTGCGAATACGATAATGTGTCATTTGAAGTGTGATGACAAGCTCGGTGACGTAGGGGTTCCTATTCTAGACTAGTGCTGTGACATTATGTGTACGTACTGTCAGTTTGATTAAAACACTAAACGGTTGTATGTGATATAAGATTGTTCTACATTTCTGCTGTCTGAAGGTATCATACAGGTACATTTGTTTCCGTCTATTGTTGAAAAGTACCTATTAAAAGTTAGGTAGATACTGGAACAAATATTGGAACATCCTTCTATAGGTATATTATCTATACTAATTTGTTTAGAGCAGTGATGGCCGAGTGGTAACGGCCCCGACTTACGAGTTATAGGTCGCGGGTTCAAACCCAGCCAGGCGCATTACTTTGTGTAATTTATTTCATCATCACTGCTCTTAAAACGGTGAAGGAAAACATCGTGAGGAAACCGGCATGTCCTAGAACCAAAAATTCGAAGACATGTGACATTCACCAACCCGCACTGGGCCCTCGTGGTGGAATACGGCCCATTCCCTCTCCTAGAGAGGAGGCCTGAGTCCCAGCAGTAGGAACATTAAAAGGCTGATTATGCTATGCTATGCTTATGCTACGCGCGTCTCAGGAACTAGGTACAAATATAAATGATTTTTGCGCTTGATATAGGACTTAGTTTAAACAGTTTCTTATATTCAGTCCTGAGACTCATTGATGTCAAGGCCGATCTGTCACGCTCACGCACATTTCCCAGAAAACTTAATTCACACAAGATATATCAGTGTGTTCCTCTTCGCAACTTAACAAGGTATAAGATAAGTAGGTATAGTAACGGTTCTGTATGTGACAGCGACATGAGTACCCATTTTCTAAGATACTTTAGTAAATGTCTGTTTATGTTAACAGTTTTGTTTCAGTCTTCATATGTAACTATGTAACAATGGACGATTTCTGTAGTTATCTAGTACCTATCTCTTAGTGAGGAATACACAGTACTTGAAGGTAGTTAGGGCTAAATGTTTAATATTGGCCGGATGCGGGTAGAGTTTACAAGTGGAAAATTGGTAGGTATCTAGTTTCAGGGAAACTAAATTCGACAAGTCTCGGGTATCTTCAATGTTGTAATTTATTAGATACTAACTGGTGCTCGCTACTTCGTCCACGTCAGACTCATAAAACAGCACATTGCCATTTGATGTTCAAGAAGTTTTGGTTTTGTGCGAAACGCTAATAATTTTTAACCCCCGACGGAAAAGAGGGGTGTTATAAGTTTGATGTGTCTGTGTGCCTGTCCGTGGCATCGTAGCTCTTAAACGAATGCACCGATATTGATGCGGTTTTTTTTTGTAAAATAAAAGTAAGCAAGCCTAAATTTACTCGCGCTGTCTCGACAAAATCAGTCCAGCCGTTTCAGATAATCTGGAACAAACACACAGGGAGATAAACAAAAATAAAAAAATGCCCTTTTGTGTATCGAATATACTTTCATATTTAGTACAACCTAGGGGTCTTGTAAGTCAAGAGTGAATAGGTTACCTACTTCTAGGCAAGCGTGCTCCATCGTCGGCCACATCATCGCTTACCATCAGGTGAGAAGTGAGATAGTGGTCAAACGCGAGCCTATCAATAATGTAAAAACAACAGTTTTCAATTTTATTTATATGTATTGTATAGGTTAATTACCTGTCCCCAACTGTTTCACCTGCGTCTTTGGTGACTGCTCCACTGCTAGCGGTCGTAGCGAGATGTTATATAGCTTTCCTGGATAAATGGGCTATTTAACTCGTCATCGTTATAATATTATACAAGTACCTAGGTACCTATAGATTATTATAGCTTGTCTGAATTTATTTGGTTCTGATAAATTTTAAAATTATTTTGTATTAGCTAACCCGGCGAACTTCGAGTCCATAAATGTATTATGTATTAAAGCTTATGTAATATGTCAAATTACACACAATTTTAATTGTTTAAAGTTATCTACATCGATTTCGTACATTTTACGTGATGCGCGCACAACTAAAAACTTTACATATTTATTACCTATACCTACTTATGTAGAAATTTGAGAACGGCCCTAGAGGTTTAACCCTCTCTCAATGTTTAGTTTTTTTTCTAATCGAATGTCATCGTCCTTCTATGACTATGCAGGTTGGCTTTAATTTCGTCTATTGCATCGAGCCCAATCAGGATCCAACAAAGATCAACCAAGACGTAGCGCGCTGATTTGATAATTCCACTTTAGCTTAGTGCTTGGATCTATAACTTTTTGATTAAATTAGTGGAAGGCTAAAGTGAGATATTACTAGAGCTAGAAAGAGAGCGTGTTGCCGTCCGTTCCGAAGCGTGCATTCGTACTCCCATTCTCTTTCTCGCTCTTGTAAGCAGGTACTTTCAGAATTTTAGATTAACTAATATCAGAGACGTACCAAATATACATTAAAAATATATATATAACCAGGATATAGATAACCAGTGGTTATCTATATCCTGGTTATTTAAAGAGTGAGGTTTTCTAAAGTTAGTTGTGCCTGATATTTCTCGTTTCTCAGACCATTGGTCTGAGTTCTCGCTTACGGTAATTTGCAGACTTGCGTTAGGCGTCACAATATGTACCTACGTGTAACGTGTGAATATTAAATTTAATTTGGAAGAGTTATCAACTGTCATTGTGCTTCGCAACCTCTAGACAACCTCAACGTTATAGTCAAATATATTAACTTGTAATGTCACGTCAATTTGGAGATATTCGACGGCAGCTGCAGTATAAGTATAAAACGTCTTGATGCTGCCAGCGGCTTCGCCCGTTTTTTTTGGTGGGAAATCATCTAATGACATCTCCCGCCCTTGGGCGGGCCTTCTACTGACTAAAACCTACTCCTGTTCCTTCTTTGCCTTCGTTTTGCGACTTTGCGTGCAAATTCACTCATAATTTCCATAGTAAAGTGCATATAACATTTGGAAAATTCCGATTATGTAAATGATAATAGTCCTAAACTTAGTGAACCTTACTCAATGCATTCATAGGGAAGGACAGTAACTGTAGGAAGTATGATAGATGGACGTTTAAACAAATACATTTTTCCCCTCTGGAGGGCTTGGGAGGGTTATTCCTCTCATTTCGACCGCCTAACTCGTATTAATCATTCTTTCTTGAGTGCAAAACCTTGTCGTTCGTAAGTGAGTTAGGTAAAGTTGGTACCTACAGCACACCCGCCGTGTAAGCTTAGAATCTAATATGGACAATGTAGATGCAAGCATACCTATCTACATAGTCTACTTTTTTTAAGGTGGGAAATCATCTGATGACTTCTCCCACCCAAGGGCGGAGTGAGAGCGCGTGTCCGACTTTTACTAAGTAAATCGACATCTATGCTCCTTCAGTTTGCCCTTTGCGTTGTAGGACCACGGGTATCATTTTCGTACTTTACCCCAAGGCCCTAGCAGGCATCGGCCCTACTGGGCCCCTACGATTTGCTGATATCTCTTTACATACAGGACGAACGGCGAGAGCTACCCATTGCTCGTCATGTGAAGTCTATTTGAAATTTACTTGATCAGTTAATGTTTCCATATCGGAAATCGACCCATTTCAGGTAAACGTTAATTTTTCTTTAAAATTGGCAAAATGTTACTTTCATCTTTAATTTTCAAAATAAGCATCGAAATTGTAAATTGCCTGCTGTAATATCCTGACCATATCAATATCTGACCGCTATTCTATTCGAAAACCAGTTGACCGTTCATTGCAAACAGCTTTCACAGAACCCAACAATCGCAATGGTATTAATCCTCGATTCCCATTTCAATAATCGAATACAGCTTTTGCTAAACATCGATTCAGTTCTGCACAGCTTTGCATCTGACACTGCACGCTATACGAAGATTTACTGAACACATTGAATGCCTCTCCGTCTCTATTGTGTCGCGACTTCGTAGGATTACTCTCATTTTATTCGATAAACTGTGAAGTATTTGAATCGAATACGCGATTCAATCGCTCGCGAGTAATTTTTGAATGTAACGAAACGTTCGCCTGATTGATGGCGCCCATATTGGAATTGTATTACCTACTATCGAAATTGGATTTAAATTTTGATACATGTATTCAATAACTTATAATAAAATAACGCAAGATCATTATCGGTTTCGTATTGTGAATTGGTCTTTAATACTTAGATTTAATTCGAAACTCATTATGGTAATGTTGATAAAATGATACAAGCTGTGAAGATAAACGAGGTAGGTATTAGTAACCATTAAATTAATATTGGAGCGCATAACACTTGAGGACGGAGTACCATGCTTCCAATAAATAAAGAAGCAAGAGTGTCGAGACTTTCACGTAGAAACGTAGATAGGTGATTTGTTCAGACAGCTTACAGAGGAGAAACTGTTCATGGTCCATTTGCTGGAGCGCGATAGCATCGACTGCGACTCTGCCCAATTTGTCAAGTAAAATGTACTTGCGTTTATGGACTAGTTCTACATTAAGGAATGAAACAGTTTTTGTTGGAGGCCCTACTGGCACTACCGTTGATTTTATTGTCGTGTTTGAAGAGAAAAACTTCAAGCTTTCATCGTAACATTAGGAGGAAGGTAACATTAATGGCAATACAATTCGTTGCTAAGTTTACGAGTAACTGCTGGGCTAAAAGATAACATTAGGTACGTTTGGATACGCAGATGAAAGTCTTCCTATACCTAACTTTTTAGTTTGGCTCTGTTAAGTATGTATTGCTTTAACAGAAGTCTATACCTTCTTACTTAAGCAATTAGGTATCGATCTAAGTAGGTATACCCCACAGACTAGATCGCCTGGAAACCGGTAACTTATTATAACAAAATTATGAAGATTGAAGAGACTGTTGCAAAATCAAAGGCTATTAAAATTTACTTCAAGATTCCACTTACATGCATCCACGAATTAATTTATTTAGGTAAGTATTCAGTTTTTTACCGTGTAGATATTTCGACTAAGACTGCGAACGTTAAGATGAAAAGATTGTATTAATTAGAGGATATCGTTATGCAAAGTTTGTAGTGATACCTAGTGTTTCGTCTTCAAAATTCATTAGCTATAAAACCCCATTCATGGAGGATGTCATCTTTATTAAATTTCATTAGTTGGTTTATCATGTTTGCATCAACTAACAGCGGTTCTTGGGTACCTATCAACTTTATTATCATCGTTATTGATATTACACGTTCCGCCTCGTATCTCAGAATTGTTAATTTGCTAAATTGCAAGGAACCCGATACATTTTACTGAAGGAACGCTTTTCATTATCAGTTTGGGAGAACGTAAGATGTTTGATACGTCCTCATTAGAGCTTGTAAATCATGGAACGTGTAACGGAGCTTAATGATCTCCTGGAGGATGTACCTACTCTAAAGCCAGCTTGGAAGGAGCATGGGAAGGGACGGAATTAAAAATTAAGATTTGTTTGCTTACCTGTTGAACCTTGCCTACGTGGATTTTTCCATCAGCCGAACCGTGACGTGCTCGTAAATTAGAATAACAACTAAATCCTACACTGCTATCTCTTTCCCCAAATTCTCAATGACGCAAATACCAACTTCATAATAAATTCATATTGAAAACTAATCTATGACTATCGATTTTCTGCCACTTACAATATTTACACCCCACTCATCGCCTCTAGCCGCCCAATCAAAACAATTTAACACAACTCATCCTAAACAAATCTTGATTCGCTCAGCGCGAAGTCTAAACAATATTTCACGCTGAACTTTGCAACAAATAAGTAACATATTACCTTCACTTAGGTACAACTTTACTAGAAATTAAAGAGCACATTGTTTACTGAAACTGTTCCTGTTTAGTTAGCAAGTTTGTGGACCAGTTAAATATATGGAGTCGCGCAGCTAAGAGTAGGTACGGCTACGAACAAGTTGGTGCTGTAACTTTTCCGAGTGTTGTGTTGGAAAAAAACTTAAAGCGATGTGGTAATGTGGGGGGGTTAATTTCTTATAAATTCACAATGATTGTGACATTCACTATTGCTATTGATACACACCTCTTAGTTTTATTGTAGGATTGGCTGAGAAAAAGTGATACTTTCTTTTCTGGTAGTTCTACTGCTCCAATTAAATATTAACAAGATGTTTTTATTGATACATAAATACTTGAGCGATGTGGCAGTGGAGGCCAATCAAATAAATAAAATATAGATAAATACGGCTAGTGGTTGTGAGGTTGCTAATTGTCAATGAGCAGTAAGTACTATTAGAACTTGCGCAGGTAGTAGCAATAAATATGCAAATTTAATTGAACTTTCTTACAAAAATACGGAAAAACATCTTAGAAATGGATCCCCACTTTGTATCTATATTAGCTCATATTTTTTCACGCCCACAACATTTATTTTCCCTCTATAAAGTTAGAACAGAACGTTCACCGTTTTTAAAAGTAGCAAAATTCAAGACGGTAATTTATTTTTATCGTTATGACCTGCAATAACGGGATTTAAAGCAATTTGGCTCGACGACGATACAAATTGCAATTATTATGGAGCGGTAGATAATTGCCCATTACTCTAGTGATTTTCGTCCTATTTCCATGTTTTTGGACGATGAAATCCTATCTAAATTGGCATTTTGGCTGTACCTCATAGCTTTTAGATTTTTTCTATCATCGTTATCCTGTAAATAATGATAGAGGGTCGAAGAAAGGAAGGTCCCATCGTCCACCTCAACCTTATCCAATGTATGTATTTGACTGTATTTTCACCTTCCGTCATCACTATAATTTGAATTGTTAATAAGACTTGATCTTTTTTGTCATTCAAGGAAAAAACTTTTTTTTGCACTACCCTCAATAAAATTATGCTTAGCGGTACATTGGTTTTCTATTCTTGCTTCCTCATGCCTTTTCAATAGTCCTCAAAGTTGTCTTAGAACTCAATATTGAATATTACATAAATAAGCACTACAACTTGCTGAAAGTTCCTAGTATAATTAACATGTGGTTACTACAATACTGAAAGTGTGAGCTTTGATGGGGTAGGTACATAAGTAGGTACACCACGGTGATGCAAACACGGGGTCCTTGTGCAAAGAGAAATATTAATTGTTACTACAAACAGAATGTCTAGGAACGAGAGGACCAAATTCCGGAGTGCTTGGTCTTGAATATCTACACTAAAGGCGACAACTGTGCCTTGGTATTATTAGCCTTTGTGCGCCATCATTGTACATGAATGTCATAATGGTCATTTCTACTCAATCCCATGTGTAGACATGGCTTAGCTCTTCATTAGGTCTAAGTATAACTTCCTATTCAGTAGTAGGTACCTAAAATGATTTTCATGTGGCAAAATTGTTGCTATCACTATTGAAATTTTAGTTTTGTTTCTTAAAAGTCGGGAGCATCGTTCATCGTCGTAACATCCACTAGCTGGAGAGCTTTAGATTGATTGAAGGAGAAACAGGAATGAGATAGCCGCCACCCCGTGATACCTATGATACGATATGATTATGAGCACTATCTTCAAAATGCACGCATTAAAGGTCGCAAATGGTTCTTGAGACATACGACTTTCTCGGACACTATAAGTGCAGCTAATGAGAGATGTGAACTGAGAAAGAACATAAGTCCTACCCCTACACACTTCATCATTTCGGCAAAACATCTGCTTCCTGGACGACTCTGTCTGAAACTGCATTGGCCAATCTGGAAATATCTTAACCGATTACGGGCCAGTGCAGAAACGATCAGGTGAAATGGAGCATTTATAGCCCCCATTAAAAAAACAGTGCGAATGTGGAGCCTCTTCGCAGTATATGCCCCGTTTACTTTTGCTGTCTTCTGTGCCCAACCACATGCACCGTCCAGGATCTAAACTTGATAAATGACAGAGCGGTCCAGGTAGCCACAACTGATCACACAAAATTTGAAAAGTTGAGACAATCAACACGAGAAGAATTTATCGTCAATGGGGTCAACTCACCTCGAATAGTCAGGTGTGTTCATATAAAACGGGGTGTTTTAGATACCACCCTTTTTATTGCAAATTAAAACGTTCATTCGGTTTAACATACGAGTGAGACCAACAAAAAGACCACTTACTAAAGCGCATCTCAAACAGCTAACTTCACTACCCACAATTATTGGAAAGCGCTAATGCACATTGCGGTAATACAAACGGGAACCGCCGTGTACCAACACATATTGAGCTCTTTGAAACTCGATACTGGAGCTTATAAGCCGCTCATAACCGGTATTAACCGGTGCATTGATATTAAGTTAGTTAGCTGAACGGCTTACTGACTCTTTTCGCGTTTGAAACATACGTTGGTTAGGTTATCTTTAATTAAGATCTGAATACAGATATTTGTAAAGATTTTTAATGTTAACGCTAATGAGGTCTGCTTGTGTTATGCTGTTGTTCAAGCGATACAAAAGGCTTAAATTGCTTTATGTAAGTAAAGAGTTTGCTGTATTGTTTACCCTTCAATCTGTTAATGACGTTGCATTGTTATTGTGCAATGATTCTCTTGCAACTTAGGGCTCAAGATTTTTTCTACTTACGATCTGGAAAAGATACGTAGGTACATCTTTATGTAGGAAATAGAAAAATGAATTGACTCCTTCAAGTAGGTACAACTCATTATCCTACTTTCTTTTGTAGGAACACTTCTACCTCAACTTCAGACGCGAAGATATGACTTTCAAATCCAAGGAATTCGAAATTACACGCGAAACCCGCCAAAAACGTAATAAACTTTGCTGAAAGTTGTTCGTAATCATGTTTACGAGTAATGAAAGTTAGTCCACATTTACACATTGCATTCCCGTGGCATAAGTAGTGTGCGAGGGTTTACGGGAGCTTTACCTCGCAGTCTTTATGATGCAATGCAAGTACTGCTGTTATAAAACGGTTTAAAACGCGAGAATTTATTCATACAGCTAAAGATATGTGGGATTACCGCGATATGAGAGGCTTTTAAAAGAATTACGATGCACGAATGGATTTATTCACTTGTTAAGTCTTAATGAGATGTGTTGCATTACATAAATGCGTGTGCCTGCACCCAAATGGAAGCATCATAATGTTAAATAGTCTTTTTCAAATTCTTGAAGCCATCCTTTTAATGTACTAAGGACAGTATTGTCCATTGATTCGAATTCTGTCTGAAACAGAATTTGAATTTAAACAAATGTCCTATCCATCCACACTGGGCCATGCTGGGGCTAACGTCGAAAATTACAGGGTAGACTGACAGGCTTTTAACACTACAATGCTATTTTCTTGTCAGAGTACAATTATATGCGAGCCAAATTACGAGAGTCCCTAGTCCAATATAAATATTAAATGATTTAAAAGCGGTGGTAGCACTCTGGAATAGTCGTGTAATGTCGTTGCTGTCGCCTAAACTTTGTTCGGAACATTTTAAAGCAATTATCTCACGCGCTCAGACCCGCCGAGTTGGAAAAGTATTAATTTTAAATGCTATTAGCTTACTATATTTTGTTGTTTAATAAAGGGTTTTTGATGTTAATGATTGATCTCAATTACCAAAATGTTCGGCTATACCTAGGGAATTGAGATAATTTGCCAAACTCTGTCGTAAATTCAGTTTTAAATCTATTCTTTTTTTCTGATTTATGTTTTGACATAATTTTGGCTGTGGTTCTGGGAGCTATGTTTCATTCTCAAGTTACTTTTTAAAAACTCTCTATGATTAATTTCAGAAAATGCTCGATTCACGACAGTTTACATCTCGATTTAAAGAACATTTTACCATTTTTGCCTAGCCTATTTGTAAGCCTTTATGATGAGTCTGTTGTGTCCCACTGCAGGGCAAAGACTTCACTTCCATTTTTCCACTTTTCTCTGTCCTTAACTAAATCTGGCCAATATTATAGGTGGAATCCAACTCATCACGCCATTTTCTTCTGGGCCTACCGCGTCATTAGTTTCTGTTATTCGGGATCCAGTCAATGGTTACCTCGAAGCCTTCTTGGGCCATGGGTTGTCCGAATGGGAACCCCGGGGTCCTGGGACGCAAGGCAAAGAAGGAACATAGGAGTGGGTTTTATTTAGTAATAGACTGAGCTCCGCCCTAGAGATGAGAATTCATTGGATGATTTCCCAGCTAAAAAAAATCTACCTTTGCTCGACTTGTGGCAGAAATAGCCTGGCCAGAAAAAAATAGCGATGTCTGTTTAACTAAGGCTTTTTCGAAGTGTAATGTGATATTAATGCATCTGACTAGATTAAGAGCTGGTTTGACAATAGAATCTAGGCTGAGATAATGACAACGGCCGCGATTGTAATGAAGAAAAGGACTGAAGCTTCACAATAACTACAGAGTTCCATTTAAAATTATAAATCATCCCTCGTTTTCAATAGAATAAATTGCTCTGGAGACTTACAAATCACACTGCAAAATACTGCTTTTAAAATATTGTGTTGGCAGCTAGGTGTGCCGTTTTTTGTTTTCGTTTTAGTTCGCATATCTAAAATGGAAGTGGGTCAGGGACTGCATTCACGTACAGTATATCTACCTATCTCATGGCTTACTATTTGCGATGTTTTTGGCAATAACATTGTTTCAACTTTGTAATTTTGGTTCGATGGGTCTTTGTTTTATTTTTATGGTGAACTACTGTTTTGAACAATGTGCTGTGTTGCGGTAGATGGCCTTATCCACTTGAGCGTCCAACTCCCGCATTTGACAATTGATTACACAGTCCCACTTGACACCTGACACTTTCTTTTTTATGACAGCGCGAAAGCCTTTCGAAAAATAATTACTACTCCAAAACGCCTACAGCTATATTAGGTTAAAAAACACTTACGAAAAGCTTAAAGAATCCAGAATGTAATTAAGCTAAAACTAAATTGTCCAAATAACTAATAAATAGTGAAAATAAGGCTTAAAGTCGAGAAAATGCAAAAAAAACTCGTAACTATTTTCTAATTGGAATCTTATAAGAAAAGTCTGGTTCAAAAGTCTTATAAGAAAATTATGGTGTGTTATGGCATCGTATACCCCTTCGTTTCATAATATAATCTTATAAGAAACGAATAAGATTCTAATAAGAAATTAATTGCAAAACTCACCCTTTCACTCGAACTTTCTCCTTTTCTCCGGGTCACCGCTCAATAATGCATCATTTGTAGACACGTGTTGTTGTATTTTCATTGTAATGGCTATTTAACGAGGTTAATAGTACACACGTCTACACATTTATACCATGTTTTATCAAAAACAAACAGTTTAAATACATTAATTACGAAAAACAACTGCACAACAACCGTCACAAGGTCACGAAGTGATGACGTAACTTTTCGAGTGTTATTGTTCAATGAAAACATTCAACTAATACACATTTCTTATCTTCACAATGAACTCGACACACCATTAAGTCTCAAATAACGCACAAACACTTCAAACTTAGAATGTTATCGTTGAGAGAGTAACATAAACATCCACTTGACATCGTAATGGCCGACCATAAACTAATTTCGGTGAACTGTCATTTGTTATTTTTTTCTTAGATATTTGGTTACGATTCTACAGATAAAATATATTTTTAACCGATGATAGATTTCATATAGAGCCATCTAGTAATATGTCCTTAAACTATTATCAACTGGATTTAATGTTCTACACGTTTAAAGTGAACGATACTCAAAAGATGTCGCCGGGTGAGTATTCTCACCCGGACTTGTGACGTAATAATCTCTTGGGTGACTTATGTTACCGTGAACCGTTCAATGGTTATTTTAGAGACGAGAGTCAAATTTTTTGGTCATATATTCTCGTGACCGTTGACGGTCCTCATAGACGTTTTATTAAACGAATCAATCTTAACCTCGAAGGCCAGAAACCCAAAGTTGTAAAATAGTTTAGTCTATGGAACCCTAGGGTAGGTACTAAGAAGCTCTACAGGGTAAAAGAAAAATGTTTATTTTTCGCGACCTGGAATACATTTCCTACCTAATTTATTCAATAATTTGGATACGTACATTAACGTAGCTATCTGCATCGTTTACAACGCTACGATGAAAGCTACATACACCCAGTCAGGAGATATTATCAAAGCGAACAACTTAGTCTAAAGCTGGTAGCCGCATAAGCGATCCTATGAAATGTAAAAAACTTTTTTTTTCAACCTTGCCATATAATGCAATATCCATTTGTTTATTCAAATTCGCGTGAATGATATCGCACTTTATCATTTTGTTTCATTGCATTCACTCAACTTTGAGCGCATCGATTACCGATATGAAGTCATGAAACGTCAATCGCCCAAAAAGTCACGCGCTGAAAGTCTAAAAACAAAAAGTGCTCACAAACTGTGAAAGGCAATTGAAACGCGCTCGTTGGGAATGTAAAACGGCCCTCTGCCCGTGGAATAAAGATAAAACGAAACTTTGGTACCAAAGTTTTGATGTTTCAACATCGGGTGTACCTACCCACGTATGAAAAAGGTAGACACCATGTTGGGGTAATAGTTTTTTCGTTCTGCTACGATTTTGTAGCAGAGCTCGTCTCCAGTTTTTATGGAAGGGTTTGCTCTCATTTTCTCATAGATTATGGCATAGGCATATGTGTCCTGGTGGTAAAAACTGGACTTAAAATGAACACCTAGAAGAGGAGCCACCCAGGAGGATGAAAACAGGAATAAAAAAAATCTACACAGTTGGTATTTGGTACAGAGGCAATGGAACGCGTCTAAAAATTTACTGACCTCCAGAGCCTCGTGTCGTATTCTAAAGGAACTAAAGGGGATATCATTTCTAGGATCGCCAAATCCTGAGCTACCTTTGCACAGCAACATTGACCCGAAGAGTTAAACTTCAAAATCTTTGGAACGTAACAAAGGACATCTGACGCCAAATCGAAGTCTTCGTAGCATATTAGGAATGTTTTAGCCTAGACCATCTTTAACGCTCTACGTTAGAGATGGTCCCGGGTCATTAAATTCCGAAGTGGTTTTTATTTTATTTGATATAAACCAGTGCTCTCGCAGTGGGATCGCAGTCAAGATCCCACCTGATGGTAAGCAGTGATGCAATCATTGATGGTGAGGCGCACTAGTTTATTAAGAGCCTATTCACTCTAGCCTTGAAGGCACCTAAATTATAGTTGGACGGGAAGACTGCAGCAGGCAAATTGTTCCAGTCCTTCGATGTACGCGGTATAAACGACGAAGCGAAACGCTTAGTCCGGACCGTTGAAGTTTCAACATCGTAAGGGTGAATACTCGCCGTACGTCGGGTTTCCGATGGTAGAAAGGAGATGGGCGGGTTGGTTGCAGAAATGCCACGAAAGAATAATAGACCGCCAAATTAAGAGTCGATGGATAGATCACTTGCTTCGGAGAGATTCCGATCACATTCCTAAACAGACCATGGATTGGAATCATCAACGGAAAAGATTAGGAGATGGGGTCTATTCTACGATAGTCAAGTTTTGAGTGCTCAAAATTTTTTAGAAAGGCCTTTACATCACGTCCTAGCTTTCAAAAGATCCTACCGAACTTATTATCTGAAAACTCTTCATAAATCGTCAATAGAAGTTTACCATCGAACTCAAGACACATTTTGCTTCATTCATTTGAATGTAACATAAATTATTTCAATTTGCGTGGTTCTCAAGAGGTTTGAAATAAAAGTAATAATGATTTTATTTAAGAAATTGCTCGCTTCTCCCAGTGTATTAGGTAGCTTGTTACCGATTAATATTCAAATACGAATGTAACGAGTATTACTTGGATGTAATTATATGTAGGTATAATAATAAAAGTGGATTTCAAGAAGTAAGTACTTATTAGAAGAACAAAAAACACAACACAACAAGAAGGTAACCGTCCGGACCGAGCGGTAACCATCCGGACCGAGCCCAAGTCGTCGACGGCGCGTACTGTTCCACGCGCGCCTCAGGGAGATGTCAGCAAATTGTAGGGGCCCAGCAGGGTCGAAGCCTACTGGGGCCACGGGTAGTGTGAAAGTGAAACCCGGGGCCCTGGGACGAAGGCAAAGAATTAACTGGAGTGGGTTTTTAGTCAGTAAAAGTCTGACACTATCTCCCGCTCCGCCCAAGAGCGAGATTTGTCATTAGGTGATTTTCCCACCTAAAAAAAAAACAGCAAGAAAAAAGTAGAAGAAATGAGGTCCTCTTCTTCAACCATGAGTTGGAGAGTAGATATAGACAGGTTTACAAATATGAAACGATACCAATTCTAGAATTATAAAGTCTAAAAAGGTAAGTAGGTACTACACTTAAATAGGTAGCTTTCCCTAAAAACAATGCAATCGCAGACAATATCCCCTTTGTATGGACCCATATTGTCCATTTGGTAACGCGGCCAAAATCTGGCGTCATTGTAAAGCTATCTTAATTGCGGGGCGCGAAACATCCGGCGCTTTAGGTTTGTCGTCCCCGAGATATCGTTTGTACTCTTCTTTTTGAATTTCGCCAAATAACTGTAGGTATTGAGAAACGGAACGTTTTACTACTTACCGCTTTTAGCTGTTATGATGCAAAGGCTGCTGTTGTATTCGACTTTTTGCGTTTCTTTTATTAATATTTTTCGAATGAAACTGCGTTTGAGCAGGATGGCTTCGAAATATTTTTTTTATTACATTAATTGCTCTAACTGCTTCTCGATTATGCGTACGCTGTGTCTTTTGCCGTTGTTTTTAAAGTTCAAACAATTTTATTGAATCAGCTATTTACGTTTTCGTGCACAGTATTGTGTAACGCAAGAATCAGGCATACCTACGCTGATCAAAATTGTTGATACCGTTCCAATCCTCTTTGTCTTAGCTATAACGCTTGTATTGTCAAATGATATGAATAAGAAGCCACTTTTATGCTATGGTGCTTTTTCTATATTAATGTGCCTTTTGATATCGTCTTCGCTTTGCTTTATGTGTAAACGCTTCCTTTCTTTTTCAGATTACGTGCTTCGCTTCGTCAAGTAAAATTCTTCATTGTATGGATGTAAGTGCATATTTACTGCTTTTTCATAGTTATAAATATTTACTGTTTATCTATGTCAAGTATCCATTTATCGTAGATAGCTTCGAGCACGGATTATTGATCGCAACGAACGAATCAGCTGATTGTTATGCTACTTTATTTATCTAGCTTCAGCGTATACAAGTTCATTAAATATAATGCGGACAATATCAATCTATTCGATAGCTTTTTTGTTATGAATAGGCTCGCGTTTGACCACTATCTCACCTGATGGTAAGCGATGATGTCGCTGACGATGGAGTAGGTACGATTGCCTAGAAGCAACCTATTCGCTCTTGACTTAAAGAGGCAGGGAATTCCGCTCCTTAGTTGTACGCATAATGAATGTATTCCCAAAACGCTTTGGAATGTCCACCATGTACCGATGGCGCAATGCCGTAAGTCTAGTAGCTTTAGTGCAAATTATTAGAAATATTGTCGAAACAAATCGTGTTAAATAACAAACAATAAATTGAAGTTTACATTCTATTGTTTGTTGTATGAAAACGACTGCGAGAAACAAAAGGATCTGAAAAAAAATATCGATCAAAAGAATCGCGTGTATAAAAGTCCTAACATAAAACTGTGTGGCAACAATTTTCTGGTAATTCTACAAACAAGCCGACTATTAGTCGCTGTCGATCCGTAAGTGTGCATTTTAACGATGCACTACAACGCTATTATTTTTTGCATGAAATATATAAACGAGTATATATATAAAAATGTTGTATTTTCATGCGTAGGTATACCAGAATGCGATCATCACGCTCAATTTGATACTCTGTTGTTCTTTTTTCACTGTTATTTGACTAAAAGAAAGAAAAGAAAAAGAAAGAAAATATGTTTATTCTGCCCAAATAGACGCACAATAAAATATAGCAATCTGTCGGGCCATGTGCAAACCGGGCATAACTGTGCTGCACTATAGACACTAGACAATAAACACAGTTGACTGATGTCTACATAGTCTGTGGTTGTCTACACAAAACAGTCTGATCTTACAGCTTAGTCTGTGGTTGTCCATTACACCTACCACACCACCTACCCACCTACCCACCTACCCACCTACCCACCTACCCACCTACCACCTACTACCTATATCTACTTCCCTAGAACTATCAGAACATGCATAAAAATTAACTAACTTACCATTTTCCTATAGTATTTCGGCTATTAAATTTCGTTTCCTTACTTAGACCATGGTGGACCATTGCACTTACGTATTAAGCTAAAGATACCTACCTACTCTATCTAATACAATGTCCATTTTTTCTCATCGTTTAAATCTTCCCTGGACTATCTCGAATATTTCAAGACCAAAATTAGCCAAATCGGTCCAGCCGTTTTTGAGTTTTAGCGAGACTACGAACAGCTATTCATTTTTATATATATAGATAGATAGATTGATATGACAGAACAACGTTTACCCGGTTCAGCTAGTTTCTATATTTATTTATCGTTCGGTTGTTTTTCGTTTTTTCCTGTTCGTAAGTTCTGTTATTTTTAATAGAGCTTACCATTATGCATCTTCAATAGCTTTAAGTACAGCTTAAATTATGATATCCCAATTCGTTTTAACTTACTTAAATATTCAACCTATTTTATTTAAATTCATTCCCTCTTATCCAGGCGTTGTGTTCCATAGTATCGTGTGACTAATTCCATTTGTCAGGCAAGAGGCTATTAGCTCGGAGTCGTACCTTCACGGCAAAAAATACTTCCCCAGGGCATTCTACGTAATGAGTGTTTCAGCACTGTCTTATATTATCTCCTTTCCTTTGTAATGAGGTATTTTCCGTACAGGATTTAGGGCTTCTTCCATTCAATTCCAAGGCATAATTTCTATGTCTTGTTTTTAATTGAAATATTTGGTTTTATGACAGTTTCTGTAATTTTCACTGCCGGATTTTTTTTTCTCAAGTTTTATTTTAAGGCATACGAATGGCTAAAGACTCTCTTCAAATATTTTTGAAGTGTTTGGAGACTTTGTATTAGGTACTAAAGTGCAAATCGTGTTTATTTATTCAAGATGTTCTCGTGCATATTAATAGCTTCTATTAACATTAGATACCATAGATTCTGTTTCTTCATGGGTAACACCCATGGTATGATTGTTTTCGGCAACTAACATAGAATTATAATCATTTCACAACCATCTAAAACAGTAGTTAAAAATCAACACATTTAATGATTTCTCCAAAAGACGCAAAAGCCGTCTATAAAACGGTATTTTTAGGTCAGGTGGGGGCGACTTGAATCAGGGTAATTATGTGGCTTGCGTGGCGGCAGCCTTATCTCAGTCTTTAAAATTATTGGAACAAGTTGCGGTCACACAATGGCAGCTTAACTGGCCAACCCTTAATTTGGAGTGAAAAAGGTACAAGGGTATTTGCTAAAGATTTTAAGCACACAAACGTGATAAAAATCAGTAGAACTCTAAGCGATCCATAGAATTTGACTGGCCTGTTGGTGTAGTGGTTAGTGGCCCTGACTGCAATGCCGGAGGTAGTGGGTTCGATTCCCACCCAAGACAAATGTTTGTGTGATGAGCACGATCATTTGTTCTGTGTCTGGGTGGGTGTAATTTATCTATAACTAAACTAAACATAAAATATAGCCTATTTCACTTAGAAATAAAGCAGCTTTCTATCGGTGGAAAATTTTTAGCAATCGGACAAACAAACAAAACAAAACAAAACAGATAAAAAAACAAAGAAACAAACAAAAAAAACAAAGAAACAAAAAACAAACTTTACCTCTTTAAATATTAGTGTAGATATGTATGTATTTAGAAACGTATTAACTGTATGTTTATGAGTTGGCCAGTACCATACCACAAGCTCTGCTTAGTTTGGGACTAGATGGCGTTGAGTGATAGTTATGGAATATTATTATTATTATAGAATGAGGAATAAGAAAATTTGTTATTGTTCCAGAACATTTCGCTAATTTGAACGATAAAAAGTCTTGAACTTTAATCTAAAGCGAAAATAAAAATCCTCGAGCTACAGGAACCATCGTAATCTTCCCAATTCCAATTTGTTTGCGAGCGCTAAACAAACCAAGACAATGCTGAAATGAGAATTTTATTACATTTTTGGGATAAATAATTCTCGGAGAATTCCCCAATGAATTCGTGTCGTGCCCTAATGAAGTTAAGATTAAACTCGCTCGCCACTTGCCCTTTGCGTTGCAAAAAAGGAGTGTCTGCCAAATTCGTCCCCTCCCTCGAAAAGGGACGATTCCGTTCATTATAACAGCCACGTCTTAGCAATTTTAAAGACACCTTTTAAGAGCACTCCAACTTAGTGCTATTTTTGGGCGAAATTGCTTTCGATAGATCCTTTCTTCCCCATTGTTCTGTCTATAGTTAAGTATATCTGGCTTTGCCATTTATCAGCCTATTCTTGAGGGCGATTGTCACGATTCTTTTGTCTCACGTGTAAACTTCTTTACGTCGTTGCTTCCTTTCGTTCAGTCACTGTGATTTATAGTCTATGCGTTCACTTTTATGTCCATGGTATATTTATTACAGGCCATTTCGCTAGCTGCATTCGTTTTTGTTTTGGTTCACAGACCGCGACAAGTAATCACAACACTGAGTGTATTACTGTACAAGTACATACCTTGTTTTACGAAAGAAATCATCTAATCTACCCTATTAGCGTAATATAGTAGCATCATAATTAGCTAGGCTGACTCAACAGACACCCAGTTCTGGACATGGGCCTCCACAAACGTCGCCACACAGATCGGTCTCATGGGTTGTGCGAAAAGAGCAGGAGTAGGGTTTTAGTTCGTAAAAGTCTGACACGCCCTCGCGCGCCGCCCAAAAACGGGAAAAGATAAAAAAAACAGATCGGTCTAGTGCTTTAGCCCGCTTTTTTTCGTTGGTAAATCATCAAGTAACTTCTTTCGCTTTTGGTACAGTGAGAGGCAGTCGGACTTACTAATTAAAACCCACCTATGTTCCTTCAGTTGCTTTTTGCAGTCCAGGGCCACAGGAATTCTCGAATAATCTGGTTTTGCTCAATGGTGCTAGGGTTAGCTAAGTGTATTAGTATTGGTATGATTGGTATAGGGTACGTGTTGAATGGTCGTACAGGGCCGTACGTATAAAATCTATATCACAGTGTTGTGCAGGAGTAGGCTACTTCTAGGCAAGCGTGCTCCTTCGTCGACCACATCATCGCTTACCATCAGGTGAGATGGTGGTCAAACGCGAGCCTATCATTAATAATAAAAAAAAAGCTTTAAAGTTGGCATTATTTACCTCGTGTAATATTTGAAAACTAGGAAAATGATAAAACTAAATCGTTGAAATGCTGAAAATCGTACTTCTTCTGAGCCAAGTGAAAAATGTCGGATGAGAATCTGAACCACATTTTTTAGTTTTTATTTTTTGCTTTTCTCGAACGTCGAGAGAGATCAACGTTCGAGAAAAGTATCGCCATCCAAGAACAAAGATAACAGTGTTACAGCGTGACAGAACCACTCGTATCTTTTACGTTTATGTTTCCAATACAATTCGTATTCCTTCATTTCCTAACATAACGTCCATACGAATGGCTAAAGATTTGGCGTTGCGTCGTATAAAAACAAATAAAACCGTAGCGGGGTGAGTGAGTCACCCCGACAGCTGACTAACGATAGATACACCCTCCTGTGTTCACCCCCACGCATTTCGATTAGGTATACGGACAGACGGACAGTCAACCACACGTCCACGGGCACAATTTGACTGACAGCGGGTATTTCGTAGCGCTAAGGGCGGTTTTCGTAGTTCAAATGTTAGTGAAATTTGTCGTGAGGGATACCAAAATTAAACTTGACCTTTTACGAGGCATTAATTAATATTCATGAGAAATACGTGTTTATTTAGGTATCGGTGTCTGATTTCATATTTGATGGTTGTGTTAAAATTATACCTTGTTTTATAATTCGTTTGATGACTTTGACTGTGTGTGATATAGGGTTGCCCATACTTTAGGTGTGCAAAAAGTAACGTACTGAGTTTAACGTAACGTAATAGTAGAAGTATCGTAGGTGCGGGCTTGCGGACGGCGAACAATGGGTAGCTCGCCGTCCGATCGTCTGGTAACCGTCCGGACCGAGCCCAAGTCGTCGACGGCGCGTAGTGTGCCTCAAGGAGATGTCAGCAGCCGCAGGGGCCCAGCAGGGTCGAAGGTCTGACACTATCTCCCACTCCGCCCAAGAGCGAGAGATGTCATCAGATGATTTTCCCACCTGAAAAAAAAATGTAGCAGAAGTATTAAGTTTAGTTTTATGTAAACTGATCACATTACGACGTGCGACGTGCCGATAGTTTGATTTCTTCAAGAACTCGTCTTGGGAATCGAAGCCTACGTCCCTGAGCTAGGTTCCCACAGTACCTATGCAAAAAGTAAAATAAGATTCCTGTATCAAATTAACAATAATACCGTAATTTTCTGAAAACACCATATAGATGAAAATCTAAAAAAAAGCCATTGAACAATTTCATTGAGGTTTTTTACTGCAATAAATAAAAGACGAAAACGTTATCGTTATCCTTAATCGTAGTGAACAATGTTTGTAGGTTTTTTAATTATCATCATCATTTCAATCGAAAGACGTCCACTGTTGGACATAGGCCTCCCCCAAGCGTCGCCACAATGACCGATCCTGTGTGTCTCGCATCCACCGCATTCCCGCGACCCTCACCAGGTCATCGGTCCACCTTGTGGGAGGCCTTCCAACGCTGCGTTTTCCGGTGCGCGGTCGCCACTCTAGAACCTTTCGGCCCCATCGACCCTCCGTTCTACGTGCAATCTGCCCACTGCTAGTTTAGTTTGGCGATTCTTAGGGCTACGTCGGCGACCTTGGTTTTAATGTTAATTAATTAACATAAATAACATAAAAAATAATAATATTCAAACATTAACTTAACTAACTAGGTACTAACTTCAAACATTTCGTATTTCTAGTTGATGTCGAGCGCTATCAAATTCCGGTATAGCAAAAACTGAATTTAGAACAGCGTACTTTTACAAAGAATTATACTGGCACGTCGTGCACCATTGTGCTTGCAGCGAATAGTTAAAATTCTCCGAAACAAAAAGGAGAACGTACTAGAATTTTCCAGAACATATTTTTCCAAGCATAAAGAAGCTAGGGCGACAGGTACGCGAAGACATTACGTCTAAAACCCAATTTACTTTAAAATGGCTAGCGAAAATAACTTCGCTGGCTACATTTAAAAACAGGCCAAGTGCGAGTCGGACTCACGCACGAAGGGTTCCGTACCGTCCTTAGCAAAAACGGCAAAAAAAAAAAAAACACGTTTGTTGTATGGGAGCCCCACTTAAATATTTATTTTATTCTGTTTTTTTTTTTGTATTTGTTGTTATAGCGACAACAGAAATACCTACATCATAATTATTATGTCTAGTATTTCATTTTTATATTTAACTACATATATAATTATGTATTATGTGATTGTTTAGATTAAGATTTCACACATTCTTCTTCTCTTGCTCCCTACACACTATTGTCTACATTTCTTTTAATTTCTCCTTTCGCAGGTTTGCTGGAAGAAATTTCTTTGGAAATAAACAGTATCTTTGTACTCTTGTCTACTTTGTATTGTCTTTTTCTGTTTTTGTGTGTAAGTACATAAATAGTAAAATAAATAAATAAATCATCTGTGAAAATTTCAATTGTCTATCACGGTTCATGAGATACAACGTGGTGACAGACAGACAGCGGAGTCTTAGCAGTAGGGTCCCGATACCTTTGTACTCTTGTCTACTTTGTATTGTCTTTTTCTGTTTTTGTGTGTACATAAATAGTACAATAAATAAATAAATCATCTGTGAAAATTTCAATTGTCTATCATGGTTCATGAGATACAGCGTGGTGACAGACAGACAGCGGAGTCTTAGCAGTAGGGTCCCGTTTTTACTCTTTTGGTACGGAACACTAAAAAATTGCCATGCAAAATATTCCGTCTAAATAAAGACTTTGGTTAGAGAACTTGTTTTTTCAAATTTTTTTGCTGAAAATCTTTCGTAGTTCCAGTTTTTAATGCGGAAAAATGTTAACACTTTATGAAGTGCCGGTTAACTACCTCAATGCTTTCAAAGAGTTTTACAGCGGATGTTAAAGAGCCTGATGAGAACTTGTATAAACTTCGAGGATGTTGGAGAGAGTGGATTTTGTGGCTGCGGAAAGTGTAATTAACGGATAAGCAGTATTTACAGTAGTAAGCTTTAGTACTGACAGAGATAAAATCATGTAGTTTGTTTTCGTTGCGATGTTTATGAAAAGAATAACTGTGATGATTCGTTTGAGAATGTAGCATGAGTGTCAGGAATATTGCTAACTGTTCAATTCAAAATATTTTATTTCACATAGCACTTCGAGTAGGTACGGCGAGCAATGGGTAGTACGCCGTCTGACAGTCTGGTAACCGTCCGGACCGAGCTCAGCTCGTCGACAGTGCGTAGTGTACGCGCGCCTCAAGGAGATGTCAGCAACCGTAGGGACCCAGCAGGGTCGAAGCCTATTGGGGGAAGAATGGCAAAGAAGGAACAGGAGTGGGTTTTTAGTCAGTAAAAGTCTGACACGCCCTCCCGATCTGCCCAAGCGCGGGGGATGTCGATAGACGACTTTTTCACCAAAAAAAATAACTACTTGTAGCTAAGTACATGGGCACTTTAAAACGTCAGAATCTAGGCACGATTCTAATTAAACGTTTCCTATGGAGAAAAACCGGGAAGACACAGTTACTCTATAAAAAAAAAAAATTACGATATTTAATGTTCTTTGACCTTAAAAAAAATTAAGTGTCTAAAAATCCAACCTCAAAAATCGACTAAAGTTCGAAACAAGTCACATTATGCAGTCTGATGCATGACTTGATTGAACTTTTTAATTGTTTTTTGCGGTCGGGTTTTTTGACATAGCCAACTTTTTTATTCCCTATTTTTTATTTTTTTATTTGGTGAGTAATATTTTTGAAATTATCTCCTCAAGCCTTGTATTTTGATGCTCTACATTACTGTCACAAAAAAAACAAACTTCCTTTTGGCGGCGTCGGGTAAAAAATATTTCTGAAAACATATAAATTGGTGACAAATATCCGTCTTTATTATTTTTTATACTTTTGCTGTATTCACTGTCACTTTCAAAACTAAGTTACAATTATAACGACACCTCTCAAGCTAAAATGCAACTAGCCGTTTAAGCTCTAGGAGGTGCCAAAATAAATACACATACATACATACACTAGGAAAACCACAGAACAGATAAAAGGAAAACAAAACCCTCCTTCTGGCGCAGTGGCAATAAGAATAGATGATTCACTGAATCAATACCGCAAAAAATTAAACAAAGGCTAAATAAAACATTTTATCTTTAAACCCGCTCTTTTCCCACCGCTTTTAGGCACGCAATAGACTGTTTTTCGCACTAGGGCAGAAATCTGTGCGTGCTCTCCCCCGCCACAGTTTTATCACATTTATCGTACCAGGCTGGGTGCGCGTTGACCCACCCCCACCTGTCGCCGGTCAAACCCCGTTTATTCATTTCTTTGTAAATGTATTGAAAAAAGTCGTTTGATACACGTGCAAATTTGTCACTGCAGCCCTCGACTCCATAACACACTCGACAAACTTTCTGCACTTGTGTCAAAATGTACTATTATGATTCATCGCAGTAAAAAACAAAAATAAAATCTTTTCTCCACTCAAGATCCTGATTCAACTCTTCAGTTCTATGCTAGATGAAAGGTTCTACCATTGGCGTTCAATTTGTTCATGAAAAATGTAATTCAATACTATCGAAGCTGCACTTTCTAGGAACGAAGCCATTGCAATGCAAAATTCATTTATCACGGATCCTAGCTACTTGATAGAGCCAAGGTGTCTCTAATGGACTGGAAGAAGTGAAATGTCGACGTTCGAGTAATATCTTAGAAGAAAAATCTGAAATAGAACATCTTTGAGTCAATTTGTTTCTACTTTTCATGTTCGGTAGTGTCTGGAAAAAGTGGGAATTATAGTGGTTTTATGTCGCATTGAGCAGTGGTAGCCGAGTGGTAACGGCCCCGACTTACGAGTTGTAGGTCGCGAGTTCAAACCCAGCCAGGCGCATTACTTTGTGTAATTTATTACATCACCACTGCTCTAAAAACGGTGAAGGAAAACATCGTAAGGAAACCGGCATGTCCTAGAACCAAAAACTCGAAGACATGTGACATCCACCAACCCGCACTGGGCCCGCGTGGTGGATTACGGCCCATTCCCTCTCCTAGAGAGGAGGCCTGAGTCCCAACAGTGGGAACATTATAAGGCCGACTATGCTATGCTATGCTATGTCGCATTAAATGAGTAAAATAAACTGTAGTGTTCGTTCTACAAAACTGGTAAAAACCAGGGAGCAAGCATTTAAAGTTGAGTGTTTGTCAAACTCTACTTTCGCTTATAAATATATATATAAAAGGAGAAACTGACTGACTGACATATCAATGCACAGCCGAAACTACTGGCATAGGAACGTGAAATTTTGCACAAAGCTTCCTTTTATGACGTAGGCGCGCACTAAGAAGGGATTTTTGAAAATTCAAATTTTAAGACGGTGAAACGGGGTTCCAAAGTTTGTATGGAGAAACCTACTTTCACGCGGGCGAAGCCGCTGGCAGAAGCTAGTCTGTCAATATTTGGCATTACAGAAGAGTTTGAACAGTTCTTAACTCAAAATACTTACTCAATTCAGACATCGACCCTAGTATCACTTGAAAAATCATTCTATAATAATTCATTTATAAGTAAATTGGTTTAGTAGTTTGTATGTGAGTATGCAAATGCAGATTTGAAAGGAATACTCAGACTATAAATATGTATAAAATATTCTACCTGTATTTCTCTGCTATCAAACAGAATATTGTATTTAAAGTACGCAATGATATAAAGTATTTTGATTCATAACTTTACTCAAAGGATCTGTTATTTTTCCATCTAAGATGTTACTGATTTGCTTGAGAAGTTGAGTCTTGTCTAACAATTGAAATAAAACGAGCTGAATTTGAAAGTTATCGCTGTTAACTTCATTCATTTATCTTATTGCAAACTCCATTTGAACCATAATCGAATTTCAAACGAAGATACATTTGTTTTGATTAATTAAATTCATAACTTCATTATTATTTCATCTGTTATTTGTTCTTTTGAACATAATGTAACATTAAAAATTCATAGTTGTCTTTTGAAAAATAGTTGAACTCGCTCATGTAGGTAATATTTAAAAGCATAACAATTCATGATTAGGCATAGAGTCTGATCCGGTCAATATATCGTCTTGATCAGATTCCCCCACATCTTGAGATTTAATAAAAACAGGATCAAACTTCATTTTGTCTAAGCGACAACAAAGTCTCGCTGTGTATAGCTTTCGAATCTAATTTTCGCTCCTTCGAAGCCTTTTTGTTCTTAAATTTTATTCCACATTCTATTTATTGGTTATTACTTTGGCATCGTTCACATTTTATAGAAATTCGTTTTGCTCGAGTCGTGCTCTTTCGTATGTTTTACAGCTATTTTGAGTTTTTGATTGAATCAAAAATCTCAGAAAACTCTTGATCAGTATCAGCAAAATTGTGTTAGGTGTAAGTAGATATGTAGTGTTGAATTTATAAAAAGTATTTGGAAAAATTACTCTAAAATCTCAAATACTTATTCGTTCCAACTGCTTTATTTCAGAGCGAAACATTTCCAAAAGCTAATTGTGTAAAGTAATTTAGTTTGGATGCGAGCGCTGTCCACGACCGTCTTTCGTCATTTATTTCGAGGGCCCCTCCATTTACCTCCCCCGCTTTTTGCTCCTCAACAAATTCACAATTGTTTTAATTGCAATCCGAGGCGTATTTCTTAGTTATCAAAGTCCAATTTTCATTATCTGCTATCAAGTTAACGTTACGTTTCGCAATATGGACTGGCTGGAATTATTGCGGCCCTGTTTCTGTGTCCCAAACCATCGTTTTGTTAAGTACTTTTATTTTCCTTTTAACCGCTGCTCGGTAAACTTTTTATTTCGTTGTTTTCTCTCGTTTTTTGTTTTTAATTTGAATAACTTTTTATTTTATGGCTACATGAAGCGAGATTGTAAAAAGTTCCATTTTGTTGCATGTGCAGAGCGCTGTCGTGTTCTTGTGTTTTAGATAAAATACCAGGTGTTTCGGTTTCAAAGTAGATTCTTTATTTTTTAAATATTCATGAAAATTTTAAACTCAAATTAAATTTTGTCTTCTTTCATAAAATGCTATCCATCTTACAAGAGGTATTGATTTTTCCATAATTTTATGCAGTAGGTATCGAGGTAGTTACGGTTTTTTTTTTTTGCAGAAACGGGGTTTTTAAGCATACATAATATATTGTACAGTATCAAGCGGGTTCTCGATTAAAGGTCACGTATTAAAGCTTAGTATAATTTATTCTGTTATGAACTGGTTACCGATTTAATAATTGTTAATTATGCAATCCGTTCAATTAAACACAAGAATAATAATGACATGGTGCTGCTTTGTTCACGATTACCATTAGGAAATTATTAATTTTATCGATAGAAATAATAAAGGAACGTAAACTTAAAATTTTAACTGATCACTATGCAATAACGTTTACAAGTTTTATAAATACTTAAAAAAATCAATCCCATCCAATTGTTTAGGTATATTCTAGTAGGTAAGTATGTGTTGTCATTTATTACTGACATATTACTCACTTATAGTACTCAATTCCTTTGTAAATGTATTTTCAAAGCTCACTTGGTGTGTAAGAAAAATAAATAAAGATAAGCAATAAACTTCTCCTTTTTCCTAAATGTCGCGAATTTACGATATCTAATCTGTCCGAATCGAAACGCAATTTTGCAGTGACGCCGACGATTTTTTTTTTTCATTTCAAACTGCTGCCTCTCACAGTCGCAAGACATTCGAATCTGTCAAGTGTGCGTAGGAATTCAATCGATTGTTGACGATAAACCGGTTAGCGAGTTCGTATATCGATATTGCAGCACCGAGTGTTGCACGCCTGGTTAGGCACAGTTAACCGCTGTTCAAACGCTGTGATTGTGTGCCCCCCTTCTTTTGTTTACTGTTGTGGATTGTTACCAACGTTTTATGGATTGTTTTAAGTGATTGGTACTGGGGTGGATTTATATTGAGGTAAGTCAGTCTGACAAAAATGTTTATGTTTTCCAGTAGGATAATTGGCGACGTATTTCATGCTTCGGAAAAAAATATCTAAGGAATGAAGGGCGTCTAAAAAGTGAACAATTATAGATCGAGAAAGTTTCTGCCATAACATATGTTACCAGTAAGTTCAGTAACAATACAAGGCAAAACAGTAGATTTTCTTTAATTAATTTTTTATTTATTTATTTGCTGACATTTAAAACACTAGATATAAGGCATGCATTAATATTTTATGGCACAGTATTAAAACATGCACCCATGCATGCATGTTTAGCTGGCACTCGAAGTAATGTATTATGAAATCTGTGCTCTTTTTGTTTAGTGTCGTAAAGTCCTTCCATAATACTTCTATGTTATCAACTAAAGCTATAATACATTATATCGACGGCGAAGTGCCAATAACTCCTAACTATCTAAAATGTCCTGTCCCAAAAACGTTAGGAGGTAATACTATAAATTGACACGTTGATATGGTTAGGAGGTGTTTCCACAATTTTATTTGATGCAGTTGCAACTCCGCATCCGCTTCGGAGATTTGACTTAAACATGCAAAAACACACATTTAAATTATAAATGCTAAAAAGTTTTTTTTTTCCGAAAAATGTCAGAAGGTATTGGCACTTCATCGTCGATATGCAATGTCCAGCCAACAAGCCAACATCATTTAGGTAATATCCTTTTCACTCATCCAAGTTACAGCTACTAAAACCTATACTCCAAAACCAGTCTAATATCATACTCTATAGAGTTTATTTCAGCATGCTGCAGTTTAAGCGTTTATGCCTATGATGGCACGCATGTTGTAGCTACTAATTTATTAGTGTCAGGTCATCGGTTCGTACTTTGTGCATTTCTATCAACGTATCTACATAGATTGTTGCGTTAATTTATCGATTGGTTTTGGCTGGACACATTTATTGTAGCAGGTGATAAAGCTGTTGGGTTAATTTTGTTTGTACTGCAAGCACCTGTGGCGAATTCAAACATTGGATGACTTTTTGAGCATAGTTTTCGTTTGTTGTTACAGTTATTATAATTAAGCAAGGCGGGATTGGTCTTTGATGTGTCATAGTTGTGATAATATTTTATTGGTAAGGGATTCTTGCAAGTCATATAAATATATTACACTAATATCATAAAAATAATCAAACATACGTTGCATTTTTATACAATGTCAAGTTAATAAAAGTATGTTTAACAAATAGAAGTCACAATAAATTGGTCCACACAGCAAAAACCAACCTGTCTTGAGATACAACAACTATACCGACTACAATTTAAATTAAACAAAGTTACTTACATCAATCAGTGTCTCGGGCTCACTGATATCGTAAAGTTTAAAATATAGGAATGCCATTATTTGTGATGATTAGTATTTTCATGGTGGCCCTGTAAGTCTTATGAGGCCCCAACTAAAAGAGTCTGATTTCAAATGAAAGCTAAGAATATCTAGTTTTATATGACAAAAAACCTTTTGTCATATAAAACTTTGAACTTTGTGTATTATTTAGAAGAAATCACTTTAAGTAATCGGACGTTTATTCATTTATAGAAGAAAGAAAAGAAAGAAAAAGAGTTTATTTACGTCAAACATGGCGCATACCTTAAAAAAAAAAACAAATAAATGTTTAATTGTTTTTATTATAAATTATAGTGAATTAAAACTACAAGTTCATTTAGATAGGTACATTGATATGGAAATATGAATCAATGATGACATGCTTTTGTTGAATGACAAAAACTTCTGCTACTCTTAATTCGAGACGTTTTTGTATTTCTTTAACGTAGCTACGAACTGAACACGTTCAGAGCTATTTCTAAATTAAAATACTAAAGTACGAGTATTACATACTGCATCTTCCAATTCTAATACTTTTATCCTCATTTAGGCATATGTAACACTTGCGGCTAATACTATTCTACATCATGACAGTATTTGAATAGGCGAGAATTTAAGCAGGTACCTACTTAAATACTTCAGAACCGCGATTTCTTTCGCGTATTTTTTCTAGTATGCTAACTAAATAAAATTCAGTCCATTTTCATATAAAATCCTAACAGGCTGCTCTTTATTCGTCTGCCCCCGGTTTTTGTATCGCTTAACACCAAGCCTGTTCCAGCGTGATACAAAATCGGATTCCCACATCTGGCTGTTACAGATAATTCGCCTCTGCTACTATTTTTCGCAAACGCATTGTCACAGTTAAGCTCAAAGTTGTTAACTTTGAATATAACGAACCATTGTTTACCTAGTCCTGTGAAAATCGTCTTTTTTGATAATATTCAGAAATAATTACGTTCTATTTATTTGTTACAGTAAGTAAATTTTCTAAAATGTCGTTTGTAGTTTATATTATCCTTTTATAAGTTAGATAATTGACTTGTTTTAGTGAGTAGGCGTCTCTAAATTGAAATGCTTTGTAGGAATTCTTTAGTATCTGCCTATTAGAATTATCAGACACCTACACTGTGTCACCGACTCCTTCCTACGTTGTTTCTGCTACTTCATTGATATAATTCGGTTTAAATAAATTTATTTCTCATAAGAACATACAGTCCACTTAAAATGAGATACAAAGTAATAAACATAATAATTCGATACAATACAAATTTCCTCCAGAGTTTTAGCAGATTATACTGTACATACATATTTCTTTAGCTTCTGTTTAAATGTATTCACGTTGTTGCCTTATCGTCCGGTAATCCATTGAACAGATGTACTCCTTCAAATAATATGGTCTTTCTACCGTAATTAGTGCGTACGCTGATGACTTCAAGTTTGTTTTTATATCTATTTCTCAGGTTATGTGACATTGTTTTTTTCCTTAGTTGTATGTTAGTTTGTATTGAGTTTGAAATTATGTTTTTGATAAGAATGCAGGTGTAATAAATGTATAGCTGTCTAATATTTAATAATTTAGTTTTTTCGTATACGGTCTTCGTTGGAGTAAGATAATTATAATGGAACAAGATTTTAATTATTTTATTTTGAACTCTTTGAAGTGAATTTAAATTAGTTACTGCTGCGGAATCCCATATCTCGACCAAATATTCTAAATGCGATTTGACTAACGAGTTTTAAATCAAAGTGCGCACTTTACTTGGAATACAGTTTGCTACTTTTCGTAACGCTCCTAACAGTGATGTTAATTTACCTCTGAGATGGTCAATGTGTAATTTCCAAGTTAGTTTCTCAACTACCCTCAATCCCAGATTATTTTTCGTTGGTGGATCGTTTTATTATTTCATTATTTATTTTAAGAGGCGAGAAGTCCGGTATACGTTTGTTTTTAGTGGTAAAAATCATGAATGAGGTTTTTGACGTATATATTATATTTGACGTATAATTGTAAGAAGGTTGTACTTTAACCACTCGCCTAACAAATCGAGGTCATGTTGAGCGTCCTTTATAATGTTATGAATTGATTTGTCAAAGTAAAAGAGACTAATTATGTTTAACAACTATCAATCCAATCCATAATAATTGACAATTCACGGTTGCAGTATTGGTCGTTAATTTTAATCTGTTGCAAACAGCAACCGAAATATTTGCCTCGCAACGCAATTCGATTAATTTAACTTCGGTTTCATTACAATGTTTGAAGCAAGAACATCGAATGAAACCAAATCTGTATCATCCAGCCTTGATATTATTAGATACGTTATTATTGGTATAGTTTATTTTGTGCATATTCGTTTTCGACATTATGCACTGCCCAAACTTGTTTTGCGCATTGATGCCGCATAGAGACTTCACGGTAAGTACTAGGTTCTCAGCATGCTTTACCTTTGCCAAGTAATTCAATCTTTATTTTTTGGAGGGAAATAATCGAATTACTTCTCACGCTCTGGGTGCAAGACAGAGTGTAAAACTTTTGTTGATTAAAACCAACCTATATTTCTTGCACCGTGGGCGTGGACTTACGGACGACGAGCAACGGCTACCTAACCGTCATACCGAGCTCTAGTCGTAGACGGCGCGGTCCACGCACGTCTTAAAGAGATGTTAACAAAACAGTAGGGGCATGTGGAACCTGTGATCCTGGAACGCAAAAGGTATAGAAATAACGTAGGTGTGGTTTTAGTCAGCAATAGTCTGACACGCCCTCCCACTCCGCTTTAAAGCGAGAGAAGTCATTAGATGATTTCCCACCTTAAAAAAACCCATGTTCCTTCAGTTATCCCTTTGCGTTTGCCCCAGGGCAAGGGAACAATCCCGCAGACCAAATTATCCTTACTTGTTTCCTTTTATCCTGAACTGGAATTCTTTATCCATCAAATAATGTTAAATATCACTCATGTGTCAACAACTCTCACAAATTGAAGTCTAAGATGAAAGTGTCACCTTATTTCCTTATTCTCTTGGAATTTCATTTCCTTTGACAACAAATACCGGTATACTTTTTCTTTATATTTCCATATTCTTCATTGAAGTAAGTGATGGTATCTGTGCTAACTGTTCACGCATTCCAGCTAACACCAGCACCTCATTAGTTACCATATCTGTCTGAATTTCTTTTCCAACTGTTCTCACGGGAACATCGGCTAGTCTACTTACCTTTTTAATCTTAAACGCCTTTGTAACTTCAACTTAGTTTTACTTAGCATAAAGCTTAATATTAATTGTTTCTTTTAGCTGCACCTGTAGCTAAAGTTAAGTAGTCTAGTTAAACGAGATCTAATGGCGCCCAACAGCTGCCCAGAATGCTGAATTTAAATATTGATGTTTTTGGGAGAGATTCATTATTTTTAGTGAATTGGGTTGGGATTATCGGTAGCATGGAGCACAATAGAATATATTATAGTAAAACTAGATCACTTTATGGTTGTATTTAGCGTAGGACCCTATTAAGAAGTAATAAAAGCTTTGAGCCTTAGCTTTCACGACAGAGACGATGAAACACGACATTCAAGATTAAATTCCGTGAAACCTACATAATCAAATATAACATCGATGTATGTTTAGGTACAAAATTAGTTTCACACCACAACCAAACACGAATGTAACGTACGTCGACGTTACCAACAAAGTTTCGCTTGAGAACCCCTTTGACAATATACCTTCAAATTGAAGTTCTAGTGTCTCGTGTGACATGAAAATACTGCGTAATCAGGTTAGGAGATAGCAGTACGGTACACTTAATAAAGTTCCTTATTCGCTATCGCCTGTAGTTGACTCGTTCCTGACGTAATTTGTTCCTGGAGTCTTATTAAATTCATAAGTATGCGTCGCCAGCCTTACTTTATGGTCCAAGTTGTGGGTGAAGGGTTGTATGAGTTTGGAAACTGTTGGGTTCTGTCGTTTGTTCTAGTTATATGTGGATAAAATTTCCCAAAATAGGGTATTTCGTATGCCATGGTTACTGTACTGCTGTATATAGGAGAAAATTGAAATCAGTTTGTGTGAAAATTGCTTTGCTGTATACCTACATGTTTTTTACTCTAAAGTTCAGCATACGACCAAGAACTCATCATCTTAGCCTTTTCCCATCTAACTTGGGATCGGCTTTCAGTCTACCCAGATGCGGCGGAAACTTTTTGGAAGGTATTTTACGAGTCGAGCATAGCGGAACTAACCGGTAACCTGTCAGTAATGTCCATGATACGGTTTACGATCAAGAACTACATTTACAATTTCGTAATACTTATCCGGTAATGTTATAAATAAACAATTCCAACTAGATGACATTCTGAGCTCATCTTTTCTCCTACCGCTTCTGGCTTGAAGCCCGTTTCCGTATAATAAATCGCCAGCTCACACGCTTGTCGGGACACATTCGTACACGACAGATATTCGCCATCGCAGGTTTGTACCTACAATTCCAAATTCAAAACTGCTACCGGTTCTATATGACGACGCGACGGTCTTCCTGTGATTTACGATCCAGTGGCTCTATTGTTTTTATTTATTTTCTATTAAGTTATCGTACTCTGTTTATAATTACTTTTAAGTAGATGGATAGAATATATGGCCTGACAAAGATCTCATCACCATCAATTTCATCATGACATCCACTGTTGGACATAGTCATCCGCAAAGGTCGCCACAACGATCGGTCCCGTGGGTCTCGCATCCATCGGATTCCCACGACCCTTACCAGGTCATCGGCCCACCTTGTAAGAGGCCTACCAACGCTGCGTCTTCCAGTATGCGGTTTTCGCCGACATCTGTTCTGCAAGCAACGTGCACTGCCACTTAAGTTTGGCGATTCTTCGGGCTATGTCAATAACTTTGGTTCTCTTGCGGGTATCTTCATTTCACACATACAAGTCAGGCAAGGCAGGTCTAGTAAATCCTAATGAAGTCAAAACTACCCGCATTATGTAGTTCAGATCGATAAAATCATCACATTTAGTTAACTGTGCAAAGTTTTAAATGTGTTAGATAATTAAAAAGAAAAATTTTTGCATTTATTAGACTCCTTTTTTTAAACTATCTGAATGCTTTGCAGGGAAGATGGCAGAAGTGTTTTCAACTTGATGAATCCCCATTAGGTGAGAACATTTCAATCCACATTCGAACTTTATTGTACAACAAAATATTCAATTTGTTTTTACGGCGTGACATTAAGTAGGTGTTGTCAGTTTGATTCTCATGATAAATCTTGTTTATTTATTTAACAACAAGCGAGCGGCCCGTCCCTGCTTCGCACGGGTGTTACATATCTTTGAAATTCTCGGCTTTTCTGTACTATACCATGTATTTATTATACACCTGAGAGCAGTGGTGGCCGAGTGGTAACGGCCCCGACTTACGAGTACGAGTACGAGTTACGAGTAGGTCGCGGGTTCAAACCCAGCCAGGCGCATTAGGTACTTTGTATAATTATTTCATCACCACTGCTTTTAAAACGGTGAAGGAGAACATCGTAAGGAAACCGGCATGTCCTAGAACCGAAAATTCGAAAACATGTGGCATTCACCAACCCGCACTGGGCCCGCGTGGTGGATTTTAGTCTATACCCTCTTCTAGAGAGGAGGCCTGGGTCCCAACAGTGGGAACATTATAAGGCCGACAATGCAATGCAAAAATTATACAGCTAAACCTTTCTCAAGAATCTCTGTCTATTAATAAAAATCGCATAAAAATCCGTGCATTAGTTATTGAGTTTATTGCGTTCATAGAGAAAGACACACGAGATGGGGGATTTCGTTTTATAATAATAGGGGTTAAAGTATGAAATTGCCGTTTTTTAAAACGGGTTGCTTTGAAGTGTTATATCTTTGGATTGACTTGGAATTATAAGTTCAAATAAACTCTATATTAAAGGTGCGTTATTCTTTTTCCGAAATTAGGTATTTATTGGATTCTTTGTGTTTTGTATTTATTTTTAAGTAGATGGATAGAATATATGGCCTGACAAAGATCTCATCACCATAATTTCATCATGACATCCACTGTTGTACCACATAGTTAAGAAGCTAGATGTAATTTTACGATCTAAACTGAACTGTTAAAAGGATGGAGCTATATGGATGGGTGTATACCTCCATCCCTCTCTCTCGCTCGCAAGACTGACATTTTAGCATGTCATGGTAAGACTCCCTGCTGTCTGTTTTCTATTAAATTGCAACCTTTAACGTTAGCAGTTGAGCTATTTACTCCCCATCGCTCATCGTTTGTCACTTGTAACACAGCAACTAAATCAGCTCACACGGCCGTCTCAGTAACACGCGAGAAACTCGTCGTCAACTTTTGGTACCCGTGTAAATTCAACGCCAGACTTCCAACTACCCGCCGACATGATAAATTGTGATCACCTGACGAGTCTCTTTAACGACATACATATTCTTATATTTTTTTCAATACACTCACTAAAACCTGCTCTTATCCCTACCGCTTTTAGGCATGCAATTTAGGTACTGTTTTCCGCACTAGTCCGGAAAAATGCTGGCGCTCGCCCCCGCCTCAATTTATTAGAGAAAGTAAGAAAATATATTTGTCACAAAGATACAATGTAGGGGCCAATAATAAAAACTTAAATTTTAAATTACATACAATTTAAAATTACATTTTGTATATCGCGCCACCGCCAAATAGGTTTAGTTCAGCAAAATGAGTTGAGTTAGTAAACAGTGGCCTCACAGACCCACTCCATTTTTATCGACAGTTTTGCAGTACGATCCATAGCAGTTCCCGCTAAGGTGTCTGGAGGTTCTGTTGTCTTGCATAAGAGCGTAATTTATTTGTCACCAAAATGGTAAGCCGTAATGAGTCGTTCGATATTCAAGGTTGACTTGCAATTTGGAATACATAATTGAGCAATTACATAAATTATTTTGTTTATTGTTTTAATGTTTTTTCTTTCAACATTTGCATTGTTCGCATAATGTATCCTTATCATAATAAGCATACAATGCTATGTACCTGTCCATACTAAAGAAACATAAATCAGTTGAATAGTCATCTAAAACTTTACATACTGCAGGGACCATAATCTTTACGACTTCTCTGAACCCATTCGACCTAAGGAAAGAGGAAACATTCAGGATCATTCAAGAAATTGATGATCACTGCAATCCGTTAAGTAAATTGAAAGTTCCATTACCTCCGAACCTTTTTCAATAAAACGTTGCAATTAAACATTGGCAATACATTTTCTCAGGCCATATAGCTCGATCTCTCCAAGTCAATCGCCTTTGTTTCGCCCTAAACAAAGATACATGTCTTAGTAATCCTTTTACGATTCGCCCCGTTCCAGTCAGTTCCTATCGACAATACGTTTTATCCTCGCCATGGGACTAGTGTCTACGAATCCTTATTTTAGTAGGACATACAGATTTCTACGACTTTTAGAAATACTATACTTCAGGGACTTTTGGATCGTTCTAAAACTTATGTTATCGATGTAAAATGTAGTGCTTATGTAGAGCTAGATATATTGGACATGTAACATACCGCTTTGTTTTATTTTTGTTTTATGAACAACTCAGTCATTTCGTATTCCCAACTTTTCTCTGCCATAAAACAATTTTCATTTTATTTCATTACATACAGGAACTCACGCTTTTTTCCTATTCCCGGTAGAGGCTTTATTTCGATATTCGAACGAGCTTTCCTCTCCCAGTCTTTGTTCAAACACCTTACGTATTATAGGACTTATCTTTTAATACTGGTAAGGTACTCCTTTGTCTAGAATATATAGGAGAGCACTAGCAGGACGCCAATGTGTCCGAACTGCCCCGGGGAAGACGGATGTAGCCATCGGGCTTTATTTACAGTTACTGCAACCAGCTGGAATGGTGTTCGACCGACTATCCATAGGTTTATGGTCTTTATAGGGTTGTATACTATAACAAGTATAATAATACTTGACACTACTACTATACATACACTATACTAATTATACTATTCTTTCACTGAGTTCTACATTTTAGTAATAACTAGAATGTGGTTTCTCAGTGGGCTTTATAGAAAGTTTTGTTGGAAGTTATTATGTGAATTTTCGTGTCATTAAGCAAAATAAGGCAACATTTCATATAATAAATATTATTTTTATATATTTTATTATCACATGCTGGGATAGGAGCCTTTTTAGCTTCGCACAGGCTTTTTTTTTTCTTTATTAATTTTGTTTTTAATGTATTTTTATTTTAGTTAGCTTATGTCAATTTTATTTTCTTCTTAGTCCTGTTTGAGTCACCACAAATAAAACGTTTTTCTTTCTTACCTTTCTTTCTTATTTCCCAAAAGTAAAAGCGTAGTAGTTAAATAGGTACCCCTTTCTACGAAACAGGAGGATCAGTGTACTTTGTAAAAAAAAGTTATTACAAAAGCTATGTACAAATAAAACAGCAAACCTTTATCAAAAGAGATGGATTGAAATGTAAAAAGTGTACTTACCTAACCCTAATTAGGATCCTTTGCCCGAAGTAATCAGAAACAAAACAAAATATCATGGGCCGCTCATTGTTGATCCCTTTGCTCGCCTGTTTAAAATTCTACTCTCTCCAGCCCACTCAGAACATAAATACGAAATTTGAATAAACACACACACACACTCACATATTTGTCATGCAAACCTGGATGAAACCACAAAAGCGTTGTTGTAATCCGGTTAACCGGTTTGGCGCGAAACCAGACACCAAGTGATGGCTGCCGGTGACAGCTCTGAAAAAAATATCCGTCGAGTTAGTTAGAATCCAAAATTTAATTTGCACTAGTAGGTAACTATGCGTTTTGAGGATAGGATTTGGGCGAATATTTTATCGTTCGCGCCGGAATATAACCGCAGAATGGCGTTGTCTGGCAATCCGGCTTCAAATGGAGCCCCGTTTGTGTCCGGATGGATATAAGCCCTCAATGTCGCAATATGTGCACCAGTTGTATGCGTCATATTGCTAGCTTTTATATCATCTACTCAAGCGATACATTCACAATAATATTATAAAGGCGAAATTTTATGAATGTGTATGATTTTAAGAGTGAGTGTGTGTGTGTGTTTTTTTTTACTTCTTCACGCTCGAATAGTTGAACGGATTTGGATGAAATGGGCACACCGGACTATGTCCTGGAATAATATAATAATATTCCACAACTTTCACACAGCGCCATCTATTCCCAAACTAAGCAGAGGATGTTCTATGAGTACTAAACAACTGATAAACATACAGTGGACCCCCGGTAATCCGGCACCCCCTGTAATCCGACATGGTCTATTATTTATTATTGAATATTTTTTTGATAATATGTGTGTACATTTGTTTGTACACAATTATTTCCTAATGTAAAGTTATTGCATACTTTTTGTAAGTTCTGTAGCATTAATGACGTCAATTTTATAATAAAACGTAAGCTCTCTATTGTGTTGTTTAATTTACTAAATTTGACATACATAATGAAGTATGATTTGTACTTCAGAGTACATATGTATATATAATATAAAAAATCTTATAGTCCTTAAAAACCCCCTATAGTCCGATTTTTTCGATCGACAGATCCAATATCTGTAATTTGTCGGATTACAAGGTACTCTTTTGTAAAATATTTCGGACTATAGGGGGTTTTAGGCAGTCCTCTATAATCCGACAAATTCGATAGTTCGACACTGCCCTGCAAAATGTTTGTCGGACTACCGGGGGTCCACCTTATATTTGTAAATAAATACTTATTATAGATGAATGAATGTGATGAGCACGATTATTTGTTGTGTCTAGGTGTATAGACAGAACAAATGATCGTACTCATCACACAAACATTTGTCTCGGGTGGGAATCGATCCCACGGCCTCCGGCATAGTAGTCAGGACCACTAACCACTAGACCAACAGGCTAGACCAAATAGCACATAGGATACTTTTATCCCGCCAGTTGGGACAATTTTCTTCTATCACGCGGGTGACGCCGCTAACATCAGCTAGTATTCTATAAATAAATCTACACGTGATGCATTGACGCTGAAGTGTTGATAAATATAAAAGGCTCTTCCATCGATCAAACGTTTATATTTACTACTACATTGATTTTCTAACTGCCGGATACTGAAAGCTGCCGTTATGTCTCAAAATGTTTCTATCACTTTTATGTGTTGGTATAAAGTACAGTGGGAGAACGACTTTTACGAACGTCTTCGAAGTGAGTAGTACTCAAACCGAATAACCAGGATTTTTTTTTTTTATAATTCTATTTTATTAGCAAACTATACAAATATTTAACTATTTATACTATAAAAACAACTAAACTAATAAACAACTTAATAAATATATATGTCGCAGGGATATGATAAAAACAGAGATTTGGTTAATTCCCTAAGTGATTTGAGCAAATCACGGAGGATGTTAAAATAACAACTATTTTATCATTTCCTTGAACAAATCTAGGGATTTGAACAAATATCAGAACTAGTTCCGTGAAATGACAAAAAAACTTTTCTATGGTATATAATAAATAAATGTCAACGGGAACGGTGCCCACAACGCTGCCTGCATTGCCACGTTGATTGGCAATGCTGTTTCGTTGGCCAAAAAAAGCCCAGCCCTCTGGTCACGTGAAGAGTCGATTAGCTGTTTGTATGTTTATCTTTTGATTTAGGTACCCTACTCACCAACTAACTTCAATTACACGGAAGATTTCCGATTTCCTCAACTTCAACGTTGTTTGCTTTGTTCCTCGTTTCTGCAGTAGCGCTAGAACAGGCATGCTGACCTCGGTGAATAAGATATTAACATTAAGAAATGGCATCCTAATCCAGACCGGGGAGATGATAACTTGAAATTTGCAGCAGTAAGAGGATTCCGACTGACCTATTGTTAACGTTCTCTATAGGGCTGCTCGGTTCTCTGAAACTAACTGAAAATTAAATTCCATTGGCTAGTTGGTATCCTTTGGCTATTCGGAAAAGGAAGGCATTATTGGTTTGCTTTCATTAGAGCTTTTCAAGTTATGGTTATTATTAGAACGTTCCACCATTTTTGCAAATAAACTGGTTTTCATCCGTACACTCTTAGTAAGGTTCAGTTGAAACCCAGCGTCAGGCAACTACTACCTAAGTAGTTGTTTGTCATTTTTGCTTAAATGGACCTATTTGGCGCAGCCAATGTTAGTGTTCTTTTTAGGGTTCCGTACCGCAAAAGGAAAAAATGGAACCCTTATAGGATTACTTTGTTGTCCATCTGTCTATCTCGGGAACGCGTGGAGGTATCGAGTTGAAATTTAAACCATGTACTTAAATCTGCGGTCCCTTGAAGCTGTGAAAAAATCAAACTTCTAAGTCAACGAAAAAAAAATAGCGCCGTTTATGTCACAAAAAAACATGTATTTCGACATTCTCAAGGGAATCTAAATTCTTAGCGTACTTCCTGTTGACCTAGAATCCTGAAATCTGGTATGAAGCAAGGCCTTATAGCTCAAGTATAGGAAAAAATCTGAAAATTATAAATTTGTTGTTACATCACAAAAAAAAAACTTTTTTTGTGATTCGGAAAAATCTTCGTAAATCAATTCGGGAATTGAATTGTTTCCATAGGTAAGTTTGTACGGAACCCTCAAAGCGCGAGACCGACTCGCACTTGCCCAGTTTTTTAATCTTAAGTTTCTAAATGTTGTTTCTACACTGTTTGTCAAATAAAATATTTTTCTTTCTTTCTTTTCAGTTATCCAAATGGAAAATCTCATTCATCTTTGCAAATAAATTCTGCAACACTTGTGTGGTTATTATCATTTGTATGGTATGGCAATAAAAAGGCCCTTTTACACTTGACGTCGACGCTTTCGAGACCAAATTAAGTATCAAACCTCTTATCAATAATCTTCAAGTCAGTCGGCAACCTTACTTCGCCGTCAAGTGGTCTCAAGAGTAGCACCAGAAAGATTTGATTTAAGTTTAATCCCTCCCTGGCTAGTCACTTCGCAACTTGTCGCATTAATAACAGATAAAAACTGGCCGGCTCTACCCTCCCCGTATTCTATAACGTTTGTCTGCAGAATTATAATTTTATTCTTGAAAAAGATTGAAAGAAAGAAAGAAAACACGTTTATTTAGCACACAGATACACACAATGAAGAAACAAGTATACAGAAACTTTCATAAGAAATTAAAATACAACAACATTGTGTGTCTCACGGTTGAGCCAAATAGGTCTAATACCAGGCAAATACATAACAGTTGCTTGACGGTTGCGGAGTGATGTAGCGACATCTATGACGTCACATCACGTCGGGGTCACCAGTTTTGGAGGTATGCGGAACAGAGAGTAAAGTCCCGCAAACCTCCGTGGAAAAGGGAGGATCCTCCGGCCAGACGGGTGTTATGTCTGGTGGGCAACTGCCCCATAGATGATTTTCGGGCTTTTCTATAATTATGTTCTAATCGCGCGGAGAACTTCAATTGCGCGATGCAGGATTAGTTCTTATGTAACGTCATAGATGTCGCTACAGTTTTCAACTGAACCCTACTTTAGATGTAGAAATCAGTTTTATTAGGTTAGGTAGTTAAAACCCGATTGCAGCGCCACCTAGGGTTCCGTTGTATTTTCAAACTATCCAGGGACCAAGTTAAATATACACATATAATTTCATCCAAATCGATCAAGCCGTTAATGAGGAGTTAGGTGACGAACACGATCAGAAGAATTATGATGTATACCTAGGTATAAATGAGTGTGTAGTAAAAAGATAAATAATACATTGGTGTTTATAGATAGATGCGTATGAAATAGGAAAATACTTAGCTGTACTGCTTTGTGTCCTAGTGTTCTTTCGCACTCCAGATACTTGAAATTAGACAAGTCATCGATTTTACTGAGCAGTGTATGGATGCCATCTTCATTTCCTGTTGCATGACGATAGAATCTGACCTGACCTTGGCATTTCACTTTCTCCGGCGCTTTCATATATATCCTCCGTAATATGTATCCTGATGAGCGTGAAGAAATTCAATCTAGGCAAAGGAAATTGGAAGTAGAAGCGGAACCACTTTCAATGTATTTCCTTTTAATGAAACACACACACAGTCGCACGGCGGGAAGTGCCTGTAGAACTTTCAACCAAAGCTCGTATGTAGTCGACAGTCTAATTACTCAACTATACATACCTGACGGAGGTTTTCCTGGGAGTGCAAAACTAACATTAGCAAGTTTAAATAAGCTGAAGCTTCGTCTACTTTGCGAATAAAATTCGAGGTGTTTTTTTGAAGTTTTGCTTGACTGCGATCTCGCCTGATGGTAACCAGTGATGCAATCTTTCACTAGTTTATTAAGAGCCTATTCAGTCTACCCTTGAAGATCAGACGGGAAGACTGCAGCAGGCAAATTGTTCTAGTCTTTCGATGTATACGGTATAAACGACGAGGCGAAACGGTTAGTCAGAACTGTGGAGGTGTTAACAATGTAAGGGTGGATACTCACTGTACGACGGGTTGTCCAATGGTAGAAATGTGATGGCTGAATCAAGTCATGCAATTCCCGTGCACACTCTCCAAAATGCATCCTGGTGTTAGAAAAGCTGTCGTTAGGAGTCTAACTTCCGGCACTGATTAATTAATTTTAGATATTTTGGTTTGATTATTTCAATTTAATAATAATATTTCAAAACTGTTCGCAATCATTATTACATTAATGTTTAATCGCACGCACTACTTCCGGTTTAACGCCACCTTTCTGTTAATATTGCAAACCTATGCTGTTTCCGGGGTGATAAGCATGTGGTGGGGAGTAGTGCGAGCGCTTGGTGAGTTCAGTTGTCGTCGAACGGTTGAAGTGTATAGACTTGTAAAGTGATTTTATGAGAACATAATTAAACATAGTGAATATAATTGTTACAAATTGTTTTACTTTCCTTGACTTTTATTACTGGATAATACCGAAAGGCTAGCTACCCTACGCCTGTGCTCCAGGCTTCCAAGATCCTGCTAAAATCACACATGAATCATTCGTGTCTCATAAACAAAGTTTGCAAGACACATGATTTGGTAGATTTTGCCAATCGAGTTAGAGCAATTTCTTATTCCTTTCCGTTGACTTCATGTTCCGAGAATTGGGTTATTCTTTTGTTATTTCAGTATTGGCTTAAGCCTCAGATACATTACAACGCTCAATCTACGTGATGCTGCAACGTTGCCTAATATTCGTCCCGCAACTTGCCTCCCAATATTTTACGATGCATTCTCGTTACATGGGACATCTTTGGGGTCATTTTGTCCCCTAGTATATCTAAGGCTTTATTGTAATACGTTGCATCCATATTTGTGTCAAGATAACCAAGGCTGCGGGATTTTTCGAAAGAGTTACCGCGGCCCTGAAACTCAAAGAGCTACTGAAGGAATACAGGTAGATTTTAATCAGTAGACTTTTACAGACTGACACTCTCCCTCGCTTCACCCAGGGTAAGAGAGACCTAAAGACATCAACAATTAAACAGCACCATATACCACTGATGCACCACTTTTATTGTTCCGTGCCGTCACGTCGGAACATTCTCGTCCGTCCCAAGAGCCCCATCTTAGTCGATAAATTGTTTTGAGCCCATAAATCCTCGTGGCCAATACTCCTCCCGACCTGACGGGTAAACTGCGTCGACTACGTAATGGCCGTGTTAATCAAAGTTCACCAACTTTTACATGTCTTACTTGTTGAGAGACGAATTGGTTAATTAAGTTGCAAAGTAAACTTCGTATGGTCGGAAGAAGTTGCTGCAACGGTTCTCTGGTTTGGATCGGTAACTTTTGCGTATGGTTGGTTCATTATCATTTGCTGGTTTGCAACTTTTCTGCTGAATTCTCGTTTTGATAGACGCTTCAATGTTTCTGCTGAAATTAGTCTTAGGGCGGAATTCACCAATAAAACTAATTGCGTTTTAATGTTTGGCTCGCATAATCGCATTTAGCCGCTGTCACTAGTGTCACTTGTAAAAATACAACAAAAGAAAAATACAGACAAGTGACACTAGTGACAGCGGCTAAACGCGATTATGCGAGCCAAACGTTAAAACGCGTTTAGTTTTATTGGTGAATTCCGCTCTTACTCGTTTTTATTTTGATAGATCAATCAAGGCCTTATTTAAAAGTATTTATTGTCTGCATTTTGAAATCGGAAATTAAAATTAATTATTCGTAACGGTACGTACGCACGTACATAAAAATGCGTATTTTCTGCTGAGCTTTTTGCGCAGGATATTAACATGGGATTAAAAAGTATCCAATTAATTGGGAAATGATTTCATCGATGTTGATTTTTTTCGTTAATGGAAGCGCCATTTTGTATTAGAATTTTGTAATTACTTCCATATTTATATTATTATTGTAAAATAAACTACCAAATAACCAGTTTATTAAAATCCTATTTGAGTAAGGCTTAACTCTCTCATAAGGGGCTACATTTTCCTTTCTCCAAACTAAATTTCAGCAGGACTTACAAATTAAATGGCAAATAAACTTAATTAAGTAAGTAATTTTGGGATAATAAATGGTTTTTATTTCTATACTTTAGATTTTAAGTTTTCTCGTTGATGATAAATCAACAATTACGTTGTTTAAAGTTTTTTTACGCTGTAAAAGAATTAATGATGGTGCTGATTTTAGAAAAATCTGTAGGTATATTGAATATTGTAATGCCTTACAATTTTACAGTAGCAATGGATACATATGTATAGAGCAATGAGATAAGAAATGCATTAAATGCATGGACTGCTGACGTCAGTGAAATTGACGTTTGAATTTTCCCATTTATTAATCTTTTATCGGAGCAATATTTCTGCCGCAAATTTTAGTAAATGTTTGGATCGAAATGCTGTCAAAACGGGCGCGACGTCGCCGTCAGCCAAATCTTTGACCATAAAATGTCAAGGATTTAGTGCACAAATTCCTGACAAGCACTGAAATACCATTCTAACTTGAGTTAACACAAATAACCATAAATTTTTCACAACATTTTAGATGTCCAATTTCCAGCAACAATTTTCAACATTCGCTAAATTGTTGCGCGGAAGTGCCTCGGCTGAATTATGAGTTTTCAACAAAGTTTCAAACAAAAAAAAAATTAAGATAAACAACAGAACACAATAATATTCACGAATGCCTTTCGCGGGGCAATTTTAAATCTTATAGACGTACGCCCGTACTAGCAAGCAGTGCCAAATGGGGTGTAAACGTACAAATCGACTTGCCCGCTGCAGATGCGTCGCTAGCTGGGACTGACAGATATCAGCACGGGAATTTAGGTCGCAATGGATGCTGAGCCACGCCACCAAATAGGTCGCAGGCCTCGCAAGCCTCACAGCTACTCAAGTGGTTGGAAGTGGGGCGTTGGCGTGGCTACGACACGAGGTTATGCTAAACCCGTGCACATAAGTATGTAAGTTAAATTAGAACTTCGTTCGTGATACAATTTGATTTAGGACTGATTTGAAGTGAATTTTGAGACTGATGAAAATTTATTTCTGTCACTGCTTTTACCGATCCTAAATCTAACCTCCTTGCTTGTTTGGATTTTGATAAATTCATTTTTATCCATGTTGTCGAAGGTGTCATGGCGTGGTTGGATCAAGGGCCTGAAACAGAAGGCATTAGTCCTCGATGCAGCTCGCGTTGTGTGGAGATTCCTGCCTCTGGAGCCCTAAATCCCAATTTATTTGGGGTTAGCGCAGCATGTCACTGGATTTGCGTAGCATGTCTTTGGCTTAATCATGTTTATGCATTGTATTCCTGTGTGACTCATCATATCAGCGAGTACTCTCCATAAACCAACCACAATACATTGCCAAACATCTATTAGAAACGTAATTTAATCTGCCTGTTAAACAATGTCAGTAGAATTTGTATGTAAAGTACGTCTGTGCGAAGCAGTGCCACTAACTCATGTCACTAAGTGGCCTTGATTGTTATGTCGTGTCGTGCCGGTGCGTGTTGCTTACTCGAGTGGCGTATGCGGATGACATTAAGTTAGAATTGGTAGTTATGACGCTCACACATGCATATACGTAAGTACGTATGCGTACCCATTGAAATGACGCCCAAGGGTCTTACCATGATGTGTTAAAATGTCAGCGAGAAAGAGGGATGGAGCTAAACAGTATACACCCTGTATAGCTATACCCAACCCTCTATTAGCTATATCGGACCAAGCCCAAGTCGTCGACGGCGCGTAGTGTTCCACGCGCGTCTCAAGGAGATGTCAGCAAACCGTAGGAGCCCAGCAGGGTCGAAGCCTACTGGGGCCAAGGTCTGCTTCTGAAAGGAAGACTCGGCCCTGGTATGAAAGGCAACGAAGGAACAGGAGTGGGTTTTTAGTCAGTAAAAGTCTGATACTATCTCCTGCTCATCCCAAGAGCGGGGTATGTCATTGGATGATTTTCCCACCGAAAAAAAACCCTCTATTAGCTGTTAAAGGGATGGAGCTCCATCCCTTCAGTTCAGTTTAAGTCGTCAAATGGATCGCATTAGAGCTCATGGTAAGGTCTAGGGAATGCAAACCGGTTAACGCGATAACCGAAAATCCGGTTTTTCGACATATTTTTAATTATTATAAAACGAGTTTTATTTTTAAGTATCCGGTTTTTCGATTTTTATTATTACTTTCAAATGACTCTTTTTTTTTTAAGTAAACATTGTTTTAAAATGCTGCTGAGGCTTGATATCAATCGTAGGTTTGTTTATCGTACCATAAATAGCTACACCAAATGTACACTTGTTCTGTTCACGATTATAAAAGATCCAGACCGGCCGTGAAACCACTTAAAAATAATAATAAAAAACTAACTTTAAAACCGGTTTCACCGAAAACCGGATAAAAAATTTGGGTTTTAATTTTGGCCGGTTTTGCATTCCCTACTCGTCTTTAAAACAGGGTGATTTTTAACCCATTAGCAAACTTTCAGAGTATTTAAGTACGTAAGGACTTATGAATACGAGCACGTTTAAAATTCGAAATATGAAAAAAGAATCTACTGTTTTCAACAGTGTCGAGTTATTGGAACAGCCAGCATTGTAGAAAATAAATGTACATTCTGAAAAGCTGTTTTTTTTTTACCTCACACAGTTGATCTCAAAGATAAATTCACACCCAGAAAGATTAATCAATGTATAAAAAGTCCCATTGTACGAAGGCGGTTTGATAAGTCAGTGACTCCGAGAGTAAAAAAGCGATTTATTTCTCAACGTAGTCCTCTTTTAGCGCAATATATTTAGTCCCACCGTTTTTCATAGGCTATTCTATTTCGAGGGCCTCAAATAGATGTTTGTTGCAGTTATGACATCTGCATTAGACACTAAATCAAGAAAATCTTAGAACCAATTCCCATTTTTTTATAAATTGGTTTTTACTGAAAATTTATTCTAAATATCAAAAAACCTTAAATGCTAATCCAAACCCAGATAAATTCTTTAGATAGATTAATAAACAAAAAAGTTATACGACTTGAAAACCTGGTTCATAGCTGGATCACTCACCCTCCTTTTTTCTTGGCCAAATGCGGTCGTTTTTACTTCAAATCAATATCAAATCTGTCTAAAGCTCTGAATAACATGCGCCGGTGATCGTTTTGCCCTTTTCAAGGTAGACGATGTGAATGACATCGCGGGCATCCGATATAACTGAGGCCATGAACTTGTTGGCTGTGACGGACCTTTTCCCCTGGTGCATGTTCACCCGTAACTGTCTGGATGGTTCCTTGGTGTCTGATCTATTGTGATTTCATTTTTGAGGTGTGTGTGTGTAATAACATCTAACATCAGTTGTTAAGACTTACTGACCATAATACAGGTATGCTGTGTCCTTCAGTTGCCCTTTGCGTTCTAGGAGCTGTCGTAAGTTGTGTGAATGTCTAAAGAGGAAACCCGCTGAGGTTTCTTTTTTAGAAATTCCCCGTGTCCCTAGCGGGCATTGGCTCTGCTGGGCTACCTACTATTTGCTGACATCTCTTTGAGGCGTGCGTGTCGATGACTCGGGCTCAGTCCGGATGGCCGAACGGCGAGCTACCCATTGCTTTTCGTCCGCAAGCCCGCGCCTACCGTGGCCGATATTCGGGGTCGCGGCGCGGCGGCTGGGGGGTATTGTGATGGAGCCATGTTCGGATTATGGCTAAACAGCGCCAGACACTCTTTTGAAGTTGTCACATGGTTACGCTTATGATCGAGCGTGAGGAATCGCGGCAACTACCGCGCGGATTTCTTTTTTATTTTCAAATATACGTGTAAAATGCTCAGTTGACATATCTAAAGCCTTAGCAACCTTACGCACTTTCATTCTCTTATCGTCCAATAACATTCCATTTTATAGATTAAGGATTTCTAGCGCGATGACCTCTTTTGGGCAACCTGAATGTTAGGCGTCATTTGGGTGGTACAACCACAACGGAAATCCGTAAATCTTTTGTTTATTATTGAAATTAAAAGTGCCTGTTTCTTTTTAAAATAGTAATGCTTATTCAGCAAACATAATTCACTTTTTTTTCTATTTTCGTTTAAATTCTCACGGTTCTTGCTTTCAATGGCAAACACAAATTCGTGACTCAGCTTACTCCAAATTTGAAAGTAGTCTATTAATAGATGATAGTGACTGGAACAGTGTTGCTTAACTTCAAAGTTACTGCGCAGGAAATTAAAAAAAAACACTGTCTTTCAAACTGCCGTCATATAAGTCTAACGACCTGTTTCGCGGTACAAGGTGTCTTGATATACATACACTATATTCAAAGATACAAAACTTGACTTTATAATTCTTAGAATTTTATTGACATTACATTTATTAAATTTTATTGTAATAACATTTTTAGAATTCTTTTAAAATTATCTATATTTTATTGACATTTAGTTTTTTATTTATTTATTATTATTTTTAATCTATGACATTAATGATTTTTTTTTCTGACTACTATAACAGCATAGATGTGGGTGAAGATGGAGGGGGAGAGTGAGGCCAAAGAAAATATGGATGGATTGTGTGAAGAGTGATATGAAAGAAAAGGGAGTTAGTGATAGCATGACAAGTGACATGATAAAATGAAAGAAAAAAACGTGTTACGACTACTAAATAACATAAGGCAGGAAGATGATTATGATTGTTAAATTTTTTTTGTTCATTTGGGTACTTCAAAATAAATAAATTTCTTGTTAATTCTACCGGATATTCTAAGTATCAAGTATCAAGAGGTGGTGAAACAGGCCGTAAGTTTTTGTTTAAGTTAGGTCTGAACAAATCACTCTTAATTGTAATTAGTTTCCTCTTAGTTGGTCTCGGGAAATCCTGCAGGCTTTTCTTTCAACATTTTAATTATCTGTTATAAGAAAATGGAGAAGGAGGAAAGCAAAGAAATCTATCTTTGCTTTAAAGGACTTTGTTGACAATATCGATGTCAATGCAGTATGGATCTCCTTGACATTTAAACCGACATACGAGTAATAAATCTCAAATAACCGAAAAATGGGGACAATAATTGAGGTTGTGTATGTAGTTATGTAGGAACACAAAACAAAACAAATTAGAGATATTTGTTCACTAATTGGTGAACTAGATTTGTAAGCGATCGTGTCAGTTTTTTGTATTTTATATTTAAATAGGGCGTCAACACGTGTTTCATTTTCGTGTGCATTTAAAAATACAGGATTTATAGTGGTAAGTTGTAAATATTGAAAAGAGACTGTAGATAGCTATCAACAGTCTCTTTGTTCAACACATTGTACTTTCATAAGTGTCTAGATTACGTGTTTGTGAGAAAAAGCTCAAAGGAATTGGAATTACAAATCATTTAAATTCGCGGCTTTTTGATTACTCTAATATACATGTATTTAGTGTGATTTGACCATTACATATTTACTGTATGGACTTTAAAAGAGACTTTGACCCCTGAGTTTGTTTCTGTGTCTTCTCAGGGTAGTCAGCTAGGAAACACCGGCCTCATCCAGTCTAAAATGAAGAAAAAAAATTTTAGTTTTTTTAAACCTATTTACAAAATAAATATCATTTATTTACCTATACACGTAAAACTTTCTTATGAAACATTCTGTGTATTGGTACAAACCGCATGGAAATCCGTTTAATATTTTTAAGTTTGTCGCGAACAGACAAGCAGACGCGTTGGTGGGGGTCTTTGTTTTGTAAGACTGTAATATGTAAGGATGGGTAAGTAGAATTCAAATATCCCGCATCAGATCATCATAATGGCGTAGAAATAAGTCACGTACTTCCAAACAGCGCACCACTACGCTCGACAACGCACTGGTACATTTGTATTCAATCGGTAACTGTATTAGTAGGCGCCCATCAAACGCCACGCGCGTCATTTAGAGCGATTCGCTATAACGTTTACCACTGCGCCTGTGAGCTATGTACTACGTTTATTGCATAATTGTCTGATTGATGATGCGTAGTTGCTGGGCTGAAAATTTCATGATTTTGAGCGTGTAGAATTCGAATTTGGTCTTTCTGTCATCGGTTTCCGTTTTGCAAACGCCGTAAATGTATAATAGATCTTTAGAGAGCAAAAACCCTCGATCTATCATGTAGAGAAATCATTTCAAATAAATTAAGTCCTATCCAAATTCGATAGTTTACAATAAATCCGTGTCTTGTTGAGAAAAATAAAGGGTTTACAATCTCACGCGATTTATTATAAACTAACGGTGTTTGCAATAATCTGTTCCAACATCTCGGATTATGTCTGAACGCTCGCAAACCTGAGCAAACAGTTATCTTGTAGCATATTCTCTGATTGAGCTGTATTTTTTTATTATGAAATTCATGGTGATTGGAGGATGCTAAACTTCTACTTAGGTAAGCTTTGTAATCTTTTAAATATCTAAGAAAGATAACGCAAAGGACACCTTAGTTTCGTATAATTAGATGTCTTCTGTACTAAAATACTAAGCTTTTTTTTAAAATTGGAAATCATTAATGACTTCTGCCGCTCTAGAGTGGAACGAGAGGGCGTGTCAGACTTTTACTGACTAAAACCCACCTGTGTCCTCCAGATGCCTTTTGCGTTCTAGCAGCCCTAGCGGGCATAAGCCCTGCTTCAGTTTTGCTGACATCTCTTTGACTCGAGCCTGAGCCTTACCGGACGGGCGGACGACGAGCTACCTATTGCTCGTCGCCTGCAAGCCCGCGCCTGAGTCTGGAACAAGCTCCAGTATTTATTACTAAATTCATATTACTTTTAACGTAACGTGTAAACATGCACGTTCACTTTGCATAAAACTGCTAAGCTTTACTCATTGTAGTGCAGCGCAGCAAACCGAACACATCATACCAATGTTAGCACCCGGTTCCTGTATAATTAATGGTAAATAATTAGCATATTATCAAACGCTAAATTAAACTAATATTCGGCCTATTGGAGATACAGTGGCGTGCAAGTGTTCCCGTGGCTGCTCGTTAATCTTTTTCAAGTAATCTAGATGTATTGGATTTTTATGTTAAGCAGGGTGATTCATGCCTCTTAGAGTACCGTTTTATGGCATGCGTTATTTATTGTCGTCATATTTTCAATGGAATAATTTGCAGGCTTAAAATTCGTGTTTAGAATAACTAGTTAATATTTGCAAGGCGAACGACGCTTGGTTCTGCCCGTAACCTCGTTTGCGTGTTTCTTGCATGAAACATGTAAGTAAAGATAAATGATGTTTATTTTGCAAATATAAAGATTATAAATATCGCTTTTACACGTCAATCTTTTCGTTAATTTAAACTAGATGAGGCCAGATAAGTTTATGACACTCCCAACTAATAGTATAGTTATCTATCAGTGAAAGATATTTTATATTCGGATTACCGTTTGTTATAACAATAGCAATATTATAAAGCTAAAGCTAACGGTCCAGTTGGGTAGATCTAACTTCGAGAAAGAGGTCAATCGTCGAATCCGACTCGGCTGGGCGGCGTTCGGGAAGCTGTGCGGTGTCTTCTCGTACAATATACCACAGAGTCTCAAGACGAAAGTCTATGACCAGTGCGTGTTGCCAGTGATGACATATGGCTCCGAAATGTGGTCGCTTACAATGGGCCTCATAAGAAGGCTTAAAGTCACCCAAAGGGCAATGGAAAGGGCTATGCTCGGAGTTTTCTTGCGTGATCGAATCAGAAATGAAGATATCCGCAGGAGAACCAAGGTTGCCGACATAGCAAGAAGAATCGCCAAACTTAAGTGGCAATGGGCAGGGCACATTGCACGCAGAACAGATGGCCGTTGAGGCCAACCGCGTACTAGAAGACGCACCGTTGGAAGGCCACCCACAAGGCGGACCGATAACCTGGTCAGGGTTGCTGGAATCCGATGGATGCGAGACGCACAAGACCGGTCGATGTGGCGACGCTTGGGGGAGGCCTATGTCCAAAAGTGGATGCCTTTCGGCTGAAATGATGATGATGATGAAGCTTTATATCATTGAGTAAATACTTACACGGTTTTACCTCTTAATATAAGTATGTAGATTGAATTAAGTTAGATTGAAATTCTATGTTATTTTCCAACAGAGAGCGACTTTTCAGACACACCTGTTCTCGCCAGCTCTATGTAGCAAACTAATTCGTACATAGCGAAACTCTGAGTACACAGTGCTTCATTTCAATCGCACGGAGTCTGCAGCTCTGACGCCTGACGTCGCCAAACGAAGCCAATCGTTGACGTAGCGTAGACAGTTTGTAACTCGCCAAATTTGTTGCCCCGCGTTATTTCCCGACAATTCCGTAATGTGCCCGGAATATTTGGCTCCGTATTTTTTGTTGAGACATTGAATATTGCTTACGTACACGTGGTACGTTATTGTAGTGTAGGCATTGTGGAAATCAGCCTATCTATGAGATAAGTAAGTGGTTACGAAAATCGAAGCGGATAACTCGGGAACTATTTTAATCATAATATAGATTTTTTTATGTTATTGATAGGCTCGCGTTTGACCAATATCTCACCTTATGGAAAGCGAAGATGTGGTCTACGATGGAACACTCTCACATAGAAATAACCTATTCACTCGTGATTTAAAGACCACTAGGTTGTAGCTAACACAGATTTCGGCAGGGAATTCCATTCCTTAGCTGTACGCACAATGAATGTGTTCCCGAAACGGTTTTCTGCTCTGTGTGTAAGGGTTGAATGTCCACCATATACCTACCGGTAGCGCAACGCCGAACGTATGATGGTCCTATGATGGAAAGGGCTATCATCATCATCATCATTTCAGCCGAAAGACGTCCACTGCTGGACATAGGCCTCCCCCAAGCGTCGCCACAGCGAACGGTCCTGTGCGTCTCGCATCCATCGGACTCCCGCAACCGTTACCAAGTCATTGGTCCACCTTGTAGGAGGCCTTCCAACGCTACGTCTTCCGGTACGTGGTCGCCATTCCAGAACCTTTCGGCCCCAACGGCCATCTGTTCTGCGAGCAATGTGCCCTGCCCATTGCCACTTTAGTTTAGCGATTCTTCGTGCTATGTCGGCAACCTTGCCCTTCGGAAAGGGCTAAGCGAAATTAAATTATGCAATTTCGAGATCAGAAAGGGTATTTTGAATTTTTTTGAATTCCGACTTGATGTACCGTCACACCTTGCTAACTAACATCCCGGTTTTTTTCGCAGCCAGTTGAGCTTTAGTCTCGATGTATGAGCCAAAATTGAAGGTAGAGGTCAACGTCACCCCAAAAAGATCAAGATGATCGATTGACATATCGCAGAGAGAAGTCGTAAGTATGTCCCAGCAGTAGTAACATTCTTAGCTGATTATCCTTATAGAGCGTCTGCTGACTATCCCGAGTTTTTGCGATATTCTTAATACAAGTTGTTACGCACACAGTAAATGACATTACATATTGTCACATGGGCTCAGATGTTTATAGTTTGCCTTCATCTATAACGCTTTTATTGACTATACTACACACAACGTTGATTCGGACACGTCCAAAACCTTACAATATCGAATAGATTTCGAGTTTCAGGTAGAAATAGATGCTACATGAATAACCATGAATCCTTTTAACTAAATCCAATCAGACTGTTGTGCGTGGAGATTATGGCCCTTTTCTCTTACGCCACACGTCAATCGGTTTATCGGAGAGGCCGAAATTAAATCGTGGATAAATCTTATGTGCTATATGATCTACATTACCATAGGTGGAGTCCAATATACCTTTTTATTTACGTAGGAAATCAAATGACCTTTATTAGGAGTGTCAGAATTTTATTGCCTAAAACCCACAGTGTCCCTTCAGTTGCTCTTTATTGCGAGGTCTGCGGTAACTCCTTCGAACGGCACGACGTTGCCGCTTTTTCGATAGTTTTATAGTTTTGTATGTGAACTGTGAGTGTATAATGACATACGCGTCCATAGACAGTAGGCCTGTCGACGATGGGGCACGCTTTGCCTAACAAAAGTAATATGTTCATTCTTGACTTAAATACCCCCAGGTTGTAGCTATCAAGAAACACATACTCCATCAGCTTTCCAACCTAGCTGTACGCACAATGAATGTGCACACATAATTCAAAACACAAATAAACATCACCATTTCAACCGAAAAGAATGAAGCCTACTGCTATACATAGGCCTGTGTCGTCAGATTGTCCGGGGCTTGCAGTATTCCTGAACTTCTAGAATCCAGCAAACTTGGCGAAAAGAACATAGTTTATACGTTTTATGGACTATTCCAATAATTGGTTTCAAGTAGGGCCTTTATTTAAGAAGCAAGAAATAAATGAAACGCTTTATTGCTTACCATGGAAACATAAAAATCTTTTCTTATCACCATTCCGCTATACGACTCGGAAACGTGTTCACTCTTCATGCGACTCTTGAACCAGAAAAATCATTTAAGGCTTGAAAAGTTTCGATCAAAATGTGTTTTCCGCGTCATTGGACACTCTTCGTTGGTGTACTGAGCTCTATATATGCGAAAGTGGAATATTTTTCGACTTTTGATACACTATATTTGCTTTTTCTAGGCTATAAAGTTGAATAGTCGTCTATCTAACGAGAGTACCTACATTTATTAGATGAACTGCCGTTCACTGTCCGGCTACCGCCTAAGACATTTATTTTTATGCGCATTGTTATAACCTCGTTCTCGCGAAAGCAATGGATTACGTTGTGAAAGACAAAGCTAATAAAATCTTGGAACTGTCTTTTTAATATAGTACTGAAATATCTTCAACAATAAAGGAGCTCATCAAACACTGAAAACTTAGAGCCTATTCGTCTGCGGAAAAATTTAAAAGAGTTGCCGTGTCCCTAGGACGCAAAGGGCAATTGGAGGACCACAAGTGTGTTTTAGTCAGTAAAAAATCTGACACACCCTGTCGCTCCATCCAAAACGGGAGAAGTTGTTTGCTGATTTCTCAGAAAAAGGACCGTTTATTCGCCCTTCTGTTCTTTATAAGAAGGTGGAATTGGAATAGGTGTATAGTAGTAGGTAGTATTGATAAGAGCCTTTAGTGTGTTTGAGTTTGAGACATCGTGGTGAAAGGATTAGTCAGCCAGACTCAGCTGAATCTCTTAACCGACTGTGGACCCAGGTTGGCAGCTGTAAAAACAATTTGGCCAAATGGGGCTTCCTCGACCCATCTCAGCCTTTGGTGTGTTTGAGTTTGAGACATCGTGGTGAAAGGATTAGTCAGCCAGACTCAGCTGAATCTCTTAACCGACTGTGGACCCAGGTTGGCAGCTGTAAAAACAATTTGGCCAAATGGGGCTTCCTCGACCCATCTCTGACACAGTGCCCGTGTGGAGCCGCTGCACAGGACATGCGTCATTTGCTATGCTGTCCATCCTGCACAACCACCTGCAGTTTTCAGGATCTATACGAGGCCAATAACAGAGCCATAGAGGTTGCCAAATACTGGTCAGAAAAAATTTAGTTAGAGTACATAAGCATAAGCATAATCAGCCTTTTAATGTTCCCACTGCTGGGACTCAGGCCTCCTCTCTAGAAGAGGGTATGGGCCATAATCCACCGCGCGGGCCCAGTGCGGGTTGGAGTACATCAACACGAAAAGATGAAGAAGGAGTAGGTAGTATTAGTAGAATGTGCGCGGGAATTGCATGCCACTCCGCCATCATCTTTCTACCATCGGACAACCCGACGTACGGCGAGTGTCCACCCTTACATTGTTAACACCCCTACGGTCCGGAGTAAGAGTTTCGCCTCGTCTATACCGCTTACATCGAAGGACTGGAATAATTTGCCTGCCTTCCGATTATAATTTAGGTGTCTTTAAGGCTAGACTGAAACTAGTGGGCCTCACCATCGAAGATTGCATCACTGCTTACCATCAGATGGGATCGCAGTTTCGCAGTCCAGCACTAGTTTATATTATAAAAAAACGGCCAAGTGCGAGTCGGATTCGCGTACTGAGGGTTCCTTACAAACTTACCTAGGAAAACGGTTCAATTTCCGAATTGAGTTACGAAGATTTTTCCGAATCACAACACGAGGTAACTACAAATTTAAAGTTTTCAGATTTTTTCCTGTACTTGTGCTATGAGATCTTGCTTCATGCCAAATTTCAGGATTCTAGGTCAACGGGAAGTACCCTATGAATTTTGATTCCCTTGAGATTGTCGAAATATACGTTTTTTGCGACATAGACGGCCGTATCTTTTTTTTTTCGGTAACTCAGAAGTTTGATTTTTTTACAGCTTCAAGGGACCGCAGACCTTAGTATATGGTTATAATTTCAACTCGATACCTCCACGCGTTCCCGAGATAATGGGTCTTGACAGACAAACAGACGGACAAAAATGATCCTATAAGGGTTCCGTTTTTTCCTTTTGAAGTCCGGAACCCTCAAAAAAACAATTTGTTCGGATCAGGCTATCAACTACAGTTGATACTGGTGACGGTGCAAGGCAATGCAGCACAGTCAGTTCACTATACATTAAGTAAATACATACCTACAATGATATCCCTCCAAGCGCGCGCCTCAGGGAGATGTCAGCAAATCGTAGGGGCCCAACAGGGTCGAAGCCTACTGGGGCCATGGGTAGTGTGAAAACGAAACCCGGGGCTCTGGGACGAAGATAAGAACTGGTTTTCGAGTGAGTTGTAAAAAATATTATTACCTTTCAAGCAACTAATATTTTGAGTGAAATTTATTAATCATCGTCATACTAAAATAAATAACGCTCAATAAATCTTGTCGTCATTGTTTTTCTTCAAAAAAAAAAGAGACCACAAAACCCAGAATTTTAATTAGACCTCCTCCGGAGCATTTTTTTAAGGAATTCCTTCATAATATGCCAATAAAAAAATTACCTCGACATTTTTTCAAAAGATGTCAGTGTTTCCCTCGATATATTTTCATTAGGCGGGCGTCGAGTGGCGATGGCGGGACCACGGGACGCCCGGCCGCCGCTAATTTATTGCATCGCCCTAATACGGAATTTTACAAGGTGCGACTTGAAAATATTCCGCCTTTTTATTATACCGTGAATATTGTCCCCATAATGTTAATTAATTAAGCTGCTGTTAAAAATACTTTAGCACATTGTTGTGATCTAATTTATGCGAGGGAATTCCCGATTTTATTTCGGGAAACATTTTATAATATAGACTCTTTCCTGTACGAAAGCTGGCATTTCGTCTGAAAAAAAAATTGAGGACCCAATTGCTGCGCCACCTACCGGTGTTCCAATATTATTTTCAAACCGTCCACGGACCCAATCAAATATACACACAAAGTTTCATCCATATCGGTCAAGCCATATAGGTAGCCAGGTAGGTGATAAACCTGTGTTTATCACCTATCCCCTCTCAAATGGCTACAGAAGAATTATTTATTTATATAAAGATATAATAAGTATTTTAAGGATCGAAGATTATAAATAAAAAGCTTATGCGCGTTAAACTGTGAGATTAGCCTTTCAAATTGCTATTATATTTTAATTTTAAATTGCTATTATAAGTATAGGTATATTTATAATATTTTTTACAACAATTGAGTGCTTTATGAACATGCGAAACGATGAATATGGCTGCTGGAACTTGTTACTATTGTGGGTTTTTCTACGGTCATCAGTGCTGCTAACAACCAAATGACATGAATATTTTCGTTTTCAAAATGAGATATCTATAGTGTCCGCTTCATAACGCGTCCGTTTCATTGCGTATACAATTACTCGCTGACAGCCGTCCTAATCTACGAGTAATCTGATAATATTCCTTCTTCTAAAACTCGAATTAATATTTATCTTTTTTATTTATAATGTGCCAGTCCTAAACCCTCTGAAGAAGTATTCATTAAAGAAACTCTACACTCTCTACTCTCTCTCTTTCTCTCTATCCATCCACTATTCATGTTCTAATTTTTCATCTTTATGTGAGACTGTGCTAACAGTTTTGCACATGACCTTATTCAAATAATTAATTCCGCAGGTCAAATACGAGCCAGGTTTCTTCATGCGAGGAAAATTCACGAAAATTATTCCTATTTTATAAGTTCACGCCACAATTAACATCAACTTTACATTTGTACAAAGACGCAGTGAACTGTGACTTGCGAAGGAGATTACAAATTATTTCAGTTTCACCCTAATTTCCTTACCTCGTAATAAGGTATCGTGAGTTGCGGCAACGGTAAAACGGATTTAGTATTATTAAAGTAAACGTATGAATTTCAGCCATTTTGTTTTCTGACTTTGCAAAAATTCCACACACTCAACGCTTTTTAGATTGGATCGCGATCGTCCGTAGAGAATTCAATTCATAAATAAATATGGCGGCCGACCGACGCCATCTTGGCGAGCTGGGGCACCGAAGTGTTGCGTGTGGGGCATGCTAACGAGTCTTGCTGCTAGAAAATTTAATATAACCTATAAATAAATCAGTGTCAAAAGGGTTCAGACCAGGACCTACGTTAATTAAGTCAAAACCAGGAAATGAAATCAGTTCGACAGTTTAAGGCCAGGCACACGAAGTCAGGTAAAGTTTGTTAGGACGAACCATCAATTATGTAAGTTAGTTGTTTCAGTGTTGATGTTGGCGGATAGGGAATATTGTTAATGTTATTATAAAAATCAATAGAATAGCTCGTGTTAATTCGTCGGTGCGTGACTGACTAGTCAAGCTAAGGCATGTCATAGGCTCATAAACAAAATCAATTGAGCGCTACAAAAACAGTACAAAATATGGCTGTTTTGTAGTCTTTAAAACTAATTTTATTCATAATTTACACTGTCGCAACCATTTTTCAAACGCTTGCTGAGGTAAACAGGTCGCTCTGGAAGGTAAATAAATCTGTTTCACAAGAATAAATGGTCCTAAATAAATAAAATTCAGAAATTATGACCCTTTTGTAACAACCACGATTCAAAGCTAACCCGTGAACTGCTAGAAGGCAATATTGTTGTTCAATTTACATATACTATCACGAAAGGTGTGCGATTTAGACGTACGCAGGTACGTAACCAAGAAAATACAGGTTGAAGTAATCAACGTTGAAGCTTTTCGGTTCCATTCAAACCGTAGATAGGACCAACACAGAAGTTTGAACAAAAGCCTTTGTAAACGTTGCATGCTAACCATTCACCTATTGATTTTTTACTCCACAGTAAACCAGAGCCAACTCACAAAAGTATAAATGATTGGCTAACGATACAAAAAAGTGAAATTAAATATATTACCTCCGATATAATACTTTTGGATCCACATTACTCCTAAATCAATTAAAATAAATCATGTTTTTATGAACAGTGATAACTCCAGCCTTTGAGGCATAAATATACAGGTTGATCCATATTTCGTATAGCAACGAATTATTGAACAATGGGAGGCAGTAATGTCGCACACAGATAACAGAATATGGTTATCAATTCCCGTCACGGTTTCATTGCAACTTCTGTGGGAATGTAGGGGGGAATTAAATGATTTATCTGTAAGCGATCACCCGGATAATTCCATTAGTGGGCTCCTTCGCATCAAAAGTGGACCACAGATTTCAACTGCAATGTTTCTTGAGATCAAGATTCGATGTAATGGATTTCTAAATGAGTTGCAGATTTCAGTAATATGTCTAATACTTTAAGGTTTTTGTTTTCCTTGTAATTAACGACGGAGTAGTTTGCATAAAGGATTGTTGCAAACTACTCCGTTGGTTTTTTAGTAATGAAGTCTGACTTCTGATATTGGATAATTACCTGATATTGCTATCTTTTCGTGGCATTGGTATTACTTATTGGATTCATCATATCAGTCTTTCTTTTTTGTGAGATTTTCTTGGTCTGGGAAACTTCTCTTGCTCTGGGTAGAGCGAGAGAGCGTGTCAGACTTTTACTGACTAAAACCCACCTGTGTTCGTTCAGGTTTCTTTTGCTTTCCAGGGCCACGTTATAATTCTTTCGAATAATCCCGCAGCATCATATCGGTCCTTAAAGTAAAGATATCATAAACTTCTTATTCTCAGGAAGCTTCTAGAGAAATAACTTTGCAGTGCATTTTCTTTCAAAGGTAGATTAGCGTAATTTAATCTTGGAGATCGAAACCTTGGACATAAGCTTCCAATAAATAAGTTGTGAACGTTTCTAAGTATTCTTCCTGACTTAGGAAACTCCACTCCTTAAATTCTCGGGAAACACGATGTTGAAGAAAAAGAAAATTATAGGTTCTCATAGATGGTCATAGATAATATAAAAAATATCATGTTGCGGTTTAGTATGTCATCATTTCAGCCGAAAGACGTTCACTGGAGATATGCCTCTACCAAGTGTCGCCACAACATCTGGTCCTGTGCATCTCGCATCCATCGGATACCCGCGACCCTCACCAGTTCGTTGGTCCATCTTGTGGGAGGCCTGCCAACATTGCGTTTTCGGGTACGCGGTCGCCACTTTGTAGAGTGACGACGGCGACCTTGGGTGTATCAGATTTATAGAATACAAAGTTTATAAATTACAGTTAAAACTAACCCATGCCTACAGCGTATAAAATTAGCTAGCAAAATTTCATATTGTAACGGGTATCAATATCTTGACACGTAAAAAGAAACTGATTTTTCACTACTTGCGTTCGGTAACTACTACCTTTTGTCGATAACTACTACATGCTGTCGATAACTACTACCTGATGTTTTAAACTACTACCTGCTGACGGTAGCTACTGCCTGCGGTCGTCAGTTACTTGAAATAAAAAAAAGGCATTAGGTATTTGTTTTAGATATCAATATACCTACCACGTCTTCCTGTCGCTAGCAGATTTAATTTAACTTTTTAGTTTTGCTAAAACACGTAAATCACGACAAGTGAAGTGCCTCGATTGCATGACATTGGCTCGTGGTTATATCTTATCGTATCGAAACGCGGACACAAAGGACGTTCCGCAGCTTTTGTCGTATCAAATTGGCCACTCGAGCGTTATCATCATACATTTTATACTCGAAATCGGTATGCGTGGAAAGTCTTTGACTTGTAGCTTTGATATATCGACACACCACTTTCATGATGGGTTGATAACTAGCGTTAAACGATGCTGAAAGGTTACTTATTTTCTTCGACATATTTTTTTTGTTCAGATTTAGGAAACTGGTTTATTCGATAAATATTTGAAATAACAGTTTCAAACCTCTTAGACGTTTTTTGTTTTTTCGAGAACAAGGTAGTTATTCTCACGGCTCCTGTACCGATGCATACACCCGTAAGGGCAATATTTTGCATGTGTTATATTGCTACCGTAATCTGCGATTTTCAGACTAAAATAACAAACGTATTTTGCTACACCCTGTAAATGAAATTGCTTTTCTCACTCAAAGTACTTAAGTACTGTTGAGACTGGAGGCATGGGCTCCAGGTGTGTGCTGCTGGACCTGGTGTGTATGAAGAGAAACTTCGGATAGCAACAGTACCTAACCTACTAAATAACACTAACGTTACATAATGCTGACTACTAAGATAGACTAAGTTTTTTAATAACTGCTATTATTACACTATTTTTTAAATTTATTTTGGCAAAAAGTAACATATTGCAAAAATAAAGAATTTTTTCAAATCCGTTTTAGAATTCAATTCAAAAAGCTTTCAAATCTAGTGAAAGCGAAAGAAAAAGGATGCACAAACTGAAATTTGACTTCACCGTCATTAGGTTACGCGCCAGCAAGATGTTTTTTTATTATTATGGATAGCGTTTGACCACTATCTCACCTGATGGAAAGTGATGATGTGGCCGACGATGGAGCACGCTTGCCTAGAAGCAACCTATTCACTCTTGACTTAAAGACCCCCTAGGTTATAGCTATCAGCCCTGCGTTCAAAAATAACTAGAGTAGATGAGAGTCCGATGATGAAACGGACTTGGCGGAATTAAATTGTGCAATTACATTGCACACTCCCCGAAATGTAAACGATAGAACACCGACAGGCTAGCAACTCGGCGTCGATGCTCAAGACTTTGTAGTTTTGACTTGACAAGTGCATCATTGCCGATGATCTTCTTGGCTCGCTTTTTAATCGACTCTAGTGCATCAGGCCCCACTTTTCCTCATACCAATATTTGAAATGCTAATTGCTGCTACATTTAATAAAAAAGTTGATACCGTCTCCAGAATAAGACTTATTTTCACTGTTATCTGTTTTAGTAAACAGTGTGGCAGTGGTGGCCAAGTGGTAACTCGACTTCGAGTCGTAGGTCGCGGGTTCAAACCTAGCCAGACGCATTACTTTGTGTAATTTATTTCATCATCACTTCTCTCAAAACGGTGAAGGAAAACATCGTGATGAAACCGGCATGTCCTAGAACAAAAAATTCGAAGACATATGACATTCACCAACCCGCACTGGATCCGCGTGGTGGATTACAGCCTATTCCCTTTCCTACAAAGGAGGCCATAAGGCTGATTATGCTTATTATTTATGCTGTTTTAGCATAAAATACTTGATTCTGTACCGCATTATAACGTACCTAGATAAAACCAGATACCTAGAGTAACTGTGTACCCTACAATCTACCAGCTATCATAACAGCATACCATTCAATACAACTGTACTAACCAACCTGTTATGTTAGATTGTGCTACAATGCTAGTTGTTGCGACACCCAGGCATCTGATAATTGGGTAAGTATAGATATATAGATACGCTTGCATGTTTGTGTAATTGTGTTACCTATCTAACAATCCGATTACCCGTTGTTGTGTGTAAATGTAACTGAATTGTATGTCCGATTGTGTTGTTTCGCTAAAGGTGCTTGCAAAGAAGTAGAGGTCCTGTGAAGAGGAGGGATGAAACGCATGTTACTAAGAGTTATGACTATACTTACATGTGGATTAGAGTGTTTCATGTTTTGTAAATTTTCGATTGTTGACTTTGCTCGAATTAAAAAATCACCATAATCGGTTAATATTTAGTTTAGAGGTTGCACAACGCCAATAAAGCTTTCTCATACAGCTAGTACGACATCAGTGTAGGTTAAATTTTTAATATTATTATTTTTTACAATGGAGGGTAGCAAGTGTTACTAGTGTGTTGTTGTGTCTAGTAAGACTTACTTCCCTCCTGTGTAAAAATGATAATATTAAATTTTTTATCTTCACTGATGACGTATCTACTTATTGGCGTTTTGCAAACGTCTAAATATTAACCGATTATGGTGATTTTTGGTGTATGAACACTGTGCACGAATGGTATCAAAAATTCGAGCAAAGTCAAATGAAAATCGAAAAAAAAAATAACATGAAACACCCAATGTGGATGTATAGAAAGTCAAAGAAAGGGACGCAGTGATAGCGTGGAGGTTGGTAGGACAGAATGGAAGAAATAACGTGTACCCCTAGTAATACGGGACAAGGAAGAAGATATTCAAAAGTTTTTGTAGCATCCTTGCTTCTAAAAAAATTAGTTTTAAGATCTTTAAGACTGCTTTGCCTTTGTCATTCCCACAGAGCATTGAATCGCGACCCATAAGATGCTTCTTCAAGTTAGATATATCGTGTTCTCCAGCTCTGAACTAATCGGTAATTTACGTAGGCATTTCAAATAATAGTACTGCCAACTGAGGGTTTAAAAACCTTTTTGTCTTGTTAACAGCAAACTAATGACAGTAAAAGATATCCCAACTACTGACTCACGATACTTATTGCGTCTACGCTTTAACTCGTGCAGTTAGCGATTAGTTTCGCACGATCTGCTTACCTGCGCGTGGGTGCTCTCTCCCGGGAAATCACGTCATGGCACCCACCTATTATTATTATTGATTTATTGTCAGGCAACTAAGGCCCATAGATAAAATACATTATATTACAATTTTATAAACAAAATAAACTAATACATATTAAAAATTAAACTATAATTATACACGTAACATCGGCGTCGTGTTCCGCTGCGTGGTGTCGTGTAGCCGTCCTCGAAAACGTCGATACACGACACCTTACGGACAAAAGTCCTCTCTCAAAAAGGTCAGTAGATGGTGGGTTGGAACACGTATCACGAACGACTTGAAGTTGGTGTCATAGCGCGAATCCAGCCTTTCGACCCTCAGAGTCCAGTTGCTCTTTATCTTCATATACTCCACGACTTCCTCCATCTTTGTAGAGCAATGCAGACGGGACATATACAGCTGCGTCGTAGGCTATTCAATAGCAACTTTAGTCACAGAGACACGGGCAATTTTTTCAACAATAATTTCTTGCTTGGCTTTGCTGAAAGTAGGAGCGATCGGAATTACTTATTTAGTTGCTCTTGATAGCCCAATATGCAGCGTCACAATTAGCTTAGGTCTAAACCGACTCATTAAACAGATATTATTATATTCACTCTAAGATGAAGCGTCATTAAAGTTATCATTATTTTAGCCCAAAGACATCCACTCCTGGACATGGGCCTTCCCAAACAAGATCACACAAACCGGTCCAGTGCTTTGGTCCTTTTTTTAGTAGTTGGAAAATCATCATTTAATTTCTCACACTTTGGGTGAACACTCCCTGTGTCAGAGTTTTACTGGCTGATATCAATCTGTGTTCCTTCAGTTGCCCTTTGCTTTTCAGGGTCACAGTAACTATTTCGAACAATGCTTCAGCCCAAGCAGAGTGCTTTGGCCTAATGGTGTCTTTTATGCTAGCAAAATCAAGCAACAATTTCTATATGTTGGAATCTCTGTTGCTTGATATTGTTGTAAGGAGATATTTGACCAATATTGCCCAGTATCGACCAATTAAGTTGCCAGTGTAAGTGCCCTTTGCCCCGGAGACACGATGAGGTTCCCTCAAATTAAATTCTATTATGTTCATAGTCATGCCTTTGTGTCAGCGAGAAGTGATTGCCTCTAGGCACGCCATGATTAGGAACTGCAAAAAATCTACTTTTTTACAAACTCTGCAACGTCTATTGCTGTTGATATATCGGTTAGTTTTTGTGCAATACTCGAGAGTGTTCGCAACTTTTTGGTGTGGTTATTTACCTATGTTCGTGCATCATAAATGTAAAAGCAGAAAGCGAAACACGCAAATACGAAACTGGGGCAATCTCTTAAGAGGAGTTATTAAAAACGATTGAGTAATAAGTAACTATGAATATATTCACGATCACGCGCTTACCTTAAAAGTACCTACGCAAAACTTGACATGATATAATAACTTCCAGTGCCCATAGCTGCATATCATACTATATTTTACCCAACTGACCTATTTCCTCGGGCTGACCTGAACCTTTGATGTTATGAAAGGCCGCTGCAAATTGTCAATTCAGCATATTTCTTAACAAACTATCAAGTGAAATGAATTTAACACGAAATGTCCAGAACCAGACAACAGAAAGAAAAACAAACTTAAAGAATATTAAAGTTAATTTTGAAATATTAAATTAAAGTAGTTTTAACGTTTTCTCAGGTTATACTCACGTGAACCGTGGACCTTTCGAGACAAACAAAACTTTTGTTACTGCAATTTGCATGCAGTGTATGAATGCCCCAAGTTTCATCCGAGACTTGGAAGAAACACTCGTATGGTCGCACCCGTTGGGAAATTAAAACTGCAGTAGTTAATAAAGGTCTCGGTGGTCCACAGTTATTAAAACGTTTGCATACGAGACGAACGAAGTTTGGAAAATTGTGTAGTTTTGTTGTGAGAAAAACTTGTGATATTCTTGTGTAGCGAAAGCTTTGCCCTGAATTTAGTGACGATTTCTGGGAATGGGTTTAGTAAAGCTTGACCAAAACATGTCGAACCATTCCACAAAGATCATCGTAAGCGACAATATGCGTTTCTTGCAGGAATGAGTTTTATCTTCTATAATTAAAAACGTATTTATGACTAGATATAGAATAATATAATATTCCACAGCTTCACACCACGCCATCTAGTTCCTAACTAAGCAGAGCTTATGCTATGAGTACTAGACAACTGACAAACATACTTATATATTTCTAAATACATACATATTTATTTATTTATTACTTTATGCGTATAAAGGTACAGAGGCGGACTTAATGCCTCAGGCATTTTTTACCAGTCAACCTTATATTAAAGAAATGAATGTAATTAAGAATGTAGGGAATTAATACAATTTAGTATTACAATATTTTTTGAAACCTTGCAAGTACATTCTGGCTCATAGTATGCAGTTTTACTATCTTACATCTACAACAATTATTTTATTTACTTAAAGCTATTTTATTATTTACTTAAAAACGCAAATTGTCACTTATGATGTTTTTCCTACTAACCTCTTTCTTTTTGAAGCCGTTTAAGGGCGGAATTTACCAACAAAACTAATCGCGTTTTAGCGTTTGGCTCGCATAATCGCGTTTAGCCGCTGTCACTAGTGTCACTTGTCTGTATTTTTCTTTTGTTGTATTTTTACAAGTGACACTAATGACAGGCGGCTAAACGCGATTATGCGCGCCAAACGTTAAAACGCGATTAGTTTTATTGGTGAATTCCGCCCTAAAAAGCTCGATGATATAGATTACTTACTAAAAACATTTTATAATTTCTCATTTGATAAATAAACCATGATACGAGACATCCTTAAAATACGATAGGATTCCTTGAACTCCTTCGCATTTTGATCGCTCACACTTCACGCATGCAGTCATACATACAGACCATTTCGCACTTAGTCGTGTTTACCAAGTACGTTTAGTGTTCGGTACCTCTACCAGACATTTTCCCCCACTGTCTGGTTCTTTGACCTTGTAAAGAGGCGTACTCGTACAGTCAACCTTCACAGTTACAATTTGACTATGCCAATCTTTATTTCCTAGTAGTAAGGGCTGATTTTGTAGCTAGAGTTGATGGCTGATGGTACTAAATATATTCCACTGCGTGCCTCTATAGGGCCGGTCCTAAATCTTTAAACGCGTCTTATGAATATTTTACTGTCCACATTTCATTTCTTATCGTTAAAATGTTTATTGATGTATTTGTATTTGCTTGTAACCGGTGCGCGGTGCGGTGTAAGTAAAATTGAGAATTATATGGTTTTTGTTGTTTTCATACTTAATCGTTAAACTTCGTGGCGTTTACGAAGGAAGGGACTGGTGTTCAATTCGATCCGTATGATGAACACAGAATGGTGTCTTTTTTGCTGGGAAAATCATCTAATGACAAATCGCGCTCTTGGGCGGAGCGCGAGATAGTGTCAGACTTTTACTGACTAAAAACCCACTCCTGTTCCTTCGTTGCCTTCGTCCCAGGGCCCCGGGTTTCGTTTTCACACTACCCATGGCCTCAGTAGGCTTAGACCCTGTTGGGCCCCTACGATTTGCTGACATCTCCCTGAGGCGCGCGTGGAACATTACGCGATGTCGACGACTTGGGCTTGGTCTGGACGGCGAGTCGGGAATGGTGGTTAGAATTTCAGGATGTTTTTCTTAAACACGATACTTTGTATCATTGACCGTTAATGACCTCTTTAAAATTGCGACAATATTGGTTACTACTTTAGTGAATGGTTATGTGAGGTTTGTATAAAAAATTCAACACTACCACCATTCCTTCTTAGCAGATTCTGTAAGAACAAGTTATAACAGTATCGTGAATGAATGAGTTACACAATATCAATTGCAAGCGATTCGTCCTAGTTTCGCACGTGTGCTAGAAATCTATGAAATTACATTACATTTAAATCTTCCTGATGGATCACTCTGTCTATTGGTGAAAACTGTATGAAAATCCGTTCAGTGGTTTTTGAGTGTGTCGCGTTTTAGACAGACAGACGCGATGGGGACTTTGTTTTATAATGTCTTTTGTTTTTTAATGATGTAATGATGATATGTATCCGTCACAACTTCTGCACAATTATGACGATGAGCGTGAAGATTACATTCAATATAGAAGCAAACAGTTGCTTCAAGTTTATGAGCAGGGTTTATTATACAATTGTTCTGTACTATCTCTTAACACGACACGAATTTATAGACCTATTCACTTGATAATGCGTCATAAACACAAATAGAATATCTGATAGAAAATGTATCGCGGTTTTTACAGCAAATTTTATTAGTTTTTTCTGCCCACAACATAAACTTTCAGTAAAAACCTGCCTTAAAATGTTCCTAAAACACTTTAGTGCCGCCATAACAATTCATTTTAACACGTGCCGAAACAATTTCATAAGGCCGGTGTTGTACGTTTGGCTTCGCGTCCATATAAAAGTAAATCTCCTAAGTTAATCGCTCAGGTCGTCGAACACTTAATGAAGTGGGGTGCCGCTTTATGTGCACCCTTAAAGGGGGCGAACCACATACGATAACGACCGAATCCATCCGATCTGAAACGAAGTTCGTAACCTTAGTACCTTGACATAGAGTCTATTGTCGTTAAGTCATTTAATATTGGCGTGGGCGCAGTTCGATGAATGTGTCTCGCGAGCGAGGGTTTCATACCAAGAAATTTTCGTCATACTATAGTTTAAGCTATAGAGTATTGCCCTTTCACTCCATTGACATGAAAATGACAAGGACGGGTGGTATTTATAAAGCGATTATAAATGTCAAGTGTTTAGGTACGTGTAAGCATAGTCTATTGGTTTAGTGTGCTAAAATAAACAAGGGTTTGATATCGCGGGTAGGGTGTAAAACATTAAAATAGTTGTACCTTTAGCCTCGTTAGGAAGATGCTAATTAAGCAATATACATCCCGAACTTTGTAGAAAGCGAATGGGTACCTAAATGTTTCATTTACAACGTAGATATGTATTTTGATTAAACGATCCAGTCAAATGTTTTGATTGCAAACTCTGTTCCCTACAGGATTGTTAATGGTATGTTTTATAGGTTGTCCCTTGTCAGGCAGTTGATATCCACGGCTAAATGACAATAATTATTTATTTATAGCATCATAACGGCTTGTAATTAGAGGATTTCAGAATAATGATGTCGTACAGTGTATATTTTTGTACCATATCACTCTGATTACTTGATGGTTAGAGATTTAGGTTAATATTATAATAAAAAAAAAACAAAATAATATGGAAATTATATTGTTATTGAGAGTAGTGGTGGCCGAGTGGTAACGGCTCCGACTAACGAGTTGTAGGTCGCGGGTTCAAACCCAGCCAGGCGTATTACTTTGTGTAATTTATTTCATCACCACTGCTTTCAAAACGGTGAAGGAAAACATCGTGAGTAAACCGGCATGTCGTAGAACCAAAAATTCGAAGACATGTGACATTCACCAACCCGCACTGGGCCCGCGTGGTGGATTACGGCCCATTCCCTCTCCTAGAGAGGAGGCCTGAGTCCCAGCAGGGGGAACATTGAAAGGCTGACTATGCTATTAATATGCTAATATTGTTATGCCATATATGTAGATTGACATTGAGATGGGGTGGTGGCAGATAACAGAGGAGATGGCAGAACGAACTAGCCACGAAAGATGGGAAGAGTAGAAAGATGTTGGGACAGAAGAAGCTAGCAAAAACAAAGTTGATTGGCATGCAAAGAGAAGGCTAACCAGAGAAGTGGTTCCCTCCGCCTATAGGCAACTAGCTCCTACCAACGATTTTGCCCGCGTGACAGTAGAAAATTGTCTCAAAGGATCATACTCGCAAAATACAATGTTCAAGGTATTCCGGGACATGGTCTATCTGTGTGCCAAATTTCATCCAAATCCGTTCAGTCGTTCAAGCGTGAAGAAGTAACAAACATACACACAATCACACATAAAGTTTCGCCTTTATAATAGCATAAGCATAAGCATAATCAGCCTTTTAATGTTCCCACTGTTGGGACTCAGGCCTCCTCTCTAGGAGAGGGAATGGGCCGTAATCCACCTCGCGGGCCCAGTGCGGGTTGGTGGATGTCACATGTCTTCGAATTTTTGGTTCTAGGACATGCCGGTTTCCTCACGATGTTTTCCTTCACCGTTTTGAGAGCAGTGGTGATGAAATAAATTACACAAAGTAATGCGCCTGGCTGGGTTTGAACCCGCGACCTACAACTCCGTAAGTCGGGCCGTTACCACTCGGCCTTTATAATATTGTGTGATTTTTTTTAAGTGGGTAGTCACCCAATAACTTCTCTCGCTCTATCGTGCCAGACTTTTACTGACTAAAACTCACTCATATGTTCCTTCTTTGCCTTGCGTACTGGATCTGCATTATTCTGGGTACCACTAGTACGTTCTCTGCCCTTTTTAAAAGATCTCTCTTCAAGTTGGTTTTGACTTTGTCCATCTATTACATGCTCAGCTCAGCGGAAAGATCTCAGATTTTTTAACTTAAATATTTAACACTTCTCTCTTGGTTAATCAGTATTCTTTTAAACTCGAAAATCTAACCATTTCTTGTGGAAAATTCCCAACTCCTTTCTCTCTGAGATAATTTAAAGTTTCTTTGTGAATTTAAAATACAGTATCAGAGAGTTCACTACGGTATCGTAGATTGGCTCCAGATAATGACTAGGAGTTTCAATCAGTGTCTTGATATTTCTTGTTCATTGAAGTGTTAATTAAGGAGTTTATGAGAACAACTTTTAATTTCAAAACTTATAGAAATACCTTCTAAAAGTTTACTGGTTTGAAAGGTATGGGTGCTGGCGTGATTACAGGCATTTTGGCAGGCGTTGAGCTCCTTAGTAGTCCTGAGTTGAGCTATACGAATACTTTTTCTTCTTTTCGATTCGATGGTTAACTCGTCAAACTGTTTGGGCCCAATAGGTGGCTACATTAATAGCAGCATCGGTAGCACTCATCAAATCCTCCAAAGTGCAGGTGTATGGGCTTTTGGGGCATTCTAATATGTGGCTCATGTTTTGAACAGGAGCACCGCACTCACATTCAGTATCTGACGGGTCTAGAAAACCCCATTTTGCCAAGTTGTGTTTGCAGCGGCCTAACTGGGTTCGCAACAGATTTAGTGCTTTCCATATAGGCTATTGAAAATTGCGCCCAGGCGGGAGATGTTTTTTTTTTTTTTATTATTAATGATAGGCTCGCGTTTGACCACCATCTCACCTGATGGTAAGCGATGATGTGGTCGACGATGGAGCGACGATGTTCTTGGGGTTTCAAGAAGAATACTGATAAATGCTTGCACTAACTGGACAGGTCCGCTCAGAACTGTGTGCGTCTTCAAAAGACCATCTCAGACTCCAATCTGCATGGTGCTCATATGATTTGACTATTGCTTGCTGTATGGACTTTAAAAGAGACTTTGACCCCTGAGTACGTTTCAGCGTTTCTTCTCGGGGTAGTCAGCTAGGAAACACCGGCTTCATTTAGTTTAAATTGACGAAATAAATAATATAATATAATGGAGCGGAGCGAGTAGGAGTGGCAGGCGGTCGCCACGGTCGGACGGCTATTCATTGTTCGCCGTCCGACCGTTCGGTAACCGTCCGGACCGAGCCCAAGTCGTCGACGGCGCGTACTGTTCCACGCGCGCCTCAAGGAGATTTCAGCAAACTGTAGGGGCCCAGCAGGGTCGAAGCCTACTGGGGCCATTGGTCTGCTTCTGAAAGGAAGACCCTGTTACGAAAGAACAGGGTCTTCCTTTCAAGGCAACGAAGGAACAGGAGTGGTTTTTTAGTCAGTAAAAGTCTGACACTATCTCGCGGTCCGCCCAAGAGCGGGGGATGTCATTATATGAGTTTCACACCGGAAAAAAAAATGCGTGAACGGGCGACGGTAGTTGAGACTGGTCATCTCTTAGCTGCCAGTGGCTTAATTAAATTTTTTAATTAATTTTTTTTTCCATTGTTTATCTACATTGTTCTCACATAATAGAAGCGACAGTAAATATGTAACCAAGATTTATGTAACTCATAATAATAAGATATGTTTTGCGTACATATAATAAGGACTTAACTAATAGCAACTAGTATCAGGTTGCTTAAACAGAAATTATTATCTATGACTCATAATATGATTTAAAAGAGTGTCGATAGAGTTCTTCGTTCTTCTCCATAGAGATCTACGCTTTGGAACGTGCAATTTAGCTTCATTTTTTTTTAACTGACCGACATTTTGATAAAATAATTCAAAAGCGCCAGTAAATGGTCTATTTGAAATAAAAATTTCTGATTTCTGAAACCCATTTTTTAGTTTTATCCATCTTTCTTTTTCTGAGCTTAAATTCACCCGATGCTTAGTCGATGGAGAAGTTCTCTGGCAACTTTACACGCCATTGTTCTTGCTTAAAAAAAAATCTGAAAATTATTTGAAACACCACACCAGTTCCTCAACAAGGAAACGCCTACACAAAATTCAAAGGCCGCCTATGACACCGTTACGTAAACCTCATTTAATAATCGCAGGATTATCGCACTCTAAAGTGCGGTTAGGTTGCGAACACGGTGTAATTAGAGATGAGACGTACGTCGTCATGGTACGTGTCGGTGTGGCGGAGTGACTAATGAGAAGTAATTGGAACTAGGGCTGACGATGTCGGTGTTGGGTTTTTTGATTAGGGAAACTGGAATCTGGATCTAGTATTTGGCAAGCTTTTATGTGTTTAGTTTTATGAAAAGTGGAACATAAAGGCGGTAATAGTAGGTACATTTTGATACAAGTGGAGAAAGTTTTTCATTGCGACCGAGGCGGAATTTGCACGAGCCCTAGGTGTTATGGAGCTGAGTGCTGCAGTGACAAATATCCACGTAGAGTATCAAACAACGATTTTCTTAACGACTTATGAAGATATAAATAAACGGGGGTTGACGCGTGACTCGTTCGAGTCGCTTAGTGCCCAGCCTGAAACAATAAATTAAATAAATAGTGGCGGCGCGAAAGCGCGCACTTATCCGCACTAGTGCGAAAACTGCCTTGCTCTACTCAAATGGGGCAGACTTTCACCGTAGGTATGCTCCACCGTGTCCTTCTAGTGATCTGCACAATGGTGACACCCGGGTGTCTTCTGCTGTAATCCGAAACAGGAACCTCCTGAACTCGCCATATCCGGTGAGCACCGGCGGAAAGGTGAGGATGCCGTAGCTTACGCTTAAATTGCGGCCCGTGCGGCTGTTTGTATTTGTTGAATTTCTTACAAAAAAAAAACTTGGGATAGCTTTAAATTGGAAGTATTTTATTCTATTATATTTTATTTGTATTTGTATGAAAAAAAAACCAAACGGAACTTATAGAAAAGAGGTGAAAAAAAAAACCATTAGGCAAATTCTTGTAAGCTAGGAAAAAGCTACAATACAATCTAACAACGTCCTTTTATGTAATGTATGCCACTAGAAAAGCGTGGTAAGTGGTATAATGACGGGTTATTACATAGCAATACATTACCTCGAAACAATATTTGCGTTAAGTTACCTACCGCACTATTTTCTCACTCTGAAAACCATAAAACAACCTTTCGAGTATCGTAATTAGAGACACAATAGAAAGACAATGAGCGAGTGAACGTTCGCTTGGGGTTTAATGAAATATAGCTGCTGCGTTTTATCAAGGCAATAACGGTCACTCATCTACATTGATTGACTGACATTCTTAAAATCAAGATACGGAAATGCAAACATCGCGTCCTGAATCGGCTCCTTTCGTGATTCTTAACATTTTGTGCTAATGGGAAACGTTAAAAATAAGTATTTTTGAGTTAAGTGTGTTAAAATTCTGCTGTAATTCCAAAAGTTAACAGGTTGACAGGCTAAAGTAGAGTGTGACTAAGGCATATAATATAACACACTGCCAAAGTCGAGGCTGAGTTGCGGCGCAAAATAGGCGAAGAGGTGTGCGATACTCCTTGCGTACTCGTTCCATCATTAAAGAAAAGATAGAAGAGGCGCGCGTCCGAGCGTTAATTCTGGTTCGGTGTGCTATACGCCTAATATTATTGGTTCTTGATTCGAACTTAAGATCCGCTAAACAGTACCTTAAATAAGCATGTAGTTAGCGAATTTTACAATAATACTTATCAATTTCTTATAAGTAAATCAGAGCCAAGATTTTTTTTTGTCAGATAGAGATAGTATGGAAAGGACAATGACCGCTACTGCCGTGCTAAATCGAAACAACTATAGCAATATTTTCATGAAACATTTTCATTCTGTGCCGCTTGTAATACTTGGTTATTAGGTCATGTCAGAATCTAGCAGCTAGATATTACTAGGCCACGTTATGAACCCAGACAACACAATGGATGTGACGTCAGAGACAAGTATGGAAACACCATGTTGATATAAATAGTGCTCGCATAGATTAAGCTTTTAGAAGGGGGGTACTCAAACACGAATTGGTGTGAGTGAACTTATTGTCGGCATATGTTTTACTTTAATGCTTTGGCTACATTATCGCGCGAATATGCGTTTCGCATTGTTGCGATTATGACATCGTATTCAGCCGATATGCGATGTTTTTGTCTACATTAGCACCGACGGTCTTCGCCGGAATCCTTAGCGATTCTCTATGGCTTTCCGGTGTAGCACGCACGTGACAGCCAGCCAGTTGTCAACCGTGTAACGAACGAGCAGTGAAATAAAAAGTGATTTGTGAGAACAAAGTTATGTTAAAGTAACCGTCTAACATACACCACAGGCCATACACGCGCACACTCACTCAAGGTAGAACTACATTGGGCACACGTGGGCCACGTACCTATCTGGGCGCGTCGGTCTCCATACATTTTATATGGCAACTAGACTTATAGAGCTACATTAGATCCACGCTACGCAACGCGACTTTATGTATCTATAAATTAGGCGTGGCCCACGTGTGCGTCGTTCTAATGTAGCTCCCGCTTTACTCACTCACTCTCTTTGTGGCGTACTCGGCCACATTTGATAACGCGAAAATTCGCTAAATCCCGGTAATTTTGCCACAGCACACTAAAGGCCAAAAAAATAAGAAATTGGACACGATCAGCACCGCAAAACTGCGTTTAAGAACTGCCACTGTCAGTGTCACAGAAGTATTAACAACAAACAAACAAAAATTACTCTGTCATCAGAGCGCGAATCATTTTCTTGTGCATTATATGCGCTCGGGCTGCGAGATTTTTCGAAAGAGTTACCGCGGCCCCGGAACGCAAGGAGGAACACAGGTGGGTTAAGTTAGTAAAAGTCTGAAATTCCCTCGCTTTCACCTAGAGTGGAAGAAGTTATTTGACAATTTACCATAACAAAAAAAATGCGCTTAGTTGCATTGGTAACAGACAGACAGTTACTTTCACATTGAGATATAATATTCGTATTCGTTTAGTATGGATTAGATGCTTTATCCAATAGGCCCGGCGATCGCGTTATATATAGTATACATAAAAAAAAAATGTAAAAAAAATATCAAAGCATGTTACGGTATAGTGGGCAGACTCCTAACATACCCTACCTACGAGTATGTCAGGAACAAGGTTGGATAAAGGAATATTAAGCCATCCTTTACCCGCTTCCCTTCACCCTTTATAGTTTACTTGTAATAGTCCTGAATAAGTGTTTATCTCACAAAGCTGCCTTTATTGTTATTGTGGCTTCTCACGACACAATAGCAAAGCCAGACATTACCAGAGATATATCAAAGTGAGATTACGGGCCAAAGAGTGTATATTAGGTATCTAATTTTTTTGCAGTTGTTTTGGGGTTCTATTGATATTTTAGGTTTTGATATATCTCTGACTCTGGCGTATTGACTTCTTCTTCTTTTTGTCCATCCCTGCTCCCATTATCTAGGGTTGGGTCTGCTCACAAAACTGCGCCAGGGCAGTATGTCCTGGGTTGTCGATTTTGGTAATTGGGCTTTGTTAAGGTCTCTCTTGATGTTAGACCACCAGGTGAATGGCGAGCGGCCTGAACCTTTCTTTTGTTTAGGTAAATTTAGGGCTGTTTTTACCACATGTTCTTCGCTACACCTCTGCATGTCCATATCATCTGAGGCGGAACTCTGTCATTTTGTCCGAGATAGGCACAACCCCAAAACTGCCCCATATGTACTCGTTGCGCACTCTGTCTATCCTGGTCACTCTTGCTTATTGACTAGTAGAAATTATAAAATTCATTGACCTTTAAATATTTACTAATTTAAATACACAAAGTACTTTTCAGAGTAACTCATATAAAATTCTCGCAACTCGCCCAAGCAACGTACAAAATGAATGTATAAAAATAATATTTCAAGTATTTACGATCAAATAAAACAGTATTCCATTTTATATATAAATATTGTTTCGGATAACATCAGTGCAGTGGCGTTTCGTGCGGTCGTCGGCCCGGCGCCGTGCCCATCGATTCCTGCCTGTTTATTTTTCGAAAGAGTACGAAAAGTTCGAGAATTCTATTGTACTAGATTTTTCTCGCGTCTTCTAGGCGGTCTTCTTGGTTCTGTAGTACAGTATCCTTACATTTTTACAGGATAAGTGAAAGTATTTTCGTGATTCAAAGGAAGAAGGAATAAAATGTTTATTTGTGCCTCACAAGAACTTATATAACTTAAAAATACATATGAATTACAAAATAACAATATATTTATTTATTATTTACAAGCACTTGTACAACGTTACGGAGGATGTCCAAGGCGTTATAAAGTAGGTAGACTTACAAACTAAAAAAAAACATATTTAATAAAACAATAATAAGCTAATAACAAATCCATACACATTGAAGAAAAGGTGAAGTGATCTAGAAAATATAGTTAGAAAAAGGTAATAATTGAATCAGTACTTCCAGAGACAACATTTTACAATATAAACAAACAAACAATTTTAGCTCTTTACAACATTAGTTTAAATATCTATGTATATGCTAATCATGGCCTAGCTAGTCCAGTAGTTAATGCTACAGAAGTTGCGGTCAACACCGCCGACACCCGGTCGCCTATCCAATCGATTTCCACAAACCTTTAGCGCTTTCAAAGCTACATCGATTCCTTTGAAGATCTGTATCCAAAAGGATTCGTTAAATAAATCGGTAGGAGTAGGTACTATCTTTGTATTGCACATTTCTAAATGCAAATGAAGCATTGGATGATAGCATCGCAATCGCAGCGGTTCGCAGCAGGCCGCGACCGGCCGGCGCCTGACGCCGATTCCGCGTACACTGTTGTTTAGAGATCTCCAACAGATAAGTAGTGGCTGTATCAGAAATGTATAGAAAAACGAGGAGCGAAGGAAAAGGGGTATTAGAAGTTCTGAAATTGCTAACGTGTTTACATTAGAACGGATAAGCCCCCCTAGCCAAGTCACAAACGATAAACGTAAACTCTCAGTAGCTTTTAATAGATTTTCAACTTTATGTTATTGGATATAAAGTTGAAAATCTATTGAAGATTACATAGTGTTTTCGTTCGTTCCGGTCGCTAACGCTCAGTAGTCCCTAATAGATTTTCAACTTTATGGTCTTAGGTATAAAGTTGAAAATCTATTGAAGATTACTAAGCGTTCACGTTTATCGTTTGCGACTTGGCTAGGGGGGAAGGACTGCGGAAAATACGTGGGTAAGAAATTCTAAATTGCTGTGTTTAGTTTGTATGATGAATAGAATTGCAACCAATCAAAAGCTATTCAGTAAAATTATATGCGACTGGCTGTCTTCTGTGGTTTCACCCGTGTCTGGTTACTAGTCCGCTCCCATGGATCGTAGTGTGATATTATATAGGTACACTATAGTCTAACCTTAAAAAATGGGCTATTCAACACTTAAAGAATTTCAATTCGAACCAGTAGGTTCTGAGGTTAGTGATAATTTTTAAAGGCGCCTTAACTTTAGAAAAAATAAAATACATGTTTGATTTCAAGGAGTAAGAAAAAAAAAATTGAGGAAACAACTAAAATCATTAACAGACAAAGCATGCCATAACATTTATGAATTTCTAACGGAACCATTTTGACAAAGATTCTAATTATAATTTTAATAATTACTTTGTACATCGTCGGCCACATCATCGCTTACCATCAGCTGATATAGTGGTCAAACGCGAGCCTATCCATAATCATCATCATCATTTCAGCCGAAAGACGTCCACTGCTGGACATAAGCCTCACCCAAGTGTCGCCACAATGAATGGTCCTGTGCGTCTCGCATCCATCGGATTCCCGCAACACTTACCAGGTCATCGGTCCACCTTGTAGGAGGCCTTCCAACGCTACGTCTTCCGATACGTGGCCGCCATTCCAGTACCTTTCGGCCCCAATGGCCATCGGTTCTGCTATCCATAATAATAAAAAAAAACTTTTGAATTTGCCATAACATCGTATCGTTTTTGACTTAATTTTTTTTTTGTTAGTTTCGCTACAAACTACACTGTAAAAAAAATGTATTCAAAACATTTACACGCCATATTATGTGGCAAACATGTCTGAACCAGTGGCGGCTGGTGGGTCATAGAAGTGGTGGTGCACTTTACCAGCATACTAAGTATTCGAATTCACAGTTGCAAAAACAAAAAACATTAGGTTGTCAATATTTTTATTTTTATAAATTAAATCGATCACCGACTTTTTTCCGAAGCGAAATGTTCGATTATTTTCCTATTAGTTTGGCATTTTATTTTTTTCAATCGTGAGCACAGAAAGTGCATTAATTAACCGGTCCTGGCCTAAAACAGACAAACTCATTATATTTGGTTGGTTACAAAAAAAAAATTTTACTTGTAGAGTAGGTACTTGAGATGAATCGTGTTTTTTTTTTTCACTCAAATGCGTCAAATCGCTAATACCGTATATATTATTTATTATGAAAAACCTGCCAGGCCGCCTGCCTGCCTGCCTGCCTGCCTTTTTTTTGCCTGAAAATAAATGATTTATTATTATTATTATTATTATACTCTTTGCGCTAATTCCTGTTTCCGTACAAATCGATTCACCGCCAAAAACAATGCAAGGAAAGCAAAAGAATGTATTGAGCCGCTCACATCCACAGAACCATTTATTTTTATTATACATGCATTTCACTTTTAATACTCCGCGTAGGTAAATGATTTGTTTTTCGATTTATACTCTTGTTTCAAATTAAAGTTAATGCTCATTTTCTCAGCTTTTTAGTATTTACACACTCTCACAACACAGGTAAATCCTTGCAAAATGTAAACAAACACAAAAACGCGCGTCCGCGTTGAAGGGTTGCCAACCATACTTTATAATAAAATTTTTGGTAATTAGACTTTATACTTTTGCATAAAAAAAATAAAGCATTATGAAAATACTTTATTTTAAATCTTTACTGTAATGCATGAAATGAAACACTGACATGAATAATTACTGAACTATTTATCGATGCTTCTACCTTGAAACACGAATACGTTTCCAAAAATGTAAGGATACCTCATGGAAAACTGTTAGTGTATTCTAGAAGCACATAAAAATTGTCTTCAAGAGAAGAAACAAACAAATAAATAAAATTTAAAAAAATACAAATACTTTTTTCCTACTAAAAAATATGATACGTTATTTTTCCAAAATCAGTTTGCAACCCTACCGCGATGTGACGGCCGGCTCGGGCGAACTTCGTCAAACCTCGTCGTGCGCTCTCGGTAATTATTTTATTATTAAATAAACGATATTCTATTCTATCTCCGTCTCACGCGCCAGGCGTTTTATTTGTATTTCATAGAAGTTGTATGAGCATTCGCGGTGCGTTTTGGCTAGCGCACGAGAAATATTCTTTACTGCGAAAATAAGTCTAAAAGACTTTAGTAAAGAGTTGAAATTGTTTCGACATAATTTTGCTAATAGAATAATGCATAGAAAGTTAATCAGGTACGTACATTAAGCATTTTAGGTTTTTTCTGAACCTATTAAGATCTGGTAGTTCGGCGCAAGAGTGCACTTAAGGTAAAACCGCCCCTGGTCTGAACCAATATTTTTCTTAATGATATCATAAATACACTGTTTTATTCTTGTAGGTGCGTGAATTGTATGAGCAAATAAATATTTTTCATCCTTAAAGTTCACGCGCAGCTGCAGTCATAATCATATTCCACACCGTTTATTTACCAACAAATACAATAAATTAAGACTCAATTAAAGTCATACACTCAGCGCAAACTGAACTCCTTGCTCTGGCCGAGTTCGTATCTAAACAGTCAAGTTTCAAGTCCTCGCAAGTCGCAACTACGCAGGCCTCGGCCAAGTTTGCCAGTATCGCAGTTTCGAAGTCTGTTATGAATAACAAATTAGGAAATAAACACCGAATACAATGCAATTTTGTTCGCAAATGAGTGCATTCACGATTGTCGTTCAACTACGCAGATGCGTTTTCATTATTTGTCGTGATTTAGTCGTTAAGGGTGTTTGGATACCATGAATATCTGAAAAGGGAATCCACCACGGATATCTGCAGCGTTTTTTTTAGGTGGGAAATCATCCAATGACTTCTCCCGCTCTTGAGCAGGAGGGCGTGTCGGACTTTTACTGACTAAAACTTACTCCTTTTCCTTCTTTGCCTTCGTTCCAGGGCCCCGAGGTTCTCTTTTGCACAACCCATGGCCCAGTAAGCTTTGACCCTGCTGGGCCCCCTTATTTTTCAGGTGGGAAAATCATGTAATGACAAATCCCGCTCTTGGGCGGAGCGCAAGATAGTGTCAGACTACTGACTAAAAACCCACTTCTGTTCCTTCTTTGCCTTCGTCCGAGGGCCCCGGGTTGTTGCTGGGCCCCCTACTATTTGCTGACATCTCTTTAAGGGATTCCTAGAATGTTAAAGAGCATCTGTAGGACACAAGTGTGGTTTTTGTCAGTAAAAGTCTAACACACTGTCGCTCCATCCTAGACCGAGAGAAATCAGATGATTTTCCACCTGAAAAAAGGATGTTTTGGTAACTTTAAAGTGTGAATAGAAAAAAGGACGCAGTCATTGTCCTTGTGTTTGCAGTTTAACCACAGTGGTAGTTAGGATATTGGGTACCGAACTGGAATTTTATACAGTTGAGCCGCGTAACTAAGGTAGGTACTTTATTTCGGTGTGTGATATTTTGATAACTTTATTTTCGTCATTTTGGTCATTTATTTCCACCTTTATCTGAACTACTACATACTTCAAGATTTTTTTTTCTCTAAACGAAAATAATACTATTTGATACAAGTGGAGAAAGTTTATCATCGCGACCGAGGTGGAATTCAAATTACAAAAACAAATTTACACGTGTATAAAGACGATGTTTTTCAATACACTTAGGAAGACATAAATAAACGGGGGTTGACACGTCACTGAGGGTCGCTTAGCGCCCAGCCTGATACGATAAATGTAATAAATTGTATTGAGGAAGAGAGCTTGCGCACTTTTCCGCACTAGTGCGAAAAACAGTAATTTACTGCGTGTTTAAAAGCGGTACGAATAAAAGCGGGTTTTCGAGTAAGTGTATTGTAAAACTATTTTCTTCTAAAATAGTTATTTTCTAAGCTAAAATCCGCTTACAGTCCCAAATAATACAGCTAGATCTCTATATAATTGTAAACAGTCCTAGATTTATAGGACTCCGGCAAGACCGTGTAATTTCATCGTCTGACGCTCGCAAGTCGTCTGAGTACACTAAGGCGATAGTGTTTAGTGCTCCACTTGTTCAAATGCTCTTTCGATACTCACGACCTTACGATTCAGGGAAATAAAAGCAATATGCTTTATTTTTTTGAAGAGCAGTGATGGCCGAGTGGTAACGGCCCCGACTTACGAGTTGTAGGTTGCGGGTTCAAACCCAGCCAGGCGCATTACTTTGTGTAATTTATTTCATCACCACTGCTCTCAAAACGGTGAAGGAAAACATCGTGAGGAAACCGGCATGTCCTAGAACCAAAAATTCGAAGACATGTGACATCCACCAACACGCACTGGGCCCGCGTGGTGGATTACGGCCCTTTCCCTCTCCTAGAGAGGAGGCCTGAGTCCCAACAGTGGGAACATTATAAGGCCGACTATGCTATGCTATGCTTTGCTTTATTTTACGCTTGCTCACTTTGAGCGATGGAAACGAAGGCGACGATAATGCCTTGAAGTTTAGCAGTACAAAATAAATTGATAGTTTCATTTTGTATTTCATGTTTCATGCAAAGTGTATTTATCTGCTCCATAAAATTACTATTGATTTAATGTGATATCATTGTAGATTTACGGGCAACGACTGACTTAATTGGTTTGCATCTATAGCTGAAAATATACAACCCTAAATACAGTTGATAATTATGTCCATTAACACATTTGACAAAATTGATCGAATTTCAATGTAAATGCTTTCCGTATTATTAGGTTTCATTTGAACTAATATCGAATTCAGTAATTAAAATAAATCGAAGTTCAATCGATTACATTTAACATTTCAGTACAATCGTCAAAAATCCATAACTCGTTAATAATGTTGAAAAACCGTTACGGTACGTGAAACGGAACTCCGTGTTCGGAACTCTCAAGAACCGTGACTAGAATGATTGTATCGATTCCGGCGATAGACTCGATTATTCGCTTAGTCGACTCTTTATGTCTTCAGTATACTCACAGACGATGCGATGCCGTAAAGTTGAGAACAAATAACAGAACATGTTAGTCGCCAATTTGTTGCTAATATTTCAATAATAGGCAAGGTCTCCTACAAGGTGGACCGACGACTTGGTAACGGTTGCGGGAGTCCGATGGATGCACACTTGGGGGAGGCCTATGTCCAGCAGTGGACGTCTTTCGGCTGAAATGATGATAATGATGATGAGGCAAGGTCAAATGATAAAATGGATAGAAAGAACATAGACACGAACAATAGATGTGCAAAAGATATAATTTGGATAAAAAAATCAAACAACTTGAGAATCTCCTCCTTTTTTGGAAGTCGGTTAAAAAAGGGGGGTGACCTCAGTAGGTCAGAGATAGTAGGTAGTAGGTTAGGTAGGTCGACATTTCAGTAGATGGCAACTAATAAAGAAGTATGTAGCAAAGATACGTGTTGCACCACTCCAAATAAATTGTGATATGATCAAAAGAGCAGTGGTAACGGCCCCGACTTACGAGTTGTAGGTTCAAACCCAGGCAGGTGCTTTGTAATTCATTTCGTCACCATTACTCTCGAAACATGAAAGGAGTTTGTAATCAGATCGGTAACATGAACTATGTGGAACCTGTTCATAATATAAATTGAATTGTTTCATGATATTGTTTTCAATTAATTGCTGAACATAATTATTTAGTCCGGAAGTATGGCGAGCCATATTATTATCAAGGTGCCATAACAAGAGGGTCCGGCTTAGTAGACCCTTTGGGTACGGAACCCTGAAAACTCGATGAAATATGACGAGCCGTAAAATATCCTAACCTACTAACGATTATATTTCGTTGGAATTATTTTATCTTTCTTTTTGTTTTTGAGACGAGGTTTTTGTGCTTCTGAGTCCAGATTTTCATAATGGAATTGGTTTCTCGCCTGTGTTTAATTTTGAAGTAACAACAGATAATACTGATGACCTAATAGGGTTAAGTATAAGGCAAGGGTTGCGGGAATCCGATGGATGCGAGACGTACAGGACCGTTAATTATGGCGACACTTGGGGGAGGCCTATGTCCAAGAGTGGACGTCTTTTGGCTGAAATGATGATGATGATGAACAGATAATAGTAAAAATAAATCTTTTTCTAAAAAAACCGGGGGCCAAACGCGAGCCTATCATTGATAAAAAAAAGGAAACCGCAAAGTGAAGCAATTAGCATTACAAATATTCAAGTATGAGGTAGAAGTACGCGCCTAACTTAATGGTAGTGACGTCACATTGTAGTTTATGTATTCTTTTACTTATTACTTGACAGTTTCCGCTTCCATCAAATTTGAAAGGTTTCTAATTTACATAAGGATTTGAAAAATCTTTCTATTTGTAACTTTGGATAAAAAAAACCAAGTACCCAATTTTGGCTTGCGAGACACTCATAAGTACCGACTAGATTAAAAACACTCATTTATTAACACGTTAAATCGTCGACTACAAAAGTAACTTTAAACTACCCTCGACTTTGTCATCGTAAAACAAATGACAGTTCTGTTTAACGACTGAAACATCTTTTTTTATTAATCGATATAAACCAATGCTTGACTGCGATCCCACCTGATGGTAAGCAGTGATGCAATCATTGATGGTGAGGCGCACTAGTTTATTAAGATTCACTCTAGCCTTGAAGACACCTAAATTATAATTGGACGGGAAGACCGCAGCAGGCAAATTGTTCCAGTCCTTCGATGTACGTGGTATAAACGACGCGCGACGAAGCGAAACGCTTAGTCCGGACCGTTGAAGTTTTAACAACATCTACCTACATCATTTTTGAAATCTAATAATAACGAGAGCACTAAAACAAGCTGAAGCCTTACCATGACGTGTTAAAATGTCAAGCGAGCGAGCGAGAAAGGGGGATGGAGCTATACACCCTATATAGCTCCATCTCTTTAACAGTTCAGTTTAGGTTGTAAAATGGATCGCGTTAAGTAAGAGCTCGTGCTAGGATCCCCGAAACGTGAAATAAACCGTGCAACGCCACTACACCGGCAGCCGACGACCAACCATAACTCATTGTCATTATCTTCGCGAAAACGGATGTTATCAACTGAGTTTCGCCTGCGGTTTTTAACGTATTAAAATTACGCAAAACATTAGTTTACGTCGACAGTAAATTGTATGGGAACTGAACCGCGACTGAAAAGCTGAAGGGCTTGTTTGTTTAGTTGAGCGCGCTAAATCTCAAGAACTACTGGTTTGAATTGAAAAATTGTTTTAGTTTTGGGTAGCCCATTCATTGAGCAAGGCTATAGTGTAGGGGTGGCGAACCTATGGCACGCGTGCCAGTGGTGACACGCGGCAAAATAATTCGGCCACACAGTTAGAAGATTTACAATGTGTAAGTGTTTTGAAACACCAGTAATCATTCCCTTTTTAACCGACTTCAAAAAGGAGGAGTTTCTATGTTCGGCTGAATGTATGTTTATTTTATTTATTTTAGTAAATAATCAAACAACTGTAAACATTACGATATAAGAATTTTCGGTAGCTAATTAGAATATGATATATATGAGTTAATAATAGCATTTAACTTAAATGTTGCTCCATTAAATCACAAAGTCAATATTCTTTGGCAGTACGTTATGACCTTATTATTATTTTTTTACATATTTAATAGCACGTTCTCCAATAAGGGTTTCAAAGTATTGAAAACTTAAATTATACCTAAAAAATAAACAAAATAAAACAACAACAACAATGTATCTCACGGCTGCGCCAAACAGGTCCAGTTCAGCAAAATGACGGATACGTAGATACGTTGCCTGTCACTGGTTATCAACTGAATATTTGAGTGTAGCTACGGATGAAAATCAGTTATGTTATATGTAGTTTTGGGTAGCCCATTTATTGAGGTTGGCTATAGTGTATATAACATAACGATAACGCTATGACCAATCCGAGCGGAGCTAAAGACCACGGGGGACAGTTAGTTCGCTATAAAATTAAAATGTTTGGCATGTTTTAAATAATCATTGGACCACTAGACGTACAGCGTTGGAATACATTCATTGTGCGTACAGCTAAGGAGTGGAATTCCCTGCTGGAGTCAGTGTTTCCTGATAGCTACAATCTAAGGCAAGAGTGAATAAGTTACTTCTAGACAAGCGTGCTCCATCTTCGACCACATTATCGCTTACGGTCAGGTGAGATAGTGGTCAAAAACGAGCTTTGCTATATATATAAAAATGAATAGCTTGTTCGTTAGTCTCACTAAAACTCAAAAACGGCGGGACTGATTTGGCTAATTTTGGTCTTGAAATATTCAAGATAGTCCAGGGAAGGTTTAAACGGTGAGAAAAAATGGAAAAAATCCAGCCATCTCTAATTAAAACGTCATTGTAAAATGAATTATGCTGTTCTGGTAATGCCAGTGGATTGCGTTATCCTTACTATTAGGCGGTACGAAGTTCGCCGGGTTAGCTAGTCCATAATAAAAAAGGGTAATCTGCTACACAGGTTTTTACTGCAATACAGCTTAAAAGGCTCGATAGCGCGATATCTGAAAATGGATACCAACAATTGCGCAAAATTAAAATGTTTTCACTCAGTTGAACAATAAGATTAATATATCATTGTATAAAGTGCTTTATTCATTAAGCCTTAGAGCTGTAGAACGAAGAGATCTTTTTCATTCAAAATGAAACATATCAAAAGACTGCTGCGACCTACTGCAGTTCATTATTATGGGGGAAAAGCTGGAAAATCCAACAGACAAAGGACATTTGAAAATTAAAAGCTGTATCACGACCTAGAAATGTCAAGGAGATAAAGCATACGGTTGAAAGGACTAGTAAGTACAACTTTTAGTCTGTTGAAGATTCGAGTCGGTTTTTATGTCATTTGATGCCGGATGTCTTAGATTACTTCCTATTACGACTCACTTTTTTTTTAATATGTTTACAATATTGACTGGTCTACACTGTTCTTACATAATATCTATTAATACTGTAATATGGAAATATTGTAACATCTAACCACTTTTTTTAAAAGAGTAACTATGGAGTTTCTTGCCGTTTCTTCTCCATAGGAAACGACCAATTTGGAACCGTGCACTAGATTCTGACGTTTATGCCCATGTAGGCCTATGTGAAATAAAAATAATTGAATTTTATTTTATTTTTGAATTTTTTAGAAAGTTTGTAGTGTGGATCTGGATGTTTATGGACGCTAAGTTTTTTTTAATCACTGTCTGTATTAAATATAAAAATTCACATTGACTTATTATGTCAACCAAGCATTTTTTAGCCTATATTTGCCCCAATTTCTTCCAAATATTCTTTTCTTGAGTTACCGCGACCCAGCCCTTGCAAAGGCGTTTCAGTCATCTCGCCAGCTCTTCCAAGTCAGCATCAGTAGCGGTGTCCATTCCCAGGCACCCATTTTGTGGAGACTCTTGTCTCAATCAATTCTGTTAATATTGTTTTTTCATTATGTTGGTTTAACAATCACGATATACTCAAGTCTGAATTTATGATTGCCGAAAACTGAGTGATGTGCAAGAGCTACTTTGTGATTGTGGATAAGCTGATATTGTTTACATATCTATCTGGATTTGGTTTTTTGGTTGGAAGACTTCCCACATGTTGGGTCGATTACCTGATGAGAGACGTGAAGAACCGTTCGCTATATATAGCGACATTTGGGGAAGGCCTATGTACTACAGTGGACGTCTTTCGACTAAAATAATGATGATGGTTTTGGTCTCCGCACTTAATCCATGGTGGGCCATCGTATGTTGCTGCTATTGTTAATTTACTAACAAAGGGGTCCTCTTTCAGCCATTAAAATGTATTGGTATTGTATAATGTACTACACTGAATGAGTTTACAAATTTTAATATTCTTTATTATTTTTTACGTACATTAAAGTTTATTTTTCATGAGTATCTACGCTTTTTTAAAGCAGCCTTCAATTTTTATCAAACGTGTAAAATATCAGCAATAACAAAAAGTAATAAATACAACTGAAAACTGAAATATATCAAAACTATTCATGTGTATCGAACACGCATCCATAAACAATATTTTTAACAATACTGGCAGTTTTGTAACGAACTTGATTTCATGGTATTGATCACACTATGACCTGTCACGTTCTATGTTTTTTTTTTCTAAAATCGCTGTTGGACGAGCAAGATTTTTATGGCCGCACATTCATCTAGTTTAGGATTCCGCAACATATTGTTACCTGCGCCAAAAACGTTTAAACTGTCGCAGGGAATTCTGTGTAAACGTGGGGATATGTATATAGCTCATGTCATTCTCGTAACTATTGTCTGTGGCGCAATTTGCGAGCTCGACGGTGATATAGTTTTATTTTTAAGAGCGTCCTTTTCGAAGTACATTTTCATACAACCGCTCTTACGTGATTATGATGTTATTACACATCTTTCTCTAGATATTTTGGATACATAGCTATCTTGTGGATATTATCTAGGCTTCTATAGAAATCAAAACATAAATTTGTGTAAAACTATTCTAGTCCTCTGAAAATCTGTTATTTTACGTGAACTTTTGCCTTCCATAATGCACTCATATATTAAAAATATAAAAAAGTACACGAATAGAAGCCTTGCACATTTAATCGAGATTCTGAATGACGACTATTTTTCTGAAAAACTTTTAAGGGGTTAAAAAAAAACACGTATTTCCTGGAACAAGTTTTGTGAAACATTCGAGTAAATTACGGAATTAACAACAGAATATAAATATGCCAACAGAGTTTTTAGGCGTTATCTTTTTTTTCATTGCTTCTTCATCAAACGCTTTGGATTGATTGATTTGATTTTTAAAGGTCTTTATTCACATAAGGTATAACAAAAAGTAAACAAATTTAGAGCTTATTCTAAAATGTTAACTAACACAAAATAGAAATGTTAAGTAGGCTACATCGGAGAAATCAGAAATCAGAAACGTTTATTTCAAATAGACTAATTACAGGCACTTTTGAATTGTCAAAATGTCGGTGAGCCAAAAAAAGTGAAGCTAAATTGCACGTTCCAAAGCGTAGATCTCTATGGAGAAGAACGTGCATCGCCTCTTTTAACATACACATTATAGAATTATATAGCGTTTATTGATTATTAATTTATTGCACAAGAAACTGATTGTGATGATGGTTTGCAGACCCACATTTTTAAATTTATGTTCCATATCGCTTTGGATTGCGTTATATGAAGCAACAAGCTTTTAAACGAGTGGAAAAGGACCCTCTTAAATTGGTATAACTAAAATGTAACTGTGATATTTAAACGAGTCTTTTGTAAATGTTCACGTCACGGTTGGCGCATTGGTTGAGCGATTGACTGCTCTGCTGCGTGGCGCCGGTTTGATTACCGCACGGAACAAATATTTGTGTGGCCTACAGATAGGTGTTCCAGGCCTGGGTGTCTTATGTATGTGAGATTGCATGATTGTGAACGCACTCATGATACAGGGGTTATTCCTAGTGTGGGGCATAGTTAATATAAAAAAAAAAACATTGAATAGATTTTGGCGAGAACCTGTTATAATTTTGCAATGTAAGGAATGGCGAATCTTTTATTTCAAACAACGTTCATTATTATTGAAAAATGACATGAACATCTTATTATACCTACACACAAACACACACGACTTACAAACTATTTGCCGTTCTTTGCTTGTTGTAGTAATATTCAAGTCTTTTGCTTTTTGGTTTCGTTCCTCACATTGCATTTTATTTACTATATTCCTGATCAAAATACTACTGTTCAATTTGTAGAATAGGTTCATTGTAGAATCAGTCAATTTGAGAATGGGTTATTGATAGAATCTGACAATTATAGATTATGTAGTAATTTTGCAAATCTGTCATTCTTAAACTAAAAGTAGTCATATACGTTAGGGGTGTACCTGACAGGTTTTCCTGTACAGTTGAGCTTTACAGGTAAACCGGATGCACAACCGTGCAGGTTTCCACACCTTTACAGGCAACCGAAAAAATATGAAATTCGATATTTTTTTCCCGTGTGCAGTTGTGCAGTTTAACTGTACAGGCAAAACTTGTGCAGTTTAACTGTACAGGCAAAACTGTGCGTGTGTGGCTGTCGCCTGCGCAGGCGTCAGCGAGAGGTATACCAATTAGCGTTACAGCGCCGAGATCTGCTGCCGGGGCCATGGCTCCAACTGAGAGTTTGTACAGGTTTATTGCTACGTGTATGTCTTCTACTTAGCTCAAGCTTACCTGACAAGTGTAACTGTTTAGGCAAACCTGTCAGGTATACCTTAACGTGTATTGCTACCTTAAACCTTTTCACAATCAGAATTATTTATTTGCCAGTAATATAGGTAAGTAGTAAGTTTAAGATGGTACAGAATTGGGTGTTTGCATGTTAAATCATTATTTTTGGAAATTACAAAAATTCAAAAATTCAAAAGCATTTATTTCAAATAAACCATTTACAGGCACTTTTGAAATGTCAAGAAGTCAGTCAGTCAGAAAAAAAGATGCTAATTGCACATTCCAAGCTTTACTCCACAATATTAGGTGTTCCGTGTTTCTTCTGAGGGTAGTCAGCTAGGAAATATCGGCCTCATCTTGTTTAAACTGACGAAAAAATTACATGTAAAAGTGTTTTTTTCACAATCAGAATTATTTATTTGCCAGTAATATAGGTAAGTAGTAAGTTTAAGATGGTACAGAATTGGGTGTTTGCATGTTAAATCATTATTTTTGGAAATTACAAAAATTCAAAAAAATTCAAAAATTCAAAAGCATTTATTTCAAATAAACCATTTACAGGCACTTTTGAAATGTCAAGAAGTCAGTCAGTCAGAAAAAATGATGCTAATTGCACATTCCAAAGCGTAGATCTCTATGGAGAAGAATGTGCAAGAAACTCCATGGACACTCTTTTCAATCATGTTTTGCAATTACAAAATCTCTGTTACATGTTTCTTGTCGCTATCATGTGAGAACAATGTCAATAATGTAAAAATAAAAACTAAATATAGATATTAAAATAGCAACTGGCAGCTAAGAGATGACTAGTCTCAACTGACAGCGCCCGTTCACGGACCTGACGCTCTGATGATCCAACACACGCGCCACCATCAGTGAGACATTTGAGTGAGCATGGCAAACTCTCAACTGCCATGCTTATTTATGTCAAACAAATCCAATAGTAACCTAAAAACCATAAAATAGCTCCATGGTACTCACATTTACAAAGTTTGAAAAAAAAATGCTTCTACATTATACAATACTAAATACAATAATAATTAACTACAATAATACATACAGTACAGTACGGAATACTTGTTCTGCGATTTCGGCGGTCTCTCCAATCCAGTGCCTTTATCTCTCGCTGGAACACCCATACCGATCTGCTCCGACTTTCGGTATCTCGGGTCACTCGTCCAAGGGGATGGTGAGGTAGACCGGGACGTAACACATCGGATCAACGCAGGATGGATGAAATGGCGACAGGTCACGGGAACAACTTGTGACCCACGGATGCCCCTCAAGTTGAAGGGTAAAATCTACAAGTCCGTGATAAGGCCTGTCATACTGTATGGATCAGAATGTTGGGCTGTGAAAAAGACGGATGAAAAAAGATTGCACGTAGCGGAGATGAGAATGTTAAGATGGATGTGTGGTGTGACGAGAATGGATAAAGTGAGAAATGAGTATATTAGGGGAAGTTTGAAAGTGGCGCCAGTGACTGAAAAGTTGAAAGGGAATCGTTTGTCTTGGTATGGTCATGTGAAGAGGAGGGATGAAACGCATGTTACTAAAAGAGTTATGAGTTTACATGTGGATGGATGGAGAGGGAGAGGGAGACCAAAGAAAAGATGGATGGATTGTGTGAAGAGTGATATGAAAGAAAAGGAAGTTAGTGATAGTATGACGAGTGACAGGGCAGAATGGAAGAAAAAAACATGTTGCGCCGACCCCAAATAACACGGGACAAGGGCAGGAAGATGATGAATACATACAGTACAGTACATTAAATATAGTCGACTTAGTACTAAATTGGTATAAAAATTCATATAAATAAGTCAATTGTCAAATAAATAATCAATTACAAATCAATAAGCTTACCTAGGAGTTGACGATCACGTAAAGTTATTGTCAAAGTAAAAAAAAAGTACAGTTATAAATCTTTATCATTCAAGATTTCATTAACAGAATAGTAACATTTTTCTAATAGTAATGTAGTCTAAGTTTTAAATATGCGTATGCGGTGTTCTATTAAACTATGCGGAATTTTATTAAATACGATTTACATAGGTTCTATCATAGATATAATACATATTTTAAAACCTATTTACAAAATAAATATCATTTATCATTACCGACTCATTTCAATCACATAAAATTGGGTACATGTTATAACGCTAGGTAAATATGTCTGGCCCGGATAGAGTACCTACGCGACTGGTGACAAAGGGGTGTCCCGTCTTGTTGACTCACGATATTACTATGTTTTTACAATAAACATTCCGGCTCTGTTGACAAACTGCTTGATTTATATGACACGAAAATTATTTGACAACACACATAAATACACAAGTATATATATTATTTATACATATACTTTTCCTTGAGGGGAAGTAAAAGCCAGGGATGTTACCGAGGTTCAATTACGATTCCGAAAGCTCAGAACTTCCGATTGATTTTGCACTTTCGGTTCCGACAAATTTTTATCGGAACTTATATATCGGAGGTACAAACATGTTTATACTGGTCGCGCGAGGAACGTATCCCTGCCTTCTGTCGATTACTCTTTCACTTGTTGTTTGTTTTCATATTCGGAATGTTGTGAATTCGCTCTTCATTATCTTATTCGAGTTTTTTATAAGTTTTAGTAGTGTTTCATTTGACGCTTCTGCCTCCACCTCCCATAATCCAAATAAAAAAATTCTCGTTCCAAATTCGGTTCCGATATAACCACCTCAGTTACATCCCTAGTAAAATCTACATACCTACATAACACCAGCTGCCACGGACGTTTCACTAATTGTGATAAAATCATCAGTTCCAATATTCAAGATATATCTTAGAAACACCCTTGACTTTGTACCTTAATTTAATTACACGTATCAACTTAATTACCACATGTCTGCAAATTGACATCACAATGACAGCTACTTAGTGACGTCACCCGCAACAACGCCGACGAGAACGTTATTAATATGGGCCAAGTTTATCACAAAACTTTTTAAGTAAGTTCAAGATACCAAAGTTGACAAAGAAAATTGAGGCAGACTAATCCAGGCAGTAATAATGTACTTTTAGAACATTCTAATCTGTGTAAACTTTTGGGTATTTGTTTTTGACAGCTTCACCGAGGAGGCCATCAGATTTATTAAGAAATAATTTTGCAAAAAATACTGCGTAGCACTGTGTTTTTATTTGACCAAGTTTCATTACAAAAACCGCGTTGTATTTTTCCGCACACTATTTTCCTTTACGAATATTATAACTTACCTATCGGAAAACGAGAATGATACGACTATGCGAATCCATCCGCTACGCAGTGAGAGGCGCATGCGCGAGACATCGGCGCGCCGCCCGACGCAGTTCGTCGTCAGGCGTCGTCACCACTGCCCGTAGCACCGAGCTACGCGCGTAGCACCGTAGCACTGGCGTAGCGTGTAGCTTAACTCCGCACCTGCAGTGACGTTTCGTTTGCGTTGACGATAACGTAAATGAAATATTGCGTGTGATTAACAGCGTGATAAGTAACAGTGATTACAACATATTGACATAGTGCAATGATTTACGTATTGTGGTGACTGGCTTTGGATATTTAGCTACCTGTGATTATCAGATAAGCTCGGGATTTTACTGTCGCTGTTCGTTTGTGATGTAAGTTGATGCTTTCTAAGATACAAGTGGTTGTCCTTTGTTTAGATGTTTCTTGTTTTCGTTGTTTGATCTCGATCCTTTTATTCTTTAAAACTTTATTAATTCTTTCTCTACTCTCTACTTAATTTTACTTATAAAATTTTTGAAACTTTGCTATCTTTTATACCTGGTACCAAAACCTTTGTGAATAATCGATATGTACCTATACGATAATAAGTTGTGACGTCTTTATGACATGCCTTTGTTACTTTACTTCTCTGTTTGTAACAATAAAATAATAATGTTATATAAGCAACAGAAGTACTCGTAATTGCTAAAATATTCAAGCAAATGGTAAGGAATACTGCGAACAATGTTTAGGATTAGAACGGATTACATATTCAAGAGAATTTAAATGTTCTTTAACTAAGTAGGGTTTCAAGTTCACCGAGATATATGTATGTATGTACCTACATTCATTCAGAATTAAGTCCTGGATTACGTAAAAAGGCATTTTCTTTTCAGAGTTCCCTTTTATTTCATGTATACCGTTTTACGTAATATCTTTAGCACAATAACTTTTGTTCTAAATATTTCTCTGTAGATGTTTTTGCAGAAATGTCTCGAGGAAATCTTTAAGAAAATAAAATTTACAGCTCTGAAAATACTGCAGTGGTCGAGCGTCGACGTCCGCGGTGAAACGTTGAAAACTTATAGCGGGGATATTTTTACCGGCCTAGAAAACTTATTTCACTTGCGATATTCAGCGACGTCAGCGTGCGAGGGTTAAGTCGGCGTGATCATTATTCAGTTATTACGTGTTTTAAGTTTATTACGTTGAGTAATTATTTCTTTATATTTTTAGAACAGGGACATTAGAAGCATGCTAAGGTTTTATTACCAGCCTTATTTAGTATTTTATTACTGTTATATTTCAACCACATAGTATTAAGTTCCGACATCACTAATAGCAGAATCGTCTTAATAACTTCTTTCCTTACTTTATATTAATATATATATACATTACATGTTGTATTAAATATATATGTATGTTTAATTTAACTATATGTGTACTCTTTTACTCTCGTCGTCTCTTTACCACCCTAGGTTGATTGGTAGAGAATGCCTAAGGCATTAAATCCGCCTTTGTACTTTGTGTTGCATAAAGATTAAATAAATAAATAAGTTCTTTTTGTAAACATGCAGTAGCAATAAAGCAAAAAACAGAATCACCAAAGAAAATCCGGAAAGTCCCATTCAAATCTCATTGGATATTGATGGAAACCGAGCACATTTCCGACCCAACTATCGAAAAACACTAAAGCGATGACTCATCTTATTCCCCAAACGTTTGCTCCCTCGGAACGAATTGGTATAAAATTGCAGAGGGATGAATCATGGGTGCCGGAGACAATTCGATAATTAGTTCAAATAATCCACCCTTACGCGGGGAGTAATCTGTTGAGATCATGAATGGAATATGTAGGGTGAAACGACCCCTGTGACGTAAACATGATGAACGGTTTGCTAGATGAGACATTTTTATTGCGGGATAAAATATAAATAACTCGTTTCTGCCAGCGGCTTCGGACGCGAAGTCGAAGACGGATAAAAAGTTGCCTGTCTCCATCCTTTAAGTTCAAACTTCCTCCATACCAAATTTCATCAATTGGTTCAGTAGTTCAATCATGAAAGCTTAACAGACAGACAGATTTAGTTTTACGTTTATAAAATTAGTATATAATAATATAATATAATATTCACACAACTATCACACAACGCCGCCTAGTCCCAAGCTAAGCAGAGCTTGTGTTATGGGTGGACAACTGATAAACATACTTATATATTTCTAAATACTTACATATATAGATAAATTACACCCAGACACAGAACAAATGATCGTGCTCATCACACAAACATTTGTCCTGGGTGGGAATCGAATCCACGACCTCCGGCGTAGCAGTCAGGGTCACTAACCACTAGACCAACAGGCCAGTAAAAGTATGGATGATAGATATGTCTCGTTTTAAGGGTTAACGAACTATTGAGGCATTGAAATGTCTGTAAATTAGATTTTAGTTTATTAACAATTCTCACGGCTTATTTTTTTGCTCCTTTTGTATTCTGGTTGATACATACTGAAGTGTGGCCGCTTCAGAGCATTTGGCTTTAAAACCAAACAAAGCCAACCTCAGTCTATTGTATGAAACCCACCCTTATCCACAAAAACTGACTAACCGTCGAGATTACGTAGCCCTGACCAGTAGGTATTGGAAAGCAGCCTGATTCGATTCAGAGTATAAAAAAAACGTTTTGGCCCGAAACTACGAGCAATAACCGAAATTACCCGAAGTTTTTGTTAAGCACGCATTTGCTACATCAACCAAACAAATTTCGAATTGATTTATGTGGGTAACGTTTCTAAAAATAACTCAGTAATTGTTGGATCAAGGTCGTTCAATGTCGCATCCAGTACGTTTACTTCTACGCATAACAGACTTAATTTTCGTCGACGTGCCGTGTTTCTCTATACAAAGGGGGATGTAATAAATCAATTACCTACAGGGTCTGCCTATATTGCATATTTATGTGTGTACCGTGTGTAGGTAGGTACTGTAGTGATTTTGCTGCTGTTTGATGACCTATTTGGGTATTGTGGAACCCTTTTCTTGTTCGCTTTCTTGGGTACAAGTCCTTAAGGCTTTGATTGTTATGGTACCAGAAGAGAATAGTCCAATAGAATAGAACATATCTGTAGTCTGGTAGTTTTCCGTTGCTTTAATATCTGAATATTTAAGTGTGTCTTTTATCTTCGTTTTTCTTTGAACAAGATGTATCTCTTTGTTTGATAATTCTTTTTTTATTAATTAAGAACTAGCGGCTTTGACCGAGTGAAAATAGAGAATTGTTTTAAGGGGAAACTTACTTCTGGAATATAAATCCTATTTGCTTTTCCAGAACATGGTCTACCCTTGTACAAAATTTTTCTTTTGCTTTTATATTTCTTCTTCTAAAAGAGTACCTACTAAGGGTGTTTTTAATATCTTGCGGATTTCATCACGCGGGTTTCCTCCGCATGCAAAAAATTCATAATGCATAAAAATGCGTCCCGCATGCGTATTTCACGCATTACAATAAATACTTGAATGAAAGGGACATTTGCGGGGGTTACGCGTTCGGAGCAATCCCGCATGCGTGATCGAAACCGCACGATATTAAAAACACCCTAAGCAAAGAGTACCTACTAAAATCTTAGATAGGTATAAGATTTTAGTCTCCTTTGTAGGAACCATCATATAACCTTTTCCGTTGGTGAGTGGAGAGAGAGAGAGGGAAACTTTTAATGACGAAATCCCATTGGTGTTCCTTCAGTTGCCCTTTGCGTTCTAGGGCCACGGTAAATCTTTCGAATAATCCCGTAAAAGATTTTAGTACTCTAATATCTAATGTTCGTATCTTGATACAATGGTTACTGTAATAATTTCATTTTCCCTGCAATATACTTTAAGCTTTTTGTTTACATGAAACATAAGGAGAACAGACTGATAATACCCGGCTTATTTCCCCGGGCGCGTCCTTGGTAAGCGAAGCGAAATATGACGGTGTTGGTCCACCTTAGGGCAAGTGTAGTAGATACGATCTTACACGGCTTACAGAATCAATTAAGGCTGTAGTAACCATATATTAAAAAGACGCATATCATAATATTACGCGTTAGGCAGTGGAGAAGTTACATCAGTCATTTTTGTCAGTATTTTTTTTTTTCTGAACGATGTTCACACTAGGAATTTACATTTATGTCGTGACTGCGATCGCAAACATTATACTCTCATACACGACACACCCAAAGTCGGAAAAATTGTCTGAAGGCCATATATACAAATATTTATTACGTGCGGGAATTAAACTCACGACACACACTCTGCAACCATTGCGCCAACTGTTCTGGCAACTTTGATTAGCTTGAGAGTCATGTTAAAAGAGGAGACTCATCTCATTTCTACCATCGGACAACCCAACGAAAGGCGAGTATCCACCCTTACGTTGTTGAAACCTCCGGACCGGAAGACCGGACCAAGCGTTTCTCCTCTTCGTTTATACCGCGTACATCGAGGGACTGGAACAACTTGCCTGTTGCGGTCTTCCCGTCCGATTATAATTAAGGTGTCTTTAAGGCTAGGAGTCATAAACTTAGTGCGCCTCACCATCAACGATTGCATCACTACTTACCATCGGGTGCGGATTCCTACTAAGAACTGCTTGACAAAACACAAAAAGATTCCTTGACTTGAGAATCGAACCCCGGATCTCATACTCAGCACAAGCTCTACCGACAACAAGATCAATTAGGCAAAAACTTCACCATAAAACTCAAAAATATAGCTTCATCTTGCCGTTACGAAGTTTGACGGACGTGAAAATGATACAATAGCTTATTTACTACCTTTCAAGGTGAAGTTTGCCAAATAAAGGCATAAAAGATAGGTATAAAAAATAGTGTTGAAACTTTTTTAAATTCCAGCTTTCCATATGAAATGAGTACGAAACTGGAGCATCTTTAGACACTGGCCTTGAGGTCGGTATTGTATGCGGCGTAGCTCGACAGCCTTGGCGCTGAGAGCCCAGCTGTTGAGGCTGAGTCCCGAGTATGTACGTACGAGTCGTGATGTAACTTGATCAATATCGAGAATCCTTATATAGGGTGACTGGCAATTAGTGTACGATACTTAAACACGTGATTGTGCTCATAATAACCAACAACTTTTACTATGGGAACAAACCTGAAATCGCGAAAAACAATCAGCTGTTCAGTACATTTATGTTTGCCTAATGTACTGAACAGCTGATATTTTTTTCGCGATTTCGGCTTTGCTCCCATAATAAAAATTGTTTGTTATCATGAGCACGATCACGTGTTTAAGTATCGTACACTAATTGCCAGTCACCCTATATATATACCTATATATAAAAGGAGAAACTGACTGACTGACGTATCAACGCACAGCTGAAAGTACTGAGACTAGGCGTGAAGTTTTGCACAAGGTTTCCTTTTATGACGTAGGCGAGCACTAAGAGAGGATTTTCCAAAATTCACCCTTTAAGGGGATCAAACGCGGGTCCAAAGTTTTTATAGAGAAACCTGTTTTCACGCGGGCAAAGCAGCTGGCTGAAGCTAGTCAAAAAATATGCGTGCTGAAGATTAATAGTATTTATATTTAGTATTGAACGCGTTAATATTAATTAATAACATTGTTCGGGCAGGAGCCATAGTCTTAACATTTTTTTTTATAAACGATAGACTCGCTTTTCACCATTATCTAATCTGATAGAAAGCGATGATGTGGCCGACGATGATGAAGCACGTTTGCCTAGAAGTAACCTATTCACTCTTGACTTAAAGACCCCTAGGTTTTAGATATCAGGAAACACAGACTCCGGCAGGGAATTCCACTCCTTAGCTGTACACACAATGAATGTATTCCTGCATAGTTCTTGGTAACCAGTTCATTTAAACCTCCCAAAACCTTTTCCTTTGGTTCCCGTATGTCGTAATAGTTTCCCACCAACCGGGAGTTATCTTTGGATGCACAAGCATAGCGCGTAGGTACGGGGATAATCGTCGCTTGGTACCACCTTCCATGAAAAGTGTGTAAAGGGCCTTTGTGAGTTGGCTTCGGCCCGTCGTATGCCTTACAAAGGTCCAGGACCCCAGGGTCTTGAAATACAACTATTTTTTTTTTTTAATAAAGCCGCATCAAAGTAAAGTGTCTTAAAGCCTGATAGCATTTCCACAAAGAATGGCTATTCTTTGGCTGAAAAGAAGACCAGTCTTTGGTTCACATGTAAAGATGTCCCGAAAAACTCGACGAGCACTAAGGAAGTAATTAAACATTAAACATTTTCTGGTTTCATCGAAAACAGTTTGCGTGTAACTTATCATACAGCGTTCTACATTTTCCACCGGTTCCTGATCCGATTAAAATCACAGGAAAAACTCCACGTTTCTAAGTATAGAACTTGTTATTCTTTGCTTAAAACAACGTGAAATTGTGCTGGCTCTGTTTTGACGTCCGGACATTTATGAGAGAAAATATTATACTCATATGTTGCCGACATTATAGGTTTACCAATATTGTGAAAAAGTAGCGAAACGTTAGAAAGAAAGTAGAAATAGCCGTATCATTTACTTTATAAACCATCATTTCACTTAAAAACATTTAAAGTAAAATCAACCTTTTTAGGGTTCCGTTCATCAAAAGGAAAAAATGGAAACCTTATAAGCCTATAAGGTTTTTCACTTTGTGGTCCGTCCGTCTGTCTGTCTGTCAAGACTCTCTATTTCGGCAAATTAAAACTATGAAAAAATCACAATTATTCCGATTTTCGTACGCTCGCCCCCGCGACGCACCGTGCAGATCACACCTAAGATCCCTTCTCAAATCCCCTCCTCATAAATCCAGCTACTACTCCTACTCTTTCTCTGTCCATGCAGTAAGGTTGTGGAATTCTCTTCCGCCTAGCATTCGTGATTTAAAAACTATTTCGCTCTTCAAAGCTAAAGTAAAAGAGCACTATCTTTCCTCTCTAGTGTGATAATTATATATGTATATATATATTATTTGTTTATTTATAGTATAAGGTATATATAGTTATATAAGTATTTATTAGTTTAAGATTTCACAAACTCTTCTTTTCTTATTTCTACACACTATTGTCTACATTTCTTTTTTTATCTCTCCTTTCGCAGGTCTGCTGGAAGAAATTTCTTTTAGAAATAAGCAGTACCTTTGTACATTTTGTTTTTATTACTGTATTTTCTGCAATATATTGTGTGTACAAAAATGATAAAATAAATAAATAAATTATAAGTTAACGAAAAAAAAAGATACGGCCGTTTATGTCGCAAAAAAAGTATAGGTATTTCGACGCTCTCAAGGGAATCAAAATTCATAGGGTACTTCCCGTTGACCCAGAATCATGAAATTTTGCAGAAAGCAGTCTTATATCACAGATTTAGGGATAAATCTAAAAACAGTAAATTTTTGTTACTTTTTTTGCAATTCGAAAAAATCTTCGAGACTCGGTAAGTTTGTACGGAACCCTCAGTGCGCGAGTCCGACTCGCACTTGCCCTGTTTTTTTATTATTGGTAGGCTCGCGCTGGACCCCTATCTCACCTGATGGAAAGCGACCATATGGTCGACGATGGATCACATATGACGACCTAATAATGTTTCCACTTCTGGATCTCAGGCCTCCTCTCAAAGAGAGTGCATGGGCCGTAATACAACTCGCGGGCCCGGTGGATGTCACATATCTTCCGAGTTGTAGTTTTTAGGACACGCCGATTTCCTGTTGATGTTTTGGTAGCAGCAGTAATGAAATAAATTACACTAAGTAAAGCGCCTACTTAATTTAAAAGCCACGACGAAGAACTTGTGACTTTTACCTCTGGGTCATCAGCATCACTATTACTTGTTTCATTTTACGAGTAGCAATACTTAATAATCGAATTGATTGATTGTTTATTAAGAAGAATAACGTGTAAGTTTACAATAAATGCGGACTTAAACTAGAACAGAAATGGTATAAAATTATTATTAGATCTAACCTGAACTAGGATAAACCAATAATATCTAATGAAAAAGAGAGAGAAATAATCAATAGCATAGCATAGCATAGTCGCCCTTATAATGTTCCCACTGTTGGGACTCAGGCCTCCTCTCTAGGAGTTGGAATGGGCCGTAAACCACCTCGCGGGCCCAGCGCGTGTTGGTGGATGTCACATGTCTTCGAATTTTTGGTTCTAGAACAAGCCGGTTTCCTCACGATGTTTTCCTTTTGAGAGCAGTGGTGATGAAATAAATTACACAAAGTAATGTGCCTGGCTGGGTTTGAACCCGCAACCTACAACTCGTAAGTCGGGGCCGTTACCACTCGTCCACCACTGGTCACTGAAAGAAATAAATTATTATTATATTTATTATAATTAATCACTCGGCTGGGAAAAGTAGAGGGGCCAACGTTCTCGCGGCCGATCACCTACCAGACGGACAGACCTCATTGAATCATCTTCGAAGAGTTCCCTTATTGAATATACATGGAGTGCCACGAATAGAGGAAGATGGAGAAGTCTCGCAAAAGCCGCAACCAACCTACCTGACGATCCATGACCACGACCACTCCGCTACGAGTGTACGACTGTGATGAAGAAGAAGAAGAAACACTCGTCATTTAACCAATTAGAAACTATATAACTACTTAGGAACACAACCGGTACTCTTGCTTTAAGTGCATGGCTGGAAATTGTATTAACGAGGAAAATATCTAGTTAGTGTGAAGAAATGTAACGTTCATTACTATTATTTTTTAAATAGCTCGCTGGACTCTACCCTTGCCTCCAGCAATTCGTTGCCCGTAATATGTTCGAGAGAAATATTGCTCTAGCAGTTTGAAAATTCCTATTTTAAACCGGAGCAATATACGAATATTACTTTTGTTTCGTATTGTTGATTTTTTCCTTTGCAACCGTTAATTGGGGATGATTGAATGCACGCAGTTACCCTTTCAAAATATTGCGAGCAATTAAAATGAACTGTTTGCGCCTAACTGCGTGTAAATAATGTAATCACTAATTGAAGTTAATGGTTTGTTTTATGGAATGTGCGTAAAGTGAAAAGTGCTTTAACGAGATTTTTTTTTTATTGAATCAGTTGAGCCCCAATAGGAAATATGCATTAAAAATATTTGTTATCTAACCAGTTTATCAATAAACATAATAAAAAAAACAGGGCAAGTGCGAGTCGGACTCACGCACTGAGGGTTCCGTATAAACTTGCCTACGAAAACACATCGATTCCCGAATTGAGTTACGAAGATTTTTCCGAATCGCAAAAAAAAAACTTTTTTCTACAAATTTACAGTTTTCAGATTTTTTCCTATACTTGTTGCTATGAGACCCTGCTTCATGCCAAATTTCAGGATTCAAGGTCAACGGGAATTTCGATTCCCTTGAGAGTGTCGAAATACACGTTTTTTGCAACATAAACGGCCGTATCTGTTTTTCTCGTTAACTCAGAAATTTGATTTTTTTACAGCTTCAAGGGACCGCAGACTTGAGTATATAGTTTTAATTTCAACTCGATACCTCCACGCGTTCCCGAGATAAAGGGTCTTAACAGACTAGACAGACGGACTGACAACAAAGTGATCCTGTAAGGGTTCTATTTTTTCCTTTTGAGGTACAGAACCCTAAAAAGGTTACTAATAGTGATAAAAATATCAAAATTGGTAGAAAAGCAAACGAGATAACAATTTTAAAGCAATATATCTGTCGCTCTCATCAAGACTCCGTTTTCTATGGCAGCCGTACTTACGGGAATGCTACAGCCTTTGACGTCAAAGACCATGTCGGACTTCTTTTTCTTATTAGCAGCTTTGAAGCTTTCTTACTTCGTTAATGATGAAGATATTTTTTCTTCATATTTGTTTACCAGATTTAAAAAATATTTAATGTAGCAAACAAAAAAATTGCATGCAAATTCTCTATTGGATTCAGATCCCTGTCAGACCAGATGTGAGAGAATGAGAAACCTATTATTACCTTCTGACCTCTGTCAGTGCCTATTGGTAGCTACTTATCTACCTCGACACGTATACTGTACGGTACGGTACACCTTTGACAGGTTTAGGAGTTAGGGGGCGACGACCGATCCTAAATCCCTATTGTGTACGATTCCAATTCCGAACTACAACACATTTTGTAGAGTGAGTGCTTACCTACTTAGATATACGTAAAGGGTTTTCTATTTAATTAAAGTACCTAACTTAGCTCAAAATAAATTCGAAAAAATTTGTCAACAACACGTAAAAGGGTTAACTTCTAACAGAATTTTCTGACCTCAATATGCGTAATAAATGTATCGAAGGAGATTGTTAAAGTGGTCACAATTTCGTTCTATTACAGATTTCGTTCTATTTCGTTCTTTGACAGGTCTGTTGGTCTAGTGGTCAGTGGCCCTGACTGCTATGCCGGAGGTCATGGGTTCGATTCCCACCCGGGACAAATGTTTGTGTGATGAGCACGATCATTTGTTCTGTGTCTTGAGTGTAATTTATCTGTAATGTGTATGTATTTAGAAATATATAAGTGTGTTTATCAGTTGTATAGTACTGTGATAGGTGAGACGCAATGAAAGGCTTCTGGTTAGATTTAAACTATTATTATATTGTATTAAACATTTTCAAATACATTTTGTATAAAAATTACGACTCGACTATTGTATGACGTCTCCCTATCTATAGTTTGAACATCAATCAATCCTAAAGTTTTTAAAACCATAAACCTTAAAAGTATAACATGCCAGTTTGCAAATTAGTAATAACTGTGACCTCCATAGACGCCACAGTACCCATAGCACAAGCTCTGCTTAGTTTGGGACTAGATGGCTTTGTGTGATAGTTGTGGAATATTATTATATTAACCAGGCCACCCTTACTAAAATCCTATCCTTGAAACCTAGAAACAGTTTCGATGCCTTGTTATCACCAAAAACTTTCTTAATTTTGACTAAAATTATCTTGTAGAAGTCTTTTGTATAAATTAAAACTTTCTTCCGTACTTTGACCTACAAGTTTAAAACTAAAATTTCTCAGAAAGCAATGAGGCTAACTATTAAGGTTAGTTGATTATGCAGCATGCAAGTAAGACATGGTATGCTTAATGAAGTGTCCTGTATAAGGAATGCATCGAGGCAGCTGTGCGCATAGTGCAGTTGCGTCTGTATTAGGGAGAGTACCCACAAGAAGCTTTTGCGTGTGAACAGCTTCAGACGGCATTACAGCTTTGGAGTAAACTTTACTTACAGTGCTGGGGCTTTCAAAATTGCAACTTTGAGCGTTGCAATAATAAATAGGTATGTTAAAGGCTATGGTAAAGAGGCGCATCGTCTCGATATGACAACGCTTTTTCATTCAAAGAATTCTTCTTTCTATCCGTAGAACAGTTTTTACGGAAAATGACCGAACCTCGACCAAGTCTCAGAGGTCTTAAACTTTGGGCATGCCACAATTATGGCGGTAAGTCCCCTCTTTGAAGAGTGGCTGGAAAGATAACATGGCGTCCTTACCTTCCGCATGACGCAGGTCCTCACCGGACATGGTAAGTTCGGGAGGTTCCTGCACCGGATTCGTGCGGAAGAAACGCCCGGGTGTCACCATTGTCTGGACCGCCCGGAGGACACGGTGGAGCATACGGTAGAGGTGTACCCCGCCTGGGCAGAACACCGCCGTGTCCTCGGGGAGACGATCGGCGGCAGCGATCTCTCGCGCCGGGCCTTGGTACAGGCTATGGTCCGGAGCGAGGAAGAGTGGCAGGCGGTCGCCTCCTTCTGCGAAGCAGTACTGCTAGCAAAGGGGGTGGCCGCACGCGCGAGGGATCGGCCCTCACGCCCCAGCCGCCGTGATCCTGATTCCGATATCCAGCCACCGTAGGCGCTGGCTTGCGGACGGCGAGCAATGGGTAGCTCGCCGTCCGAGCCCAAGTCGTCGAGGGCGCGTAGTGTTCCACGCGCGCCTCAAGGAGATGTCAGCAAAACCGTAGGGGCCCAGCAGGGTCGTAGCCTGCTGGAGCCATGGGTGATGCGAAAGAGAACCCCGGGGCCCTAGAACGAAGGCAAAGAAGGAACAGGAGTGGGTTTTAGTCAATAAAAGTCTGACACGAAAGGGCGGGAGATATCATTACATGATTTCCCACCTCTTTTCAAAATCAAACGCTCTTTGGTCAGTACTGTATACTTATGGTTACAATGGTATTGTATTTTAACGCACAATATGCTCAGTGAGTCCTCTCCTTAGGAAATGCATATCGAGGCATTGCTCTGCACAGTCAAATACGCTAGCTACTGTATTAACTGCATGTGCTTGCTATTGTATTAGTCTAGCTTAGCTAGTCTATAACCATATCACTGTTGCACAGCGTGTGGGTACCCGGTCTATTTGGGTGTTCTCGTTTATAATTAAAGTGCGGAACCCTGCTGCATAATATGGTTCAGTTCGAGAGGTTTTAATTGAGCTGAAGTAATGGGGTTTTCAGCAGGCAAAGAGCAAATTGGGTTTGGTAAAATGGTTGAAGGAAATATTCCGGCCACAAAAACTTTTCGACGAAATAAATGTTAAGTATACGCACAGAGAAGTTGTTTGATGAAGAGATTAAATAACCTGTGTGTTTTATATAAAACAGCGCTGTTAGAATAGAATATATTATTTTTATTGTAAAACATGAGTATACATCATAATATGTGCAAGGTCTCCAACTTACACTAAACGTATTCATAAATCTATCGTGTAGAAATTGTTCACTTCCCTTCCTATACCGTTCGATTTATCTCTCTATTATGATATAGGGTCAAGCGATATATATCTCACATCTACTAATGTCCCCGCTGGGCGCCAGCGGTAGCCCATACTTTATTATTGCGTCAGGACGGCCGCTGTAGAAATGATACATAGCCGCCATTTCGTTAAGGCGACAAGTTGGAAAACTTGTTATTGGCGCCCAACAAGTGTTTTTTTTTTTAGGAAGTGGGCGTTTTTCGTCATGTAAAGATGTTAGTTAATTCGGAAAATATTAAGATAAGACCTTTGGTTTTATCAGCTGTTTAAATAATAACTGAAACATGTCTCGCTATTACTGTGGTCCCCGCTGGGTGCCAGCGGTAGTTAATATTTAATTATTGCGTCTGGACAGCCACCGGACAAATGATACAAAGCCGCCATTTTGTTAAGGCGACAAGTTGGACAACTTGATATTGGTGCCCAACAAGTGTTTATTTCACGAAAATATTATGATCTCGCAACCCAAATTGTTTAAAGAACATTAATACCTAGTCCTTCTCTTCAGAAAGTGCTATACCTGGAGACGAATAAAGCGCAGTTTATAATAATTATAACTTTCGAGTGCTTTTTTTAAAATTTTCTCAGTTCAGTCAGGAGTCCATTGGCTCGTCACTCTAAGCCCTTTCGCTTTTGGCCATTTTGTCTTTCTTTGGGCGGTCTTCGACTAGCAGCCAACCCGCCAGCCAGCGTTATAACTTAACAACAGTCCAAATCCTTCAAGTCCGTGTGTATCCCACTGCGTGTAACACCACGATCGTTAGTACGGTCGTTGACTCCCAGTCTTGCAATGCGGGGTTGTGTACACACGAACATGCTATCTGTATACTATACAGACAAAAATGGAACAAAATTTTTTTTTTTATGTTATCTAGCTTTTCTCGTTACTAATTAACGGACTTGTGTGTACTTTCTTTTTGTAGGCCAATATAAAATAAATAAATAAAATATCCATCTTTCTACTACATATTCTGCCAATATTATATGTTATTTTCATTGGGTGTGCAATAACTTTTGAAGCTTAGAATATACTTACGAAAATTTAGATAAAACGCTAGATATAAATTACAATGCAGAAATGTGCTCGACAAGGTTAAGAGACGCCAACGATTGTAAAATTAATGCTTTATATCTGATGATTAAGATACTAGAGACTATGATGTAAAATAATTAGTAGTTAAGTAGACGAACGTAGCGAGATGACCTGTACTCTTTGATGCTGTAGCTGTATCTACTCGTGCACTATATTCTGACGTTTTATAAGGGGCCATGTAAGCCTATGTGATTTTTTTAATATTTTTTTGGAACTTTTAACAAAGATTGCTCCTACGCAGAACTGAACAAAGAGAAGTGAAAGGAGAGTAGGTAATGAGAGGCATGTAGAATATATTGGGAACTAAAATGGTTGGTTAGCTGCCTGTATACCAAATAGCGTGTTCGACTGTACAATTGTACAACCTATTTCGATTGTGCCCTTATCCGCATAAACGTGTGCCGACTTCCGTCCTATTAGTACCAGTGACTCAGCACTCCACTAATGGACGCCATGGACGGGCTCCTTTAACCGGACCACCACGTGTTTTTGTTGCGACAAAATCAATTAAGGCTGTAGTGTTTTTGTTTAATCAATTTTGCGTGTGGGTGTGTTGAATTAACGCTCGAACGCGCTGGATTGACTGGCTGTGTGGTTCTGTTTCGCGGTGGATGTTCGTAGTTATGTAGAAAAATGGTTAGCTTGGTACTTTTATTTTATTACTTTTATGAACATGTAGTATACCTACTGCAAGGCAAATACCTTTCTTCCTTCTTTTCAAACTTGGCATAAAGAGGTAGAATTTAAAACAATAAAACCAAGCTTTTAGAGTAAACTTTTCCTTTAAAACTGTTACTATCAACTTATAACGTCATTACAATGCGTTGCAAAAAAGATTAGGATCGATTTTTACGCCATGTTGTGACGTTATATAGCTGTCAAATCGAAAATTTGGGTAGGGTGAGCAAACAAAGAAATTTTTAAAAATTAATTTATTTACAAATCATGAACGAAAAAAGTTTAATCAGAATACACAGTTCATCAGTTTCTTTCCTCTCTGCGTCACAGTGTAAAGTGTCTGAGTAGTGGCAAATGAAAAAAAAGGCGAATTGAAACAATGAAAATAAGAAAGAAAATAGTTTTTTTTAACTAATTATAACTTAAACAATATATTTAGCTAATTTAGGTTAAAAAATAACATTTTTACTTCACCTAGATTTAACTAAGACTCAATAAAGAAAAGCAAAAAAAAAACCGTTATTGATACGCAAATAAGTTGGCTTATAGATAGGGTTTGACATGTTCTTAAATCAAAATACTCAATTCAGAAACATTTATATGATTACATATCGGTCGGACAAAATTTGAATCGAATCGACACGAAAGATGAAGAAGCCAATAGGTTTTTACCATAACCGATCCTACATCTAGAGCTGATAGTAAATGCAAAAAGCAAAGCGCATAAAACTTTAAAGACTTCGACAAACTAAATTGGACAACACGCGATCCGACTCGTTAACCGACCCTGCAATTATGATAATAGAGTTCGTTCGTTGCACTTACGACTTTATTCACTGAAACTTACTATGGTTTGTATTTTTGATCAAATAAACGTGAATTATCGATGGCATTATTACTAATGAAGGCTTTATGATAGACCAGGTAACATATTTTTATATAACAGTAAAGCTATGATCAATGTTTGTGTTTATTTTTAGGGTTCCGTACCTCAAAAGGAAAAAACGGAACCCTTATGGAATCAATATGTTGTCCGTCTCTGTCTGTCTAGACCTTTTATCTCGGGAACGCGTGGACCGTGGAGGTATCGAGTTGAAATTAAAACCATATATTCTAGGTACAAAAAACAATTATAATTGCGATTCGGAAAAATCTTCGAAACTCCATTCAGGAAATTAACTATTTACATAGAAGTTTTTACGGAACCCTCAGTGCGCGAGCCCGACTAGCACTTGCCCAGTTTTTTTTAGTTTGTAGATTGTTTGCTTGCTTGCTTGCTATATGCTTTGGTCCATACCTCCTAGTGTGTGGGCCAAAGCTTTTTTAAAACAAATTAATTAAAATAGACTGAATAAATTACCTACTTCTTTGACTACTTTCTTCTACAGATTGTAGTTTTTCCTAGAAAATAAAGTTATATTTCTTCCGGCGAACACTAAGACGTTGTAGAAAGCTGACTTTAAGTTACCTTGTAGATTATTCTACAAACTTTCACTTATCGTTCCGATTTATTACTTGGCAGGTTTCCTGGCGTGCAGGTGACAGGGGAACCCAAACCTTATTCACTTCCCCTCGTAAATAAACTCGTTCCTACCTTATGTATCAATTACATCCAATCGTATTACAATATTTACAACTCGAACTCAGAACGATTAACAAAATGAATTTATTATGCCCGCCATCACGCTAGGATAAAATTTTCATTTTTCCTGAATTTTCCTACATGACAGTTTGAAGGTCGGTTTTCCCCTAAGGGGAAGGGATAGGGCCCCACCACAGCCCTACCCTGTGGTTCTCATCCTAGTTACTTGGACAAACCACCGATAGTAATGGATTCCAAAGAAATGTATCACCTTGTCCCCCCCTGACAGGTTTGCCTGTACAGTTGAATTTTACAGGTAATACGGAGCGTGTATGTTGCACAACTGTGCAGGTTTCCACACAAGCTTACCTGACAGGTATAACTGTGCAGGCAAACCTGTCAGGTATACCCTAGCGTGTATGGCTACCTTTAAAGTGAATGCTCCAGATTAACCCGCGTAATTCAAATTTTCGAAAGTTTACTTACAATTTGCAGCGTAGTATCGGATAGTATGGTAACAAAAATGGTAGCAAAAATAAAATAGCACATTTTAGCTGGGATCAACCATCAGGTCGGATCGCAGTCAAACACTTGTTTATATCAATCTTCATATCAATTAAAAAAAAACCGTATCCAAATGAAACCCAGGGCCCTGGGACGAAGGCAAAGAAGGAACAGAAAGCCAAGTTAGAACCGTTTCGTTTTGATTCTCTTTTCGTTGATCGCCTCGAGTAAGCCACGCCTCCGATTCCTTTATTCTGACGTCATCTCAACGCTCAGTCACGTGGTAGAACAAAGGAATAGGAGGCGTGGCCGACTCGATGCGATCAACGAAAAGAGAATCAAAACGAAACGGTTGTAACTTGGCTAGGGGTCAGTAGTGGGTTTTTAGACAGTAAAAGTCTAACACACCCTTTCGCTCCGCCCAAGAGCGAGAGATGTCATTGGATGATTTTCCCACCTAAAAAAAAGGTACGTACCAGGATACGGTATATTACAGTATATTCACAACCTTCGCAAAATAACTCGTTTTTACCATTCATATCTGTTACATCCAATCGTATTACGACTTCATTAAAATGCTAATAGTACCGAATTCCCTGATTAATTATTGTCGTTTTTGTTTCAGGTAAGCAATACCAATTCACGTTATACGACTATGGAACGGTAAATATTCGGCTCTCAATTATACCTGTTCGCAACCTGTGAGCGGAATAAAAGGGAGACATTACATTTCGAGATTGGGAAATTCCCTATTGGGAATGAAGGTTTATGGTGTGCTTCAAGTAATAGAACAGCGGTGTTAAATATTCTCCTTTTTACTTTAAAGGTTAACATAGCTGTAGATTTAGATATAGTACTGTGTAGAGGTGTTACGGATGTTTGATTCCGAAGGTCGGAACTTCTGATTGATTTAACACCTTCGATTCTGATCAATTTTAATCGGAACTTATATCAGAGGTACAAACAAGTTTAAGCCCCGTGCCTTCTGTCGATTACTCTTTCACTTGTTCTTTTGCTTACTAGAGTTTACTTATACTTAACCGAATTTGTTACAATACAAAAAAGCTCCAGTTCCGATGTAACCACTTCTGTAATATCCATACTATAGTGTATATTGGTACCAGTAGTTGTAACATCTGAAGACTAAATACTTAGCTATTTCGTTAGCATAGATGGCCGTAGATGGAAACTAAGGTCTAAGTTACATAAAATACACAACTACAGCCGGGCAGGGCTTACACTAAAAACACACCGAAATAGTACCAAAACAAATCAACTTACATAACTCAACAACTGCCCCAAACTTCAGCTTTATGTAACCTGACTTTGTAGCAATAACTGTCGAGAATAAAGTCATAGCCCCATATAACCAATGTGGATATGAATATGGCTTCAATAAAATATAAACAAACATATAATCAACATGAAAACTTACCTTCAAGCCAGCAATGGCTAAAATAAAAACATCAGGGGAATATATGTATTTGGATAAAAAAAAAAACTCACCAGTACCTATGGCTTCACGATAAAAAGAGAACGAAATTATAATGTACATTTCGCTGTTTAAAAAATTGAAAAAAAAAACCATGACGTTCCGCAACCATTCAAAAATAGGCAGTGAATTCACACTGGATTTTAATATATAAAAGTCTATGCCAGTTTTAATTTCGAAAGCCTTTGTAAAATATTGAAATTAATCAATCAACTCGGCCGATAGCTGTCAAGTACTGAACGTAGTATATAAATATTTAAATGAACTTTCTGTTAATATTGACTGGGTAGTGAGAGGGTTTGATGTGGAATAAGGTCATTTATTTTATGTTTTCATAGAATAATGCGTATTTATTAATAGCTGCCGATGATAGGATCATAGCAGTGCAGCCTGTCTGAGTAAAAAAAAAACAGTATTTTATATATAAAGGGCAAAGTCCTGACATATATGTATAAAGAATAAGAAAAGGTATTTTGAAATTCAAACCCTATGAAGATGAAACGAGGTGTCCAAAGTGTGTATGGAAAGACCTGCTTTCACGCAGACAAAGCCGTTGGCACGAGCCACAAAAACCACACTGACGCAAATCTCTGCAATACATCACTTACCAAAAAATACTTAAGACATATTAATCGACGCAATAGCTACTAAAAACCAAGGCATCAAAAGACAAAGAAAACCTTCTCGAGCATCATTATTCATTACTGTCCAAATGAATTCTCCAATATTGATAAAACTGTTCCAGAAAAACAAGATTTGCTGACACATCTTATACACATTAAATGCGAGGTTATAAGCAACACGTCATTGGGGGGCTTCTCCCCCATCCCCTATAATATACGCCTCCCCCGAGTACGGAACATGTATTCCAGTCTCAACAGTAAGGTTAAGGGATTTCTATGCTATAATAGAAAACGCGACGTGACTTCGCCGACTGCTATTTGCAACTTTTGCTGAATGAGCGTGTCTAGTTTTTTCAGTTCTGTCATAGCCATATTAAATAACACAGTTTGGTAGTTTCTGTAGTAATGTCTGTTAATGTGTGTATGTGCTCGCTCACGTCCACTATTAAACACGAGCATGTTTCATAGCCCGGTACAATGAGCAATCCTAGGGGATATCACCACGCACGATGAAGCGTGATACATAAATATGCGCCTTATCTTTTACAGCGCCTCCTGTGATGAAACATTTATCTGTCCAAGAATAGCTTCAATATTAGAACCTTCACTTATTTTATCATTTGCGGCGTCTTCATCAAGTGCAATTCCAAAACAGCCCCAAAGATTGCATTTGCCACAATAACCTCCTTTATATCATGAAGATGCCCAAAATATACGGAAGATAACAGTTCTATTTCGCAATATCATTTTGAACGAAAATGGCGACGTTTTCGCGCCATTCTCGAGGAGGGCAGCGTCGGATGTCAGATAAAAAATAATAAATAATGAGTGTGGGAGGGAGGGGATTACAAAGGGCGAGTTTCCGATGGATGGGCAGAGATCAACGAGATTTGCGGTTTTAGACTGCTTTCACTGTTCATTTGCGTACGACGGCTTATGGTTCGTTCAACCAGTGTTTTGGCATTTCAATCACGTGCTTATTTTGTTAATTACACTGTGTCAGATATAAAGCATTATTTGGTTTCAGGCTGACGGGTTACTCGACCGTTCTTTATAGCAAATTTAGTACCTGTTTTGTTTTACATTTGCCACGTAAACGAATGAATTAATTCCGTCGATATTCTAAATTATTACACCTGCTAACAAACGTGATGTTTATTTTACTACATATTGAAATATATTCCGCCATAAAGCGAGTCGTGCAGAAATATCTTTATACGAGAATATTTCTGCATTTTACGATACATCTTAAAATTTCAGTGTTATTTTGTGTAAGCGTCTTTCAAAGCATCATTTTATATGTAGAAGGTGAACGTGGCATTTCTCGCCGAGCTACTGCAAAATGAACTTAGCGTTTGCTCCGACTCCGACGATCTTGCGCTTCTTGATAATAATCTAATTCGGGACTTATCCGATACGTATATTTACCGTTCGGCTTCGGGGGAGAGTAAACAGCATTTTTTAACAAGGAAACTGCTAATAGTAGCCCTTCAAGTATCGATTTTGAGTGCAAATGAAGGGATCTCTAAGTATCAGCTCCTTCGTGTGAATTGGCTGTTGTTCTTGCGTTTATTGATGTAGCCTAATTTCGAGAGTGCCTTTGAATATCCCCTTTATAAGACCGCAGTGTCGATCTGGAAATCGGGACAGTAGATAAGACGATGGCACCCCTTCAGTTATCGAGTGGTTGGCTGCGACCCGATTAGGACGCCACAAGCTTAGTTCTATCAAGAATGTATTTTGACAATTAATGAATTTATTTTGAAATTTACTATTTTTATCCACTATGTTATTGACATTTGTATTTTTGTTTAATTTTATATATACCTCTATGAAATTACTGTGATCGATAGGGTCCATGTGCATCCTTTCAATCCCACGGAATTCTATAAAAAAAAAAGCACTCACTAATCGCCACGACCCAAAAATGCAGTCTTGAAATAACAAAACTTATATCGTTAACTGCGTATGTTGAAGTTGTCTCATATATCATACTGTGGCGACGCGGGCACAAAATTCATTTGTCACATATATACTGTGGTGTTGAAACAGTTAACTATTTTTAAGATTTATAAAACACATGTGATATTGCAATAAAGAATTGATTTGGATAATGTAAACATAATATCATACAATGCAGCTCAGCTCACTGCAGGCTATTGGAAAAAAACTCGTCTTGCATTATCAATGTATTTCCTGAATACAACACTATATATTAGATAGCTTTGTACGCCAAAAGATATCTACGATTAGATCATAAGTGACGAGACGATTGGCGCATTGACTGGGCGACTGGCTGCTACGCTGCCTATCGCAGTTTCGATTCCCGCGTATAACAAATATTTGTATGGCTTACAGATACTTGTTCTGGATCTGGACTTCTTGAATATGTAAGTTTACATGTTTGGAAGCGCACTAACGATACAAGAGTAATTCCCAGTATAGGGCAACATTAAAAAAACATTACAATAGTATCAAATACATAACCAATGCCATGAGTAATATATAGTTGGCAGTAGTATCATCACAACGTTAATATTTCTCTGTTTGTCGATTTGGACCATGTTTTGTTTTTTTTTTGTTTTTGAGTATATATATTTAGTTCATTAAATTATGTATATTCGTATAGATTCATTTGTATATCTTTTTTTATATTAACCTGTCTTTTTCTTTCTTTTGTCGCACCTACCAATATTCTTCTCTGCATCACCCAAAGGTTGACTGGTAGAAAATGCCTAAGGCATTAAGTCCGCCTCTGTACCTTTATTTGCATGAAGTATTAAATTAATTAATTAATTAATAAATAGGAAGTTCCATACGTGCTTGTTTGGGGTGATCTCGTCTAACACATAATTATAAATACTGCCACCCCATTGACCACATTGCTCTTTTAGCTTTTGTGGAAGCTGTTATCCTATTACCTTCCATTTGCCCTATGCGTGGTACCCATGATCCCCCCTAGAAACTTTTTTGAATACCTTTGGGAAACGTAGTGTCTTAACCCTCCAGCTATCACTCGGAAAATGACGACATTTTATGGATTTTTTATATTCTCTAGGGCAACTCCTATACTTTGAAGAGTCTACAGAACTTTTCGGATATTCTTTTGGAATCAAACATAGAAACGTTTCTTTTTTAATCTTAATGTTTGTACATTAATATATGACACTTGAATATTGTTATTCAAACAAATAAAATAATATTTTGCACTTTATAGTTGTGGTACCCCTCAGCTAGACCTAAATACTTTGTAAGTTCTATAGTACCTATAGAATATACCTTTACAAGAGTATCTTTAAAATTTAGAAAGAAGAAAGAAAATATGTTTATTTGGCACACCATGATACATTAAACAACAATTAATTGATTAACATACTAAAATTAAACATTAAAAAAAATAAGGAGAAATAAAAAATTAACAATAACAATATGTCTCACGGCTACGCCAAATAGGTTTGAAGAGTTCCTTCGATTTCACTAGGATCCCATCATCAGATCCAGGTTTGAAGAGTTCCTTCGATTTCACCAGGATCCCATCATCAGATCCTGACCTTAGGACCATGTGACTACCTGGGAAGTAAACCTTTTTAAACAAACAAAGAATTATCCAAGACGATCCAGGCGTGAACGAGTAATCGGGGAACATACATAAAAAATAAAATAAAATACAAAGAATTGAGAACCTCCTCCTTTTTGAAGTCGGTTAAAAAGTGATAAAGCGGCCGGACCTAAGTTCCTTCCCCGAGTGGTTTAAACAACGAACTTACTTTATGTAAATTAGTTCTGGGATTATGATATTTTCTGATGGAAATATTTTGTTTTACAGCCTTGACGTTATTAATACAAGTTTTATAAGACTTCGAGTTGTACATTGTTCAAAGTTATTTTAGCTAGGGGTAATCAGCGGGAGACGTGTGACGTCACATTATGTGCCTCTTATAGCAGCTATTGTTAGGATAATAATGGGATGTTAATTTAAAATCAATAAGATATTTTTGTTTTTTATCAGTAAAGTATCATACCTACTTCTACACTGCAATAAAGCTTAAGACAAATTAAACCCATGTATGCCACGTATGCTACGCATGATGACATCTAGGCTCTTGAAGTTGCTTGAAACTAGATGATTTAGAATCATACTTGACAAACGCAACGCTGTGCTATCACACGCGTCCCGCGTAAGTTGTCTGTTTTCAAGTAAATTCAAAGTCTACATGTCATAATGCGTGACATACGTGGGTTCTGTTTGTCTTTAGCTATAAACGATATTATAGAAAAACGAAACCCAAAGAAACTTATAAAGCTAATTATCAAAAAAAGCTGAAAGTTAATTGTTCAAGCGTAAAATTCGTAACTACTACTTGTAGTCTGGGGTCTTTAAGTCAAGAATGAATAGGTTACTTCTAGGCAAGCGTGCTCCATCGTCGGCCACATCATCGCTTACCATCAGCCCCCCTAGCCAAGTTACGATCGTTTCGTTTGCGTCGAACGCCTCGAGTAGGCCATGCATCCGATTCCTTTGTTCTGACCACATGACTGAGCGTTGAAATGACGTCAGAACAAAGGAATCGGAAGCGTGGCCTACTCGAGGCGTTCGACGCAAACGAAACGATCGTAACTTGGCTAGGGGGGCAGGTGAGATAGCGGTTAAACGCGAGCCTATCAATAATAATAAAAAAACCTTTCAACATTAGTTCGATCTTCGTCATAATTGTTATATTTTTAGTTCTCTTAATTATAATGATTTGATATTTATCATTAGTTTATAGTTTATACTTTTAGCATATACATATAAGTACTTTATTATTATAAGCATCTTAACTAAATGATACTTTATTCTATTGGAAATATCTATTTATTTATTTATTTAAACTTCATGTACAGTAGTGGTACATAGGCGGACTTAATGCAACAAGGCATTCTCTACCAGCGAACCTTCTAAAATCATAAAACGTTAAATCTATTATTTATTTATTGAGTACACATACCACAGTGTTGTCTTTTTAACCCTGAGGTTGACTGGTAGATAATGCCTTGTTGCATTTAGTCCGCCAATATACGACTACTGTACATGAAGTTTAAATAAATAAATAAAGTTTAGTTGAACTTATAATTCAAAGTCAATTAAAAGATATCACCAATATGTTGCTATTGTTGTTGTTGTTGTTGTTGTTATGTTGTTATATTTCTGCACCACCCTAAGGTCGACTGGTAGAAAATGTCTACGGCATATTAAGTCCGCCTTTATACAGTGTTTCTAGTGCATAAAGTTTTAATAAATAAATAAATATCACAATCAAAGTGTGCAGTTTCATAAAACAACAATTTTTGACTTCTATGACTTTCCTTTCCTTAATAAATTGCACGGTGCTAAGATCTCAAACTTCGATCTTTTCATGTTTCAATCACTTCGATAGTTCTCGATAAAAAGATCGAACGCAAACCCCTCTTTATTTTACTTTACCCAAAACTTAAGTGACCTTTTCCGCAAAACCTTTAAAATAAATCTTAAGTAAATAATGGTAGCCAACCCGAGGAAAAGATCAGTCCGATTTAAAACTGAAATCCGACTAGGTACTTTCTTTATATAAATTGCTTTTAGAATACTTTCGTCGCTTTGTCGGCCAGCCAAGTTTTTTTTTTGTCGTATACAGCGTTATTCATTGAGAGGGATTCATTGTTTCAAGGAACAAAATCCTCGGTTTTAGAGTTGTGAAAAACTAGATATTTTAATTAACTTTCACTATAAAGTACTGCAATGCAACAACTTTTGATTTTAAATGTGAATATTGTAGGTTTCATCAATATACCACTCGTGTGTCGATATGAATTTTTCGAAAGTTTTGGCAGGTCATTTTTCTTTTTGCGATAATAAATGACGTGGTTTTTCTATCTTTAGTATTCTAGGTTTTGAGAGTAACGAATCGCCCTGTTTAGGCAAAGAACGGCTATGTAACCCAAGTTTATCTAACCCTTTCCCGAAGTCATATGTCTGGCTTAATATCTTAAGCTAGCTTTATGTAGTCCTTTGTTCCAACAAGTTTTCTTCGAAGTTTTTCGGTCGATAGAGCGTGTGTTTTCATATCCGAAGAATGCCAACGGGACCGTATTACTAAGCCTCCACGCTGCCCGTACGTTCGTCCGTCTGTATCTCATGAATCGTAAGTAATAAAAAAAAGTATTTTTTTTTATTTTTTTTTCTGTTTTGTATCCTGCATCGCAGCAATCTGTTTAATAAACATTTAGCCGCTTCTTTGGCTGACTTATCGTCTGGGTGTGGCAAATTGCATTGAAGAGAAATATCCAAAGAATTTCTCTTCCTACTGGCTGATGAATCGGTCTGTGAGATTAGGTATACTATTTCTCTTCAATCTTGCGAATTCAATACTTCCAGATCCAGACAGCTTAGAGGCCAGGGCATTTACATGCTTGGATAACTTTTTCTGGTAGTTTATGCCCCTCTGGGAAATTTCTTCTTTAACAGTTTTTAACTTAAGGTCTTGTAGAATATATTTGTTGTTGATGCTTTTTGGAATGTTGAACATGCATCTCATTGCTTTAGTTTGGAACCTTTCAAGGATTTCTATGTTGCTGTTGCTTGCAGTTCCCCAGAGCTCAATACCATATGTCCAAACAGGTTTGAGAACAGCCTTATATACAGCCATTTTGCTTTCGTTCGATAGCTGGGAATTTTTACCAATTAACCAGTACATGTTTCTAAGATTTGTGTCGAGCTGTTTTCTCTTGACCCAAATGTGCTTCCTCCAAGTCAACCTTCTGTCGAGATGCATGCCAAGATATTTTGCTGTTTCATCTTGCGGTATTGGTTCACCGTTCAGTAGAACAGGTGGGCAGTTTCCTTTTCTTAAGGTAAAAGAGACATGGACTGACTTGCTTTGGTTAGCTTTAATTCTCCATTGTTTTAGCCACACTCCGACTTCATTCAGGTGATTTTGCAGGTTTTCCGAAGCGATATTTGCATCCTTGTTCACAGCCAGAATTGCAGTGTAATCCGCATAAGTAGCCATGGTGGTATAGGCGTTAGTAGGTACGTCTGCAAAAAAAAGTAAATAATAAAATTAAAATAAAGTTTAAAAATTAAAGGGGGTTCAAATACAAGAAATTTCATTTTGTCGGCGTTTTTTTTTTCGATTTAATATTGTACGGAACCCTTCGTAAGCGAGTTCTACTCGCACCTAGCCAATTTTTAGACCTGTATACCAGCGATGGAGCAAACCAGTCACTTAAACAATAAAATGTAATCAGCTCTATAAAAGATACCTCATCTGGTGACCGCTTGGTTGTGCTAAACTGAATATGATATTTTACCAGTAAGGTGACTGGCGTCATCAATTTAGTCGAAAGACACACTGTTGGACATAGACCATGTGTCGCCACAACGAACGGTCCTATGCGTCTCGCATCCATCACATTCCCGCGACTCTCACCAGGTCATCGGTCCACCTTGTGGGAGGCCTTCCAACGCTGCATATTCTGGAGCGCGGTCACCACTCCGGAACCGCCGTCGAATGTCCCTGCGTACTGCCCTGCCTACTGCCACTGATTCTTCAGGCTATGTCGGCGACCTCGGTTCTCCTGCGGATATCTTCATTCCTGATGCGATCACGCAAGGAAACTCCGAGCAGCCTTAGTTTTAGCGTACATCACATAAAAAGAGCACGTTTTAAATTTGACGCCATATTAGAATCAGCGTGTTTTAGAGCAGGCACATACGACACACATTGTGCCGTGTACAGTAACGTCAAATAAACGAGATGTCGTTGTACGTTAATGTTGGGGGATTTTAATGCGAAAGCCTTATGTCAAAGAGGGGAGGAATTTATTGTATTACAACGGAGATGTCTAAAGATAAATAAAATCGAACGTATTTGTTTCCAAAAAGAAAACATTTTACTCGTATTTGTACGTTTGTAGTCACTAAATATTCATAGATACTTCGCATTTACCAAAGGCTTCGCCTATATGAAAAGTGTTTTCATTATCCCAATGGAACGAAGGTACTATCGGGGTAAAGGGTACTTATAACCTACCATGCCATGATCTATCCGTGTGTCAAGTTCAATCCAAATCTAAACAGTCATAGAGGTCAAAGTCTCTTTTTGAAGTCCATTCTATGAATAAATAAAGTTCAAATCATATGAGAACCGTGTAGGTGCAGGGGTGATAGAATAGAATAGAATAGAATAGAATAAAACTTTGGGTGATCTTTTGAGCAAAGAACAACACTGATTTGAGTGGATCTTTTCAGATAGTTCAAACATTTGTCAGTAGATTAGTAGTTTCACGTTTGTAATATTAGTAGGAAGTAGTATGTGTCATGGTCAAATCATAGAAATTGATCACTTCATGATATGGCCAACTAAAACTGGCCAGATCATTTTCAACGTTAAAGTTTGACGATATTTCAATCCTCGTTTGGCCTACTTTCTTTAGACTTTTTACTATCTTAGAAATCCTATATCAATGATAAGGCTAAACGAGGATCGACATATCATCAAATGTTAACGTTTATAGAATAGAATAGAATAGAATAGAATAGAATAAACTTTATTGCACACCAAAATAGTAACAAAAACTTTTATACCAGGCAACTTAAATCAAAACCTACAACAACTTTAATCTTAATTTTATATGATCTGGCCAGTTGTAGTTGGCCATATCATGTGAAGTGAAGTGATCAATTTCTATTATCTGGCCACGACATATGTATTTCTATTCCCATGAGTATATAAATATCTTCAATCTACATACATACACACATAGTAGGTACGCGGATTTGGCGACGCCTCGTCAATAAACAAACATACACATGCTATTTGTCTGATAAGTTTTCCTCCAAATCTCCAATACGAACCAGATAGCTAAAACTATACATAGCAGCCATCAACCAAGCAAGGGCTCGTCTCCTTTTACGACCCGCCTTCCCTAGGGTGAATAGGGGATCGGTAATCTTTCCTACCCTCCACAAAACTTCTACTTTCCTCGTATAATTTCAAACATCATTGTAAACTTTCATCAAAAATAAATCCATGACGAAACTCTATCTCGGAAGAAAATGAAGAATTTTCCAAGTAGTTCGATCCCCCTCTGCATTCCTACAAGACTTTTCTTCATTTACTAACTGTCCAAGTTTCAGCGTAAATCAATTCACCTTACTCATTTTCTAGAAAGTTCGCGAAGAAATGAGAAAAAAGTGTACGTGTACACCTTTATGACCGCTATGGGAGCGCTATCGGAGACAGTTTTTCTCCGGGAACTTAGGATCAATATTTGTTTGGAAAAGAGAACTTCGACGATAGGACTTGAATTCGTTTTAAAAAGGATTAGGTGTCTTGTCTGGAATCTAGATTACCGCTCGTGAAAATAGTTCGTTGCAACAGATATTGTTCCCCTCTTGGGGCAATTTCGGTGTGAGCTCTATTTCATAATTGGTCCGACAACAATCTCAGTGGTGAACAACTACGTGAATAACTCAGTATCCATCTAAAATTAAAGCTTCCGTGTCAGAACGTTTCACGTCATTGTTTTAAATACATTTCTGGGGAGCCCTTTGCTGCGGTGCGAGGTTATTTACGTACACTCGTAAATCAACATCCGAAAACGAACCATAAGGCTCCATAAGGGTTGTTTTTCCGCATTATTTATCTTGAAAAACTAACATTTTTCAGGAGAAAAAACCCTTGTATATTTTACATGTGAGATGGAAAACGTAGCGTTGCTTTACTTTAGGTACATTAAATGGGGTAAGTTACGTAAAGTAAACGTAGGTTCATGCGTTTGCACGTCTCCTGGCCTTATAAGCGGGATATTTATACGGGTTTTACGAGTATTTCGAATAGCGCCCTCTTATCAACATTCATGGCGTGTCCCATTGACGCGGTCTTGCTACTACGCGGTGATGTAAGCCTCAAATTTACGCCATGTTGTATTATTTTTTAGTTGAAAATTATGTTTTAAAATTTGTTTGGTGTTTGAGAAGGGAATTGCAGTGGATGTTCAAAATGGGTTACTTCAATCAATGCGTATTTTATCTAATACTTTTCCATTTATTGAATAAATGATTATTTATACTTAATCTAGTATAAGTATAAAAATCTCGTGTCACAGTGCTTGTTATCGAATTTTTCCAAAACGGATTTATCGATTCGTATGATATTTTTTCTACATTTTTAGTAAGTTTGAGAAAAAGTCGTAGGCTATTCTTAACCGCTCCCCCCCCCCTTATTTTTTTCTTTTATTATTTACATGGCAGAACATCTTGCCGGGTCAGCTAGTTATTATCGATACTACTAGCTTCTGCCAGCGACTTCGCCCGCGTGAAAATTGGTTTCTCCATACAAACTTCCAACCCACGTTTTACCCCCTTATGGGTAGAGTTTCGTAAAATCCGTTCTTAGCAGATGTCTACACCCTTTAGGGAACCTACCTGCCAAATTTTAAGTTTGTAGGTGTTATAGTTTCAGAGATTTCTATGACTAGACTTCAATGATTTTAAAGAGTCATTGAAAAACCCTAACGATTAAGTACCGAACTCTGCTAGTCGAGTAGTCACAAAACACCAGATCACTAGAAGAAACTATTCCAAATGTCATAAACCAATACCAATAATAAGATCGTAATAATATTGTCTAGTGCGGTCCAAAAATTCAATTTATGGCGGTCACAGTCATTCCATACTTCACCTACAGGAGATAGATACCTACAAACCATGGTAGGTATCTATATCATTTTCAGACCTTCCACAATAAAATTTTATTTCATAGCCCACTAAACAATGGGTTATTGATCGTAAATATTCAAATTGCAAATGTTGACTGCGCAACTCTGTAATTGAATTGGTCATGTACTTGACATATTTTATTATGAGGAGTAGGTAATAAATGTGTGCTTATAAAAGACAAAACATACTGCCTACCAAAAATACAGAGCCAAAACATACTGCCTACCAAAAATACAGGGCCGAATTAAGTTTGACGACAAAACTCTGCAGACGTGGTGAGTATTGATGACGATATCTAATGAAGGTTAGTGACTGCCCGATAATAATTTACAGACGAAATCGAAATTGTAATCGAAGTTCATCCCTTCCAGTTTCAGCCGTAATCGAAACTGACGTGGTAACAGAAAAACTGACAAATAATTAAAATAATATTTCAATTTATCATCATCATCGAAATGATGATGATGATAAATTGAAATATTATTTAGCCGAAAGACGTCCACTGTTGGACATAGGCCTCCCCTAAGTGTCGCCTCAACGAACGGTCCTGTGCGTGTCACATCCATCAGATTCCTGCGGCCCTCACCAAGCTATCGGTCCACCTTGTAGGAGGCCTGCCAACGCTGCGTCTTCCAGTGCGCGGTCGCTACAGATTTCGATACAGTCATTCGTAATTATATTTCGATAAAAAAAAACATAGACGAATGAGAATTCAAAACAAAATTATAAAATTAAACATATTTTGCGGTAAGGCACGCGTAGTCTTTTCGACGCCTGCGCCCGCCATCACTTAAACAAATGCATTCTGTACCCCTTGGGAGGTACGGAGATAGAATTTATTTGTTTTCGTGTGTAGTGAACTCATAACAGGCTATTAAAAAAATGAGATATATTTACGGCAAGAAATCTCCAAATTATGTACGAAAATGTGTCGAGTGCGGTCGATTCGACGGCATGCGAGCTCTTGAAGGTGAAACCAAGGCTTTATTCAAGAGGCAGTGATTAGGACATTTTTCGTGACGAAATATGGAACAATTCCATTATTATTAGTGGCCCGTAATGTCCCACTGCTGGGCAAAGGCCTCTCTCCATTTCTTTTAACGATTACCTACGATTTTTCGCTTCTATTTTATCTGAAAAAAAAAATCGTGCTCTTACAATTAAAGAAAGAAAGAAAGAAAGAAAGAAAAAGAATTTATTTGGTACAGCACAAGGCACAAATACAATATAGGGTAAACATGAAACAAAAATAAAAACAAGAAGCGAAAATGTAGTTGTGTGCCTCACGGCTGCACCAAAATAAGTCCAGTTCAGCATGAATGTCAGACAACTAGTGCCTGACGCTGGTTTTCAACTGAACCTGTGGTTGTCAAAAAATTCATCCACATCGATGTCAACGAAACGAATTTTTACAATTTATTCTTAAGGATGACATCAAAGTCGTTCAGTCAATTATGTTTGTATGGAACATTTCCATTATAATCATAAAAATGCCACTCAATTATTACTTCACACTAAACACAATACGGCCCATCATTGTTCTCCCTACCTCTAAATAAACGTCACCTACATTCACAAGACTATTGTTCCTTCAATTTAGACCTTACCCTATAAATTATTAAGCCTGTTATCCAGTGACGTTAAGTGTTAACTGCGTGCAAACTTCATCACGTTTTGTATGTATGTGCTGGTCGCGTGAACGATGCATCAGCCCGTGGGTGCATTAGACGGGCCGTTAACGCTAAGCAATTATTTGCTAGAACTGTGTGTACTATAATATAGAATTATGGATTGGAAAATAGATAGTGGCTTCACTCGCGTTCTTAGAGAACAAAGTATTATTTTTTTTGCTATTATGGATACGCTCGTTTGACCACTATCTCACTTGATGGTAGTCAACGATGGGATCCCTAGGTTATACCTATCAGGAAACAGATTTCGGTAGAGAATTCCACTTCTTAGTTGGACGTACGATGAATGTATCTGCTTGTATGGAAAGTTCCATCCAAATCCGTCCACATCGTGGCTTTACATAGTCAAGTGCGACCCTATAAATAATAAAAACAAAAAGAAAACAGGTCGTTGAGACGTGAAGAGGTAACCAACAGACAGAGAGTTATTTTTGCATTTATAATATTAGTACGGATTAAAAGCTTTAAAAATCACTGAAACCCAGTTTTCGGAACGAAAATTATATACGTTAATGTAAAAGTATCAGTTCTCAAATACGCGTTTGAAGCTGTCATTAGTTGAATGAATTTTCAACAGCCAAACGAATCGATTGCGTTTAATGTGTCACGCATCGATCATTTCTTCATAGCAACGGGGAGTTAGGGTGTTACAAAAGGCAGTTTTACAGCTAAATTAGCTGATTCGGCAAACTTTGTTTTTCCATATTATTATTAAAGAAAAAAATGATGGGGGTAGAAGAGTAAAAAATAGCCAACGACCTTACAGCCTCTAGACGTCTAATAACAGGCGACGCATGTATGTCGACAAATATGATTATAGATTTGAAGTCGCGATCAATCAGAACGCAATACACCCGTACCAATCAAAACCAATCAAAACGTAGTACCCCGCTCCCCGTACCTTAGCTAGTTGACAGAATTGTTTTGGTGAGCTAATTCAAGCATGATCCGTCTAGTGGTTGTATGGTCGTTGAAAATAGCCAACGATCTTTCCTCAGACCTACCAAATATATACAAAAAAAAAATCATAAACATCGGTCCAACTGTTTCGGAGGAGTTTGATAACAAACACTGTGACATGTGATTTTTATATACAGCTAAATGTAGTTTTCACAGACATCTTTTTTGATGCAAGCTATAGAAAATACATCGAAATAAACGTTATTAGCGATCCATTTATGTATATGTACATATGTTACGTTAAATACGAATACATATAATGCTCATACAAAAGCTTATTTTAAGCTTCGAATATCGTTGTTACCAATTTGTTATATTTTGAGAAAAAATAATGTAGCTATTAATAAATAATCCTATAGTTACGAAACAAAGCTGTTGTTAAATATTTATTGAAGTAAACGCTACTGAAATATTCTATTGGAAATAAATTGATTCGAGTATTATGTTATGAATAATTATCCTACCTTTTTCTATTTTATTCTTTTTCTATTAAGTCAATATTTCTTTATAAATATAAAAGGAGAAACTGCTTGACTGACAATCAACGCACAACGTGAAATTTTAAATTTAATCTAAAAGAATTTTATGACGTAGGCGAGCACTAAGAAAGGAATTTTTCAAAATACAGCCCCAACGGGGTTAAACGGGGGTCTAAATTTTATACGGGGAAACCTGCTTTCACGCGGGCGAAGCCGCTGGCAGAAGCTAATTATAAATAAAATAATAACAGAGTCCCTCAAGGTTCTATTTTGGGTCCGTTGATGACATAACATTAATAATATACGCAGTTACGTGGTAATTATTACTATAAATATTCCTATACTCCATCGGTTTAGGTAGTTAACTAAACGTAAACAATCTTAATATGTCTTTTTATTTTTTTAAATCGTATAAAAGACATACAAAGATTATTTAAATTTAGTTAGTTACCAAACATCGGTATAGGTAAATAACAAATTGTAAACATTTTTAGATAAAAATTATAGACAACTTTTAGATAAAAGACATGTCAAGATTGTTTACCTTTAGTTTATTACCTAAACAGATGGAGTATAGAATATTTTTTACCACATGTCTTTAGAGAACTGAAAATTTATTTATTTCATTTTTATTTATTTAAGCTCGAGATGCATTAGCTTTCTCCTTGCTGCAATAGATCTACGTCGGAGCACTTACTACTAACAATGCTTTCAAGCAAATTGCCACAAAGCTGGTAATATCGAACACTTTTCATAAGACGAATTAAAACACTGACTAGTACAATGGTCTATAAATGTTTTACTGCTCTAGCGGACACAACAGATGGCACCTGACGCTGGACGCAGACAGAAATACAAACATTAATCACGTACACCAGATGCTAACACTCTATTCTGTAGGTATAGTAGTAATGGGGTAGCACAAAGGGAAACTACCCTTTGTTCTGCGTTGAACGAGCCTACAGACGAATATTTAGTTCAAAAATTTACTGCTAGCCGAGTACTCGAGACGACATTACATTACTCAGCTCAAAACGAGCTTCTAGTTTATTGTCTGTCAGGAATATATGCATTGTCTTTCGCTCCTTGTCTTTTACCGTCAGCAATATTGCCTTTTACCATTATCATATATTTAGTACGATCTTCTAAAGGTACCAACAATATCAAGCAAGTCTTCATCCATTTTACTGCCTCACATCTTCCAAGTGAATTACATTTTGCTTCTCTCTTTTTGTCAACCGATTATTTCGTTTTATTGCCTTCCTCCATACTCAAAAGGTTTCGCATGACTGGCCATCCGCCTTCATCATATATACCCTTTGTACCTATCGTCCGTCCCATCAGCTTATTTTCATTTACTCATTACGAACGTCGACATAATAAAACAATTTTAATTGACATTTATGCGTCGCTGATGCATACCAGCCTTTATGAATGTGACATTTAGTTTCGTGTTTCGTTATTATTAATTTAATTATTCATTGTCCTTTTGTGCTTCATTTTTACCTTGTGTGCTTTATGTTTTCGTAGGTTATCCAAAAGTAAATTCTCGAAATACACATTTATTAAAATCATGACAAAATGAAAGAACCAATACACTAAGGCCTACTGAACACTCATAGGCGGAAAAACTAATAGGATTGCCGCTTTGAGTCACTGTTTGACAAAAGACACTAATAAACAAAATGGCAAAGAAACAGACCAAAAGGAAAAACATGACTCACTAACTCCCAATTAACGACACCCCCACGGTCCAAGAGACTAAACAACAGAAGAAACGGTCACAGTCAATGAACAGTCAATAGAAATAGATGGACAAAACAATCAATCTCTATTAGCCAATGTAATTGAAGACAATTTGTCGCCCCGGATCGATCCACGTGTTTATCTACCGTCAGAAGGACATTTTGGTCATTTATTCAAACTGGACGATCCCTCTTGAATTTTATTACGACAATTTCTGTAACAACCGTCACTGTTAATTTAATTTCTTTGTTTAATTTGTTTTTTTCGTCTTATTTATGGGTGCTGGCTGTACTTACAATGCTGGTAAGAAAGAGTGATGCTAAAGGATTAACGTGGTGAACAATTGCTATTGCGTATAAAAGGATGAACACAAAAGCAAGACATTTTCCTCTAGATTCTCAATTTGTTCGTAAGCTAAATTTTGAGAAGCTTTTCCCAAAGGCCCAATTAAAATGTCAGTGACAGGGCTTCAGGCCGCCTAAATATCATGATCATGTGATAATATATGAGGGGATTAAGCGCTCAGTTCGACTCGAGCGCTCGCACGCCCAACTTACTCCGTATTGTATTGATTTACATCCATGACATTCTATTCAACTTGTGTCTGGATTTGAAACATTCTGTCTAACGACATTAAATCTATTTAAATTAATATCTCGGTTGGCAAATAATTTCACTCCAATTATCCAGGGTTTACGAAATGACGTCACACGTAATATCAAGATGATGAAGGTGGCTTAAATGTTACCTTCTCAGATTTGATGTTAAATTTCGGCGCTTGCCATTTTAGAGATAAATAGGACATGATTGTTAATGTGATGTGATGGATAAAATATTGGATTATGTTTAACTTTGCACAGTATATACATATTTTTGTCTTTTCTGAGATGGGAAATCATCAAAAACCTGCGAGAGAAGGTTTTTAATGATTTCCCGTTAAGAGCGAGAGGGCGTGTCAGACTTTTACTGACTAAACTAGGGCCTCGGTAACTCTTTCGAATATTTCCGCAACCCTAGCAGGACATAAATATACAACATTATTTTTAGTATATGCGAAACCCGAAACACCTGGATAGTAGCATAGCATAGCATAGTCGGCCTTATAATGTTCCCACTGTTGGGACTCAAGCCTCCTCTCTAGGAGAGGGAAACCTGATAAACCTGGGGAACCTGGATAGTATTTTTATGTAAAGAATCAATGTACAAAATTTCATAACCGTATCATGAAAAATCACAAAGTTATAAGCTTGTTATGTTACTTGGTTGACCGCACAAATACATGGTTACCGGTCCATCCAGGCGACTGAGGGGTTGTTTTGCTCCCGCTCCCAGTTGTGCGCTGGCGCCTAATGTCCGCTATGACCTGCCGTGACCTGTGTTGTACTTAATGACAGTGGTTTCCAACTTGTGACATTTTTTAAATATTTTTGGGAAAAATATAACATAGTATAAAAATTATTGGAATCAATTCAGTTACTGATTCTGAACAAACTATATTCAGGTTTACTAAAAATAATGTTGTATGTATATATTATGGTAGGGTCGTTTACCTGAATAATCATTACTATGGGACCCATCAAACTTTGTTGTCAATTTTAGATTCAGTTCAAATTCTGTCTAGAAATGCTTTTATAAATCTTTTAGATATATCCAAATCCTTTCCGAATAATCAATATGATGAATACCTTGTACCTACATGAAAGAAGAAGAAGAAAGAAAGAAGAAAGAAAAACTGTTTATTCGCGCGAAATGACGCAATCCACCCTTAACAAACGCCACGTAAAGCCGCAATACCGTCAAGGGTGTGACGGTACATGAACATATATGACAAGTTAAAGGAACCTACAAAGACTTACAAGCCTAAAAGTCCCTACGACCCTAAGCCCTATAAGCCTTACAGCCCTAACCTATCACATACCTAGTATGTGATAAATAAATATATAAATAAGTTCGGGATGTCTGCACCATGCGACCTAAGGTTACAGACGGATAGTAGACAGGAATACCAGGTTCGTGAATGACACAAAAATAAAAAAAAATAATCTGTTTTATTTACAAAACGTTCTGCTTATATACTACTTTTTCTTAACACACACTATTAAATATAATTCTTTGTGTCCTATGCGTGTAAGATGGATCATTCGGTTCCCTTCAAAATGGTTGAGCTGAGTGGTGCTAATATTCGCGTCATGTCCGTGAACGGGCGCTGTTAGTTGAGACTGGTCATCTCTTAGCTGCCAGTAGCTATTTTAATATCTATATTTAGTTTTTATTTTTACTTTATTTACATTGTTCTCGCGACAAGAAACATGTAACAGAGATATTTGTAATTACAAAACATGATTGAAAAGAGTGTCCATGGAGTTTCTTGCACATTCTTCTCCATAGAGATCTACGCTTTGGAATGTGCAATTAGCATATTTTTTTCTGACTGACTGACTTCTTGACATTTCAAAAGTGCCTGTAAATGGTTTATTTGAAATACAATGCTTGGACTGGACCGCCGTGCGTAAGCTAGACCGAGTGCTGAGTCAATGTGCAAAGGTAACATAGAACACACCTAATGTACCGTATTTAATTATTGATTTATTTCTTCTTTGTTTTCAATATTGCATGTATGCATGTAGTAGGTATATTTGTTAAATTCAACCACATCAAATCCCCATGATTCTCGAAGAGACGCCCGGGTGTCGCCACTGTGCGGACCGCCCGGAGGACACGGTGGAGCACACGGTGGAGGTGTGCCCCGCTTGGGCAGAGCAACGCCGTGTCCTCGTGGGGGCGATCGGCGGCGGCGATCTCTCGCGCCGGGCCTTGGTACAGGCCATGGTCCGGAGCGAGGAAGAGTGGCAGGCGGTCGCCTCCTTCTGCGAAGCAGTAATGCTAGCAAAGGAGGCGGCCGATCGCGTGAGGCAACGGTCCTCACGCCCCAACCGCCGCCGGGATTCCGATCCCGATTTCCGGCCACCGTAGGCGAGGGCTTGCGGACGGCGAGCAATGGGTGGCTCGCCGTCCGATCGTCCGGTAACCGTCCGGACCAAGCCCAAGTCGTCGACGGCGCGTATTGTTCCACGCGCGCCTCAGGGAGATGTCAGCAAATCGTAGGGGCCCAACAGGGTCGAAGCCTACTGGGGCCACGGGTAGTGTGAAAGCGAAACCCGGGGCCCTGGGACGAAGGCAAAGAAGGAACAGGAGTGGGTTTTTAGTCAGTAAAAGTCTGACACTACTTTTCGCTCCGCCCAAGAGCGGGATTTGTCATAAGATGATTTTCCCACCTAAAAAAAAAAAAAAAAAAAGACAATTTCAAAACTTTCTCTCATAGCAATACTCATTCAAACAATGTTTAGCATTATTAAACATAATTCACGCGACAATGCTTAAAACTTGGAACCCATTTGTTTGAAAGTCACGAATTCGTAAGAAATGTTATTAAAACTTTTATTACGAGAACATTGTAACGCCTCTTAACTCCGCCATGGTACTAGGGCAGCAGATATGTGCAGGAGCGTTTAACGCAAAGGATTGCTCTCTACCAGGCCAAGGACCGGACTACGAACCCGCTCGGTCATCATCAGCATCATCATTTCAGCCGAAAGACGTCTACTGTTGGACATAGGCCTCTCCAAATGTCGTCACAATGACCGGTCCTGTGCGTCTCGCATCCATCGGATTCCCGCGACCCTCATCAGGTCATCGGTTCACCTTGTGGGAGGCCTTCCAACGCTGCGTCTTCCGGTACATGGTCGCCATTCCAGAACCTTTCGTCCCCATCGACCATCTGTTTTGCGAGCAATGTGCCCTGCCCACTGCCACTTAAGTTTGGCGATTCTTCGGGCTATGTCCGTAACCTTGGTTCTCCTCGCCCGCCCGGTATTATGATTAAATCTGCAACTTGTTTTAATTTCGCAAACATGCTCATGATTTATTGGATCGAGGCGTGAATTTGTATTACTTTTTTGTGCTTTGGCCTTTTTTGCTTAGAGTTTGTCGTTCTTTTGTTTGCTGGTACAGAAATGGCTATTCATACGTAGAATTGGAAGCTTCATCAAAGTGATTCATTTTCGCCGTGTCACATCGATCACACGTTGTCCGGTCTATGACTAGGATTAACGTTGTCCGGAATAGAAATATATTTTCCCAATTCCTAAAAAGTTTTTTTGTTACACGCAGATGGAATGAGTCATAAATTGGTTCCAGCGAATCGTGGACCGTAGGACTGGCGCTCCGACATGTGTGTTGCCGCCACTAAGTCTATCTATACTCACACTAGTTTCTGCCAGCGACTTCGCCCGCGTAAAAGTAGGTTTCTCCATACAAACTTTGAACCCCTGTTTCATCCCTTTAGGGGGTGAATTTTGAAAATTCCTCTCTAAGTGCTTGCCTGCATCATAAAAGGAAACTGCAATATTTCACTTTCCTATTCCCAGTAGTTTTGGCTGTGCGTTGATATGTCAGTCAGTCAGTCAGTTTCTCCTTTTATAATATATATATCTCTAAAAAAACCGGTGAAATGTTTCCTAAAACATATTGAATAGCTTAGCGAAACAATCACCTGATTTCATTTAATTTGAATTCAATTTCACATCTCCTCTCTCACGTCAAACTGTAATGACGCTACACCAATCTTCGCTCTGTTTGCATGAATCTAGTCTCGAGGCAATAAAACGAGGCGATGTAGACGTGCCGCCGACAATCTGTTCAACAATTAGGTACATTTAAAGCCGTTTCGTGCTGAGAACTCGCTGCGTCTAGAAAGACCGGTGTCTGGAGACTGTAGCGCCAATGTAGACGACCTTTAATGATCAACGCGAGAATTGTTTCTAGTTTCTTGTAAACAATAAAAAATTTGAAAGAAGATGGTTCCTAATTGGATCTCTCGGCATAAGCAAGAAAGGAACATCAAAGGCATATGTTACAACTCGTAAGTTTAAACGACGGCCCTTTTGTCGCGTCTTCATCACCAATGCATAACTTTTGCCTTTGCATCACAATTAACTTGTCAAACGACCAAGAGAGATCTCGAGTTGTTCAATTTAAGTTAGCAACTCTCTTTTACAATTTGTCACACAAAACCGTTCAGTTACACACTTTGTGGGGCGCTAGTAAATCCTCTAGTATAGAACGTGGCATTCTGTAAAGTTTAAAACTCTTGAGGGTTGCGGACGCGAGCCGAGCACTAAAGTAGCAAGTTACGCCGTCTCACTGCCAAATAGCTTTATTTGACGGCGGACAACTGATACGCGAATAGCGATTCTTTTCTTATTTGTGAAGAAATATTTGCGAAAAGTTTGATATTGCTAAATTTATTTCGATATGGATTGCCAAGAATACGAAGTAAATTCGTACAAAGCAGAATGTGATGAAGCAGACATCTTCGCCGAGTAAATCATTCATAATGTCCTTGAATACACTTTCCATCAATTCTTTAATAAAGTTCCTCATTTTGAATCCGGCACAGGTTTATCAAATTGGATATCTTTACTGAAGAAAAAAGGGACGGATCACTTTAGTGGCAATTTTAATCTCTCAGTCCTTGTCTGTATTAGTGGAACAGGGATTAGTCCTTCGATTGTCTTAAGATGATATCTAACATTCTTTGTCATTGTAACTCTGTTTTGTTTCATTTGATATATTTCGTGATCGTCTTCGATTCTGCTGACATCTTCTGTTTTGTGTTAGCACAAAAAAAGCTACCAAAATTAGCTGCCTGAACTGTTATTTCCTTTGTTTGACTTTTCCAGCTTATTATTACGACCTGCTTTTACTTACAGGAACTGTTTATGTACTCATAAACTAGTGTATAATACGTTTCTTTGTCTGCGATGAGTGTTTCATTTAATTGCTTTCTTACTACTACATTTTTCGCACTAAAAATTGCAGACGATTTTTTGTTCGCGCCGTCGTTGATGTGTGACTTGGAACTGGTTTTAATTCAACGACCAATTTCTTAAGTAAACACACGCTCATAAGGGTCTACGAATAATATAGGTTTATTACTGCTGTGCTGTAATAAAATCTTACCTGTACTCGGTTCTTTTAAGTCTCAAATTTCGGATTTTACTATCCTATGTTTCGTTGATGGTCGAGGAATGTCTATATAGTATTACCTTGAGGCAGCTTAGCTAATTAACCATGTTGGTAAACTCATCTGTTAACTATCTGGCCTACTGAAATACGAGATAACACCCGAACTTACCTTTGACATTTTTAGAGAAGTGAAGCATTTAATTTAAGGTTCGGTTTAATGGGTAAAGGAAATTGAAAGGGATATTCTATTAAGAATAAATTACAATGTTAAATTCGTTTCAGAAGAGTTGGAAATTAGATAAGTACTTACCGAGATCGACCTTCAGCATTTTTTGTCGTTTTATGTTTTGAAAGTATCGTTTATAATTAGAAAAGTAAAGGGATAGGTACTCTTATAGAATTTTAAAGCGGCATGATTTTAAATTACAATTTAAATGAGGCACTCCCATTTTACCTGCTCCAATATTCACTTATGCTTGTGAGCTTTCAAATCTCTCGTTACCCTGAAATACATACTTTATTATGTAACGTTAAATTTTACGACAAAACCTCGAATATGGCAGCAAAGTAGACTCCGGTTTCGGTTACGAGACTACGTTTCATTCATGTTAAACTATTATACCATAAAATGTTTAGCACTAACTCTTGTTCGAGAGTTTCGTGTTTTTGGGTAAATTAGACCATTTTAAGCAAATTAATTCAGGGTCCCCCGTTTAGCTGGTCCTAAATTGAGGTAAATCTCTTCGGGTACAGTATATGTTCTTCTTTATTTGCATAATTCTCTGACCATATTTTTATCTTTGACGGTTTTTTACTAAAGTGAAATTCAGCTATTTGAATTTTCGCAATATTTATTTTATCGTGTCCTTTGTCACATCTGTGCCACATTTTAAATGTTCATGGCATTCAGCATGTTGGTCCGAAATATGAAAACGAAAACCTTTTTCAATTGTTTGCATCGTGAAACCCTTCAAACGTTCCTATTAAGTGAAATGACAAAATCATTGCACACATATAAAAGAGAAAAATGCTTGTGACATAAGCAAGACTTGAGTATTTTATTAATGAAGAGAGTGGCGTTCAAAAGGACAATATGATTCTCCTATGTGTCTGGTAACAGACAAAGGGGAACAAACAAAGCGAAGCGGAGAACGTCTTCCGAAGTTTTTCCTTTTGTGTTTAATATTGAGGCAATTTCTAGTGTCTACGCATTTGTATGTCAGTTACTTTTATTTAGGTACTCGGTCACAAGGTAATAATAATATTCCACAACTATAACACAACGCCGTCTAGTCCCAAGCTAAGCAGAGCTTGTGTTATGGGTACTAAGAACTAATAAACTTACTTATATATTTCTAAATACATACATACTATAGATAAATTACACCCAGAAACAGAACAAATTAATTATCGTGGTCATCACACAAACATTTGTCCTGGGTGGGAATCGAGCCCACGACCTCCGGCTTAGCAGTCAGGACCACTATCCATTAGACCAACAGGCCAGTCAATGTTTTGTCTGTGATTGAGATTAGTTAAGTGAACTTTTTACACGTCATTCACGCGTGCCTCAAAGATATATAAGCAGCCCTGTAGGAGTCCAGCAGGGCCGATGCCCACCAGGTCCGCGGGGAATTTTCGATAAGGAAACAGGGGGCCGACTCCGTGGGTGCTCGGGGGCTCGAGCACCCATGAGAAATAAACAGTGGGTGCCGAGCACCCCAGAGAATAGACATCAAGAAACAGATCAGTAATCGCCTTTTAGGTTACGTATAAATTATAATATTTCTTGATACTAAAAACTAATTTCATTTTTATAATATGGTTTCTTTTTATATTTTTATCAAACATAATTAGTAATTAAGTACGCAATTACATATTGCGTTCTACACACAGGACATTTATTTGTTAGTCGGTTGATCAGTGTGCATTTCTCTTCTCACACTTCGCCACTTTTTCGAGTCCATCAAATAAGCATGAGCACCCATGAGGTTTTCTAAAAGCCGGCGCCCCTGTAAGGAAACCCGCGGTCCTAGAACGCAAAGTACAACTGGTGGACACATGTGTCGTTTTACTCTTAATAAAAGTATGAGACGCGCAGCTTCAGCCTAGAGCGAGAAAGGTCAGTGGATGATTTCTCACCTCACAAAAAAAAAATTGGTTAAGTTATCAAGCGAGCCATAACGGCAAGTTCTAAAGATATTCTTCAAAATACCTACCGATTCTCTTAGCCCATCATACATGACAGCCGTATAAGGATTCACAGCATGACGCGTCTCGTTTATCAAATTAATCCTCATCTCCGATTTTATTTTCAATATTTTTATTAAAATAACCTTTATTAACATAATACGTAAAACTGTATTGGGAACACGAGAGCACCATTCATGATTCGCTTTGATGATAGACAGGCTCATCCGGATTTAAAACCAAGTTGAATTAAACGCTCCATCAAATGTTAATTTATCTTGTCTCAAAGCGATGTCGCTCAAACATGAATGTGCCCTTATACATGTCACAAGAGTTTATTATGATTTAATAAATATTTCGTACTAAAAGAAATATTCATTTCGTAGAAATGTTTAGCGGAAATGGCTGTCAAATATAAATGCCATAGGAAAATTCAACACAAGCAATTCCTGCCTCTTTTATTGAAAAGGGAAATCATTAAATGACTTCTCTCGCTCTCAGATGAAGCGAAAGGGCGTGTACGTGTCAGACTTACTGAATGAAACCCAGCTATGTTCCTTCACTGCGTTCTAGGGCCACGGTAACTATCTAACGTTCCCGCAGCTTTTGCCTCTTCCTGATACGGTGTATCTTTATCTCAGCAGTAGGGACCTACTGCTGAGATAGCGCGGGCTTACGGACAGCGAGCAATGGGTAGCTCGCTGTCCGACCGTCCGGTAACCGTCCGGACCAAGCTCAAGTCTTCGATGGCGGGTAGTGTTCCACGCGCGCCTCAAGGAGATGTCAGAAAATCGTAGGGGCCCAGCAGGGTCGAAGCCTACTGGGGCTATGGCTTGTGCGAAAGTGAACCCCGGGGCCCTGGAACGAAGGCAAAGAAGGAACAGAAGTAGGTTTTAGTAAGTAAAAGTCTGACACGCCCTCCGATCAGCCCAAGGGCGGGAGATGTCATTAGATGATTTCCCACCTAAAAAAAAAGCAGTAGGTCCCTAACGTATTTCTGATAAAATTACTAAGACCAAAACTTGAATGGTGACGCTGTAACCGGTAGTCGATATTATACTTTATCGTTCCAAACTATCACATCACTATAGCCTTAAAATGTTAACGCTTCAGGGAATTCAGAACTCGGCGACCACGTGCACACTGCGACATGTGTATGTACGTAGTGCCACAGTCGTACATCTTACAGGGCCGTGAACATCAACAAAATGGTGGATTTATTTATAAGTGAATGCGCAAACGGGGCGGAGACGTGCACCCGTTTCTTAGCTGACCTTCTGCATTATTTATCAGTTTTCCATACTCCTTGGTCGGGTCGACTTTCCTTTTACTTATTACAGCACCACGTGGGTTCAAGAAGATTTCAGCAAATCGTAGGGGCCCAGCAGGGTCGAAGCCTACTGGGGCCATGGATGAAACAAAGGCAAAGAAAGAACAGGAGTGGGTAAAAGTCTGACACGCCCTCTCGCTCCGTCCAAAAGCGAGAGAACTCATTGGATGATTATATTTAGAGGAACACAACCACGTGGGAAGTAATGATGGATTACCTACTGCTTCCTTAGCGTTTACATTGGGTTCCCTAGCGTGTTGAAAGGTCTTTAGCTAGCTTTTGTAAGTTTATAACTTCTGTCTGAGTTAATGCAAATGTACTCGTACATTGAACTGTAACTGCTTGATACTGAACTCTTGATGGCTGTGATTGATTTTCAAGCCTTGGAGTTCCTGTAAATCCTTTGGCTCAGGAATTCGTCATAAATGTGAATGAATAAGGTCGACCCCAATGTCCCAATGGTCAATGAGACATACACTCCAGCAATGTCTAAGAAAACAGTCTTGAGCGCAGCGCTGGCCGCAGCGACGAAATACAAATACGTACATATGATTAACAATCCAATGTACCTATTTGGATTTTTAATCCAATGTACCTATTTGGATTTCGTCGCTGAGGACAGCGCTGCGCTCAAGGCGGTTTTCTTAGAGAATAGCATGACAGAAATACTTAACCCGACTAACACGAAGCCAAAAGGATGTTTTTGATTTTGACCAGATGTGTATATGTATGTTCATCGGTTCCCTCACAACTTTTAAATTACTTATTATATTTTGGCAAATGAGTTATCGTTGGAAGCGTCTTGATTGTCCGCCGGTTATAGGCTAGGTGTGCGTCACACTACATTCAATATGGCATCCTCTGGATAAAGCCATGAATAATATATAGAGATATTTGGAAAACTGCCGCAAATAAAAGGCGATTATTAAGCACATTTCAAAAAACAATTTCTTTTAAAATATAACACTAAAATAATTTAAATAAAAATAAATATTACAAATTATAATACGACTGCTAAAAATAGAGCCCTGAAAGTATTATACAAGAAAATATTTTTCTTAGACATAGTGTGGACCATACGTCATGTGCGATGCGAATTGAATGCAATTAGCAAGTTCTTGCGATGCGTCGTGCGAGCTTGTAGATTTTTACGATGCGACGTCGCATCGCAGTTTTGTGTTTGGGCCCTTAGTTGTCCTTTGGGTTCTAGGACCACGGTGACTCTTTTGATTAAGCCCGAACCCTTGAGGACCGTTGGGCTCGTATGTCACCTACGGAGTGTTAACACAACAGAAAATCTCATTATAACAGAATATTTATGGCAAGTTGGCATACGACCACGGCTATCCTCTAAACACCACTATGTCTAAGAATCCGTAGGGGCCCAGCAGGGTCGAAGCCTACTGGGGCCAAGGGTCTGCTTCTGAAAGGAAGACTCGGCCCTGGTATGAAAGGCAACGAAGGAACAGGAGTGGGTTTTTAGTCAGTAAAAGTCTGACACTATCTCCCGCACCGCTCAAGAGCGGAGGATGTCATTGGATGATTTTCCTAACGAAAAAAAAAAAGCTATGTCTAAGAATATTTTATTTTTTCTTTATTTTTCAGAGCGCGTTTTTTTGGAGACGGTTTTCAGTGTTTTAACTTATTTTGTCGTATATACATAAGTGTTTGTAGGTATCACTCAAAGAAATTAAAATTGTATTTACCTCTAGCTAGATAATGGATACAAATATTCCACTTGCTTTTAGCACCTAAGTATAGTTTACCCAAGAGAACTAAGTACACAGAAACATTTATTCATAAGCGGAGTGCAAACGGGAGATGTCTCCTTTGGCCGTTTACATAATTGAGAAGTTTTTTGAACAGTAACTTGTTGTTGGATACAAAAACTTGTCTTTTCTCCTAGCATCATCGTAATGTTGCTGACTTAAATATTTATGTGTTAGGAGAACTTTCTTGTTGCTATGTAAGTACTTGGTTATGAAAGAGAACTGTTGTCTTCTCAATATTAGATGGCGTGCGATAAAAGTAGTCTGTGCAGGTGTTGATCTGTGCCCTTAGCACCAATATTTGAATCTAAGCATTTTAGTATCTGTAATGTACGGCAATGCGCCACAGGTACATGGTGGACATCCCACCTATACGCACGAAACGTTTTGGGAACACATTCATAGTGCGTACAGCTAAGGAGTGGAATTCCTTGCCGGAATCTGTTTTTCCTGATGGCTACAACCCGGGAATCTTTAAGTCAAGAGTGAATAGGTTACTTCTAGGTAAGCGCGCTCCATCGTCGACCGCATCTTCGCTTTCCATCAGGTGAGATAGCGGTCAAGCGCGAACCTATCAAGAATAAAAAAAAAAATCTGTATATATAAAAACAAAAGTCCTGACTCACTGACTGACTAATCAATGCCCAGCCCAATTTCTTGGACCTAGATCACTGAAATTTTGCAAAATTCTTTTTACGATGTATTGTTTCTTACTAGCTTCTGCCAGCGGCTTCGCCCGCGCGAAAGTTCGTTTCTCCATACTTCCACTTCCAACCCCCGTTTTACCCGAAACTCCACCCCCTTAGGGGTGGAGTTTCGTAAAATCCGTTCTTAGCAGATGTCTACACTCTATATGGAACCTACCTGTCAAATTTTAAGTTTTTAGATGTTATAGTTTCGGAGATTTCATGATTAATCAGTGAGTGGTATTTCACTTTTCTATATATAGGTTATTATTATATATAGCCTGTCCCACTGCTGGGCAAAGGCCTCCCTTCATTCCTTGCATTGTTTCCGGCTTTAAGCCACTTCTTGTCAATTCCTAAGGAATAGGGTATAATTCTTGAAAAGTGTCTCAATTAGGTTCTATAGTGCTAATAAACCACTAAAAAACAACACAAAATTTTTATTCAGTCGCTAAGTACCTTAAAAATGCATTTAAAATTTACATTTTCAAATTTTACGTAAATGCAGAACGCAGTGGACGCCATATTTACTCTGTGGTCGTGACGTCAGTTGGCTGTGTAAACAAATGCGCTGATATTCACACAGTATGGCCGATCAGTTGACAGTTGACAGCTGTCACTTTAGTTTACACAGCCGAATGACGTAAAAACATGGTTGGTATTTCATGGTGACAAAGAACAGATAAAAAAAAACTGAAAACTTTCAATTAAATTTAAAAAAATATTTTGTTATTTTATGAACTAAAACTAACATTTACAGACTGCTTTTTGCCTAAACTATCTTAATAATATATTTATATTTTTTTTTCTTATAGAGAATAAAATATCCTATTCAAGTAAAATCTAAGTCGTCCCGCATGATGTACATAATATAATTATAAGAAACGATATTTAGAAATTCAACCCCTTGTGATGACCCCCGTATGAAACGGTGGTCTTAAATTTGTGTGGAAAAACCTACTTGCACACGGGTGAAACCGTTGGCAGAAGTTAGTCATAATATACTTGGAAAATCGCCTCCTCGAGCCAGCAGCCTCTACGACCTTGTAGGCTGGCTTTTATCTTCATATTTTACTGTAGCATATATTCTTTACAAAAACCTTTGGCGACGCGATAAGGGTGACTAGGGGACAATATTACTTGATGTGCTTGCTATAAGCAAGAACGAAATATAACTACATCCGAACATTGATAACTTATCACCCTGCGGAAGTAGTGGGGTGTGACCTTATCACTGTGTAGATTGCGTTACCTTTTGTATTATCTACAAAAACATCGAATGGAAAGTGACTTTTTGATATTATTTGCAGAAAGCTGTTTAAGTGGTGACGGTACTTCTTTACTTATTACAAGCCTGGAGGACTTACAGGTCTATCTATATATATAAAAGAAAGTCGTGTTAGTTACACTATTTATAACTCAAGAACGGCTGAACCGATTTGGCTGAAAGTTGGTGGGGAGGTAGGTTAGAACCAGGAGAAACACATAGGATACTTTTTTTTTAAGCTATTGCATAGCTTCTATCGCGGGCCTTGAGCGCGGGGACCGAATCCAGAAATTCCGTAACGAAAAATATACCTCACGCTCCCCACTCCGACGGGCACGGAGGTGTGGCTTGGAGGCCGACAGAGACCGAACACCTATTTTAGAAAAGTCGTTAACGACCTGTGTGGCGCATTGGTACAGCGTTCTACCTATGTTATCATCGTGCCTCGAGTTCAAATCTGGGTCAAACAAAATAGTCTTTTTGTATTATAATAGATTATAGTAATGTTCTATGATAACAACTGAACATACTTGTAGCAATTTATGAAGTAAACAAGAAAGAAAAAAAATTGTTTTCTTATCGGTCACCACGCTCAAAAAGTGTAACTTGAATTAATATCAAAGAAAAAGAAATACTGCATAAATAAAATAAATAAATAATTATAATTGCATAAGTTGATACAAAATGCTATGCAATAGCTTTACCGCGGCAGTCCCCGAGTGCCACACTTATTTTTTTTTCTTTTTTTTTGAGTAGGGTAGAGTATGGTAGAGTAGGGTAGAGTAAGGTAGAGTAGGATAGAGTTGGGTAGAGTAGGATATAGTAGTCAGTTGACGGGAGCGAAGCCGCGGGCAAATGCTAGTTATATGTATAAAAAAACTAACTGAAAAGAAAAACAATTGTAGACGACAGCAAGCCAATTACAGGTCACGTATAGTGTCAGACGTGAAACAGAGATGTGTGATATTTTATTATAAAGGATACCAAATACCGTTTTTTTCTAAACTACCTATACGAGAACGGCTTTCCAAAAGGGTCTTACTCACTCACAGAAATTAATATTCTTGATAATTATATTTCCCAGCTATTAGAATCAGGTGTTTTTAGGGGTCCATACCTCAAAAGGAAAAAACAAAACCCTTATAGGATCACTTTGGACGTCCATCTGTCTGTCTGTCTGTCTGTCTGTCAAGACCCTTTATCTCGGGAACGGTTCCGTACAAACTCACCTATGAAAACAGTTCAATTCCCGAATTGCGTTACGAAGGTTTTTCGAATCGTAAAAAAAATTTTTTTGTTACGTAACTACAAATTTAGTTTTCAAATATTTTCCTATACCTTGCTTCATGCCAAATTTCAGGATTCTAGGTCAACGGGAAGTACCCTATAAATTTTGATTCCCTTGAGAGTGTCGAAATATACGTTTTTTTGCGCCATAAACCGCCGTATCTATTTTTTTGTTAACTCAGAAGTTTGATATTTTCACAGCTTCAAGGGACCGCAGACCTAAGTATATGGTTTTAATTTCAACTCGATACCTCCACGCATTCCCGAGATAAATGGTCTTGACAGACAGACAGACAAACTGACAACAAAGTGATCCTATAAGGGTTCCGTTGTTTCCTTTTGAAGTACGGAACCCTAAAAACACCTGATTCTAATAGCTGGGAAATATAATTATCAAGAATATTAATTTCTGTGAGTGTGTAAGACCCTTTTGGAAAGCCGTTCTCGTATAGTTTAGAAAAAAACGGTATTTGGTATCCTTTATAATAAAATCATTTATCATCTTTGGGGTAGATACGAACAGTGCAGTCATTTAGTAACGACTTCATACCGGGGGCAGCTAAAATGTTTTCCCTGAGCACACAAGCTGGACGCCATTGTGTAGATACTGTTTGCTGTAGCGCATAATTATCATTATACCCTTTCAAACATTAGGTGCTCTACCTATCCTAGTTTTGAAATTAAAATCAGCTTGATTAGGGTTGTGTTGTTTGTTTTGTTTTGGTGGAACCAGTATGATTATCATCTTTCTGACTTGTCCAGTGTTATTTCAGAAATTTATTCTATTCTAACTTTTTTACTAATTCACGATTATTTCGGATAAAGTATATTTTTAAAGCTCAGTGTTTACTATGCTGAATCCTGATTCCGGAACAAAACTAACCATTCCCTAGTTTTTATAAAACTTAAAACAACACCAGGAAATGGTAAGCACGAGAGCACCCTGTAGAATTCAGTTACCGCAATCTAAACCCACCCGCCGCCGCCGACACAGTGTTGGTATTAAAACCCACATCATTCGCGGAAAAATTAAATAGAAATACACACCGTAGGAGCTGCTTATCTTGCGGAGTCAGTTGCAGGCTTATGCTCTGGTGTGTTCACTGCCTGCATGTTATTCATGGCACAATCTTTAAAACTAACATTCTCCGCATGCTGCATCGTCAAAGAGACACGTTGCAGTGTAGCTACTGCTTTACCTAGACGCTCTCATTTCTATTCATTTCGATGCTCACTGCCAACAACAAGACTGGAATATGTAATGTTCTCTGTTATTTTTGTAGAGTTTTTGTGTTAACGTGGTGGATAGTTTCTTTGATCATAATTGATAAAAATACTTTTTATAGGTTCCGTACCCAAAGCGTCAGGACAGGACCCCTATTACTAAGACTTCGCTGTCAGTCCGTCTGTCTGTCTGTCCGTCTGTCACCAGGCTGGGAAACCGTATAGGTTTCACTACTAATTACTAACTTGCAAAACTGGCATGTTAGACTTTTAAGGTTTACGTAATAAAAAAAGTTTAGTGAGGACTGACGTTCCTATGAATAAGAAAGGGAGACGTCAAGGGACGTCCATATATATTTGATATGTAAAAAACATAATGAAAGTGCTATAAGATAAATAATAACATATAGAAGAACATAAAGCCTTTCTTTGAGTTTCCACCCCCAACAAATTGTATCTCATGAACCGTGATAGTTAGAAAGTTGTTTTTTTTTTATTCATATAAACCAGTGCTTGACTGCGATCCAACCTGATGGTAAGCAGAGATGCAATCATTGATGGAAAAAATAATAATTCACAGATGATGTATTTCTGTTGCCGCTATAACAACAAATACTAAAAATAGAATAAAATAAATATTTAAGTGTTTATAAAAACTTCCTGTTACAAAGCGTGGTCTACAATAAGATACACGAAGTGAATACAAAGGTTGACCAAACATTCCGCGACTTATTGTCGTAGGAGCCATCTGCTTGGAATTTTCAAACAGAAACTTTCAGGAATTCCCATAAAATAAACAAACGGGTCATGTATTATGTCGTAAGTAATCTCCATTAGCAGAAAAAGGAGCCAGTTCTCAAAGAAAACACGTAGTAAAAAGAACTCATTGTACGGTTAAAAGAATTAAGTCTGTAACAGGTGTAGTGTTCGGTAGCTTCCCGCTGCCGCCATTTTGTCGGTTTTCCTTGAATTTTTCCGCAGATTTCTTGTTTGTAGCTGATAGCTGTTGGCCCAATTAATTTGCCAAAAGTTACCACCGAATTGAACAGAGTTTCCACAACAAAAGAAAAGTGTTTTGGAGAATGATACCGTATTGCTTTGCTGATAGAACTATAATTACGTAACACTAATTAAGTAAGTTAAGATTTCTTTGATCTCATAATTCCTAGGGATCGCTATCTCTTAATTTATAGTCTCCGGTTAAAAGCAGAACACTCATCTTTTCAGCGAAGACAGAATACGCAAAAGCGTCAATGATAATTCTGGACCCGACTGTTTTTCTTATCCTTTAGTATAATTTGATATTTATACATCCCTATCTAATTTTAATTAGAATACGGTATTCCAATTAACTGTAATACCTAGGTGGGAAGCGTACACAAATACGTACGTTACCCTGAGATAAATCTTGACTATGAACTTAATATTACATGATAACAATCAGCAATTAATTTCCACATGATCAAACGATCCACAATCCTTGAACTAATAGAAGACAATATTGTGTGTAAACTGCAGTAAACCCTGCTATCCAATCTAGTGTGTTTATCTAGCAATTAGCTCCCTTGCGGTCCAAACATAAACACCTCTACCCTGCCTTCGTCGCTAATTAAACAATGCGATGCGTCGCGATGTTCATTAAACTTGTCAAAATAAGAAATATGCATGAATAAATTATTTATTAATTAACTAGTTTGTTTCTTTGTTAAAACTTCATGCAAAACAATGGTTCAAATGCGGACTTAATGCCTTAGGCATTCTTTACTAGTCAAATAAGGGTGTTGGAGAGATATCATACTGAAAACAAATGAGTAGGAAAGCAAACGAGATATAACTATTTTAAAGAAATATATTTGTCTCTTTCGTCAAGACACCATTTTTTATGGTGGCCGTATAGGTGTCATGGTCTTTGACATCAAAAATCATGTATTACTTATCTTTCGTAACAGCAGCTTTGAAGCTTTATAATTTCGTTGTTGATAAACAACTTTTTTCGTATTTGTTTATCAGAACTAAAAAGTAAATAATTTAGCAAATAAATAAATTTATTAAACATGCATACTCCCCCCTATTGTTCACGATCTCTGGCTGGAAAAATATAAATTTTTCCTGGGAACCTACGTGACAGGTTTAGTGATGACGAACGTTTCCACGAGGGTCGTCAAGCGCCACAGTTATTTACGTATTTTTATACCGAGCTCCGAATTTTATAGTCATCGAAAATACCTGGTCGCTAATCACGAGCAGGTTAAAAGGGTGGCAAGGGGCGATGCAGTTCAATGAGGTTGTTGACCCCGAAGTTCAAAGATCGATGAAGATTACCCTAAAGCTCCCGAACTAAACTAACACAACTGAATTAAGATTTTAAACTCAGCCTATTTTGCATACAGACAAGTTAATAAAGACACAACACAAGATCCTCAGCTAATTTCGCATTCATATTTATTCCGCGTATGAATTAATTCTGTGCTCTGAAATCTCGATTGCTAAAACAATTGCCGACACCTCTGAAGCAAGACAAACACGCGAATGTTTTACTCGTAAATAAACAGTGCGAGTGTGTGCCTCCCAGCGATTCTCTCGCATTTATTGCTTCATTTAAAGGGTTTTAAACCAGATAAGTGCTTTTAGCGAGGCCCTTATTAGGGCTTGTATACACAGGACGACTGCACACAGGGGGGGAATCCGACAGCTGTTTGTTTATGTTGAAGGTGTTCTCTGTGTGTGTGTGGCCTTTTTTACTGGTTACTTTTTTTTCTTTCCTTTTGTCGAGCTTTTGGCGCAGGCCAATCTATTGGCGCTATGTGAATTACAATTTAGTTCAGTTTTCGTGATAGGGTGTTTCGTAATCCGATTTTCAGGAGCGATCGCGTTTTGCATGCTGATAGTAACTGTGAGTTCCTGATATAAATGTCAATAAACTCGATAAACTTAAGTGGCTCGAATTTCTTCGTATACGGATCATGCCGGTTTGCGAAAATTTTACTGTTTCCGTGTTGAAACTCCAATGGTTGCCAATTCGCCTTCGCTAGAATGCCCATATTCTTTTTCATTTATATGAGAACGCCACACAGTCAGTCAGTTTATTGGCCACGTGATCAAAATTCTCATTTTATGACTAAGTAACGGGAAAATGCGATAGCCTATATATTAAACTAATTCGTCTTTTATACAAAGCCTAAATATTCTTAGTCCAAGAACGAACTAAGCGAGCTCGGAATTGCAGGGCACTCTGACATGGACAGATTATTCTTCGTGGTTATTTTTTTTTATAACCCAGAAACTAGCTTACGTAGAAAATAACTAAGGGCGGAATTCACCAATAAAACTAATCGCGTTTTAAAGTTTGGCGCGCATAATCGCGTTTAGCCGCTATCACTAATTTCACTTGTAAAAATACAACAAAAGAAAAATACAGACAAGTGACACTAGTGACAGCGGCTAAACGCGATTATGCGCGCCAAACGTTAAAACGCGATTAGTTTTATTGGTGAATTCCGCTCTTAGTGGCTAAGATAGTAACATTCAGATGCTCGTTAATTGTGGCTGACTTTTAGAATAGAATTATTGCTGGGCGTCAGACACCCAGAGCTGGTTTTCAGTTGGCACCCTGCAGTGACGCACGGATGAGGGTAAAAAAAAAATGTGTAATTTAATTAAATATTGATATGGTGTACTTACCTACTGGTGTATAATTTTATTGAAATAAAATACATAAATAACTTTCTATTATAACTATCAATAAAAATGAATGTTGCTAAGCGCAAAACTCGAGATACGGCTGGACCGATTTTAATCATTTTTTTTTTGTTTGGTTTACCAGCATACAGGGAAAAATAGGTAGGTAGAGTTGGTAGGGTAGGTAGGATAGTCGAGAGCGAAGCCGCGGGCAAAAGCTAATTATAAAATAAAATTTGTACCACATTGGATGAAAACTATAAAATTACTTGGTACTCCTAATACTCCAATAATAAATTAACGCGCGAACTTTACACATCAACCGACGCGCCTTTCAATCTGCGCAGGTTTTTAGAGGCAAATAATGCTTTTAGAAAGAAAGAAAGAAAGAAAGAAAGAAACAATCACGTTCAATTCCCGAATTGAGTTACAAACATTTTTCCGAATATCAAAAAAAGTTTTTTTTTTTTTGTGACGTCAACTACAAATTTACAGTTTTCAGATTTTTTCCGATACTTGTGCTATGAGACCTTGCTTCATCCCAAATTTCTGGATTCTAGGTCAAAGGAAAGTATCCTATGAATTTTGATTCCTTTGAGAGTTTCGAAATATACTTTTTTGCGACATAAACGGCCGTATCTTTTTTTTCGCTAACTCAGAAGTTTGATTTTTTTCACAGCTTCAAGAGACAGCAGACCTAAGTATATATGGTTTTAATTTCAACTTGATATCTCCATGCGTTCCCGAGATAAAGGGTCTTGACAGACAGACGGACAACAAAGTGATCCTATAAAGATTCCGTTTTTTCCTTTTAAGGTACGGAACCCTAAACACAAGTCTGTTTAACTAATTAAACATACTCATTTATAATACTAACTTCTGCCAGGGGCTTCACCCGCGTGAAAGCAGAAAATTATCCAAAAAGAACATACTCCCGGGATAAAATGTAGGTACCTATCCTATGTGCTATTCCAGGGCATGGTCTAGGCATATACCAAACATCCAAATTCCTTCAAAAATGTCAGCGTGAAAGAGTAAAATAACTATATGGATACAAACAGCAAATGAATGTATCTGTGTGCCTATCTGTTATAGCATATCATATTTAATATTGCTATTCACACCAGTGACAGCCCCATTTCTAGGCAATTACTGTCCATTCCAGGTTGCCTGGAAGAGATCTCGTTAACGATAACGCCGCCCATAAGTTTCGTTTTAGTTTCCTTGTACTTATTGAATATACTTACAATAAAGTAAGTTTATAATAGATAAATAAATATGACTATAATATTGATAATTCTCTGGAAAGTGAAATTACAGAGAAACGGTGTTTTTAACGAGTTATTGATTTTTTCACGTACATAACCACGTAACATTACGAGTTCCACTCTGATATTAACACAAAATAGAACAATAAAAATACGCAAGGAAACATACTTTCAACAAACCAAACATGTCTAAAAACAAGTGATTAAGGACCTAAATCAAAAGACCATAGTCGACATTTCTTTAGACAAGCGTTGATACCGTAAGCATAGCATTGCGTGACAGAAATGATGGCCAATGGTAGCGGCCACGATCGAGACCTTGGCCGCACGCATGCTTTCAATGCGTCAAAAGTTATTAGTTTATTACCTACTGACAAGCTATTCTTGTGTGCGTAGGACGTAACTACTTAGATTAAAGGCAATGCTAATCTCTGTGAAATCTAATTAGTTCAATTTGTTGTCGCGGAAAATCTCTCGTGAGTCAGACTCTGAACATTTAAATTATACGTAAAACACCAACATTGTTTCTACCTATGCCCGTTATAGACTTTGTAACCATCGAACTGATGTGCCCCAAACCAGTTGCATAGTGTAGCACACGCACAGGTCAACACGTGCACCTCTGCCCACCGACGGCGTGCAACTGTCAAAAAACACACAAAGTATACAAACGCTACTCATAGAAAAACCATATTTATGTCCGTAATAGACTTTGAAACCATCCAAGCTTTGTGCCCTAATCCGGTTTCATTAGAAAGGTAACAATGCGAAAATGGTTTTAGGTTAAAACAATGCGTTATATTTATTTTTTTAGCATAGTAACACAGACGGTTGAGAAAGATAGAATAGAATAAACTTTATTGTACACCATAAAAGTAACACAACTTATACATAAACTTAAATCTATGGGTACAATGGCGGTCTTATCGCTAACAGCGATATCTTCCAGACAACCTTTTAGGATGAATCGTAAGAACTTAAAATAATACAGGGGGTAGTCTGCGGTGTACTGCTAACAAACTGATCAGTCTCTATATATATAAAACACAATACATAACTATTAATATATAAATATATACATACATATTATAATATGTTACACAACTTTATTAAAAAAGGGTCGATAAAAAAGAAGAAAAAGAGAAAAAGAAAGAATAAAGTATGGTTGGTGGAAGAAACTAAATTACGTAGAAAGAAAAATGAAAAAGAAAGATGGGGTTGCTTTCTAGGAAACCTTCACCTGCGGAGGGGTTCTTGCAAAATAATCACTTATATTAGCATTAAGATTAATTTTAAATTACTTTGCATCGAATAGGATTCACTTAGTTTTTTTTTTTTTGCAAGAAATGAAACACTTTTTATTTATTTATTTTATAACACAGACTGAGACTGGGTATCCTCTAGTTTAAATTAAAAATCGAATCGACAATACAACCAAACAAAATACAGGCAGATTTGATTTCAAACACAGAACACCAAATAAAAAGAAGTAAATAAACAAAACGCAATCTGACGCGTAAATCTAGTACCTACCTATAAATTTACAGAGCCTGTAATCTCGTATTGATCGCTATGTGTAGTGTTGGTACTGTAAAGCCTGTAGGTATTTCATTAGGATTTGTCTAGACGCCTACCAGTGCTCACTCACTACCCGCAGCCGCTATTGATATTTGTCCAAGATACACGCTTAGTCTTTATTTATGATGCAATGAGATTGTTTTGTGAATGGGTTTTTTTTTTAGGTGGGAAAATCATCTAATGACAAATCCTGCTCTTGGGCGGAGCGCGAGAGTGTCAGACTTTTACTGACTAAAAACCCACTCCTGTTCATTCTTTGCCTTCGTCCCAGAGCCCCGGGTTTCACTTTCACACTACCCGTGGCCCCAGTAGGCTTCGACCCTGCTGGGCCCCTACGATTTGCTGACATCTCCCTGAGGCGCGCGTGGAACAGTACGCGCCGTCGACGACTTGGGCTCGGTCCGGACGGTTACCGGACGGTCGGTGGGTAGCGATCCCGGCGGTGTCGTGTTGATATTCAGTGAACTAGTTAGATACATGGCATACGTTCGGTTAAACGATAGAAGTGTTATTTTGTTCATATGGCCTTAATTACTACCTACCAACTCATCTACTACCTAATTAAGATTTCGAAAGGAAAGTAAGAAAGGAGCTTCATCGTTTTCCTTGTACAGCAAAACGGACGAAGCCCACTAGGGCCGATGCCTACCCTGGGCTGCGAAACTATTCGAAATAGTAAGTGATCCTGAAACGAAAACGGCAACTGAAAGAACACAGGCGGATTTTATTTCAGTAAAAGTCTGACAGTCTCTCTCGCTCTGCCCAAAGTTGAAGGGATTATTTCATGATTACCTAAAAGATGGATGGATTGTGTGAAGAGTGATATGAAAGAAAAGGAAGTTAGTGATAGTATGACGAGTGACAGGGCAGAATGGAAGAAAAAAACGTGTTGCGCCGACCCTAAATAACACGGGACAAGGGCAGGAAGATGATGTTGATGACCTACCCTTTAAAAAACAAAGAAAAACTCTTGCTTGTAATTGTGGCATTCACTTAAATCTTATGCACACACTGAAAATCTATCATTCAGTGCATAGAGCCCAAGCTATAAGCATCAAATGCTAAAAATTGATCTCATTTGAAATTTAAGCAACAATTATAGCTAATAGAATTTAAATTGGTCTAGGCCTTACTCTTAACTTGGCTTAGATTAATTCATTTCTATCCTTAATACATCCAAAAAGTTTATAAAGATCTCCCCCACATGAGTCACCAAGCCGGACAATCAGGGCGACGACCGCAAACCAACGCAACCATCCCTCGTAGCAACGACAATACACAAAAGTGAAAATTATACACTTCCACGTAATTTCCGTCGAACCAAACCACTAACAATGTACAGCCGAGGCCGCACGAGCAATGGTGTGGCAATACATGTATAATATTGCTCCTTTACACAAGGAGCGTTCTTGGTATGTGTTGCTGTAAAAACACGAACTACGATAAGTGCTAAGATTGCTAGTTTCTTCTTTTCGAGCCATTGCTAATTGCACATAACATATTTAACGAGTTTTTATATGAGTTTAGCTCATTTGGAAGTCATGCCAATCGTGGAGTCGAGTCGGTGGCGTTTTAGATTTTAAGAAGTATAGGTGTATGGATATTTTGCACACTCATGAAACGTAACACTTACATATGTACTTTAATTAAGCTTAGCCCTTGGGGCCGTTTTCTGAATTGAGTATCTTGAGTTAAGAACTTGTCAATCCCTTACTTAAGAGAGTCCTTTTCAACTTGCCTATCGTCAACATCGAGCGTGGTTTAAAACTCAATCCAACGCGATATTTGATGAAGAGGCAATGCAAAAAGAGATGACGCCAGAAAACTCTGTTGGCATTCGGTAATTCCGTGATTTACTCGAATATTTCACAAAACTTTTTCCAGGTATTTTTTTAAAGTTTTTCAGAAAAATTGTCGTCATTCAGAATATCGATTAAATGTGCAAGACTTCTATTGATGTACTTTTATATATTTTTAATATATGAGTGCCACGGATATCTATGACGAGTGCATTATGGAGGGCCAAAGTTCACGTAAAATAACCGATTTTCAGAGATAATATCCACAAGATCGCTGTGTATCCAAAATATCTAGAGCAAGATGTGTAATAACATCATAATCACGTAAGAGCGGTTGTTGGAAATGTACCTCGAAAAGGACGTTCTCAAGTGCCAAATTTTGACAGTTTTCTAGACTAGAGTTTAAGAAATACTAAAGTTTAAAATCAGAATTCGGAGGTAAGTAGGTATGGTAGACATGACTTGCTGTTCGAAATAACATATTTTTCTCCGAAGTAAAACATTTATGCAGAAAGTGCTAATAAAAAATCGAAATTATCTATTATCACAGAACGGTTCAGCCTTGTTCTAGTAAGACTTGGCAAATCCTACGACTTCCCATAGTTCGAGCTTTCACAGTAACACATGAACCCTGCCACAGTTCCAACCGCACAATATCCGCGGTCAGTTCGGTCGCGCGATGTATTTCCTGGCACACGCAGTGTTTACAAGCTCGCATTTTATGACATCGATATGGAATATCTACGCTTTTTCGGAAAATTGCCAGAATTCGCTTTAAAAAGCGGAACGGTGCTGTTCTAGCAACAATATGAGTTTCCATAATGGAGCAAAAGGCTTTTGGCCGCTGTAGTGCCATCCTCATGGGAACTACATTTATGCTATGCGATCTGAATTTAGCTGCTGTTCAGAAGAATATTGTATAACTGTGCTATGCAAGCAAGTAAGAATGGCATGTATGAAGTATGACATTAGAAAGTACCTAGATGACTATTTAGATGACGAACAATTAAAAAATTCTTAATTTAATTATTTTATCAAAAAGAAAAAGACATAAATAAAGATCGCCAAATAAATTATAAAGGGCAGGAGATCATGATGTTTTTTTTATGTAAATTGTGGTAGCTATTGGTCACGTTATGGAATAGGTACATGACGAACAATATATCGAGCTGAGAAATGTCAGCAAAACTGTAGGGACCCAGTAGGGCCGATGCCCGCGCGAATTTTTGCAAGTTACCGTGGTCCTGGAACGGAAAGTACTCTTTGAACTGAATAACACTGATGGTTTTTAGTCAGTTAAAGTCTGACCCACCCTCACTCGCTCCACCCTAGGTTGGGAAAAATAATTTGATGGGTCAAAACAGTTTAGGGACTCACATTTACGGCTAAATAATCATATTTATAACGTCCTAAAACGTGAATATAATCTGTTTCTGAAACTTACCAAAAATACTTACAAAGAGATCAAGAAGATTGTACCTCACAGGTTAGGGTCTTCAAATCCGGAATAAATCTGTTACAAAACTCCTTTTATAGGATAAACTCGAACAAAAATAACCTGTTACAATAAAGCCAATGTCCCGACAAACGCGACTAAATACAGTCTTGACACAAGATCGACCGACGCGACGGCGATGTAACCACATCCGTGTTTGTCCCTCGCAATATAATATCATAACAGATGGTCACGCCAACCCTTGAACGTTTTGATCAGAATCAAACGTTATTTGACACAGGTTAAGGTTGATAATAATTTAATGAGTTATTTTGTGTGGGGTTTTATTGTTTCCCTTCTTTTTAGGGTTCCGTACCTCAAAAGGAAAAAAAACGGAACCCTTGTAGGATCACTTTGTTGTCCGTCTGTGTGTCTGTCTGTCTGTCTGTCTGTCAAGACCCTTTATCTCGGGAACGGAAAGAGGTATCGAGTTGAAATTAAAACCATATACTTACTCAGGTCTGCGGTCCCTTGAACCTGAAAAAAAAATCAAACTTCTGAGTTAATGAAAAAAAAAGATACGGCCGTTTATGTCGCAAAAAAACGTATATTTCGACACTCTCAAGGAACAAAAGTCATAGGGTACTTCCCGTTGACCTAGAATCCTGAAAGGCACGAAGCAAGGTCTCATAGCACAAGTATAGGAAAAAAATCCGAAATCTGTAAATTTGTAGTTACGTCACAAAAAATAACTTTTTTTCCGATTCGGAAAAATCTTCGTAACTCAATTCGGGAATTGAACTGTTTTCATAGGTAAGTTTGTACGGAACCCTCAGTGCGCGAGTCCGACTCGCACTTGGCCGGTTTGTTAGGTGGGAAATCATCAAATTCTCGCGCTAGGACGGAGCGAGAGGCCGTGTCAGACTTACTAAAACCCACCTGTGTCCTTCAGTTGCCTTTTTTTTTTAAGTACTTCCGACTATAATGTATTCGAGATAAGGAGATCTCCTTCCCAGAAACAATTTGCCTACTGCGGTCTTCCCGTCCGGTTATAATTTAGGTGTCTTCAAGGCTACAGTGAATAGGCTCTTAATAAACTAGTGCGTTTCATCATCAACGATTGCATCACTGTTTAGCATCAGGTGGGATCGCAGTCAAGCACTAGTTAATATCAATTTAAAAAAATGGGCAAGTGTGAGTCGGACTCGCGCACTGAGGGTTCCGTACAAACTTACCTAAGTAAATAGTTCAATTCCCGAAGATTTTAACGAACACAAAAAAGATTTTTTTATGACGTACTCGTAACTACAAATTAACAGTATTCAGATTTATTTCTATAAAATTCGAAATGGTTAATTTTGTATGGAAATTGTAGGAAAATGATCCAATGACATCCCCCGCTCTTTGTGTCAGACTTTTACTGACTAAAAACCTACTTCTGTTCCTTCCCTGCCTTCGTCCCAGAAGAAAATCGCCTCTTGAAGGAAGGACGTACTAATTCAAGGGGGCGAATCCACGGATGGCAGCTAACTGTTAATAAATAAACAGGCACCTAACACCTATCTTCAACATTGCTTGATGTCAGCGAGACCTTAACCCTCCTTATATCATAGATTTAACTTTACAAAAGTAAACGCTCAATTTATAAGAGCAAAGGTAGTCGTGTTCGGGCTCTTTGTTCTGACCTTGTTCCCATATTCGTGGGTTCGATCGATTCGTATTTACAGCCATCTATCTATTCTAATGTTGGTACACCCGTGAGACAAATTCGACTTGAATAGTTTGGCTGCTGACGAAAGTCTTTAAGTTGGCTAGTCTGAAAGGTTTCAAGCTTAAGAGGACCCTTCCCCACTCGTCTATATTCAACGTGAGCATGGTTTAAAAGCTTGTTGTTTCATCCGACGTAATCCAACGCATTCTTTGATATAGAGCCAACGTGAAAAAAGAGTGATAACCAGTGATAGGAATAGGTAGTGCCTATTTGCCTAAATTTCGAAGAACAGAGACAAGAAACGGAGACTTCCTTAGGACTAATTTTTTTCCGATACATCTGTCCCGGAATTTCGATACAACACTTAAATACATTTTAAAAAATGTGTTATTTGGAATAAGTAATTCGTCTATATTTACCTAAAGTTTGCGACTAGATATATCATAATAAATAACATACACAGTCGTTACAACCATAAAACTTTCTGAATTTTTTTGTTGGAGAACTTTTTGTAAATGACTTGTTGATACACAATGAATCACAATATTTGTATAAGAAGCCGTACACGTTTCGAAGTAAATATCTTCTTTCTAGCTCACTCTAGGCGTCGCAACGTTTAATGAGATTTGTAAAGTTCAAGTATAATAAAAGGCATTTTGTCTTTAAAATAATAAAACGGTATTTTTTTATCATTTTAGCATTCTCTATAGTAGAAAGAATTTATCATTTAAAAAAAAGTATTTTAAATTAAAAAAATGGATGTATAATGGTAGAATGTAAAGGGACCTCATTAATATTAAGATTTTTGATATTAAGACACTTTGTATACATACATTCTGGCAAATAAATGAATTATTTATTTATTTTAAATACTTTTTTTTAAATGATAAATTCTTTCTACTATAGAGAATACTAAAATGATAAAAAATACCGTTTTATTATTTTAAAGACAAAATGCCTTTTATTATACTTGAACTTTACAAATCTCATTAAACGTTGCGACGCCTAGAGTGAGCTAGAAAGAAGATATTTACTTCGAAACGTGTACGGCTTCTTATACAAATATTGTGATTCATTGTGTATCAACAAGTCATTTACAAAAAGTTCTCCAACAAAAAAATTCAGAAAGTTTTATGGTTGTAACGACTGTGTATGTTATTTATTATGATATATCTAGTCGCAAACTTTAGGTAAATATAGACGAATTACTTATTCCAAATAACACATTTTTTAAAATGTATTTAAGTGTTGTATCGAAATTCCGGGACAGATGTATCGGAAAAAAATTAGTCCTAAGGAAGTCTCCGTTTCTTGTCTCTGTTCTTCGAAGTTTAGACAAATAGGCACTACCTATTCCTATCACTGGTGATAACGCTCTGTTGGCATTCGGAAATTCCGTCATTTACTCGGAATATTTGTTAAACGTTGAAAAATGTTTTAACAAAAGTTGTTTCAGGGAAAACGTGTTTTTTTTTTAAAACCTTAAATGTTTTAGGAAAAAATATCTCGATTAAAATGTGCAAGGTTTCTATATATTTGTTTATGTTTTTAATTTATAAGTGGGTACATTATAAAGGGTCAAAGTTCACGCAAAGGTCTATACTGGATTAGTTTTACACGATTTTTTTTTGTTTCATTTGTCTGTGTTTCCAAAATATTTAGAGAAAGATGTGTAATAACGTCATAATCAAGTACGAAATCAAATGATATTTATCTCGGGTTGGCCGCACTTAAGTTGGCTGGTCTGAAAGGTTTTAAGCTTAAGTCTATCCGATGTTATTAAGAAAATGTTTCAAGTTATGACAGTAACATTTCAGTAATTACTTTCTAGTATTTCTTTCATTTGTTAAATTGAAATTCAGATTTTAGAACAAGACGTTTTGTGATTAAAATAAAATGTACAAATACTTCATTACATTAATCACGAAACGTCTACAGAATTTATTTAATTGCAAATTATTTTGCAATTTAAAAAATAAGTAAAACTTCTCACGTAAAAGCTTCGCCTTAATTTCCCTACAAGTGTAAAACAACGAATAAAGTGCCAAACTAACCGCCACCACTAACAGAGCCTAATCTGAAAAGCGGGTAGTCGGAAATATTAAAATTTCTCGAGTTCAACCAACAGAAAGGCCGACCAACAGCGCCGCACTATTGCCGGGAATTAAAATAGCGTTTGGTACAAGTTACGAGCTTTCATGGTAAACGGAAGTTTCCCACAGCCATATGTTTTCACTTCAGACTTGAAACTCTGTAACGAATTTGGTCCGTTGCCAGGTAGACATGGCTTGAGGGGGCGAACATTAAAATTTCAGAACCTACCTTGAGCCATGCCAAGCTGTACTTTGCTCTGAAGGCGGAAATTATATTATGACATGGTTACGAATCGACGGTCAGCTGCGACAAAACTTGAAAACTGTCGGAGCTGTAGTGCGATAATAAATAATTTGCAAATAAAGTGTGTAGTGCACTAGTAAATTGTGTCTTTCTGTAAGAATTGTAAAATTTTGTAGATGTTTATATATGTAAATAAGGAAAGATGACAGTTCCACGGCCAAAACTATATAGATTATATTATGGATTAAAATAGGTAAAAAAGCTAAAAAGTTTGTTTTTTTGTTTGGTTGAAAGCGCTTATCTTAGGAACTATTGGTTTGAATTGAAATTGATGAAACCCTTTTTTTGAGGAAGGCTATAGGTTATATACCCTTTTTTTACCCTTTTTTTGAGCAGTGGTGGCCCAGTGGTAACGGCCCCGACTTACGAGTTGTAGGTCGCGGGTTCAAACCCAGCCAGGCGCATTACTTTGTGTAATTTATTTCATCACCACTGCTCTCAAAACGGTGAAGGAAAACATCGTGAGGAAACCGGCATGTCCGAGAACCAAAAATTCGAAGACATGTGACATCCACCAACCCGCATTGGGCCCGCGTGGTGGATTACAGCCCATTCCCTCTCCTAGAGAGGAGGCCTGAGTCCCAACAGTGGGAACATTATAAGGCCGACTATGCTATAGGTTATATAACGTACAACCCTCGGGTGCGGAGCAGTAACCAAGATGCGGGGACAGCTATTATTATATATTGCTTATCACTTTTAGTTTATTTTTCTGTCTTTTTTTTTTTCTTTTTATTTTCTTTACCTTACGTAATAGGTATGTTAATATAATCAGTTCCAGTTATTATTTCCTCCATGTTCCATAGTTTTCAACCCAGTTTCATTACATTTATGTATTCCTTTCTGTTACAAACATTATCATTTTCGGAAATTAAATCGTTAGCCGCTCACTTTTGTTCCCGTGACTCAAAAAGCCATATTAAAGCCCATTAAGATTGCTTTTCTCGTATTGTTTCCAAAGCAGTTGTTTTAATTCTACACCAACAATATTATTATGCCTTTAAAGCTTTTTTAATCCTTTCAGAATAAATGATCAGCTTTAAACTAAACTTCTCACCTACCAACTAAACATCTTTACCCGCGTGGTAGCATTATATCAGCAAGCAAGCATTATATAAAAAAATCCTATGTCCTGATTTAGATTATCATGGTCTAGACTAGTCTAGACGTCTGGAAAGATTTATGCTATTTCGTTCCACCATTGAGACTCAGAATCACATTAATAATATTAATATGGCATGGCAAGTATATTGGACTATTTTTTGTGGAAATGAATTACACTCTAGAACACCAATTTACCTGAACCTTCTTCTTTCAAGTGTTCGTCATCATTGTCATTATTTCAGCCAAAAGCCGTCCACGGTTGGACATAGGCCCTCCCCAATTGTCGTCACAACAAAAGATCCTGTGCGTCTCGCATCCATCGGATTCTCGCAAGTCTCACCAGGTCATCGGTCCACCTTGTGATGGCCTTCCAACGCTGCATCTTCGGAACCTTTTGGCCTTATTGATCATCTGCTCTGCGAGGAATGTGCCCTGCCTACTGCCATTTTAGTTTGGCGATTCTTCATGCTATGTCGGCAACCCTGGTTCTCCTGCGGATATCTTCATTCCTGCTGCGATCACGCAAGGAAACTCTGAGCATTGCCTAAAAGGCAATAGAAAGCTATTGCCTTTTGGGTGACTTTAAGCCTTTTGATGAGGCCTATTGTAAGCGTCCACGTGTTCAAGTGTTATACAACCTTATTTAAAACCAAATTCTCCATGTTGGCCGTAACACAAGGGGTTATCCTAACTAATCAATATTCAGGCACATCTTACAAATTTAATATAAAGTCCGTCACCACATTCATTGTTGCGTTCGTCAAATGCGTTTAGAAAATCTTCCAGCTTTTAAGGAATTTTAGAAAAAATCCTAGAAAATGCGATAGTATCCGACCAAAACTGATTTTTACGACCGAAACCGAATTTTGGCATATGAAAAATAGGTACAAAGATGATACTTGATAAAAAATCTCTTCTAGCCATCGAGATATAAGTACTAACGTACTAGAGAAGCTACGTCAAATAACTGAATTGTCCTATTTTCGTAATTTGAATCTTTAGTTCGCTGCAGCGCTAAAATAATAACAATTCGTCTAAACCGTAACTAATTTACCACAGCGCTAGATTTGCTGAAGAAGTGTATTTATTCTCGGCAAAAAGGTCTTAAGCGCAATGTAAATCACGGCAATTACGCGTTTTCTTCGACTAAGTGCGGCGCGATCGCCGCAGTTGAACGAGACAAAGTAGGAATTTACGGTGTCTTCTCTAGTACGTTAGTACTTATATCTCGATGCTTCTAGCATACCTACGTAAGGAGAGTTGGAAAAAATAGAGATGTAGACACCGTGTGTAACATCATCATCTTCCTGCCCTTGTTCCGTTTTATTTGGGGTCGGCGCAACACGTTTTTTTCTTCCATTCTGTCCTGTCATTCGTCAAACTATCACTAACTCTTTTTTCTTTCATTTCACTTCTCACACAATCCATCCATCTTTTCTTTGGTCTCCCTCTCCCTCTCCATCCATCAACATGTAAACTCATAACTCTTTTAGTAACATGCGTTTCATCCCTCCTCTTCACATGACCATACCAAGACAAACGATTCCCTTTCAACTTTTCAGTCACTGACGCCACTTTCAAACTTGCCCTAATATACTCATTTCTCGCTTTATCCATTCTCGTCACACCACACATCCATCTTAACATTCTCATCTCCGCTACGTGCAATCTTTTTTCATCCGTCTTTTTCACAGCCCAACATTCTGATCCATACAGTATGACAGGCCTTATCACGGACTTGTAGATTTTACCCTTCAACTTGAGGGGACATCCGTGGGCCACTAGTTGTTCCCGTGACCTGTCGCCATAAGTACACACAAATAAAATATCAATGAAATAATATAACATGTAAATAAAGATATGCTATTATAAATATATAATATCAAAAAAATACATACTAAATAATATAATAAAGTAATACATACTATTATGCAACTATAACGAAATAGAAAGATAGTGTTCTTTCACTCTACTTTTAATAAAACCTATAAGAGTTTGGCAGCCCCTAATGTCAGGCGGTAGTGATTTTCACAACCGTACTGCGTACTATTTTGATTGACCGACATTTTGACAATTCAAAAGTGCCTGTGTGTAGTTTATTTGAATCAAACGTTTCTGATTTCTAATTTGTTGACTTATACCGATCCGAGACCTTATAGGTTGTAGCTATTAAGAAAAACAGACAAGGATATTCCACTCCTTAGCTGCTTCATCACCATCATCATTATTATTTCAGCCGAAAGACGTCCACTCTTGGACATAGGCCTCCCCAAAGTGTCGCCACAATGAACGGTCTTGTACGTCTCGCATCCATCGGATTCCCGCAACCCTTACCAGGTCATCGGTCCACCTTGTAGGAGGCCTTTCAACGCTACGCTCAGCTGCTTTGTTACTCGATATTTATTATTATTATTTAATCAATTTTCAATTTTCAGTGTTATTATCTTTATTAATTTATATCATGTTTTCAATGTATTTGTAATTTTAGTTTTGTTAGCTTAGTTGCTTAAATTATTTTTGGCAATGCTGTGGTGTGTGTTAAGTAAAGGAGTACACCAACAAGATGCCGGAACCACTAATTATAAGATACAGATATTGTGTACATTCTTAGTTGGATATCCTAAATAAATAAATAAATATGTAGAGCAATTTCAGTAACATTATATGATAACGCATCGTTGCCGCTTGTCATGTAGCACCAGTCTTTATCTACCTTAAAACACGTCACCAACCTAAATTGCTTCTGGTCTATTGACCGGCTCGAGTCAAACCTCCCACGTAATTATATTATCAGCCGCCTGTAGAATATTAATAAAGTCGTTATAAGATTAATATTGAATATTATTACGTTTTAATAAAGCTGTTTAGGCAGGCTTTGAATTTGGGGTATGCAATTAGAACGTAACTCGGTGGGGTGGCTAGCGCTCAGTACGGGTGGGGTGGCCGCTTGTTGGACGTAGGTAACCTAATCGCTCCTGGAACGATTGATATGGCGAGTCTATCGGGATTTGGGGGTTGAAAAGTATGTGCTTTGGTCAAGTGTACACAAGCTTATCTAATATGGAGGTTTGACAGTACGCGAATACCTATAGAAAGATAAAGTTGTGCGTTTAATATATATAAACTCGCATACACAAGACACCAAGACCCGGAATAACTACTCTTATCTGCAGGCCATACAAATATTATTTGCGCGGAAATCGAATCCGCTAATCGAATTATTGAGGACTTAAAGCAGAAGACCCTTCTGGCATAGACATTTTGTGTGGAATTTCCTTTTGGACTTCGTCATTGCTAATAGAGTGTCACTATCTCCACAGACTTTGTCAAGAGACCTTGTTTGTTCAACACCTAACCTGCAATGTAAAAAAGCATTATTATTTTTTGGTTTAAAGAAGCATGTGATTGCTTTACATAGCTGTTCACTTTCAAACGCTAAAGGGCGGAAAATCGTGCACTAGAACACCACTATAGAATTCCCCTACATTTTCATACAAGCCTGCATTCGACGAGGCGATATGTGAAGTGCCCAGTGGACACTGGACGGACCACTCAACTGCACGCTGTAAAAACACGTCAAAGTGAATCTGTATGGTAAATAAGCGATCTGCATAGTACTTACTATCATCTAGAAAATAATGTATAGTCAGTATTATCGTGTCGCATGATAAAATGATACGTAGGAATTGTAACCGTTTTAGAAATAAGGGTTACAGTTTTAACGCTCACCAATTGGCGCCACCAGAGAATAAGGTCCATCAGTAAAACTTGAAGGCTTTTTTAAAGTTACGCGCCCAGAAGAAAAGTTTGAATGAAAATCGCTCCTATTGTCGTGAAAGCGTAATAAAGTACCTACCTATACATGGATAGTGTTGCAGAGTTGCGCAGTCTTATTTAATGCGAAAAAAGACATGTTTCCGACGAAAAACCTTTTAAAGCAGTGGTCTCTAGAATTGTATCTTAATCTGCCATAGGCAATTAACTAAAAATACACAATGCAAAAAATAAAGTTATAATCAGTGCGAGGCCAAAAAGGCTCCTAACTCTTAATTTATTAACAAAATGCGATTAAATAAATGAAAAAAAAAAACGATAAATAACGCATTGCTGGTGTTCTGGTAGGACTCGCTGGCCAGTGATGTTACGGACACATTCATTGACGTTAAATATACTGACTAACAATATAAAACAATAAATAATGAAGAAATAGATAAAATTCGTGAATTTATGTTCATGTGTGTAACATAAATGTAAAGCCGGGTATTCATTAGGCAACATTTGTTGATACAATATAATAAATAATAAACCATTGACTGACACTTGACGATTCAACATCATTTGTCAATACCTTGACAAACGGAGGGACGCGAGAGCACGTATCGACTGTCAAAAAAAAGGACCAAAATTGTGGAGGAAGTACCTAGTTAGTGGTTCTAGGAAGACAAATAGATGATGGTATTCAAATTAATCTACATTTTAATACCATGAACTATTTGTCTTCCTAGAACCACTTTGAGCGTATTTCATATCATTATAATTATATCATTTCAATTCCCAGTAAATCACTTTGTTTTTGGTTCGTAGCACTTAAACAATTTCCGGTTTTGGGAAACTCAAATTACTTTCTATCGATATTTTCGTCAATTACACTTTCAGATTAAAGAACAACGGCGAGGAAATTATTGATGAAATTATTAAGTGTCTACATAAGTTACCATGATATATACCAACGAAGTAATTGACTAAGTTTTATCAAATCAAAATAATGACCAGTCTAAGGATCGCATAAAAAATCGTCATAATTGGATACGATAATAAATAATCATGGCTTAGTTTTTTTTTTTGCTGGATTGACTTTGCTCACTTTTGGCTAAATTGAACTTTTAATGTTGCTAATATAAATCTTGGTCAATTTACATAATATGCTTGGATTTATTTATTGATACTAAATATTTAGGAAATACATTTCCGCAGTAGATAAACATAAACATAAAAATAACTGTTTGTGTTTAGAATAATTATAATCGTTATAATAACACATGACATCGTAGTACATTTTGAACATCACTAGAAAAAAGCATGGCATTAAGACATTTCAACTGCTATCCAGCCTAACGACATATATAGATAGAATATAATAAAACATGCATGTCATTATGACATGACATCTTGTCGTTCGTTCAAAAATGCGTTCATTGCTTTTTTTTATTCATAAGGAGGTACGTAGGTATTATTGACATAATATACGTAATCTCATCAACTCTAAACTGGAATATTTTTAATACGAGGAAATAGTAATGTCTAAGACAAAATTGTTTGGAAATTTAATCTATATACTTTTGTATATTTTTCATCACTTGACGCTTAAAAAATTTTGTTCGAGAATCTGCAATCACTCTTTGTAGATAAGCGCATTTAGTAGACTATGTATATGACTTGAACAAAATTGAATACATGTAGATTAGATAGTTTAGTAAACAAATAATTTTATATTGCTGATTAATATCTTCAACAGAATGTCTAGTTTGTAACAGACAGAGATTATTTATAGTCATACGCTGAAAATATTATTATTTGTAATAAAGAAGCAAGTCATTTTTATATATCTATATTTCTACCTGTCCCGACAGACATTGTCCTGCGCGAAGATTCTTCGTCAGTAAAAAAAATTGAGAACCCGATTAGAGCGCCATCTACCAGGTTCAGTTGTATTTTCAAACCATCCAAATTAGTCAAGCCGTTTAGGAGGGGTTAGGTGACAAACACGCGTACCGAAGAATTATCTATATTAATATTGTAAAGAGGTAAAGTTTGATTTTTTGTTTTTTTTTTTGTTTGTAAGAGATAATCTCTGGAAGTACAGCCCCCCTAGCCAAGTTACAATCGTATCGTTCGCGCCAAACGACTCGAGTAGGCCACGCCTCCGATTCCTTTGTTCTGACGTCATCTCAACGCTCAGTCACGTGGTCAGAACAAAGGAATCGGAGGCGTAGCCTACTCGAGGCGTTCGGCGCGAACGAAACGATTGTAACTTGACTAGGAGGGCTGGTCCGATTGCTAAAGTTTTTTCACCGATAGAAAGCTACTTTATTCCTGAGTGACATAGGCTAAATTTTATGTACTCGTAAAGCTAGTACCTACATATATAATTATAAAGGTCCCACATTTTTCTTGTATTTGTTTTTTTTGTCACTATTTGATATTGGAAACATATTATAATTTTCCTAAAACACCTTTGTATTATATATATACAAAAAAATAAATCAAAACAGTTAAGCTGTTTTTTATTCTTAGCGAGACTAACGATATACCTAATTGATCTTTATAAAGAGATAGAGATCCAAGAGTATTTATATAAACCATAAAATATGTAAGTACCTCATAAGCAAATTATTCGAGAGTCCGTCTTATCATTTCACAGTGTCCAAAGCTACCAACTATTTCGCTAGCTCAAAGGAATGTTTTAAGCTTAATATACTAACTAAATACCTTCACAAACTTAACCCAGATAAACCAAAACTGAAATTCTATAAGGGAAGTGTCGCACTGAAGTTCTCGTAACGTAAACTTCAGGCACAAAGCGCTGAATTTCCCTCTCGCCACTCACTTCAGCGCTTTCAATATCGTCTACGCCACTACACGCTGGATTTGCATCTCAATTTAAAGCGCAGCTCTCGCTTTATGCTCATAGGCATGCGTTAAAAGAAAATTGGGGCAAACTTTTCATCCATAAATAATGTATGATGTTCATATTTATTCCGCATTTACATGCGATAAAAGAGGTTTATTATTTTATTTAGGCCAATTTACTGTTTTTATTTCATACGAAATGTTAGGTTACGTACCTATATGTGTACAAGCAAATAGATTTATTAAGTACGTAGGTATGCCATTCAACTACATTTGTAATAGCTTAGGTACTTAGGTATCTACATAAATCTCTCAAAATATGTTACACATTTTAATACTGAAATATCTAGAGAACGTTATTGTCGGGATGATCACACTAATCTGCAGTAGAACCAAGGTTGCCGACATAGCACGAAGAATCGACAAACTTAAGTGGCAATGGGCAGGGCACATTGCTCGCTTAACAGATGGCTGTTGGGGCCGAAAGGTTCTGGAGTGACGACTGCTTACCGGAAGACGCAGCGTTGGAAGGCCTCCTACAAGGTGGACCGATGACCTGGTAAAGGTTGCGGGAATCCGATGGATGCAACAGGACCGTTCATTGTGGCGAAACTTGGGGTAGGCCTATGTCCAACAATGGACGTCTATCGGCTGAAATGATGATGATGATGATGAATCACACTAATATTATACTTAAAGGCGAAAGTTTGTATATTTGTTACTTCTTCAGGCTCGAACGGCTGAACGTATTTCGATGAAATAATGGCTCACGGGCAAACAATGTCCTGGAATACTTTTTATCCCGGGAGTTTGTTCTCTTGGGATAATTTTCTATTATTACGCGGGCGAAGCAGCTGGCAGCGGCTAGTATTAGAATGTGTTTTTTTTTTTAATATTGTTAGACTCGCACTTGACCTCTGTTTCACCTGATAGAAAGCGATAATGTGGTCGATGATGGAGCACGCTTGCCTAGAAGTAACCTATTCACTCTTGACTTAAATACACCCAGGTTGTAACTATCAAGAAATACATACTCCGGCAGAAAATTGCACTCCTTAGCTGTAAGCACAATGAATGTGTTCCCAAATGCTATCAGTTGTTTTAGTCCATCCTATGGTTGTCTGGTAGATATCGCTGTCAGCAATAAGACCGCCAATATACCTACCCATAGATTTAAGCCTCTGTAAAATTGTTACTATTTTGGTGTACCAAAAAGTTTATTTTATTCTATCAGGAGACACATACTCCGGCAGTTATGCCTCATATGTTAATAAAAATATTTGCTAAGATAAGAACCTAGTTTCCATCTATTTTTCCCAGTTCATATATTTACGAGCGAACTTGGGGTCTTGGCTTGAAAACTTGCAAAACTTTGGCAGGACTTGCCAAAATGGCAGCCGAGAGTAAATAATTTATTCAATTCCTTGTTTGTTTGTGAATTGTTTTTGTGATATTAATATTAATTATTTTGTTTCAGGTTTGAGAAGGACACAAATATGAGGAAAGGTAAGGATTTGTTTTAAGATTCATTAGCATTGATCTTTACTTCTTCTCTTTTCGGGCAGAAGAGTCTATTTAATGTTTTTTTTTTTTAATACAGACCATGGCAAAGTTATAGCCAGCTTCTAATAAATTTATGCATTCATTATTTTCAACCTAAGCCCTGATTAACGTCGACCTGGAGAATTTATATTATAATTGGTTTCATTAGTCGTTCTTTAAATTAAATAATGCTAGCTAGTAAAGGATTAGTAGACTCCGACAGGAAATTCTTAAGATTTTATTACATTTACTGAAGCAACTACTTTTTAATGAAAACTCTTTTTTCTCGGAACAAACTTTTAATTTTATTGACACAGTTTTGTTCGCTAGCGAGTCGAAACTCCGCTTTTCTATAAAAACCGTTGCTATAAACCGTTTTTACTGTACTAATAATGAGGCTAAACATTAACATTCTCACGTTAAAATTATAGTCACGGAAAATTTGGCGGTGAACGTGAACAAATAGGTAGATAATGTATACGGGTATTTATTTAGCTGGTAGGTACATTTTTTACGTGGCTCTATATGGCAGTTAGTTTTTAGGGTTCCGTAGCCAAATGGCAAAAAACGGAACCCTTATAGATTCGTCATGTGTCTGTCTGTCCGTCCGAATGTCACAGCAACTTTTTTCCGAAACTATAAGAGCTATACTGTTGAAACTTATGTTGGTAAGTAGATGTATTCTGTGAACCGCATTAAGATTTTCATAAAAAATAGAAAAAAAAAACAATAAATTTTGGGGGTTCCCCATACTTAGAACTGAAACTCAAAATTTTTTTTTTCATCAACCCCATACGTGTGGGGTATCTATGGATAGGTCTTCAAAAATGATATTGAGGTTTCTAATATCATTTTTTATATACTGAATAGTTTGCGCGAGATTCACTTCCAAAGTGGTAAAATGTCCCCCCCCCCCCGTAACTTCTAAAATAAGAGAATGATAAAACTAAAAAAAAATATATGATGTACATTACCATAAAAACTTCCACCGAAAATTGGTTTGAACGAGATCTAGTAAGTAGTTTTTTTTTAATACTTCATAAATCGTAAACCGCAATTTACCTTTTAAGTTTGTACGGAACCCTCAGTGCGCGAGTCCGACTCGCACTTGCCCAGTTTTTTATTTTTAATAAAAATAAAAACTTTTAGGTGTGAAAGTTCTTTAACGTAAAAGCGAACTGCAGATACGTTTCTCTCCCTTAAAGCAAGAAAAAGTCTTTGAAAAATGTACGGTCTAATACTGCAAGACTGTTATAGAACCTACCTATTAACCATCGGTACATGGTGGACATCCCACCCATACGTACAAAGCGTTTTGGGAACACATTCATAATGCGTACAGCTAAGGAGTGGAATTCCCTGCCCGAGTCTGTGTTCCCTGATAGCTACAACCTAGGGGTCTTTAAGTCAAGAGTGAATAGGTTACTTCTAGGCAAGCGTGCTCCATCGTCGGCCACATCATCGCTTACCATCAGGTGAGATGGTGGTCAAACGCGAGCCTATCAATAATAATAAAAAAAAAAAAAAAAAGTTATATTTTGGTACCGCGCGAAAAGATAAAATTCCTATTAATTCTAACGCGCACTCAAAGGCGTTCCAAAAATCGTTTAAAAATTAAATCAAAAAATGTTTCAATTCACATAACTCAATATCAGCCCTATTTCCTTACGACTTTGCTCAGGAAAACTCATAAACCTCGGTGAAAAGGTGAAAACAAAACAAGACATGCACAACAGGGTTTTCAACGGTACCTGGTTTTTGTAGTTTTGGCAGCCATTGTGACCGCACACCGACGAACATACCTACTACCACAAAATGTGTGGCGGTAAACTAGTTTTACGATTGCTTGTAGAGTAGCTGGTACTTTGTACGCTAAAATTACATGGCAGGGAAGACCCGCTGAAATTCAGGAGCTGACATCTAGTACTTAGCCTGGGGTCTTACCATTATGTATTTAAATGTCAGTCCTGCGAACGAGAAAGAAGGATGGAGCTATACACTCTATATAGCTCCATCCCTTTAACAGTTCAGTTTAGATCGTAAAATGAATCGCGTTAAGAGCTCGTGGTAGGGACTCAGGTCGCACACCGGCAACACGAGACAGCCACAAATGTCGCGCGCGATAGCCTCTTGTGGGCGGTGGTAAACGTTTGCTATCGGTGGTCGCATAGACGCCACTAGTTTTTAATTAGTACAAATACTTAAAGAGCTTATTAGAAAAGGTCTTGTTATCTTATCTATATATATAAAAGAAAGTCGTGTTAGTTACACTATTTATAACTCAAGAACGGCTGAACCGATTTGGCTGAAAGTTGGTGGGGAGGTAGCTTAGAACCAGGAGACGGACATAGGATACTTTTTTTTTTCTTTTTTTTTAGTAGGGTAGAGTAAGGTAGAGTAGGATAGAGTTGGGTAGAGTAGGATATAGTAGTCAGTTGATGGGAGCGAAGCCGCGGGCAAAAGCTAGTTATTAAGTAAAGTCTCAATAAATAATATTCATAAACAGCAAAGTTATTATCGTTTGTTTATATCCCAAAATATCACTCAATTTATGGAAATATTGTACAGGCTATACATTATGAATGAAAAACAATGGAAAAACACTGCGCGTAGTATTTTCTAGTAGCAATTGTTATGAATAATTGATTCAATTATGAATTTACCAATTATGACAAATTTTCGTGGATAATTTTGGGATTTCGTTTTTTTTTTACTTTTGACTACATAAATATATATGATTTAGTAGTATTTACGGGTACAGATAGAGCACAATTTTTTTTTTGTTTTAATTAAAAATTAGGGGTACACACAACAGTTCACACAGTTCAGTTTAGGTCGTCAAATGGATTGCGTTAAGAGCTCGTGGTAGGGCCTCAGGTCGCACACCGTCAACACGAGACAGCCACAAATGTCGCTACGTGAAGCTATCAGAAGCGGCTGCAAAGCTAGCTGTCGCGCGCGATAGCGGCGGTGGTAGACGCTTGCGATCGGTGGTCGCTTTTTTAACCCTTGCTTGACGGGATTGAATTTCTAATATAAATAATTCTAAATCCATATTCATTATTCCATTTTAAAAGGGCTTTTGATTCAAAATGGTTAACTGATTGAAGTGAAGGGGGATGGTGGTGTATAGCGGGTGTGGTATTTATCGGCGTTTTGTGTTGGCGTATGGTGGTCGGTGCCGGTGATAAGGAGCAAGTAGCGACGATTTGTAGCGTGTGGCGACAACTGGCGTCATCATGTGATCCCGTGTTCGGCCATGCTTAGTCATTTTCATTTACAAATATCTTTATTAATCATCAAATATTAACAAAAGTTTACTTACCCTAAGATACATTAACACGTACATGTAAACTTTTAATTAGGTAAGTGATTCGCCTTTCAAAGTTTTTAAAAGATTGTTTTTTTTTTTGTTAAGCTGATGACAACATAAAATTAACTTCAATTAACATAGAGATCATAGACATTTACACAAATTATTTAGTGCACTTATAATTTTGCTGGTTACTTTGTGAGTGTGACAAAAACAATTTACTACTATACAATATACTTCTAGGAAAGCGTGCTTCATCGTCGCCCACATCATTGCTTACCATCAGGTGAGATAGTGGTCAAACGCGAGCCTATAAAAAAAAAATATAACAGATACAAATACTTTTTAACAGGCCTGTTGATCTAGTGGTTAGTGGCCCTGACTGCTATGCCGGAGGTTTTGGGTTCGATTCCCACCCAGGACAAATGTTTGTGTGATGAGCACGATCATTTGTTCTGTGTCTGGGTGTAATTTATCTATATATGTATATATTTAGAAATATATAAGTTTATCAGTTGTCTAGTACCCATAACACAAGCTCTGCTTAGCTTGGGACTAGACGGCGTTTGTGTGATAGTTGTGGAATATTATATTATTTATTATATTATATTAAATAGATTAACTGATCGCGCGGTATAATGTCCATGCTTAGTAACCTACCTCTAATATAACCATCATAGTGTTAAACCAATGATGGATGGATTGTGCGAGGAATGACATGAAAGAAAATGGATTGAAAGATAGCGTCGTGGTTAAGAAGGATGAATGGAACATGAAAACGTGATGTTACGACCCCAAGTAACACTAACATGGGACAACGGCAGGAAGATGGTGATAATTAGCATCAAACCAGTTCAGGAATAGCCTTGTACTGGTTTGATACTTATGAAGTAACAATATTGTAATAATATCGATATATATTCATAACATTGTTTAGGCAGGGGCCATAGTCCTTACATAGTTCTTGGTAATGAGTCTTCTTAAAGCATAACCAAAAAGTTTTCCAATTGCTCCAATAGTTACTTAGAACAGTTACTTAGTTAGTTATTGACTTATGTAAACCTTGACTTGTATAAAAAAAAATTGAATTATTATTGACTATGACGTATGGAACAAATAATTTCTGACATTCAATAATTCAGAAAAATTGCCGTTAATTATATTATAGTTTATAAGTAATTGCATGTATGAGTAAATAATTTTATGACATTTATTCTCACTCAATTATATGTTGTACGCCATTAAGGCAAAACATGACAGCGATTCAACTGAACTTTATGTAACATCTTGCATTTATATGTATAGTCATGTTTTAACAAAATAAATAATCTTGTGTCTTGTACCAACCGGGGGTCGGGTGGTCCTTCGGTGCATAACGCGTGTAAGAATAATCGTCGGTTGCTTGGTATCACGTTCCAATGAAAAGTGTCAAAGGGACCTGCAAGTTGGCTTCGGCCCCTCTTACGCCTTCCAAAGTTACAGGAACCGAGAGTCCTGAGATAGATAAGGACAAAAAAATAAAAAATAACGAAGTAATAATTATATAATAAGCGATTGTCCATAACCTCGTAAAGGCAACAATGTTCCGTCCCGCATGGTAAACTGTTTTGTGTGACTCATACGCTAGTTCACGTTCCATGAAAAGTGTCAAAGGGACCTGCAAGTTGGCTTCGGCCCCTCTTACGCCTTCCAAAGGTACAGAAACTGAGAGTCCTGAGATAGATAAGGACAAAAAAATAAAAAATAACGAAGTAATAATTATATAATAAGCGATTGTCCATAACCTCGTAAAGGCAACAATGTTCCGTCCCGCATGGTAAACTGTTTTGTGTGACTCATACGCTAGTTTAGGATTCCTAATGATAGGTAGGTAGGTACGTCATTTGTTTATTTATTCATTGAATCGACACATTCATCAGTCGTGAACTACTTAGCTTAATATCAAGGATACATGAAATTGACGAGGACTTCTACGGTATGTATAACCAATAGGTATAATTTATAACTTTAGGCCCCTCGCCCACGGCGACTTTTTGTAGCGGTGCGAACGCGCTACACGTTCGCATCGATACAGTCGCGATGCTGTAAATGATAAATGATATTTATTTTGCAAATAGGTTTATAAAAACACTTTTCCTAGCTGACTACCCTGAGAAGAAACACCGAAAGAAGCTCAGGGTCAAAGTCTCTTTTAAAGTCCATACAGTAAATATGTAATGGTCAAATCACATGAGAACAGACAAATCTGCATGATTTGTCTGAGATGGTCTTTTGAAGAAAGAACCATACAGATTTGAGTGGACCTGTCCAGTCAGTGCAAGCATTTGTCAGTATTCGCAAAGCTCATCTCAGGACTACTAAGAAGCTCAACGACTTGACGAACAATACCAAGGAAAGGACATTTGGGTAGGCCGCAAAAAATACTCAAATTGCCAGACATACGTTAAAAATTACCGAAAAGGAAAAAAAAAGCGATCAACATAGTCCTCACGTTCACAAGCAGCGCGTTAGTAGCGCGTTGGCATCTTTTCTATAGCGCTTGCAAATGCGACTAACGCGCGTAGTGTAAGTAGCGATGCTGTAGCGCGCTTACGGAACGCGCGTCGACAGCATCGCCACAAAAAGTCGCCGTGGGCGAGGGGCCTAAGAGGCAAAACTATTTCTCTGAGGATACATGAAATGGACAGGGTCTTCTAGGGTATGTATAACCAATAGGTAGGTACAATTTATAACTCTAGGAGGCAATACTATTTCCCTGAAATAAATGTTGATATACTAAAACTGCTTTACAACTGTAGGTGCTGCAAAAGTGAACACAAGTGAGACTATAGCAGGGTTGCGGCATTGTTCGAATGATTTATCGCGGCCTTGAAACGCAAAGGGCAACTGAAGGAACACAGATCGGTTTTAGTAAAACACTGACACTCTCGCTCCACCCAGAGCGAGAGGAACAGTTAAATGATTTTCTAACGAAATAAAAAACTGGTCAAGTGCGAATCAGACTAGCACACAAAGGGTTCCGTACTACAAAATTAAAATAAATAAAAAAAACGCTGAAAAAATAAATTACCCTTTTATTTTTAACTATATTTTTATTTTATTATTTGTTGTTGAAGCGGCAATAGAAGTACACATTCTGTGAAAATTACAACTCTTCAACCTCATGTGGTTTATGAGATACAGCCCGCTGACAGATGGACGGACAGCAGAGGCTTAGTAATAGGGTTCCGTTAGCACCCTTCGGAACCCTAAAAATGGACTATAGAAAGAGCAAGAGTGAACTGACGACCACGGTTTTTTCGGCGATCTATACTAACAAAACACTTGCCAGTCTAGATAACTTTTTTCCTATAAAACAGGCGAGGGTAGTTGTGAACACAAAGGGGTCTGTTGACCTGCGTCTTTTATACCGTCGACCTTTACTCTACGACTTTTAAATGTCGACTCTCCGGGCACCAGCACGACCTCGGAAGGTATTTTGTCAATAAATCGCTATTGAGCTCACAAAGGGTCAGTTCACAGCGAGACGCGACGCGACGAGACGCGACACAGTTCAGCCCCCCTAGCCAAGTTGCAAACGATAAACGTGAACGCTTAGTAATCTCCAATAGATTTTCAACTTTATACCTAAGAGTATAAAGTTGAAAATCTATTAAAGACTACTGAGCGTTAGCGACCGGAACGAACGAAAACACTATGTAATCTTCAATAGATTTTCAACTTTATATCCAATAACATAAAGTTGAAAATCTATTAAAGACTATTGAGAGTTTACGTTTATCGTTTGTCACTTGGCTAGGGGGGCAGATCGAGATGCCTCGCGTCGCAGCGCTGCGTGGTGCAACGTATTTTGAATTCTCACAATGAGATGTGTATCTTTTTGTCTAGTAAATAAAGTTATATTTTGAGTCACACTTCGCGCAGCGTCGCGTCCCGTCCCGTCGCGTCGCGGTGTGAATTGTCTCATACTAGTATTTAGTTTTTTGAAGTTCTGTGAACTGCCCCCCTTGGCTAGGGGGGCAGTTCACAGAACTTGAGATGACGTCTCGAGGCGTTCGACGCAAGAGAATCGAAACGAAACGGTCGTAACTTGGCTAGGGGGGCTGTTTTCATATCGTACCTACTGATTTATGGAGATCTAGCTGATGATGGCCGGATAAAAACGAAATTTAAACCAAATCAGTTCTGAAGTTTATGTGTGATTGAGCGTCGAATACTTTCATGTTTACTGGTTTTTCTACGTAATAAACGTATGGTTTTTGTGAAAATACCCTGAATAATATTTTGAAATAGCTGCGGTACGAATAGTTTTATTGGGTTTACTATAAATATAAAGGGAGATAAAAACTACTAATAGTGGTCGTCGACATCGTAAATTTTTGTGGATTTTGATTTTCTACTCTTCATTTGATAGTCATTTTTGAACACTGACTTAGGTTAGACCTAAACGATGACTTGGCTTTCTGAACAACAACTAGAATTTGGTTTAGACAAAACATGTTAGAAACTGACTTCCCTGGTGTCGCGTTTGACCACTATCTCACCTAATGGTAAGCGATGATGTGGTCGACGATGGAGCATGCTTGCTTAGAAGTACACTACCCGTAATGTAAACGATAGAAAACCGACAGGTTAGCAACTCGGCATCCATGCCCATCATTGCCGATGATCTTCTTGACTCGCATCAAGCTGGTATTTTGCAGATCCATCCCAAAGATGAGAGCAGCTGTTCCAGTGTCGAGAACCGTCTGATCTTTGCTAGGTTTCCTAATTTTTGGGCAGCTAGTGAGTTTTGGCCTCGATGTATGTGCCGAAATTGAGGGTCGATGACAAAGTAAAGCGTTTCTTACGCTTTGAAGTACAATTTAGCGTATATTTCATCTTTGTTCGTCTTATTATCGCTACAACAAATGTTCCGTTACGGTAGGTTAGTTATTTTAACACACTTGGCACATGATCGGAGCATGAGGTCATGTATGAATGCAGCTTGTTACATAACGCATTGTATTGTCATATCTAAGTTTAAAGTAGTTGAATAATATGTATTTTTAGATACCAACACAACGGAGTGTGGTAGGCTAGACGGCTTGACTTATTTAAGTTCCTGTGTCCCCAAGAAGGCGTCCACAGTGCGCCACCATCCCGTTGGATCTTGAACTTCGGGCTTTATTTCACTCCAGGTCTTCCCTATTTTGTTCACTTCTGTAGTGATCGTTCGTCGCCAAGAAGGCTTAGGGCGACCACGTTTACGCTTTCATTAAGGATTCCCATCTAGGGCTTACCTTGGTATATATTCAGGGTCCCTTCGGAGCGTGTGGCCGGTCCAGTTCTATTTGCGACGTTTGATCTGTTGGTCGATCGGGTTTCACCACAAAGTTCCCACAGATTTACGTTGGATATGATATGGCAAAGATAGCGGTTGATAATGATGACCTGGAGTTGATGCGTGATGCCCTTTGTGACCTTCCACGTCTCACACCCATACAGCAATATGGTTTTGAAGTTGATCCGGAATATCTTGAGGTTAACTCTTCTAGTCAGTTTCCGCGATTACCACACTGGATGGAGCTGTGCGAAGATTGCTCTTACCTTGGCGATCCTCGCACTGGATGGAGCTGTGCGAAGATTGCTCTTACCTTGGCGATCCTCGAAGCGATGTCCTCTTTGGTCCCTCCAGTTTCTCCACTACACTACCGAGGAGGCTAGAGGGCGGCTAAAGTAAATCAATAAAATAATGTCCCGTGAAAGCTTCAATTTTCTAATTCTAAAAAAATGCGGTTCTCTTAAATCTAAGTTTGCAACTGCAGTTGCTTTTTGCTGATTAGGTAACATTTTATGCTGAGTTGTATAATGATTGGGTTACCATTGAAGAGGTTCGTACCGCTGCTAATTAGCCACCTCAATATTCTTCACAAAAAGCACATTTCATTATTTAATTAGTGATCAGCATTTACTCTACTGAAAGGCGTGCAAAAATACCTTCTGAAAGGTATAAGTAATTCGGGAAGGAAAGACATTTCCTATTCCGAACGAACGTGTTATTATTAGGCACGTGTTTTTCGACACGTTACGTAACACGTGCCTTTTGACCCATCTCCATTTGTACGTATCTATTCAAACACAAATGTCATGTTTCCGTTGGGTTTGTGTAGCAATAACTTTGGGAATACATAATATTGATGTATAAACATTTTTTATTTCTTTCTAGCCTATTTGAAAACTCTGGCAACTCTTAACTCTCTCTCCTTGACATCAAAAAAGCTGAAAGTAAACTTGAAGTCCTCTCAACCTTAGTTCGGTCTTCGTCATAGTTGTTATATTTTAAGTTATCTTAATTATAGTAATGATTTATTATTTATCATTGTATTTTATAGTTTATAATATTAGCATATATACGTAGTTTATTATTATAGGCAACTTAATTTACCTAATGATACTACAAACTGTTTGAAATATCTGTTAAGTATTTATTTATTTTGCACACCTACCACAGTGTTATCTTTTTTAACCCAAAGGTTGACTGGTAGAGAATGCCTTGTTGCATTAAGTCCGTCTATTTACCACTACTGTACATGAAGTATAAATAAATAGTCAATAAATTCACTATTTATTTATTATTATTTAGACTACTAAAATAAATACAGCTACAGTTTTTGCCAACGACTTTGGCCGTATGACGCTTTAAAATTATCTCAAGGGTACGGAATAAAATGGAGGTATACTTTGTCGTGATTCAGGAGTCCTTGTTTACTTTATTACATTTTTTTTTGAAGTTGTATCATCAAAGAACTTCTGTCACTAAGGGGTGGAGCGAGAGGGCGTGTCAGACTTTTACTAAAACCCACCTGTGTCATTCAGTTGCCAATTCTCTATGGCCCTAGCGGGTAATCGGCCCTATTCGGCCTCTACAGTTCTGCTGAAATCGGTAATACGGTATTCAGGTTAGGTCCTTACCGGACGACCGGACGGCGAGCTACCTATTGCTCGTCGTCTACAAGTAGGAGTTTAGGACATTGTCTACTTTTTGTTTTACTTCTCTCTCTCTCTCTAGGTTGGAGTGAGGGGGCGTTTCAGACTTTTGCTGACTGAATCCCACCTGTAGGGCACATGTGGGTTTTCAGTCAATTGTCTTTTGCGTTCCATGGCCACGGGAGCTCTTTCAAACTTTCCCGCATCCCACCGCCTTGTCTACCAGTGTTCCAATTTTCATTTAAATCCATTAAACCTTATACGCTTAAGTAAATAATTAACAAACATACAGGCGTTCACATTTGCAGTATTAGTAGGATAGCAGAAAGAAGGCATATAGAAATTATAAAAAAAACGGCGTCCGTGAATTTTCAGTAAAATAATTCTTGATTATTTTAGAATAAAAAATTACCTATTTTAAAAACAACTGAAAACGATTCAGTAGCCGATTCTAAACATACTACTTTCAGAATGTGCTTTTGTTATGTTTCGAGTTGTAAATACCAACTTTTTTTACAAGTGTGTTGACCCATGTCTTCCTGTAGCATCGCACCGTCACACGTTTCCGTTTGACCTGATTTTTAATAGTAACATGCTTGAATTATGTAGAAGAAACTATATTGAAAAAAAAAACAGCGAGTCGGAGACGCGCACTGAGGGTTCCGTATAAACTTACCTATGAAAACAGTTCGATTCCCGAATAGAGTTTTCCGAATCACAAAAAAGGTTTTTTTTTGTGACGTAACTACAAATTTACAGTTTTCAGATTTTTTCCTATACTTGTGCTATGTGACCTTGCTTCATGCCAAATTTCAGGATTTTGGGTCAACGGGAAGTACCCTATGGATTTTGATTCCCTTGAGATTGTCGAAATACACGTTTCCGTATCTTTTTTTAACTCAAAAGTTTTTCACGGCTTCAAGGGACCGCAGACCTGAGTATATGGTTTTAATTTAAACACGATACCACGCGTTCCAGCGATTAAGGGTCTTAACAGACAACAAGGTGATCCTATAAGGGTTCCGTTTTTTTTCTTTTGAGGTACGGAACCTTAAAAATCGGAAGAGAAAAACGATCTTCTTGACATGTGAAGACACTCATTATTCAAACAATGCCTAAAGACATCGCAGGATATAATTTCCATCCGCAGAATTTGGCTGACTCTGGATGCTCTATTATATTCATTTTTGTTTCAGCGACAGATGAATGAGCACTTGAGCATCGCCCTTGCGCCTATTCTGTAAATGGGATTTTAATTACCGCCTGAACTCGAGTGTCCCATTCTTTGCGAAATTCATTAAATATAAAGCGAGCACCGTGAGAGACTTGCTAATTGGCGAACAGCACTGACGTCTGCCCAAAAGGCATGTCACTCGGCCCACCGGGCACAGCCACTCTCCCTCTCACAAAAATAAAACAAACTTATATCTTCCCTTCAACAATTTAAGTTTTAATTTCGATCGGCGACACGGAAGATCCCATTTAAAAGGGTTCGAATTCTCCAAATGTAAATTACGTTGATTCCATTTGCTTTGAAAGGAAAGATTTCGTTTCCCTTCAGGGATATAAAATAATTAGTATATTGTGACTGTACATTAATATTATTAATTATAAGAGACAAGCTATATCTTGAGCAAGGAACGAGGGGTAAATAAATATTTCACCCAAAAACGTTTACTGGGAAAGAATCTTTACTCTTTTCATATTTGAAAACAAAATCCTCCGCCGCCTCTGTTTGTCTGTGCGCCGCAAACACAAAAAATACTGGGCGGATTTTCATGCAGTTTTCAGCAAAAGATAGAGTGATTCACGAGGAAGATTTAAATGTATATTTGGATTAAGATTTAGTAGAGAAAAACGGAGAATTTTAAAGATTTTGTTACACCCGTTTTGTTATTATCTAGTGTAGGGGACGTGAATTTGAAGAGTTTGTATTCTTTATAAGAACAAAACAGAACAGATGGTCGATGGGGACGAAAGGTTCTGGAATGGCGACCACATACCGGAAGAAGCAGCGTTGGAAGGCCTCCCACAAGGTGGACCGATGACCTGGTGAGGATCGCGGGAATCCGATGGATGCGAGACGCACAGGACCGGTCATTATGGTGACATTTGGGGGAGGCCTAGGTAATAGGTCCAACAGTGGACGTCTTTCGGCTGAAATGATAAGAACAAACAGGCCATCTACGGAGGATCTATCACATTAAATTATTGTAGATTGCTCCTCAGAAATGTGGGACTAAGTAAAAATAAAAAAGTCAACTTAATTGGACTGAGACAAACTGGGTCAGATAAATACTCTAACTTCTCTATAATTATTGGTACTTGTTTCTTAAATACGAGTACTAATAATATTATGAAGAGCAAAGACTTTCATATTTGTTTGTAATTAATAAACTCTAAAACTACTGGACCGACTTTAATAATTCTGTCACCACTCACCCACCAGTACCTATTCTACTGATTCTAAGTACGTACTACTTCATCACAGAGTGACATAGGCTTTACAGCCCCCCTAGTCAAGTTACAACCGTTTCGTTTCGATTCTCTTTTCGTCGATTGCCTCGAGTAGGCCACGCCTCCGATTCCTTTATTCTGACGTCATCTAAACGCTCAGTCTCGTGGTCAGAACAAAGGAATAGGAGGCGTGGCCGACTCGAGGCGATCAGCGAAAAGAGAATCGAAACGAAACGGTTGTAACTTGGCTAGGGGGGCAATATTTTCTAAGTTCACGCAAGCAAAGCCACTAGCAGCAGCTATACAAGACGCCAGATAAACGTGGAATAAAGTACATTGACCTTTTCCTAAGATCTCTGCGTAGATACCCGAAAAACAAGCAATTAATTGTTTTTCATTACTAGAAAATATAAAGGATCGCGATAGATGTCGATTCAAGACAGCTTAGGGGCCATCAAGTATTACATAAGCACTACAGGGGGTCTTTGCATTGCTTATTTTTGATGAGACTGGGGATGGAGGGTCTAGATGGTGATTACGTCAGCAGTGTATAAGTTTTTTAGTTTTTTTAAGAGAACGTTGTCGATATTCCAAAATCACAAGAAAGTGAGCAGACACACATCACTGAGCAGCAAACATCCAATGTCATTGAAGATTTAAAGTCATGGATTCGTGTATCATGGACCGGGGACTGTTAATTTGAATTAATATGTCAAAATTTTTAGTGAAGTACTGCTCATTAAATAATAACGAAACCAATACATTGACAAATGCTTGTACCAAAGTTTACGTAAGCATGGGGGGACAAGGGGGAGGGGGTGTTAATATTTGCAAAAAAATTTGCTTACGTAATACTTGAACGGCCCCATAAAGACATAAGGGGTTGTCTTTATTTCCGTTTTTTAAATTAAGAATGTCAACAAATGTAGGAGGGTCAATGACCTTTACTCCAAGTTTATCTGGCGCCTACCATAATAAAATAGATATACAATTCCTTCACAAATAACATCCGCGTTAGCGCGAGCTTCATCCAATAAATAAATACTCTTATTTCCCTTGCATTTCTTGCGACGGATAGTACCTACCTATGATTTCCAGCAAAATACATTTTAATATTATTCCACTGCGGATTCCATTTATACCAACTAGGAAAACTAGGTTGACAGCATTTCCATGAATTCCAAAGGTAACTTTTACGCTTTTAATGTTTCTTCGCGAACGTTTTGGTTATTATTTGCTACCAGTTTTAGTCTATCATTAGTGGAATATAATTAAGGAATATAGCCAGCAACTTCGTTCTTGAGCATGTTTTCGTAAAAACTTTTAGCACCCCACTACTCAAACGGTTTGAGTAGTGGGGCGAACGCGAACGCCGGGGTTCGCGCGTGAATTCGCGCCATTTCGGTTAAACACCAAGCGAACGCCGGCCGGCGACCGCATAGATTATAAAATATTGAGCGTTTTATTTATAGGGTATTTATCCAAGAACGTAAATAAGAAATTCTTCATAAAATAGTCTTTAAATATCGAAAATAAGCAAAGCTTTCCGTTATTCCCTATAGATATCCACAGATTAAATCATATTTTGAGGGTATTTTTGAGAAATCAATAATCTCTAAGTCTCTATTATTTATTTTTATTAGAATTTGTACCAAGTTTCAAGTTTATTAACCCAAGAAATAAGAATCCTCCATACAATTTTTAAACTCTCTAAATTGATTAAACTGGGAGACTTCTATTGGGTATATAAATAATATTATATAATAGTTCTGAAAACAATTAATATTATTATTATTTACTTAGTTTACTATTTGGGCTTTTTTTAGGTGGGAAATCATCTAATGACATCTGAGAGGGCGTGTCAGACTTTTACTGACTAAAACCCATTCCTATTTCTTCTTTGCCTTTGTTCCAGGGGTTCGCCCCAGGTTACTATTTGGGCTAACTTTTAATTATATTAGTACAGGGAATGAGATTTTGCATACAAAGAAAATCCCTCTTTTCACCCCCATAAAAGTTTAATTTCCAAAAACCTCTTCTTAATGCTCGCCTACGCCATAAAAGAAGCCTTGCACGAAATTTCATGTACCTACTTGCAGTGGTTTCGGCTGTGCTCCTTTTATTATAAAATATGTATAGATTTCGTTCATTTGGAAAGCTATACAATATTGATGTCAAAAACATCGAATCAACAAGTTTGAGCCTCTACATCCGGGGGACCCTATAGATGAAAACCCTATCAAATATTTGTGTTTACTTTATTCCATCGGGAACTCAGGAAGAACATTATTGTTCCGTCTTCTCTCTGAATAAACTGCAGTTACTCAACCTGTATTCCAAGCAAAACATATTCAAACTAGTCGTGTGTTTTCAACACACAGCTGCGGACGACGTAAGCCGATTTTCCTACATCATGTAAGAGCAACAAAAAAGGTTCTGCTGCGACAGCCCATGTATCGTCCGCCGCAATAAAAACAGCCTGTATATACCGCCTCCCTTAGGAAACACGTCGCCGGGGACGCAGTGCTATCGGGAGTAGGGTTGTTATATTAAACATCTGCTTTTAAATTAACTTTTTCGGTTTTCGGTTTTTAACCCCTTGTCTTATGTAGAACCCACTTCAGTTGCCTGAATTTTTGTCATGAGAATTCTCTCCGAAATATCTAAGGTTACCTTAAAATTGTCGTTACCGTCTTGACAAGGGGGCGAGAGGGAATGGGATGCGGTCGCCTCCTTCTGTGAAGCAGTCATGCTAGCAAAGGAGGCGGCAACACGCGTGAGGGAACGTACATCCTCACGCCCCAGCCACCGCGACAGGAGACGCCCCGAGCGTCGGGAGTGCCCGAACGATTTCCGGCCACTGTAGGTGCGGGCTTGTGGACGATGAGCAATGGGTAGCTCGCCGTCCGGACGTTCGGTAAGGACCGAGACCCAATTGTTGACGGCGCGTAGTGTTCCACAGGGGCCCTCAAAGAGATATCAGCAAAACCGTAGAGGCCCAGCAAAGCCGATGCCAGCTAAGGCCATGAAAATTTTCTGAAAAGGAAACTCGTAGTCCTAGAACACCAAGGGCAACTGAAGGAACATAGATGGGTTTTAGTCAGTAAAAGTCTGACACTATCTCCCGCTTCGCCCAAGAGCGGGATTTGTCATTAGATGATTTTCACAAAAATAAAAAAAAACCGTTTTGACAAAAGGAAAAAGCGTTACCTATTTTGTTCCAGTATATGTTTGTATTACGTTAATAGGTGTATTACCAATGTGTTACACTGTCTGAGAACATGACATTCATACGTAATGTAGCGAAAAAACGTCCCGGCAAATTAACCGCTCTGTCCGGCCTCTGATCTTTGATCCCACAACCCTATTGGGGCCATAAAAGACGCGGGAATACTTCACGTTCATATGGCAACAATGTATTCCATAAAAGTGGCATAAACAGTTAAGCGCTGTAGAATATGTACCGTATGAATGTTTGCTGAATGCATATGACATCAGGCATCTGTGCCAAAATATTGTTTTTTTTTATAAGTTGTTCGCGGTTACTAAGTCAGTAATTTTTGGAGTCTATTGTTTGCAAGGACTGTGTGGTTTTAAAGCAGTATTTACTCCTGCTGTTCGGTAACATTGCAATTAAGAAACTAATTACATGTAGTTGATCAAAGATTAATCAAAGATTGATCAAAGATATCAAAATGGATTCGAATTAAAATCTCTCTCTTTTTAACATTTCCTCTTAACCTGAAACTAAAGCTAAAAACTAGAAATATCACCTAATTAAAACTTACCTTTACTATCACTTTTATGACATAATTTATGTTTCAGTGAACTCGTGTTCTGATATAAAAATTAATGTTTGTATTATTGTACTTTTTTACCATTATATCACATTGTCGACACTCTAAGTCAATTGAAAGAAACTAATTGTCTTAAGAATGATATTGTGTGTGTAAAGCCATACAGGCTTTGATTGAGTTTGATGTCAAAAAAAAGAAAAAAAAAATATTTTGCAAAAAATTTGCTAAGAATAGATGTGTAAAACTCAAATAGAACCAAAGTCTTAGTGTCGAGAATCTTGTAAAAATGATAACTAAGTATTAGATAAAGTATTAGCCTAGAAAGCTATTTTTAGTCAGCAACACTACAATAATTGGAGTTGACATTGCGCGACATTGTAACCAAATTTTATTCATCCGCTCAGCTTGCCGCTACACGCAGTTTCAGCGTCCCCACCACTAATGTTTTATCGATCTGGTAGTTTGGCAGCGGTTACAGTCGGTGCCATGCGAAACACGTCATTGGCTCGTGGCCCCAATACCCCGGTGCCTTGGTCGAACACTAGTGATAAACCCCAAACGTTCCTACAAGCGATTAACATGAACTTACTACTTGAATGCGCTCGAGTCGTTTTCTTATTGTAGAGTGGAGCTAATCTACTGTTTTTATGGCTGCAGTTTTTAAGTAGTGTTTTCGTGGTAGGTTGGTTAAGCTTGTTTACTGGGAGACTTCATTTCTACAGCAGTTGATGTTTGTTTGTTTTTACGATTGATGTTTGTTTTCTAGCTTGTAGCTTTGTAAAGCTCAAGCTTCTGGCAACTGCTTCAACTGCGCGAAAATAGGTTTCTCAATACAAACTTTGCACCATCTGGTGTGAATTTTGGAAAAAAATATCAATTTTTTTGTATATATACGAGTACATCATACTAGTATACTAGTTTGTAAGCTCGCAATTATCGTACTTACACATATGGATTTATTCGTAAGATGAATCTGAATTAAATGATTTATTATTTCATTTATTTATTTTTATATACATATTCTATTAGATTTTTAAATATTTCTTTAAAAAAATAAAATAAAAAATAGTAGCCCACCGGCATCGGGAACAGGGTCCAAGCTACTGGTGGTCAGGGCTCCTGAGAGAGGAATCACCTAACAATGCGCGCCGTGTCCAGGAGTACAGTTTTCTGGATCAAGCCTTTGATCCAACTGCCCAACGAAAGCCTCCTAAGATGTTGGTCGAGGCTCTTTGATATTAAACCATTATTATTATAAAAGGAATCTCTGTGCAAAATTTCAGATTTCTAGGTCCAAGGATTCGAGTTGGGCGTTGATGAATCAGTGAGTTAGTCAGGACTGCCTTTTATATAAACAGGTGCAACTAACCGCAATATGCACATTTTGTTCTGGGTACTACTTACTAAATCAAATCTTGCAAGGAATTTCAAGAAAATTATATAACTCCTTAGTTATTTGCCCACGAATAAAGGCTCAGGAATTTTCATGATTCTACACAGACTAGCAAATTCAGAAGTCTCAGGAAATAGTCTGGAGCGGGAAATGTCATTGGATGATTTACAACCTTAAAAAAATCTTGATTTCTGTTCTTCGTGAATATTTCGTTTTCTACTCTTTATTAAATTCCCTCCTGTATAGCTATCCCCTTTCGTGTTTCGCCTCAGTAATACCTCCAGGCTAGTCTAAAATTTATAACCAGCAAAACTGACTGCAAAGAGGTTACAGTTCTCAAAGAAATTGGAGCGCAAGTCCGCATTTGATTTACATAGATACGGCTAAGCAAACTGTCAAATAACATTCGGATACAGTAGCGAGGGTTGGCACGGGACCAGAAATATATACTACGGTTGCATTAAAAGTATTTCGTATGTACACAGATGTTTTACGATGGTCGTGCTTATTAGGGTGCGGGTAAATTCATGATTTGTTGTAGAGAAAACTCCACCTTTTTAAGGAATTAGGTTGTGAAGTGACTGCCTAGGTAAGAAGGTACGGCAAACAAAACAAAAAAAAAAAACATTTTACAAGTAATAGCATGGTCAGCCTTATAATTTTCCTACTGCCTCAGGCCGAGTGGTAACGGCCCCGACTTACGAATTGTAGGTTGCGGGTTCGAACCCAGCCAGGCGCATTACTTTGTGTAATTTATTTCAACACCACTGCTCTCAAAACGGTGAAGGAAAACATCGTGAGGAAACCGGCATGCCCTAGAATCAAAAATTCGAAGACATGTGACATTCACCAACCCGCACTGGGCCCGCGTAGTGGTTTACGGTCCATTCCCTCTCCTGGAGAGAGGAGGCCTGAGTCCCAGCAGTGGAAACATTAAAAGGCTATTATGCTATTATGCTAACCACATGCCTACCTATAGTGTTTTATTTTCTCGTCTAGGTTCCAAAATAATGTAAAGCTTAATTTTAAACTTTATTCTAATTTGTTATTCCCAATTTCAATTTAGTTCGAAACTCATTAAATCAAATAAATGTAATTTGCCGCTAGCGTACCACAATTTCCAGTGCTGAAAACTAACATTATTTAATTACTCCCATTTCACTTAACAGTCCTCTGGACTCCTTGAATCGTTTTAGAATTTACATTTAAGGTATTAGTTAAATGACCTTGTTGAGTGAACAGGTCGATGAACTTTGACCTGACATCTCCGACTGTCTACATATCTACAAAGTAATGACATGATATGACCCAATTTTGCCTTTTGCATGCTTTTATACACTAACGTCTTTCAGGCAAGAACTCTCCCCGCTAGGGCTGCGGGGACTTTCTAAAAAGGAAAACCCGTAGTCTTAGAACGCAAAAGGCAACTGAAGGACACAGGTGTGATTTTAGTAAGTAAAAGTCTGACACGCCCTCCGGCTCCACCAAGAGCGAGAGAAGTCATTGGATGATTTCCCACCTTAAAAAAGGCAATAACCGAAGGTTTGTCGAAACATAGATTTTCTTTGACCTGACATTGGACGGTCCGATTTTTATACTTCTGTTGCAGTATTTTGTTCCCTTGGCTGATGTAAGTACACAAATTTCAAATTACACCATAACGTGAAATCCGAAGGTATGTCTCTGACTCTTCTCCAGCCATCAATGCGGTCCAGATATTTTCTAGTAGGTTGGTAGATACAACGAATAAGCAGCTGCAGAAATCATGCTCGGCTCCTCTAGAGTCGGTCCACACTACACGAATTTGAGCTCGGCTCGTGCTCGGCTTGTGCTCCGCTCGTGCTCAGCTCCTCTAGCTTAGACCCACCTTTATGATATGATTTTCTCCGGGTCGACAAACCCTATCAGTACAAAAGCCAGTTCTATTAACTAACGTAGCGGCACCTCTTGCCGGTAGAGGCGGTGGCGGTGTGACGCTGGCGGCGCTGGCGACATGAACGCGGCCCCGCCCCGAGCGGACGGCGCGGGCGACTCCACGCCCGGCTCCGACGTCGGTGAGCGGATCACGCGGCTCTTCCCCAAGTGCCGCCCCAAGAACATGCAGCACGCACACGACAGGTAAACTAAGGTGTATAATATGGTAGGTGCAGTGAGGAGGCAGGTAGGTAGCTGCCAACGTATTTGGGATTTTGTACGGGGATGCAGTGGACAGGGCACAAAGAATCAGGCGTCTACTGCACTTCCCAATTCTATGGTATGAACGATCACTACTGGATTTTGGAAATGCAGTGGACAAGAAACAAAGAATCAGGCGTCTACTGCACTTCTAAATTCTATGGTATGAACGATCACTACCGGATTTTGTACGGGAATACAGTGAAGAATCAGGCGTCTACTGCACTTCCAAATGCTGTGGTATGAACGATCACTACCTACTGGATTTTGTACTTACGAAAATGCAGTGGACAAGACACAAAGAATCAGGCGTCTACTGCACTTCTAAATTCTATGGTATGAACGACTCTACTGGATTTTGTACGGGAATGCAGTAAAGAATCAGGCGTCTACTGCACTTCCAAATTCTGTGTTAAGAACGATCACTACCTACTGGATTTTGTACGGGAATGCAGTGGACAGGGGACAAAGAATGCTCTACTGTACCTCCAAATTCCGTTTTATGAGCGATCGCTACTGTGTTTTACCTGTGTCAATTTTGACCTCTGTTTCTTAGGGGTCTCGTAAATGGCAAAGGATTACGTCGAGTATTAAGCTAAGACCGCACTATTCTCTTTAATCTAGCGTTCTGTAGTAAATTTTAGTCTGAGCGGTGACTTTCTAAGCAACTTCTCTAACAAATAATAAAGCTCCCGGTATGGTAGACTTAATTCATTTTCAGCCGGAGTTCATCCACCGACGACCATAAAGCAATTATTGTGGACATAGAACCTATCAGCCACCCCTTTACAACTCTGTTAAACACAGATATTCATTATGTGATAATTATAGCGTTTTACGTTCACAAACATTCTGTGATTGTCATCTTACGTGAGCAAACACATTAAAATCCACAAACTCCATCCAAAGGGGGAAGGCTTTGCCATGTTGATTCTGCAACGTAATTACGCCTTTATTCCACGTTTTACAAGTGCTTTAAAAAAGTTTCTGAAGATCAAAGGGTTATTTTATGTTCTTTTCTCAATGGACAGTGTTTAGGTAGAATTGAAGCATTATACGTGTATTTACTTCTATTGTTGATATTTCGTCATATTCAGCTAATTGTAGTAAACAAATAGACACTGCTGCCCCACTATCATTTTCTGCTTCTATAGTTTCATCCTCATGTACTATGAGACCCTATCCAATTGCACGTTCTTCTCTTGTCGATTTTTCATCTCTGTTTCCTTGTATTAGAATATCTTCAAAGTCGTTGCTCACGTGTTAAAGGGTATACTTCAAACTTTTCAGGTTGACCTCCAGCCTGGAGGGTCGCGATCGCGACACCAACAACGTCAACAACGCCTCGTCTGATGAGGAGCGAGGTAACGAGAGCCAGCTAGTCATACTCAACTCCAAGGGAGGCACGTACAAACTTAGAGACTCCAGGTAATTATTCATTTCTCAGTACTTTCTAAGTGTTGAATGAGGAGTAGGCTGGCCACATCGCACGAATGCATCCGGACAAATAGGCGAGGATTTTCACTCACTGGACACATGAGCGAGGTCGACCGCGGTGAAGGTGATGTGACGATCTGGTCATGTTAACCGGGCAAAATTGACCAGAGATCGCCCTATACAGAGAGGTTTGGAAGGAGAAAGGGTGGCGTTTGCCCAGCAGTGACACACAATACGATCAATCACTACTGATGATTTGACATTAGGGAATATTGTGTCGTCAATAACATCTGCCCCTCTAGCCAAATTACAACCGTTTCGTTTCGATTATCTTTTCGTTGATCACCTCGAGTCGGTTACGCCTACTATTTCTTTGTTCTGACCACGTGACTGATCGTTGAGATGACGTCAGAATAAAGGAATCGAAGGCGTGGCCTACTCGAGGCGATCGACGAAAAGAGAATCGAAACGAAATGGTTGTAACTTGGCTAGGGGGGCAGATCCGCTGCATGCGAGAAGCACAGGATTGTTTTATGAAGCGATGCTTGGGGATGGCCTGTGTCCACCAGTGGACACCATTTCGCTGAAACGATAATCATGATAAGATACTTAAGCCCAAGTGTATTTTGCCTGCAGTCACCAAGTAAGCTGGTGCAATGTCTGCGAGAATTTACTCTATGCCTAATGTAATAATGATTTTACCACAAATAGCTGTAATTAATAATAATAGTATAGTTAGGAGGTTCCTTTCTCTGGAGCCCTGACCTCCGGTAGCTTGGACCCGATACCGGTGGGATACTATTTTTTATATTTTTAAATGTTTTCGTTTATTTTGTATTGAAATATTTTATACATGTAAAAATCAATGAATAAACAGAATAATAATAAGAATCATGATCATGTTCAGATAAAACGTAAAACGTTATATGAAATAAGAGTTGTTTTAAAAAATATAAGTAGATTTTAACATTTTTAACATAAAACATTGTTCTTATCTACCAGGATCATAGAAATCGCAGGAGGTCGGGAGCTATACTCCCAGAGCCGAACGAAGGCGGTTCGCAAGCTGCGACACAACAACACACACAAACACAACCTGAGGAACAAAGTGCGCTCCCTCACGAAGGACACCGTGGACTACGCCACCGATAATCTTAGTAACGAGGTAAAATCTAAAACCCATTAGCACTTCTAACGGTAATATTTGGCTGATGCCTACTAGAGTAAGATCCCAGAGCGATCTGACATAACTTATTTTCACATGGATGAAACCTTAGGTTCTCAGTAGCGTCTCATGTGCTTCGAATACCTGTGTGCTTGTGGAGCTCTCCTTGTGACCCCTGCCCCCCTAGCCAAGTTACAATCGTTTCATTCGCGCCGAATGCCTCGAGTAGGCCACGCCTCCGATTCCTTTGTTCTGACGTCTTCTCAACGCTCAGTCACGTGGTCAGAACAAAAGAATCGGAGGCGTGGCCTACTCGAGGCGTTCGGCGCGAGCGATACGATTGTAACATGGCTAGGGGGGCTAGGCAGATACCAGGGGAGAGAGGTAACTAAAAATAAGAGTTACTTAACTTAAATTTGTGTGGCTGATTTTTATACATGTTTTGTAGAATATTATTCTAAAGTATTATCAAGTGTCAGACACTTTCCATGGACCAAAACTTTTGTCAGACGCATTAAAGCTCCACAAAAAATAAATGAACTTTAATTATTTTTGTATGTCTGCTTCTCAAATATGTTATTAAGGTAACTATTACAAAATTATATTTAATGAAATTGATGAAGAGGAAAAGAGTTACTATGGACGTCTCACTCGCTCTGAAACGTTAGCGTAGTGCTCTCGCGCTCATACTCTCGGCTAAATAATTTTGGCAAAAATAAAATAGTGACAAAAACAAGTAGGTACATAATTCTTGGTACATAAATGAGGATATAGTAAATAATTACTGGCTCCCAAACTAGGTTTATAGCCTGTGACTTGGGAGTTAGTTATACCTACTTTCATTAAGATTAGGTAGGTACTCAACAATAACTTTGTGTGTTCACCAACAAGTTTGTATTTAAATATAACATTGTAATAGTTACCTTAAAACATAATTAAAAAGCAGACATAAAAATAAGTACTTTTCATTTCTTAGTGACTTTTCCATCTGGATTTTCTCAGTAGTAGCTCTAATTTGTGCCTGATTGACGGCAATAGGCTTAACCTTCATTACGTTACATTATAAATTAATATAACTGGCGAAATGTGTATAATATACTTCTGCCTAGTTAGGCAGAAGTATAGAATAAGTATAGTAAGAATAAGTATAATAATAAGTATAGTAAGAATACAGGCGTAATCAGTGTGTTACAACTTCACGCTGATCACGCCTGTTAGTTTTATGATATTTCGTTTAGAAATAAGTGAGGTTAAGGCAGCTTTAGGAGAGGAACTTTTCAAAACTTTCTCCCTAAAAAATATAATTTCGAACACGTTTATCCACGGGTCTATTTTATCGGGTTAACTTATTGTAGGTAGAGGTAATTAACTAGAGCTTGGTATTTACGTATGACAAGGTTAGCAAGAAGCTTTAGAATAAACTGACTGCTATTCCAAGACATGGTCTTCCTGTTTACCAACTTTCATCCAAATCCATGCACAGCTAAACGAGCGTGAAGAACTAACAAACATACACACTCACAAACATTCGCGTCGCTCTGTCAAAAGTTTGGACGTTTGTGTGTTGTGATATAATGTTTTCATTTTATTGAAAACTAGCTGACCCGGCGAACTTCGTACCAACACTCAATGAATGTAGTATATCTTTCGATATAGTCAACCAATTGCGATGAAACAAAGCCTAAGTAAATACATCAAGTTACACACAATTTTAATGTATAAGAATTATCTACATCGCGTATCAATTTCGTACATTTTACGTGATACGCGCACAACTAAAAACTTACAGATTTATTATATGTATAGATTAAACGTAAAAGAATATTTAAAGAGAGTCTTTTTATATTCTTTAGCACTAGCCTAGGCCTGTCCCGCAGAAAGGAGGACATACAATATAACAATTTTATTGTATCTAACATGCAAAAACATAAAAATTAACAAGTTACAAGAGAGATTATCGCAGAGTAAATATCTTTTTGTCTAGAACCCAACACGCTGCATTAAAATGATTCAGTGCACACAATCATAGTTCACTTAATAACCATAAAACATTAATCCCTCCGCCTCATATAAAGTAAGTAGCAGCAATTCTAGCGTGTTTAAAGTGACGTCACTCGCCGGCACCGCTTTTAAACCCGCTGTGGCGGAGGCTTTAAAGAAATAAGTAGATATAAATTGCCCTTTCACACGGCCGTGTCGCCGGTTCGTCGGCGCCACTGTCGGCATGTAAGGGGTGCCGGGCAAATAATACACTGGCGATTAGGAACGCAGAAAGATTCATATTTCACACAAGTCTGCCAACTGATTACGTACTTGAGTAGATTTCTATGGGACTTATATGCACTCCAGTTAATTTAAGTTAGTTAAACTCCAGACATGATGGTATTGATATGTAGCGACTATTAAAAGAGATAAAATTTCTAAGACTATTATTTAAAGTTAGAAAGACGCAGCATTGGAGGGCCTCACACAAGGTGGAACGATGACCTGGTGAGGGTCGCGGGAATCCGATGGATGCGAAACGCACAGGACCGGTTGTTGTGGCGACGCTGGGGGGAGGACTATATCCAGCAAAGTCAAAGTCATAGTTTTTTATTTCACATGGCCTACATGGGCACTTATAAATCGTCAGAAGCTAGTGCAGCCGTGGACGTCTTCGAAACGTCGAAATGGAGACCGTAGTTAGACAGCCGAGCCCAAGCCGTCGATGGCGCGTACTGTTTCACGCGCGCCTCAAGGAGATGTCAGCAACTGTAGGGGCCATCAGGGTCAAAGCCTACTGGGGCCAAGGGTCTGATTCTGAAAGGAAGACCTGGCCCTGGTACGAAAGGCAATGAAGGAACAGGAGTGGGTTTTTATTCAGTAAAAGTCTGACACTATCTCCTGCTCCGCCCAAGAGCGGGGGATGTCAAGTTAGTCAGCCGCTGTTCTTAAAATTAGAAGTGCCAGAACTGAGGCCCTATCACGAACTCCTAACACGATATATTTGACGACCTAAATTGAACTGTTAAAAGTATGGAGCTATACAGGGTATAAAGCTCCAACACTCTTTCTCGCTCACACGCATCACATTATTTTAACACGTCATGTAAGGTCCCCGAAATGAAAACTGCGCCGCGTCGTCTGCTGGTGTACAACCGGCTCTTATAATTATAGGATTACTAGCATCTACCAGTGACTTGAGAGCAGTGGTGACCGAGTGGTAACGGCCCCGACTTTCGAGTTGTAAAGTCGCGGGTCCAGCCAGGCTCATTTCTTTGTGTAATTTATTTCATCACCACTATACTCAAAACGGTGAAGGAAAACATCGTGAGGAAACCGGCATGTGCTAGAAAAAATTCGAAGACATGTGAAATCCACCAACCCGCACTGGGCCCGCGTGGTGGATTACGGCCCATTCCTTCTCTTAGAGAGTAGGCCTGAGTCCCAACAGTGGGAACATTATAAGAAGAGATGAATTTTAGAAAATCCTCTCTTAGTGCTCGCGTACGTCATAAAAGAGAACCTTGAGCAAAATTTCACACTCCTAGGCTCTGTAGTTTTGGCTGTGCGTTGATATGTCAGTCAGTCAGTTGCTCCTTCTCTATATAAATCAGTATTTATTTGTATTGCCGATTCCTCCCACCTTAATGCTAAGCTATGGGGACTGAGTATATTCTGTTTGTATTGAGGGGGGTGTTTATACTAATCATACATTATTAGATTTATTTGACTAGCTAATCATTTTATCAGACCCGCTATCTCATCTGTAGCAATAATACTATCTTGATTATTATCTATAAGAGTAACACGGAATAACTGTCAAACAGATAAATTTATTCAGCACAATACGATCGTGTCAAATACAATAAATCACATTTTTTTTCTCTGAAGATATTTATTTTATCTTTGAACTGCAGAAATCTTATAATATATTGTATATGGAGTGAAAAAATAATTGATTTTGAACACGTGCATATAAGGTCTGGTGAAATACATCTTAAAATGATTCCTGATATGCTATTGCCGTTGCAATTTGGATATAATATGCTGGTAGGTAAAATCTCACAAAATTTGGATTTTAAACATAACTTTTTTTTCGCTAGCCATTACTGTTCCACTGCCTCCCCCAATTCCTTCCGGCATTTTGTTCCCGTGCAGTCTCGAACCTGGTATGCATCTAGATCATCTCGCCACCTCTTTAGGCTGCTCTAGGCCTGTCTCGATGGCGTTTTCTCTCTGCAGGAACCCACTGCGCAGCAAAACTTGCCCAGTGGTCACTGAGCTAGAGATGAACCGCCTTATCGCTTCACAAATGATGACGTAGGCGAGCACTAAGGCCTCGCGCCCACGGCGACTTTTAGTAGTGATGCTGTAACGCGTTCGCATCGATACAGTCGCGATGCTGTAGCGCGTTAGTAGCGCGTTGGCATCTTTTCTATAGCGCTTGCAAATGCGACTAACACGCGTTAGTAGCGATGCTGTCGCGCGCTTACGAAACGCGCGACAGCATCTCTACAAAAAGTCGCCGTGGGCGAGGGGAGAGAGGATTTTCCAAAATTCACCACCTAAAGGGCTGAAAAGGGGATCAAAACTGTTTACTGTTTAGATTTCACGATTTAATATTTTGTTCTTCACCTGATTAATTGTAATAATATTCCTTAATGGTCTATTTTTACCCTTTCATTTATTTATTTTTTTATTCTTTCCTTACACCACTTTCTGGTTAACCTAGTTTTATAAATGCCGTGAAACTCTGTAATTGGTTTAAGTGATAATTGTCATCATTTCGCTATCAATGTGCAGCGTGTGTAGACCTCACTTTTACATGATCTTTCACGCAGCTACATTGGGCTGTTCATTGATAGTGGGTGGGCCTTCTTTACCCATGTAACTTTACAAATAAACTGTTGAGTTTCCTAAAAAAAAAACAAAAGGTTGTATGTCGACACCGCTGGCAGAAGCTACTCGCAACATAAATAAATAGTAAAACAAATTTTAACAACATTATATTATTTCATCTAAACTTTCACTACTAATAGTTATGGCAGTGTAAGTTCTACAGCAAATGATGTGGCATTTCCCAAGAGCATGCAAACTAATTGGCGAATGCAGGGTCTTGTAATTACCTCGGCTGTTCTACAAAATTAGATAATGTTGTAGGGCATTTGCAAGGGATTACACTTCACAGTATTTTGAATTTGAACAATTGTACCATGCTGATGTGATTTTTTTCCATAACTCAAGAATTCACATGAGACGTTTTTATTTTCACCGATAATTGCTTGTCCCCACGAAAAATAATGTAAAAATCGTAAGCTTTAAATTTTTTAGTTTCTCAATTTTATTTTATTTCAAGTTTATTAGTATAATACATATACCTACCTATTTTTGTTAAAAAACTTTAAAATGAGTCCCTAATAATAATTTACTTTTTGTTTTATTCGCGTGTCAGTGGTCGAACTACGCCTCCGTCACATTTTTTTGTACTTACTGATCAATTGTCGATAAGAAAGGACTCACATAAAAGTTATGATTTTGCCGAAATATCTACTAATAGTTTTACCAGAACTTCCGTTGCTATTCCACAGGATCACTCCCTCTCGCTGCACTCAGTGCGGGAGAAGTTATTTGATGATTTCCCACTCTCCAAAAAGAAAGAGTAATTTACTTTTCAGTTCACCGTATTTTTTAATTCGTAAAATTGGACTATGCTGTTGTATGAGTATATACGAGTATAGTACTGTGTCACTGTTAGGTCAATCATAGCAAGATACTGCATTACTGTCTGCCCTAATCTTTGAAAAAATCTTTGATATTCACAAACCGGGCAAGGCACATTACCCGCAGAACAGATGGCTCATGGGGCCGAAACGTTCTGAAGTGGCGACCGCGCAATGAAAGACGCAGCGTTGGAAGGCCTCCCACAAGGTGGACCGATGACCTGGTGAGGGTCGCGAGAATCCGATAGATGCGAGACGCACAGGACCGTACGTTGTGGCGATACTTGGGGGAGGCCTATGTCCAACAGTAGACGTCTTCCGACTGAAATGATCATGATTATGTTGACGATCGATTTTCTCCTTATTCCAGATATCCCTACACAGAATAAACAATGAGCCTAAGAAAATGATATCCCGCCATACATCGCCGACATACACGAATGGTGACCGTGACGTCATACTGGAGCAGAGCGCGATGGGCATACCCAAGAACAGCTCTCCCATCCTGGACCCTCACAAGACGACGGACGTCAGCACTAAGAGCAGTCCCATTGCGGTGGTTGCTGATGGGGAGGTCGTCGTGTTTGATGATAGTGATGACTGGAAAGGTGATTGTGAATTTTATTTTAAAGACTTGCGCAATGTGATAATGGGCTAATAACACAGCGATCATTGTTTAAAAGAATTGTTCTTCGAATAAAATTACATTGTCACGTCGTGCCTGTTAATCTAATTCCTATTGATCCAATATTTTAATTTAATAGAACTGGAACAGCCATCCAGGGATGGGCAAATTAAAAATATATATATTTATTTATTTATTTTATCATTTTGTACACACATTATATTGGAAGAAGATACAGTAATAAAAACAAAATGTAAAAAGGTACTGCTTATATATATTTCAATATAGATGTATCGTATCGATATCGATCAAATATATCGATATATGTGAAGTATCGATATTCTTCCCCAAGGCGTGGTTACCTTGCCACACAGGATTAGTTCTTATGTGACGCCATAGATGTCGCTACAACTGTATTCCAAAGCTAGATTTAAATACTGGATCAATACACATTATCAGCCTATAAGGTGAACGTATGCTGAATAAATAGTTCTTTTAGTAAATTTTCGTATGAAAAGGCTCGTTCGAAAAGTATTTCTAAATTCAATCCAGTGATTATCCAGTCCCATTATATTACATTATATTAGGTAGTATAAATATATCATAATTAAAAAATATATATATTACAAGTCTATGTTCACCTTAATCTGTCTGTAAAGGTGCATGCCTGAAGCTGCCACAAAAGTATGCAAGTAGCTCGCATGCCAGAGAGTTTTTAACAAATTCTGATTGGTGGACGTCACAATGGCTTGCTAGCTACTTGCATCCTTTAGTGCAAGTTACAAATATGAGTATTTAGGCCTTAAAAAACGAGCTATAAAATTGGCTTATAAATATTGCTCTGTAAATCTAAAGTGCTTACCGAATCCAGCTGTGATATTCATGATTGTTGTGTATTCACACGACATTAATGTTTATATTATGTATTTATTTTACCTCACAATTCACTTTGCTTTGTGTTCTTTGCTTGCTTTCACCCTTCTAATAACACCTGTTAATTAATAATTTAATGTGTTGTAAGCTTTTGTTAACTGTCATTTGTTTCTGTGTCTATTTTAAATGTCTCCCTGATGTCCGTTGTTCAAAATTATGTTTTCGAACTTCAAAATGTTTTATGATTTTGTGAAGCTTCTTTCTAAGATTCCGAATGAGCATAAATACCCATTACGCTACCTCTTGATATTTGCACCGCGAAACAAATAAAAACCAAATTAAAGTTCCACTTTTGAAATTCTTTTATGATTTATTTCCTTTCCATCAGGTCTCGTTATCAAATACAATCAACTACAAGAACTAACTAACTAAAAAGACAATCAAATATTGAAATTGAAATTTTAAAAAAAATTGATTAAGTACTGTTATTTATTAAGTTTATTTTAGTTACCTATTAAACAAAACATTAAAAAATATAAATTTCGAAAATGTCAGTGACGATAGTTGAAAAATTTATCGGGATGTACCTAGAAAACCTCAAACGTCGTAAATAAAATAACCTCTTCGGAGGTTATATGTTTGAGCCGTTTGGGGTTGAAACACTAGGGCCATGGGGTCCGATAGTTCATCGAGTTGCTCGGGATATCAGCAAACAGCTGCCCGACTCTTTGCGTGACCAGAGGACTGGGCTTTTCTTCGGTCAAAGAATCAGCATTGCCATCCAGCGTGGCAATGCTGCCAGCGTTCTGGGCACTTTTCCCATTGAGATCGATGTGGGCAAATTTTTTGATGCCCTATGAGTTCTTTTTCTACCCGTTTGTACATATAAGTATTTTCAGTTTGTTTGAATACCTATTAAGTCACAATATTTAATAGTTAAGATGTATGTATATATATATATATATATATTAATAAAGGTACTGTACCTACTTATAAAACTTAACAAGATGGATACTACAAATGTTTGGGACTTATATATGAGCTATTTATTTCACCTATTAGTTAAACAGGTACCGAAATCGTGTCACGCGATGTAATGGGAAATATGGACCTCACGTGAACAGGTCAGGACTTATCTGGAGATTGTAAAATACAATTTATAACATATAGACTTACAAAAATAGTTACCTTAAGTTTACAACACCAACAAAACCTAGACCATCCTATCCAATGACCATTGTTATTCATACAATATTGTTTTCTCTTTCTTTTATTTTCAGTGATATTGAATTCTGTGTCTCTAGGTTTGAGGACGGAACCGGAAGCTAGTGACGATGAGATCGATATCAGTGTTAAAAGAACTTTAGACAATATTAAAAACGGTGATAATAGTGATGTATTGAACTGTAAGAGTGAAGTGAGTGACGGCAGTGAGTCGAGTCCCTCTCGGGACGAAGTGCGCCTGAGTGACGCGAGCCCGTCGGGCGTGTGGCTGTCGGGCGACGAGGACAAGTCCAGGCTCACCAGGGTCATCGGGGAGCTGCCTATCGCGGAATATGAGGGTTCGCCCAGAAGGTACGGAGTGGGCACGCAGAAACCAACGAGATCACCGAGGCCTGGGTTTCCTCAGGTGAGTTCTTTGAAGATAATTTTAACAATCTTTTCACGATGACCGAAATTGAAACGAAAATATTTCCTCATTTTTATTATTACCCAGATTCCTCGCGTGGTAATAGGAATATGCATGAATAAAATATTTGTTACCTACCCAGTTTATCAGTAAGTAAATATACAAAAATAGAATATTAATTGTGAAAAAAATATCAAAATTGGAAGAGAAGCAAACAATATTTGTCTTGCCAAGACGTTGCGCCCTTTTCTATGGTCACCGCGCCGCTGCGCCGTAAGGGCGTCATGGACTTTAACGTCAAACTCTCTCTTACATACTCTTCTCTTTTTCTTATTAGAAGCTTAGACACTATATAACTTGTCTGTTGATGAAGACATTTTCAAAATTATTTCTTATTTGTTTACCTAAAAAAAATACTTGCATATAATATATTGTAGAACTAGTCCCTCAATCTAGTAGATAAAATTTTATTATAGCAAACCGCATACCAAGCACTATGAACTGACTAAATAACATTAATATAATACAACATGATTTCAAAACATCCTTTGTCACAATTTACGACACCCACATGAAGAAATACAGCCTAACTAATTTTATCTTTATTTTCTCTGTCCACACACTCCAGTCCACACCCCTCACCAAAAACAAGGTAACACCATCTTACCTATATCTCTTTCTAAATTCCAGAGGGTAGTAACAGAAAGCCGGGACATTAGCCCGCCGTCCGGCTCAGCGGCGTTCGACTATCTCTACGAATTCTCGGAGACCAGGAAGGTTCTAGAAGAGTTCTTCAGATGTCCCACGAACGCAGGCCAGCCGCAGATCAACAACCTCATCGCGAATGATGAGATTGTTAACTTTCAGGTAAGGAGGGTTTTGATTTTCTTTTATTTTTTGAGTCGGATTTTGTTTATTTTTGGGAGAGGTGAGGAGTGGAGGAAAATTATCCAATAGGGTCAGCTTTTTGTCCCTCAACTTTGCTTTCTTTTCTTCTGCTTTGCCTTGCTGGAGTATCAGCATTAGAGCTGCATCTGAAGCGACTTTTTACTGGAAATGGATACACTATTTCCTTCTGTGGGTCTCATAAATGGTGGTTAACTATTTAGCAAAGCATTGTTTATCTTCTTAAAGTAATATATATAATTTAATCTATGTTTATCTTAACTATTGCTTACTAAACTATCATTCTAAACAAAAATATCAAACCAGCTGATTGCGTCCACTTCGCTTCGCTCGTTGTCGCATCGCACCCACGTGCAGTTGATTACGTTGGCCACTACTATACAGTTTCTTCTATTCACGCCGCTTCGCTTCGCGATCTCGTCCGCGTTGAGTCACCTACATAGGACACTGCATTAGTGTAATATAATGTCAGATTTCATCTTTGAATGATGTATTAACGTGTGACCATCGACTTGCAGGAACTAGACTATGAATTACGACGTCAACCCCAAGAATGTCCGTCAGAGAACGGTCTCGAGGGCGGCAGCGACTCCGACTGGCCGCACGTCACCGACGCTCTGGACTCGCCGCACCAAGCGCACAATCACACCAACTTTTTAGGACTACAGGTATGATCATAACTGTAAAGCCACAAGGTAGACAGAGAGCATAGGAGAAATCGAATTAGTCATTCATTCGGTCTCTTATAATTTAATAAACTTTGGACCCCCGTTTCATCCCCTTAGGGGGTGAATTTTGGAAAATCCTCTCTTAGTGCTCTCCTACGTCATAATAGGAAGCCTTGTGCAGAATTTCATGTTCGTAGTCCCAGTAGTTTCGGCCGTGCGTTGATATGTCAGTCAGTTTCTCTTTTTATATATTACATAGATTATCAAAATATCTGCACTTGAAGTGCTTGCCCTCAGGTCCCGAGTGGTAGTGTTATAACTTGGGATCTCATATTAATACCTACGTTTCCGGCTCCATATCATGTTGGTCAATTTACTTGCTTTCGTCACTTCTTTTAGGTTACAGTTAAAGCACTAGCATGCATCACTAAGTTAGTCAAGGGCGGTATCAAAATTCTAGCATCTCAGTCAGTACTTACGATATTTTCTTAACTTATCCAATATGTAGACTAGGGCAAACTAGAAAGATGGAGCTATACAGCCAACATAGCCCCATCCCTAGGTCCGCTTCCCGTGTCGGCAGGTACGGGCGCGGGGCGCGGGCGGCACGTACGCGGCGCCCAACGTGCGCGAGCTGAGCGTGGGCGCCGCCTGGAGCGGCTCGGGCTCGCCCGCCGCCGCGCGCGCTGATGTGCCCTTCGCGCTCTCCACCGACTCCAGCGACAGCGGCAGCGAGGACAGGTCGCTGTCGCTCATGCTCATGGAGAATGAGCTGTCCGAGATGAAAGGTGAGCTGTAGCAAGGCTGTAGAAGTTCATTGTAATCACATCTATAAATACAGGGGCACGCCATAATCGCAGCGGTAAGTCTCTTTGCGGAGTGGTTAGAGAGGTGCCACATCGTCCTCGTTTCCGCCTTGCGCAGAGATGAGATGTCAACAAAACTGAAGGGACCCATTAGGGGCGCTGCCTGCTAGGGCTACGGGAACCTTTAAAGAGTTATCGTGAGCCTTGAACGCAAAGGCAAATGAAGGAACATAGGTTAGGGGTTTTAGTCATTAAGTCTCATACGCCCTCTCACTCCAGCCGACCACCCAGTGCGAGAATAGTCATTTGATGACATCCGCCTCAAAAAAACAAAAATCTCTAAAGCCGAACGCTGGGTTACGCGGGCGCCTGCGCGGTCCCATACAAAAGTGCTCCGTGCCGGTTTTGCTTCGTAATAACACATAAAAGTTCTCCATCGACACGACTACATGCACACCGTTAAAGTTGAACTAGCGACATTGCTCAGGTAATAATTTGATTTCCGCAACGGGGACCGCTGCACACGATACACGTGCGACGTCACGCGATGGGTGCAATCTCCCGCTTAACGCAGCGTTGGCCCTAAGAGCAGGAATTACATGAGATCGTGTCTGTTAGCGGCTTTGTCGCTCTACTCTGGGGTTATTCGAAGCTGTTCACATAGAATTATATGCGCTAAAGTAATATACAACTTTTGCTTGCAAATAATTTGTTGAGGTTTGGCGGCGGACTAGCCAATTGCAGTCACACGGTCAATACAATTGAAGCTTAAGTTTTCGGCCAGACTACAAACGCGGGACGCGCGCGGGCAACTCACGCCTTAGCTGGTGCATACCGTGTGGCCGCAGTGAGTGCGCGGCCGGCGAGCGGCAACACGCGTGGGAGCGGGGATCTCGAACTAGTTCGAGCTCACCGCGCACGTTGTTATGATGGCTCGACTGCGGACAGGCACTATGTGTTACCAGACGAGATTGATCTTACACCGACAAAGAGATAAGCCGAATGCATCTTATAAAGTATGTAAACATCACTCTGTTTACTTAATAAATTACTACAGCATTAAATCACGTCATGTTATCGTGTACTCCCGACACACTTTTGAGATTTACTTTATCAAGACAAGTTTAAAAATAATTTTGTTTCAAAATACACAATCGTATGACAAAATTAGCTTTATCCGCCCGGCCGCTTTGGTCTGCTCGGACCAAAAATAATTTCTGCACGTACAGTGGTACTTTATTTTAATTCATTGATACATTTAAAGGAGAGGGAACAGGCATCTTCTAGGTTTAGTCGTCCCATCCATCGCCTACGTACAAGAGAAATCAAATCTAGCAGAATTTTTGGCAGGATATTTCAAGTGAATTTCAGTGTTGTTGTTTCCCTGTGGATATAGTGATGTCAAATTGGTGTAGTTTTGTATCTCAATTGTCTAAACAGGTTGACAATTTATGGAATAATTGAATTAGGTGCGATCTCGGTAAAATAGAGCTGGGAATGATAGTGTAGTATTGACTATCTTTGCGAAGCTTACCGAGAAGGCCGACTCGATACATTTGCTGTCAAAAACTGCAAATACATTAGAATGTGTTACATCCGAGTTCTTATGGAAAGAAAAAACTGTATACCGAATCAAAGACGAAGTACTTTCTAAACTTGACATTGGATAAATGCACAAACCGTGTAAAGCCAAAAGAATAAATAATGTGATATCTTAATTATTGCTAATGGTTGTATTGATTCTGTGTATGTGTCATACTATGGCTTTTGTTTCTAATTATGTTATTGTGACAAACAGGGGCGCCGGCTTTTAGAAAACCTCATGGGTGCTCATGCTCATTTGATGACTCGAAAAAGTGGCGAAGTGTGAGAAAAGAAATGCACATTGATCGACATTTTGATAACGGATACCGGTAACTGTATCCGTTATCAAAATAATATATCAGTAACTGGCATCGTTAATAAATAATAAATTGAGACAACACTATATATTGCCCTGATCCGAAACTAAGGTTTTCCCTTGTACTATGGAAACCAGGAACAACGAAGGTACCACAAATACCCAGACCCAAAACAAATACCTATCTGTTTTTTCAACAAACATTTGTGTTGGTGCGGGAATCGAACCCGCAACCCTTACGTCTCAACCGGAGCTCTAAACTACTGCGCTAAACGGGTAATGAAAAAACGCCCATCCCTAAAAGGCGATTACTGATCTGTTTCTTGATGTCTATTCTCAGGGGTGCTCGGCACCCACTGTTTATTTCTCATCAGTCGGCGCTCCTGGTGGCAAACCATAATTAGTGATATTGTTAAATGTAAATATAAAATACTATAAATGAGCTACTATGGAGTTACTTCACCGTTCTTCTCCATGAGAACCTAGTTTACGAACGAGAAGTTAGTTGTTCGATTAATTAACAAGCCTATTTGCAATAAAAATACTTAGTCTTGTCTATCTGTGTGTGTAAGTTAAGTAATTAATCTGCTTTATTTCAGCAGTGGTGATGGACACGAACCGGGTGGTGGTGACGCACCTGCCCGTCGTAGAGGACGGCTTGTCGTCCGGGCACGCGTCGGATACTGACAACAACAACCAGATGATACAGGTATTTTTTTTTTACAAAGCAGCGAGTTGGCAAGATTACCTAGACGCCTAACGCGAGGGCTGCTTCGAGGCCGCTCAAGTAAAAAATACCTGAAAGAAGTTGGGGGAGGCCTACGCCCAGAAGTCGATTATTTCTTCTCTTTACAAATATTTGTCTCGGTATAGTTAGCTAACAAAAATACATGAAATATAATCCATTATGAGAGTCTGGAGTACATACTCTGATACTTTTTGTGTGTATGAAGGATCACCAGGCTCTCACGCCGCTCAGAGGCATTATTATCAAAACGCTTTGAAGGCGGTCCTTGATATAATTTATGCCTTATATACATTTTCAAAAATACAGGGAAATCTTTAAAAAAAAAAAACGCTGCTGTCGCGGTGATTCCATACTTTTTTGTACAAAAACAAGTATTAGGCACATGTTCAATGTATTTCTCGCTTTTTTTCAGACACATTCAACAGTAATAAAGGAGATAGTAGAGAACGGAACAAGCACAGACCCCCATGTGTTATCTGATGCTGATCTACATTCACTGGATCCCTTAGGTAAGTTGATTGCATTCAAAATCATTCAAAATGTTCTTACTCCGTATAGGTCTATACTCCATTCGCTTTAAGATTAGACTTTTAAACAAAAATTTTTTTTACTCTCTGTTCAATCGATTTTGACCTTTATTGCGTTGGTGGCAAGATATATGGCGGCTGCAGTAAATAGTTGGTATTTTAACCACTTTTTTACTTTTAATGCCTATGGAATACAAGTCAAAATCGGTTGAATGGACAGTTTAAAAAAAGGTTTGTTGGGGACATGGGTAAGGATAAAACGGCAAAAAACTGTAGTATATTCGCGTTAAGAACATAGTGACGTCATCGGTGCAACTGCAAAGTAAAGGCGTATTCATACTGGGGTAAAAGCTAGACCATTAATATTAAAGCAAACTTTTTATTTCACAGTATTTTCAAATAATATCAGAATTGTCATAATTTTCAGCAGCAGTAGTGGTGGCCCCGACTTACGAGTTGTAAATCGTGGGTTCAAACCCAGCCAGGACCACTTTGTGTAGTTTACTTCTTCACCACTGTTCTCAAAACGGTGAAGAAAAATATCGTGAGGAAACCGGCATGTCCTAAAACCAAAAATTCAAAGACATGTGACATCCACCAATCCGCACTGGGCCCGCGTGGTAGATTACGACCCATTCTTTCTTCTAGAGAGGAGGCCTGTGTCCCTGCAGTGGGAATTTTATAAGGTTGATTATGCTATGCTATGCTTTGTCATAATTTTTACTTTAAATTTTAGGAAAAGATGAGGTATTCATTTTGAAAATTGACAAAAGAAGCGTTCGTACGCGTATTTACATTCTGTACATGACCAGAACGCAAGGGTGTGAAACTAGTCGCGTATAGACTGGAAATCACTTTTTAATCCAGGTCTTCCAATCTATACAAAAGTAGTACGCAAATACTCGCGTATACTTCGTAGTGACCTAACTACCTAACCTTATTCCATAATATATGGAATAAGGTATATGGACTAATCGTGCGTAGATCGGAATAATCGCGCCTGGATTAGGTCATGTTAGAATAGTGACCATTAGATCATGATGGCGAGCTAACGAAGCTATCACGTGGATTAGGTTAGGTTAGAACAGTGACCATTAAAGCGTGAAGGCGATCGAGCCGCGGCAGCGGCCGCTGAGCGCCAGATTCCCTTCTAATGTTAGTGAATTATTTGGGTTAGGTTAAGTTAAAAATCGCGCCTGGATAAGGTCAGGTTAGAATAGTGGCCATTAGCGAGCTAACGAAGCGATTATGTGGGTTAGGTTAGGTTAGAACAGTGACCATTAAATCAAGATCCCCTTCTAAAGTTAGTGAATCATTTGGGTTTGGTTAAGTTAAAAAGCCATTATTTTTTATCTAATTCTACATTAATAATGTTAAAACTTCATTCCATTATATGCATAAATGATTTTATTAAACTATATCGCAGCTTTTGTCAGGCGTAAGTGATGTTAACTGTAGTATAGTTTAGAACCAGAACGCGTACGTACACGTTACAAACTATACAAGACCAGTGCGCAGAACTCATTGTTATTGCAGATTTAAAAACAGCAATACAAAGTGTACGCGAGCAGTTTCCTATGGCTGCGTTCTGGCCTTGTATACAATGGAAATACGCCGTCCGTACTGTCTGAAGGGTGTGCTTCTACTGGTCAATGTGAACACGGTTTTCTAATTTACTATGATCTAATTGATCAAGGGTCGTGTCTAAGCTGAGTGACAACGATGACGTCACTATTTTCTTAACGCGAATACAATATAAATCGAATTAATTTTTGAAACCATTTTTACTAATAAGTGTTATGTAGTAAGTATTCATGTTTTTTTTGCAAATATATTCGTCCGTACCGTCTGAAGGGCTTGCTTCAACTGGTTCTAATCTAATTTGGCCAACTTGATTCTACCCACGATCAACTGTTTACTGGCTAGACTCTGCGAAATCTAACAATTGCAAAATCAACTTAACAATAAGAATAAAAAGAGTGAGCAAGCTCAAAAATTTCTCGCACGGCAGGTTGCCACGAATAAATGCAATTTTTTTTTACAAACGAGAAGTTACGCTAAGGAGCAGTGGGTATTAAGCTGAGTGACAACGATGAGTGACTATTTTCTTATTGTGAATACACTATAAATCATTATTTGAAACATTTTTCCTCTATTAGCGAGCTTTGGTGAACTGACCATTGGAAACTATTAGCAAAATAAAATTATAAGGAAAATAAGGACTGTTTAATTTTGTATATTCAGTACAAATTACGAGTTGTATAGCTCGTGTAAAAGTTCGTTGAGCCCTAGTGATCTGAGTAAAGAGTAATAAATTTATTTAGTTGTAAAGTTGATTTGTTCTCAATGCTATTTAATGATCTCGCATCTCAAGGTACTATTTTACTCGTAAAAAATGTTTATAAATAGCAACTTATGTATTAATAATTTATTTCAGCAATTTACATCTCATATGTACGTACTGAGTACTAAGTCGGACAGGTGGTTTACGTTACGTAATTTATTTAATTGTTACTGTTATCAAACAGTGACGGCATGTCATGTCAACCACAAATCTGCACTGGGGCTTGACCTGTATGGTGGATTACTTCCCATTCCTAGAGAGAGAAGGCCCTGAGAAGTCGCAGCAGTGAATAAGCAATAATAATTAGAATGTCTCCACGTGTGTGCGGCAGTGTGCAGCGACCCCGCGCCGCCGCCGCCCGCGCCCGCGCCGCACCGCCCCCCCTCGCCCGGCGCCGCGCACGCGCCACACGCGCCGCACGCGCCGCACGTGCCGCACGCGCCCCTCGCGCCGCACGCGCCGCTCGCGCCTCACGCGCCGCACACGCAACACACGCCGCATCATCACCACGCGCACCACGACGACGTGTACCCTCGGTAACTTATTCTTAGCTATTGTACACATAAACTGATTTAATCAACTAACGCTAAGCGCGCAGTACGCCCGGTAAGAAATATTTTAGTAAATTGTTTCACTTTTCTACGTGCTAGACTCGCGGTAGGTGCCTAGCAAGCCGCCTGCCAATGCGTTTTCAACCTTACAACCGAACTACGAACAACTATCAGAAGTCACACCCAACATCCATCCATACTGTCGTTTACCTACCTCTTAATATTTGATAACGCACAAACTTCTTCTTTTTAAAGTAAACCAAGTAGCCACAATAAACGCAACATGAATATAGTATAGATTAGATCTTCAAAAGTTAGTTCTTAGGATATTCCAACAATTACGCCATATTTTGGATAAATGATCTGTGTGACATTGAATGTCGAACAATAAACAATGCTCTTGAAATGCATTACTACTAATACTCACGCCATCGATATTAATCCATTAGTTCACATCTGAGTATTTTTAAAATAACTGAAACAATAGAGACTGCGTGTTTTTTAGACCTGGTAACTGAGACCTTTAGGTCATATCTTCATTTTCATTGAATACAGTTATTTTAATTTACCATTAGAATGTAAAATATTCTTATGTTTTTGTAATATCTGGCAGAATAAAAATCTCAACTCCCGTGCCTCTGAATTTAACTCGAAAAAATCCCACCAAAATTCACACTGGCGCATGTGAATGTGTATACTTTTTTTTTTTTAATTTAGAGACTTTACACGAATTAAAATGACTAAAATCGTTAAATTTTGACTTCAAAATAAAATCGATAGACTACCTCGTTTCCGGCTTTCTTGGATTCGATTGTTTTAGACGCCATTTATTTATTGAGTTATTGTTGAGGGTTCTCGAAACGATCAATTGCGATTGTTAACATTTACGTGATAGACGCCAATTGATGCAAAAATTGATCGATTGAAGTAATTGTCTATAGGTAAGTTATCATTGTCTTTCACGTAAATATTGTCAATCGCAATTGACCGTTTCGATTATACGTACAGTGTCAAAAGTGCAGTTCCACCATACCAATGCTAAAAAAAAAAAATGTTTAAAATTTCTTTGTAGAAGAGAGTCAATGGTTGATGACCGATTTAATTGGTAGCATAGAATCTAAAGTATTGAATAAATTAATTGTGGAATATTAAACTTCTACCAACAAAGAAATTGTAGACACTTTAGCATTGGTAGAGTGCAACTGCACTTTTGATCCCTGACTGTACATAGTTAAGCAACTACATTTCATCTGCTTCCTTGTCAACAGTAAAAGGCCATCGTCTGCGCAGAGCACAGAATCGGTGGAAATCAAACCTGCGAGTGGCGATGAAGGTATAAAATATAACACACTATAATAGTATAGTTAGTTAAGTTTTGTAACGTTTAATTCTTTTTAAGTATATTGTAATTATGAATAAATATTTGTAGCTGATAAAAAATAACGCTTGCATATTATGTTGAATAACCAAGCAAGGACTGAGTTAAATATTTAAAATTTTGGTTATTGCAGACGTCGAATTTGAAGCCAAAAAGTAGCTTATGTCCTTCCTTTGGGTTCAACCTTACTCTGGAGCAAATTTCATCAAAATCGGTTTAGTAGTATAACCGTGAAAGCGTAACAAACAGACAAACAAAATTGCTTTCATGTTTATAATATTAGTAGGTATGAATTTTTCATTCTTCTCTCTTGGTTTCACAAATAATTTCTTTCTGTTCTGACGAAAAACTTATGCTAGAACTACACTGCGCACACGTGTCCCACACACGCCGATCTGGGCGCGTCGGTCTCCATACATTTTATATGGAAACTAGACTTGTAAAGTGCGTTTTTTAATCCCAGATAATGATTTGACAAGTCCAAATGTCAAACTCCAGAAATATGTTGCCTGGTTTTTGATACAAGTGATGTCTCCAAATTCGATTTTTTTATACCGGTTCTTTTAATAATACAACCTCTAAGGAAAGTAGGCCCAAAATACGATAGTGTTTGTTTATAGCAAAGTCTAATATGAATTGAAGATTGAATTAATTAGAAATATTCAAAAATATTACCATTTTTTTTTACACTCGGTCTTTTACTTATACTGAGAACTCACAAAACCGTTTTTACCTGCATCCGCTGCGGTTGCGGGCCCGCAAGCGATAACCCCAACTGCGACGGCTATATAACCACACAAAACTCCGGTCTCGTTAGTTTAGAAATAAACTAGCTCCACCGTGGCGGGCGTGGTTGAAAACTGGTTGAAAATCATGAATTCTTAGCTACTTTCTTTTACCATGCTCCAGTCACAACACAATTTTATATCCGGTTTACAAGAGCGGAACGAGACAGTCTCAGTTTATGCTTTAGAATTAAAAAAGTTATCATCATTGGTCGTCAATATTTTTTCAAGATGGGAATTCATCCAATGACTTCTCCCGGTATGGGCGGGGCAGGAGAGCGTGTCAGACTTTTACTGCCTAAAACCAGATCGGCTCTACTGAGCTCCTACGGTTTGCTGACATCTCTTTGAAGAGCGAGTGGATCACTAAGCGCTGTCGACGAATGGGGCTCAGTCCCGGCAATTACCGGACTGCTGGACGGCAAGCTACCTATTGCTCGACGTTGGTATTGACATTGTGGTAGTCGGGATTGGAGTCTCGGCGACTGGAGCGAAAAGATGTTCGTTCCCTCACTCGTGCAGCTTCCTCCTTCGCTAGCATTACTGTTTCGCAGAAAGAGGCGACCCCCTTCCATTCCTCCTCGCTCTGGACCTTGGCCTGTACTAGAACCTGACCATGTCCGGTGAGGACTTGCTTCATGCGGAAGATGAGGACACCGTGACGCCTCTCCGGCCACTCCTCAAAGAGGGGACTGACCGTCATGATTATGGCGAGCCCATTAGTCGTCAAGCTGTGAATTCACATGACTGCATTACAAGAAACGGACACTTGATTCGTTTATCGCTACAATTTTATAAGAGATCCATGCGAAAATAGTACAAAAAGAGGACTTATGATTGTTTAATTTTAACTATTATTAGTTTTCAAACCGAAGTCCTATCATTACCTATTATTAAAGTTGTAATAAAATGTCAGCAAAAATATCACTGAGTAATTCTATATTTTTGTCTGGGTTTGGTGATAACAAATCGAGACGAAAAAATAAAATGACGCAGCTTTTGCTAGTCTTTAATTCTTAGGCTTAAATTATATTTTATTTTATGAGTTAGACATTTGCATCTTTCGAATTACCTTCAGAAAATACAAAAACTTACCATAATTAGTTGCATTTTAAAATGAAACTATTTTTACGAATATTTTCGGTTTTTTTGTTCAATATCGGTTGCGGTACCTCACTATTTATGAAATGGAAAAAACATGCAACATTCGAATTGTCAAATCATTATCTTTAATTAAAAAACAGACTTTAGAGCTACACTTGATCCACGCCACGCGACGCCACGCGACGTCGTTCTACGTACAAATCAGGCGTGTTACACGTGTGCGTCGGTCTAATGTAGTTCTAGCTTTACTATTCTAGTTATAGAGTATTCACAAATAATTTCTTTCTGTTCTGACGAAAAACTTATGCTAGAACTACACTGCGCACACGTGTCCCACACACGCCGATCTGGGCGCGTCGGTCTCCATACATTTTATATGGAAACTAGACTTGTAGAGCTACACTTGATACACGCCACGCGACGTCGTTCTACGTACAAATCAGGCGTGTTACACGTGTGCGTCGGTCTAATGTAGTTCTAGCTTTACTATTCTAGTTAAAGAATATTTGCCTTGCTTCATACACAAAGATATTGCTAGATGGTACGGCCATATAACCTTATTATTTTTTCAGATGAAGCGGACACAGACCTTGAGACTGACAGACTACTAGGCCAGCAGAGAACAGACGATCAAGGATTCTTCGATGATAAAGTAAGTACTGCTCATAATACGTGATATTAATTTTTCAGCGATAAAAACTCGTCAACAATGAACGAGTTTCGAACCTTTGACCAAATAATTAAGTTGCTTTTTTAGAAATTATAGAGACCTAAGGCCTACTGTTTACGGACGCGTAGCTTCATAGACGCGTATTCGTCATTATACGCTTAGTGTACGCCTGCGTGAAGCTTACATACAAAACTATGAAACTTTGTCGACGAAGTAGCAACGACGACGGCACGACATTTATTTATTAATTCTTTAGTACAGAGGCGGACTTAATGCCTTAAAGCATTTTCTACCAGTCAACATTTGGGTGATGCAGAGACAAATTGTGGTAGGTGCAATATTAAGCATTACATAATGTTGCACATGTGGACAACAAGCACAAGCCTAATACAAAAAAAAAATTAGGAAAACAGCTATTAAAGATTCGTAACTATTTCATTCAAAGAGCCACTTATTGGGTCCTATTAAACGCAAGAAGACATCGCGGCAGACCAAGGCGAAGGTGGAGAGATGAGCTGGATAACTACCCGAGGGACTGGTCCGCAATGGACGAGGACAGACGTGTGTGGAAAAGGGAGAGGGAGGCCTTCGCTCAGCAGTGGGATATAAATGGGCTAACTATTTCATTCATTCGTATTCATTATTATTATTCCATTTATTTTCTAACTAAACATATTTACATTTTTAAATATTTCTTTAAAAAAATCATATTAAAAAAAACATTTAAAAATATAAAAAAGTAGTAGTCCACCGGCATCGGGAACAGGGTCCAAGCTACCGGTGGTCAGGGCTCCAGAGAGCGGAATCTCCTAACAATGCGCGCCGTGTCCAGGAGTACTTATTATTAGAAAATTTATGAAAAGTCGAATATTGCTTAAAATTAATAATTTTTTTGAAGCACATGTATATTTTACTAGAAGTCGATACGCGTGTTTGTTTTAAGTCATTCTATAAAGTCGAATTATTAAAATTTTGTATTAGGTCTCTATAACTCTAAAGATGTGAAGTGGCTGCTATATAGGGGACATAAGTGGGTTTTAGTCAATAAAAGTCTGGCACGCCCTCTCGTTCCACCTTAGAGCGAGAGAAGTCATTTGATGATATCCCTTCAACCTTAAAAAAAGAGGAATAATATTTTCCTGCTAGATTTAAGTACGGGATTGTAGGAAAAAGTTACCGCTTCCCTGGACTGCAAAGGGCATGTGCAGGAACTCAGGTGGGTTTTAGTTAGTAAAATTCTGACACTCCTCGCTCCAGCCAGACCACGAGAAGTTATATAATGTATTTCCCACAAAAAAATAACTAGCAAATATATTTTTTTTTTACTTTGTACTATGTGATTCTTACAGGTATAGCCATGTGGTGTTCTTATTAGAACTATTTGTAGTTAGGTAGAGTTAGTAATTCTTGGTTTCAATAAATTGTATTATTGTAGCGACGAAAAAGACAAAAAATCCTTTTTTAAGGAAAAAGGATTTTTAGCCGTCCTTGATTTGGTCACCTTTGCACCCCGTTATAACAATTTTAATCACCATGGTTAGTATGGAGGACCAGAGGACTTGTCACGAGCTCCTGAACTGTTAACTTCTTGAGTAGCGTAATTAGAGACACAATAGTAAGACAATAGCGCACGACCGCCGGCGTTCGTGCGGGGATCAACAGCTTAAAGGGATGGAGCTATATAGGGTGTAGGTACAGCTCCATCCTTCTTTCTTCGCTCGCACGCCTGACATTTTAACACATCATGGTAAGGCCCCTGGGCTGCAGAATTGTTCGAAAGAGCTACCGCGGCCCTAAATCGCGAAGGGCAACTGAAGCAACGCGGGTAGAATTTAATCAGTAAAAGTCTGACAGTCCCTGTCACTTCACCCAAAGTGGGAGAAATATATACTTAGGTAATATATTAATAATAATTTCCCACCAAAAAAACTGGTATCGAGGACCAATAAGACGCAAAACACGACTCGAAAGCAAATCATTTGGTAAAAGAATATAATTATACATATTTAGCATGTACTCAGACATAGCCATACAAACGACCTTGGCAGCTTATTATCATAATCGCATACAACACCATATTTGCAGACGCTTGGCTCTAACGCACGAGTATGTTCTCATAAAGCGTAAGATCCAGTTCTATTAATTAATACCAAATAAGGTTTCTGTCCTTCACTATAAACGAGTCACAAACCTCTTCGCATACCGTTTTTAAAGTAAAAAACAAAAAATGAGTGCAACTTTTTGTTCTGTTTTCGTATTTCAGTAGAGTCTTAGTGATTTATTCCGTTTTAATACCAAAAACTAATACCATTTCTATTTTTTTTAAATCATATTTATTTTCCATTCCGAACGAATACCAACAACTTTAATATGATACAGTCAGCTCAGTCAAATCTAATCAAAATAAATTTTAAATACGAGTCCAAACAAATACCAATGGTATTAGTTGTTGGTATTAAACGGTAATAAATCGTTTTAGTTATAATTTTTTTATTTGTTTTGTTTTATTTTTATAAAAAAAGTTGCCTCACTCTAAGAATTACTTTATGATGGGTGCGTTCACAAACATGGAATCTCACATACACAAGACAACCAACCCCGAAACAAATAATCGGTAGGCCATACAAATATTTATTCTCTGCGGGAATCAAACCCGCGATACGCAACACAACAGCTAACTTCCTCATGGATGTCCTTCGACTGGGGCAGGCGAAGGGGTCTGTCAGACTCTTACTGACTAAAAACCACCCCGGTGTTCCCTCCCACACTTGGCCCGGGGATCGTGGGAGCTGATACGCCGTCCATGATCCCCGGCTAGTGCCGGCCCGCCTACGCGGGCCACCTCAGGGTCGCGGGGAGTGTGAGGTGTCCTCCCCTGCTACGTCCAATAGGGCCGCGCGTGGAACACTACGCGCCACCGCCTGGGGTTCTCTCAACCCCTGCGCCAACCGTGCCGTCATGCCTCTGATTCATTTCTCTCAGACTCCTTCATATTATATTTTTTTTAAGTTTTCTTTTTTTTTACTAATTATCATTTAGTACAAAAAATTAAAAAAGACTAAATATTAAAATATAAAACGAATATGGAGGTACATAGTTGTTGTAAAAACTAATTATGTATTTATTTTTTTCTGATCACGTCTTCTGATGTAAAAGACCAGACCAGGGGGGCTATTGGCACACTAAACTTAGTTGTCAACTGACAATTTTATAAAATTGGTATTACATATCACACAAGTGACTAACAAACTACGGTGGAAATGTGGTGAATTATAAAAATTTACGGTGCCTATTGTGACCACTCTAAAATTTTATCGACTATTATACGGCTTCAAAAGCTTACACAATCGCAATTTTAAAAGTATCGATACAATAACATCAGTCAAAACGTGTTACGGTGGCTATCAAAGGCACCAGTGGCTAATGACGTCACTGCAGTTGGTCACTGAAGATAGGCAATACGAAACTAGCTGTTTGACAGTTCAATGATGCACATTGTTAACAAGTGATCATCACTTGAACTGTCAACAGAGTTACGCAATAGCCCCGCTGATTACATCAGTACTTATTAGGTACTAGGTATATTAGTCATATTCACTATAACCACAGGTGTGTTATTTATACATTATTTATTTTGCTAACTATGGAAACAATTCTACATTAGGTATCAAAATTAACGTTATAAATAAGCTAACTTTGATCAACTGCATCGGCTGTATCACCATAGTTTTTCTAACAAAAAACAAACCAAAGTATTTTAGGAGTATGTGTAGTCGGATGACTACACATACTGACATGCCGACGTGCATGACGTGCACTAAACAGAATGCATGCAACATACCCAAATACTCAATCTGTTATTAGTTAGGCAGGCAGAGCAGGAAAAACAGTGAGCAAAATTGCATTTTACTCACTGCTTTCACGGAGCAAAACTTACATATTTGAATTGCTGAGGAGAACAGATTTTTATTTATTTATTTATTTAAACTTCATGTACAGTAGTGGTACATAGGCGGACTTAATGCAACAAGGCATTCTCTACCTAACCTAACCTAACCTAACCTAACCTTTGGGTTGAACCTTTGGGTGGTGGATTTTTTTATTAAAAACTTTTAAATCAAACTCACACAGGTGTTATTTTGAACGAAACGAAGCAAATACAAACCTAACTATGTATATTAAAAATATAAAAATAATAATAACCAGTTACAACAATCACATGTCATTATGTTTTTATCTGCAGCATCCACTAAGTATCAAAGCGACCTGTTATTAATTAGGCAAGCCAAGACACCGCCTACATTAACGAGTATGACGCAAACATCAGCTGTGAGTATAAACACAGCGCCGAGTCAGCGGCGCGCGCGCACTGACCTTGTTCGACTATTATTCTTGAACTCAGATTAGATGAGAGAAGATGGGGATTGGTATTGTGCCTATTTGGGTTGAAACTCTGAGAGGACAGTTATTTTTTATTGAGATTTTAGAAATCTCATTTTGTGTCGTCCTGAATTTCATAAACAATTATTTAAGTTACTGAAACAAAGAATAGGAAAAATGATTCATTATTTCTAGTTAAATTGCGTACTATTGGCTTATTTTTCAGTATATAAGTAGGTTGGGTGAATTCATTAAACATATACTTATCTATTCATTAAGTACACAATAAATTATTATTAAATAACGGTTTATCTTTACTTATCTTATCGAGCAATAAACGTTTATCATGTTCAGATTATCGCGTAAATGTACTAACAACTCTATTCCAAAGAATTTTTAAACGTAGACAAACACAATATCGCTCATGAATTTCGAATTATTCAGACATCTCACTCCGTCAATCTCACTGTTCTTTGTCCCTCCATCTGTTTACTTAGCATAACACGGTGGCAAGCCAGTATCAGCCAGTCTATAGACGCGAGTACAACGCGAACACAGCACGACGCGTTGCTTCACCGTATCTTTATCGCATGGGAAATGAACAACTACACTGATAACAGGATATCGAACGCTCAGTTAAACAAATGACGAGCGGAACATAGCCGTCTCGTAACAATGAGTGAGGAGGAAAAACAACCTTGTCTTAATGACGCTAAAGTTGGAAATTTAGTGGTAGGGAGTGAAAGTGATGAAAATGCCGTGAAAGAAATGAATTGTAAAGCGGAACTATTGAGTGAAGAAGTGAAATTCAATAATGAAACGTTCGACGAATTAGAACATAATGAAATAGTGAGCAGTGTTAGTGAAATATGCTTAAATGAAAATAAAGACGATAGCATAGAGTCTGGTAGGAACGAATTACTTATAAACGAAACTAAACAAAATGGAACAGTGACTAAAGACCATGTAAATGAAAATATACATAACGAAATAGAGCCTAATGTTAGTGAATTAGTTTTAAAAGAAATAGACGATACGAAACTTAGTGATAATGTAAACTCTAGTGAAGTAGTCGTAGTAAATGAGGAGCTAAGTGAAAAGGAAGTTCATAATAAAACAACGAGTGTTAATAATAGTGAGTCAAATAATGTTGGCGTTGAGTCAAACGTGGATTTAAAGGAAGCGTGCGATGAATCAAGTGTTGAGGATGCGAATGACGATAAGGTTGGATTTTTATTTATTAATAATTGAATGAAAATTTATAGGATATTCTCGTTGTACATAAATAGTCCGGTGATATTGACAGAGCCGGAAATAATCGAAGGAATGGAAAGAGGCATTTTCCCACCTGTAACCACCAATATAGGCATCTAGCCTGTATTAGGATATAGTAATCTGAGATAAAATAATCACTACTATTACTATTTAAAAGACTATAATTAATAATCTAATATATATATAAATCTTGTGTCACCGTGTTTATTATCGAACTCCTCCGAAACGGTTTGACCGATTTTTATGAATTTTTTTCTGTATTTTTGGTAGGTTTGAGAATAGGCTATTTTTTATACTCTTACCCCCAACCCCCATTTTTTTCTTTCATAATTTATATGGCAGAACAACTTTAGCCGAGTCAACTCAGACGAGTTGACTCGTCTTCACGTACATAAAAATGTCTTGTCACATTGTTTGTGATCGAACTCTTTCGAAATGGCTTGAACGATTTTTATATAATTTTGGTAGGTCTGAAAATAGGTCGCAGGCCTTCTACCCCTATTTTTATCTTTGATAATTTTATATAAAATATCAAAGCAGACCAACGTTTGCTGGGTCATCTAGTAATAATATAATAGATGATCAAACGAACTTACCTGTGATGTTCGATCATTATTATACGTAGCTTCGTTCGAAGATATATTATAATTAACCAAGCAGCTCCCGGTTGCGCTAGGCGACCCAATTCGCAGCTTTTCAGAGCCTAAAAGCAGAAACAAAACGCACCGTATCCGAGCGAGTATCTGTCAGTAACGTCAAATGTCATTCTTTCAGAGTTAGAGATAAATCTTAAGTTTTGCTGGGTAGGGTAGGGAGGGTTCCCTATATCTTCGAACGAAGCTACGTATAATAATGATCGAACATCACAGGTAAGTTCGTTTGATCATCTATTATACTTCATTCGTTCGAAGATATATTATAATTAACCAAGCAGATGTTAAGAGTCAACTTAAAGCAAAATTAAGATTTTTAATATCAACAAATATATTTCAGGAACCAAAATCTCTTAGGCACTTATTAGGCACTTAATATAATGGTAATATGAGACAATCAGTCTTTTTTGACATACTTATACATTTTATATTATATAAGTATATATGTCTATTTTTTTTTTTATATATAATTATTTTAAACATATTAAGGCATTTATAAGCAAATATTTTGTTCAGCATTAAGCACAGCATGAGCAAATTCAGATGAATTGTTGGAAATATTTATTTTTTTATAATTTGCAAAAGTTGAAGAACTGTTTGTTCAGCCGTTTGCCTAATTACATCTAATGATACTCCCCTAGCTTTAGCAGTCGACGTGGATGCATGTCTTGTACTATGCCCTGAAAAAACGCTAATATCTATGCCACACATAGAGAAAGTATATATTATATATATATTATTATTATTATTATCCATCTACTAATGGTAGACGAAGAAATTGGCTTGTGTGGGTTATTCAAAGAGAGTATTAAATGAGTATTATCTTCCCTAATACTCTTGAGTGTATCTAATGTAATAAAATAAAGTAGTGTCAGGGAAGATTTCAGGTTTTGCCGTGCATTTTCGTTACAGAAAATGGCTCTATTTTTGTATGTTGACTAAAACAATAAAAATAATAAAATAAAAACTAAAATAAAGGTAAATAAGAGGTTCGGTCCGCTGCAACCAGAACCAGATGTTTTTATAGTGTCTAGGATAGAAATGTTTACACCGGTTTCATTAACTATAATATTGGGTATTTTTATAAATGATAAATCTGTGCTACTTGGGCTCTGCTAAGTGCAAACCAATTCACTAACTTTTTAGACAATTTCATTTTTATAGAAACCTTAACATAATCTCTGGATGTGATCATTACGACCAATTTATGAGTCTATTAATTTATTAATTGGTATAGACTGTGTGAATAAGTGAGATCCTATAAGTAACATTGAATTGAGGCATTATTTGGAAGGTAACCTAATGTAACCTCTATGGCTGATGGAAGAACATCATGTCAATATTCTGGAAATTAGTGTAAGGAGGTGTGTAAGATGACACTCTTTAAAAAAGGAATGCAATAGTTTTTTATTGAGTACCTATAAAAACTAGCAGCTTGAAAAAACTAACATTGTTTTCAATGGTGGACAAGCTTGTGAAGGTCAATATGACATTACCTTTTCATTTTTGTCTTCCCAATATTGGGCTAAATGGAGGAAAGAACACATAAAAGAAAAAAATTATCATGTTCAAAGGCAGTAAAAAACATCTAATTAAATGTATTTTGAATCTGGTATCCAGGAAACACAGGCATCACATTTATGTATTACTTGTAGAAGGGAAAAGATCAATCAGTTTGACCAAACTGAGACACAATATACCTACTAAAATGTAGAGATATTCTGTTCCCACTCTATGTTAGATGTATGAGATTGTTAATTGCTCTCTTTGTTGTCTTTTGAATTCATATATGAAGCAAATAGACAAATCTAATTATTTTCACACCATATGTGCTCCATATTTCTGGCTATATTATTTAATTGTTGATACCGTATTCCTCCCATTCGGTTTATATAAGATACAGCAAACTATTATCAATCTCACACAAAATGTGTAAGTGCTCATGTTTAACAAAATAGAATTTTTAAAGGTAAAAAATGTGAAGCAGTTCTAAATAATTTATGTGATAATTATAATTTTTTATCCTTTTTCCAGAATCCATGGACTTCTGTTATCACTACAATTGCGCCCCCCCCCAGTTCTTGTTGCATCATTGTAGGTCTAGTTTGATGATTGGATGAATTTTTATTTTGAATCTTAGTTGCCTTTACTTATAACTAAGTATTTATGTTCTAATTTTAGTATAGAACCAACCAACAACAAATGTTGTTGCAACAAAATAATGCAACAGTTGATGTACCTATTAAGTGAGTAATCTCTCATAAGCTAAGAAATTTGTTTCTGTAAATATTTTTAAGGGATTTACAGAAACAACATTTTTTGTATGTGACATCAGTCATTGTGTGTCATATATAAAATCTAAATAATTAACATGATTGGGATGGCGTATTTTGTAAAAGGAGTAATTGTTCCTTGAATATTTTTCAACCTTTTATTATATAATAGTAGGCTAGTATGAATAGTGTAGTGTGTATAGTAGTAGACTATATAGTCTGAACCAATACACAAAAGGTCATCAAGATGATGATGTACATACTGATTTGTGAACTTTTGATCATAGATATACATGTAACTACCACTATCAAAAATGCATAATGTGTAAAAACAAATCCCATTTGGGACAGCAATAGACTCTTTTTAAATGATCATAATGAAATAATAGGTATCTCCTGTGATCTGGATTCAAATTTTGCCAAAAGATCTCCTGGGTACACTAGAGCTACCGCAGTGATCTTACATCTTATAAGTTTGGATGTGTGAACCAATTTGTTCAGGGGTATAAAGGTTTCAATAAACCTCCCTTCTCCATCCCTGTTGGGAAACCAAAAAATATCTTGGATATAAGTTGATTCCCACACGGTTTCCATGGGGAATTTGTGCTCAATGGCAGTAAATTATGAATGGTTTTATACATAAATATGCATTCATCTTGGCCCCTGATCTTGAAGATCCTGATTGATCACTTGTAAAACCATTTTTGTTTTGAACCGTTGAATTTTGGTTGATAAGTTATGGAAGAAAAAATGCACTTACCGAACATCCACAGATGTGTTTCAAAATTGGGGCATTACCACAAATCCTCTATCAACGAGGAAGGGAATGGGCTAATCTGTAAGCATGACTAACCTCTAATTTCAACCATGAGCCTGTGGTGAAACTTTTAGTGTTCTAGCATACACTGGATGTATTGCGAGAATTGCTTGGTTATAGTTTAATATGAGGACTGCAGATACTTTCGTCCAGGCCTAGGTATTATTCTTTGCTGGTTGTACCAAGATGGACCATTCCCGTTTCCCTGACGGGTTACAGTTGAAGATTAGGCTGGCTTCATAATAAGCTTGCCGCTTCTGTGGCATGTCTTTAGGACTTTAAATGTTCTCTGTTGAAGTATTCCCACGCAGGTAGTCGTCTCTATCAACATCTTTGACAATATCTTTGTTTATGTGAAGTGCAAATCTATTAAAACTCTTCCAGTATCAATCAACTGGGAAAATTAGTTTCAGCCTATTTATGCCGTCATTGCTGTGAAGCTTAGATAGGGTCTGATTCCCAATCCCAACTGATTCTGTTCTGATTTAATCTTTTTGTATCAGTATATTCTTGTATTATCAGTGAATTACTGACTGAGGCAATAATCTCTATATTATTTTAAACAGTTATTACACACATTTTTATCTAGTTTTTGTTCATATTCCTTGAGTATTTCCAAAAATGGTATTCTAGATGTGGGTTAAGTCATTCATTAAGTCAGGCCATTAAATCATTTGGTTTTGTAGATATAAATACTGTAATACTTCAGGAAATATAGTAACTGGTTCAACGACTAGCTCAGATGCTAGTTCAGGAAATGTTATACTCAAGTCTGTAACAGTTGGGGTTGTGCCTGTTGGAGCCGATGATGATACAACAGATATCTAGTTTAATGTCCACTTCTTGAGGATCATCCTAAATACAAGGTCTAAAAACCTAAAACTATTGACCCTGTTATGGTACCAAAGTGTACCTAGGCAAAGCCTTTCGGATTTTATCAAAAGGTAATGACCATTGTGCATTCATCTCGTAAACACCACGAGTAAGTGGATCACGTCAATGCATCTCGTACATCACCCGTGTCCATGTACCAAAGGGTAAAGATCATCGTGTGTTCATCTCGTAAACACCACGAGTCAGCGGATCGCGCCAATGTATCTCGTACATCACTCGCGTCCATAGGTACAATATTCAAAATCCATTTTACTTGCACTGTAGATAACTTTCCTGACGAAGCTTTTCAGGTTACCCAAAGGTGTGGGGCAAAAAACAATCTCGTATGTTTATCTCGTAAACATCCCGAGTCAGCTAAACGCGTCAATGCATCACGTGCACAACCCGCGTCAGTAGGTATATTCATATTTCGAAACCCATTTGATTTACAGTCTTACACTGTGTAATGTACCATGGCAAAGCCTTTAAAGTTATGGAACAAGGAAACCAGCTCGTGTGTTCATCTCGTAAACACCCCGAGGAGTTTGATCGTGTCAATGCATACAATTATTTGGGTTAAGTACGTGAAACTCTTACTTCACTGAATAATCTAATAGATAAATCTATTACTTCACCTGGAGTCAAAGAATTAAATAGAGATAGGACAGGTGACGTACTATGTTATCGTCGTTTCGTCCTTTTTTCAAACTTTTCATCATATGAAGATAGTATTTCATATCTTTTCGTTTTGGCATACTTCATTACAAATTATACAAGCACTATGCTCTTATTTAATTACTTAAATTGGTAAAAAAAGCAAATAAAACACAACGTAAAACGTATTGGTTGCCGCGCAAACGTATGGAATGACATTTGACGTTACTGACAGATACTCGCTCGGATACGGTGCGTTTTGTTTCTGCTTTTAGGCTCTGAAAAGCTGCGAATTGGGTCGCCTAGCGCAACCGGGAGCTGCTTGGTTAATTATAATATATCTTCGAACGAATGAAGTATAATATAGTCAATATTAGAGAGATGCTATTATAATCCAAGGTGGTTGAATTGTTCGAAAGAGTTACCGCGGTCCTTGAACGCAAAGGGCAACTGAAGGAACACTAGTGCAGACTAGTAGTTTTTTATTATTATTGATAGGCTCGCGTTTGATTACCTACTTCTCACCTGATGGTAAGCGATGATGTGGTCGACTACGGAGCACGCTTGCCTAGAAGTAACCTATTCACTAGGTTATAGCTATCAGGAAATATAGGGAATTTTGTCAGTAAAAGTTGACACGCCCTCTCGCTCCACCCAGAGCGCGAAATTATCAAATGACTTGTCTTTTTTATTTATTTGATAATTTCCCATAAAAAATTGGTTATTATATTAGACTGTTAAAGTTATAACTTATTGGCTGCTGTTCTATTTAATGTTTAGAAAGAAAAATGATACAAAAAATTAAAACGTTGGCAATTCTTTACGTAATTTCGAACAAGTATCGCAACAATAATCTACGTTTTCCCCTCGAGGAACGTTTACGAGCGATAAGCACGATATAACAGTGTTTTAAACTGAAACGAATGAAAACACAATAAATGTACACCTTTTAACAAATTAGTTGTAATCGTATAACTGAAGCCAGTACAGGTTTGAGATAAATAAATAAATATGTTTAACATTGCGTTTATCTAATACATAGTTACGCGTTTTTTTAAAAATGGCCCAAAAAAATGAAAAAGAAATTCGTTGATATTTAACAAATTAGTTGTAATCGTATAACTGAAGCCAGTACAGGTTTGAGATAAATAAATAAATATGTTTAACCCTGCGTTTATCTAATACATAGTTAGGTACGCGTTTTTTTAAAAATGGCCCAAAAAAATGAAAAAGAAATTCGTTGATATAGAGACCCGTGTGTACAGTACGACGTGTTTACAGTACCCCTCGGGCGCTCCGGGGTATTATTATTACGTAATTGCGCGTTTTTACGTAAATCACCAAAAAAAAAAACTTTTTCAGGATTTTTCTAGGAAAAGCAAAGATATAGAAACCAAGCCTTTCCTGACTCGACTGACCCTGTGTAGTATCAGACCTGCTTAGAAGTTGGTTAATTTTAATATTTTTAAAAATGTATTTCAATATTTTATTTTATTATTGCTCGCGTTTGACCATTAACTCACCTGATGGTAAGTGATGATGTGGTCTATGATGGAGCGCGCTTGCCTAGAAGTAACCTATTCACTCTTGACTTAAAGACTACTAAAATGTAATCTAATTTATTTAATTAAATATTATTTTACGGGTTAATAATGCCTGAAATAAACGATACCTGTATAATAATAAATAAATATTATACATAAATTCCTTTTAAGGTACATGATTTGTTATTTGAAAATACAGTAATACATATTATAAAGTGGAAAGATTTAAATTTTTGTTTGTAATCAATAAACCCAATAACTGCTGGACTGATTTCAAAAACTCTTTTACTAGTAGACTGCTATACTTACATAATATATTTTATAATTACACGCAGGCTAAACCACAAGTAGAAGCCACTCCAAAATACATTTTCCAGGACTTTCAGTAGGCAAATATATTTATATTTTGTTACCAATTCAGAAAAAAGTACAAGTCAATTTATATTTCCTAATTATCATTATTGTCTTTCTCGAAAAACAAAATGGCTAGATTCACGTGGTTTTAAAAATGAATTAGATTTCATGTTTTCTTAATTCAAAATACAACGTGTATAACCTTAAAAAAGTTGGAACAATATTGTTATCTTCTTGTTTATAGACGGTGGGTTTTTTTGCGCTAAAAATCAGTCTTTTAAGGAGTGTCATTATTAGATATCGATGAATTAACGTACCGTAGGAACTATAATTTTTTTTTTTGTTATAAGTCTTCCATGCTTTATTAGTGGACTGTTTGTGATCTCCTACAATGTTTAACTTTACGCTTATAAAACGTATATTATAACTATAGCACACGTCTTCTCTGTACATAATATTATATTAAAATTTTCGTTCACACGTTGTAAAACAAAGATAAGGTAAATCTATGGGGCCCGTAGCAATTTAGGTAGAACTTATAATGAGATCATCGTTGCTAATAGAAATAAAAAATTTAGAATTACATATTTGTTTGTAAATGATAAAGACCTAGGTAATATAACTATGTAATTTGGGTAATCTATATATATAAAAGGAGAAACTGACTGACTGACATATCAACGCACAGCCGAAACTAATGGGACTAGGAGCGTGAAATTTTGCACAAGGTTTCCTTTTATGACGTAAGAGAGCAGTAAGAAAGGATTTTCTAAAATTCACACCCTAAGGGGATGAAACGAGGGTCCAAAACTTGTATAGAGAAACCTATTTTCACGCGGGCGAAGCCGCTGGCAGAAGCTAGTTTAGATATACTTAGTCTGAATCAAGGCTGTCACTTCAGTGCACACAAACACCATCGCACACACACTGTACAGTAGGTATATGTATAAATATAAATAAAAACGTGGTAAAAGGCGAAATATTCTTTGTATACGGGTGTGTGTACGTTTGTTACTCCTTCACTCTCAAACGGCTGACCAGATTTGGATGAAATTGGGTACACGGATAGACTTCGTCTAGAATACTTTTTATCCCTCGAGTATGTTTCCTTGGAATGATGTTCTACTTTCACTAAAACATTTAAAATGAAACTAACGCCATTTTAAATAAAAAGTTTCACTTCAACGTTTCACAGAAAATAAAAGAACTGAGCGCAAAACGCAGTTGTTACAGAACCAATTCGGATTAAATTAAATAGGATTATTTAAAATTATTCTTCTTCTTTTTTTTAAATATTTTTTTTCCTGTCCAGATAATTATGACTATACATTTTTCTAAGAACCCAATACCGATTTAACTTAATATCTTTCCTCATTAGTGACACACAACTGATATTGGTTCCTACAACCCATTCCTAATAGTCTAAATTGTAAAACCCACTTAAAAACTCATAACTTGTGCAACACATTCGTCGTAGGCGCATCTCAATGACAAGCAAGATAGACTCGGGTCAAATCGTCTGACCTGAGAACGACGTACTTACTTTGTTAAAGAAGTATTCAGGTTGATGAGTTCTTAGTAACGGAGTTCTGAACTGATTTGTATGAACAATGATGAATGGAATGACTTTTGAAAGTCATTTGAGTATGTAAAGTAACGATCAAAAGCAAGAAAATATGTGATGAAATTCGTTCTTTGTTTTGTAAAAAAACAGTTAGAAATTATTCAGTCCACGTTTAACAGTGATAAATCTAGTTTTATAAATAGATTGAGAGGCAGATAATCTTTATTGTACTCCATAAAAAAATAGTTTCTAAATGAATGGTGTAACAACAACAACGGTCGTATCGCTAAAAGCGATTTTTAATTGATTTGAAAAAGAAGAAAAATATACGCATGTGTGGGTAATAGATATGTAGGTATAGCATAAAAATTTGAGTGATCCCTCAGGTTTATGGTCACCATCATCATCATTTTAGCCGAAAGACGACCACTGTTGGACATAGGCCTCCCCCAAGCGTCGTCACAACGACCGATCCTGTGCGTCTCGCAGCCACCGCATTTCCGCGACTCTCACCAGGTTGTCGGTCCACCTTGTGGGAGCACTCTAGAATCTTTCGGCCTATCGACTATCCGTTCTACGAGCAATGTGCCTGCCCACTGCCACTTAAGTTTGGTGATTCTTCGGGCTATGTCGGCGACCTTGGTTCTCCTGCGGATATCTTCATTCCTGATGCGATCACGCAAGAAAACTCCGAGCATAGCCGTTTCCATTGCCCTTTGGGTGACTATAAGCCTTCTGATGAAACCCATTGTAAGCGATCATGTTTCAGTGCCATATGTCATCACTGGCAACACACACTGGTCATAGACTTTCGGTTTATGGTAATTCTAGGTATTTACATTTATGTGAGACGGTGACAAACGTAAAACTGTGTCAAACTTTAATCGAGTAAATGACGTGTTCTACTTCGGAAGAAATGCCATATTGATCGGACAGTAGATTATTTTTTGGCTTGTTTATTTTTGTTTTGCTGTTCCGCTGTTCTTAGGTAAAGAAATTATTCTACTTTGTTCATCTATCGCGAGCGGTTGCGTTCTTCATTGCTTCGAAATTTGAAAATCGTTTCTATGAATTTACTTTTGTAATCGTCTTTTTTCTGGCTTTATTTTTTTTTTTTGACAATCTGTTTTTTTTTTAAGGTTTGTTGATATAAAACCGAGTGAATTTTTAATTTAAATAATCGTTTTCGTTGTTTTTGGCCATTGTTCTATCATTCCGTGTTCACTTCCTAACGTCACCGCATCGCTTGTCATAGGGCTGGCGAAAGCCGAAGTCCCGTACGGTGATGCCGGGTGGCAGCGTGGTGGCCACCCGCTCGCCGCACGCGCACGAGCCGCCCGACAACCGCGACGACGAGGCGCTGCACAACGGAAAGGTTACTGCACGATTTTGAAATAAACGTAAATAGTACACTTTGATACGAGTGGAGAAAGTTTGTCATTGTGACCAAGGCGGCATTCACCCGAGCCTTGGCGAGTGTGTTATGGAGCCGAGGGCTGCAGTGACAAATTTACATGTGTATCAAACGACGTTTTTCAATACACTTACGAAAACATAAATAAGCGGGAGTTAACGCACGACCCGTGGGTGTACATCCTGTTACAATAAATGTAATAAAATTGAGGAGGGGGCGAACACGTGCACTTTTCCGCACTAGTGCGAATAACAGTCAATTGCGTGCCTAAAAGCGGTGTGATGAGAGCGGGTTTACGAGTAAGTGTATTGAAAATTATATTACACCGGGCCTTGCAAGATATATAACGTTTAGTATAAGTTAATAATAATACCGGGTCTTAGTTACACGTCGTTAAGATAAGAATTATGATCGCGATTGCGGGGCTCTTATTCATAAGCAATAGGTAGGTTGCGTTATACTAAAAAGTCGATGAATGAGCGTGTCCCTATTGTCACCGCGTCTCATCGCCCCCGCACTAGCGTCTTTGACAGTTGAACGGACCGAGAATTATACGCCCTTTTCACGGTGTTATACTATTGAATAGTTTTGAAATTGTAATTAAGTAAATGTTTTAAATGTTAAAACTGCGTTTATATTTAATAGTAGGTAGGTTAATAAGGTATCCAACTAAGAACAGTAAAACCATAATAATAATGTTTCGACTGTTTGGAACATTATCAAAAAAAACATATTACAATCCTGAGGGAATGAACTATTTAGTTCAATTAAATGCAGAGGCCTTTTCGAAAGTGAACCACTGGTGTTCTCTTGACAGTCGAAAGAGAAACGCATCGGCCGAACGTTGCTATCCGCTTTTTATCGAACTTGGCTCACACACTATCGTGTCCCTAGAGCCGAGTTAAACACTGATATCGATCAAAATGAAAGCCTTGCTTAAATAATTTACACTGACTGTGTAGTTGGCAATAACTTTGCCACTATTTTTGACTATGTAAAGAGAAAGGCACAAGAAAATTATCTAATTATTCAGAATAGTTATACTCCATCTGTTTAGGTAATTAAAAAAAAAAGGGATTAATAATAATATAATATTAATATTCCACAACTATCACACAATTAACTAAATGTAAACAATCTTGACATGTCTTTTATCTAAAAGTTGTCTAAAAATGTTAACAATTTGTTATTTATCTATAAGTACCGATTTTTGTTAATTAACTAAATTTTAATTATCTATGTATGTCTTTTATACGATTTTAAAAAAATAAAAAGACATAATATCAAGATTGTTTACGTTTAGTGAACTACCTAAACAAGTGGAGTATAGATCAAAATCTAAAATCTTGTTATGCCTAACCAAAAATATTTGAAAATGTGAAAATGCCTTTCTAAAAAAAAACATTTTTCACTGTTTCAGGACAAAGATGGAAAGAAAAAGAGCAAAAATAAAGAAGGTAAGTTTTATTAATACTGATTTCTTTAAATAAAATCGTTTGAATTAAGTCAACTAAATCGATTTCATCTTTTTTATGCTGCTTTTGGATTTTGTCCATGGTGAGTTTTCAGAGGGTGACGAAAAATATTATTTCGTATCTAGAGATAGTTTTTGTTTTTCTAAGCACTGATATTGTAATAGTTAGATAAATTTTAACTGAGGAATAAAAATGGTGGTTTGACATATTTTTTATTTAGCCTGCAACACAGGTTTAAATTAATCTAGATCGGGTGGCCCGCTATCAAACATTGCAATACCGAACCACGATTAATTGCACCTTTAATAATATTTTAGTTTTAGTATATTTTTAAGCACTGTATTTTTTTTTAACCTATTTGCAGAATAAATATCATTTATAATTTACTGTAATTGTATGGAAAACCTTGTTATTGTTGACTTAATATTCATTTTTTGCAAACGTTATTTGAATAAAATTTATTATTATTATTATACAAAAGTAGTCAAACCGCCATTTTTATTTCTCAGTTAAAAGTTATCTGACTATTGGAAAATCAGCCTTGAGTAGTGTTATGCGCTAAAGATATGAAGTAATTGATTGGCTCATTAATCGCTTTAGTACAAGAAAGCTGCGCAGGAGTTGCCTAGTAGTGATGACACTGTAACAACAGTGATTATTTTCCAAAACTCTTAAAGAAATCTCAAGAACTTCAGTAGTACAGTACCTTAAATACAGTACCACCATTTCAATAAAAATAATAATGATAATCGTCGGTTGGTACCACGGCCCATGAAAAGCGTCTAACCGAGGCCGAGGCCCCTACGAGTTGGCCTCGGCTACTCGTACGGTCCAAGGTTCAGGACCCCAGGGTTGGGAGACATACAAACACATAATAATGAAAACCTGGCCAAGTGCGAGTCGGACTCGAGTACAAAGGGTTCCGTACCACTATATTTTTCTTAAGTTTTTAGTATTAGTTGTTATAGTGGCAACAGAAATACATCATCTGTGAACATTTCAACTGTCTAACTACCACGGTTCATGAGATACAGCCTGGTGACAGACAGACAGTGGAGTCTTAGTAATAGGGTCCTGCTTTTACCCTTTGGGTAGGGAACCCTAAAAAAAGACTATCCTCTCCTAATTTGACAGAAATATTAGTTAAATCCAGCACCATGTTTGATCCGCAGACGTAACCCGTTCAGTGCTCATAGAAGGAGTACTGTTCCGCGCTCGCTACCTCGGATCCACCCAGCTAGCCTGCGAAGGTCAGCCCACCAAGGCGACCAGGATGCTCCAGGCTGAAGAAGCTGTGTCAAGGATTAAGGTATTGTATAAACCTGGATTTCACGTATTTTGTAAAGTTTATCATTGACCCTGGTTCCATTTTTGACCCATTCAATCCATTTTATTGACCGATACTAATTTATTTACTGATATCTAAATATAATTTAATTGACAAGTTACTTCTATTAAAACGTGTCTTGTTAGAATTATCTGAAAACAGTTGATTTTCAATCTATTAATAACTAACTAATCTAAAAAACTAACCCTTTATTTTAACTAATATAATATTTAATTTTTCTTCCAACCCTACAATAGGGTTACCAATAACAAAAAAAAAGTCAGGGTTGCTAACTTCCGTGTTAATACCATGCATTCTCATAAAGACACAGTTAAGCAACTTACCGTTTGCCCGTGTGAATCGGTATCAATGTAAAATGTTTGTATCTTATAATAATATGTAGATGTTTATTGAGAGCGAGCATGAAATTACTTGTCACTTGCTGTCCCACTCTGACTGTAGCACTCTTCTTGCGATTGGCAACGTGTGGCGATGGTTATACAATGATGCAACTCGTTCTATCACATCCTTCATCTTTAAAAATCTTTTGATTTTTATTAGTATGTAATTTTACAAAAAATATCTATCGAATCTTGTCCTTATGTAAAATTATCGTACCCATAAAAATCATCATTTAATTTTATGACTAAGGTCGTAACCCATTGTATAACTTTAGCTCAACCAATAACAAAAATACTGTATACGACACTATTCTATCGACTTACAACACTACTTTAGTCGAGCTATACTATATCGATACAAGCAGCGCTCTTTCACATCCCTGTTGAACGCGTGAAGCGATACTGGCACGCAAACTCTTCCAACTATTGCACGCAACTCTCCTCTGTTCTACTTTTCACGGTCATCTGTAAATATGTAATTTCATGCTCATTAGGATTAGTGTATTGAGAATGCTAGTGGGATATATCCTTCATACCCTTTATATAAACGAACAAAACAATATTTAGATGCTAGAACGTTAACGGGACTTTGTATGTTTAATTTACAACCGTATCGAGCCATCCACGACCTGTCCGCCAAACCGTTTGAGCTCTTATTGACTTGGCACTAGAGTATTTTTTTCAGTGTGATCCTCACCCCTCGACCCGACCCAAGAAGATTGTCGGATCCCGTATTGGCCGGCTAGCCTCCTCTGAAAATGTTTGTTTTTCTATCGCTTTCTGTTCCGCTTGTCGCTAATGCTTTGTATCATTTGAGCCCTGTAGGGCACTGTAAGGTAAGCTCCGAGTATGCGATCATATTGTGCTGTGCTAGTATTTTACCTTAGCATGTTCCAATTTCGGGCTATTTACGAGTTACCACCGTACGTGTACACTACATCAAATCATGTTTACGTTGGATCAAAAAAAAAGAAAGATATTTTAAAAATCGAATTTGTTACGTAAGCATGAATTGACATAAAACGACTTGGAAGAAAGTACGTCACTAACTGGTACGGAGGCTTTTATAACCATGCACTATTTCATAATATGCACAATATAGCATGTTACATACCCGATTCACACCGGCTGAGGTGGCCTGACTACATGGGCACTACATCGCGGAGGGCTTAGCGCTACGCACACGTTACCCTATTCTAATATTCAAAGGTTAAAACGTTAGGTCTGCTTACATACTAACGATGATGGATCGCTCGCTTCTCACAATCATTGTGTGTTTGTATTCGAGTTGTTTTGCTTGCTTTGCCGCGAAATTTTTCATAATTTGCCACCTATTGGTTATTAACAATGCGTTTGAAAAGCAAGCCAAGCAAAAATTTCGTGCTTAAAATTTATCAATCGCAAAAACATTTACATTACAAAAAAAAATAACGCTTGAATTAATATTTAGAAAGCATTTTAACTGCTTTTTTATTCAGATCAATTGTCTTGAACTCGCTCAAAGTTAAATCTAAAACCTACTTATTAAGCAAATGATTACAAACATGTATTTAAAACTACATTTCACAAACTAAATATAGGTATCCGGTGGAGATAAATAATTCTGATTCTGATACGAAACATTAATTAAAAACAGGATACGCTTATCATCGTCACTTCGTCAATAGCATTCAATACAAGAAGCTATAAATAGGTGTAGCCATTGGCAACAATTAACATGTACAGGGAAAACCGAAATGGAATTCTTAATCGGTTTATATTGACTAACTGCTTGTCCATAAAATCACAGGCAGTGGTACATTTATTATAACTAGAGCAACTGAAAGTGATCAGCACTTCAGCGGCAAATTGAGACCGCGTTCAAGAGCTGTCAGAGTCTATATTACACTACATTGCTAATTCTTGAAGGGGCTCTTAAATATGTTGATCGAATTTAGTTTTCTCGCCCTTAGACAGTTTTTTGACTGTTTAAACTGATTCAGAAAGAAATATTAATAAGGCCTTAGGCCCAATGGGGTCTATAGGGAAACAAACTCATGATCGTCTCAAAATTTCTCTCTCTTACCTGATGGTAAGCGATGATAGAGCACGCTTGCTTAGAAGTAACCAATTCACTCTTGACTTAAAGACCTGTAGGTTGTAGCAATCAGGAAACACAGACTCCGGCAGGGAATTTGACTCTTTAGCTGTACGCGCAATGAATGTGTTCCCAAAATGGTTTAGTAACATGAATTTATAATTTGAGACAATTTACATCCATCATTACCAACTCAAGAATAAACTTTAGCGTTGTGTATTTTAAGTGGTCATTTGTGAAAAAGGTTCTAAAACCTATAGTGGTTGCAATGGAATTTCAACTTAGTCTTGTATGCTATAGATTTGGTTATTCCAAAGTTTACTTTAGCAGTTTAATTACACTGCAAATGCTATAGGATGGTGTGGGTGACAGCTGTCAGATTCATACAATGCAGCTACCTATCCTTTTCTTTCATCTTAAAGATGCATATTTTCGTCCTGCTGTCATCCCAATCATGTAAAAAAGACCTTAGGTACCTCGACTTCTTAGAATACGGAAAGGTTACTTACAAAAATATACCTTAAAAATCTATAATCAAAACAAATCGAATACCACACAATGCGTGAGAGAATCCGAGGAGGTTAGCCGGTGTGGCTCATCTACAGTGGGGCTGCGACGGGCCGTACTCCGGCGTGTATGCGGCCCCGGCCGCCGTGTTCCGCCTCTCGTTCCTGGGCTCGGTCGAGGTAGACGAGGACTCGCGCCGCCGCAAGAAGCGCCCCAAAAAGAACATGGTAGAGGAGGCCGTCACTAAGATCAAGGTGGTTTGGCTGACATATTTTATTTAGGCTCTTTCTGGAGATAGATAACAAATTATAGATGTCTTTCAGAAGTCTGCTGTTGGTTTTTGTTGAGATTTTTTGATTTTCTAACCTTAAAAAAAAAAACGGTATTGATTGGATTTAGAAGTTCAGTAAAAACAATTAGGGACGATTTCTGAATTGAGTTTTTGTTTTAGTAATAGAAACTAGTGCTTGACTGCGATCCCACCTGATGGTAAGCAGTGATGCAATCGTTGATAGTGAGGCGCACTAGTTTATTAACCTATTCACTGTAGGCTTGAAGACACCCAATTATGAGTTAAGATTTACTCAAACCTTACTTTCATGCCAAATTTTGACAGATGGCAAAAGTAGAGTTTGACAAATACTCAATTTCTAATGCTTAATTCAGAAATCGGGGGTTAGCCAACAACAACTCGGGTATTTCGATCAGTCGTTTTATAGCTTTCTGGCCTATAATGTGGTGAATATATAAGCGAATTGAGCTGATATCCTAACACCAAGCTAGGGTTTGACAATTTACTCCTAGCTCACTTCACCAGCCTGCCAGAGCTACGGTATGTTCGAAAGAGTTACCGTGACCCTGAAAAGCAAAGGCCAACTGTAGGAGCACAAGTGGGTTTTAGTCAGTAAAAGTCTGACACGCCCTCTCGCACCGCTCAGATCGCGAGGGTTATTTGAAGTTTACCCACAAAAGAAGCTCATTTTACTAATTTTTTTTTATAACATAGCACTACTAGTGGTTTTTCTACAGAGTATAATACTTGATATTCGCTTTACATTGAAAACCAACAAAATCCAACAACTCAACAACGCATAATTTCGAAATAATGCTACGGGTAAAGTTATAGGATAAGCTTTCGTAAATCATTATTATATTATTTCTGTGAAGATATAGAGATATTGATGTTGGTAACACCGAGTGTCAGTGTTGCAACTGTTGCAAGTATAATAAAATAAAATATAATTTCGGTAATTCGGTTAGGTCTATGTGTTGTTGTTATGTTTTATTGGGGTTTGCAAGTATTTTTCAGAATTTTTAATTTTTCATATTTACATTTGTTCTTGCCAATTTAAATCCCAATAAAACATCGTTATATTTAAGTGTTGCCACTTCATTATACTAACATTATCGTATTTCCCTTTGCGCTGTCTTGGGTAATCAGGCTTTGGTAAGTGTCTAAATTCTAAATTAATTATAACAATTCTTGATGCAGTGGCGGATTAAGAGCATCTATGTCTTCCATTATATAACTAATTCCTTATTTCTTTCTCTTTCCTTCCATCTATCAGGACACTCCAAATACATCAATGTTCATGTAACCGAATCCAAAAAACGGTTCTGTGTTCGACTCGTTATTTTTTCTTCCTTACGCCGTTCTGTTTCACACTTCCTTAGCCTTTTTTTTTGAGCGTAATTTCTGATCAGAAAATGCGCTTCTTTTGTTCCAAAATTGTTTTGCTCATCCATTAATCCGCCACTGTTCGATGCAATATAATAAGTGCGACAGCGATACCATATCTAACTCATGTATTCATTACAATCACGTCATTTCGACGTTACTACCTGAACAGAATATTCCTTCATACAAACCACGTCTCTTGGACATAGTACCTATATAAATCTGTTTCTATTAAGTGACAAGCACTTTCTGACCACTTATAGATTGTGTATTCAAAATTATGACAAGATTGTCTAAAACCTAGATTTATAAAAATTCTTACAATTGCCATAAAAAAAAATTCTTAGCTGCTGTTATAGGTTCAGAAATCATACTATCACTGTGTATGCTTGCTTGGCGCTGATTTTTGTTGGCATTGAATAAATTAACGCTAAAGCTATTGCCGTCTTTGTCTTATAGGTTAAAGTGCAAGCTACGGACGCTAGATGGCGCTAAACTCAATATGTTTAGGTTTTTTTTAGTGTATGGGAATATTATTAATTCATTTATTTCATTCATTTATTTAGTCCATGGGTATACAAAATTAAAATTAAATGTTTAAAAAATTTGACATCAAAATTAACATAGCATAATAGCATAATCAGCCCTTTTAATGTTCCCATTCCCTCTCTTGGAGAGGAGGCTTGAGTCCCGGCAGTGGAAATATTATAGGGCTGATTATGCTATTATTTAAAAATTATTTAAAATGTTAATGTACAAATAAACGAATTATTATTATTATATTATTATTATATTATTATTATGCTAATTTCCTATATTTTATGATCCCATACACTAAAAACAAAATAAAAATTTTGAGTTTAGCGCCATCTAGCGAGACAATACTTCGGATCTGTAGCTTACACCTTAGTGAAATGAAAAGCAAGAAGACTTTAAAATCGCTGCAGGATTTTTTCATGTCAAAATTGACAGTTCTAAAGTTTCATCTCTTTCTGGTTATCCTGACAGTAAAGGACAGCAATAATTTTTAGCCTAGTTTTTACCAAACAGAATCAGCGCCACACCGTATATGTCCATGCCAGTTGAACTATCAGAAGCTTTACCACTATCTGGAGATACAGCCGGCCCGTATATTCCAGTATCACATAAACATTTTTATTTTCCAGGCTCCCGAAGGAGAAAACCAACCAAGTACAGAAGTTGACCTTTTCATTTCAACGGAGAAAATCATGGTATTAAACACGGAATTGAAGGAAATCATGATGGACCATGCCTTGAGGACTATTTCCTATATCGCTGACATAGGAGACTTGGTGGTTCTCATGGCCAGAAGAAGGTTTGTGCCCCATGAGAATGACTCCGACCAGCCCAAGCTGAACCGTACGCCGAAAATGATCTGCCATGTTTTTGAGAGTGAAGAGGTGAGTGTGTTTGAAGTTCTGGAGATTTACTTACGGTAAAATTAAATTAGCTAGCGAAACTCCGCAGATAATGGCTATTGATATCTAATTTCAATAAAATAATGAAATATACCTATTTCTTTTTCAAGTGACTGACGGTCGGTGCGTGATCAGTTATAATTAATTGAAATAATATGTAAATAACATCATAATTGTGGAGTTTCGCCAACTAATTTAATTTGACTTTTTGCACAGGTAGACGGTTTGGTATGATTGTTTCAACTATTAAATTAACCATAACTGGTTCAGTAATTAACATAGCATAACTTAAGGAACAATTTAGATACCCAATTGTTCAGTATAAGTGTGGTTTTCAAACCTGTTGTCAATGTTTACAAGGCATAAAAAAATACGTAGCCCAAAATACCAGGAACCAGTTTTTTTTTCCAAGTGCTTAGTAAACGATCCTAAACAAGTTTGTTAATTGAATAGTGAATTTGACAAATGAACTTAAATATAGTCTAAGATCAAATGTGCATAACAACACGAGAACATGGTACGTTACATTATAAAAATCGAATTTTAGCTGAAGAAAATCACGTCAATATCGCTACCCGTCGAAGTAATATTTTTCATAATGTCTGCACAACCGTGGTAGGTAGTAGGTAGAATAAGCTGCGTCTCAGTGTAAACACTGTGACTTCGAACTAGTCTAACGTAATACGGACTTACCGAAGGACGTCCACTGTTGGACATAGGCCTCCCCCAAGAGTCGCCACAAGGAACGGTCCCGTGGTCGGTCGAACAACGAACGGTCACTCTAGAATCTTTCGTCCCCATCGACCATCCGATCTACGAGCAATGTGCCTGCCCACTGCCACTTATGTTTGGCGATTCTTAGGGCTATGTCGGCGATCTTGGTTCTTCTGCGGATATCGTCATTCCTGATGCTGAAATGATGATGATGATGAATATGGAGTTGCAATACAATAAGAGGCCAACTTACACTGGATAAAACGTGCAGCTTGCAGTACTCAAAATCAAGTCATTAATTCAAACTAATGGCAGGACAGGAGCAGTGGTGGCGCAGTGGTAACGTCCCCGACTTACGAGTTGTAGGTCATGGGTTCAAACTCAAACAGACACTTCACTTTGTGTAATTTACTTCATCACCACTGCTCTCATAATGTTGACGGGAAATATCTTGAGGAAACCTGAATATCCTAGAACCACAAAGTCGAAGACATGTGACATCCACCAACCCGCACTAGAACAGCCTGGTAGATTAAGACCCATTCCCTCTCTTAGACATGAGGCCTGAGTCTCAGCAGTGGAAACATTATGCGGCTTATAATGCCAAGCCGATAGCCACTTTTTTAGCGTCAAAATTTACATAATGACAGTCCCCTTAAAACCGTGCACTACTCAGAGTTATTAACGACGTGGACCTTACCCGCGATAACTGAGATAATACATATATACCTACTTAGTAATACGCAAACTAAGTCTAACCTCAAATTAAACGTGTCTCGACGAAATTAAACAAACATTGATAACGCTATTTACTGCAGTAACGGTTTAATACAACTACGAACTTGTACTAAGACTGTATCTTCCAAGTATAGATCTTTTAAAGTAAAGAAATCTATGATCACCACGCTTGGCTGAACAAATTGGTGATTATAGTTTGATTTAATTGATAACTTGGCTCCGTTTTCTTATAATTGTATGATTGAATTACTGTTTTATCTTTCAGTTTATTAATTACAAAGTTTTGTGAGATAATATTGACCTTTATTGGTGATTCCGATCATACATTTTAAGTAAAAAGAAACCGATTTGTTCCAGGCCCAATTCATAGCCCAGTCCATAGGCCAAGCGTTCCAAGTCGCCTACATGGAGTTCCTAAAGGCCAATGGCATAGAGGACCACAGCTTTGTGAAGGAGATGGACTACCAAGAAGTACTGAATAGCCAGGAGATATTCGGAGATGAGCTACAGATGTTTGCTAAGAAGGAACTGCAGAAAGAGGTAAATATAATATAACCTACCTACATACATAGCATACCGTCCAACGGGGTGATTAGGAACGCAAGGGTGGATAGAAACAAAACTTTGAATAGAATATTCACTCATTTCTCCTAATATTGGTTACAAGAAAAAAATGCAGTACTTTAAACAATTTCTTAATAACGTGAAAAAACCATTTTAAAATTTTGTTCCTATTCACCCCTGCATTCCTATTCTAAATAGAATTAATACATAAAATGGACCTATTTAGTTTTCTTTGATTCTAATTTTAAACAAGTCATGGTCGAATTGTTTTTTATACACTCTTATTCTGATCATTCCAGTTTCAAAACTGATGCAAAAACATTTCACTGTTTAAAGGGTCGATTTTTCAATAGTTAGATATTAAGGAACTGGAGAACTTATGTGATTTTTTTATAATATTTTCATTCCTCAGATAAGAGTTACCTGACTGTTGCAAAATTGGCTCTAAAAGTACTATTGTAACAAAATTTTTATGACCTACATAAATAAAAAACGGCTGCATCAACCCATCTACACTATATTGATAATTCAAAGCATGGTGTTACATAACTTTAGTAATTTTGAATGCATGCTGAAGCGTTATTTAGAACAATCCTATGCGTAAATATGGCACATTGGGCTATAGATAGCGACAAATGACGAAGTAACGGAATCGACGAAACTAAACGTGTTATATTTTCATGGTAGTACTGCCTTTATTCAATAATCTCAAGTATAGTTAGGAATATTATCACTTTTGACAAAAAATCACAGTAAATTGAAACTTCACTAAGGTAAGCAGGGGTCGGAATTAGGTTGAGCTATTCATATACTTTCATCGAAATGTTGATATTAATATGGATCTTCCAGGGATTTCTAATGAAAAATCGCGTGTGGCCAAGAATGTTACAAATAAATAATAATAAAAACCTCAGAGATGGATAAGACAAATAAAACAAAGACACAATTTTTATTAGTATTTTTCATTGAAAACGATCTCTCTACGTCAACTGAGGTGAGGTTAACAAATTTATACACTTCCTCCTCCTCGTCATTAATGCAGGAAGATATTTTTTCTGCTATATTTATCATGAAAAAAATTCTGCTCTTTAAAATTAAACTCGTGATTTAAGGCATCTCCACTTTATTCTTTCGCTGTATAAAACCAGTGCAAGACGTGTAAGTACATGTTTAACTCTACCTAATTCCGACCTCTTATAAGGCCGGGTTCAAACTACTGTTTTGTATTATGTCGTGACGCCTACTAAAGCAATCAGATTATTGGCTACAAAACTCTAATGTGATATGACGAAGGCTTGGAACAGATTCATTTTATTAATGTATCCCGCGCCACGACGCAACAGAACCCAGTAATGGCGTTACTGTGTCGTGGCGAGTGTATAAGCTACCCGCGTAAACAAAGACGCGTGCTCATGATAATTGTAGGCATGTGTGATACTCTTAGTATTGATGATGACCGGCGTCTGCTAAAACTTTATATTCACGTGGGCTGCTGACTTTAAAAAAAAAAGTAACATTGTGTTAGTGACAGTAGATTGTCGAGAAGTCAAACGGTAAGAGATTGACCACATGACATTACAACCCTATAGGTAAATCTCATACTTTTAGAAAATCATTATCACTGTTAAAAATTCACTTTGTCTAGGCTTAAAACGACTCTTGTAGAGACGTGGTGCAAGTTACATTCAATCTTAATGTGTTTAAAAATACTGTGTTTTACTGTCTGTGCTTCATCTAACCTCATCCATCAATTCTCTTGTCATATCTAAATAGTTGTTTGCATGTTCGCAGGTGGTGGTGCCGAAGACGAAGGGCGAGATACTAGGAGTCGTAGTGGTGGAGTCCGGCTGGGGCTCCATGCTGCCCACCGTCGTCATCGCCAACCTCGCGCCAGCTGGCGCAGCCGCGAGATGTGGACAACTAAACATAGGTAACGTGAAGTGGAGATTGTAGGAGTCGTAGTGGTGGAGTCCGGCTGGGGCTCCATGCTGCCCACCGTCGTCATCGCCAACCTCGCGCCAGCTGGCGCAGCCGCGAGATGTGGACAACTAAACATAGGTAACGTGAAGTGGAGATTGTAGGAGTCGTAGTGGTGGAGTCCGGCTGGGGCTCCATGCTGCCCACCGTCGTCATCGCCAACCTCGCGCCAGCTGGCGCAGCCGCGAGATGTGGACAACTAAACATAGGTAACGTGAAGTGGAGACTGTAGGAGTCGTAGTGGTGGAGTCCGGCTGGGGCTCCATGCTGCCCACCGTCGTCATCGCCAACCTCGCGCCAGCTGGCGCAGCCGCGAGATGTGGACAACTAAACATAGGTAACGTGAAGTGGAGATTGTAGGAGTCGTAGCAAGAGTCTCTATACCCCGCGGTCACTGTCACTAAGCATATATGGCACTATGGCTGACGTGATCCCCTTAATCCTATTGGAGTCTGCGATCCTGCCTTAAGTCTTAAGCATCTGTGTTAGAACAGCGTGTCCTTTGCATAAAACATCTTACGTTAACTATACTGGATATATGATCTGCTCATAAAAGACAGGTGAGACGAAAATACCAAATGCTTACTTTGCTGCTGTTACTATTAGCTTTTAAAAGCTTATATACCATTTTATGACATCATTTATTTATTATATTATGCGGAACAAGGTGTAAAGTCCCGCAAACCTCCGTTGAAAAGGGGGGGGATCGTTTGACCAGACGGGTGTTGAGTCTAATGCGGATAACTGCCCGATTGTTGATTTTGGACATGCTGTATATGAACTAATTGTTCATATTGCAATTAGTTCTATGTCAAAAATGACAAGTTTACACGAGAGGTTTAAAAAAACAACATACTTGAAAAAAATCTTATATGACACTAAAATGTTTTTTAACTAATATTTCCTAACTATTGTGTTCTATTAAATATGCATATTGACATATCCAAAAATAATTATGTTTTGTTAGAAATTGGACATAGAATTTTTTTTGACATTGAACAAATTGCAATATGAACGACGTAATATCGCGAAGAACTTTCGTACCGCGATGTAGGATGGTTCCTATGTGGTGACAGATGTCGCTAAATTTTTAACCTCTTTAATGTAATTCAACATTTCATTCTTCTACAGGAGATCAAATAATTGCAATAAACGGCGTGAGCCTGGTCGGCTTGCCGCTGTCAACCTGCCAGACGTACATCAAGAACTCGAAGAACCAGACCGTGGTGAAGCTGACCGTGGTCCCCTGCGCGCCCGTCGTGGAGGTGAAGATCAAGCGGCCAGACACCAAGTATCAGCTGGGATTCAGCGTGCAGAATGGAGTGGTGAGTGTAGCTACAGTTCATACTATGAATAATTCCTATTTATGACGCGCGGTCGCAATGCGTGACTGCTAAACGAAAAGTCTTGGGTTCGATTCCTGGATCGGGGAGTGTTACTGAGTTTTACCTTTAGAAATTCCTTAGTAGCAGTCCAGAGTCTGGTGTGACACCCGTAGCTTCTGCGCCTGATTAAAAAAGGACGATTTTTTAGCAAGACTGACATTAGCTTGATTTGATAAAACTTAGTAAATTATTTCGTCGTTATCTATCATGGTGACAATGTAGACGTTTAATAATTTCATCAACATTTTCGTCGCCCACATTCTTTAGCTAGTTAATTTAATTACATTTGGTTTTTTTTTATTTATAATACCTAATGTAGCTGTTAAGTAAGTAGAAAACCGTGAAAATATCGCATAATAAGGTTAATCCTGTGACATATTGGTCCCGCTGCAGATCTGCAGCCTGCTGCGCGGCGGCATCGCGGAGCGCGGCGGCGTGCGCGTGGGGCACCGCATCATCGAGATCAACTCGCAGAGCGTGGTGGCCGTGCCGCACGAGCGCATCGTCAACCTGCTCGCCACCAGCGTCGGGGAGGTACCCGACCCATCCTCCTCCTACCTTCATCTCTCTTCATACGGAGATACTACACTATCTCTTGTTTTTCCATATTTCTCTTTTAGTCTTTATCACATTTGTAGTTTAGTCCAAATTACCTTTCTTTTACAATCCATGGTTCATTTCTTCATCGAGTCATCTTTTGATTTGACAGGCCTATTGGTCTAATGGTTAATGGCCCTGACTGCTATGCCGGAGGTCGTGGGTTCGATTCCCACCTAGGACAAATGGTTGTGTGATGAGCACGAGCATTTGTTCTGTGTCTGGGTGTAATTTATCTATTTAAGTATATATTTAGAAATATATAAGTATGTTTATCAGTTGTCTAGTACCCATAACACAAGCTCTGCTTAACTTGGGACTAGGCAGCGCTGTGTGATAGTTGTGGTATATTATTATTATCTTCTACTCTTATAGCAACCCTGCTCCTGCTCTTTTAGCTTCTTCTCATAACTGATTGAAAATTATCACAAAACACAGAATCAACTAGATATTAAAGATGCCATTCCTTATAAATATTTGAGCTCGCGCAATGTTCTGAGCTTAAATTTTGACTCTCATATCTAAAGACTAATTACCGCTGTGGTGGTATTTAGTCTTTAAAGAGCCGAGGACGTTAATCATCAATACTCGCGTGTATCACACGACGTTTTTCCGTAAACTTGTGAAAAAAAACAATTTAACTATTATAGCAGCCAATAACTAAAATAAGAGCAATTTAGTAGCTAGCCAAGAATAATGAATATTTGAATAATCCAACTTCCACTGATACAAATGATTATTTTCCAATCTCAATATAAGACGTGTTTAAGATACAAGACTAAAAACAATAATGTCCTTACTGAAACACAAAATACAGACCCAGAAAAAGCGTAAAAGCAGGTAAGCCTAACTCTCGCCATATAACTTACAGATCCTGATGAAAACAATGCCGACATCAATGTTCAGGCTGCTGACCGGCCAGGAGAACCCGGTGTTCATCTAACGCGCGCGTCGCCGCGACTCAAGTGCCTGCTTACTACGATATTACGATATGCGCCCTCACCGCCCCGCCACCACGGCCCTAGCCTCGCCACGCAACTACTAACTGCCGTTTTTTTAGACTATTACCTGCGTTTAGACTTCTTGGCTACTGAATATTATGCGCAGTCTAAAACGTCATGCGCATCTGTTCAACTATAGATGTCATGCGCATTTACGCAGCTTAAGTTGACATGAACTTGTGTGCAACTTCAACGTCATGCGCAGTCATTTTGTGCTATCTTCAGAGTGGTCAAGAAGTCCGATTTGTACAGAAATATTAAGTATTTTTGTGTATATAGGTGCAAAACTGTTTATTAGAATGATTAGCCAATATCTGTTACTACTCTAATTCAATATACAAAATCAAACATGTAAATTGATGGCCGTGTAATACAAATTCGTTAACATCGAATAGTTGCATCGTCTGGCTATGAAAGAAGCTGTACAAATATTGGCTAATTATTATTAATAAATTCTGTTTAAAGTAATTAACATTTATAACAAAACCCCGTAGGAGTCCCATGTTACATAGATCTCCCCAAAAATTATATTGGATATTTGTAACCAGCTCTAAGAAAATCTGTGTAGGTAGGTGAACTTGATTTCTTTGATCTATCGCAATTTGTTTGTGTACAGATTAGAAAAGAAACCAGCCCTAGCTGAAGTGATGTGAAAAGATGTGATGCGGCCCTCAATATTTAATTTGTTATATTTCGGAAAACAGTATAATCGCCAAGATCTAATTTTCTGCAACAATTTTATGACTAATCATGTGATTTTCAATTTAATACAGTAAATTATAGAGTTCTAAATTGAATAGCCTCATCGCCACAAATAACCTAGTTTTAATAAATTTATGTCAAATACATTATTCATTTTAAAGAAGACTCGGCAACTAGGCAGTTACAACTTTAGAATTTAAAAACAAAGAAAGGATAAGAAAATAATATAACAGCGAGGATAGGGCCCCAACTCAAGCTTAGCTGATAAAAATACTCAGAAAACATGTGATGAGTTCAATGCTTACAATGCTTTCGTGGCTAATAAGATAGAATATAAGTTGTATTATCTCTCTATTACTAAACACCATGTATTTAAAATAACGAAAAATATCTCTTATTCATAAAAATATATACATAAAAAACGCTCGAAAAATCACACCCATTTCACTGGTTCATAGCGTTTTAGATGATAGAACCTTTAAGTACATTGATAATTATGAATGAAAGGTGTTTTTAAAAACTCGTAATAGTAAATACATAGTGTTATCTTTGATTGTCATGACAATGTGTATACATACTCCACTTAATAATATATTTATAAATTGAATATCAGAACCCACTCATATCTGCTTAGATATTTGTATTAAATTAACAAAATTTATTCAGATAACTGTTTTGTTTTGTTTTGCATGGCTTAGAATAAATTATTTGAACGTCAAACTTTTTGTCATGATTTTGCCATATTTTATTTTAACTTATTACAAATGTGTGTGAATTGCGTTAATTCTAAGTAGGAAGATAAGTTTATAGAAGTTGTTTCTTTTTTGTGGTTTTCTTTAAATGTCTGCCATTTTTGTGTTGTACTGTTTCTTCACATACTCGTAATGTAACATATTTTGTATGGTACCTCGAAAGTTCTCTGTGTATTAAGTTATTATAGTGTGTGAAATAAATCTAATAGGTAGGATTTGGATGAAATATGTGAGGAAACATTCAAGTTTATTTCTGCGTCGCCATTCATGCCTGTTAGCAATCTAGCCATTCCATTATCATAATTTTAGTTCTTTGTATATTATGACTTACGATCGTTAAGTTTCAATGGTTTTAAGCAAATTTTTTTTATGAATAAACATTGCACCATAGTTCAAATCATCTCATTCAGTTCAGAATCAACATGTATAGCTTAGAAAGTGGGTCATACGAAGTAACTGAGCTGTGGCTTTGGTGTTCAGACTTGGCATCTATCATAGTGAACGCTACCTAACCGTCAAAGCCATAGCACTATATCACAGACCCACAGTGATCAAATTGAAAAAAAAAAGAATTGATTAGTGGATATAGTAAAATAAAAAAGCATTATTTCGTGTAGCATCTCAAAAGATATATCATATTTTGTAAATTTTATAGTGTTGCTATAGCTATGTAACCTACATAATGTATGTCCTGTGTTCTTAGCTAAGCTTAGCGCTCTGAGAACGAGTAAACAATATTTATTTATGTATAAAAATATATATAATTTAACAGTTCTAATTGTAAACACTTTAGATATAAACACTTGGATAAACCGCTTCTGATTACGTACATTTATCCCCGAATCTAATGTCCTCTCAATATGTCTTCTTGTTTCTCGTGTTTGGTTCCTTTGCTCTTACGGCCAGTGTCTTCAAAAAACGGGTGTCTGACTACATCGACATTAACCAGCCAATGTCGGCACATACCTTGAAATCTTCACATCCAGGCAATGTTGAAAACATCCGTTATTTATCATTATCTACGTCGCTCAAAATATATCCAAAAAGTTTCCACTTTTTTTTTAATTCCCTGTGACCCCTGAACATTGGCCACACCCTTGTGAACTAAACGTAAATATAATAAGTACAGTCTGATGTAATTTTGTATTGCTAGCTGTTGTGAATAAGATTTATTTACATTGAGAAACACAGATAATAAATAGCCTTTTATTGTGAAAGCTGGTATATGGTAGGTACACTGTAACATGTGAAATAACTATTGTTGTTCTCATTTCTAAGAGTATTATTCTAGTCTGCATTAAAGTTAAGAATAAACTGAACAAACTGATGTTGTGGTTTTATTGTTCGCTGGCCTACACTAAATAAACTAGTACCTTAGTAGTTAATCATACATACAGGGTACTAATTTATTTGTTTAACGTCAAACAGGGTGAATAAGAACGCGGGGTGAATGGGAACAAAACTTTGATTAGGATTTTCACTTTGATATTATACTTATTCATTTTTATTTTGTGTTATTTTTTTTAACAATGCATCGACTTATTACATTTAATTAGTAAATAAAAGTTTCTTAAATGTTAGGAAAAACTTAAACAACGTGAAAATCCCCATAAAATTTTTGTTCCTGCGTTCCTATTGACCCCATTTGACTTACATACCTGTAGTGTGCCCACTTTTTCGCCGTTCGACTTAATACCAAGTCGATTTCCTCAAGAACTACTTAGGTACAACAATTTTTTTTTTCGGTTTGTTGGCCATAGTAGACCGGCCGGTAGTCAAGGATATTTAAATTATTTCCTTTGCAAGATAATAGTCTAAAGTATGCCTGACAATTCTCCATGAGGACCGTCCTCAGTTCATTTTTAACATCTCTGTGCTTTCTTCGTCTTGCTTTCCTATCATCGTTACCTTGCAACGTTTATAACTAGTCAGTAGCCCTACGTAATGAGAGCCACGTCTTGCCAACCAATCAATCAAGGCCCAAGTCTTCATATCTGTGGTAAACACCCGGTTTTCTGTTTTTCGAATTCAGCCTGTCTCAATGACCGAAAAATAAGTGGAGCTGCTGCATAGCTTGCATAGTAAGGAATAGTGGGCTAATCATGTCTGTAGAAAGACTGATAGCCGGTGGCGGTGGAGCTAACAAGTCCTGAGGTCACCACGAGGTCTTAACGCGATCCATTTGACGACCTAAATTGAACTGTTAAAGGGATGGAGCTATATAGGGTGTATAGCTTTATTAGCTCCATGCCTCTTCCTCGCTCGTTCGCTTGACTTTTTAACACGTCATGGTAAGCCCCCTTTTTTTTCGGTGGGAAAATCATCCAATAACATCCCCTGCTCAGACAGTGTCAGACTTTTACTGACTAAAAACCCACTCTTGTCCCTTCGTTGCCTTTCATACCAGGGCCGAGTCTTCCTTTGAGACTCAGACCCTTGGCCCTAGTAGGCTTCGACACTGCTGGGCCCCTACGGTTGCTGTCATCTCCTTGAGGCGCGCATAGAACACTGCGCGCCGTCGACGACTTGGGCTCGGTCCGGACGAACGGACGGCGAGCTACCCATTGCTCGCCGTCCGCAAGCCCACGCCTACGGTGGCCGGAAATCGGGATCAGAAATCCCGGCGGCTAGGGCGCGGGGGCTAATGCCTCGTGCGTGCACATGATGGTAAGCCCCCTGTTGTGGGAGATTGCCTATTGTCAGGTGTGACGTGGTATTTTAACTGTTACTCTAATTTTGCAGTCAAAATCGGAGTACAGAATGGAATGGTCACGACTTCGGTCTTAGCGGCGAGCGGCGCGGCATCGGTAAGCGTAAGCGGGCGCGCGGGTCTATGAGAGGCGTCTCGTGGCGTGCTTCAAACATTTTCATACTTTTGAGCTTACGCTCGCCGCCCCACGCTTAGCTACCGCTCACAGCAGCAAGGTTGTGAACGGGCCGGAAGAGATCACTTCTCCGGTACCCGTTGGAGAAATTGTAGAATGTTTTGTTTGTGCTATTAAACAACAGTTGGCAATCATTGATGCCCAGCAAAATAAAGCCGTAGACAAAGATTTGTAGAAGTTCAAACTCACTAATCATGTTGATGCGCCATCTGTCGGTATCGAATACGAACAATATTATTATTTATTTACTTTATCTTACTGATAATAAGGTGTAGGTAGGTATATAGGTACCTACTTACATTCAGGTCCTTTATGTAAAAGAAAGGGGTCGAAGACTATATGTGCCTATGATGCAAAGATCCTAAACTAATTTCTTATAAGATTGTAACATAAGTGGGAGTAGGATGAGCAATGAAATTGGCCGTAAAACGTGTTAACTAGGTTTGATAGGATTTTCTTTTCAGATACCTATAGGCGAACCTCCCACCCCGAACTCAGCCTAACCAGGCTATTTTTAAGGTGGGAAATCGTCTAATGACTTCTCGCGCTGTAGGGCTGCGCGCGAGGGCGTGTCAGACTTTTACTGACTAAAACCACACCTATGTTCTTTCAATTGCCCTTTGCGTCCTAGAACCACGGGCCCCCCTTTCAGAAGTCAAACCATGACCCTAGTAGACTTTGGCCCTGCTGGGCCTGGGCCCCAACGGTTTTGCTGACATCTCTTTGAGGAACACTACGCGTCGTCGACTCGGGCACGGTCCGGACGGCAAGATACCCATCGCTCGTTGTCCGCAAGCCCACGCCTTCTTCTTATATATATTTATTTAATCATCATGCAACACTAAAATACAAAGGCGGACTTAATGCCTTAGGGATTCTCTACCAGTCAACCTAGGGTGGTGAAGAGACAATATGGTAGGTGCGTACAAAAGAAAATTTTATATAGAACAAAGTATACATAGAATAAACATACATATATATTTAATATAATATATACATATATAAGTTAAGTAAAGAAGTTTATGAGACGATTCTGCTATTGGTGGAGAAAATAATTTTGCAACTTCCGGTTAAATGCATATCGACTTTCGGCCGTCCCTATATCGAGAGGAAGCGCATTCCACAGAAGGATACAAGGAATAATGGACAAAATCAGAAGTATGAGAAGGACAGAGCAGTAGGAAATTGTTAGAAGAACGCAGATTCCTTGAGTGTGAAGAACATAGATACTGAAAGTGAGTTATGATATGATGGAGGCGTGGGAGAGTTGAGCAAAGAGAAAAGTGTAGTCAGAGACTCAGAGCGCGTGAATTTCTTCTCTGGCAAATAGGCAACCATTTGAGCTCAGACCTGAAGTTATTATATGTATACTACGATATGGACTATCTAAACAAACAAATTCTGTTGAGCTTATTTTTATTATCTCTTGATTCATTAAATTGAAATGACTTTAAGATAGGTGACTTTTAAACTTTGTACCTATTTATCTAGCAATAAAATAATTACCTTAACTCCTACTAAGGTAATTATTTTATTGCTAGATAAGTAGGTAGGTACTTAACAGATAAAAGGTACATCTGATAATCAAAAATGTAACTTAGTAACATAATCCTACTAATATTATAATCGCGAGTCTGTATGTGTGGATGTTTGTTACTCTTTCACGAAAAAAACTATGAATAGATTTCGATGAAAATTGGTACACGGGTAGACCATGCCCTGGAATAGGGATACTGTGGGTACTGTTTATCCCGGGAGTATGTTCCCTTGGGATAATTTTCTACTATTCGGTTTAAAGAAATTTATTTCTCATAAGAACATACAGTCCACTTAAAATAAGATACAAAGTAATAAACATAATTCGATACAATACAAATTTCCTCCAGAGTTTTAGCAGATTATAGTGTACTGTGTACATACATATTTCTTTAGCTTCTGTTTAAATGTATTCACGTTGTTGCACTCTTTAGTATCGTCCGGTAATCCATTGAACAGATTTACCTACTCCTTCAAATAATAATATGGTCTTTCTACCGTAGCGTAGGTACGCTTTGCCCGAACTTTTGAACCGTACGTTCTGCGTACGCTGATGACTTCAAGTTTGTTTTTTTATATCTATTTCTCAGGTTATGTGACATTGTTTTTTCCTTAGTTGTATGTTAGTTTGTATTGAGTTTGAAATTATGTTTTTGATAAGAATAGAATGCAGGTGTAATAAATGTATAGCTGTCTAATATTTAATAATTTAGTTTTTTCGTATTCTATTAAGCGGGCGAAGCCGCTGACAGCAACTAGTTAAATAAAATTAAAGTCTTTGTAAAGACACCAAAACGACAAACTGACATTATAGGGGTATGCGGAAAGAGTGTAAAGTCCCGCAATCCTCCGTTGAAAAGGGAGGATCCTCCAACCAGACGGGATGTTATGTCTGGCGGGCAACTGCCCGATAGATGATTTCGGGCTGTTCTAATGTTCCAATCGCGCGGAGAACTTTGATTGCGCGATGCAGGATTAGTTCTTATGTGACGCCATAGATGTCGCTACATATTCAATTAATATTTTTCACTAAATGCATAATTATGAAAGTACGATATATTCTCTACCATAACATAAATGCAATTTTTAAAATTTTAAACTTTGATTTTAGCCGGATCAAACAGACAAACATTTTTAAAATTTAAAAACTTCGAAACGGCTGGATCGATTTTGACGGGACGTTTACTGACGGATACGGACCTGATATGACAAGGAGTACTTAGAATATATTTCATTTTCCAGAGGGGACGGGGTTTCAACTACGGAATAAGTCTTTAAAAATGCAAAAAAATTGCAAAATTTAACGTTACATTCAGTGTGATATAGGTAATGTTATCAGTACATAACTTAAGATAGGTACTTTTTATTTTCCCGCGGGAATGGGACAAGTTTGCCCTAAAAAAGGAGAATAAAGGTTGTGTGGTGATCGGCGGCGGCGACCTTTCGCGCCGATCCCTGGCTCATGCCATGGTCCGGAGCGAGGGGGAGTGGGCGGTGGTCGCCTCCTTCTGCAGTAATGTTAGCGAAGGAGGGCCTTACATTTGAGGGACCGGAAATCCTCACACCCCAGCCGCTGGAACCCCGACCCCAACAACCAGCCACTGTAGACGTGGGTTGGTAAACGTCCGGACCGAGTTCGAGTCGTCGACGGCGCTTAGTGTTCCATGCGCGCCTCACCGAGATGTCACCAAAACCGTGGGGGCCCAGCAGGGCCGAAGCCTACTGGGGCCATGAGTTGACTTCTCAAAGGGAAAAGTGTGGTCCTGGAACGCAAAGGGCAGCTGAAGAAACATCATCATCATTTCAGCCGAAAGACATCCACTGTATAGGCCTCCCCCAAGTGTCACCATAATGACTGGTCCTGTACGTCTCGCATCCATCGGATTCCCGCGTCCCCACGCGTCCCTCACAGGAGGATGAACAGAAGAACAAACTTTTGTTATAGTAAACCATAGTTTGGGTTGAGTGGCAGCACATAGAGTATGGTAATTAGGTAGGTACCAAATTTTTTAATTGTAGCCTCACATTTGCCCTTTTTGCCCCTGATGGTAAGTAATTATTATGTGGTTGATGATGAAGCACACAATCAAAGTAATCCTCACAATTCAAGTGTATAACAATATAAGTGGGAAGCATATGCATAAGCAGATCATCTAGCAGGAAGTATTTTGAAGTTTCTTTAAATCGCACAAATATTAGTTTCGTCTGGGAATCGAACCCATGAAACAAAACATAGCAGTTAATCGCTTAACCACTGCACCAACAATGCCATCAAAAACTTAGTTGTGAATATTTTCTTGCTAATTACTATAAAATTAAGTTAATTAGCCTTTTTTAGTCCTCAAACTAACAAAAGCTTTGTCTTTGTTACAGATAGGAACTGCAGCCTACAGCATGACCGTTCAGGCAGGTGTTTGGTTGCAAAACAATAAACAACATTTAGATAAATACAGAAGATAACACTGATATCAAATGACAAAAATAAACAAAGAATTATTTTCCTATTGCTGCCAGTTTTTTTGCAATAATTCTAGCCCACTTTTTTCAGCTCGGTATAAGATTACTTTTAGATTTTGAACATTTGACCTTGAAGATTTTTTTCTGAGGTGCTTAGATTTATAAAAGGTCACGCCATCTACATTCAAATGATTGTTGTTTCAGGAGACCGCAAGTCTGAAAATAAATTGTTGATTCAGTGATCACATGGGCTTGGTGTTTACTGATGCCTACATGAACTTTATTAGTACATCTGTAAGATTTGCCTTTAAGTGCGACACCTTCAAAACGTATCTAATTGTTGCCATTTGGTTATTTAGGAACAGTAAATTGATTATGTTAGGTGATTTGTTTAGGTAGCATACCTACTATATAGAACCTAATGTGTATTTTCTTAATGAATGAGGAAATATTTGTTTCATTTAACCTGTCTATAAGGAAAGAATATGTATGTAACATTATACCAACACTAAGCAAAAGATCAATGAAAACATAACCTAATGTAACATAAATGAAAATAAAATATTGGTTTAGCTTTTGTATATTATGTATTTTGAAGTTTTCTCACAAAGCCAAATTAAATTTACATAAATACAATTTAATGATAATTTTTATACAAGATGTAAATAGTACACAAAAGATCCATAGTGAAATCATGCTGTTGTTGCTTATCAAGTGAAAATTAAAACATCTATAATGCATTCACTTTTGCTATGTAGAAAAAGAATTAAATTAAACTTTCAATATCACTAGTGATCAGGAAACTGATATAATCATTTTATTAAGCATAACATTTGCACTCAAGAGATGGTGTTCGCAAGACTCTTACAAAGATATTCAACTTTGTGACAGTAAACACTATCCATTGTATAAAATTAACCAAATTTGTAACCATGAAATATATACATTTAAGTCTCCAGGTTTTTGTTTTATTTGCTATTATAATGATAGTAAAAAAATATGCATACCTAATATTGTAACGAAGCTACATGTGAACGGGTAAACAATGACCTGTGGGACTGTCGGACCGCTCCGAGACAATAAGGGCGAGGCTAAGAAATGCAGGAGGATAACCTGAGCGATGAGCGCCCGCAGCGCCGCAGCGCCGCTCACCTATAATAAAATTTATCCACAATTGTCTCTTCACAAGTTACTCGGTCTAGGGTGTATAACATAACTTGCACTCTTAAAATCATGATATATGTTAGTTCCGTCCTCGTGTGGCGCGCGTCGGGGAGGCACTGGTGAGTGAGTGCTGGCGCACTCTTCAGTTGTCCATGGCATATCTCCGCGTCCACTCCTTCGCGTTCCGGATCGCCTCGCTCTCGTTCACCTTCCACAGCTCGGCCACGTCGTTGGCCAGCGGGTCGTCAGGGTTCGGCGCTGACAGGAGCGCCTGGATCGACAGCAGCACCGTGCGGATCTGCAGCGCTGGACTCCACTTATCCTTCAATATGTCCAAGCATATACGGCCCAGCCGATCTATGTTCGGATGGTATATTTTCGTTATAAACCTAACCTTAGGCGCTGACATGGGATAGTCCTCTGGCAGAAATAACTCTAATTTAAATAGTCCTCCCTCAAACGGCGAGTCTTCTGGGCCAGTGACGATTACGTGAAAATAACGAGCATTCGTTTCGCTTGGCACCGCGCTGATTCCCGGCACCGGCTCTTGCATCAATCGCTGTGTCTCTTTGATTATTCTACGTGGTAGGGCTGCCATTTTAAATATGCGGTCTAGCGCAATTTGTCAAATGAAAGCAAGTAATCATATAATCGTACAAAATATCTAATTGTCTTTTCACACTAAGTGTTCACGACGATTATCCAGGCACGTCTTCAGAATTAACGAATTACAACAGCATTTTAGCCATGATAATGCTAAAAACGCGACTACAAAAGCGAAGTACTTCAATTTTTAAAGCATAGACTATATAGACTTTTGCACCAAAGAGAACACGTGCAATATAGAAAAGGATGCGTTTTAAATTACTTTGTCACAAAATTTGGAAAATACCGGTTTTTATTAAACTAACACTTACTTACTAAATCTGTAGTAATTAAATACTATTTTTGTTTATGGAGAATAACGCATAATTTATTCATTACATTGTAATTATCAGAACCGTCTGCTGAATTGATTTGGCTTTGAACTGACATCTCAACGACCATGGGACTGTGGTGTGTGACATTTGCTTTATTTTGTGACAGTTCGTGTGAGTAGATCTAATGGTATCCGTAAGATGGCAGTATCTGTCTGCCGGCTAAAGCCGGATTTACACTTTACACTGATGTTTACTTTAAATCTTACGATCTACCGTCATGAAATATTTGTCTAATGTCTAATAAATAAGCTTCTGATAAAAATCATCAATAATTTTATTACAAGGTCAAGATGGTACCTATTTGATACCTATTGTAATTGTATACCTAAGTCTGTGTCAACAGAAAGTTAAACTTTCTGTTGACACAGACTTAGGTAACGTTAATTTTATTTGTTGTTTGTGTTTGTTTGTAGTTTTAACTGAATGTTTTTATGTAAGCACCCACTTATCACCGAATATTTGAGGTGTAGATATTAGGTACATTAGTTTAAAGAGGCAGTATTTTTTGACAGGTAAGTAACCAAAATAATTTGAATTGTATATTATTATAGGTAGGTATAGTACCTATGCTTATTACATACAAAAATAAGTCGCTAGCGGGTGTTGAATTTCAAGTAATATAAAACAAACTAGGTACATACCGACGCTTGAAAGGCAAAAATTACTAACCGACATTGAGTAGGTAAACTTGGAGAGAGACGTAAAGTTAAAAATTTTAGAAAAGAAAATTGTTAGTTTAAAGAAAGTCGGATTTAGATATTAATAACATGATGGTAATAGTATCTAAATCCGACTATTTCGTCATATTTAACAAATTTTTTTCTAAAAATTTTAACTTTACTTATCCTGTAAAGTTTACTCAATTTTACGCTTAGTAGGTAATTTTTGCTTTTTAAGCGTCAACTACAAGCATAGGATCGATTGCCAGGTAGTGACGTCACGTCATACTGTCAAATCGAAGAATTATTATGGTGAGCAAAACAAGAAATTTTTAAAATTTAATTTATTTACGAACTGTGAACGAAAATAATCAGAATCCAGTTCTTCAATTTTGCTCATCTCTGAGTTCTTCAATTTTGCCCAATTTCTTGCGATTTGACAGTATGACGTGACGTCACAACATGGCAATCGATCCTATTCTTATTTGGAACGCATTGTAACTAACTTCGTCTACATTAAAATTTCGATTACAGTAATCCAAGACATGTCTACTGAAAATAAGTATCCACGAAAAATCTATATTTTAGTTGATTATCTTTACCGCCAATGTTCATTATCACGACTGTTTTTCGGATTTCTTCAGATATTTATTAATTCAAGAGCTTTCAACTTTTCGAACAAGAATTTCAATAATTGATTCGGCGAACTTTCGTTGAACTTGGTTTGGGAATTTGTTCCTCAAATATTTGTTGTTTTTGCAGACAAACCGATCAAGCCAGTGGTTTCCAATCATTTTTACCCTGAACCTCCCTTTACATGTTCTAATTTTTTTGCGACGCTTTTATAAAAGAAGATACTTCCGTGCGTGTAGCAGGTGTAGCTCTACATAATTAAAAATGATTGTACTATATCCTATACATATCTATATAGTCTTTAATTTCTTTTTCAGGTTCTCAACTGTCATACGAAAAAAGAGTGCGTCTCTTCTCGCCAGATTTCGTGGCAGTAGCAACAGCCTCCTGAAAGTGGTTGCTGAAAGACATGATGAGAGCCTCATAGTGCGGCATCTTATTAAAAGCACATTATCTTTAGTAGTGTTATCTTTAGTAACAATTTTTAGCTTGTAAGTAGGTACTATGTAACATGTAAGTAGGTACGTAGGTATTACTAACATATTTTATAAGCTAAAAATTGTTACTAACATCCTGTATTGTTTTATTGTTGTATATTCGTTGTTGACTATGTTGTCTGAAATAAAAAAAAAATATTATTATTATTCCTTTTATTTATTTTTTTACACATATTATTTACATTTTTGAATATTTCTTTAAAAAAACATATAAAAAAGCATTTTAAAATTTAAAAAAATAATTGTCCGCCAGTGTTGGGAACAGGGTCTAAGCTACCAGTGGTTAGGGCTCCAGAGACAGGAACCTCCTCACAATGCGAGCCGTATCGAGGAGTACTGCCTTCTGTATCAGGCCCTTGATCCAACCACGCAAGGACAGTCGACAGATGATCGTCGAAGCTTTTGGCTATAAGACCATTGGCGGTCACGACAACCGGCACAATGATAGCCGAGTCCACATTCCACATGTCGACAACCTCGTGTGCTAAGTCGAGATATTTGATTTGTTTCTCTTTCTCAGCATTCACGAGATTCTCGTCATGTGGGATGGTGACGTCGACTATAATTGTCTATCATTATTATTATTATTATACTTCATTAGCAATACTTATGATTAGACATTTATACAAATTTTCTTAACTGTTCGTTCGTGACGTTCGTTGTTTTTATGTTGTTAATAGTTGTTTTGTGTCAGACCTTTACTAACTAAAACCCTCTTGTGTTCTTTTAGATGCGTTACAGGACCGCGGTAGTTCTTTCAAACATTCCCGCAAAGCGTACCTACCGCACACCTAGGGTTGCCAGGTCTTCAAACCGAAAAGCCGGGCAGACCAGCCAATTTAGCCGGACATTTGAGTAAAATGGCCGACAATTTTTCTTAAACTCAATATATATTTTAATTCTTATGAAACAGCAATAAAATTGGCTGCTATAATTGCTAGTCCACTCCACTTATGTTAGCGATACAAGATAAATTAGTAGAAGACAAAACAAATCTAAAAAAAAAAAATAGTACTTTAAAAAGCCTAACAAAAGCCGGACAGGCCAGACTCCGCCTAATTTGGCCGGACGCGCAGCTAAAAAGCCTGATCCTGTCCGGCTTTATCCGGACGCCTGGCAACGCTACGCACACCCCGTGGCGTAGCGATGCGCAGTTTGAGAACTCCTGAACTAGGTTTTTCACTAAGACCGCTACTGGGAGTAGTAGGGATTATGTTACTGCCAACTTTCTAGACATCTGACAATAATACGTACGTATACGTACCTAGAAATATTTAATACGACTTGACAACTAGGGACATAATTTTATTATGTTACTGCCAAGTTTCTAGAAATTGTAGTAGTTTTCTAGGTCGTCATCATCATCCTCAACATTTCAGCGGATAGACGTCCACTGATAGAAATAGGCCTCCCCCAAATGACGCCACAATGAACGGTCCTGTGCGTCTCGCATCCATCGGATTCCCGCAACCTTCACCAGGTCATCGGTCCACCTTGTAGGGGGCCTTCCAATACTTCGTCATCCGGTACGTGGTTGCCACTCCAGAACCTTTCGGCCCCAACGGCCATCTGTTCTGCGAGCAATGTGCCCTGGCCACTTAAGTTTGGCGATTCTTCGTGCTATGTCGGCAACCTTGGTTCTCCTGCGGATATCTTCATTTCTGATTCGATCATGCAAGGAAACTTCGAGCATAGCCCTTTCCATTGCCCTTTGGGTGACTTTGAGCCTTCTGATGAGGCCCATTGTGAGCGACCACGTTTCGGAACCATATCACTGGCAACACGCACTGGTCATAGACTTTCGTCTTGTGACACTGTGATATATTGGACGAGAAGATACCGCGCAGCTTCACGAACGCTGCCCAGCCGAGTCGGATTCGACGGTTGACCTCTTTCTCGAAATTAGATCTACCCAACTGGACTGTCTGTCCAAGGTAGACGTAATCGTCCACAACTTCGAGTATAGAGCCTCCAATCTTGATAGGAGTGGGTGCTACATGGTTGTTTGTCATGACTTTAGTTTGGTCCATGTTCATTTTAAGACCCACTCTTTCGGAAGCTCTACTGAGGTTTCTACTGAGTTTTCTAAGTACAAACCAGAATACCTGAATTATACAGATTGCCGGTAACGTATATATATATATATTGTTTTGTAATAAAAGTAATATCTTTTAAGTTTTGAAAGTCCAATATAGTTCCAACACCTTATTTTTCAATAGGAAAATTAATAATGATTTTCACCTGAAGTACCAACCTACATAAAACAGTATCTCACAAAGCCCTCACGGTATAAAGCCGATCCCGATAACATGCTTATGTTCCAATCTGAATGTCTGTCAGGAGCACTGGCCCATTATCGGCTACTAATAGCCAATAGGCGTTGTCGTCAATATGTGATTGACGCCGACTGATGAGGTAGGGAAGTTAGTTACCAGTTTATTATAGAGCTCTTATGGGATTGATGGCTATTGATAGAACTATGAAGATAGTCTGTGGTTCATATAGAGATGTTTTCTGGTAGTTGTGTTCAATATTTTAATTAACTAATTTAGTATGGAGCTCATATGGGATTGATGGCGCGATATTTACGCCATGAAACTTGAAAACGCCATAATTATCTTCGATGAAATCAAGAGTAGCATCAAATAATTAAAACGCATTGTTGTGCGAAACTTCTAGAATGGAAGTACGTCCTGGCAAGTTCTAGAAAAGTCCACCATAAAGTACCTACCACAAGTGGTTGATAAGGGAATTTGTTTCTTCCGCATTTAACAATAGAGTCGAAATTCGCGTGAGAGGGGATTATGACATATTTATATGAAAATAAATACTTTATTGCCTCGCGATGCGACTGTATTGTTCTAGAATGGCCTTGAAACGTCTGTTTCTAGAATTTTCCTGGCTCTGAGTATAAATACGAGTATGTGCCCCGTGTGTGAAGTGATAATTCGTAACGACCTATGCGATACTAAAACGGAACTCTAGTGTACATTATTATTTGGATTATTGTTGATTGGAAGAATTTGTTATTGTTTGTGGTGAATAAAGTTCTCTGTTAATAAACTGGCATTAAATTACTCACGTTTATAACAGTATCTTGCTCATATAGGGAGGGGTTTATTAATCATTCTATCGATTAATAATTGAAGACTGGCTTTTTCTCACAGCTCCAATTATATTTGGCTTAGTTCAAAGACACCGTACATTTTCTCGGGATAAAAAAGGAGCCTATGTTATACAACTAATACAATCCTTTTTTTTTTGTAGTGGTAAATCACCAAATAACTTTTTTTTCGCTCTAGGTGGAGCGAGAGGAAGTTACAGACTTTTACTGATAAAAACCCGACTGTGTTCCTTCTCCTCCTACAATACTGTTATTAATGCTAGTAGCATTCTATAATTGTTTTTTTTTTTAATTGCATCAGAATCAGTACCTACCTCCATAAATCTAAACTGTCCCCCTAACTAGCAATGACTCCTGTCTGGCCCTAGGCGGGGCGGGAGGGCATGTCAGACTTTTACTGACTAAAACCCACTCCTAGTTCCTTCGTTGCCTTGCATTCCAGGACCACGGGTTTTCCTTTCAGAAGCGACCCCAGTAGGCTTCGACCCAGCTGGGCCCCTATTGTTTTGCTGACATCTCCTTGAGGCGCACGTGGTCGACGACTTGGGCTCGGTCCGGACGGTTACCGGACATCCAGACCTGGAATAACTGTCTGTAGACAAGGCCGTCTTTCATCTATTAGAGGCCCTGGGCACATTAGGACAAAGGGGCCCCTACGACCAAAATAAAGCACTATTTTGTTAGAATGAACGTAGCATAGAAGAACGTATATAGATATGCAAAGTTTTAGCTTTATTATTATTTCTTTACATTTGTTATGATGAATAGATTACAGATACCGGCACAGATCATGAGCGTTGCCCACCACTTGCGCAGAAGTGAAATATCGGGTCTCTTTAGTGGCATGAAGTGAGACGTGGCCGAGGCTGGGCCCACATGTAAACGCACCATTTATAAATGAAGCAACAAGCTTTTAAACCATGCTTGACTTTGACGATAGGCGAGTAGAAAAGGGCCCTCTTAATTAACATACATACCAACATTGCAAGTTAAATAAAGGATGTAGGGAATTGTAATGGTTTAATTATAAAACCGGCCAAGTGCGAGTCGGGCTCGCTCGCGAATGGTTCCGTAGCATTATCTATACAATATTAGACACTATATAATATCGAGCAAAACACGGCAAAAAAATCGCGATTGTTATATGCCACTTAAATATTTAGTATTTATTGTTTTAGCGGTAACAGAAATGCATCACCCGTGAAATTTCAACTGTCTAGCTATCACGGTTTATGAAATACAGCCTGTTGACAGACAGACGGACAGTGAAGTCTTAGCAATAGAGTCACGTTTTTTACCCTTTGGATACGGAACCCTGAAAAGTGTTTCAAAATAATGGTCGTCTTTCTAGTCATATTATGCTCCAATAAATAACTGCCAAAATTTTTTCCTTAACAAAAAATAACAACACTCAAGAAACAAAAACAAAAACTACAAAAATAAATGCTCCGCCGCGACAGTGTAATCACTGCCGTGACCAGGATTCGAACCTGGGTTACTACGGCCACAACGTAGGGTCCTAACCACTAGACGATCACGGCTATCGGAGCTGGTGACAGCTACAGCGAAATAAGATACCGCTTCGTATTTGCTTTCACTCACACAAATCGCCCCTCTCTTTCCCTCGTACACGTTTTTGTTACAAAAATACCAAGACTCGACAAAAAAAAAATGGCAACAACTCAATACGACGAGTAATCGGGTTTTTGTCGAATAAAGTTATCGTTGTCGTTTTCTTATCAAAATTGTATTTTGCCTCAAATCGTTTTGATTACGACACTACAGAATTAGCGTTGAATGGGAATAGTGACGTGACGTCACGCGCCATTGTATAAAAATAAAATAGATTAACAATTTTATTTTTGAAGTGATAGTCTTTTTTTTTGTTTTGTCTATTGAGCATTTTACTTAAATCTCTTGTTGTTTTTGACAGTGTCTGGGGGTTTTTACTTCGGATTTTTTTTTTTACTGTGGATGAAATGTACCTATACAAAAGTTTACCTATTAAAAAATTGTAATCTTAATTATGAAAAAAAATATGATTACAATTATTTATAGGTAATTTTTTATACATAATTATTATTAGCTACACATAAGTATTTTCTTTTTAAATTTCATCTATAGTAAAAAAAAACCAACGGTTTTTAATGATTTTAGCTCCCTAGGTACTGAACTATACACCTACTGTGTAATAAAAATAAAGATACGAGTAAATTACAGTTCTCAGTTCCGAACAAGTTTGAGGATGGGCCTTCTTTCTCAAATGATTTACTCACTCCATCTAATAAATTCCAACTAAAATAAAATTAAGTGGTAATATTCGTCTATCTTTGACAATAAGCCTAATTAATGTAGCCAATCAAATATTCGGAATTAATGCGAAATGACGCATTTAATGGAGTAGTTCCATTTATTACCTAACTTCCTACTGCTACAGTGAGTCGAACACAGTTTTTTTAGACAGTAATTAATTTTGGGATTTCCATCGAAGCAGATAGCATTGTCAGTAGCATATAAATATGCAATAGCATTTATTAAAAAAAAAAAACTGGGCAAGTGTTAGTCGGACTCGCGCACTGAGGGTTCCGTACAAACTTAAAAGGTACATTGCGGTTTACGATTTACGACGTATTAAAAAAAAAAACTATTTAATAGATCTTGTTCAAACCAATTTTCGGTGGTGGTGGTACATCATATATTTTTTTAGTTTTATCATTCTCTTATTTTAGAACTTACAGGGTGAAACTGTGTAAGGTAAAATGTGTGTCCCCCCAAACATTTTACCACTTTGGAAGTGTCTCTCGCGCAAACTATTCAATTTAGAAAAAAAATATATTAGAAACCTCAATATCATTTTTGAAGACCTATCCATAAATACGCCACACGTATGGGTTTGATGAAAAAAAAATTTTGAATTTCAGTTCTAAGTATGGGGAACCCCTAAAATTTATTGTTTTTTTTTTCTATATTTGTGTAAAAATCTTAATGCGGTTCACAGAATACATCTATTTACCAAGTTTCAACAGTTTATTTCTTATAGTTTCGGACAAAAGTGGCTGTGACATACGGACAGACAGACAGACAGACATGACGAATCCATAAGGGTTCCGTTTTTTGCCATTTGATTACGGAACCCTAAAAAAACCGATTTGCAAAAAGATAAATATAAGTTATTTAAAGTAGCCATGAAGTACTAAAAAAAGCTATCTAAAGTACGGCGTTGAAAAATTCCTCCACATCGCTGTCGACTGGTAATGTACCCAAAAGACTGGCGGCATTGCCACGCTGAATCGCAATGCTTATCCTTTGTCCGAAGTAAAAGCCAGCCCTTGGGTTATGCGAAGTGTCAACAAGGCGTTTTGAAAGTTCTTTAAATAATTTGTGAGCACTCGGACCCCACGATCCGAGAGTTTCAACCCCAAACGGCTCGAAAATATAACTACTAACAAGGTTATTATATTTCCGCCGCTTGAGGTTCTCTGCAGCCGCTGCGGCAGCACCGGCACAGCACGACGAGCTAGGAAGATGAGATGGCGCAAGAGTATCGACATAAGTAGCGTCCCACACTAAAGGCCTACCCATCTTCCATGGAAATAAAGACATACCGTCCGGTCTTTTGCCATCGTCGCGTGCCAGGCCATGAGGTTCCAATACGGCCAGAACGCCGACGGTGACAAGAGCACGTCGGATGATGTCGTTGATATTCGCGTGTCGCGCTATGCGACCCGCACTTCGACTGCATGACAGACCGTGGTGTCCGAGGCTGTTGACAACTTCGCCACAGTGGCAGCGATGAGGAGAGCAACAAGGAGCGCCAAGACGTTGGGAAGCAGCGAGGCGGAAGGTAGATACCGTCGAACAAGGTGCCTATGTTCGACGACGGTAATGCATGAAGCCAGAGACCCGACTCCCACTCTCCCACAGCTAGCAGGCGCGCACGCTCTGCAGTAGTTACAGATGTTGCCAACAGATTCTCTTGAACTACTTTGCATAGCGGCTCATCCCACCGTCTTTGGGAAGAAAGTTTGTCGGGCTGAATGGAATTCGGGCAAGCGAGTCTCCAAGCGTCTATAGCCTCAGTAAATCACGGCACATCCAAATCTATCAGTGAGGAAGATAGGATAATAAATTCTGATTTATTTTTCAGTGCCGTGAACCGAGGATATAAAAGCTGGTAAACTGATGCTGGTAATTTTATTTTTATTTTGTAAGTTAGTTTTAATTACGTTATTATTAGATTTAAATGTATATTTAAAGTAGCTACATAGGTTTGTTCCACAGCTTTGCTCCAGCCGTGTTCGGCTCACAGAAACTGAGAATTTTTGGAATAAAAGGTTGAGTGATCAAACTTTTATCGCTCAAATATTATTTGTTTTTTTTTTTTCTAAAGATCTTAACTGAGGTCTAATGTTAAGAAACATAATGAGAAACTCTGTACTTATTGTTTTTATGGGTATGTCATCGGATAATTGTAAAGTAAACACTGTTAGTTTATGATCATTCTCGTAAGTTGCCTGAAAGAGATTTCTAATGTGATGTCGACATTTTTTTGCGCTTACGGCTTACGTGGCTTAACCCTATGAGATTGATCAAAATAATTTACTATAGTATTGTACACCTTAAAAATGTCAACAAAAAAGTCTGCAATGGTATATGTCTATCTCTTATGGATAACCCAAAATAACCATTTATTATCCTTTACTTTTTACGAGAAGTAATCGCTTATTTACGAAGCGATTTTAAACAACACAGCATTAATGCTTATCCAATTAAGTACCTAAAATACATTGTGCATTTAATATAGATCAATATGGCTCTTACAGCATGTAATTTAAATGAATATTTTCGAAGATATTACAGATTTAAAATGCAGGAACATAGCGGTTGCGGTGGTACCGCCCTTGGGCTGGGGGCCGGTGGCGCGTGCCGATAAAAATGTCTATCCCATTCCCGACATTGATAACATAAGTTGTAAGACTATATCTTGGTTTAAAGAAAAAGCGATTCTGTTACCAACTAACGAACAATTAAATAAGGTATTAACTTGATTCTTTCAAATATTGATGCGCCGACGCAAATATACTACTCGGTCGATACTGTTCTCGATTTGGAAGATGCTGTTCATTTTCCTACAGTTCTTAATTCTTTGCATCCGTCTGGACTCCCTCCTCATAAAATAGTGTTGAAAGTAGGTTGTCCTGTTATTTTATTAAGAAACCTGAATCCACCTAAACTTTGCAATAGCACGCGTTTGCTGGTAAAATCACTAAACACTTTCATAATAGAGTGCACAATATTCACTGGATGTGGTAGCGGAGAAGATGTATTGATTCTCCGAATTCCTCTGATACCATCGGATTTACCGTTCCAATTTAAACGCCTACAATTTTCGGTAAAGATATTTTTTGCAATTATGAATAAGTACCATTATACCATAAAGACTTTAATGTTTTTTTAAAGATTCAAAGATTCAAAGCATTTTATTTCAAATAAACCATTTACAGGCACTTTTGAAATGTCATGAAGTCAGTCAGTCAGAAAAAAAAAATGATGCTAATTGCACATTCCAAAGCGTAGATCTCTATGGAGAAGAATGTGCAAGAAACTCCATGGACACTCTTTTCAATCATGTTTTGTAATTACAAATATCTCTGTTACATGTTTCTTGTCGCTATCATGTGAGAACAATGTAAATAAAGTAAAAATACAAACTAAATACAGATATTAAAATAGCAACTGGCAGCTAAGAGATGACCAGTCTCAACTGACAGCGCCCGTTCACGAACATGACGCCAATATTAGCACCACTCAGCTCAACCATTTTGAAGGGAACCGAATGATCCAACACATGCGCCACCATCAGTGAGACATTTGAGTGAGCATGATAAACTCTCAACTGCCATGCTGATTTATGTCAAACAAGTCCAATAGTAACATAAAAAACCATAAAATAGCTCCATGGTACTCACATTTACAAACTTTGAAAAAAATGCTTCTACATTATACAATACTTTTATTATATAAAAATTCAAAAAAAAAAAAAAAACATTTAAAAATAATAACAATAATTTCCAAACTAATCAATTTGTTCACCCCGGTGGTAGTGGAGCTGGACCAGCATTGAGCCAAGCATTTTTATCTTGAATATAATCCTCCAACTTATAATATGCCTGCCTGCATAGTGTGCGTTTAATACAAGATTTAAATTTTGTTTCATTGAGTTCTAATATTTGTGGAGGTATTTTATTATAACATTTCAAACAGTACCCCATGAAAGAAGACGCCACTTTAGCCAGTCTGAAACCTGGTTGAACCAATTAGTCCCTATTTCTTGTAACATAATTATGTCTGTCGCCTCTTTTGCTAAAAAGATGAAGATTTTTTCTAACGTACATGATGTTTTCATAGATATATTGACAAGGCACCGTCATGATGTTAATATCCTTAAACAGTTCCCTTAGAGAATCGCACAGGCGAAGATTGTAAATAGCTCTGATGGCTCTTTTCTGTAGTATAAAAATTGAGTCGATGTCTGCAGCCCGTCCCCATAATAAGATACCGTATGACATGATACTATGAAAATAACTAAAATAGACTAGTCTAGCGGTATCAACATCCGTAAATTGGCGGATTTTTCTAACAGCATATGCAGCTGAGCTAAGCCGTCCTGCAAGGGATGTTAAATGAGGACCCCATTGTAGCCTAGAGTCAAGCGTTATCCCCAGGAAAACAGTTTTGTCGACAAATTCTAGTTTTTCATCGTTTAGTATTACGTCACAATCACTACTTTTGACATTCGGTAAGGAAAATCTTATGCATTTAGTTTTTTTCCCGTTTAAAACTAGATTATTAGCAGTGAACCAGTTTTGGACCTGCAATAGTGCGTTATTTTCGTCGTCAAGATTATTAGTCCTTCTATTTATCTTAAAAATCAAAGAAGTGTCGTCGGCAAACAACACCATATTAAGTTTATTTTGCAACAAATAGGGTAAATCATTAATATAAACTAAAAATAAAAAAGGACCTAAAATTGAACCTTGGGGTACCCCCATTTTCACATTTAATCCTGACGAATTGACACCGTTTATTTGAACTTGTTGCTGTCTGTCAATCAAATAAGATTTTAATAAGCTTAAAGCTGTTTTGCCTAGTCCGTAATGCTCAAGTTTCAGGAGTAATGTTTCATGAACCACACAATCAAACGCCTTAGACAGGTCACAGAAGATACCTATAGCATCCTGTGCCTCTTCCCACGCATTAAAAATGTGTTTTAGTAAGGAGACACCAGCGTCAGTTGTACAACGTCCTTTGGTGAAACCATACTGTTTATCGTGTAAGATGTTATTTGTGTTAAAATGATTAAGCATTTGATTTAACATCACCTTTTCAAATATCTTGCTAAAAACCGGCAACACGGACACCGGCCTATAATTATTAGTGTCTTTACTGTCCCCAGATTTAAAAAGTGGTATCACTTTACTATATTTCATCAGATCCGGAAAAACTCCTTGATCTATACACAAATTAAATATTATAGTTAAGTACGGCGCTATAGTCTCAATAATTGAGGTACAAACTTTGATAGACATACCCCACAAATCTTCTGTCAATTTAACCTTGATTTGTTTAAAAGCTTTTATTACAGTTATAGGGTTTATATGCTTAAAGTTAAATTCAGTCGAACAGGCTGCAACGTTCGCCTGTAATAAACTAAAAGCATGCGATGGCGACGAATTTAGTCATTTTATTCTCATGTTTAAATTTTCGATTTTTGACTTTGCTCGAATTCTTGATACCACTCATGCACAGTAGTGTCCTTATATCAAAAATCATCATAATTGGTTAATGTTTAGAGGTTGCACAACGCCAATAAAGTTTTCTCATACAGTTAGTACGTCATCAGTGTAGGTTAAATTTTTAATATTATTATTTTTTACAGTGGAGGCGGTGGCAAGTGTTACTAATGTGTTGTTGTGTCTAGTAAAACTTATTTCCCTCCTCTGTAAAAAATAATAATATTAAAAATTTTTCTTCACTGATGACGTACGTTATCGTTCATTTGTCATTAGACAAAAAAGCTGTGAACCGCATCAAAATCCGTTCATCATCATTTCAGCCGAAAGACGTCCACTGCTGGACATAGGCCTCCCCCAACCGTCGCCACAGCGAACGGTTCTGTGCGTCTCGCATCCATCGGACCCCCGCAACCGTTACCAAGTCATCGGTCCACCTTGTAGGAGGCCTTCCAACGCTACGTCTTCCGGTACGTGGTCGCCATTCCAGAACCTTTCGGCCCCAACGGCCATCTGTTCTGCGAGCAATGTGCCCTGCCCATTGCCACTTTAGTTTGGCGATTCTTCGTGCTATGTCGGCAACCTTGGTTCTCCTGCGGATATCCTCATTCCTGATTCGATCACGCAAGGAAACTCCGAGCATAGCCCTCTCTCTCTGTAGTTTTAAAAATCTAAGCGTACATCGGGACAGACAGACAGCGGGACGACTTTGTTTTATACTATGTAGTGATTCTTTAGAATATTTAGTACCAGCATTGCACCCGTGCGACGCCGGGGCGGGTCTCTAGTTCTTTATAATTTTCTATTACACTACTGTGTGTTGCGTATGTTTGTTATTTCTTCACTCTCAAACGGCTGAACGGTGAAACTTGATCATGTCCTGGAATAGCGTATAGGATACTGTTTTGTCCCGGGAGTATGTTCATTTGGGACAATTTTCTACTACGAGTATCACGCACGCGGGTGAAGCTAAATCAATAAAGCCGTAAACTTTCTTTGGATGAGATTTATTGTATCTGCCCCCCTAGTCAAGTTACAACCGTTTCGTTTCGATTTTCTTTTCGTTGATCGCCTCGAGTCAGCCACGCCTCCGATTCCTTTGTTGTGACGTCATCTCAACGCTCAGTCACGTGGTCAGAACAAAGGAATAGGAGGCGTGGCCGACTCGAGGCGATCAACGAAAAGAGAATCGAAACGAAATGGTTGTAACTTGGTTAGGGGGGCTGTTATGTTGAGAGTTTACACTTACGCAAGATTTGTTACATTCTTACGGTCGTCATTGTTAACCCGCCTTTATGTATCACTAGCAAAGCAACCCACCCAGCTTCGCATGGGTGCTACAAATTAGAGAAATTCTCGGTCTTTCTCTACTATAATATGCATGTATTATACATCTTAACCTTCCACGTGAATCACTCTAATATATTGGTGGAAACCGCATGAAAATCTGTTCAGGAGTTTTTGAGATTATCGCAAACAAAATGGGCTGCGGGGTTGTTCGAAAGAGTTACTGCGGCCCTGGAACACAAAGGGCTAGTGAAGGAACACAGGTGGCTTTTAGTCTGTAAAAGTGTAACACTCCCTCTCTCTTTACCCAAAGTAGAAGCGAGTTAGGTATTTGAAGATAAAAAAGAAGAATAATTTTAGGATAAAAATTCCCTACTTTTAAGATAGCTGGAATCACTGGCCACGCCTCCGATTCCTTTGTTCTCACGTCATCTCAACGCTCAGTCACGTGGTCAGAACAAGGGAAAAGGAGGCGTGGCCGACTCGAGGCGATCAACGAAAAGAGAATCGAAACGAAAAGGTTGTAACTTGGCTAGGGGGGCTGTACTGAGGCCGCTTTCTCTCTACGCAGTGTTAAAACTGTCGAAACCGTGTGTGACCGTTATGGTACATGACGTATATAGATTCAAAGTTACATAAGGCAGTTTTTTATAGGATAAATGTTAAATATATTTGTGGGAAACAACGCCCTAAGCAAACGGTTCTGGTCGTAATCCTTTTTAATTTGATACGATGAAAGACCGTGGTCGGGATATTGAATAAAATGTAGATAATAGCTATTCAGAACGTTATTAAATTCATATTGCTCACATTTTTTGTGGAGCAAAAAGGATGGTAAGAAAGAGATCATCTCATAATAATAATAATAATTTTGAACCATAGACAACTTAGTACTGGGCAGGCCATAATTATGGCGGCAAGTGGCTGGGAAGACAATACGGGTATCCTTACCTTCCGCATGACGCAGGTCCTCGCCGGAAATTGTAAGTTCGAGAGGTTCCTATACCGGATTCGTGCGGTAGAAACGCCCGGGTATCATCATTGTGTGGTAAAGAAGGAACAGGAGTGGGTTTTAGTCAGTAAAAGTCTGACACTTCTGCTCCACGCAACGGTGGGATATGTTATCAGATGATTTCCCACGTAAAAAACAAATAAATAATTTAAAAAAAGACAACTTGGTACACATTCGCAAAAAGTTGGTAGAATCATCTCAGCGTTGATTTGTTGGATTTATTTCTCATAAAAATTTGTAACTGTTATTGGCTCAATGTCTCTTATACTATTGTTATTCTTTTGTTATAGCTGTTGGTTCTCCTATGACTAAATAAATAAATAATGTTGGTTATTTGTATGTACCTGACGGCGCATAGATAAAGAAATACTTCGGAACGAGATTTCACTGCTGTCAGTCTGGCGGAGCGTCACGCGTCAGGGCGATGTTCACGCGGCCATGAGCGCTTGCACGCTTGACAAATATATCAATATAATAGTCCAAGATTCCAGAGCGATCTGACATAACTTATTTTCACATGGATGAAACCTTATGTTCTCAGTAGCATCTCATGTGCTTTGAATACCTGTGTGCTTTTGGAGTTCTCCCTTTGGGTCCCCTGGGCAAATACCTGGTGAGAAAGGGAACTAAAAATAAGAGTTACTTAACTTAAATTTTTATGACTGATTTTTATAAATGTTTTAAAAATCAGCCATATGTAGCCATATGTAGTATTATAAGTGTCAGACACTTTCCATGGACCAAAACTTCTGTCAGACGCTTTAAAGCTCCACAAATAAGAAACAAACTTTACTTATTTTTACATGTCTGACGTTATTAAGGTAACTATTACAAAGTTATATTTCAGTAGTCAGACAAATTATAGTCACCAAACGAAAATAAATAGAATAAAATAGATATATTTTTTTTTTATCCCAAAACAATCAAGAATTATTTTAGGTTAAAAAAATTGTTTATTTTGATAAGTTCTTGATAAATGACCACCATTATAGTGTCGATTCCCGTATTATTTGCTTACAACTAGGATAAATTGTCTAAGTTGACTGATACTAGATACTATCAGCACAATAACTGCTGTATCCACTTCCCACATGTCGACAACCTCGCGAGCTAAGTCAAGATATTTAGTTCACTTATCTTTCTCAGCTTTCACGAGATTCTCGTCATGAGAGACCGCTATATCAACAATAATTGTGCGACGCTCTAGTCGATCTATCACCATTCATCATCATCATCATCATTTCAGCCGAAGGACGTCCACTGTTGTACGTAGGCCTCCACCAAGTATCGCCACAACGAACGGTCCTATGCGTCTCGCATCCACCGCCATCGGTCCACCTTGTGGGAGGCCTTCTAACGCTGCGTTTTCCGGTGGGCAGTCGCCACACTAGAACTTTTCGGCCCTATCGCCACTATGCTTATCACCACTATGTCAGGCTTATTGGCAACAATAGTCCTGTCAGTGATGATAGATCGATCCCAATACAACGTGATGCTGCCATTCTCGAGAACTGCTAAAATTCAAATCAAAAAGGTAACTGCAGCAAAACAAATTATTCATGAAAGAAACTTCACAACTTCTGAATATATTTATTGAAATCAAACTCTGATATGGAAGGTGGATAGAAAGTCAGGGGCCCTGACTACAACATGTTCGAAGTCCATGAATGAAAGTCGTCCATCCCCGTCCACGTCGGCCTCGTCTAACACACTGGCGACGATTTCCTCTCTCTCCTGGGGGTGGAGCTCTCCTTTCGTGAGGAGTCTGGTGGCTTCCAGGAGGTCATCTCGTCCGATGTACATGTCGTCGTCGAGGTCGTAGATGCGGAAGGCGTACCTGGGGAAGCAATTTGGGAAGTTATTTTATTGTTGGAACTGAATAGCCAGGGTGAAATAAGGAGTAGGAGATATACATACAGTGTAGGTAACCTTTATTATAACCAGCCTGAATATACACACAAATATGACAAATTCTTAGAAATATTATTAACTCTTCCATTACGAACCTATGATTGTCAAAAAATAACGAATTCTCTGTTCCCTGCAGTGTCACCCACATCTTTCCATGCAGTTTCAACCACTACTAAAAGGTCAAATTTAAATTGACTTCACAGAACAGAGCCTATAAACGTTTCTTATTTACGTAGGTAGGTGTTGTCGTGTTCAAATGAATTAAAAACTCGTAAAGTAAGGTAAGCACTTTTTTAAGGTTCCGTACCACAAAAGAAAAAATAACGGAAGCCTTATAGGATCGCTTTGTTGTCTGTCTGTCTTTCTGTCTGTCTGTCAAGATCCTTTATCTCAGGAACGCGTGGAGGTATCGAGTTGAAATTAAAACCTACTCAAGTCTGCAGTCCCTTGAAGCTGTGAAAAAATCAAACTTGTGACTTAACGAAAAAAAAGATACGGCCGTTTATGTCATTAAAAAAGTATATGTCGAAACTCTCAAGGGAATCAAAATTCATAGGGTACTTCCCGTTGACCTAGAATCCTGAAATTAAGCAAGAAGCAAGATCTCATAGCACAAGTATAGGAAAAAATCTGAAAACTGTAAATTTGTAGTTACGATTACTTATTTACGAGTTAGTTAGATTCGGAAAAATCTTCGTAACTCAATTCGGGAATTGAACTGTTTTCATAGGTAAGTTTGTATGGAACCCTCAGTACCCGAGTCCGAGTCACACTTGCCCGGTTTTTTTAGGTTGACTGGGTACTTTTCTGGTACCTAAAGCAAAACTAAACATTCGTGTCAACTTTTTTAAACGCAATTTAATCAGGCAAGTACTAAAACAATGGAATTCACATGTGATTAGAATTCCCCCATTATCGAATTTTTCACGTACCTAACCCAATCTTAAAATCCACGGGGTTATTGGTTGGGCACGCTATAATTATGCCCCCCCCCCCGATCCCCGCTTTAAAGAGTGGCTGAAAAGAAGCCACGGCGTCCTCACCTTCCGCATGACGCGCGTCTTCACCGAACATGGTAACTTCAGGGGGTTCCTGCACCGGATTCGTGCGGAAGAAACGCTTGGGTGTCACCATTGTGTGGACCGCCCGGATAACACGGTGGAGCATACGGTAGAGGTGTGCCCCGCTTGGGCAGAGCACCGCCGTGTCCTCGTGGGGGCGGCAACGACCTCTCGCGCCGGTCACTGGTACAGGCCATGGTCCATGGAGCGAGGAAGTATGGCAGGCGGTCGCCTCCTTCTGCGAAGCAGTTATGCTAGCGAAAGAAGCGGCTGCACGCGTGAGGGAACGGCTTTCTTTACGCCCCAGCCGCTCGGATCCAGACCCCGATTTCCAGCCACTGTAGGTGTGAGCAATGGGTAGCTCGCCGTCCGGCCGTCTGGTTACCGTCCGGACCGAGCCCAAGTCTTCGACGGCGCGTAGTGATCTATGTGAGGCTCAAGGAGATGTCAGCTAAACCGTAGAGGCCCAGCAGGGTCGAAGCTTACTGCAGCCATGGGTTTGCTTCTGAAAGGAAAACCGGGGGTTCTGGAACGCAAGTCAAAGAAGGAACAAGGAGTGGGTTTTAGTCAGTAGAAGTCTGACACGCCCACCCACTCCGCCCTAGAGCCAGGAGTCATTGGATGAGTTCTCACCTAAAAAAAAGGGGCTAATTGATCGAATATGTTACATGCCCCGCGCCAGCTTAATCCACCACAGGTTATTAGCTACCGTGCACCATTTTGAATACTGCCGGTTATTTAAAATGGAATATGATCACGTCTATTGTAGAGATATAATTATCTTCAAAACTTTTCTCAACACTAATGTTTGGTTCGCGTGACGTATTCATAAACCGTTAAAATGTAGTTCTTCCATGTAAAATTGTTGGGAAATGAACTGGAATAAATTGCGAATAATGTAAGATAAAAAGTTTGATCTAACCTTGCAAGGGAGGCAGGCGGTTGCCTCCTTCTGCGAAGCAGTAATGCTAGCAAAGGAGGCGGCCGATCGCGTGAGGCAACGGTCCTCACGCCCCAATCGCCGCCGGGATTCCGATCCCGATTTCCGGCCATCGTAGGCGCAGGCTTGCGGACGGCGAGCAATGGGTGGCTCGCCGTCCGACCGTCCGGTAACCGTCCGGACCGAGCCCAAGTCGTCGACGGCGCGTGCTGTTCCACGCGCGCCTCAAGGAGATGTCAGCAACTGTAGGGGCCTAGCAGGGTCGAAGCCTACTGGGGCCAAGGGTCTGATTCTGAAAGGAAGACTCGGCCCTGGTACGAAAGGCAACGAAGGAACAGGAGTGGGTTTTTAGTCAGTAAAAGTCTGACACTATCTCCCGCCCCGCCCAAGGGCGGGGGATGTCATAAGATGATTTTCCCACCGAAAAAAAAAAAAAAAAAAAAAACCTTGCAAGGGAATTATCAACTATTTAATTGCTCTGTATTCGTTTATTATCCATGTAAGTATTGAAAATTTAATATAAAGAAAAATGTTAAGAAAGAAAAATATTTATTTGTAACAAAATGATAATTTGTAATGATAACAAAATAGTAGTATATTAGAAAGTTTGTCATTGCGACCGAGGCGGAATTCGCCCGTGCCGCAGGAGAGAGTGCTATGGAGCCAAATGCTACAGTGAAAAATCACGAAAAAAAAATTACGTTTTCCAATACACCTATGAAAAAATAAATAAACGGGGATCGGCGACTCGTGGGGTCGTTTAGCACCCAGCCTGATACGATAAATTGTTGTTATAAATACCCGTAATGTGCAGTTTTGAATCTTTACAAAAATTTAAAACTGCTCTTTCTGTAATATTTAAACTTAAGCAAATTTTGCCAATATAAGAATTATTTAAATTAAAAAATTAGGGACCAACTTGACGTGCATGCAGATAGTGCAGCGTTTAATTAGCAAAAAGGGTACAAACATGGACAAAAGGAATTTTTCGTTTATCTTTTGTTTTATTTTTTGTGTACCGTGACTAACTTGTTGGGTGCAGTCAGGACAAATAGGGCAATTGCTTCATTCACCTTAGTCTGCCTCGCCCCGTCTCATCGAGTTAGCAATCATATTTATTATATGTAAGATATTTCTTTGTATAAAAATACTTGAGCGCTTATTTAGACACCAAGAATTTATTTTCACTATTCAAGGTCAAGTTTACTATTATATGAATAAATAAATATAATAAAAATAACCTTTTATTTCTTTCTTGCCGATTAAATTATTAATATTATTACGATGATTACAGTAACTGTAATAAGTAGCATTTATAAGATTCCAAAATAAAATGGTTATTGATAAATTAATAGATTAATTGCATGCAACTTGTTACTTACTTTATATTTGTATACATTATTCTTTTATATATATATATTTCATTTATATTTATTATTATTATTCTTCTTCGTATTATATTTATAATATAATTATTGTTAACTTTAGATTAAAGTGATGCAAGAACCCTTCTTTGGTACCTATAGGCCTCCTCCAGAATCTATCGCATTTCCCTATCCTGTACTCCAATCCTATCCTGCTCAGATATGTATGTACGTGGTGTCGTCAGCCCGCCTACTAATAGAATAGAATAGAATAGAATAGAATAGAATAGAATAGAATAGAATAGAATAGAATAGAATAGAATAGAATAGAATAGAATAGAATAGAATAGAATAGAATAGAATAGAATAGAATAGAATAGAATAGAATAGAATAGAATAGAATAGAATAGAATAGAATAGAATAGAATAGAATAGAATAGAATAGAATAGAATAGAATAGAATAGAATAGAATAGAATAGAATAGAATAGAATAGAATAGAATAGAATAGAATAGAATAGAATAGAATAGAATAGAATAGAATAGAATAGAATAGAATAGAATAGAATAGAATAGAATAGAATAGAATAGAATAGAATAGAATAGAATAAAACTTGATTGTACACCAAAATAGTAACAAAAACTACTTACTAATATATTATCATTATGTCTAGCTAATAATATTCTAAAATCTTCTTTGATATTATTAAACAAGTTTGAACCTCTGAGGTTTGAACAAAAAAAAAAAACATTAAAAGTTGCCTTTATTATACCAATATATTTTGTATCTGCCATCATAAAAAGCTTGTCAAAGGGCAGTGTGTACTGAACATAGGCTATTCAAAGACCGAATGTGAATTATTTGGTGTATTTTTTGGTACTATATTGACTGGACTACACCGGCATAGGACTGTCCTCTCATTTACTATTGTTTGTTGTATTATTGAAATATGGTAAATTCATACATTTTTTTAATAGAGTAACCGTGGTGTTTCTTGCCGGTTCTTCTCCATAGGAAACGATCAATTGGGACCATGCACTAGCTTCGAAAGTTTTATAAGTGCCCATGTCGAATAATATATTTTTGAAGGCCCAGTTTGAAGTCGGGTACGTCACCAACGTACCCGACTTCAAACTCAGTTATTTCATCATCACTGCTTTAAAAACGGTGAAGGAAAACATCGCGAGGAAACTATGTTCTAGAACTAAAAATTCGAAGACATTTGACATTCACTAATCCGCACTATACCTGCGTGGTGGATTACAGTCCATTCCCTATCCTAGAGAGGAGGCCTGAGGCCCAGCAGTGGGAACATTATAAGGGTGATTTATGTTATGAGGACTTTTATGATCCAAGACATGATAGCAAGATACACATGGAAACCAGTACATGATATCTATGTTAGTCACCAAGATCACCTGACACATTAGTGGTCACAGGTAATTATTATGTTACTGTCAATATGGTTATAAGTTTTTTTTCTTTATTTAGAACTGTATTCACGTCTGTTCATCTTACCACGCCTTTATATCTCTAGGTGCTGCTTCGCTGAAGACTGACATCATGTCGAGGAAGTCTTCGAAGGTGAGGTTGCCGGAGCCGTCGTGTGAGAATACTTGACATATTCGACGTTTGAACGGGTTCTCCTTTAACAGAAAACAAAGTCAGTTAGTTAAACGTTTCTCTACTACGTTGGGGTCCTTTTTTAGGGTTCCGTACCTCAAAAGGAAAAAAACGGAACCCTTATAGGATCACTTTGTTGTCTGTCTGTCTGTCTGTCAAGACCTTTTATCTGGAGAACGCGTGGAGGTTAAATTGAAATTAAAACCATATACTCAGTCAGGTCTGCGGTTCCTTGAAACTGTGCAAAAATTCTCTGAAAAAAAAAAATGAAAAAAAAAAACTGTGAAAAGATACTCTCGAGGAAATCAAAATTCATAGGGTACTTCCCGTTGACCCAGAATTCTGAAATTTTGGGTAAAGCAAGGTCTTATAGCACAAGTATAGGAATAAATCTGAAAACTGTAAATTTGTTGTTACGTAACAACAAAAAACAAAATTTGCGTTTCTGCGACTAACTACTACGACTAAAACCTAGTTCCTACGTTGCCTTGCATTCCAGGGCCGGGTTTTCCTTTCACAAGCGAACCTATGGCCTCAGTAGGCTTCGACCCTGCTGGGCCCCTACGGTTTGCTGACATCTCCTTCAGGCGCGCGCGGTATTACGTTGGGGTCCTGGATGCCCTTCAATGTTGCAAGACAATCCGAAAGAGTCACGAAAATCCTGGAACACATAGAGTAACTGAAGGAACACTAGAAGGTTTTAGTCAGTAAAATCTTACTCCCTCACGCTCCACCCAGAGCAAGAAGAGCCATTTGATGACCAACCCACCGAAAATAAAAGATTTATTTCGGTAGACGCTGAAGGAACATATGGGTGGGTTTTTTTTAATAAAAGTTTGACATTCCTTCTCGCACTGCGACTGCAAATTTTATTACTAAGTGCGGAATTCACTAATAAAACTAATCGCGTTTTAACGTTTTGCTCGCCTAATCGCGTTTAGCCGCTGTCACTAGTGTCACTTCTTCACACACAAAAATACAACAAAAGAAAAATACAGACAAGTGACACTAGTGACAGCAGCTAAACGCGATTATGCGAGTCAAACGTTAAAACGCGTTTAGTTTTATTGGTGAATTCCGCCCTAAGTTGAAATTGAAATTCTACTTACCAAATTCGGTTATTAAGAATGAAAATTAAAAGAAAATCATTCAATTAGATTGTGTCCAAATGATTTATATTCTTCAATTTTAGGTATTAATCAATTTAACGTTGAATTTACTTGAACTTACAAATGCTGAAATATTTGTCAGACTTCTTTAAGGTTAAGAAAAAGTCAAACTCAATTTTTAAATTTTTCTTTCACAAATTCTTTTTTCGCACGTAAATTCTGAATCTCTTACGTCATAACCATCGTTATAAAGTAATGGTAACATCGAATCGAGTTACAAAGTTACACTTGCTAAAGAAAATTGATTGTGTAATGAACGGTAAAACTTTTTAACATAAAACATTTTGGCAAAGACGTAAAAAATCACTTGATTTTTAGAATTTTTCCAACTTGGGCTTTTTTTTAGGTGAGAAAGCATCCAATGACTTCTCCCGCTTTTTGGCGGATCGGGAGGGCGTGTCAGACTTTTACTGACTAAAACCTACTCCTGTGTTCCTTCTTTGCCTACGTTCCAAGGCGAGCTACCCTGGAAATCGGGGTCAGGATCCCGGCGGCTGGGGCGTGAGGGCCGTTCCCTAGTGCCTGCGGCCGCCTCCTTCGCTAGCATTACTGCTTCGCAAAACGAGGCGACTGCCTGGTGCTCCTGCCATGGCCTGTACGGCACGGCATGAAAGGCCGTGGCTGCCAATCCACGAGGACACGGCGGTGCTCCGCCCAAGCGGGGCTTAGGTCTACCGTATGCTCCACCGTGTCATCCGGTTGATCCACACGAATCCGGTCCTCACCTCCCGAACTTACCATGTCCGGTGAGGACTTGCGTCACGGGGAAGGTGAGGACGCCGTGACGTCTTTCCAGCCACTCTTCAAAGACGGGACTTACCACCATAATTATGGCGTACCCATTCCATATTGGGCTGCGGGGTTTTTGAAAGAGGTTATCTCTTTCAACAAATCCTAGAGTGGGACAATGTTTCATAAAAAAAAACCTGGCAAGTGCGAATCGGACTCAAACACTGAGGGTTCCGTACAAACTTATCAATAAAAACAGTTCAATTTCCGAATTGAGTTACGAAGATTTTTCCGAATCGCAAAAAAGTTTTTTTTATTGTGACGTAACTATAAATTTACAGTTTTCAGATTTTTTCCTATATATATAAAAATCACAAAAACATAAAAAATCCGGGCAAGTGCGAGACGGACTCGCGCACTGAGGGTTCCCTAAAAACTTACCTATGAAAATAGTTCAATTTCCGAATCGAGTCTCAAAGAATTTTACTAATCGCAAAAAAGTTTTTTTTATTGTGACGTAACTATAAATTTACAGTTTTCAGATTTTTTCCTATATCTATACTATAAGACCTTGCTTCATGCCAAATTTCAGGATTCTAGGTCAACGGGACGTACCCTATGAATTTTGATTTCCTCGAGAGTGTCGAAATACACGTTTTTTTGCGACATAAACGGCCGTATCTTTTTTTTCCGTTAACTCAGAAGTTTGATTTTTTCACTTTTCGTTTTTTCCTTTTGAGGTGCGGAACCGTAAAAACAACAAATAACCATTTTTTAGTCCGTCTGTCCGTTTGCCAAGACTCTTTTTTTTAGGAACACATGGAGGCCTGAAACTGAAATAAATACCAAATACTCAGGTTTGCTACCCCAAGCCGCAGTGAAAAAATCCTTAGAAGTATGAGTAGTTGATATCAATGCAATCTAAAGATAAAGCCGACTATGCTCCGATAAGGCGCATATTTGTACACTGACTAGGAAATAAAAACCTATGGATACTTCCCGTTGTCCCAGATTCCTGAAATTTGGCATGAAGTAAGGTCTCATAGCACAAGTATAGGATAAAGTTTGAAAACTCTTTTGTTGTTACATCACAAAAAATTGCTTTTATGTGATTCGGAAAAATCTTCGAGACGATATTCGGAAACAGAACTATTTACGTAGGTAAGATTTCCTTGTTCTTATCGCAAGCATCAGCTGACTCCCGCGGCTACAACTAGCGGGCGGGCCTATGTCTAGCAGAGGACGAACACGAACATAGCGAACACAAACACCAAACTTGAAAATTTGGTTTGTTTGTTTTGACGGCATTTTCGAACACGAACGTGAACATAGTTCGAATCGAGTTCGCGCACAACAGTCCTGAACTTTCTTAATAGCTATGGCAGCGTCGTTGGAAATGGTCGATTTTGAAGTAGCGAAAAGTTTTTTGGTGTTCGCATTGATTCATGAAGAACACCGTCCATACAGAACATACTAATAGGATCGCCGATCTATGATCGCCGCAAACATGTTTGACGAACAGAGTGTTCGATGTTCGTTAGTGGTACACACGTGCGAACCAAGTTGTTGCGTATCATGCAACGTAACAAATTTGTTCGTACGTGCGTACACGGCTTTACGGCTGATGATAATGACAGAAAAGAAAGAAAACAATTTGTTATTTGGTACGATCAATTCCGAAATTGATAATCTGTAAAAGATTTTCCAGGTTAAATTTCGTTACTCCTACATGTTTTTGTAACACAGGTACTTAATTCGCGCTAACGATCGCAGAAATTGATACTGTCCTACTAATCCAATTACTTAGATTAGCTGTTGATGTACCCACTAACGCTTGCCGTATCACTCGCAATCCAATTGGATTTTGGCTACCAAAATAAATCCGCCTAGGTGTTACTAAATAGAATGTTAGTAATTCAGTTGTGCAGTGCTATTACATTCATCACCTCATATAATTATGTCATCGTGAAATTGTAAATACCGTTAGATTATAATCTATCTCGCGAAATTGTAAACTATCGAATGATTGTAAACCGGAACATACTGCTTAGAATTTAACGCATTATTTTTCGGTAGATTATAATCTATCGAAGTGAAACTGGTAAATTATAATCTATCGAAGTGAAACTGGTAAATTGTGAAATGATATGGAACGGAACGCATCTCGAGCGCTGATTGGTTGAACGCCATGTGCCTCATGCTGCCATATTTGTTTTTTAATTCGTTTGTTGTCCAATATAAACAAACAGTGTTTTAGTGATTGTAAATTGATTTCATGTTGAAAATAACTCACAGCTTTAGATGAAATTGTGGTGGAAGTAAAATGATTATGTGATTAGCCAAAGAAGTGTAGTTTGAATAATAAATAAGTTAGTGTTAGTCACTGAACATAGTCAGCACAGTATGGCTTACTGTAAGACTGACCAATCAGGGACAGCCTTCGGACAGTTGACAATTTAACGAGCAATAGATTGTGATTTAAGGCAGGATAAGGTGTCCCTGACATTGGAGGTGTGGTGCTGGTAATAGCACCACACCTCCTTTATCTGGGACATAAGGCAATATCATACCCCTGCCTTTATCCACCAGCACTATACCTCTATAATAAGAGACAGGTCTGTGGAATTGTTCGAAAAAGTTACCGTGGCCATAGAACGCAAAGAGCAACTGAAGGAATGTAAGTGGGTTTTAGTCAGTACAAAATCTAACAACCCTCTCGCTCAACAGCGCGAAAATCTATTTGATGACTATCTATAGAAAAAAAAACCTGTGAAAGAACCCTATGAAAAAGTGAAACACTTCGATAGATTACAATCTATCGAAAAATAATGCGTTAAATTGTACGGTTCATAATCTTTCCATAGTTTACAATTTCGCTAGATAGATTATAATCTAACGGTATTTACAATTTCACGGTGACATATATATTTGTTTTTGTTATTCTGGTCCACTCATTCCATCTTTCGAGGGCCCGCACTTCTTCAAACAATTCCACAGTCCTGTCCCAGATTATAGAGGTGTAGTGTTGGTGGATAAGGGCAGGAGTATGGTGTAGCCTTATGTCCCAGATAATGGAGGTGTGGTGCTATCACCAGCACCACACCTCCAATGTCAGGGACACCTTATCCTGCCCTTATCCACATAAGGGCAGTAGGGCGATGAAGACTAATGGACCTGCTGCATTAGTTAATAACGCAAGACAATGCTAATACTGATAAAATAGACGGTCGTATTAAAGGAATCTTACTTTCAGTTCCGGTAACTTTTCTATCTCCTCCAAAGGCACTACGATGGTGTGTGGCTGGTTCTCCGTCATTCTCTTAGGCACTAAGGCAGGATTCACTTCCCTGAAGCGTTTGAACACTCTGGAAATTGAAACAAAAGGATATAAGTGACAATAAACGTACAATTTTGAAAATGAAAAAAAATATATTATGAATTGCTTTTCCTACCTACAAAAAGCGCAAAGTATAAGAAAATACAATAGAATATGTATTTTAACCGAATTAAAAAAGGTGGAGGTTCCCTATTCGTCGGAATCGGAATCTTTTTTTTACTACTTTTTATGAACCTTTGTCCCCCAACTATTCGAAGACGCCTGGGCTGAATTGGAATTTGAATGTTTAAAAGAGTATATATCCCAGGTAGTTCCATTATCATCAAGTCAGTGTCTGATGATGGAATCCTGGATAAAACGGGAGAACTCTTGTTTTTTTTTTAATATTAATGATAGGCTCACGTTTTACCACCATCTCACCTGATGGTAAGCGATGATATGGTCGAGGATGGAGCACGCTTGCCTAGAAGTAGCCTATTTACTCTTGACTTAAAGACCCCTAAGTTGTAGCTATCATGAAACACAGACTCCGGCAAGGAATTGAACTCCTTGGCTGTATGCATAATAAATGTGTTCTCAAAACGCTTTGTCCACCACGTTGCGTTGCGCCACCTACCGGTGGCGCAACGCCGTACGTCTAGTGGTCCGATGATGGAACGGACTTGGCGGAATTAGATTGTGCAATTCCAGTGCACACTCCCCGAAATGTAAACGATGTAAACGATCTTGTAGTTAATAGTTATATTCCGTAGGTACCCTTATATAGAACTTGTACACTAAGTATTTAGGCTTAGTTGAGGGGTACCACAATTTAAAAAAAGTAAAGAGTTTTTTACAAAAAATCAATCAACTTCAATAAAGAGAAACACTAAAAAGTGTAAAATATAACAAAACCAGAAACACCGAAGTCGGATGTACTTTTTTGTTAAAAGTTTTTTTTTTTTAAGTAAAGTAGAGCTAGTCAAGGTTTTTTTTCGAATTAGGCTTGAAATGACTGTATTACAATTTTTCTTTCATAATTTATTTATTACTGTCAGTTTTTATATTTGAATAATTTTAAATAAAACTTTTGTCAACATAAATCTCTGTCAATGTCGCATTTTTAACCAAATTTTTTATTCACCCTCGTTTCTAATTTGTGCTGAGAACAGCGCGGTTTTATGTCAACTCTCCCAAATGAGTAATGTCCTCATTTGTCTTTTTTCCATACCCCTGTTATACGAAACGTAATGTTCCGAGAAAATATAGAAAGGCTAGGAGCTGTACAGAATTACAAATTTAATTTTTCATAGAATATTATGCACATAAACATAAAGGCTCTCGATAAAAGCAACTCTGATAAAAGGGCCTATTACACTACGCGATATTCGGTACACGATATTCAGACTGTCTTATTCTTTGTTCCAAGTCCGGTCTAACCTTTATTACACTACGCGACATCGACTAAGACTGTCTGAATATCGAGTAGTGTAATAGGCCCTTTAGGGCTGTTTAGGGTAAAACAGGCGTATGTGCCCCAGTCGGTAAAATGCCCCACTTGTAAAATTAAGAGGAGCATTTAAAATTACATAAATTATAATATAATAATATAATATAATATTCCACAACTATCACACAACGCCGTCTAGTCCCAAGCTAAGCAGAGCTTGTGTTATGGGTACTAGACAACTGATAAACATACTTATATATTTCTAAATACATACATATATAGATAAATAAATTACACCCAGACACAGAACAAATGATCGTGGTCACCACACAACATTTGTCCTGGGTGGGAATCGAACCCACGACCTCCGGCATAGCAGTCAGGGCCACTAACCACTAGACCAACAGGCCAGTCAAATTATACAACGCAAGTTAAACTTGCATTGTATACTTTACATCGCCGTCATACTTATAACTAACCAGATTGGCCCAAATAAGCACCAAATTGTAAATGCGTGTCTTAGTTTTACAAATGGGGCACGTTACCGACTGGGGCATGTATGCCTGATTTACCATATGGAAAAACAGGTGACCAGTTAGGTAGGTCTAACTTCAAGAAAGAGGTTAATAGTCGAATCCGACTCGGCTGGGCAGGGTTCGGGAAGCTGCGTGGTATTTCTCGTCTAACATACCACAGCCAGTGTCTAAAGACTATAAGAGGTATATGACCAGTGCGTGTAAGGGCAATGCCAAGAGCTATGTTTGGAGTTTCCTTACGAGATCGAATCAAAGATGAAAATATCCGCAGAAGAACCAAGGTTACTGCCATAGCCCGAAGAATCGCCAAACTTAAGTGGCAGTGAACAGGACACAATAGATAGCAGATGGGGCCGACAGGCTTTGGACTGGCTACTGCGTACCGGAAGACGCAGCGTTGGAAGCCCTCTCACAAATTGGACCGATGACCTAGTGACGGTCGCGGAATCTGATGGTTGCGAGACGCACAGGACCGGTCGTTGTGGTGACATTTAGGGCTATATTTCAAGGGACACCATACAGACACCAGAGTCGCTACACCACACTGAGACAGTATCAAAATGGACCTTAAGTGCACGCGTCCGAGTTGGTCGCACCGCCAAATTGATTGCGCAACCTAACGGACACCAGCCCCCCTGACCAAGTTACGACCGTTTCATTTACCCCGATAAGTACGACCGTTTTATTCTCTTGAGGTGTTCGATGCAAGAGAATCGAAACGAAACGGTCGTAACTTGGCTAGGGGGGCTGGTGACTAACTCTCTATAGAGCTGTATACATTTTGTTGGTAGCGGCGACTGGTCGCGCCGCCATGGTGTCCCGGCGAAATATAACCCTTAGGGAAGGCCTATGTCCAACAGTGGACGTCTTTCAGCTAAAATGATGATGATGATAAAGGCGAACTTTACGAATGAAACTGCGTTCAAGAGCTGTCGTGTCAATATTTCACATGACATTGACAACTATTGTGAAGGTTCAGTTTTTAAAATTGACCCAAGTATTCTAAATCTATATTGAAACTGCGTACAAGTGCATTCGTGTCATCGGCTTATATTCTAGCGATAGACAAGCACGTTCATGGAAACTATTTGTCAAAATACTGAAAGGTTAAAACAAAAGTTCGCTGCAGCGCTAGATTGGCATTATGTCGTCTAACAAAACTATTAAAACATACAGGCCCTAGATAGCTTTTAGAGGATACTTTTTTCACGACCAAAATATCTTAAGCGCCATGAATTTCGTGGCACTTACGCGTTTCGTTCAACATAGTGTAATGACATGTTATCCATATAGATTTTTATACCGCAGAAGTGACACAGCTTTTTGCCTACAATTCATTACAATAACACTCTATTTCAAAATTTAACAATAGTCCTCGTTAGTGTAAATTCAAAAACCACGTTCTACTACTTTAATAAATAAGTGAATTCAAAATCGCGTAAAATATTGAAACCATATTTATTGTAATCATCATTCTGAAGAACAGCTATCCTGAGTGAATAAAGATCAGGACAGCGCTGCTAATATCTAGTAACAAAACAAACAATAACGGTAAAATCTTTAAAATGTTTAACAATTCCAGTTTGATTTTCCCGTTGTAATTTTATACCTTTATTTTTTAATAGGAAGGTTCAGTTTTTAAAATTGGCTCAAGTGTTATAAATCTATCTTTATCTACACTAATATTATAAAAGGTAAAGTTTGTAAGTTTGTTTGTAGGAGATAATATCGGAAAGTACTAGTCCGATTGCAGAAACGTTTTCACTAATGGAAAGCTACTTTATTCCTGAGTGACATAAGTTATATTTTATGCAAAAAAAATTTGTTTACGTCGGTCTGTTATTTGTATCTCAAGTGGTGAGCAGAGGTCGGAATTAGGTATAGTTAAAGATGTACTTCCACCGATTTCATACAGCGAAAGAATAAAGTGCCTATAATCATTTGCCTCAAATCCCGGGATGAATTTTAAAGAGCAGATTTTTTTTTATGACACTGTCAGAAATATAAAAAAAAAATCTTCCTGCATTAATGACGAGGAGGAGGCAGTGTATAAATTTGTTAACCTTACCTCAGCTTAATTTTTTTCTTGAAAAATACAAACAAAAATTGTATGTCAATTATCTTTGTTTTATTTGTCTTATCTATCTCTGAGGGTTTTTATTATTATTTATATTTGTAATATTGTTGGCCACACGAGATTTTTCTTTAGAAATTCCGGGAAGATCCATATTAATATCAACATTTCGATGCAAGTACATGAATAACTCTACCTAATTCCGACCTCTGGCGATGAGATTTGTCTGCCAGGGCAGTGGGATTAGTCAAAAAAGTTACCGGACCCTTAAAACGCAAAGGGCAACTGATGGAACTCAAGTCAGTAAAAATTTGTACTGACGCCTCTCGCTCCACCCAGAGCGCGAGAAGTTATTTGATGATTTACTGCCCCAAATACATCATCATTGACCGGGCTATCGATTGATCTCTATATTAATTACTAGCTTTTGCCCTCGGCTTCGCCCGTGTACATAAAACATAGCCTATGTCACTCAGGAATAAACCAGCTTTCTATTGGAGAAAAAATTTTAGCAATCGGACCAGTCCCCCTAGCCAAGTTACAACCGTTTCGTGTCGAATTCCGTTCTCCAATCGGTAACGCCTCGGTGTCAGTAATTGTAGAAAACGATAAGTTGGTAGCCATGTTGACGCGCCTGAGTCGGCCGCTTGTTCTACAATGTCGCTCTACGATAACAAAGGATGTAGCGTTGAATATTATAGAAACGATAACAATTCATTCTATCATTTTGAACGATGTGAACTTGGCTACGAATTTTCTATTCGTTTGTTCTGACCACGTGACTTAACGTTTAGATGATGTTATTCCCATAAATTTGATAAGTTTTCGACTAGCGTTAACGATTGCAGATTATCAACTTGGCTAGGGGTGCTGTACTTATAGAGATTACCTCCTACAAACTAAAGAAACATAAAAACAAAAAAAAACTTTTTACAAAAAAAATTCAACCGACTTCAAAGTAAAAAAAAACACTGAAAAGTGCAAAATAACTTTAATTTCGGAAGTCGATGTTTCTATAATAGTTTTGTGTCTTCGTTTTTTAACACCGACTTCCGAAATTAAAGTTATTTTGCACTTTTCAGTGTTTTTTTTTTTACTTTGAAGTTGGTTGATTTTTTTTTAATACAGTTTTTTATTTTACACTTTTTAGTTATGGTACCACCACTAAAAAGTACTTCTCAGCCAAACATAAATACGTTATAGCCATGACAATTCTAATAATCCCAAACACGGTTAGATTACATTAATTTATTACAGAGTTCCGGTGCCTAACTTTAGGCTTCATCATCAGATCAGTTCGATATATTCCCCCTCTTCTTTCAGGCAGTCATCAACAACTCGTATAAACAAAGCAAATAAACTTGTTACGACGGTTCAGCTGTGATTCTATGAGGAGTTCTGTTCCATATCTTCGAAGTTCATGATCAGATCATAACAATATTTCTAAGGGACCAACTCAGAAGCATAACCTTTCAATCAAAAAAATATATTTTAAAATCGGTCTACAATTGACTGAGAAATCGGTGAACATACATAAAAAATAAAAATAAAAAACATACATTCAGCCGAACATATAACCTCCTCCTTTTTGAAGTCGGTTAAAAAACAAACTACCTTTTTATAATATTAGTGTAGAAGTGTAGATGTCTGTATTGCACATTGTATACATACTGAATACGATTATTAATTTCTGTTAGTCTTGAAAATAGACTGGCCTTGACTTCTGTGAAGGACGAAAGTAAAACGAACAGACAGCTGTAAGTACTTATCAAGTTCTAACATCATTAAAAATGAGTAGTTAACTACTCAACGAGTATTAACTCGTCGAGTATTGATCAGGACAGTTATAATGTCCGAAAATAGTTTACGATGTTCTGTTTTTTCTGAAACATATTACCTTTGTTAACTTGTTTCTATTTTATTGAATCTAGTACACGAGTTCAACGAGGAAGGGCTTTTGAAACACGGTATTTGTAATGAACTGGCCTTTGTTACTTTTGTGTAATAGACTGTTTTTTTTTCTATAGATAGTGCCACTAGGTATGTATTACTTTTGTTTGATATAAAGCCTTTTTACTCCTTCAAAAATAGGGAACGTTGCCTCCTGACTCGACATTCTTCAAAAGCCTTTACATGCTAAGTTGTCCATACTATGCAAGAATGAATAATACCCTATACATTATATTATTATCCATATATTTATATAAAAAGAGTGGCAGACGGTCGCCTCCTTCTGCGAAGCAGTAATGCTAGCAAAGGAGGCGGCCGCACGCGCGAGGCAATGGCCCTCGCGCCCCAGCCGTCGGGATTCCGATCCTGATTTTTTTTTTTTTTTTAATTCATATAAACCAGTGCTTGACTGCGATCCCACCTGATGGTAAGCAGCGATGCAATCAGCCGATTTCCGGCCACCGTAGGCGTGGGCTTGCGGATGGCGAGCAATGGGCTAGCTCGCCGTGCAACCGTCCGGTAACCGCCCGGACCGAGCCCAAGCCGTCGACGGCACGTGTGTTCCACGTGCGCCTCAAAGAGATATCAGCAACCGTAGGGGCCCAGCAGGGTCGAAGCCTACTGGGGCCATGGGTTATGCGAAAGAGATCTCCGGGGCCCCGAAACAATGGCAAAGAAGGAACAGGAGTGGGTTTTTAGTCAGTAATAGTCTGACACGCCCTCCCGCTCCGCCCAAGTGCGAGGGATGTCATTAGATGATTATTCCACCAAAAAAAAAATAGATATAAAAGGAGAAACTGACTGACTGACATATCAACGCGCAGCCGCAACGACTGGGGTTAAGAATGTAAAGCTGAGAGAGGATTTTTCAAAATTCACCCCCTAAGGGACAATAAAACGGAGGTCCAAAGTTTGTATGGAGGAACCTACTTTCACACGAGCAAAGCCGCCGGCAGAAGCTAGTTTCTTTATATATTTCTTTATGTACTTAAACTAGTACTTCATTTTTTGAGGTATTCTTCTGTAACACATGTTTTTACGAACATTGCTGCTTTTGTTGTATTTGTATAACCAATAAATAGTGACCAACTTCTGTCTTTTTTAACACGCTTTTATTAGCTTCACTTGTAACTAACTATGTATGTAAGAAAATCTTGGTATCTTAATTTGACCCACTTCCCGGTCTTCGATTAGGATGAAATTTTGCACACGCTCTGAGTTCTGATGACAATACATGACTAGCTAAGAAACGTCATTACAAATCCAATATGGCGGCCTCCCCAAGATGGCGGACTGGCTGTTTTGTCCAAAAAGAGTAAAGATTATATAAACGCTCCACGCTTTCTTTCATAATAAATCATAGTAAATATTCAATAAAGATGATTACCTACTTATAACCATTTCGCTTAGGTAATTATTTATCGTTCATCACGAACTGAAATTGTTTATGTTTACCTGCGATCTAATGAAGATTTGGCAAAGGGAAAACTCTTGAGTCATCAAACTAAATGTCCGAATTATTTTGTAATTTTTAGTGCGTGCTAAAAGCGTGTTTTTTAGTTTTTTAAACTATTATTTTTTTTCTTTCCCATCCAAACTCTATACAGTTACGAGCAATAAGATATATACATTGTCACATTATCTATCTATCTTTACATCTGCCATTCAAGAAATATGTGTACGACAATTGTTTCTAGATTACCTGTTTTGTGGTTTGGTAATTAAGAACCATTTGTCGTACACTTATTTATTGAATAGCAGAAGTTTTTTTTTTAGGTGGGAAAATCATCTAATGACAAATCCCGCTCTTGGGCGGAGCGGGAGATAGTGTCAGACTGACTAAAAATCCACTCCTGTTCCTTCGTTGCCTTCGTCCCAGGGCCCCGGGTTTCGTTTTCACACTACCCATGGGAATAGCAGAAGTTAAGAAAAAATAGAAATGTGACAATGTATACCTATATCTTATAATACAGTTTTTTATCATACAGAACTTAGAGAGCGTTACCCTCTGATTCGACATTTTCTTGTAACACTGTCATCGTATTCAAGGATGAATCATACCTGACCAGAGTTTTTGTATATTTGTATCGGATACAAGTGGTTGAACTTTGACACCTAAACCGTAAGGTTGACATTGTAAGTACCTAACTAAACAAATCTGAAAACTAAAGAAAAATTTGCTCGAACAAGGTCAGATTTGAAATGAGTCATAATAATACGTAAAACGCGCAAAAGTCGTAATTTTTTTAGGTTATTTTCGGTTAAGGTGGAAATCTTAAGGGGGTCCTTACGCCCGGGTGTCGCCACTGTGTGGACCGCCCGGAGGACACGGTGGAGCATACGGTGGAAGTGTGCCCCGCTTGGGAAGAGCAACGCCGTGTCCTCGTGGGGGCGATCGGCGGCGGCGATCTCTCGCGCCGGGCCTTGGTACAGGCCATGGTCCGGAGCGAGGAGGAGTGGCAGGCGGTCGCCTCCTTCTGCGAAGCAGTAATGCTAGCAAAAGAGGCGGCCGATCGCGTGAGGCAACGGCAACGGTCCTCACGCCCCAACCGCCGCCGGGATTCCGATCCCGATTTCCGGCCACCGTAGGCGCGGGCTTGCGGACGGCGGGCAATGGGTAGCCCGCCGTCCGACCGTCCGGTAACTATCCGGACCGAGCCCAAGTCGTCGACGGCGCGTATTGTTCCGCGCGCGCCTCAGGGAGATGTCAGCAAATCGTAGGGGCCCAGCAGGGTCGAAGCCTACTGGGGCCATGGGTAGTGTGAAAACGAAACCGTGGCCCTGGGACGAAGGCAACGAAGGAACAGGAGTGGGTTTTTAGTCAGTAAAAGTCTGACACTATCTCCCGCTCCGCCCAAGAGCGCGATTTGTCATAAGATGATTGTCCCACCTATAAAAAAAAAAAGAAAAAATGGGGGTCCTTACCGACTCGTCTATGGTCAACCTGATCATGGTTTAAAAGCGTGTTGGATCATCCAACAAAATGTCTGATAAAGAGGCAACGTGAAAAAAGAGAGATAACACTTTAACGCTCCGTTGGCAGTCGGTAATTCCATCATTCAATCGAATATTTCACAAAAGTTGTTTCAGGAAAAACAAGTGCAAGATATTTTAACCGACTTCAAAAAAAGGAGGAGGTTATATGGACAGAAGGTAGTCAAGCGACAATGACAATACAATTAAATAAGAAACAAACAATACCGAGAAACACCGACTTCCGAAATTAAAGTTATTTTGATCCTTTTAGTTTTCTTTTTAGTGAAGACGGTTTTTTTTTTGGAAAAGGTTTTTTAGTCATATTTTTTATTATGTTATTTAAGTACATTATGAAGGGCGAAAGTTTACGCAAAATACCAAATTTTCAGAGGTCTGTAACGAATTGGTTTTACACAAATTAATGATTTGATTTCAATAGAAACCCAGATAGTATATCCACAAGACATCTGCGTTTCAAAAATATGTAAGATAGAATAATAGAATAACGGAGAAAAATGTGTAATAACGTCATGGGCTCGCGGACGGCGAGCAATGGGTAGCTCGCCGTCCGACCGTCGAAGTCGTCGAGATGTCAACAACTGTAGGGGCACAGCAGGGTCGAAGCCTACTGGGGTAAAGGTCTTCATTCTGAAAGGAAGACTCGGCCCTGGTACGAAAGGCAACGAAGGAACAGGAGTGGGTTTTTAGTCAGTAAATGCCTGACACTATCTCCCGTTCCGCCCAAGTGCGGGGATGTCATAAGATGAATTTCCCACCGAAAAAAAAATCACGTATGAGCCGTTGTATGAAAAATAATGAAAATGTATTTTGGGTTGGACGCTCTTAATCAAAAACTAGTTCTTATATGGTTTTTGTTACGTGATAGTTCACATTAAACTTAAGTGTTTATAAAATCCGATAAGTTTGTGGCTAAAAATATTCAATACTCTAATATGCCATATAAGTTGTGTAGCGAAACTGACGCAGGAGCTTTGCCTTATCCGCATTAGGATAGATTTGTATCAGCATAAAATTCAATGTGCCAATAAGAATTTGTGGCTGAGGATTTTCAGTGGCTTCGCTGGCGTTGTTGTCGAAAATTATGCCAAGAGAACATACTCATAGTCCATGAACTAGTATTTTATGTCCTAATTTTGTCTATGGACGAAATAAAATAGAGGTCGATAGATGGATTGCTTGAAAGTTGTTGTCTGAGTATATTCGTGTATTTAGTTCATCCATTTGAGTATATATTATATAGTTGTATTGTATCTATGGTTTTTTTTAATAACTTAATAGGAATATATACAAACTAAAATAATAATATTTACAAACGGGTAGAAAAAGAAATGATTGGGCATCAAAAAATTCATCCACATCGATATCAATGGGAAAAGTGCCCAGCCCCCTTAGCCAAGTCACAAACGATAAACGTAAACTCTCAGTAGTCTTTAATAGATTTTCAACTTTATGTTATTGGATATAAAGTTGAAAATCTATTGAAGATTACATAGTGTTTTCGTTCGTTCCGGTCGCTAACGCTCAGTAGTCTTTAATAGATTTTCAACTTTATGCTCTTAGGTATAAAGTTGAAAATCTATTGGAGATTACTAAGCGTTCACGTTTATCGTTTGCAACTTGGCTAGGGGGGCAGAACGTTGGTAGCATTGCCACGTTGAATAGCAATGCTGATTCATTTATTTGTATGGTTATGTTTTTTTTGTCTTCGCCTTTTTTAGGGTTCCGTACCTAAGTCGGCGAAAACGGAACCCTTATAAGATTACTTTGTTATCCGTCTGTCCGTTTGTCAAGATCCTTTTTCTCAGAAACGCGTAAAGCTGAAGGTGAAATGAATATCAAATGCTTGTCTGCTATCCCATTCCCAAGCAGCAGTGAATAAATCAAACTTCTAAGTTTAGTCAAGGCAATCTAAAGACAAGGCCGTTTATGCTCATCGCCGGTTACTTTCCGTTGACCTAAAATCCTATTTGGCTGTAAATTTTTAGTTTTGTCACAAAAAATACTTGTTTGTGATCTTCGAGACTCGATTCGGGAATTCAACTATTTACATGTAGGTAGGTTTGTACGGAACCCTCGGTGAGCGAGCCCGACTCGCACTTGACCGGCTTTTTCTCTTTTATTGTACGTACCACTATTTTTCTTTGCATCAACTGAAGGCTGACTGGTAGAAAATACCTAAGGCATTAAGTCCGCCTCTGTACTTTTGTGTGCATAAAGATAAAACCTATTTCTATATATATACTCCTCGCGCGCCGATTGTACATACGACAACTTGAAAAACGCATAAGCATCGTACAGTACACACGGTTGTACGAAATTGATCGGCCGAAAATTTGGGTCCCTATATCTTCGTTTTTTCTAAGGTCTACCCAAAACGACTATTTTTCTTTTTTTTTTGATGATTTTAGTAAAAAACGCGCATTCACGTAATAATAATACGCGTAATCGCGCGAAGGGATAAAGGTGGACACTGTTAGCATGCATTTATGTTCGTCTATATATATAAAAGGAGAAACTGACTGACTGACATATCAACGCACAGCCGAAACTACTGGGAATAGGAGCGTGAAATTTTTCACGAGGTTTCCTTTTATGACGTAGGCGAGCACTAAGAGAGGATTTTCCAAAATTCACCCCCTAAGAGGATGAAACGGGGGTCCAAAGTTTGTATGGAGAAACCTTATTTTACGCGAGCGAAGCCGCTGGCACAGGCTAGTTTGTAAATAAAATAACTTTAATTTCGGAAGTTGGTGTTTCTATAATGGTTTTGTCTCTTCATTATTTAACACCGACTTCCGAAATTAAAGTTATTTTGCACTTTTCAGTTTTTTTTTACATTGAAGTCGGTTGTATTTTTTTTTTTTGTAAAAAGTAAGTTTTAGTTATGGTACCACTACTAAATAGTACCCTTCAGCCATACTTAAATACCTTATAGCCAGAGTGCATCTCATGACAATTCTAATAATACCAAACACGGTTAGATTAAATGAATTTATTTTACGACAGTTCTGCTGTGATCCTATGAGGAGTTCTGTTCCATATCTTCGAAGTTCATGATTAGATCCTAACAATATTTTTATGGGACCAACTTGGAAGCATAACCTATCAATTAAAAAAAATATTTTCAAAATCGGTCCACACTTGACCGAGAAATCGGTGAACATACATAAAAAAAACATATTCAGCCGAACATAGAACCTCCTCCTTTTTGAAGTTGGTTAACAATGTTCTGCCAGGGCTGTGGCATTAATCGAAAGAGTTACCGTGACTCTGGACTGCAAAGAGTGAATGAAGGATGCACGGTATACGTACATGGAAAAATAACTTGATTATTAAATTAGCCGAATGTAGGCTCATGTAAGTGCACTTTGAACGCGACCTATATTCGGAGATATGCATTGACATAGACAGAGCCACGATTGCATGCATTTATGTAAACTATTTTTACTTTAGTGTTTAATTAGACGTGGCTTCAGTTGGACTACTTGCATTTTTATTAAGACTTTTCCCGTTCGGCACTCAGTGACATTTCTACATTTTTTACACTTGCATTTGCATTGCATTGATATCTATTTATGTTAGGATTGCACCCTACAAAGGAATACAGGTAGGTTTAATCTGTAAACGTCTAACACACCCTCTTGCTCTACCCAGAGCAGGAGTAGTCTTCTGATTTCCCATCACAAAAAAAAATCATCTTACCTATATTATGGAAACTTTTTTTTTCAATTGCCCTTTGCGTTTCAGGACCACGATGTCTCTTTTTAACAATTCCGCAACCCAAATAATGTTCATTCACGAGCCTTTTAAACATAGGTATTTACCCCCGGTAAGGCCACGGGAATTTCTGGAAAGGAAGCCCTTGGTCCTAGAACGCATAGGGCAACTGAATGACAGGTGTAGTTATAGACAGTAAAAGTCAGATGCGCACGAGAAGTCATTGGATGTTACCCCACTTCAAATCCCGCCTCCTCCCCTATCAACATTTACAATATGTCCAAAATGTGCTTAACTACTGCTTACTTGAAAGCCTCTAGGTCTGTAAACAAAGCTTAAAAATACACTAAATCAAAATTCAAACTGTTATAATCACAGACTGAAATGCTAAGCGGGATTATGTTCTGTGTTTGTCGCTAACAACGTTAAGCTGGACAGAACTGAAATGTTTTGTTTTTGTAGTACTAGCAAATACATTGTTTTCATTTAGGCTGCAACATAAAACTGACTGAAAAGACATTGCATCGCAGGAATGTAAGGCGTATAATCTCTTGAACATCTGGCTGGAGTAAAATGTACACATACTTGTCCTACCGCCTGAGCCCATAAAGAGCCCTGCTGACATTTAAAACCATTTTCTTTGCGAAATATTGATTGATTTACATATGCTATTATACAATGTACATTCTGAAGAACACTAAACAAGCAATTTTTTTGTGTAATCATATTTCTAAAAGATAAAGCCGTTTGAAAGGAGTAGGAAAACAAGCGAAAGAATATCATGTTGTTTAATTATTTTTTTTGGCTATTAGTATTATTAAAAGTATTAGTCATACGAAAAAATCATATGTTAGTAATGTTGTAAGAATCTATAATAAATATAATTTTTTTTCAAACCTATTAGGGCCTGCGCACACTTGAGACAAGACTGTCTACGACGTCGCAGACTTGTCTGCGACAAGACTGTTTTGTCTATGGCACGGCGCACACCATCAAGACAAAACAGTCTAGCGTCGTACGGCTAGTATTGCCAACTTAGTGGATTTTCCACTAAAACTGGTGGTTTTAACCCCACATTTAGTTGCGAAATATTGGTTTTAGTGGTTAGCGGATTTTTCTAGTGCTTTAGTAAAATTCAATTTCTTACTAAAAATGCGATAACTCGGGTGTAAATCAGCACCATAGAATCCATAATAATCAATCTGATACCGACGATGATGGTGCAAACAAAAATGATTCGTCTGAAGACGAATTAATACATAGCTGTTATTGAATAATTTGTATGTTTATTTACCTATTAATGTTTATTTACCCACAAATGGTATATTGATCAACTGATTGTTATTTTTTATCAATTATTATTAAAAGAGACTAATAACAAAATAACCTATACGCCTACTTATTTTATTTCGTACAACACACATTTTTTTAGTGGGAAAATTGGCGATTTTGTGTGTGGGAAAATTTTTTGTTAGTGGTTTTCTGGTGGTTTTAAAAGTTGACTTTAGTGGTAAGTTAGTGTTACTGTTGGCAACACTGGATTTCTCAAAACAGTCTTGTCGCAGTCAAGTCTGCGACGTCGTAGACAAGACTGCGACGTCGTAGACAAGTCAGCGACGTCGTAGGCAAGTCTGTCTAAGACAGTCTTGTCTCAAGTGTGCGCAGGCTCTTAACCTAGCCGTTAACGAGGAGCAGGCTTCAGAAAGTCACTGTTTTATGGCACTGCTTGGGAGCTAGGGCCTTAATGTGGATAGTAGTCGGTCCACACTACACGAAATTGAGCTCGGTTCGTGCTTCGCTCGTGCTCGGCTCCCACCTTTACGATGCGAATTGCTGCGATACGATTTCGTGCGAAAGCATCGGTTTAGGTGAACATACAATGGGCGGTGCGAATCAATTCGTAGATTTTTACAATGTAACGTCGGAGTTTCATGTTTGGGCTTTTAGTCGGATTCCATTTCATTATAGAAAAAAGAAAATTATCGTGTAGTCCACCTCTATCTCAATATCACTCACGTCTACACACAGTCTACAGCTGGGACAAAGGGTTCTTCTCTGAGAGAGAGTAATGGGTCACACCCGGCTTTTTTTGAGGTGGTAAATCATCAAATAAGTTCTACCATGAAGGACTTGTGTGTCTTTTTTCCTTCTCTGACAAATCCATCCAAAGTTAGTCTGTAAAAAATCGCTCTTAGCGATAAGACTGCCCATTGTTACACCCTATTAATTTTAAGCTCCCTACTGTAATTTTTATGGTATATGTATAATAAAGAGTGCCCGCTCAGGGTGGAGCGAGAGGATAGAATAGATAGGAGGGAATGTCAGACTTTTACTGACTAAAACCTTTTAATCAGTAAAAGTCTGACATTCCCTTTCGCTCCGGTCGACAGTTTGGCTGTTTCAAAACGAACCAACGCCTACGAAATTGAAGAGATCGAGAAGCAAAGGGAAAATTTTGATCGCTAGTTTCTTCACTTTGACGGGGTATCTGATTTCAATTCCATTATGAGACCAAAGCAGCATCAACGCCGAATGGTATACCACAAAATGCCTGCCAGAAGTTTTGTCTGCAATGAGCAATAAGCGACCGAACACCGAGCTGCGCGGGGTACTGCTTCACTATGACAACACGCCCACACACTCAGCGCTCAAAACAAGGGACTTTCTGGAAACCACACCAGTCAGAGTCTTAGGGTACCCTCCTAGTCCTGATCTGGCACCGTGTGACTTCTTTTTATTCCCTAAAACAAAATAAAAAGCTGAAAGGGATACAGTTTTCTTCGCCGGAAGACGCGCTAACAGCGTTCGAGAAGGCCGTGGAAGAGGTGTCTGCGGCGGACTGGAAAAAAATGTTCCGAAAATTGGTTCAGACGCATGAAACTTTGTATAGAGGCTGGTGGAGAGTTCTTTGAAAAGTTATAATAAAAATATTTTATCCATAGAAGTTAGTTTTTTAGTTTCTCAAAACTTTCTGAGTGTCCCACATACACACAACATCATGCAAATTGGTCAAGCCGTTTAGGGGGAGTTAGGTGACAAACGCATATACAGAAGAAAGATATCTATAAATATAGTATGATTAACTCTTTTTGTTTTTTGTAAGAACTCTTATCAAAACAAATACCATCCCTACCTCTATTTGCATCTCTCGTATCTTCAAGTTGGTACTCCCTTAAACTAAACAATAACTATTGCATAACAATTAATCCAATGTGACAAGGTACTATCAAAGCTACCAAATAACAGCGATAAGTGAATCAGCACGTGCTCGAAGCCACGAGTTTTCATGGAGTATCGCGGTGCGTCACAATGTAAGCCTCTTACCTATTTCTGGCTACCTGATACTTAGCCTCTCCGGTTTGATACCAATCGACCGTTTGTATTTATTTTAATGTATATTTTAGGCTTCTTTACTTAATCTATATCTACTTATAATAATATTAAGAGTTTGTGTGTTTGACTGAACGCGCTAATAATTTCGGGAACTACTGGTTGGGATTGAAAAAATTGTATTGTGTGTAATTGTGTTGTGTTGTGTTCGTAATTGCAAGGACACGGTTCCTATGAGAGATTGTTTTGGAAAATCCACATTAAATTAAATTTATCTTGCGTACAGCTAAGGAGCAGAATTCCCTGCCGGTGTCTATTTCCTGATAGCTATTAACTATATGCCAAATGGCTTTTTACACTATAAAGGACTATGTTGAGGACGAAAAGGCTTGGGATCCTATGGGCTTAAGTCAAGAGTTATTCTAGACAAGGTTACTTCTAGGCAAGCGTGCTCAATCGTCGACCACATCATCACTAACCATCAGGTGAAATAGTGATCAAACGCAAGTCTTTCAGATATATCCAAAGGGCTTACAATGCTTTGTGTAGCCAATTTAACTGGCTTAATGTTGGTCTAGTGGTTAGTGGCCCTGACTGCTATGCCGGAGGTTGATGGTTCGATTCCCACCCATGATCATTTGTTCTGTGTCTGGGTGAAATTTATCCATAATATTATGTATGTATTTAGAAATATATAAGTATGTTTATCAGTTATCTAGTACTCATAACACAAGCTCTGCTTAGCTTGGGACTAGACGGCGTTGTGTGATAGTTGTGAAATGGGTGCGTACCATTTGACATAATAACAAAAGTTCTAACGACCACATGACCTAATTTCATTTAATATATTTTTTTTTTAGTATAACGATGAAATGATATAATGAATTATTGATATAATTTCAGTTTACCTAATTTTATATGGTTTAATAAACATTTTCTATAATGCACATTTGAACTAATATTTAGTTCGTATAATATTTAGTTATTATAATATTCAAATTCTATAGAAACGTTTAATATAATTTTGAAACGTCTTGAAATTGATTTCCTTCGAGCTTTGGCCTCTAACTTAAAACTGAAATAAGGTTAGTCAACCTTAACATAGTATTTTGTCTTCACTTATAACATTGTTGTATGAATAAATAACTACGAATTAATATGTTTTTTTTGTTCTTTTATAATCTTTTATATACCTGCGTCAGAACCTCTCTATGGTTAGTGAATCATGTGGGTTAGGTTAGGTTAGAACCATGACCATCAGCCAGATCCCTTCTATTGTTGGTGAATCATTTGGGTTAGATGAAGGTATAACAGTATGATGTTTTCCGATATTTACTTATTCACTACAGAATTTGGGCAGAAAATGAATAAATATGAAAATTAGGTCAAATGAAAATTAGGTCAACTGAACGTTATTTAAAAAGAGCAATATACTAATTGAAAATTATATGAGATGAACGTTATACTAAATGTTATTAGAACAAAAGAAGTTTATATGAAATGTAATATTAGATCACATGAAATTAGGTTATTTGTTGTTATTTATATAGCATATGAAAATTATATCATGTGAACATTATTTCAAGTGATAATATATTATCTGTGATTATGGTATATATTACACACCCTTGTGAAATATTATTATTATTAATTTAATAATGCGTTCAGGGTTCTGTAACGGCTGCCACGCTTCTGCAGCGCATCGGCAATGTTTCACGCGTGCTGACAACTTTGACGCATTAAGGGCCTTTTACTGACTAAAACCACTCCTAAGTTCCATCTTTGCCTTTGCGTTCAAGGACCACGGGTTTCTCTTTCGGAAGTCAACGCATGGCCCCGGTAGGCTTCTACCTTGCTGAGTTCCTACGGTTTTGCTTACATATCTTTGAGGCGCGCGTTGAACAGGCACGCGCCATTGACGACTCGAAGCTTGTGCATGTGATAGGCTTAATATGGCGTAAAAAAATGCCTTTATGCAGATTCCCGGGTTGCATGACGGTCCTAACAGCATCCTGCCTACTACCTGGATGTGCTGTTCGGATAAGAACGTTATTATTTAGTACTAATAAAGGCTGAGAGATTTTGTTACACTAGACTTGACTACACATTACAAACGAATACTATAATGTTAATAGCAAAATAAAACCAAACAACAATGTATCCGTGCAAAACCTGGGCAGGTTTTTTAGGGTTCCGTACCTCAAAAAGAAAAAAACGAAACCCATATAGGATCACTTTGTTGTCCAGACAGACGGATGTCTGTCTGTCTGTATGTCAAGACCCTTTATCTCGGGAACGCGTGGAGGTGTCGAATTTAAATTAAAACCATATACTCAGGTCTGTGGTCCCTTGAAGCTGTGAAAAAATCAAACTTGTAAGTGAACGAAAAAAAAGATACGGCCGTTTATGTTGAAAAAAAAACATATATTTCGACACTTGCAAGGAAATCAAAATTCATAGGGCATTCTCGTTGTCCTAGAATCCTGAAATTTGGCATGAAGCAAGGTCTCATAGCACAAGTATAGGGAAAATCTGAAAACTGTACATTTGTAGTTACGTCACAAAAAAAATGCGATTTGTAAAAATCTTTGAGAAATTGGAAATTGAACTGTTTTCAAAGGTTTTGTAGGGAACCCTCATGGCACGAGTGCGACTCGCACTTGTCCGGATTTTTTATGTTTATCTTCGCACGGTTTATGTATTTAGCCAGTGTCAAGTTTAGAAAGTAGGTATTAAGTTTTCAGTCACTTTAAGTTACTTTGAGTTCTATTAGAATGCGGATGTAATGGATTCTAATGTTTTTGCAGTATTTGGCAGAAAATGTATCGAGTCAGCCTTGTCAGCTTCGATGTGGTAGTCAATACGAAAATAATTCTTATCTTAATTTTACCGAAATCGCGCCTGTTTCAATGATTCCATATATTGCCCTGCTGCGTAGACACTCGAGATATAAAATTACACTAATTTTCCAACACAATGTCCACTAGAAATCAATATGTGATTTTTTTTTTTCATTTATTTATCATTAATACAAAAGAATACAGGATTATTTTAATAATTATTTTAATAGATTAGTTAAATAGCAACCAAAAACCACTAAAGTTTAAACATGTGCTATCATCAATCTGTCTCAATATCGAAACTATACAAAATGAGTTTTTTATATGTGTAGGTACGTTATTGTCGATAACAATTTTTAGAATCTTTAGGTCTATGAAAAAGTAAAAAACATTCTAAAATAATACTTAAGTAATATTGCTTAAGTTTGCACTTGATATTTTTGTGTGTAATATTAGGCAGCTACGGAACTTTACTCGAAAAAATTCCGTCAAAAGTAAAAAAATGTATGGTATTAGTAGGTACATATAACTACTTAAACACATTAAATAGGTACTGCTAATGTATAAATAATGCCGGGTACCACATACCACATATAGAGTTAGTGATTAAAAGCTAAATAAGTAATTGGATCCACGTACCTATCTACCTATCTTTAACATGTACCTATCTGACTCATGGTGATTAAATCAATAAAAACTGTACTATTGAACTATGTCCATTGACATTGCATTTTCTTTTGAATGTAAAACTTTTCAGTTACCCGCTGAATCGAATTGAAATTAAAATCATATACTCAGGTCTGCGGTCCCTTGAAGCTGTGAAAAAATCAAACTTGTAAGTTAACGAAAAAAAAGATACGGCCGACAAAAAACGTATATTTCAACACTCTCAAGGGAATCAAAATTCATAGGGTCCTTCCCATTATCCTAGACTCCTGAAATTTGGCATGAAGCAAGGTCTCATAGCGGTATAGGAAAAAAATATGAAAACTTTAAATTTGTAGTTACGTTATTTTGTAGTTACATTGACATTGCATATTCTTTTGAATGAAAAACTTTTCAGCGGGTAACCAACATCCTTTGTTTTCCGCCTTTTTTTGAGATTTAACTTGTTATCAGCTATGCCTAGTTGTCGAGGGGCTCTAAACAGTGACCTTCTAGTTGAACGATAAAAAATTCGAATCTCCACATTGTTTGGGATTGACCTGACTTTTTGAGATCATCATCATCATTTCAGCCGAAAGACGTCCACTGCTGGACATAGGCCTCCCCGAAGTGTCGCCACAATGAACGGTCCTGTGCGTCTCGCATCCATCGGACTCCCGCAACCGTTACCAAGTCATCGGTCCACCTTGTAGAAGTCCTTCCAACGTCTTCCGGTACGTGGTCGCCATTCCAGAACCTTTCAGCCCCAACGGCCATCCGTTCTGCGAGCAATGCCCTGCCCATTGATTGCCACTTTTCGTGCTTTTTGATATATAAATACTGTACACCCCATGCATGGGTATGTTACAGCGATATACATAATAACAAATACTCGTAATTATAAGAACTGAACAAACACCAGTAACAACTAACAAGCAATAAATGAATTAGAATTTTGTCAAAAATTTACGTTGAAAGAATCTAACCACCACATTCTATTTGTACTTGTTTTTTTTACCTATTGGAGATACATTTTTATGTTGCAATGTCAGTTCAGTCGCAAATAGGATACTGATCGAAACATAATAATTAATAATAATCTATTTAATTACCTCCGTTTTTTAGATACTTAAACTTTGCTTACTTAGCTTAAACACTCATTTTGCGATCAATTATGTGTCTATTATTATTTTTGGTCTGAACACAATCTTATGGGATGTAGTAGAGTCAAAACGACAGTAATATTCTAATTATTTCTATTGCAGTATAAATTCCATAGTTTCTCAGCATTTAACTCCTAGTGTCGGTATACTTAATAATTAAAATAACATCTTACCTAAGTATTTCTTTCCTTGTAAAAAATGTACAGTCCTGTTTAAAAATACAAATCAATAATAAAATTATGCTTTCAAACAATAAATGCTTTAACATTAATAAATTACTAACTTATGCCAAATTTCAAACTTGAGAACACAAACAAACCGAATAAACCATGAAAAGAAAAACAAAAAATTAAACGTCACAATCACAAATCCCGCCAAAAAAGTTTGAAAAAAGAACTTTTAAAACCGGGAAACTCAATCCAAACTGGCCACAAACAAACCGTTTACCTGATAATCCTCTAGCTGTTGTTCCGTGAAAGTCACAACTTTGTTCCCCATACCGAAAAAAATTCCACTCGCGGTAAAAAATATCGGTAAAAATCCAGTAAAAGGCCGGTAAAAGCTGCCTGTTGCCTCGACAGCTACAAAACACTGGCTGTAAGCCACGATTGGGATTAGGGTGTGACGGCACAGAGTAGGGGGAGCACAGAGGCTTTGTGTCAAGGACAGGGTCGTTCGTACATATGTAAACTTAGTCTATGCCTGTAGTTGTTGTTATTAATTTGATTTATTGGTTGGGTTGCTGAACTGTTGTAAACATGCGCAATGCTGATAGAGTAAACAAGGCTATTTCTGTAAAATGGTCACATCGACTGTTTGTCGTTCGACTAGATATTTTTTGACAATAATCATAAAGTTGACAAGTTTATTGCTAAGTGTCAAGGACAGTTCGCAATTGAGATTTTACTGTCTACTTATAATAATAGTCAATTACCAAAAAATATATCTATGGCTATGTCCGAAGATGTTCGAAACCATCCTCCTTATCCAGCTATACACTACTGCCTGTTTATAGGTTTGTTACCTATTCACGTTGAAACGATGATGGAAAACATCGTAAGGAAACCGGCATGTCTAAGAACCAAAAATTCGAAGAAATGCAACGTCCACCAACTTGCACTAGGCCCGCGTGGTGGTCTATCTAAGTATCTTATAAGAGTCTCCTGGAGTCTCCATGAGGGAAAGTCTGCTCGTCGGAATGTTCCTTAAACTTTTTATTTTTTTTTATTTAAAAAGCAAAGATGCAACAATATCACCTTAAATAATATCTCCTTAGGTACTGAACCTGGCCATGAACTGCGGGCCGGAAAATAAAAGACAGAAGTTAAGTACATCGTTTTATTTTTATTTCTACATTGCTCCCCGCCGGCAGATTAGAAGTCCATTCTCTCCGAATTAGAGTGATGCCGATTTTTTTTGCTTGATGTACCTGGCGCCCGAATTCTTACCTTTTCCTTATTTTTTTGATACATCATCAACCCCCTAACTTATATCACACACACATTTTTTATATATTACATTTGGCATATATAAAAAAAATGTGCAAGAATCCTTAGTTCCGGCAGTGGGAATATTATAGAGCTGGTTCACGTCATATCAGCTGTAGGAATTGGCATGTAACTTGGCACGTAGGTTCCTAGATCTTATCCTGGATTTGAATATGGACTACTTTTATCCATTGAGTACGTTTCCTTGGTTCATTTCCGACATTCACGCGGGTGAAGATTCTAATCTTCTTGAAATTAGTTTTATTTTGTACTTAGGTACCTACTATTGAACGTATAACTAGCGTATCCCAAGGATAGAATAGAATGAAAATAAATATATATACACTGCGTACCACGGCTTCGATTCCCGCATGGAAATTTTACATTTTGATACAAGTGGAGAAAGTTTGTCATTGCGACTGAAACGAAATTCGCCCGAGCTGCAGGTGAAGGTGTTATGGAACCGAGTTCTGCAATAACAAATTTCCAGGTGTATCAAACGGCGTTTTTCAACACACGAAGAAATAAACTAAACAGCGGCTGCCCGGTAACTAGTGAGTACTGCTTGGCGATCAGACTGATACGATAAATACAGTAAATTGTGGACTGGCGCACTTTTCCGTACCTACAGCTAGTGTGGAAAGCAGTAAATTGCATGCCTTAGGGTGTTTTTAATATCTATACACCGCATTGCCATGACAAACATTTAGTTCGTTGGAATGTGATTCCGAGTGAGTGCGGGTAGTCAGTAAATAAAAGTCACTAAGTTTCTAGTACTCACGGTTTACTCCGATTGTAACAATATTCACGATCACAAAAACATATACGAACACATAAACAGAAGGAGTGGACGATACAGTCACAATACACAACAGTCAGAAAATCCAGAACACACAAAAAACACAATGGCAAGGCTTAACGAAACGAGGTATCCGAAACTAAGTAATCGCGCACGGCAGTTGGTAGCGGATTTCGCCGCTTACCGCCTGCGCCGCGCCCGCGATTATATTTGTTACGCAAATTGGTACTGTTTTTGTGAACTGACTATTGTATTGTGCTGTAACTATTGTGTGTCTCTTCTGTCCATTCTCCTTCTGTGTTTTATGTGTTTTATGTGTTGTGTATGGACCTGGTGCAAGTAAACCGTGAGTACTTTCCGAGTGACTTTTATTTCCTCGCACCCGCACTCACCACATACACTCTCCTAAACTGGTGACCCCGACGTGATGGTTGATCTTCGCCCGCTGGCACTGGAGACAGGCTCGTGCCCATTCCCTACAGTCTTTCCTGATGCCTGGCCAAACGAAGCGTTCTGCTATTAGTTTGGCAGTCGCTGAGACACCATAACACCGTACACCACATTCGCACCACCCCAGGTCCTCCAGTATCATCACCATTTCGGCGCCTAGCGCCAGATAAGTTGAAGATTGCCCAACAAGAGTTCCAACTGATGCTTGCCAATGGAACCGCCAGACCGTCGGAGAGTCCATGGGCATCACCACTACACCTCGCTCCCAAAAAGGACAACGGATGGCGACCCTGCGGTGATTACCGCATGCTCAACGCCCGGACCATCCCTGACAGGTATCCGATTAGGCATATCCACGACTTTGCACACAGCATCTCTGGTTGCAAAGTCTTCAGCACCATTGATTTAGTTAAAGCCTATAATCAGATCCCTGTCAGTCCGGAAGACATTCCGAAGACGGCGATCACCACACCGTTCGGCCTGTACGAGTTCCCGTACATGACGTTTGGTCTGCGTAACGCAGGGCAAACGTTCCAACGTTTTGTGGACGAGATGACCAGAGGTTTGGACTTTTGCTACAGCTATTTGGATGACTTCCTTATATTTTCTAGGACACAGGTGGAGCATGAGGAGCATCTCCGCACTATCTTCGGCAGGATGAAGGACTACGGCATGCTGATTAACACGTCTAAGTGCGTTTTTGGTGTCCCGGAGGTAACTTTCCTAGGTTACCGCATCTCCGAAAAGGGCACCCAACCACTAGACTCCAAGGTTGAGGCGATCAGGAACTTCCCGCCACCCAAAGATGTTCGTCAACTGCGCCGCTTCCTGGGTATGATCAATTATTACCGACGCTTCATACCCCACGCAGCACAGATCCAGGCGCCACTTCACAACCTCTTGATTGGCAACGTAAAGGGCTCGCAGCCCATATGCCTTGTGGAGAATACTTTGCAAGCATTTGAGGACTGCAAGGTGAGCTTAGCTAACGCTGCTCTTTTAGCTCACCCCGATTGCAATGCCAATCTCGCGTTAGTCACTGACGCGTCGGATAACGCAATCGGCGCGGTGTTACAGCAGCTTAGCGATGATGGCTGGCAGCCATTAGCTTTCTTCTCCAGGAAGCTCAGCCCTTCGCAGGCAAAGTATTCTCCCTATGACAGGGAACTGCTGGCCATTTACGAGGCCATCAAATACTTTCGCCACATGCTCGAGGCTCGACACTTCGTCGTCTACACGGACCACAAGCCGATCAGTTTCGCATTCCACGAGAGGAAGAAAAACTGCTCGCCAAGGCAATTCCGGTACCTAGATTACATTGCCCAGTTCACCACCGACATAAGGCACATTTCCGGCAAGGACAACGTCGTAGCCGACCCCTTATCACGCGTGGAAGCGCTAAATGTACCGGTCAGCTTCGACACTCTCGCGGAATCGCAAACTTCGGATCCGGAGCTGTCTAAGCTACTCCAGGGAGGATCATCGTTGGTTTTGGAGAAGGTGCAGGTCCCAGGGGAGCGTACATTTGTGTACTGTGACGTCAGTACAACGCCTTCCAGACCCTTTGTGCCCGTAATGCTACGAAAGCAAGTCTTTGACAGCTTGCACTCCCTCAGCCACCCTGGTGTCTCAGCGTCTGCCAAATTGATCGCAGAGCGCTTCGTTTGGCCAGGCATAAGGAGAGACTGCAGGGAGTGGGCACGAGCTTGTCTTGAGTGCCAGCGGGCCAAAGTGAACCGACACGTTTCTGCGCCATTAGGGTCGTATCACCTCCCACGTGCAAGGTTCACCACTGTCCACATTGACCTGGTGGGCCCGCTTCCAATTTCGCAAGGCTTTAGGTACTGTCTGACGGCAGTCGACCGTTTTACCAGGTGGCCAGAGGTCGTACCTATCGTCGACATAACTGCCGAGACAGTAGCTAAAGCGCTGCTATCCGGGTGGATTGCCCGGTTTGGCTGTCCCATAGATATTGTTACGGACAGGGGACGACAGTTCGAGTCGGCCCTGTTCGAACAATTGTCTAAATTGGCTGGTTTTCAGCACAAGCGGACAACGGCATACCACCCGGCTTCCAATGGGATGGTGGAGCGTTTCCACCGCCAGCTCAAGGCGTCCATCATGTGTCATGCAAATGACAAATGGACAGAGTCCTTGCCGTGGGTATTGCTTGGTATACGGAGCGCATACAAGAAGGATGCCCAAGCGTCTTCAGCCGAACTTGTTTACGGCGAACCACTAAGGCTCCCAGGTGAATTTTTCGCACCTAGTGACGAAGGAACGACCGACGTCACAGACTTCACTGCGCGCATACGCAAGTTCGCACAAAACCTGCAACCAACCCCAGCGTCCCGTCACAACAAGACCAGCATTTTTGTATACAAGGATCTGCAGACCACTGATCACGTGTTCCTTCGTGAAGACGCATTACGTGGCTCGCTTCAACCAGCGTACACAGGTCCTCACAAAGTTCTGCAAAGGGGAGTCCGTTTCTACGCAGTAAAGCAGTAATCGGGGTGGGGCTGCCCTAAATCCATCCACATTCGACACAGCCTAGCTGGGGGGGTTGGTGTAGTACACGCACTCACACATCACGTCGGGGTCACCAATTTAGTTCGTTGGAATGTGATTTCGAGTTGTGAGGGTCAGTCGGTCACAGACCTCGCCGCTTACCGCCTGCGCCGCGCCCGCGATTATATTTGTTACGCAAATTGGTACTGTTTTTGTGAACTGACTATTGTATTGTGCTGTAACTATTGTGTGTCTCTTCTGTCCATTCTCCTTCTGTGTTTTATGTGTTTTATGTGTTGTGTATGGACCTGGTGCAAGTAAACCGTGAGTACTTTCCGAGTGACTTTTATTTCCTCGCACCCGCACTCACCACATACACTCTCCTAAAAACATTTCAAAATTTCTTCCACTCGCTGCCTCTGTCGTCGCGTTATTCTGTGGACAACATAGCAAAAGTTAGGCGAGCCGCCTATTAGTCGCCGCGCCCCGGCCTCGTCTGCCATCCAAACCGCTCTATTTTATATTCATACGAATGCGAATCATTGTAAACTTTGCCCTATTAATAGGAGTCTGTTCGTGTTTTGTTTCGTCAATCACGACGTTTGTTCTAGATTCAAATAATTAAGCGAATTGGAACGCAGGTCGATTGTTGTGATTCTAATTTTGAAATTATGTTTGCGCATATTTTGGCGGGAAATAGTGTGAGAATAGAACAGAATAAACTTGATACATAGTTAGATAGTTGATAGTTGTAGTGATAGTATTTTTTTAAAGATTTTGGTAAATTGTAAGGTTTACCTAGTTGTGTAGTTATCATTTCTCAGTTTAAATTTTACCAATATGTAAGTAATTAGTGTTTGGACATCTCTAGATTTTTCTTTAGAAATGACAGGCATCAATTTTAATTTCATCGGCATACATCCCACATTTTGGGAGCTTATGGGAATCTGCCATCAAATCTATTAAGCATTCACCTTAGGCGTATACTAGGTTTAGCCTATCTGACATACGAAGAGATTTCAACGTGTTTGAGAAATATTCAACTTCAAATGCTTTGGTAGATCAGGAGTATAAGATATACTCCCGATTTCTGATTTACCTACTTTTATACGAATAAGAAAACACTGGGCAAACAACATGTAGTTGTCAACAATTCATGACTTGATTCCGCCATCTCCTTTCTACCATCGGACAACCCGACGTACGGCGAGTATCCACCCTTACGTTGTTGAAACTGCAACGGTCCGGACTAAGCGTTTCGATTCGTCGTTTATACCGCGTACATCAAAGGACTGGAACAATTTGCCTGCTGCGGTCTTCCCGTCCAACTATAATTTAGGTGCCTTCAAGGCTAGAGTGAATAGGCTCTTAATAAACTAGTGCGCCTCACCATCAATGATTGCATCACTGCTTACCATCAGGTGTGATCGCAGTCAAGCACTAGTTTATATCAATAAAAAAAAAAATATGGACCTACCAACAATGACAGATACTAACAAATAAAACAAATTCAATAATAATCAATCACAGTAAAGCAATAAATTCAAATTTATATCTTTACGAAAGGTTTCGGAATCGCAAATCGCAAATATTTGTGTGGACGGGAGCAAAACGATTTTGGCCCGAAACAAGATATTGGAGCAAAAAATTGTTGGCCTTTTTTCATAATAAGATCAAACGTCTCGAGATATGATAGGTATTATGATACCTTTATTTAAGACTGAATCTATTAATAGTAATTATGTTTTCTTTCTTATTTATAATGAATATGTTGATGTTGGTGTTTGTTTATATCCCAAATGCCTTCTATCAGAAAATAACAGATCCTTATAATTAAGTTTTTTTAGGCTTCCGTAGCCAAATGGCAAAAAACGGAAACCTTATAGATACGTCATGTCTGTCTGTCTGTCCATCCGTATGTCACAGTCAGGTTTTTTCCGAAACTATAAGAAGTATACCTACTGTTGAAAGTTGGTAAGTAGATGTATTCTGTGAACCGCATTAAGATTTTCACACAAAAATAGAAAAAAAAAAAAACAATAAAATTTGGGGGTTCCTCATACTTAGAACTGAAACTCAAAAATAGTTTTTTTATCAAACCGATACGTGTGGGGTATCTATGGATAGGACATCAAAAATGATATTGAGGTTTCTAATATCATTTTTTTCTAAACTGAACAGTTTGCGCGAGAGACACTTCCAAAGTGGTAAAATGTGCCCCCCCCCCCCTGTAACTTCTAAAATAAGAGAATTATAAAACTAAAAAAAAAATGTGATGTACATTACCATGCAAACTTCCACCGAAAATTGGTTTGAACGAGATCTAGTTAGTAGTTTTTTTTTAATACGTCATAAATCATAAACCGTAATTTACCTTTCAAGTTTGTACGGAACCCTCAGTGCGCGAGTCCGACCCGCACTTGCCCAATTTTTTTTAATTGATATAAACCAGTGCTTGACTGCGATCCCACCTGATAGTAAGCAGGGATGCAATCACAGCAGTACAACACAGCAGTTGAACAGGGTTTTTCTTTGAGGTTGTAATCATCCAATGACTTCTCCCGGTCTAGGTGGAGCTGGAGGGTGTGTCAGACTTGCAAGCCTGTGGACTGCTCGTTGTCCTAAAGCCACCCCACGTCCCACTTAAAAAAAAGGGATAAGTAAAAAAAACAGCTTTTGAAATCAAACACACATCTTTATTATCACCAGAGGTCGGAATTAGGTAGAGTTATTCATGTACTTGCATCGAAATGTTGATATTAATATGGATCTTCTCGGGATTTCTAATGAAAAATCCCGTGTGGCTAACAATATTACAAATAAATAATAATAAAAACCTCAGACATAGTTAAGACAAATAAAACAAAGATAATTAACATATAATTTTTATTAGTATTTTTGATTGAAAAAGATCTCTCTACGTCAACTGAGGTAAGGTTAACAAATTTATACACTTCCTCCTCCTGGTCATCAATGCAGAAAGATTTTTTTTCTGCTATATTTCCGTTATTATCATAAAAAAAATCTGCTCTTTAAAATTAATCTCAGGATTTGTGGCATATCCACTTTATTCTTTCGAAATCGGTATAAGTACTTAAATAACTCTACCTAATTCCGACCTTAGATACATAAAGCACTCTACGCCCATCCACCACACTGGTCAAGACACTCCTTCTCCGTCGCGAAGTTGTTGGTGACAGCTGGTGATGGAACCGCGGGGCAGTGATCTGACCATCTGATCTCGAAGCAGGACCTAGTGTACCAATTGTAGACGTACCTGAAAATATATTGTATTGAGCTGGAGAAGTGGTGGACTCGTGGTAACGGCCCCCACTTACGAGTGTTGGTCGCGGGTTCAAACCCAATCTGGGTCAGATTGGGTTTGAACCCACGACCAACAACTAACCTAGCCAAGTTACAACCGTTTCATTTCGATTCTCTTTTCGTCAATCGCCTCAAGTAGGCCACGCCTCCAATTCCTTTATTCTGACGTCATCACAACGCTCAGTCACGTGGTCAGAATAAAGGAATAGGAGGCGTGGCCGACTCGAGGCGATCAACGAAAAGAGAATCGAAACGAAACGGCTGTAACTTGGCTAGGGGGGCAGGAGTTTTATTTTACGCCGTACGCTCATAATTTGCTAGTCCACAATTTATGTGAAGACACTGCCTCCTAAGATACAGCATCATCCCAGTTTAGGAGTCTGGGTCCAAAGTTTTTAATTGAGTATTATGTGACAGCTTTTTTGTTACGTTTTTACATTTGTGTCTTTATATATTGTTGCTAATAAAATGTTACCTACTATTATTACTATGTGTAATTTATTCTATCACCAAGGCTCCGTGAGGAAACTGACATGTCCTAGAATCAAAAAGTTGAAGACATGTGACATTCACCAATCCACACTGGGCCCGCGTGGTGGGTTACCGCCCATTCTCTCTCCTAGACAGGAATTCGCAGTCCAAGAAGTGGGAACATTATAAGACTGTTTAGTATAACAAAAATATGAAACCTTCTTTTAAGTGGGAAATTTATCAATGACTTCTCCCGATCTGGGTGGAGCGAAAGGGAGTGTCAGACTTTTTCTGACTAAAATTCACCTGTGTACCTTCAGTTGCCTTTGTGAGAGGAACGATACCTTTTTCAAATAATTGTATTGTATTGTATTTATTTTGCTTCAGATACAAGATCCATATTTTTTGTAAGAAAGTACTAGTATAGGCATTTAAAATTATGTTGATAACAAAATGTACATAAACAAATACAAATAAACATTACATAGATACCAATCAAATTACACATAAAAAGTCTAAATTTAAATCAAGTAAAAATTTAATTAAGTAATTATTAAATAACATTATTAAATCTAATGCAAAATTCAATATTGTATTAAATTAAATTAAATAAATAATTAAAAATCATTAACATTGCAATAATTTTTTTATAAAATTAGTTAGTTTCTTTTAAAATTAAATATAACCTGGACAATTTAATTAAATAATCAAAGAAAAATCAAGATTAATCTGCAGCCCTAAAAGACATCGGCCTAAACTGGCCCCGTCAATCTCGCTGACATATTTTTAAAGCGCGTGTGGAATACAACGCGCTGTCGACTCGGGCTTGGTCTACCGGACGGCCGGAAGACCAGCTACTCATTGCTCGCCGTCCGCATGCCCGCGCCTACGGTAGCGGAAATATGAAGCGTTGATAAACTCTATCCTCTGTATTTTACAGATGCTCCTTTTTTACAATTATCACACATAAAGCGACGTCTATGGCTCCGCATAGGAACTAAAAATATCGAAATCCTGCGTCAGGCAATCCGCGCGATTTGAAGCGCCCAAACAACAGCCTGAAATTATCTATCGGAGCCGGACCAGACAAAACACGTCTGTCTGTCGGAGGATCCTCCCTTTTCAAGGGAGGTTTGCGGGAGTTAGTCCCGTATGGAGGTATGCGGAACTAACTCCCGCAAACCTTCGTCCAAAAAACTACCAAGAAGGTTAAATATCCAAAATACAATATTCATATACCGTCACTAGACTGAGTACAATAAACTAACAGTATTCAGCATACACTGGTCAGGATTCGAGCAATTGAAAAGCAAACGACCCATTCTGTTGACACTGCTGACAAGAAGCACTATGTGTTTATTGCCACATAGGATATAACAGTAAACATTATCTTGGAGACTGCAATACGTTGGCAATATTTCAAATGCAAATATTCATAACATCGAGTTTTGTACTATGCTGCGTTCAGACGAGTACACTTGCTAAACGCGCTAGCACGATTTGACTGTCTGAATTTCTAGTTGCAAATCCTGAATTTACTTGGTTCTACAGGTAGAGCTGGTAAAGCCAAAACATTTCTTTTCTAAAAACATTTATGTAAGCAGAAAAAAACAAGATTTATAGCCTATCGTACGTAAAAACTGAACATGACATTTGCTTTCACGAAACACAGAAATGCGATGCTGAGTACTGTTTACGACTATAAAATAACTCTGGCTAGAGAACTGCTTTTATGGACGGCGTTTCGTGTCAACGGGGCTTTACCAAGATTGGTGCCGCAACTTATCATTGGAGTATGACAAGTATCTCTACAAACTAAAACAAAGGGTTGCTTTTCGGCTGAACTTTTTGATCTCCATGTGAGCTCTTTCACCAAGATATTATTGCGATTGTAATTGGTTCGCAAAAATATCTTGTTGTCTAGAAAAGTATCTAGGTGGCTAGAAACATATATCTAGGTGGCTAGAAAAAGATCTTAATGGCTAGAATTCGTCAATTTGGTACGTGCCTTTCATTTATTTTCTGCTTTATACGGAAGTACCGTATACAGCAGAAAATGAATCACAAAAATGTGTCAGTTATGAACTTTTTTCAAATATGTTGTGCTATCGGCTATTTTAAACGGGTCTCTCCGTTGTTTTATCATGGACTATTTTATTATTGTATAATATTTAGACTAGTAGCTAGTTCGGTGTAAACGCTCCTTACCTGACCTGGTGCGGCCATCGATCTCGCACGCTGTACTCTATCAGACAATGCTTCTCCTTCGGTGTTTCTTGACACAAACTGTAGTTCACTGCGTTGCAGAAATATAGATTAATGCTATGGAAATAGTTTTAAAATACTCACATTTCCTGGCTTTACACGTTAAATTGAATCTTTTATTACATTTAACATGTATATCCCAAAGCTGAATAAAATTGTTACCATTAAATTCTCATATAAAGCCGATTCTGCATATTTTTCACTTTCATATTTTTTCAAAGTGAACCCGGAAGCCTCGGGCTAAAGGCGAGCTCTTAAAAACTCTCGGAAATAAAAATACAGGTACGTTTTTCATAAATTGAGCTCATTGGGTACAGGTAAAATAAACGGGGACCTGTAAAACAAGCATTTCGTTTGATGTAGTTTTACCATAAAGTGTTATAAAAACTAAAGTGTTTTCTTTTGTATTATACCCGTTTTTTGGGTGGGAAAATCATCTAATGACATCCCCCGCTCTTGGGCGAAGCATAAGGGCGTGTCAGACTTTTACTGACTAAAAACCCATTCCTGTTCCTTCTTTGCTATTGTTCCAGGGCCCCAGGGATCTCTTTCGCATCACCCATGGCCTCAGTAAGCTTCGACCCTGCTGGCCCCCTACGGTTGCTGACATCTCCGTGGCGCGCGTGGAACACTACGCGCCGTTGACAACTTGGGCTCGGTCCGGACGGTTACCAGACGGTCGGACGGCGAGCTACCCATTGCTCGCCGTCCGCAAGCACGCGCTTATAGTGGCCGGAATTTTCATTATACCCTTTGAAGCCAACTCTGAAAAAGTTCCACGTCGGCACGGCACAGTGGCATGGTTGGTGCAGTGGTGGAGCGATTGACTGTTAGGGCTATATTTCACCGGGACACTATGGCAGCGCGACCAGTTGCCGCTACCAACAAAATGTATACAGCTCTATAGGGAGTTACTCACCTGGTGTCCGTTTGGTTGCGCAACCAATTTGGCGGCGCGACCAACTCGGACGAGTGTACTTAAGGTCCATTTTGATACTGTCTCAGTATAGTGTAGCGACTCTGGTGTCTGTATGGTGTCTAGTTTGTTTGGTAGCATAAGGACACCATGGCGGCACAACTGGTCGCGCCGCCATGGTGTCCTGGTGAAATATAGCCCTTAAGGTCCATTTTGATATTGTCTTAACCTTAGCTTAACTTTTTATTGACTGACCGACATTTTGACATTTCAAAAGTGCCAGTAATTTGTCTATTTGAAATAAACGTTTCTGATTTCTGATTACTAAAATTCCGTGGCTAGAAATGATCGCTAAGTATAGATACTTTATTTAGCCACGGGTGATAGCAAGAAAGAAATCTCTATTACAAAGATAACCATGTTTTTCTGCTGAACTCTAAAACCACACATTTCCTAGCTACCGCAGATGTTGATAAATAGTTATGACTCACGGTGACGTCTTAAGTTCAAGGTTTTGCCATTCACCCTTCACGGAGGGCGAGCGGGGAGGAAAGGAGGGTGAATGATTCAGCTGTTTTCAGCCTGTAACTACGGGCAAATGGAATTATTTGGCAGGGCATAATATTTACGCCAGCGTGAAGTAAGGGTCAGTCCACACCGAGACGCGACGCGACGCAACGATACTGGAAGAGGTCAGTGACTACGCACGAGACGCATTGCAGAGTCGCGAGGCAGATCGTAAAATCGTTGGCAGCACGACGCATTGCCGCACAGCAGTCGTCGCGCGTGGCAGCGGAACGTGTCTACATCCGCCGCGTCCACCCGCAATCTACCATTTGCAAGCGCATGAGATCGACGTATATTTGTGTGCATTATGGAGATCGAAGGGAAGTCACTAAGGGGCGCGGCGTCGCGCGTATCGGCGATGCACTGCTGCGTCGCGCTGCGTCACTCTACGCCGCGAGGCCTTCCGAGGCGCAGCGCTGCATGGTGCGTGTTCTAAATTCTCACAATGAAATGTGTATCTTTTCGTGTAGTAAATAAAGTTATATTTTTAATCGCTGTTTTCAAATGTGCGTGCAGCGTCACGTCGCGTCGCGTCTCGGTGTGAACTGACCCTAAAAGTATTCATATCACGGCAAATGAATGAATACTGATGATGATTGATTTTTTCATTGCTATTGGTGAGGTTATACACAATGATAAAATCCTCATCTGACGAGATTTATTCCAGCATTATTGGGGGTTGGTTAAGTTTTACTTGATGCACCTGAATACCAGTGTTTCCATGATGATATTATATATTCTTATATACTTAATGTAAAAGTTTCATGACGTTGTTACTATCATATTTAACGCAATGGAATTAAAATATAGATAGAAAATTTATAAATCAATGAAAAAAGTTTTGAAACGTTTTTTCACCAAATGACTGAGAAATTAATTATTTATATTTACGCGTAACGATTGCTGTCCCCTCATTGGAGAGAGTCATCATTTGACCTATGAGGTTATTTCACCCCAAGTCACTTAAATGTACAAACGTTTGTAAGTCGTACGTGTGATAGAAAAACTCTTGGTCTAGGTCAACGCCCCTCGCGTTACCAAGAGTTTTTAACCGACTTCAAAAAAAAGGAGGAGGTTATCAATTCGGTTGTATTTTTTTTTTTTTTTTTTTTTTTATCCTTTTTTTTATGTTTGTTACCTCAGAACTCCGTCGTTTATGGACCGATTAGCAAAATTTTTTTTTCCCTATACAGGATATGCTTCCAGATTGGTCCCATTTTTTTCAAAATCCAGTTCTGATGATGGAATCCATGAGGAATCGAGGGAACTCCTCAAAAATTATAGGCAACCCTATGGTAATTTTAGTATTTTCATCAAGAACTTAAGCATTTACAGTCAAAAAGTAACATTTGATGAAGTGGAACTGATGAAGAAGACCAGAAATGGTCAACGGAACTTCATACACAAATAGATATTACAATGAAGATATACATAGTTAAGCGACTATGACAATACAAATAAATGAATGATTCTGAATAGTTACGTTGAAAATGGTATCATCGAAGTGATCTGATGATGATGATGGAGCCGGAAGGTAGGCACTGGAACTCCGTAATTAATCAATGTAACCTAGCCGTGTTTGGACTTATTAGAATTGTCATGAGATGCACTTTGGCTATAAGGTACTATCGAACTGATCTGATGATGGAGCCGGAAGGTAGGCACAGGAACTCCGTAATTAATCAATGTATCATAGCCGTGTTTGGGCTTATTAGAATTGTCGTGAGATGCTCTTTGGCTATAAGGTACTATCGAACTGATCTGATGATTGAGCCGGAAGGAGGAAGGTAGACACAGGAACTTTATAATAAAACAATGTAACCTAGCAGTATTTGGGTTAATTGGAATTGTCATGAGAAATAGGCTCTCTTTATAAGTGTATCGCAACTAAAAAGTGTGAAATAAAAACTTTTTAGAAAAAAAAAAATAACCGACTTCACTAAAAAAAACACTAAAAGGATCAAAATAACTTTAATTTCGGAAGTCGGTGTTAAATAAGAAACAAACAATACCGAGAAACACCGACTTCCGAAATTAAAGTTATTTTGATCCTTTTAGTGTTTTTTTTAGTGAAGTCGGTTATTTTTTTTTTCTAAAAAGTTTTTTTCTATTTCGCCACAATGTCAGGCTTGTTGGTCTAGTTGTCAGTGGCCCTGACTACTATGCCAGAGGTCGTGGGTTCGATTCCCACCCAGGACAAATGTCTGTGTGATGAGCACGATCATTTGTTCTGTGTCTGGGTGTAATTTATCTATACATATAATAAAACAGTAAAATTATTTTGCGATGGTATTAATTGGCGCAAAAACTACTGAACCGATCCTGTTCAAATTTTGCATACATAATCCTTATCGGTCAGTGCATCTGTTAGGCTATAAATTATCACGCTATTTGCTATGGGGGGTGAGCAATAATCCAAAACGTCGGTGTTGAACGACATTTGCCGCGAGTTCGATTCCCAGCTACAGTTAAAATTTTTGTCATTAGTTTATCTTCTTTTTGTAATAAAATAACTTTTACCATTTTTTCAAAATAAAATTGACATTTCTATTCGATATCTTCTAAATATATTGTAAAAACTAATCAAAACACACAACAAAATCGAATTAGTAAAATATGGCACCACACGCAATTCAGATACTCGCAACGCCATCTAAAGACTCAAAGTAGAAATAATGATGACAATGACAGTTGAACTTCATATTTGATAGATGGCATTGTGTATTTTACGTAATTTTCTGAATGGCGGAAGAAGTGACCGTCGCCCACGTTTGCAGACAGTTCTATTGTTCAAAATTGGAGGAAAATAGTTATGGTTAAACTGGTGTTAGACGGAGGCATTTTTAACAATTCTACTGCTTTTTTTTTCCATGATTGTAACAAGATAATTGACCATGATTATTCAAGGGATACCAACCAAAAAAGGCGATAAAAGTAAACAAGTATATGTATTTAATTATTGATTTTAAAATAACACGGCCAAATTTTCGTAAGGGGTTGCATGGCACCTTGAATTGGAAGGCCCCCAGGTAGACCGATGACCTGGTGAGGGTCGCGGGAATCCGATGGATGCGAGACACACAGAACCAGTCATTATGGCGACACTTGGGGAGGCCTATGTCCATGATAATGATAATGATAATGATGGTACTTTTTTTTCTTTTTTTAAGAGTGATAATCATCTAATGACTTCTCTGGTTGGAGCGAGAGGGCGTGTCAAACTTTTACTGACTAAAACCACACTTGTGCCCTTCAGTTGCGCTTTGAAACATCTAAAGAAAGAAAGAAAAGAAAGAAAAAAATATATTTTATTTGGCACACGTACACAGATACACAATGTAGAAACAACATGTAAACACTTAAGATAAAAAAAAGAAAATAAAATAACTAACATTGTGTGTCTCGCGCCTGCACCAAATAGGTCCAGTTCAGCAAAAAATCACCCAATCAATCAATGAAGCAATCTCTTTGAGGAGCGCGTGGATCACTACGTGCTGTTGACGACTGGGCTCGGTTCGGTTAATTACCGGACGGCCGGAGGGCTAGCTACCCATTGTTCGATGTCTGCAAGCCTGCGTCTACCGTGGCTGGTCGTCGGGGTCGGAATCTCGGCTCGGCGTGAGGACGTTCGTTCCCTCACGCGTGCGGCCTCCTCCTTCGCTAGCATTACGGCTTTGCAGAAGGAGGCGACCGCCTACCATTCAAATCAGGCCCCGGCGCGAGAGGTGACTGACGCCGATTGACTCCGCGAGGACACGGCGGTGATCCGCCCTTGCGGGACACACCTCTGTATGCTCCACTATGTCCTCCGGGATGGCACCTTGCGGCCTAATAATGGCGGGATTTATTGTTTGCAGTTTCTGCTCCATATAAAACGGGGTCGAAAGTGGTTTACGTTCCTGATCACTGATGTATCTCAGATTCCTGGCAGCCTTACGTCGACATCTGGACGTTACATCCTTGCAGTGAATGGTGACCAACATTGGAACAACCCTCTGAGGGAGGCCAGTCTCAGGGATAACACTAATCGGCTGCTACATTTGTTTACCGTAATTTCATTGTTTTATGGATACACAAGCTCAGGACTGTTGAGGGTGTTTCGAGCGGTTTCTGTTCCGGATTCGGTTGGAAGTATCCTGATATTACCATTTTGCGAATCGCCCGGAGGACCCGGTGTAACATGAGGTGGAGGTCTATCACATTTGGGTGAACCGCCGTGTCCTCATAGAGACAATCGGTGACAGTGACCTCTTGGTTTGGTTTGGCCATCAATATGCGAGTTTGATTGGGCGGGGATACACGCGCTCAAGATTTCGCCGAAATTCATTCAACGGGGACGTCAGTTAAATACACACCGAAAAATCCTAGGTAAATGAACAAGTAATTTTTATGCCCAAAATGATCAAGCTGCAACAATCAATGCAAGCATGCTCTCGCAAATTCTTCATAAGTACTGTTGTGGAGGAAGATAGTTGATGATGATGATGGTAGTTTTTGGATTCACTGGCTTTTTAGCTTTGCACTATCAGTGCACTTTGTTCAGCTGAAGGTCGGTGTCCCGATTATGCTCCTTCATTTACATCTACCAAAGCTGTCTAACGGCTTAAACTCTTCAGTGAAAAATTATTGAGGCGAAAATTTTACGAGAGGAAACTCTTTCGAACAATCTCGCAGACATCGGCCCTAGAGGGCCCTATCCATTTGCTGACATCTCTTTGAGTCCGGTGTAGAATACAACGCGCCGTCTATTCAGGATTGCTTTGACCAGACGGCCGGACGGCACCACCGCAATCCCGGTTTGCGATGGCTGGTAATCGCCCTGCGGCTTTCAACAACCGGAGCATCACTTGCAGCGACAGTTAAGGAATCAGAATGTCCTATCCCTCATAGTTTCAGCCACCGTCTTCGATCGTAGTGCTTCACTGAAGGAGGCTACTGGTTGACATTTTCTCCACCAATCGCCTCCATGAGGACATAGCGGTGCTGGCGCTCCGACCAAGCGGGACCGACTTCCACCGTATGCTCCATCGTATTCTCCAGGCGATCCGCACAATGGTGATACCCGAGTGTTTCTTCCCGTTGAATTCGATACAGGTACCTCCCAAAACACCTACATCCGGTGAGTCCTGCACAAAGAGAGGATGCCGTGATGCCTCTGTAGACACTCTTCAAAGACAGGCATTACCGCTGCGATTGTGACGTGCTCACTGTGGCGAGGGGTTAAAATCATACAATGTTGTTTCACCAGAACCATGCATAAACTAATTTCTTTTCTTTTGGGGTAGGCAGAAATGCCAACTGCTACGACCCTTACATACTCTTACTATTCATTGACATTCATACATTTGGATCTGGACGAGTACATAACATGTTTCCTGAAGGTAATTTGCGTTTTTACTTTTAACCGTTTTATGTTAAAGTACAATAAATAATTGCGTTGCTTTCAGAATGAATTGCAAGCTCAGAATGATTATACGTTTTTACAAACTTAACGCAGACGAAGTCGCGGGCAACAGCTAGTCTATAATATGTATGTATTTAGAAATATATAAGTATGTTTATCAGTTGTCTAGTACTCATATCACAAGCTCTGCTTAGCTTGGGACTAGACGGCGTTGTGTGAAAGTTGTGGAATATTATATTATTATGAATATTATTAATGGTAAGGGTCGTGTGACGTCATACACTGGAATGCCGCAAACGAAATTATTCTTGCAAGCGCAGTTTTATAGTTCCATGATATCTTTTTAATTTTTTCAGAAATTTGAATGATTCTTTCATATATTTGTTATATATATATACAATTACAATTGAAATTTATTGGATTAAATAACATTAGTACAGTGGAAACTTCTCCAATCTAATACTATAGGGTAAACCAAGACTTCAGTCATGTGACTTTAAGCAAAAGTGACTTGTTTCGAACGTTTTAGTTCGAACGGTTTTTTGACACTATCAACTTGTTTATTTTTACTATGTGTTATTTTATTTACTAATTTACTTATCCCAAACAACGAAATCAATACATTTTTAGTACAACTTTAAATTTTGTAAATGACATAACATAATATTTATGTAGCTTATATTTTTTATAAAAAATCGCTCTATAAATCGCCTTAGGTTATTTTTTTTTTGTGTTTGTAAGCTGACATTTCTTATGGATGTAAAAAGCAATCTATTGAGACCTTGTATTCTCTGAGGCTCTACCACGAGTTCGTAACGCAATCCAGTTTACGACCTCAACTGAACTGTTAAAGGGATGGAGCTATTTAATAATGATAATAAGAAATATCATTTATTTCTCTCATAAAGGTACATTGTAACAACTTTATTTTATAAATTTTGCCTGAAGGCTAAAGACCTTTGTCAGAGTCTGAACTAGGTTCGAGACCTGTATGACAAATCTCCAGGCTCACACCCTTTTAAACGTAATCGCATTTTGCGGCACATAAACATGAATCTTTAGTTTTGTAAGGTTGTGAGCGGGCACCATCTCACCTGATGTTAAGCGATGATGTGGTCGACGATGGAGCACGCTTGCCTAGAAGTAGCATATTCAGTCTTGACTTAAATACCCCTAAGTTGTAGCTATCAGGAAACACAGACTCCGGCAAGTGACATGTTAAGTGTAAAGGAAAAGTGATGTGTGTATAATGTATGTGTGTGTGTGTGTTTATAATGAATGTGATTAAATTTACTTTATGATTTGGACGATACTTTCTGTGTATTCATAGTCCAAATCAAGGAGCCAGTTCCTTACTGTTTTTTACATTTATATTTAGTCATATATTATAGGGTGTCATAGCTCCATCACTCTTTCTCGCTCACACGACTGACATTTTGTTAGCTAAATGCTCCATCCTTTTTAATAGTTCAGTTTAGATCGTTAAATGGATGGAGTTAAGAGGCTCCTTTTTCAATCGCCTATCGTCAACATCGAGCATGGTTTCAAAGCTTGTTACTTACTTACTTCATCTAATGCAATCCAACGCGATGTTTGACGAAGAGGCAACGCGACAAAAGATAACGCCTGAAAACTCTGTTAGCATTCGGTAATTCCGTGATTTACTCGAATATTTCACAAAACTTGTTCCAGGAAATACATGTTTTTTTAAGCCCTTAAAAGTTTTTGAAAAAAATTGTTGTCATTCCGAATCTTGATTAAATTTACAAGGCTTCTATTGTTATATTTTTTTTTTTGGCTTTTTTAATTTTTTATGAAGTCTCAAAGTTCATGCAAAATAGCAGATTTTCAGAAGTCTTTACTGGATTAGTTTTACACAAATTTACAAATTGATTTCAATAGAAGCCTAGATAATATTCACAAGACACTGTGTTTCCAAAATATCTGATTAAAAATGTGTAATAACGTCATAATAAATGAAACCGCAAAGAGCGGTTGTATTAAAAAAACAGTGAAAATGTATGTCGAGTTGTATCCCCATAAGAGCTCGGGGTAGGATCTCTGATCTCTTTAGTAATTCCATAATTATATTATAATGAGTTATATTGATTAAGTATTACGAATCGAATGTACTCACGCGCATATATATGACATAGTGCTGATACCAGGGTTATAACCACGACCTTCCACATTTTGCTGATAAAAGGTTATCTCTTTAATATTTATAATTAATATTTATATAACACTTGGTGCGTGCTGTGTTTGTTTATATACAAAGCGGTGTAGTTTAAATTATGTGTGTAAAAGGAGAAGGGGACTTCTGGGCCCAGCAGTTAACTAGTTGAAATGTGTATTAAAAAAACCGTTATATTTTTCTAAAGGAAATCACAAAGTATGGTACCATGTTTCTACCCAGGAAGCGAGAAAACTTAAATTAAGTTAATGAAAGTAAATAATCGATTAAATAATTCCTGAATTACTACTAATCGATTATGAATAAATCGGTAAAATATGAGAATATGTATGAAAATCGAGTGACAAGTGCATATCAAGCTTTCGTGGAATCGATTGAAAAGATTCATAGTGATATTTTTACTTCTGACAACACTTGTGCCTGACATCCGTCAGTCACTGACTGACAGATGCACTCGTTCGTTTTCTTTCGTTCTGAGTGAGCACGTATTTTCCATCTTTTATTGTTTAACCCCAGGACCTCGGCTTTGCACATTATAACGGACTATTTGAAGGATCTTGCTACTCTAAATTACCTGGCTCGCTATTTTGGACAACTGTTTACGCCTATCGATTGGATATTGACGACATGGATCGCTGTGTAAATTGTACGATTGCGACTGGTCGCAGTAACTCTATTGGTAGAAAAGTCTTTGAAGATGACGCGATTTTATCAGTTATTCGTCAGTGGCATGCATCTCAGCCTGTAAGTTTTTACCCATTTTTTTACCTATTCAAATCGTGCTTTTAGCCTATCAAGCCATGTTGGCGTCATGTCTGATAGTTGTCTTTTTATTGGACAGCATGATATATTATATACCAAGAAAATATCGTACCTCCTCCACAATTTTTAGATGATAATCTCATAATTATTGAAGATGAATAATAAATACATGTTATACATATATTGGTGTTTTATTTTACTTCCTCTTATCCCTTTTTTAGTTTATAAAAGGTTGGTGCCTACTGCTTCTACGTTACAGGATATTGGATGTAGAAACTTGTCTTCGACTGTAGCGACTTACCAGGGCGCGGGAGAGCCAAACGTGTCAGATGTTCGACACGTCACACGCTCCATACATAAAACCATTACACAACCGAAGCCATTCAAAGTATTTCGTAAATAACATAAAAAACCACAATATTATAATATAACCTCACTTTTATTGTAATTCATATAACTTGGTTCCTGGATAGCCAAATTTCACCAAATTTTCAGTGAGGCCTTGTTATTATATCCTCTTACAAATAAGGCTAGTTTGATTCAGTTAACACCTGGGCCCAGGAATCTATGGAGTCGTTCCCTTCTCCTTTCGTACTAATGAGATATGGCGGTGGACGAATACGTCTGGCCCAATTTGTAAGATGTAGCGATTTTCTAGATGGCGTTCTTTTTACATACTTGGTCAGCGATAGGGTTTTTATACACACTGGCGCTGTTTATTATTTTCGGCACAAAATAGTAAAAAATAAGTAATAGTATAATAATTATTAGAAATATTTTGACATTATGATTTTCATCGATCTCATCTGAGTATATATTTATGGTTTAAATAATAATAATAAATTTATAAATAATGATCATAATAATATTCCACAACTATCACACAACGCCGTCTATTCCCAAGCTAAGCAGAGCTTGTGTTATGGGTACTAGACAACTGATAAACATACTTATATATTTCTAAATACATACATATATAGATAAATTACACCTAGACACAGAACAAATGATCGTGCTCATCACACAAACATTTGTCCTGGGTGGGAATCGAACCCACAACCTCCGGCATAGCAGTCAGGGCCACTAACCACTAGACCAACAGGCCAGTCAAAGTATATGTATATCTTTCGGCGCATAGTGTTCAACACGCGCCTCAAAGAGATGTCAGCAAAACCGTAGGAGCCCAGGAGGGCTGATACCCGCTAGGACCGTGGGACTTTTTGAAGGAGTTACCGTTACCCTGGAATGCAAAGGAAGTATAACTGAAAGACTTTTAGATTTTTTTTTAGTTTTGTCACAATTTTCTTTATTTTTAATTCTATTATTTTATTCAATCTCGTTGATTATGACATTTGTTAATTCTGTATAATATTAATATTTTGATAATTTAATTTTGCATGCCAAAACTCAGGCAGAATGTATCTGGCTCACTATATTTTTATAACATCTGTATTGAATGTAATACCTACATTCTACGCAAATAAAGGATTTGATTTGAAAGACCCGGGTGGGTTTCAGTTAGTCTGATAAACCCTCTCGCTCCACCCTAAAGCCAGAGAAGTCTTGTAATTCCACTTTAAAAAAATATTTTTGTGTTTAAATAAACAGTTTATTTTTTTATTGTGGTCAATATTGCATCTGTACAACAATTTGACTCAGCATCACTTAAAGTTGACAGGAAGAGATATCATATAATTCCGCTTTTGTACTTTTGGGTGTATAAAAAATTAAATAAATCATGATATCAGGACTGACTTCGTTCCATACAAAGGGGTGGTAAAATGAGGGTGCGGTTCCAACAAAAATTCGCGACGTAATCAGGTGGTGCGCGAAGAAAAATCCACCAATGGGATCACTTCATTTTCCTAGCCAAGCTTAGTGCATCAGATGGAAAATGCTTGCAGAGTTAAGTATTTTAACATACAAAAACCGGTGAAGTGCGAATTGAGTAGCGTCTCGAAGTTTTTCCGAATCGCCAAAGGTTATTGTTTTGTGACGTAATTACAAAACAGTTTTCAGACATTTCGTTTTTCTTGTACTATGAGACCTTGCTTCTAGCCAAATTTGAAGATTCTAGGTGAACGGGAAGTTTCGAAGCACGGGTGTACTATTTTTATTTGCTATTTCTATCCAAATCTTTATGTATACTGCACCGTTTTTAAGTCGGCGTCCAGCCCACGCTGAAAACCAGCGCTGTGAGCTCATCGCATTATGCGTGAGGCCGCAGCTTTATGCTGAGCGTTCGGCCGTTTTGCGCGGATGTGACGCATATCTTCCCTATCTATTGATTACGTTTGTTAGCTAGTTTTAAGCATTGTTTTAAGATTGCGTCATTTCGCGTAAATAAACTGTTTTTCTTTCTTTCTTTCTTACCCTTTCGGTTTCGGCGATCTCTCGCGCCGGGCCTTGGTACAGGCCATGGTCCGGAGCGAGGAGGAGTGGCAGGCGGTCGCCTCCTTCTGCGAAGCAGTAATGCTAGCAAAGGAGGCGGCCGATCGCGTGAGGCAACGGTCCTCACGCCCCAACCGCCGCCGGGATTCCGATCCCGATTTCCGGCCACCGTAGGCGAGGGCTTGCGGACGGCGAGCAATGGGTGGCTCGCCGTCCGATCGTCCGGTAACCGTCCGGACCGAACCCAAGTCGTCGACGGCGCGTATTGTTCCACGCGCGCCTCAAGTAGATGTCAGCAAATCGTAGGGGCCCAACAGGGTCGAAGCCTACTGGGGCCACGGGTAGTGTGAAAGTGAAACCCGGGGCCCTGGGACGAAAGCAAAGAAGGAACAGGAGTGGGATTTAGTCAGTAAAAGTCTGACACTATTTTCCGCTCCTCCCAAGGGCGGGATTTGTCATAAGATGATTTTCCCACCTAAAAAAAAAAAAAACCCTTTTGGTTTTGATTTCCTTATAAGCGTCAAAATATGCACCTAAACGGAGCATACGCGGCCATAGCTTTAGATTGCGTTGACTTAGAAGTTAGATTTTATCACTGCTCCAAGGGGAAGCAGACATAAGTACTTATTTGATATTAATTTCAGCTTAATATCTTTACGCTTTCCTGAGGAAAAGAGTTTTGACAGACGGACAACTTGAGATAATATAAGGGTTCTATTTTATTTTATATTTATTATTATGATATGAGGAACACCAACGATGCTATACTCGTAGGTAATTTTATAGACTTTCCATTCTGTGCAAATATGTCAATTAAAGGTGTCCACAGCTTGTACAATTTGACAACATCATATAAATTATTATTTTATAAATTAAATTAATATTGGATATAAATTAGATAAGATTCTGATATGGCAAAAATAACTCAGATTATATTTAGTAAAAGAAATTTCAGTACAATAGGTTTGTCAATTAACATGAAAAGGGGTGACATACAATACGACTATAGATAACGTAATCGCATAGAGTAGCGCCAACTTACGTATTATTCTATGTACTAAATTAGCCTTCATAAATTGTTTGGTTTATACAATTCCAACAGATTCGATAAGATTCTGGAATGCATTTTTGCCGACTGATGATAATTTTCTCAATTCTCGAAATGTAAATTTGTGACCTATCCCGAATACTGCCGTTTATGAAACCGACTGCAAAATTCATAAACTAAATACATTTTAATATATACACTACATATAGGTACTACTGTCTTTCATTCCAAAGTTCCTGTCGCTTATTGCATTTCTAGCATTGTATATCTCCAGACGTTAGATAACAACAAACCCGCAATATCTCGCATATCTTGACTGCAATATCTTGAGTCTGAAGTCGGCGTTTTCATAAACCTGCCTCGTTGGAAGTTACCGCAAATCCCATTTCTGAAATGTGATACAGCTTCGTGAATGTTTGGAAGTGAATTTTTCTTTTCAATATAACTAACTATTCTGACTTTTGATGGTTTTAGATAATGAGGCTTTGTATTATGATTGTCAGAATGGACAAAATGTATGAAATTGATATGCAGTAGGTACCGAAATATTGTAAACAGCGTTATTGTTTCCCAATTGTCTATTTGTACCAATGGTTTGTAACCAGTGCGTGTTGTGATCGCATCAGGAATGAAGATATCTGCAGGGGTACCGAGGTTGCCGACATAGCCCGAAGAATCGCCAAACTTAAGTGGTATGGGCAGGGCACGTTGCTCGCAGAGCAGATGATCGATGGGGCCGATAGGTTCCACTAGAAGCGTAGCGTGGACTAATTCAGACGTGGGCGAAGGCACACCAGTTAGACCTTTTTCTTTCATAAATTCGAAAACTAGACAGCGACTGTCGCAACCCAACGTTCGATCACTTCGTCGCTTACCATCTGGTGAAATAGTAGTCAAACGCGAGACTATCAATTATAAAAAAAAATCTCCTCGTTCTTAAAGAGCCGTCGCTTGTGCGAGGCCTCTTTGGGTGCAAGGTCGTGGACGGGGGCCCACTTCGCCAACGCCTAGCTATTATACTGTCTCCAACGCCCAAGGCTTTTAACTTGTATTTTATTAACTTTCAGCCAATCTTGAACTGCGTTTTTTAGGATTATTAAACTTTCAGCTTCGGGCTTCGATAACCGGTAATTCGGTTTTGGTTTTAAATCGAGCTTTTTCAGTGCCTTTGGAGGGACTGAACAAGCACATTTTTACTAATTGACCATCATAATTGATGGTCAATTAGTAAAAAAGTTCACTTTTTAAAAAAAAAAAAATTTAAAAAAAAATTTCATGGTCTTGTTAAATTATTTTTTGACTTGTGCTTTCCAATATACTTAAAAAAGAGGTCATCTTATAAAGGGAACCACAAATGGTTGACAAAAGGCATAAAAAAATCATGCGTAAAAAAAAGGCTTCTTTATCTTAGTCAACAACACAATAAAACTAAGAGAAAAAAACTAAACAAAAAATATAAAACATATAGTATCATTCTCAGAAAGTGTATATATAAGTCTAGACAGCTACAAAGTAAAAAGTATATTGCTAATAATAAAAATAAGTGTAAAGCCACCTGGGCGGTGATTAATGAAAATATTGATGATTTAAACGCTAAAACGCAAATTGACGAAATAAATAAAGATAACCGGACAATTCAAGACCCAAAGGAAATAAGTGACAATTTTAATCAATTTTACATACAATCGACAAATAATAACAATTTTAAATACAATGTTGACGAAATAAATAGGACTATGGATGGTAATGAACACACAATATTTCTTAAACCTACTGATGCTTCGGAGGTATTCAGAATAATACAAAATCTTAAAAATACAAGTGCAGTAGGATTGGATGACATTACAACTAAGGTAATCAAATTGTGCTCTTCATCTATTTGCCAACCGTTAAGTTATTTGATAAACTTTTCTTTTGAAGAAGGTGCATTCCCAGAGATTTTAAAAAAGTCAATAGTAAAGCCACTTTTTAAAAAAGGTAATACTTCTGACATGAAGAACTATAGGCCAGTGACGCTAATACCAATCATGTCAAAAATCTTGGAGAAAATCATGCTGAGAAGGCTCCAAGAATTTACGATGAGGCACCATTTACTTCGAGATGAACAATTTGGGTTTAGAAACAATAGTACCACGTCATTGGCATGTTTTAATTTGATGAAGACTGTCACCCAGGCGATAAATGAAGGCTTACCAGTCGCGACTATCCTCTTAGACATGAGTAAGGCATTCGATTTTGTGGACCATGAATTGCTCTTACACAAGCTAGAAAAATACGGGATAAGAGGAAAAGCGAACGACTGGTTGAGAAGCTACCTGAAAAAGCGACAACAATGTGTGGAAATCTCCAAAATACGTAATGGGAAAAAGGTTTCATATAGAAGCGACTATAAGGAAAATAATTTCGGAGTGCCGCAAGGCAGTGTATTGGGGCCTTTTTTGTTCCTCCTCTACATCAATGACCTCCCAAATATCACTCGCCACACAGTGATTTTATTTGCTGATGACACTACCCTTGTTGTGAAAGGTGAAAGAATAGACACCTACGAGCAACAAATTAATGAAGCTGTCAAAAATATAATACACTGGTTGAACAACAATAACCTGCAAATTAATATGGAGAAAACGAAAATGATCCAATTTCAAACATATAGGAGAAACCCGTCAACGCTAAATATTAAATATAATGACACTACTATCGAACAAGTAGTAAGTACTGCATTTCTGGGCTTACAACTAGATCAAAACTGCGATTGGAAAAAGCATGTCGACTATGTTTGTGACAAACTGGACAGATTTATCGCACTAAGAAGATTAAGAGCCACAGTTTCAACTGAAGCGGCTCTTTGCGCATATCACGGTTATGTTTCCTCCGTACTCTCATACGGTCTCTTATTGTGGGGTAACTCGGTGGATATCAATAAAGCATTTATTGTACAAAAAAAATGTGTGCGTGCAATCTGTAGAGCTGGTTATATGGATAGCTGTAAACCGCTGTTTAAAAAATACAATATATTACCATTAGCATGCATGTATGTCAAAGAATTATGTCTATTTGTACGACAACATCCAGAATATTTTATTAAGCATAGAGACATTACTAAAAGGAATGTTGCCTCTAGAGATAAACATAGGCTCTGCTTGCCACAATGCAAGCTTGATTTATATAAACGAAATTCGTTTATAATGGCTATTAAGGTTTACAATAAATTACCAAATGCCATAAAAGAACTACCTTTACCTATGTTCAAAAAAAAGTTGATTCAATGGCTGACGCAAAAATGTTTTTACAGTGTCAATGAATATATGTCCTATAATGAACGCAAAGAAGGAAAGTAATGTCAATTTTGGTTCTATTTACATTTTTGTTCAATTTTTAAACTGACATTTAATATTTTAGATATTTTTTGACATTTTAAATTCATGTGAAGTTCAATAAATACTTTCATTTTATTTTTAAGTTGACATTTACTATTATCATAATTTTGACATTTTATAATATTCATGGACATTACAATTATTATATAGAATTTGACATTTGATAGTGATAGTAGATATTGGTGACTTTGATTTTTATTATTTTGACATTTTATCAATATGCATGGACCATTTAATTATTTTATAGTGATAGCAGGTATTGGTAACCTCTGATGTCACATTATTATGACATTTTTAATTAATGATTTGTGAAATTAAATATTTACAATTAATTTGTTTAATCAGACATCTTGTAACTATTATAGTGATAACTGAAATATGAATACGACATTTTAATAAATTTGATGAACACTGTATTAATATTTGCACACCACAAGTTATGGTAGAATGTAAATGGGCCTAATTAAAATTAAGATCATACTACTTTGTACACCTACATTCTGGCAAATAAATAAATAATAATTATTATTATTATTAAACCGTTGCGTTGAGGTAAGAAAAAGCTAGAGAAAGTTAGAAAGATTTATAAATATATTTTATACTCGTATAGATTCCAAAGCACTTTTTATTTAGACCACATACTAAAGGCCGTCACACACGATGATACTAAAAATATTTATATCTTAATCTGGCACACATAACTAATTATATTTTATTATTTAATTTTGATTTTATTATTTGATTTTGATTTTATTACTTACCTTATAATGATTGAATTTGAATATTTACAATTTTATTTTATTATCTAATTTGCATTAATTTTATAATATGATTTAGCTTAATTGATTTTAATTTTACAAACTGTGATTTTAATTGTGACTGTTTTGTTTTTTTTTATTTGTATATAATGAGACAATGTTACTTGAAATAAATAAATAATATTTTTTTTTTTTTTATTTATCTCAGGACCCTGAGGTCCTGGACCTTTGGGAGGCGTACAAGGAGCCGAAGCCAACTCGCAGAGGCCCTTTAGATAATTATAATGGAACATGATACCAACCGACGATTATCCCTGTACGCGCTATGCTAGTGCACCCAAGGACAACCCCCGGTTATTGAAAAACTGTTGCGACATATGGAGAACAAAGATAATAGGGCTATGGTTTTTGGAATCTTAAGTGGACTGGTAACATGGAACTATGTCAAGACTATGGCCCCTGCCTGAACAACGTTATTAATATGCATCGAAAAAAGGCAGGGGGTGACTTGCACACTCAATAAATGGGCCCCCAAAAACGGCCGCTAGCACGAAGTGACGTAGCAACAAGAGGGCAACATATCCTGAGGTGCTTGAGGAGTGGAGAGGTATACCACGGCTATCAGGACAATCCCGGAAGTACGGTCAAGATCCCTACCAGCACCTTACTGGATTATACATCCTTCTCCCGAGCACGTTTGCTCTTGCGAATCTCCACTCAAGCCAGCCAATAAAGGCAAGAGAGAGGTGGGAGCTCAGTTCTTCGTCAGTGTTCCCTACGGCCGGCCAATAAAGGCAAGCCGGAGATGAAGAACAAGAATTCTCCCGGGAGATCGGGTCCGTGGGGTCGCTAATGCCCAACAGTTCGCCACAAAACTGCGCTGCGGATTGTATCTCTCTTAGTCTGGCCCCTCACCCTAGGCATATTACGGCAAAGCAAACTTTACCGATACAGACCTAGGGTATATTGGAGTACGCAAGCCCCACCACGACGTCAACGTAGAGATACGGCGAATTAATATTCCCTCCTAAAAATATATTAAGGTATTATCATAAACCTTTATTCGCTCACTACCTTAAGTTGCGGGTACATAAAATATACCTACATGTATCATCTTCGTCATGAGTGTTTTGCTTCATGGCGGTATTGTGAAATATGTTCTGAAACACTAAATATGATGGATCGTCAGTATGGTTTGAGCTACGATCAGCCACAGGGATTGAATCACTTTACTTCTCAATACAATCCGATACAGTGCACTATTATTAGGTCGGTTCAAACCACAAAAAGGACGACAGTTCCAGTGCGTCTCTTCACGCTGCGAGCGACGGCCTGGTTGACAGTGTCCACCGTCCTGGAGGGTTCTCCTCAACCTCATAGCAAAACGGAAATGCCTGACTGTCAAAGCGCGCCAACTCCAGTTCTTCCAGTTGCCACTAGATGGTGTGCCTCGTTTTGTTGTCAAATAATCAATTGCCGGATGCGATATACATATAAATATTATAGTATCGTCACCGTGTGTAACGGCCGTAATAAAACGATGACTCAAACTTGAGTCAATGTAGGTACTGTTATCGTCTATCATTATATTTCCGACTGTTTTTTTTCTAATTTACTTGGACATTGGCAGAATAGTCGACATCGGCTTTATTTGCCATAATAAACACATAATAAGACTTCCAAAAAAAGATGAGGCTAGGTAGGCTAAAAAAGTGGTATTACTTACCTGCTGAAGTATCAACATTTTTTTTAGCAACATTACTTAAACATACAAATTGACCGAGAAATAGGTGCGGTTGTATTGCAGGGCAATTTAAAAGGGAACTTTAGTCAATTTTCAGCCGTTAACGGACTAATAACTGTAAATATCTACATTTTGTACTTCGTATACTGCATTTTCTTCTAAGCATTTTGATCCTTTTTCGGGTTCCGAATGACCGTATGGAAAAGTGGAACCCTTTTAGGATCATTTGTGTGTTTCTCTGTTTGTCTGCATAGGGCAACTGAAGGATACAGGTGTGGTTTTAGTCAGTAAAAGTTTGACACGCCCTCCCGCACGCGCGAGGCAATGGCCCCCGCGCCCCAGCCTCCAGGATTCCGATCCCGATTTCCGGCCACCGTAGGCGCATGCTGCGGACGGCGAGCAATGGGTAGCTCGCCGTCCGGACCGAGCCCAAGTCGTCAAAGGCGCGTAGTGTTCCACGCACGCCTCAAGGAGATGTCAGCAACCATAGGGGCCCAGTAGGGTCGAAGCCTACTGGGGCCAATGGTCTGATTCTGAAACTTGGCCCTGGTATGAAAGGCAACGAAGGAATAGGAGTGGGTTTTTAGTCGGTAAAAGTCTGACACCATCTCCCGCTCCGCCCAAGAGCGGGGATGTCATTGGATGATTTTCCCAGCGAAAAAAAATACCTAGTGCGGGAAAAGTTATTTGATAACTTTTCATCTAAATTTGCGTATGCTGCAATATTTAAAGAAAATATATACAAATTAATAATTCTACGCATTTTATAACGCCCTTGAATTGCCAACCGGGGTCACAAGGATCTTATTGTAGTACTGTTTAGGCAGAATGCTAAAGTGCAATCCTATATACTCTGTGGCAAGCATTAGTTTGTTTCTGACAGTTAAAGATTAATGGTTGACGTCACAACTCCATTAGTAAATTAGGATTTTATTCGCGTAATGGCTTTATTTCTTTTCAAGAAATATATAATTATTGTATCTTAGTAGAGCAGTGGTGGCCCAGTGCCCAGTGGTAACGGCCCCGACTTACAAATTGCGGGTCGCGGGGTCCGGGGTTAAACCCAGCCTAGCGCATTACTTTGTGTAATTTATTTCATTATCACTTTTTATCTAATAACTTCTCTCATTCTTGGGCGGAGCGCGAGGGTAAAACCCACTCCATCTCTTTCTTTGCTTTCGTTTCAGAGCCCCGGTGTACACTTTCGGATAACCCGTGGGCCCCAGTAGGCTTCGACCCCGCTGGACCCCTACGGTTTGCTGACATCTCTTTGTGGCGCGCCTGGATTTCATCACCACTGCTGTCAAAACGGTGAAGGAAAACATCGTGAGGAAACCGGCATGTCCTAGAAACAAAAGTTCGAGGACATGTGACATCCACCAACCCGCACTGGGCCCGCGTGGTGGAATTACGGCCCATTCCTTTTCCTAGAGAGCAGGCCTGAGTCCCAGTTGTGGGAACAGCTTATGCTTATTATTACATTGGATATTTTGTTTTCTTGCTAAGAGAACATTAGCGTAATTATTGTCACTTTATCTTTTATGTATCAAGGGAAAAACTGTTTGTTTGGTAATACGAAAACAGCTAATCTACATTTTATGCAAAACATTTCTTTCTCTATGTTATGAATAGCTCGAATTCTCAAACACAACTGATCCCCTACCATTTGCTCTTAACGCGATCTATTTGACAACCTGAACTAAACTGTTAAAGAGATGGAGCTATGAAGGGTTAAAGCTAGAACTACATTAGACCGACGCACACGTGGACCACTCCTGCCCCCCTAGCCAAGTTACAATCGTATCGTTCGGCGCGAACGCCTCGAGTAGGCCACGCCTCCGATTTCTTTGTTCTGATGTCATCTCAACGCTCAGTCACGTGGTCAGAACAAAGGATTCGGAGGCGTGGCCTACTCGAGGCGTTCGCGCCGAACGAAACGATTGTAACTTGGCTAGGGGGGCTGATTTGTACATAGAACGACGTCGCGTGGCGTTGCGTGGCGTGGATCTAGTGTAGCTCTACAAGCAGGGTTGGGTAGTATTTGAATTACTTGTAATTAAAATACGTAATTGAAATACAAATACGTATTTGGTATTTGTATTTCAATTACTTCCTTAAAATGTAATTTGTAATTCGTATTTCAAATACCTGCTGGTGAAGTATTTTGTAATTAGTATTTCAAATACTTGAGGCTTCAAAATATATTTTAACATTAACATACATTGAACTTTCAAGAAAGATTGTTTTCTTTAGCAGGTTTTATTTACTCTCCAACAAGAGGCTGTTTGTCTGACAGTACATTTAAAAATCTAGTGTTCATGAAAGGAAACTGGTTTTACTGATTAATAAATCTTGTTTTCTTCTAATTGAAAAATAGAAGAAAATGTTATTAATCGGTAAGCCCATGCTGGTCTAGATTACTTATTTTGTAATATGTAATTTGTATTTTATATTTCAATTAAAAAAAGCTAAAATACTGTATTTTGTATTTTATATTTCAAATACCTTACTTAAAGATATTTTGTATTTTGTATTTTAATTACTTGCGATACTGTATTTTGTAATTTGTATTTTTATTAAAGCAAAGCATGTATTTTGCCCAGCCCTGTCTACAAGTCTGGTTTCCATATAAAATGTATGGAGACCGACGCGCCCAGTTCGGCGTACGTGGCACACGTTTGCGCAGTGTAGTTCTAGCTTTATACTTCGCACGTTCGCACGCCTGACATTTTTTAACACGTCGTGGTGAGGCCCCTGTACAAAAACTAACGACCTTACAGTCACTAGACGTCTAATAACAGGCGATGCATGTCTGACAACATATGTGATTATAGATCTGATGTCTCGACCAATCACAACGCAGTACCCCGCTCCCCCGTACCAATCAGAACGTAGTACCCCGCTCTCCGTACCTCGGCTAGTTGACAGAATTGTTTAGGTGCGCTATTTCAAGCATAACGTCGCGTCTAGTGGCTTTAAGGTCGTTGACAAAAACAAACCCAGCTATAAGATTTTATTCACTCTCCAACAAGAGGCTGTTTGTCTGACAGTACATTTAAAAATCTAGTGTTTATGAGGGGAAACTCTGGTTTTACTGATTAATTAATCTTGTTTTCCTCTACTTTTCAGCCCATGCTGGTCGAGATTACTTATTTTGTAAATATGTAATTTGTATTTTGTATTTCAATTAAAAATAGCTAAAATACTGTACTTTGTGTATTTTATATTTCAAATACCTTACTTAAAGATATTTTGTATTTTGTATTTTAATTACTTGCGATACTGTATTTTGTAATTTGTATTTCAATTAAAGCAAAGCATGTATTTTGCCCAGCCCTACACATACTAGACTGAGTAATTGTACCGTTTTAGCTATAAACAAAACATTGTGAGGAGAAATAAATAAATAATTATTATTATAAGAGGTCAAGTGTTTTTCATTTTGAAATAGCTTTTAAAAATTATACAGGTGCTAATTTGTTGTTTCTTATACACGGCATGTAATTAAAAACTGGGCAAGTGCGGGTTGGACTTACGCACTGATGGTTCCGTACAAACTTACGTTAATAGTTCAATTCCCGAATGGAGATTCGAAGATTTTTCCAAACCGCAAAAAAAAAGGTTTTTTTATGACGTGACAACAAATTTACTGTTTTCAGATTTATTTTTATACCTGTGCTAAAAGACCTTTCTTTATGCCAAATTTCAGGATTTTGACTCAACGGAAAGTACCCTATGAATTTTGATTCCCTTGAGATTGTCGAAATACAGGTTTTTTGCCGGCCGTATTTTTTTATTCGGAAATTTAGAAGTTTGATTTTTTCACAACTCCAAGGGACCGCAGACTTGAGTATATGGTTTTAATTTCAACTCGATACCTCCACGCGTTCTTAAGATAAAGGATCTTGACAGACATACAGACCGACAACAAAGTGATCCTATAAGGGTTCCGTTTTTTTCCTTTTGAGGTACGGAACCCTAAATAAAACGTTTTATTCCAGTAGCTTGGATAGTGTTTTAATCAATTAACCTTTTGAGTGCGTAATTAGAGACACAATAGTAAGACAATGGCGCCGGAACGCCGGCGTTAATGCGGGGATCAACAGCTTAATAAATAGTCTTTTTTTAAGACTAAACATGGGCTCGAACTGAAAACCCTGAAAACTGTGAAATGCAAGAACAATATCCAGTACAAACTGGTTAGAAGCAGTTAGTCTGTTTATTTTCCAAACTTGTAAGTCAGGGAGGCACTTCGGGACATTGTGGCCAAGCGTCCGGCGTTATTCGGGACGTCCTGTTTGAGTTGTAATGGCAATCTCGTAGCTGTTGGACGCACTTTATAGTCCATTAAAGGACTTGTTGGAAGTTTGATGAATACGCAATTATGTGGGTTGATGGGTGCTGAAGTGTTGTCCGATGTGGGTCACTGAGTTTTGAGCTTTAAGATCGGTGGTTGCATTATCTCTTGTTTAATATCCAGAATAATCGTTTCACGTATAGGAGATTCTTATTAAATTTAGGAACTGTTGTTGTGATGAATGGTTAATCAAACGAAAATTCAAGCTATATTTCGGAAGCTGTTTAGTCACGAGCAATAAAGCTATATACATTGTCACATTTTATATCTGTCTTAACTTAAGCCATTTCAGAACTAAATATGCGACAGTTGGTTCCACCTATTTGATGATTAGGTAATTAAGAACTATCTGCTGTACACTTATTTCTTGAATAACAGAAAGTAAGAAGAAGAGAAGAATGAAGAAGAATGATGGTGAAGAGTTTATATATTGAAAATGTGAATATATCTTATTGCTTGTGACTGTACAAGATTCAACGCGATATATTACAAGCTGTCCAAAGAGTGCAATATTATAACGGTATTATCTAGGTGATTATCTAGATGAGTGACGTATGGGACCGAAAAGTAATAAGTAGTTCCCAGCAATAGGAGATTCCGAGCCGAAATAATGATGGTATTACAAACCTTTTTGATGTATCAGCAAACGACACAAGTTTCATGTACCTTTATTATTTGTTTACTATAATTATATTCAGTTGACTTTTAATTTAATTAAAAATTACTACATACTATATAATACATACTAATAAAATACTTAATTAATTAAATTACTAAAATAAAATAAAAATACCCTTAAATTAAAATTAACCAAAAACTATTTTTTTAAAATATGGCGTTAAAAACTCCATCCCATTGCTGTCGACTGGTATTGTGTCCAGAAGACTAGCGGCATTACTACGCTAAATAATTAAATTATTCCACAACTTTCGCACAATGTCGTCTAATCCCAAACTAAGCAGAGCTTGTGCTAACCTAAAACAATTTACAATAAATATGGCGTTAAAAACTCCATCCCATTGCTGTCGACTGGTATTGTGCCCAGAAGACTAACGGCATTGCTACGCTAAATAATTAAAATATTCCACAACTTTCGCACAATGTCGTCTAATCCCAAACTAAGCAGAGCTTGTGCTATGAATACTAGACAACTGATAAAGCATAAGCATAATCGACCTTTTAATGTTCCCTCTCTAGGAGAGGGAATGGGCCATAATCCACCACGCGGGCCCAGTGCGGATTGGTGAATGTCACATGTCTTCGAATTTTTGGTTCTAGGACATGCCGCTTTCCTCACGATGTTTTCGTTCACCGTTTTGAGAGCAGTGGTGATGAAATAAATTACACAAAGTAATGCGCCTGGCTGGGTTTGAACCCGCTACCTACAACTCGTAAGTCGGGGCCGTTACCACTCGGCCATCACTGCTCTCACTCGGCCATCACTGCTCACTGCAACTGATAAAGATAATTATATATTTCTAAATACATATATATTATAGATAAATTACACACAAATGAAATGGATAAACCTAAGTGTTTCACAATTTGACAGCACTTGAATTTCAAAGTAATTGAATAGGTAACACTAAGCCGAATCCACTCCGTTCTCCTGATTCCTTGAAATTGTCCTAATAAAGTTTTGGTGACCCTACTCACAGTCCAGCGTAAGGTCAGCAAACTAAACAGAACATTGAGCAAGTTGTAGACTTGTAGTGCTATCATCCTTTTTGTTATCGTTCCAATTCGGTTGGGGAGTACAAAACTGTTCCGAATACCAAGTATTTTGCCAAGTAATCACAATAATAGAATATTTACAGTGTCGTTTATTCGATCGCCGAATACGTGTTGTGTTTTGTTTTAGTTTTGTAATTTGCTCCGTACGGGGTATCATTGGTTATACGTGGAATAGGGTGCTATTCAAACAGGGATGAGGTAGGTTGCAGTGCGAGTGAAAATGTACGAGTATGACTGTTTCCATCAAAGCTGAGCGAGAGGAGGATACACGTAGCGAAGTTATGAAACAGTATGTAGCTAACTGGCACGAGGGTACGCCACAATCGTGGCAGTAAATACCTCTTTGAGGAGTGGTTAGATAAGTGCAACGGCGTCCTTACTATCCTTCTAAACATGTACTCACTGGACACAGTTGTTTTGGTGGCTGGAGACAGACAGACGGACAGCGGAATTTTAGCAATAGGACCCCGTTTTTACCCTTTGGGTACGGAACCCATTAGGGTTCCGTACCCAACCCTAATAAGAGTCTGAGTATTGTTACCTTATTGGAACCTCGTGAATTCAATGAAGGAACGTGAAGCTTTACATCCCTACCAGTACCTACTTTGCCTCGCGGTATGGTTATATATTCTCAGTGTTACATAAAAAGCATTAATGGTTCACTGTTCTGATATCAGCTTACAATTAATAGAATCACTGTTGGACGAATTTTCATAAGGCTTCCCTACACTTAATCTGACACCTCCTAAAATTCTGCTCACGTAACAAAATCCTTCTCAGAACCAATAAGGGAACTAGTTAAAACTAGTAACACTAGAACAGTGATTTAGAACAGCTGTTCCGAAACTCGGGAAGTAATCACTGTTCTAATTAAAGGATCCTGTTTTCGTTCGATTTAACTTGTAATTGAGATGCAATCTGAAGTTCTGATAGAAAATTGATTGTTTTAAACTATGGCTTAAGAAATACTGATTGAAGATGGAACAGTTTCAATTATTTGAATTCTCTTCTCGATTTTAATTTATCTTTAGTTTCAAGACTTATTTAATAGAGAATATCATGCAGTTTTTACAAGCTTTTTATTAACTTGTTTTTTAAGCTTTTTATTAATTTATGTAACTACTAGGTTCTGCCAGCGGCTTCGCCCACGTGAAAATAGGTTTCTCTATACAAACTTTGGATCCCCGTTTCATCCCCTTAGGGGGTGAATTTTGGAAAATCCTCTCTTAGTGCTCGCCTACGTCATAAAAAGAAACCTTGTGCAAAATTTCACGCTCCTAGTCCCAGTAGTTTCGGCTTTGCGTTGATATGTCAGTCAGTCAGTTTCTCCTTTTATATATATAGATATATGTTCGGCTCAAATTTTGCAACTCAATTTTGAAGCAGATATCTTCAACATATTGAGCTGAAATCTTGTATACACGTTTAGTTTGGATGAAAATGCATGGTGTGATGTCATTTCCAATCCAACATGGCGGAAGACCCACGATGGATGGACCAGGTTTTTTTTAATGCATTCCTACAATATGGGTATCAAATGAAAGGGCTTACTGAAAATAACACGAAAACTAAAGTGACGTCACTCTAAATCCAATATGGCGGACGTCTAAAGGTGATGGACTAAGTTTTTTATGCTTTCCTTTAATATGAGTATCAAATGAAAGGACTTGTGAGAATACGATTGCAAGTTAGTCATCATCATTTCAGCTGAAAGACGTCCACTGTTGGACATAGGCCTCCCCCAAGCGTCGCCACAACGACCGATCCTGTGCGTCTCGCATCCACCGCATTCCCACGACTCTCACCAGGTCATCAGTCCACCTTGGGAGGCCTTCCAACGCTGCGTTTTCCGGTGCGCGGTCGCCACTCCAGAACCTTTCGGCCCCATCGACCATCCGTTCTACAAGCAACTTGAGAGTTAGTACTTTGATACTATATGGTAACCAGGGTCTGATGAAAACTTTTATTCTTTTTATCGCATTTAATTAAAAGCTTGTTTTAAAAAAAGTTTATTTTTTATTTTAATTTATTTTATTTGCTAAATTAAATAAATTTTAGCTTTAGTAAACCAATCTGAAAGAATTATTGAAAATATCTTCAACAACAACGAAGATATAAAGCTTCAAATCTAATCATAATTTAATTTTAAAGAGGTCTGATGTGAACTTTGAACATGAACATATTTGTTGTTGGGCGAAAGTATTTCTTTTATATTTGTTATTATTTTGTTTGCTTTTCGAACAATTTTTTATTGTTTTCACATTTAGTATTCTATGTTTGTAAATTTATTAATAAACTCATCGGTCCACCTTGTGAGAGGTTTTCCAACGCTGCATCTTCCGGTACGTGATCGCCACTCCAGAACCTAGTGAGGGTCGTGGGAACCCGATGGATGCGAGACGCACAGGACCGATCGTTATGGCGACACTTGACTGAAACGATGATGATGATGACTGATAAACTGGTTAGATAAAAAATATGTTTCTCATGTTCCGTATTATTCGGAGTAATTGTAACATGTTTTGTTTTAAGGTTGATGTCATCCAATGATTTCTCGTGCTCTAGAGTGAAGCGCGAGGGCGTGTCAAACTTTTACTGACTAAAACCACACCTGTGTCCTTCAGTTACCCTTTTTGTTAAAGGGTCACGGTAAACCTTCCCGGATGTAACTCGTAAATATAAGAAAAGAGTCACCCGTTACGTCCCCTCTTAAGCTCATTCCAAAAAATTTGCTCCGCCGCGACAGTGTATCACTGCCGTGACCAGGATTCGAACCTGGGTTACTACGGCCACAACGTAGGGTCCTAACCACTAGACGATCACGGCTACCGGAGCTGGTGACTGTGGTGCTGAAATACAAGACCTTATCTCGTTTAAATTGGGGTACTTTCACTTGAAATTTACCACGGTTTGTGCAAGACTAAATTCACGTATACAAAAACCAATTTTGGCAACATTCGCTGACCATTGACTCGTTAATAACAGCTTTCATTGATTGCTTGTGATCAAATAAAGCGATGAACATGATCAATTTCACACTTGCATTACCACCGTAACAGCTAGGTTATAAAAATAAATGTAACAAAATGTTGGTATCAGATAGCTACAGTATTTTTGTTATTAAAATTACGAATGTAACAAAATGTAACCCTTTGGTTAATGGAACTGGTATCTTTAACACTGGTTAGTAACCTAGCTAAGATGCCAGTTGGGGTTTTTTTTTATATATTTTTTTTTCTCACCCACAATAAACATTAAAACCATTGTAATGATATTACATATTCTGTGTTGAAACCAATTTTTACACGACTGCCCAAAAAAGGAGTGTTATGTTTTCAGGGTTCATGTAATGATATATTAGATAATAAAGAAACTCACGTTCACTGTCGTCGCTATGACGATAGTGAACGTGAGTTTCTTTATTATCTCATTACTGGTTTTTCTGAGAATTAATAAAACATTATTATTAATATTATTTATTTTAGGTACTTAATTTAAAATTAATTATAAGTTCAAGTTTTAACCGACTTCAAAAACGGTGGAGGTTTCATTTTTTTTGGGGTTATCAATTCAGCCATAACTTTTTTGTTTATGGATCGATCTTGATGATTGTTTTTGTGTTGGGTTAAGTTATAACTCCGTTGTGATCACACTGCTTATATTTAATGTATCAATCCCAAAGCAATGTGTAATTACATTGAGTCATTGTTTTTTTTTTGGTGGGAAAATCATCTAATGACAAATCTCGCTCTTGGGCGGAGCGAGAGATAGTGTCAGACTTTTACTGACTAAAAACCCCTCCTGTTCCTTCTTTGCCTTCGTCCCAGGGCCCCGGGTTTCACTTTCACACTTTGCTGACATCTCCCTGAGGCACGCGTGGAACAATACGCGCCGTCGACGACTTGGGCTCGGTCCGGACGGTTATCAGACGGTCGGACGGCAAGCCACCCATTGCTCGCCGTCCGCAAGCCCGCGCCCACGGTGGCCGGAAATCGGGATCGGAATTCCGGCGGTAGTTGGGGCGTGAGGACCATTGCCTCACGCGATCGGCCGCCTCCTTTGCTAGCCGCCGATCGCCCCCACGAGGACACGGCGTTGCTCTGCCCAAGCGGGGCTATTTTGTCATTCCTATAGGTGCCGTACTAGAAAAAGCCAAATAGGTGCCGTTACAATAATGTGCAATGTACCTACACATTATTTACTTACAGTTGTGGGATATCACAACTAAAAAGTCAAAAATATAAACTTTTTTATTTTAATTACAAAATAACTTTCATTTCAAAATACAGTGTGAAAAAACGAAGTAAAACACCAGAAGCATAATTTATAATATTTTTTTTGGAATTTCTTATACGTTTATTTTTGCAAACATTTTTTTAAAATTTCTATCCATGTAAGTAAGAGGAAATCGTCTGACATAGATGACCTGGGCTTCAGCAAAAGTGACATTAATGCCGTGGAAAGACTTGGTTTGCTATTTTAATTATTAGTAAAAGATTTGCTCCGCCGTGACAGTGCATCACTGCCGTGACCAGGATTCGAACCTGGGTTACTACGGCCACAACGTAGGGTCCTAACCACTAGACGATCACGGCTACCGGAGCTGATGGCAACACCAGTCAAAATCTTAGTTGCATTATCTCAATATACAGAGTGATATAAGATTGGTTATTCAAAAAGTCGTGATAAAAAACTGTTTGGCAATAAAAATACAGTATTTTACTTTTAGTTGGATTATAATGAAATGTAGGGCAGTTTATTGCCCAAAGCGATTTTAATGTAGCGAGTAATTGAATACAAAACAAGAGCAATGAGTAGCAACAAAGTGTGTCTTTGTCAGCCGGAGGGTTTTTGACTTTTTGTTCTGAAAACACGAGTCGTTAGAGAGAAATGAAAATATAATATATGTTGTGTGTGCTGTTTGTTTTATTAGGTACTACTTTTATGGAAATAAAGGCGTTAATTAACAGATAATTAAACTAATATTATTATAATAGTAACCGTGTAGTTTTTTCCCGTTTTGTTTCATTGGAAACAACCAATTTGAACGGTGCACTTTTTTTTCGGTGGGAAAGCCAATGACATCCCCCGCTCTTCTCGTGTCAGGCTTTTTGACTAAAAACCCATTCCTGTTCCTTCGTTGCCTTTCATACCAGGGCCGAGTCTTCCTTTCCGAAGCAGACCCTTGGCCCCAGTAGGCTTCGACCCTGCTGGGCTCCTACGGTTTGCTGACATCTCCTTGAGGCGCGCGTGGAACAGTACGCGCCGTCGACGATTTGGGCTCGGTCCGAACGGTTACCGGACGGTCAGACGGCGAGCTACCTATTGCTCGCCGTCCGCAAGCCCGCGCCTACGGACGGTGCCCTAGCTTCTGATGTTTTATAAGATGGGTATTTTAAACATTAGGAGCTAGTGCACGGTTCCAATTGGTCATTTAATAGGTTTATGTGAAATAAAATATTTAGAATTGAATTAAAATGATGGAAGTATAGCATCAAACGTGACACCATATCTACACAAAGGTGACCTTTGATACTATAATCATCATCATCATCATCACTTCAGCCAAAAGACGTCCACTGCTGGACATAGGCCTCCCCCAAGTGTCACCACAATGGACGGTCCTGTGCGTCTCGCATCCATCGGACTCCCGCAACCGTTACCAAGTCATCGGTCCACCTTCTAGGAGGCCTTCCAACGCTACGTCTTCCGGTACGTGGTCGCCATTCCAGAACCTTTCGGCCCCAACGGCTATCCGTTCTGTGAGCAATGTGCCCTGCCCATTGCCACTTAAGTTTGGCGATTCTTCGTACTATGTCGGTGACCTTGGTTCTCCTGCGGATATCCTCATTCCTGATTCGATCACGCAAGGAAACTCCGAGCATAGCCCTTTCCATTGCCCTTTGGGCATACCATAATATATAGATACAATTTTAGCCATATGGTTATCCTGATTGTCTTTCATTATGTGGCCTGCCTACCTCCATTTTTATTACTGGTCAATATGTCCGTAACTTTTGATTTAAATCTTAGATGTTCTTTTTTTAAGTGATCTATTTTAGATATGCCTGTCAAACAAAAAGGTACAAAGGCGGGTTTAATGCCTTAGGCATTCTCTACCAGTCAACTAAGGCACACAAAGGTCACATTCATATCTAACGCATGGCAAAATACAGGTGTTGTAAACATTTTCTCTTGATCTTGGATTTCATGATCCCTTTCAGTGACCAATACTTTCTCCATCCGCTGGCTATTCTAACATTGATCTGATAAATGATATTTATTTTTCAAATAACTTTAAAAAAACACTTTTATACGTCAATTTTTTTTTTTCGACATTTTAAACTGAATGACGCCGCGCCGGTGTTTTCTAGCTGACTACCCTGAGAAGAAACACCAAAACAAACTCAGGAGTCAAAGTCTCTTTTAAAGTCCATACAGTAAATATGTAATGGTCAAATCACATGAGATGCAGAGTTATCTGAGATGGTCTTTTGAAGAAAGAACCATACAGATTTGAGTGGACCTGTCCAGTCAGTGCAAGCATTTGTCAGTATTCGCAAAGCTCAACTCAGGACTACTGAGGAGCTCAACGATCTCATTGTTTATTTGATCACTAGTGGAAATAATTTGACCTAGGTAACTATACAATACAAATAATTACGACTAGCCTGATAAAATACATATAACAAAATAGTGGAGGGGGCTGGCTATCGCAACTTTTTCGCACTAGTGTGAAACACACTGCATTGCGTGCCTCAAATGCCTTCTTTCTTCTCAAAATGCCTCTTTCTGCAGTAATGCTACCAAAGGAGGCGGCCGCACGTGTGAGGGAATATCAGGTGGGATCGCAGTCAAGCACTGGTTTATATTAATAAAAAATAAATAAAAAAATCTACATCCTCATGCCCCAGCCGCTGGGACCCCGACCCCGGCTACCAGCCACCGTAGGCGTGGGCTTACGGAAGACGAGCAATAGGTAGCTCGCCGTCCGGCCGTCCGGTAACCGTCCGGCCCGAGCCCATATTCCACGCACACGTCGAAGAGTTGTCAGCAAAAACGTAAGGGGCCAGCAGGGCGAAAACTTGAAAATTAAAATCGTGGTTCCGTTTTCCCTCAGAACAATTGTCTACTGACACACGGGCGACGCCGCTGGCAAAAGATAGTGACCATTAACAATTAGTCAGATCCAATATTCAAAACGGTTTTTTTTTATGAAGTATGATCTCCATTTGTTTCCTTTGTGTTAAAATGCATTGAATTTTAAGTTACCCAAGTATTCTATTTTATCCTCAGTCTTCAATATCCAAAGATTATGAAGTCTGCTCGATTCTCCAGTATCTTTTAATACACGATTTACATATCATTAGAACTTCGTAGCAAAGTTGAAAACTCGTATAATTTACATGAACAAGTAAATTATATTTGGATTGTCTTACTTTTACAGTAAAACAACGTCGTATTTGTTAAATATTTCTCAAAAGAAATGAAAATGGAACGACATGTCATCTTATATCTTTATTTCTTTCATGTAATAATATTAGAATTTTGTAAAGAAAATGCTTTGACGTCCCATTTATTTCTTCATTATTTACGAATTTTGACAGAGTTCGTAGGCAAAAAGATTGAGCGCTATTTAATTATATCTATTGGGCGAAAAAACCTTTTTTGGTTAAACAAATATAGCTGTTACCTGCGACTTCGTTTGCGTGGAATTTAAGAACACTACTCTTCTGTTTTGACTTAAATTATTAGTACTTGAAATATACATATTAAAGAAAAAGAAAGAAGAAAGACAGAAAAAAAAGAAAAAAAAATACGCGAAATGACTTAAAACTGGCTAATAAACGTACAGGGAAGATATGCGTCACGTCCGCGCAAAACGGCCGAACGCTCAGCATAAAGCTGCGGCCTCACGCATAATGCGATGACCTCACAGCGCTGGTTTTCAGCGTGGGCCTGTGGCGGATATTGGAGATGTCATTCCTCCTTCGGAAATGAAGTCCCGTTCCCGCGTGAAAATAAAAAGCATTAAGTTACTCCTTATAACGTTAATATCCGTCAGTGAAAGTTTCGTCAAAATCGGTATAGTGATTTTGGAGATTAGCCGGAACAAACCGGCAGACAGACAGAGGATAGACACAAAAATTTGTAAAATTGCATTTTTATTATAGGTATCTAATATACTTTCCTATTAATTTAGTAAACCAATGTTATTTGGTATTACAAACAGACACCTCAATTTTTATTTATATGTTAGATTTAGCCTTTGTTAAATGAACATGCGCGTGAACAACCATCAGTGACTGAAGTGTGCATTAATTATTATGCTAGATATAAAAGTAATTGAATGACTAAAAATTCAAAGTGGTGAAAAGATTAATTTTCACATTTACATGGTAGAATATTATTAATTACTCTTTTTTTTTTAGCAAACAGAATCTTCAGGCAATCCTTCGTCGACTCCATTATCGGGGGGCAACCATAATGCCTTCTGCGTTTACTAACAAAAATGTGTACTATATTATACATTATATTTTGAGAAAAAAAAACAAAAATAAATGCTCCGCCGCGACAGTGTAATCACTGCCGTGACCAGGATTCGAACCTGGGTTACTACGGCCACAACGTAGGGTCCTAACCACTAGACGATCACGGCTACCGGAGCTACTGAAAGAGGTAGCGAAATAAGCGAGTACTTTACGCCAAAACTGGAGCACTTTCACAATTGCTCTGGTTCATTGGGCAAAGTATTCATTATTTACGTCGGTTTTGCAATGCTTTTAGTGTTATTAAATCGTTTATTACAACATTACTTAATAATATAGCTGTTTTGTTGGACTAGTGGTTGCGAGTGAGGTTACTGAGCGAGCCCTGGCGTTGATTCCATGTTTGGGAAGTGTTATTTTTAGACATGTGCCGACTACTCGTCGACTAGTTGGTAAAGCTGACTATTAGGCCACTGTCATAGTCGGCGACTAAGTATTCGGCAAAGGGGGCTGCTGAATAAACAGCTTCTTACTTTGTATAAAATGTATAACATAGTCGTATGAGTAGGAAGAATTCATGCAAATAGAACCTAACTGAGGTAGCAGGGCTGGATGTTAGTATTTGTTAGGGTTGTTTTAACCAGAGATGGTTTTTTTTTTTTAGGTTGGAAAATCATCTAATGACCAATCCCGCTCTTGAGCGGAGCGAGAGATAGTGTCAGACTTTTACTGACTAAAAACCCACTCCTGTTCCTTCGTTGTTTTCGTCCCAGGGCCCCGGGTTTCGTTTTCACACTACCCATGGCCCCAGTAGGCTTCGACCCTGCTGGGCCCCTACGATTTGCTGACATCTCCCTGAGGCGCGCGTGGAACAATCGGCGCCGTCGACGACTTGGGCTCGGTCCGGACGGTTACCGGACGGTCGGACAGCGAGCCACCCATTGTTCGCTGTCCGCAAGCCCCCGCCTACGGTGGCCGGAAATCGGGATCGGAATCCCGGCGGCGGTTGGGGTGTGAGGACCGTTGCCGTTGCCTCACGCGATCGGCCGCCTCCTTTGCTAGCAGTATTGCTTCGCAGAAGGAGGCGACCGCCTGCCACTCCTCGAGGTAGCAGGGCTGGATGTTAGTATTTGATATGGTTTTTTTAACCAGAGATTTGTTTTTTATGGTGGGAAATTATTCAATAACTTCTCCCGCTCTTGGGCGAAGACTTTGACTAAAACCCACTCCTGTTCCTTCATTGCCTTTCCATGTGCCCGGGGTTCACTTTTACTTAATTCATGGCCCCAGTAGGCACATGTAGGTGTGTGTATGTGATAGAAAACATTTTGAATTGAAATTGATCATAGCAAGGTTCAGTTGAAAACCAGCGTCAGGCAACTGCTACGTAGTGGCCTGGCTTTATGCTGAACTGGACCTATTTGTCGCAGCCGTGAGACACACAATGTTGATGTATTTTTAAGTTTAAGTATTTAAGTTTCTATATAATTGTTATATCACTGTGTGTACCTGTGTGCCAAATAAACGTGTTTTCTTTCTTTCTTTTTCTTTTGTAGTATTTGCTGTTTTTCTCTGCCCACCACGATAAATTATTATTTGGCAATGGTTACACTTAACTTTATAGGAATCATTGTCCAAATAGTCAAAAATAATTCAAACACTGGACTTTCTTTTCGACTTGTATGAATTTTAATTGAGCTCTTTCACTTGAACTATAATAGTATTGACTTAATTTTTTACACAAAACCACCACTCTGATCAGTGCAAAAGTAATATCCAAAAACAATGCGAAGTAAGCCCCGTGTTCCGAATTGCGATAAAAGTAATTATATTGCGAATCCGACCAAATTTAATAATCTGGCCTGTTGGTCTAGTTTGACTGGCCTGTTGGTCTAGTGGTTAGTGGCCCTGACTGCTATGCCGGAGGTCGTGGGTTTGATTCCCACCCAGGACAAATGTTTGTGTGATGAGCACGATCATTTGTTCTGTGTCTGGGTGAAATATATCTATAATATGTATGTATTTAGAAATATATAAGTATGTTTATCAGTTGTTTAGTACTCATAACACAAGCTCTACTTAGCTTGAGACTAGATGGCGTTGTATGATAGTAGTGGATTATAAAAAAAAAAACAAAAATAGTCACAAAATATAAGGGTTAAGTAATAATTGTGACGTTGCGCGTTAGTCGGATTCGCGATATTATCGCTTTTGACACAATGCGGAACGCAGGGAATTAAGGCAGTTGTTCACGCGTGAATTAGCTGTGAACGAAGCGTCACGGAAATTGCCGAATACCCACGAAACTGTAATCGGCTTGGCTGACTAGTCGGCTTCTTCATAATCGGCTAGTCGGTCAATGTCATAGTCGGCACATCCCTAGTTATTTAAGAATTTTCCATTAGGAATTTCTACGTTGTAGCCCCTATATATTTCAATTAGGTAGTAACGAGGTTTAGTCTAAACTTAATCTCAAGAGTGTCTTTTTGTTGAAAGTAGTTCTTTTAAAGTAGACCAGGATACTGATTCGATTGCGAAAATAACTGTACTAATTGAAAGTTTACATATCTATATACTGAGTGATAAAGAAAATACTTTATACAAATATATATATATATGTTTTCATAAAAACTTTAACACCGTAAAAACGTTATACCGTATTTTGAGGGTAGTTTTGAAAAACTAATAATGACAATCTTTATATTATTAGCTTACTATTTGTGCTAACTTTTAAGTATACCTAACTGGCGCATGGAATGAAATTTAACATACAAACGACAAAAGGTTTTTGGAAATTCAACCTATTAGGGGATATCCCCCCTAATAGGTTGAATTTCCAAAAACCCAACCTTACTATAATTACAGCGTACCCAATAGGTATATTGGGCACGCCATAATCATGGTAGTAAGTCCCTTCTTTGAGGAGAAGTTGGAGAGGCCTCACATTCCGCATGACGTAGGTTCTCACCGGACATGGTAAGTTCGGAAGGTTCCTGCATCGGATTCAAGCGTAAAAAACGCCTGGGGGTCACCACTGTGTGGACCACCTGGAGGACACGGAGCAGTACCTATACGGTGGAGGTATGCCCCGCTTGGGCGGAGCACCGCCGTGTCCTTGTGGAGGCATTTGGTGGCAGCGACCACTGGTGCTGGGCCCTGTTTCAGGCTATGGTATGGAGCGAGGAGGAATGGCAGGCGGTCGCCTCCTTCTTCGAAGCTAAGTAATACTAGCGAAGGAGGAGGCCGCACGCATGAGGGAACGAACACCCTCACGCCCAGATCAGCCGCCGAGATCCCAACCCCAACTACCAGCCACGGTAGACGCGGGCTTGCCGTAGCCCGTAGGAACAATTAAGTATTCGAAAAAAAATGTTTACTTTTGTATAATCCTTTTAGAAGTAACAATAAAGTCGGGCTTACAGAACGTGACTTCATTTAAAACCTGGCGTCTAGGTCTGTAAGCCGCGTAGAGCTGCGGTGCACACGAACTGAGATTTGCTGAGTTTTCGTTTCTCAATTGGGTACTTGATTTTGTTTATTTTTGTACTTAGGGGGATGCAACTCGACATAAATTTTCACTGTTTTTCATACAACCGCTCTTACGCGATTATGACGTTTATACACATTTTTCATTAGATATTTTGGAAACACAGTATCTTGTGGATATTATCTAAGCTTCTTTTGAAATCGATTTATAAATTTGTGTAAAACTAATACAGTAAAGGCCCCTGAAAATCTGCTATTTTGCATGAATTTTGACACTTCATAATTTACTCAAAAAAAAAAAAAAAAATGTATAACAATAGAAGCCTTGCAAATTTAATCAAGATTCTGAATACGACCAATTTTTTTCAAAAACTTTTAAGGTTTTAAAAAAACACGTATTTCCTGGAACAAGTTTGTAAAATATTCGAGTAAATCACGGAATTACCGAATGCTAACAAAGTTTTCAGGCGCTATCTCCTCTTTTTTCGCGTTGCCTTTTCGTCAAACATCGCATTGGGTTGCGTTACATGAAGTAACAAGCTTTTAAACCATGCTCAATGTTGACGATAGGCGAGTGAAAAAGAACTCTCTTAACTACAACAACGACAAAATTTTAAAGCGATACACTTGACGTGTCTATCAAGGTGTTTGCATTTATTTATTTATTTATTAAAACTTCATGCAACACAAAGGTACAAAGACGGACTTAATGCTTTAGGCATTCTCTACTAGTCAACTAAGGATAGTGAAGAGAAAACATGGCAGGTGCATAAAAGAAAAGAAAATATTAATAAGAAAACAAGGGAACAAATGTATATATATTTAAAATAAACATATATATATTCTTGGAAATTAGACCAGAAGTGACTTTTTTAAAAATATTTTTTAGAGATACCTACAGGAATTGATTCAAATACATGAAGGAAACTGACAACAATTTAATCAACTAACAAAATAACAAGAAACACCTTAAACAAAAAATACACTCAACAAATCAAAACTATACACAGAAAATAATAATTAAAAATATAACCGACAGTGACGTCCTGACGAAGCTGTTCCCACGGCGAAGTCCAAGTGAAAAAAAGAGGGCGGTGCTGGTGCTGCACCGCCTTATATAGGTTTCCCCCTCCTTGTATCTTCCTATCTTCTACACGGCCTTTCCTGACAGGAGACCGTCCTCGGACTCCTTTATCTTCTAGTTTTGAAGATCTGTCTCCAGTGTTGGCATCGAAGGTCCCGAGTCATCATTGCTTGCAGGTGAAGTGGTGATAGGCTTCCCCGTCTGCTTCTGAGTACCAGAGGTACAGGGTTCTGGTTCTTCATCAACTGGCACAGCCTCGCTAATAGCATGTTCAGACTCCTCATTTTCATTGTCCGATTCTGTGAAAGAAACAAACACACACAGGAATCGATTTCGCAAAGTAACAAGAGGGCTATTGTTGACGAAATAACAGTTGATGAAATAAGTCTTTTCAACAACACTCACTATAACAGCATAATAGCTTTGGGCTAGCCTAACATAGCCTGTGCGCAATAAGTGTGCAATACACAAACATCCAAACCGACCACCTGGGGCGGGACTTGTCGGAAGATCGCCACATCACGACTCGTTAGAGACCTACGTGAGGCATAACTTTGCGTGTGTGAATTGGTTCACATACGAGTATGTTTCAAACCAATCAAAGACATATCATACTACATAACGATGCTTATCAATAGGCACGTTTTACAACTAAACACGATAGTCATGTGACCAACCCATGACCCGATTCTACGTGTATCACAACTCCAGGATAACATGTCCGAGAACACCACTCCAAGACCATAGGTCCGATAAAGCTACTCCAAGACCACACAGGTCCGATACGGCTACTCCAAGACCGTAGGTCCGATAAGGCTACTCCAAGACAGTATCCCTTCGTAAGCTATTCCCACGATATGTTCCATATACTAGGTGGCATGTCCGATGCACTCCAAGACAGTGGCCCATCCAATAACATGAAACCGTACGTCACTTGAAGTGTATCCGTCAATTTGAGATAGCATGTCCGATGCGCTCCAAGACAGAGGCCCATTTCAAATTGCAAGACTCGACTTCCCTTCATGAATCCCACCAAGAAAACACTGATTAGATTAATAGCAATCTCTAAGTCTACAAATAGTGAAATCGAGTAAGTAAGTCAAATTCGGTGAAATATATTGCTTACATAGGAATAAGCAAAACTCATTACAGAAACATAAACACTCACCATTAAAGAAAGCAGAGCACACGTCAGGAGTCCATTCGCCTCGCCACGGGATCATATATTCCGCGGCTGCTTGTGTTGACTTGCCATACGAGCCAGCAAAGAGATGCAACTCATAGCGACCATGTGGGAGTACCTTCGCCACACGATAAGGCCCTCGCATGCACGAATCCAGCTTCCCAGTACATTGTGCCTGTTTTCTCACAAAAACTAAGGAATTCAGCTCAAAAACACGGGGTGGCTTTCGCCCTTGATTAATGTAGGCGTCCTGTTGTCCTTGATTTGAACGGAGGCGTTCGGATACTCTTTGACGACTCATTTCGCGAAGAGCTTCCCGATTAGGGCTGGAACCTTCAAAGGCCACATCGCGAACCAAGCTACGAATAAGTGGTGTCACAGCATCAATACCTATCAATAGGTTCAAAGCTGAATACTGAGTTGTTCTATGTTTTGTGATATTGAGAATCAACTGCAGTTTCCACATAACACTCGGCCACTTTTCCTGTCGATGGTTGCACTCAATACGCACCATGTTAAGCAGAGTTCGACAGTATCGTTCTACCTGCCCGTTGCTCTGATGCATTTCAGGAGTTATAAGATGAGTATCACATCCCATATTTTTGACCCAATTTAAGAATTCAGTGCTTTGAAACATGCGACCTCTATCAGCTACTATTAGCTTGGGGGTTCCAAAGAGGGAGATCATGTTGGTGAAATGGCGTTTTAGTTCGTCAGCGTCTTGTCGGTACATCGGGTATAACAAACAAAATTTAGAAAAGGCGTCTACTACTATAAGAACATGACGGTAACCATCGGCTTCGGGAAGCGGACCGAGGGAATCTAAATGAATAGTTTCAAAGGGTGAATCTGGTTTTTCCCAAGAGTGGATAGGCTGCAGAGGGGCTCGGGGAACTTTTTTATGGGACAGACATACTAAGCAATGTGTTACATACTTCTGCACAAATGCCCTTAGCCCTGGAAACCAGAAGTGTTTCGTGATAAGGTCGACGGTCTTGTCAACACCTGGATGATCATGTTCATCGTGGAAAACTCTTAAAAGGCTAAGTCTATGACCTTTCGGGATATAACAAAGGAATTGGGGATTTTCACCAGTAGGTGTGAATTTTACATGCAGGATGTCGTTTTTGAAAATATAACGGCTGGGGTCTAATTGACCATCCGCTAATTTCTGAATAAGAGACCGAGTCTCCTCATCAGAAGTCTGGGCAATCCGCGCCCAATTCAGAGGTTTCTGAACAGTGCACACATTTACTGGATTCCGACTAAGATAATCGGCATGGGACAGAAGGCTACCTTTCCTATAGTCCAGACTAAAGTCAAAATCCTGGAGGTATATCCACCACCGAGCCACCCTTGGCAATAAATCCTTCTTACGCTGTGTAAGTCTCAATGCGTTACAGTCGGTGACCACAGTGAATTTTATACCCACAAGATAATGTCTGAAGTGCTGAAGGGCTTTTACTACCGCGAGAGTCTCAAGTTCATATGAGTGGTATCTACTTTCGGCTCCCTGAGTAAGCTTACTGAAGTAGGATACCACTCGCTTACGATTATTTTCATGGACTTGCATCAAGACTGCTCCATACTCAATAGAACTCGCGTCTGTATGGACTTCTATGGGTAATAAAGGGTCATAAATTGCAAGTACTGGTTCGCTCGTTAGACATTCCACAATGTACTTACGAGCAACCCGTTGTTCGAGTCCCCAATCAAAACGTACTCCCTTTTTAGTGAGCGCAGTAATACATGCAGTTTTCTGGGCAAATCCAGCTATATACCGTCTAAAATAGCTGGCTAAGCCCATGAATTGGCGAACCATTTTGCGGTTCGGCTGAGTCAATCAAAGCCCTCACTTTTTCGTGACTCGGCCTAACCTGACCTTCACAAATTGATCTACCCAAATATTCGACCTCTGTGGTTAAGAACGAACGCTTTTTTAAATAGATAGAAAACCCAGCTTTAGTCAACGTGTCAAGAACCCTTTGTAGTAGAACAAGCCCCTGGTCAATGCTGGATATCACCAGATTCAATGAGTTCGTGGAGTGTTTTTGTGATTATTCGTTGATAAACGACTGGAGCATTCGCCAAGCCTAAGTGACTGACAATTTCTAGTGCGAACGTACCTAACACCGTCCCTATTAAGAACATCCGTTCCTACTATGACCGGCGTATTCATATATTCGGCAGACACAACAAACAAATCTACCTCGAGGGTTAAACCGTCAAATTCAATAGGTAATGTCACGTAACTCGTACTCTCTACTTCTTGAGTACCTAACCCTTTCAAAATACGAAGCGCTGGCTTACGTGAACAATTAAAATACTTAAGCAACGAAGACGTAATTAGGGAAATAGTAGACCCACTATCAATCAAAACATCGACCGCTACATCCTGTATAATTGCTACAACAACGTCACTATTCTTGGTGTTTACTCGTTGCAGAGGTTAACACTGTTTTTGTTTGCAGTTTCCGATCTCTACTTAGCGAAACAATTTTCGGCTTTATGCCCCGGTTTCTTACAAAAACTACAAGTTTCGGACCTAGTCGGTACAAAAGTAGATGTAGGATTATTTGACGAACCGCTTGGCGGCTGATCAGTTCTCGGTTTCTTAGTACACGTAGCCTGTCTGTGTCCTGATTCACCGCACGAGAAACATTTAACATCATTTAAATTACGCTTACAAGGAAGATCTGAAGCTTGTTTATCTCTCACGGAACGAAACGCGGCACTCTTACTAGTGTTGTTTGGTTTAATGTAGATCGAAAAGTATTCAACTAACTCATTAGGCAGCAGCTTGGCGTTAGTCGCCGATGCTCTTATGTTGGGATCAGCGATACCGCGGACTATTATCGCCGAAATTAGTTCGTCACTAAGTCCCCGCACTATTCTTAACCGCAGTAATGACCGACGCACGTAATCCGCATACGTGGAATAGTTATCAGAATTTTTAGTCATAGCGTCATATAAAATGTTTGCGACGTCCGGTATTCTAGGGCACAAAGGTTTAAATTCTTTTTTGAAGTTGCTCCACGATCGGTCATTGGTTACCCATTCATTAAGCCATGATCGAGCGTCACCTTTCAAGCAATTACCAATACGCGACAAGCATTCGAAATCACTCCAATTATTTAAAACTTTAGCGCGATCAACCTCCGTACACCAATCATCAATATTATGTAGGGTAGGATCGAAATTTGAAATATAAAAATGTTGAGATCTACCCGCGGTATTAATTGATCGGATAGCATCTACGATACGATCAGTCACCGTAGCTTGTTCTGAATTTGAATTATCATTTATGTTCTTAACCAAACGATTCGACGCATGCGCCGACGCCTGCTCAGATATACGTCTCGATAATCGTAACGGTGGTGTTCTAGAGCGAGATCGCGAGTAATGACGGTGTTTATATCTGCGAGTCGGTGACAAATTAGGAGAATCATTCTTTCTAGGCGAAGGTGAAATTAAACGGCGGCGACGTTCCGGTGGTGATGAGTGACGCACGCTACGCGATTCTATTCGACCTGACGGTCGTAAGGTATGGTGTTCCAGCGACGGTGTTCGCTGGCGCCGTGATGCCCGTCGGCCGCGTACCCTATCAGACACTAACGTTTTATCACGGTCACACGAACGCGCTGGTGAGGGCGAAGCCCCTGTTTTGTTTTCTAGTGCTTTAAGGCGAGACATCATCGCTTGTATCTCTAGCCTTAGCGTGTCGTTTTCATTCGGGGATCGCTCGCGGTACCCGCTATTTTGCCGTCCTTGACTATTACGATGCGAATCGCGATGATTGCGTTGAGGGCTACAATCGCGACGCGAGCTATTATCACGACTGTCACAACGACTGCGACTACGATCGCGTTGGCGGTCCGTCATCCTAGCGTCCTAGCCCAAGACGTCTGATACAACAAACCTACTGACTGAAAAACGGCTAAAAGTACACAAGACACTTAACACAAGTAAAACACAAGTAACCACACACAAGTAAAAAAAAGAAAAAAAAAACAAATAAATCGAAATAACAAATGGGGGGGCTTATGATTGAAACCAAATGAACAGTGGGCGATGGAAATGGGAAGAATCCCACTTCTGATCTTGGAAATTAGACCAGAAGTGACTTTTTTAAAAATATTTTTTAGAGATACCTACAGGAATTGATTCAAATACATGAAGGAAACTGACAACAATTTAATCAACTAACAAAATAACAAGAAACACCTTAAACAAAAAATACACTCAACAAATCAAAACTATACACAGAAAATAATAATTAAAAATATAACCGACAGTGACGTCCTGACGAAGCTGTTCCCACGGCGAAGTCCAAGTGAAAAAAAGAGGGCGGTGCTGGTGCTGCACCGCCTTATATAGGTTTCCCCCTCCTTGTATCTTCCTATCTTCTACAATATAATATAATATATAAGCCTAGTATGTATATATATTATTTATATAAGAAAAATAAAAGGATTTTTTAGACTACTCCGCTATTTGTGTAGAAAATAAAGCCGTAACTTCCGCATAAATGCATACTGAATAAAGGCCGTCCTGATGTCAAGAGGAAGCGCATTTCACAGAAGTATGACTGTTTATGGAAGGTAGAATGAACAAAATCAGAAGTATGAGAAGGACAAAGCAGTATAAGATTGTAAGAAGAACGCAGATTCTTACTATGGGAAGAACATAATAATAAATAATAATATTGAAAGTGTGATACAAGATAAGAAGGAGGGGTGGGAGGGTTGAGCAGAGAGAAAAGTGTAGTCAGTGCGCGCAAACTTCTTCAAGCAGTGGGAACTTTCCAAGGCTGAATATACTATTTTTTTAAATCTTTATTAAGGAGCTTTGTCACAATATTGACTATGTCGCTCCATCATAGCCAAATTTGGAATTTTAAGTTATTTTAAATGATTGTCATATATTTTATACAGAACTCTTGCTTCGTCTGACGTAGGTTTAGCTAAGACACTGTGGAAAATACCGATTTCAAACATATTTAGAGTGCTAAACAGATTTCTCCTGAGGCGTTCGCCCCGCTCACACTCCAACAGAATATGATGTACGTCCTCGACTAATCCACATTTTTCGCAATTAGGTGAAGATGTGGTAAGTACTGTCACGCTGGGAGCACAATGAAAGGCTTTATATTGTTTTATAGACTGTTATTATATAGTATTAAAGCACTTTCATATATATTTTTTATATAAAATATGTCCTGACTCTTTTACATGACGTCTTCCATCTTATTGATTGAACATTAATAAAAACTAAACTTCTTATAACATAAACCTTTAAAGTCTAACATGCCAGTTTTGCAAGTTAATAATAATTGTGACCAGTGACGGATTAACCCTTAATCAAATTAAGCAATTGCCTAGGGCATCACGTCTGGGGGGGGACCAGAAGAAGCACAAAAAAATCCGTCCTTAGGGCATCACGTCTCACTCTCACGTCACCAAAAACCACACCAAAAAATGTTTCTAGGACTAATTTGAAAATTCGCGCGTTTTAAGTTGACATAGAGTCCGTCCTAGAGTCATAACTCCGCTCCCGCTTGCCCACTCACTGCCCGCTAGTGCATTCGACAATTCGATTGGACCGGAATTGAGATCAGCTAATCACAAACCACCCCTTCCCCGCGGGCCCCCCGCCTGGCGCCCCCCAAATCTGAGTCAATCAAATGTTTTGTTTTTTGAGTAATTGTGCTGGCCAGCTTCTATGCATACGTAATAATAGGGGTTAAAGTATGAAATTGCCGTTTTATTGTAATATGTACTTCGAATTGACATAGAACCTTCATGGTTTGAGCTTTTTGAGTGAAACTTTTTTCACATGGTACCTATGAAGTTCTTCTTTTTAAAAATTTGCAACATTCGAGTATCGACTTTTAGTTGTTTTTATTCAACTTAGACAAGAAAGATGAATACTTCGAAAATTCGAGTGATTTTTGAATACGAGTTCCGACGCGGAACTAACGCGGCAGAAACAGTTCGCAATATCAATGTTGCGTTTGGAGAGGGGACTGCCAATGAACGCAACGTGCGATTTTGGTTGGTTTTCGTGATGGAAACTTTGATTTGGAGAACGATCCACGTGGAAGAACGCCCACACAAGTGAATAACAATGAATTGAAAGAGATGGTGGAAGCCGATCTGAGCCAAACTACCCAGGAATTAGCGGCATGGTTTCGTTACCTTACCAACAATATTGACTCATTTGCGTCAAATCAATAAAATAAAAAAATATGAAAAATGGGTGCCTCATGATTTGACTGATCAACAGAAAGAAAAGCGTGTTGAAACTTGTGTAGCCTTGTTGAATCGACATAGAAATGAAAGAATATTCTTATATCTTTACGATAACCGTAAGCGAAAAATGCAATGGCTGACTCCAGGTCAAACGTCGCAACAATGTCCTAAAGCAAAGCTTACCAATAAAAAGATAATGGTAACTGTTTGGTGGTCTCAGCATGATGTTATTCACTATAGCTTTCTCCGATCTGGTCAAATAACGGCAGATGACTACTGTGCCGAACTCCGAACAATGATAGCAAAACTAGCAGTGAAACAACTCCGACTCATGAATCGATCTTCACCATTATTGCTCCATGATAACGCGAGACCTCATACAGCACAAGCTGTTTTAACTCTACAGGAACTGCAATTAGAAACCATTAGTCTCCGTCCGTATTCGCCAGACCTTGCTCAAACGGACTCCCATTTTTTTCGTGATTTGGACAATTTTCTACGTGATAAAATGTTTTCTTCTCAGGAGGCAGTACAAAATACTTGCGCACATTTTGTCGAATCTAGATCACAAGAGTTCTATCGCAAATACATAAATTACCTTCCTATTAGATGGCAGCAATGTATAGATAATAATGGTAATTATTGTGATTAAATATATATGTCAAATTAAAAAAAAAAACAATTTTAAATTTTTCAGTACAAATCGGCAATTTCATACTTTAACCCCTAATAAATAAATTATGCTTTGGTTTCTATTGTTGTCGCACCTACTCCACTTTTAAGGTACATTACATCTCATCATCTTATTTTACAATTTTACAAAAAAACTAATGTTTTTAGGTGGTAAAGGTTAAAAGACCCATTCTAGTTGACATACGGATAGGGGGGCCCACAGGCGTAGATTGCTTAGGGCGTCAAGTAGTGTTAATCCGTCACTGATTGTGACCTTCATAGTCGTCATAGTACCCATAAGGAACGTAAACTTCCTCGATGGGATGTGACCAGTTCGAAGCCTCATGGCAGTAACAATATCTTTTCTATTCATCATCATCATCATTTTAGCCGAGAAACGTCCACTGCTGGACATAGGCCTCCCCCAAATGTTGCCACAATGAACGGTCCTGTGCGTCTCGCATCTACCGATTCCCGCAACCTTCACCAGGTCATCGGTCCACCTTGTAGGGGGCCTTCCAACACTGCGTCTTCCGAGTTCCGGTACGTGGTCGCCACTCCAGAACCTTCCGGCACCAACGGCCATCTGTTCTGCGAGCAATGTGCCCTGCCCATTGCCGCTTAATTTTGGCGATTCTTCATGCTATATCGGCAACCTTGGTTCTCCTGCGGATATCTTCATTTCTGATTCGATGACGCCAGGAAACTCTGAGCATAGCCCTTTCCATTGCCCTTTGGGTGACTTTAAGCCTTCTGATGAGGCCATCACTGGCAACACGCACTGGTCATAGACTTTCGTCTTGAGACGCTGGTATATTGGACGAGAAGATACCGCGCAGCTTCCCGAACGCTGCCCAGCCGAGTCGGATTCGATGGTTGACAAACACTATTATCTTTTCTATTAAGTGCATAATTATACTTATTATGTACAACTGTGTGGAAGGACCACACCTACTTGCACCTTTGGAGATATCCAGACAGTGCAAGCATTTATCAGATATCATGTAGCTCAACCATTTAACGAACAATCTAATAAATGTTATAGCTTCCTATTTTATTTCTAATCGATACCAATATTGGGCCATTGACTTTCTCCTCACTCCACACGATGTCCGTGTTAACACATATAAGTACTTTGATTACCTTCGTGAATCAAGGACTTGACCTAGAAATCACTTTCTAAGTAGGGCCAGGTGAAGTGAAGACCCTCGTGAGTGAGATTAGCGGGTATTTTGAACACAGACTAAAGGGCACTACTAAAGGAACACGATTTCTCTCAGCTTGCTTGAGAGGATATTTGTAGAATTCGATGAAATATGTATATTTGTAATTGTAATTTATTTTTGTAAAAGCTACAATTTACTCTACATAAAGAAAGAAAGAAAACATTTATTTGAGCTTTAAATAAATGTCTAATGTCCGCGCGCCTCAAGGAGATGTCGGCAGCCGTAGAGCCCCAGCAGGGTCGAAGCCTACTGGGGCCAAGGGTCTGATTCTGAAAGGAAGACTCGGCCCTGGTATGAAAGGCAACGAAGGAACAGGAGTGTATTTTTAGTCAGTGAAAGTCTGACACTATCTCCCACTCCACCCAAGAGCAGGGGATGTCATTGGATGATTTTCCCACCGAAAAAAAATACCATTAGAATATGGATGTACACATTCTAATGTTATTATAGTATTTGGCAGCAAATGAATCAAGTCAACCTTCTCGGCAAACTTTACTGAGGTAGTCAACACTACTATAAAATTACAGCTCCATTTTATTAAGATGGCGCCTGTTTTAATGATTCCACATATTGTCCAGTTACACAGACACTTGACAAACGCAACTACACCAATTTTACATCACAATATCAACTAAGACCGGACCGAGCTCAAGTCGTCAACGGCGCGTACTGTTCCACGCGCGCCTCAAAGAGATGTCAGCAAGCCGTAGGGGCCCAGCAGGGTCGAAGCCTACTGGGGCCAAGGGTCTGCTTCTGAAAGGAAGACTCGGCCCTGGTATGAAAGGCAAAGAAAGATGGTATGAAAGGAAACGACGGAACAGGAGTGGGTTTTTGGTCAGTAAAAGTCTGACACGCCCTCCCACTCCGCCCAGAGCGTGGGATGTTATTTGGATGATTTTCTCACCTTCGTGACATTCACCAATCCGCATTCGGCACGCGTGGTAGATTACAGCCCATTCCCTCTCCTAGAGAGAGGAGGCCTGAGTCCCAGCAGTGGGAACAATAAAACGTTGATTATGCTTATGCTTCCACCTACTCGTACAAAAAAAAATATCAACTAGAAATCAATTTGCGAATAATTAAAACAGACACGAAACTTTACTCGAAAGAAATCCCGTCAAAAATTCTCTATGTAAGATCAAACGAGATTCCATCGACAACCCACAGTATCTTCCAAATAATTTGAATGAATGTCTTTGTTCACAAGTAGGTCATACGGTTACCATTACCGCTTACCACGTCATTCGAGAAGTTATCGAACGATACCGTTTGTCGAAGGCTCGCTTGTCGAAGGACGAAGTTCAGTGACTCGGCCCTTATTGCAGAATTCGGCATCATGTATGTATTATATAGGGATGTTTAGAGTAACCGTAACCGAAACTATCGGATATCCTAAGGAAGAAAAAAGTAAGAAATAAAGATTTTTCTGTAACTACAGTGCGTCTCTGGAACTCTCTGCCACACTCCCTTCGCGACAGCTCTTCTCTGGATGTCTTCAAGAGGAAACTTAAAGAGCACTTCCTCTCATTATTGATATAATATTAGTATATGTATTATAATTATTTATTAGTCTTATGTATAATAAAGAATTAAATAAAGAAGGAAAAAGGAAACAAAAAAATCTGAAAAAAGAAAGAAAATTATTTTATTTGGTACACTACACACAGTGTACAGACACTTATGATTAAAAAAAAGAATACTACCGCTCTGGCGATGATTGCCAGCAGACTGGATTGTCCGTACAATCGCAATGCTGCAGTCGGCATGTAGCGACATCTATGGCGTCACATAAGAACTAATCCTGCATCGCGCAATTAAAGTTCTCTGCGCGTTTAGAACATATAGAACAGCCCGAAATCATCTATCAGTAGCCCACCAGACATAACACCCGTCTGACCGGAGGATCTTCCTTTTTCAACGGAGGTATGTGGGGCTTTACTCTCTGTTCCACATACCTCTAAATGGTGACCCTCGACCAAGAACGTCAGCGCAGCCTTCGTGCAGCTACTACATCGTGACGTCATCATCACTTCCTCAAGCTTTCGAGTAGCGGGCCATACAGCCAGCACCCACGGCTTTAAAGGGTATCCTGACCACCAGCATGCCTACCTGGTCATACCTGGTCATCACCCTCGGCCTCATCAGCGACCTTGGCGAAGCACAGTCACATGAAGAGCCACGAAGAACCTCTCCAGGTCGACGCCAGCAACTCGTAAGTCGGGTCTGTTACCACTGCTCTAATAATTAATTCTAATATCCGTAACCAAAACTATCCGTAACTAGCAGATAATCTTTACTAATTACTAGAAGCTGCTTTATTCCAAGTGACATAGGATATATTTTATGTAGCTAGTCCGAAATAATTTCGTAACTGTATCCTAAACCGATTAGGGGAGGCTTTCTCCTGTAGAGGGGTTTTACAGATAGCATAAGCATAAGCATAATCAGCCTTTTAATGTTCCCACTGCTGGGACTCAGGCCTCCTCTCTAAGAGAAGGAATGGGCCATAATCCACCACGCGGGCCCAGTGCGGGTTGGTGAATGTCACATGTCTTCGAAAATATGATGTATCTGTAAAATATGATGTTTTACAGATACATCATATTTTATCTATTTAATCTTCATGCAACTAAAGGTACAAAGGCGAACTGTTGTTGAAGAGACATAGGTGCATAAAAAGTACATATCATCATCATCATCATCATCTTCCTGCCCTTGTCCCGTATTACTTGGGGTCGGCGCAACACGTTTTTTTCTTCCATTCTGCCCTGTCACTCGTCATACTATCACTAACTTCCTTTTCTTTCATATCACTCTTCACACAATCCATCCATCTTTTCTTTGGTCTCCCTCTCCCTCTCCATCCATCCACATGTAAATTCATAACTCTTTCAGTAACATGCGTTTCATCTCTCCTCTTCACATGACCATACCAAGACAAACGATTCCCTTTCAACTTTTCATAAAAAGTACATATAATTTTAAAAAAACAAAGTCACAAAAATATATATAAATAAAATAAACAAACATATATATTTTTTTTATTTTAGAGTTTAAGATTCAATCTAATAGTTAAGGTACTATAAAATTAAAATGAAGACAGACTAACATACAGATAGATATTACTTTACAAGGGCGTTGAGATGAGTCTATGCTAGAGGAGCTGAGCACGAGCGGAGCACGAGTCGAAGTACTAACACTTAGGGCGGAATTCATTTGTAAAAATACAACAAAAGAAAAATACAAACAAATGACACTAGTGACAGCGGCTAAACGCGATTATGCGAGCCAAACGTTAAAACGCGATTATGCAAGCCAGACGTTAAAACGCGATTAGTTTTATTGGTGAATTCCGCCCTTAGTAGATTCATGAAAGTTAATTTAGTTTGCAAGATTTTTTTTAATTATCCTAAACCGGTATATTCCTATCCGGATCCGAAATTTCTAATCCAGAACATCCCTCGTATTATGTTCCTTTCTGGTATTCAGGCTAATGGTATTGGCGTAAATGACGAGTTTTATATTACTATGCGTACTTCTGTGACGTAGATTTCGTATGGTTGATTAGATTTTTTGCAAGTTACTAAATTAGTGATGTGGTTGATATTTATTCTTAAGAGGGTCCTTTTTCACTCGCCTATCGTCAACATCGAGCATGGTTTAAAAGCTTGTTACTTCATCGAATGCAATCAAACGCGATGTTTAATAATAATAAATCTTCATTGGCATAATTTACAATTTGGATTATAGGATTCCCTAACGCCTAGTACGCGCTAGTAGAAACTGTGTTGCAGGTGTTAGTGTACAATAAAGTGACATTAATCTTACGTCATACAGAGTGTGTTGAGAAAGATATAAAACAAAAAAAAAAAAATTTTAACTTAAAAGTAGACAAACATGCTGCCATGAGTTTTGTGTATGATGGTGTGAAAATGTGTGTAATGGTGTGTCTGTGAGTGTGTTTTTCTGTGATTGAGTTTGTGTGTATTAGTGTGTTTATTTAAGTGAGTGTGTACGTATGCTTATGGTGTCCGTTGTGAGTGAGGATGTGTGTATACCAGTGCTGTTTAAAATTGATTATGTTTTTATTAGATTTTCTAAACCCTTAAAAGTTTCTGAAAAAAAAGTCGTAATTCAGAATCTTGATTTAATTTGCAAGGCTTCTATTGTTACTTATACTTTTATGACTTTTTAAATTTATGAGTAAATTATAAAGTGTCAAAGTTTATGCAAAATAGTAGATTTACAGAGGTCTTTACAGGATTAGTTTTACACAAATTTATAAATTGATTTCAATAGAAGCCTATTTATTATCCACTGTGTTTCCAAAATATTTAATGAAAAATGTGTAATAACGTCATAATTGCGTAAGAGCGGTTGTATGAAAAACAGTGAAAAAATGTATGTCGAGTTGCATGCCCTTAAGTAGCTGGTGCCGCGTACCGAAAGACGAAGCGTTAGAAGGCCTCCTACAAGGTGGACCGATGACCTGGTAAGGGTTGCGGGAATCCAATGGATGCGAGACGCACAGGACCGTTCATTGTGGCGACACTTGGGGGAGGCCTACGTCCAACAGTGGACGTCTTTTGGCTGAAATGATGATGATGATGGTGATGAGCTTGTGCTCACGACAGCACAGTGCCATTGGTCACAATTGCAAGAAGTTCTTTTTTTGCGTGGAGCCATAATTTAAAAAAAGAAAATAAATGTAACTCCTTATAACATTAGCTATCTATTAGTGAAAGTCCTGTCAAAATATTATCAGCTGTTTCGGAGATAGCAGACAGACAAAAATGCAAAAAAAAGCATTTTTGTTTTAGGTATCGAATATACTTTCATAAGCATTTAGTAAAAAAATATTATTTTGATATTACAAACAGACGCTTATATATTATTTATATTATTATAAGGATTCATTTTTCATAATAATGATGAGGTTCGAGTACCTACATATTTAATTCAAGTAGTAGATCAAATTATATGAACTAGAGAAACTTTACAGGTATCGATTTCTAAAGACAAAACAAAAGCCAAATTTAAAACTCATTGTTATTCTTAGTTTTGATGCTTTTTATACGATAAACATTACAGCTGCGAAAATTCGTTGGTAATTTAGTTTGACCCTTTAAAAAAAATTCGGTGATATCCATACCTACACGGTTAAAAATATGTGTTAGCCATGTGTTATTGTTCTGATGTGGGACATCATTAAGTAAGTCGTTCTACTCAGGGTGAAGTGAGAGAGAGAGACTAAAACCCACCCGTTTCCTTCACTTGACCTTTGCTTTCCAGGGCCACACTAACTCTTTCGAATAATCCCGCAGTCTCATCATCATCTGTCATGGCTATGGTTCTGTATGCGTGTTACAATCACATACCTACCGCGCTACGGCGTAGATCTGAGTTCTACGAAGATGAACCTACATGCCACTGCGTGTTACAAACACATACCTACCCGGCTACGGCGTAGATCTGAGTTCTACGAAGATGAACCTACATGCTACTGCGTGTTACAATCACATATCTACCCGGCTACGGCGTAGATCTGAGTTCTACGAAGATGAACCTACATGCTACTGCGTGTTACAATCACGTACCTACCCGGCTACGGCGTAGATCTGAGTTCTACGAAGATGAACCTACATGCTACTGCGTGTTACAATCACATACCTACCCAGCTACGGCGTAGATCTGAGTTCTACGAAGATGAACCAACATGCTACTTTTTTTTTTTTTTTTTTTTCGGGTGGGAAAATCATCTAATGACATCCCCCGCCCTTGGGCGGAGTGAGAGATAGTGTCAGACTTTTACTGACTAAAAACCCACTCCTGTTCCTTCTTTGCCATTTTTTCCAGGGCCCCGGGGGTCACTTTCGCATCACCCATGGCCCCAGTAGGCCTCGACCCTGCTGGGCCCCTACGGTTGCTGACATCTCCTTGAGGCGCGCGTGGAACACTACGCGCCGTCGACGACTTGGGCTCGGTCCGGACAGTCACCGGACGATCGGAAGGCGAGCCACCCATTGCTCGCCGTCCGCAAGCCCGCGCCTACGGTGGCCGGAAATCGGGATCGGAATCCCGGCGGTGGTTGGGGCGTGAGGACCGTTGCCTCACGCGATCGGCCGCCTCCTTTGCTAGCATTACTGCTTCGCAGAAGGAGGCAACCGCCTGCCACTCCTCCTCGCTCCGGACCATGGCCTGTACCAAGGCCCGGCGCGAGAGATCGCTGCCGCCGATCACCTCCACGAGGACACGGCGGTGCTCTGCCCAAGCGGGGCACACCTCTACCGTATGCTCCACCGTGTCCTCCGGGCGGTCCACACAATGGTGGCACCCGGGCGTCTCTTCTGCACGAATCCGGTGCAGGAACCTCCCGAACTTACCATGTCCGGTGAGGACCTGCGTCGTGCGGTAGGTAAGGACGCCGTGAGGTCTTTCCAGCCACTTCTCAAAGAGGGGACTTATCGCCATAATTATGGCGTGCCCAGCACTGGGTTGCAACAGTCGCTGTCGCCATTCCACCATGAGATCTCGCCGGAAGTCTTCCCGCCATGCCGCGATTTGGCGCGGCAGCGGAGTTTCGCCCCGGCGTTGCATCTCCATGCGCAGATCGTGCATGCGTGCAAGGTCTTTTGCCTGCAAATCCCACGGTGGTTGGCCAGCAAGGAGGCTCGCTGCTTCGCGGGAAATCGTGCGATATCCCCGCACCATCCGGATGGCCATGACCCTCTGACATGCGTTCAGCTTGGCCGCCGGTCGCTTTCCCAGCGACGGCGCCCATACCGGCGCCCCATAAAGGGCCATCGACCTAACGATTCCTGCGTAGAGCCTCCGGCAGGAGGCGTCTGGACCCCCTAGGTTAGGCAGAAGCCGCTTAAGAGCAGCCCCAGTCCGATCCAGTTTGGGAGCCAGACGTCGGAAGTGCTCCTCGAAATTCCATCGGCTGTCGAGGACGAGTCCCAGGTACTTCATCGTCGACCCGACGCCGATGTGAACTCCCCCTACCGTTATTTGGGAACCCGGTGGTGGCGCATTCCGAGGACCGTGAAAGCACATGGCCTCAGACTTGTGCAGTGCCACCTCGAGTCCCAACTGCTGGATCCTCTCCACGACTATCGCAACCCCGCGTGTCGCTAGTTCGACCGCCGCCTGGTAAACCTACATGCTACTGCGTGTTACAATCACGTACCTACCCGGCTACGGCGTAGATCTGAGTTCTACGAAGATGAACCTACATGCTACTGCGTGTTACAATCACATACCTACCCGGCTACGGCGTAGATCTGAGTTCTACGAAGATGAACCAACATGCTACTTTTTTTTTTTTTTTTTTTTTCGGGTGGGAAAATCATCTAATGACATCCCCCGCCCTTGGGCGGAGTGAGAGATAGTGTCAGACTTTTACTGACTAAAAACCCACTCCTGTTCCTTCTTTGCCATTTTTTCCAGGGCCCCGGGGGTCACTTTCGCATCACCCATGGCCCCAGTAGGCCTCGACCCTGCTGGGCCCCTACGGTTGCTGACATCTCCTTGAGGCGCGCGTGGAACACTACGCGCCGTCGACGACTTGGGCTCGGTCCGGACAGTCACCGGACAATCGGACGGCGAGCCACCCATTGCTCGCCGTCCGCAAGCCCGCGCCTACGGTGGCCGGAAATCGGGATCGGAATCCCGGCGGCGCGTAGCGAAGTCGGTCAATGTGCCTTTCGTTCGACGCTTGGCTCAGCGACGAGAGTACAATATTCAACAGTGCAATGTTTAGGCGTTCTTTTAGAATTTCCAAAATTGCTCGTGAAACTGGTTGTATTAATTATAGAGCTGCATTTTGATCTGAAATCCTAAAAACGAAATATGAAGACAATACAGTAAGCGCAGTTGTTACTATCGCGCTGTGTGTCGCGGGTTCAGTTCCCATACGGAAATAATATTTGCGCGACCCGACGGTTCCGTACAAACTTGCATCGAGTCTTAAAGATTTTTCCAAATTGCAAAAAAAGTAATTATACTATGAAAACAGTTTTCGGATTTTTTATTTACTTATGTTACATGGCGTGGAGCCGATCCTACCATTAAATTGCGTTGACTTAGAAGTTTGATTTTATCACTACTTTAAGAGGTAACAGATTTGAATAGGTGTCCGATGTTATATTCAGCTTAATATCTCCTCGTGTTCTTGAGAAAAAGCCGGTCTGGACAGACGGACAACAAAATTTTAATGATCCTATTAAGGTTCAATTTTCGCTGACTGAGGTATGGAATCCTAAAAAGAGAAAAAAAATGTGGTCGTTATGTCGCTTCAGTGTGTACAGATATGTACAAATCGTTTTGGGAGTACATTCATTATGCGTAGAGCTAAGAAGTGGAATGCCCAGCCGGAGTCTGTGTTTCTTGATACCTGTGGTAGGTAGGGATCTTAAAGTCAAGAGTGAATTGGTTACTTCTAGGCAAGCGTGTTCCATCGTCAGCCAGCCACATCATCGCTTACCATCAGGTGAGATAGTGATCAAACGCGAGTCAATCCTTAATAAAAAAAAATCTCAACAGAAAAATGTGCACGAAAGTTGTCTTATAAAAATGTGTTTGTTTATTTTCTGTACGGCGGAGTTACACTTTCTTCTATGTCAACGCCACAAAACTAAAGCTAGTCCGCCTTTGTACAGCGAGTTTTGCTTGTACATAAAGTTTTTAAAAAATCGTCAATCTTATTTTGTTGTAAAAATTGCTGGAATGGAAAAATAATGATGCAGAGAGTGTCAGTTTTAGAAGAAAATAATATTTCACGAGCTCACGGGAAAAAGAAACGAGACATTACTTCAGGATAGTAGTAGGTAAAGCGAGTGATGGATGTGCTGGAAAGTGGGTCTCGCGGACCAGCAGTGCTACTACAAGCTCTTAGCGCGATCCATTTTATGACCTCAACTGAACTGTTAAAGAGATAGAGCTATCTAGGGTGTATAGTTCCATTTATCTTTCTCGCTCGCACGAGTGTCATTTTTTTTAACAAGTAAATTTTATTTTTTATTTTTGATATGTTCGCGCTTGACCACTATCTCACCTGATGGAAAGCAACGATGCGGTCGACGATGGAGCGTGCTTACCTAGAAGTAGCCTATTTACTCTTGACTTAAAGATTCCCGGGTTGTAACCATCAGGAAACACAGATTCCGGCAAAGAATTCCACTCCTTAGCTGTACGCACAATTAATGTGTTCCTAAAATGTTTTGTGCGTTTAGGTGGGAGGTCCACCATGTACCGGTGGCGCATCGCCATACGCCTGGTGGTCCGATGATGGAACGGGCTAGGCGGAATTAGGCTATGCAATTCCGACGCACACTCCTCGAAATGAAACCGGTAGAAAACCGACAGGCTAGCAACTCGGCGTCGATGCTCAAGACTTTGAAGCCTCGACTGGACGAGTGCATCATTGCCAGTGATCCTTATTTGTAGTGCCATGTTGCCGAGCGGTTGGACGACGTATCATCACCTATTCCGCGAATGTTAATCGCACTCAACGCTCTCCTTGAATCCAGTCCTAGACTAGATCTATTCGCTGATGAATGGAAGGAGATTCTGACTGAATGTCTGGTGATTTGCGAGAAGACTGAGTGAGAGGTTTTAATTATATTATCTGTGTTATATTTTCTTTAATGTGTTTTACGTTCTGGTTTAATAAATAATAAATAAATAGTAAGACTCCAGGCCCGAGTCAACAGTGCGCTTTGTGTCTCGCGCACTCCTCCAAGACCCGTCAGGGCCGATGCCTGCCCTTGGGATTGTTTGAAAGAGTGACTACGGTGCTGAAACGCGAAAAGCAATTGAAGGAACACAGATGGGTTTTAGTCACCCCGAGTGGGAGAAGTTATTTGATGACATGTTGATGAAGATTTCAATACATATATATATGTGTTGGTGAACGAATGAACGAGCTAAGTGAAAAGTGACACATGTCACTTGAACAGAATCCGCGTTGACGTTTCCACGAACCAGCAGATAAAAGTGCCAACCGCAGAGGTCCGGGGCTCTTTTTCCTCTGTCGGCAGCCGTGCGAACAACGTCTAGTCTCGGGGACTGTCTCAAAGCTTGTTGTGTGAAGTGAATACCTAAAGCTTGCATCATAATAAAACAGTTGTGTGATCTGGAATAGTTTGTTTATTGCTCGTTACCTAGTCATCGCCCACAAAACCGCGTCCCTGGACAGAAGTTTGATGGTGATCGGCATCCTGCGCCGACATATGTATATTTTTTTAACGTTCACACAACGTCATCTAGTCCCAAACTAAGCAGAGCTTGTGCTATGAGTACTAGATAATTGATAAACATACTTATTCATTTCTAAATTTATACATACTCGTATATGTAAACACCCAGACACAGAAAATGGGTACGCCATAATTATGGCGGAAAGTCCCCTATTTGAGGTGTGGTTGGAAAGATGTTACGGCGTTCTCACCTTCCGCATGACGCAGGTCCTCACCGGACATGATAGGTTCAGGGGTTCCTGCACCGAATTCGAGCGGAAGAAATGCCCGGGTGTCACTTTATGTGGACCGGCTGGAGGATACGGTGGAGCATATGGTGGAGGTGTGCCCCGCTTGGGTGGAGCACCGCCGTGTCCTCGTAGCGGCGATCAGCGGCAACGACCTCTCGCGCCGGTCCTGGCCAGTCAAATTACTCCAATGTATTATCTTTTTCTTTTTATATTTTGTTTCAATTACCCAATACGTGGAACGCGTGCCTGATTTTAATAATTGATAATAACGTAAATAAATTAAGGTTCGTTTGCAGATGTCACATTGTCCGTGATTCAATTAAATTTTGAGAGACCAATTAATTGGATTCTGATACAAACAATTAATATTTTAATACAAAATGCTATTGTATTTTATTGTTGGAATTATATTAAGTAGGTATTCTTTTTTCAGACTGAAAAATTTTGAGTTACAAATTAAATATTAATTGATTTTGACGGAATTGGTAAAGAAGATTAAAGTAATTACAATATATGTATACCGTAGTTAGCTAGCTTAATTGGTAATTCGACAAATCACCTGGATGATAACCAGCCATTCAATGAAACAGCTAGGCAAATTACTTGTTTAAACAACGTGTAATTACTTGCCTAGCCCGAACATGTAAGAGTGGTTGTGGTGAATCGTAAGATTAATTTCGATTTGCGTTCAGCCGCTAATGTTCTGACGGCGATCGTAAGTAATTTAAGCCAACTCTGAAGATATAAATCTAACTTGATTTCGAGATTTTATAATGCGCAAGAGTATATGATCTACTGCAGTAAACAGAATCAGAAAAATATATGTTATTGTTCAAGATAAATGCTAGATAGATAGTGTGTTGAAAACATAATGCAAAACATAAATTTAGTAGTAAAGAAAAAAATTTTGATTTTTAGTAAAATCGCTAAAATGCTTCAAGCACCGCGCTTTAGGTCCTGTAGTCCTCGGTAGAAGTATGCCCCGCTTGGGCAGAGCACCGTCGTGTTCTCGTGGGAGCGATCGGCGGCAACGATCTCTCGCGCCGAGCCTTGGTACAGGCCATGGTCCAGAGCAAGGAGTGGCAGGTAGTCGCCTCCTTCTGCGAAGCAGTAATGTTAATGAGGGAACGGCCCTCACGCCCCAGCCGCTGGGATCCCAATCCCATTTTCCAGCCACTGTAGGCTTGCGAACGGCGAGCAATGGGTAGCACGCCGTCTGGTCGTCCGGTAACCGTCCGGACCGAGCCCAAGTTGTCGGCGGCGAGTAGTGTTCCACGCGCGCCTTGAGGAGATGTCAGTCAGCAAATCGTATTGGCCTAGTAGGGTCCAGAAGCCTACTGGGGCCATGGGTTAAGTGAAAATGAACCCTGGGGCCTTGGAACGCAGGGCAAAGAAGGAACAAATGAGTGGGTTTTAGTCCGTAAAAATCTGACACACCCTTGTCAGATGTCATTGGATGATTCCCACCTAAAAAAAAGGTTCTGTAGTCCTTATAACAAGCTAGGCTAGTAACTGAATGGCGAATATGGTATTATTTACTGTTTGTTGCTTTCGTAGGGTTTTGAACCGCTGGGGAACGATAAATTCCAACTACTTCGAGCTTTAGAATGAATACTAATGCTCACTGAATAATAAATGGAAATGAGACATATAACACTTCAAATTGAATGAGATAATTTTCTACTTTCGACTATGTCGCTGGCAGAACTTAATCATTTCATAATAAAGACAAAATTCTATTCTACTGAACCAAAATAATTGAGTCAGATCTAACTAAGAAAGTAGTATTGATGTCCCTAGGGCTTGCGAATGACGAGCAATGCGTAGTCGAGCTTCGACAAGATCATCGACGGTGCGTAGTATTCCACGCGTTCAAAAAAATCTCTCCTATATTGGATTGATTGTGGCTTAGTCTTTTTTGTGTATTATTTTTTTCGAAAAACCCCTTAATCGTGAGAGTGCATAAAAAATAACTAGTTCGCCATATTGGATTTAGAATTATTGCACTTAGCTAAGCATATCGGTGGCAACGATCTCTCGCAGCGGGCCTTGGTACAAGCCATAGTCTGAAGCGAGGAGGAATGGTAAGCGATCGCCACCTTCTGCGATGCTAGCAAGGGAGGAGGCCACACGTGCACGCGCGATGGAGCGGCCGTCACGCCCCAGCCACCGGGATCCCGATCCCGATTTCCGGCCACTATCCGCAAGACCGCGCCTACGGTCTTGCGGACGGGGAGCAATGGGTAGCTCGCCGTCCGACCGTCCGGTAACCTTCCAGACCGAGCCCAAGTCTTCGACGGCGCGTATTGTTCCACGCGTGCCTCAAGGAGATGTCAGCAAACCGTCGGGGCCCAGCAGGGTCGAAGCCTACTGGGGCCACGGGTGGTGTGAAACTGAAACTCGGGGCCCTGGGACGAAGGCAAAGAAGGAACAGGAGTGGGTTTTTAGTCAGTAATAGTCTGACACACCCTTTTCTTCCTTGATGTCCTCACCTTCCGCCTGACGCAGGAGGTAAGTTCGGGAGGTCCTTGCACCGGATTCTTCCGCCTGAATCCAAAACGCCTGGCATAATTGTATGGAGAACACAGTGAGACATACGGTGGAGGTGAAGGCTCCGCTTGATCAGATCGATCCCGACCCTGACTACCAGTCACCGTAGGCGCGGGCTAGCGGACGACGAGTAATGGGCAGCTCGTCATTTGATACCAAGACCGAGTCGTCGACAGCACGTAGTATTTCACGCGGGCCTCAAAGAGATGTTAGCAAAACCGTAGGGGCCTAGCAGAGCTGATGCCTACTAGGGCCATGGGTTGATTTCTGAAAAGGTTATCCGTGGTCATAGAACACAAAGGACAAATGAAGAAACATAGATGAGGTTTTAGTCAGTAAAAGTCTGACAGGACCTCCGTCTCCGCCCTAGAGTGGACTGAACTTTGCAAATTGCAGCTCACTTGGTTTGGGATGACTGTTTTAAATTTTATTTGCAAGATTTGACCTAAACAAACATACAAACATTTCAAGATAAAAAAAAAAATCAATACATTTACTCGAAAATCCGCTCTTATCCCACCGCTTTTAGGCACGCAATAGACTATTTTCCGCACTAGTGCAGAAAAAGTGCGCGTGCTCTCCCCCGCCTTAATTTTATTACATTTATCGTATCAGGCTGGTCGCGCGTCGACCCACACGATTCGCCGGTCAATCCCAGTTTATTCGTTTTGTAAGTGTATTGAAAAAAGTCGTTTGATGCACGTGCAAATTTGTCACTGCAGCTCTCGGCTCCATAACACACTCGCCTCCGACTCGTGCAAATTCCGCCTCGGTCGCAATGACAAACTTTCTGCACTTGTATCAAAATGTACTATAGTAGATTTCCAGATTTCATTTCTTTCCACGTTGTCCTTCGATATTAATAGCGCTGGAAATTTTTCGGCAGTACCATTCTGACGTCAGACAATGGTACGTTGATGATGTTTGCTAACTTCAATTCATACATCACAGAGTTATTTTGAGGCTCGTAGGGAAACATGGCGCGACGTTGGTACACATTGGTCATGTTTGCAAGCTCCTGTTGATATTATACTCGTAGCTATGTTTGTTTTTTTTTCGTTGGGAAAATCATCCAATGACATCCCGCGCTCTTGGGCGGAGCTAGAGAGTGTTTTACTGACTAAAAACCCACTCCTGTTCCTTCTTTGCCTTCGTTCCAGGGCCCCAGGGTTGGCCCCAGTAGGCTTCGACCCTGCTGGGCCCGTACGGTTTTGCTGACATCCCCTTGAGGCGTGCGTGGAACACTACGCGCCCTCGACAACTTGGGCTCGCTCCGGACAGTTACCGGACGGTCGGACGGCGAACTACCCATTGCTGAACCTTAGGGCACATCAACACGGACAGGTTACGTTCGGAGATGGGCTAGCCCTCGAAGGCGAAAGGAACAAAGCCCTTGTCTTCTCCTTCAAGTTAGATTTCTATCTGCAGAGTTAATTACTTACGATCGCCGTCAGAACATTACCGGCTGAACGCAAATCAAAATTAATCTTACGACTCGCCACAACCATTCTTACATGTTCGGGCTAGGCAAGTAATTAAACGTTGTCTATCCAAGTAATTTGCCTAGCTGTTTCATTGAATGACTGGTTATCATCCAGGCGATTTGTCGAATTACCAATTAAGCTAGCTAACTACGATATACACATATTGTAATTATTAACCTGCTTTACTATTAATAATAATAATAATTTTTATTATTTGTAGCTCGCCGTCCAGCCGTCCGGTAAGTGAGATCTACGCCCTCCTCAAAGAGATGTCAGCAAACTGTAGGCGCCCAGCAGAGCCGAAGCCTACTGATTTTCTGAAAAGGAAACCTGTAGTCCTAGAACGCAAAGGGCAGCTGTAGGACACAGATGTGGTTTTAGTCAGTAACAGTCTGACACGCCCTCTCGCTCCACCTAGGGCGGGAGATTGGATGACTTTCCACCTTAAAAAAAGGACCACTCGTTGTGTCGACACAGTAGTGGACATCTTTCGTCTGAAATGATGATGAGTATTTTTTTAATACTGGAGAATTCTTGTGTTCACGTATCACTTGCATCACACATAAAAAGCTGGAAGATTGTACGTAGGTACCTATGTAGCATAGCATAGCATAGTCGGCCTTATAATGTTCCCACTGTTGGGACTCAGGCCTACTCTCTAGGAGAGGCAATGGGCCGTAATCCACCACGCGGGCCCAGTGCGGGTTGGTGGATGTCACATGTCTTCGAATTACAATTAATGTACGTACCTATGTAGATATGTTTGTTATTCTTTCACACTCAAACCGTTGAACGGATTTAAATGAAAGAATGATGCCAGCCCCCCTAGCCAAGTCAAAAACGATAAACGTAAACTCTCAGTAGTCTTTAATAGATTTTCAACGTTATGATATTGGATATAAAGTTGAAAATCTATTGAAGATTACATAGTGTTTTCGTTCGTTCCGTCGCTAACGCTCAGTAGTCTTTAATAGATTTTCAACTTTATGCTCTTAGGTATAAAGTTGAAAATCTATTGGAGATTACTAAGCATTCACGTTTATCGTTTGCAACTTGGCTAGGGGGGCAGGGTTTCTATGAAATCTGGGCCCACCATCCAAAACCTGTGTGTTAATTGTTGAATAGGTCATTTTGAGCTCAATATTAGGTCTTTAACTATGAAATTGCCGTTTTTTAAAACGGGTTGCTTTGAAGCGTTATATCTTTGGATTGACTTGGAATTATAAGTTCAAATAAACTTTATATTAAAGTTACGTTATTCTTTTTTCGAAATTAGGTATTTGTTGGTTTCTTTGTGGTTTGTATTTTCATTAATATCGCTGTATTTATAAACATTTTTGTATGAAATCTAAGAAAACTCGCATTATTTTGTAATATGAGTTTTACCGTGGAAACAACGTGTCTCAAGCGGTATGCAATATTGATTATGTATACGAACTTAAAACTGTAAATGAATGGGATGTCTATTTTTGTATCACGTGGGAAATTTTCTCTCTCGAATAACTTTTCTTCTCAGGGCGGCTACAAGACAATATTTCCAAAACGAAAGCTATTAAACCAAGAACACAGAGTTCTTTTGTTAGAAGAAAGTCGTAGGTATACGTCATCAAAAACGGCAATTTCATACTTTAACCCCTATTAAAAGTTAGGTACTATCGCACCAAATTCCAAATCTTAGTCTGTACAGAGTTATTCAAATGCTGTTAGTTACACATAACAATGCTAATGTAACACACATAGCTATGGGAAGGTGGGCCCAAGCTTTGCATCCTCCTTTAGCACATGGGTATACCATGCCCTAGTTTTTGATAAAGGATAGGTACTTTTTAACCCGGGATGAGAATGTTCAGTTGAGATAATTTTCTATTTTCATATGGGCAAAGACACTGGTAAAAATTAATACTTACTTGGTATATTCTGGTTTCCTTCAATTCCTTGCTTCTATTTTTTTTTGTTTTTTTTTTTTACTATCACACAACGCCGTCTAGTCTCAAGCTAAGCAGAGCTTGTGTTATGAGTACTAGACAACTGATAAATATAACTTATATATTTCTAAATACATACATATTATAGATAAAAAATACACCCAGACAGAGAACAAATGATCGTGTTCATCACACAAACATTTGTCCTGGGTGGGAATCGAACCCACGACCTCCGGCACAGCTGTCAGGGCCACTAACCACTAGACCAACAGGCCAGTCAAATCAAACTGTATAGAAGGTATTTACTTGATATAAAAGATTAAATACGCATTTTCGTTAAAACGAATAAATTTAAAAACTATTTACACATGACCTCTATGTTTGTCTTTAGAAAAGCCTTAGCCATATTTTGGTAATTAAATAAAATCCATTCTTAGTTGACCCATGCTTATATGAACATAATATGGCAATTGTTTCATCTTAGAGATCTTCGTATTCTGGTTAAACATGGAGTATGTTTAACCGATGAAAATGCTCATCTTTAATGAGGATATAATATCAGTGTTATGTGCTCATCTTAATAAGGATAAGCTTCGTTATAGCAAAATTAAGTCTTATGGTAAACGTCAAAGTTGTTGGCACTGCGAAAATTGTGCTTAAGAGGGCTCTTTCCGATTCATCTATTACCAACGTCAGCATGGTTTAAAAACTTATTGTTTCATCCAACGCAATGTTTGAGAAATAGTCAACGCAAAAAAAGGTACATAGATAACGTCTGAACGCTTTGTTAGTATTCGAAAATACCGTTACTCACTCGAATATTTCACAAAATACGTTCCAAGATATACGTGTTTTTTTTTAATCCTAATTTTTCTTTTTCTCGAATCTCCATTAAATTTTCAAGGTTTCTATAAATCAATTTTCTTTACCTTTTGCTTTTTAATGTATGAGTACATTAAGAAGGGCCAACGTTCACACCAAATAACAAATTTCAGAGGTGTACTGGATTAAGTTTACGTAAATTTAGTTTTAATTTTTTAATAGGAACCTAGATAATATACACAAGATATCTGTGTTTCCAAAATATCTAGAAAAAGATGTCTACTAGAGGCTTAGTCACGTAAGATCAGTTTTTTCGAAATATCTCGAATTAGGCGCTCTTAATATAACAACACATTTTATTCTGATAGACATATGTTGGACTAAGATTTTCTGTTTATAAGTTACAAATAATGTAAATTAATATTATTGTTGTTAAGAATAGGCTCGCGTTTCACCACTATTTTACCTAATGGTAAGCGATGATATGGTCGACGATGGAGCACGCCTGTCTAGAAGTAACCTATTCACTCTTGACTTAAAGACACTTATGTTTTAGCTATTAGGAAACACCAGAGCGTTGGGAGTCGTAAAACGATTTCCGGCCACCGTAAGCGCGGGCCAAATAGCAGCTCTGTAAGTCTGACAATCCCTCTCGCTTCAAACAGAGTGAGTGGGGTTATTGACGATTTCTCACCCCAAAAAAGGGCTGTAGACAAGTGCTTTTAAATAAGATTTTAGTACTCATATTATGATTGTCATTGAATGATAATTTGTTTTATGCGAATGTTAAAATATTATTGAATTTACAAATTATTTAATTTGTAAATTCAATAAAATTTTAACTTAAATTTTCTAATTAGGATATATAAAAGTGTGCATTATTCCACTTAAATTTTGTTCCTATGGTATTTTACAGGTTGCATTTTGGAGAGTGTGCGCGGGAATTGCATGACTTGATTCTGCCATCTCTTTTCTACCATCGGACAACCCGACGTCCGGCGAGTATCCACCCTTACGTTGTTGAAACTTCAACGGTCCGGAATAAGCGTTTCGTTTCGTCGTTTATACCGCGTACATCGAAGGACTGAAACAATTTGCCTGCTGCGGTTTTCCCGTCCAACTAAAATTTAGGTGTCTTCAAGGCTAGAGTGAATAGGCTCCTAATAAACTAGTGCGCCTCACCATCACCGATTGCATCACGGCTTACCATTAGGTGGGATCGGAGTCAAGCACTGGTTTATATCAATTAAATAAATATATATATATATGTGAGAAAAAATGTTAAAAAGTATGGCCGGCAGTGTATATCAAATACCTACGCTACCGAATAAATATTTTGGCTTATCGATATTTTCTATCGCTAATAGAATCTAACAATTAAGTATCATTCAATAAAATTGCGTCCCAGTTCCCATGTGCAAATAGTGAAAGAAACTTAATTTTTTCAATTACACAAATATATAAAGGATGCAATCTCGATATAGTAGTTCGAGATCGAAATGCAAATGGATCGTCTCGCAGTGAGGATCGAATTCACTCCGACTCAAAGAACGACCATTTCAATTTGTTCGTGTAAAAGTTTCAAAAGCAATAGTTGTTCGTTTTCAATCTACAATCTAGTATCCAATCTATATGCAGTTTTCAATTGCTGTGGGAATCAAAGAATAATGTAGTTTCTGATTAATATTTCGGATGGGTTGCATTTGTATTAGTCTTCTTGAAAAAGCTAAACGATACGCCTCTATAATGCACACGGTACGCGACAACCTCAATAGCATCTAGAAAACTATAGAAGATAAATGATACAGCCCCTGCCCCCCTAGCCAAGTTACAATCGTATCGTTCGCGCCAAACGCCTCGAGTAGGCCACGCCTCCGATTCCTTTGTTCTGACCACGTGACTGAGCGTTGAGATGACGTCAGAACAAAAGAATCGGAGGCGTGGCCTACTCGAGGCGTTCGGCGCGAACGATACGATTGTAACTTGGCTAGGGGGGCTGGGCATTAGATCTATTTTAGATAAGCGTTAAAGTTCCTTATGCTTAAGCTAGCAATTAAAATCACTTCAATATGTTTCTTTTTATTTTTTTTTTTAAATAAAACAGATTTCTAAGAAGCAGAAATAGAAAAAAAAAAAAATTAAGTCAGTCAATCTTAGCGACCAGTCAGTTGAGTCAATCTTGCCCTTTCCCAGTCTTATCGAATTACCTCCATAACCCAGTAACTGGATAACATGATACCCCTTAGACTGGTTTTAAATTGCCTGGATTCTGTCTATCGTGCATTTCCAGATATGTACGGAGAAATCTCAGTACCTATGTTAAGATGGTCTCCCATCCACAGACTGACCTCGGGAAGCGTTGCTTAACTTTGGAGAGCAACTCGTGCCGTTGTTGTTATTTTAGCTAAAAATTTTTGTCAGTCGATGTTACTGGTGTGCTTTTGGGGTTGCCGTGGCGATGTAGAGCGTCGGAGATGTTCAGGGAAGTTATAGTATAGTATAGTATAGTATAGTATAGTATAGTATAGTATAGTATAGTATAGTATAGTATAGTATAGTATAGTATAGTATAGTATAGTATAGTATAGTATAGTATAGTATAGTATAGTATAGTATAGTATAGTATAGTATAGTTTAGTATAGTATAGTAGTAAGGTATTGTTGTTTATTATTATAATTTAATTTAATACTAACATTAGGCTAAGTTAGTACTACTAATAACAAAAAATGGATGTTTATCTGAAATAAAATAATTGAATTTCAATTTTGAATTGGATTAAATGTAATTCTGTTTCTTATATTATACCTACTCATGCTTGATCTCCAGTCATGGTTTGAACTTCAAAACTCCAATTAATAGAAGTGTCGAGTTTGGTTTGTTGAGGGTCGGTTCTAGTAAAAGCTCTTGGGGACACTTCCGGCTTGTGGCTACACGATGCCGAAACTTCGTAATGCCATACATTTAGTACTGTCAGAACAGAACACTTTAAGTATTATCTGTGGCACCAAAACACTGCAGTTGTAAAGTGTTGTTAGGTTCGCTTCCTTTAACGCTGTTCTTTGTAAATCTAATCTCAGTTTCGTGTATGTATTAGACTGGACAGTAGATACTGCTATTCTTTTTATGTTTTACTGTTGTTAGACTTGCACTTGACGACTATCTCACCTGCACTCCTAGCCAAGTTGATAATCTGCAATCGTTAACGCTAGTCGAAAACGTTAATCTCAACGTTAAGTCACGTGGTCAGAACAAACGAATAGAAAATTTGTAGCCAAGTTCACATCGTTAAAAATGATAGAATGAATTTTTATCGTTTTTACAATGTTCAATGCTATATCCTTTGTTATTGTAGAACGACATTGTAGAACGAGCGGCCGACTCAGGCGCGTCAACAAGGCTACCAATTTATCGTTTTCTACAATTGCTGACACCGAGGCGTTACCGATTGGAGAACGGAATTCGAAACGAAATGGTTGTAACTTGGCTTGGGGGGCTGATGGAAAGCAACGTTGTGGTCGACAATGGAGCACGCTTGCCGAGAAGTAATAATAATTTATTTATTTATACAACAAGGCATTCCCTACCAACCAACCTTTGACTTAAAAAGACAATACTGTGGTAGGTGTGCATAATAAATAAATAGCAGATAATTCAAGTAGAATGTAGTACCATTAAGTAGTTTATAATAATAAAATTCATTTATATGCTAATATTATAAATTAATAAATACTAATAATACAATAGCAATAATAAAAAAAAACTGGGCAAGTGCGAGTCGGACTCGCTCACTGAGGTTTTCGCACAAACTTACCTACGAGTATGTAAACAGCTCAATTCCAGAATGATTTATCTATTACATATTATTCTTGTTATTTACCCTATAGTAACTACATTACAGTGTGTGATATTGAGCTAGCTTTTGCAAGCCTACATCACCCCAATTAAACGGAACAATCACATATTTGTTTGTTTTTAATTTAAGTCCATTGTTATGTCGCATACGGGCCCGCAAACCACTAACCGGCTATCCTCATGTACCCATCTAACCTCTAACTGTTTACATTTTAAGGTCCCATCCCACAGAACGGTTGACATTGGTCCCTTTAGCGGCACTTACAACATTTAAGTTTAATAATATGTCCCGGCGGCGCAGTTCCATGTTGTGGGAATGGGGCACGATGCTAGAACTTTGTAATGGGGGTGAGTTTAAATGTACTTGAAGTGTCGTTCAGAATGTTATTGTGTTGCTAATTTGTAAAAACTGTTGATAGTCGATCTTTATCAGGGCTATTTCTATGTTCAAGTTTGGTACAACAGTCCCATGTTCCTCATAACATTTCATAGTTTCATCATCATAACTATTTCAGCCGAAAGACGTCCACTTTTGCCTAGTTCAATAGGCCTTTCCCAAGTGTCGCTAAAATTACTTTTTATGTGCGTCTCGCAACCATCAGATTCCCGCGACCCTCACCAGGTCATCGGTCCACATTGTAGGAGGACTTCCAACGCTGCGCTTCCCGGTACGTGGTCGCTACTCCAGAACCTTTCGGCCCCATCGACTATCTGTTCATCGAGCAATGTTCACGCAGAACCCGTCAACTAATCTAAAAAAATATCTAAACAATTTATCGCTTATAAGAACTTGCACGGCACATAAACTAGGGATCTGTCCCAAGGATAAATTATAGCCATTCCACCAGGGATACGACACGTCAACAATCGTTTACGTCCACAATAAAACGACTATAAGTGTTTCATACACTTTATTGCTTCACGGATATTATTCTCCATAAAATCTCAAACAACCACGTTTATAACGACGAAACGAGCGGCGTCCCGGGGCGGGGCGCCTTACACTATACGAGGCACTGAGAAACAGGAATCACAGATTGACAGAGCTTAGAAGATAGACGGACATCAATAGAGGAAGCTTGAAGGGGGAGGGCGGGGCGAGGGCGCGGGCCGAGCGAGGCGCGGGTGGAAGGCGCCCAGCGCCGCCTCGTTGGTGGAGCTCGGGCGCTCCTCGCGCACCCGCAGCTGCGGCAGCCGCCACGCCGCGCACGCTGACGTCAGCGCATGACGGTTCAGCACCCAGTACGCTACCGCGTTCAGCGCAGAGTGCGCGTACCCGAGCAACAGCGCGAAGTGTGCCAGTAAAACAGGCACGTGTATACCAAATGCGCTCGCTATCACTATAGCAGCGTGCGGACACCAGCACGCGGCGAATATCGCCGCAATGCCCATGAGGACGTTGCCGAGCCGCCGCCGGGACCTCAGTGTCGAGGTCTGGGGCTGTGGTCCTAGGAGGCTCGGTTGGAGCTTCTTTCTTCTGACGTCACCAACGTCGACGGCGTCGCGGCGTTCTCGTGGTCCCACGCCGGCGACGATGATGACGTGCGTGGGTCTCCTCATGAGGGGCACGGGGAGGGGCAGCTCGCCGTGCGCTGCCCTTGCAGTGAGGGAGAGCGCTGTGAGCTTCACGCGAACCGCCCAGTGGCACTTGGCGACGGCCATGACAGGGAAGCAATACGTTAAGAGCGCGTGCGCCGCGGCCAGTGGTGGACATGACACGCACGTCGTTGTAAATGCTGCTGCACCTGGGGGAACGAAAATACTATTAGTATATTAAGAAAAAAGGCCTCAATGTATTAAACAAATTATTACCAAAAAATTCGGGAGAACAGAGATACAAACAAAATTATCAAGTCCGGTCTTCGTTCACCATAGGTCTAATACCCATGAATTTCTAGAGTTGCAAATATAGTACATTTTGATAAAAGTGGTTATTATTATTATTATTATTATATAAATAAGCGAGGGTTGACCAACACTCATAGGGGTCGCTTAGCGCCAAGTTCAATAAATTGTGGCGGGGCGAGCTTGCGAAATTTTCCGCACTAGTGTGGAAAACAGAAAATTACGTGCCTAAAAGCGGTAGTTTTAAGACCAGGTTTTTGAGGAAGTGTATTGAATACAGTATATTACGAGCCAAAAAGCGCGTTTAGATAAGATCGCGTTTTTGAGCAAGTTTATTGAAAATAAATTAAACAAGATACACAATATTATGCTAATAAGGGAAGATACATTTGACTAATGAACAAGAAGCGGATAAAGACGTAAAAGGATTGTCTATTTAAGGACCCGCATTCATGAATTTCAAATAATGGTAGTAAAACATTGTAATAAAAACGTTTACTGCAGGATTACAACAGCCCTTTCGCTGATTTTAGGAAGCCATTTTGGATGCTGTAATTTACACACATGACCGTCAAATTGCTTTTTTATGGTTGTTACGATTTGTAGTTTTTCTTTAGGTGTTAAGTTGGCTAAGTTCTTATTATTGTCTATCTACTTAAGACGAATCGCAGATCTAGGTCCTAGGATCTAGGCCACAGGAACACAGAATCCTGGTCTTAGACATCTTCACAATTTAGCTAATAGGCTTATACCCCAAGCTTCGCCAGAACGAACGGGCCTACAGATACCGGCACGAATCTTGAGCGCTCGGCAAAAGAGCGGGGATCGCTTTGCGCATCATGTGAACGATTTTTCGGCAAGCCAATCACTGTACAAGGATTACACTCGCCACCGTGCCCCCGCTTCTCACTTCATATCACTAAAGAGACCAGAGATTTCACCCCGAGACTTCTGTGCAAATGTAAGTCAGCGCTCAAGATCCGTGCCGGTATCTATACTATAACTGTGTTGCGGTAAAACTTTCAATTGCATTTTTCATTTTGGTAGTAGGTCCTCTCTCAGAAAAAGACCCGGTACTGGACACGGCCCGGTTATTCCTCGCGAGTAAATATCGGTTATGACGGTTATCTCAGCCCTGCGTTCAAATTTGAGGTTGGAGTTAACTCTAATGACGTCATCAGAGTAGATACTCTACACTCGCATTTTTGAACGCGAACATAGAGTTCAACTGTCAATGTCAAGCAAGTGCCATTTATGGCCGCTTACACCAACCTACTCTGCTCGGATTTAGAGTTAGTTGGGTTAACTCTAGGGTAACTACTCGAGTTATAAAAGAGCGACCGTGGATTGCAACTCGAAGCATTTTTGAATGGTTGTAGTAGCGACTCTACCTTACTCTGGTTATTTTTGAACGTAGGGCAGTGGAGCCTAGCAATCGATTAAAGACATAATAATATTGTACATTTTTTTTGGTCCTTCGAGCCGGATACACGGGCAAAATTATATTTAAAAAACGTCCGTGTTGAGTGTAGAAACATTACTAAATGGACGAGCGTATATACACGCTGATGTTGGTTAATTTATGGAATTTCTTAATGGAAAAAATATAACTTGGTACAAAATACTATATTCAGAATCCTATGGATGTGAACAGCACAGGATCGGTCGATGTGCTGCAGCTTGGGGGAGGTCTGTGGCAAGTGGCGAGTAGTCTTATGGCTAGAATGATAATGAGGATTAAATGGAAACTTACTAAGTAACAGTGCTATTATCCACACCGCTATGATTGCTAAGTGCGGACGTGCACATAGAGATGTCCCGCCACGCCGCACCGCACCGCATCTGTCTGCGGCGATTGCCACCAAGGATAGTGTGCTGGCTGCTACTGGGAATGACTGTGGACAAACAAACCAACTATATTTAAAAAAAAACAATTCATACTTTCACAGTTAACTGTTGGCATAAGGGCGTCGAAATTTTGATACAAGTGCAGAAAGTTTGTCAAATTTGCACGTATATCAGACGACTTTTTTCAATACACTTACGACATGAATAAACGGGGGTCGACGCGCGCCCAGCCTGATACGATAATTGTAATAACATTGTGGCGGGGGAGAGCACTTACACTTTTCTGCAGTAGTGCGGAAAACAGTCTATTGCGTGCCTAAAAGCCACCGCTTTGGATATGAGCGGGTTTTCTAGTAAGTAAAATATGTTTTTGGCCTTATCTTTAGTTTGCGTTGACTTAGAAGTTTGATTTTTTCACTGCTGCTTAGGATAGCAAACTTGAGTACTTGATATTAATTTCAGCTTCATACCTCCACGCGTTTCTGAGAAAAAAGGTCAGGACAGACGGGCAATAAAGATATCCTATAAGGGTTCCGTTTTTGCCGACTTAGGTACGGAAGCCCAAAAACATTTTTACACGTCAATTTTTTTCTCAGTTTTTTTTTTGTAACTACAAATTTACTGTTTTCAGATTTTTATCTATACTTGAGCTATGAGACCTTGCTTCATGCCAAATTTCAGGATTCTAGATCGTATCTTTTTTTTTCGTTAACTTACAAGTTTGATTTTTCCACAGCTTTAAGGGACCGCAGACCAGAGTATGTGGTATTAATTTCAACTCGATACCTTCACGCGTTTCCGAGATAAAGTGTCTTGACAGACAGGCAGACAGACAGACAACAAAGTGATCCTATAAGGGTTCCGTTTTTTTCCTTTTGAGGTACGGAACCCTAAAAATCTAGATGAAGCCGGTGTTTCCTAGCTGACTACCCCGAGAAGAAAACACAGAAACAAACTCAGGGGTCAAAATCTCTTTTAAAATCCATACAGCAAACACGTAATGGTCAAATTGCGTTTGGTTTCTGCTACTTTTTTTTATAATCTACTTTTGTTTCTGCGTAAATCGGTTACAACTGCACGAGCAAACACATTTTTCTTAGTTCACACTAATCGGACAGAATTACTGGGCATGCAGCTATTGGGTTGTTCATCAAGTACTTATTTCTAGGGAGCAACCTGTTGTCTATATGTGTCCTTGGTTCTTGTTCCCTATTACAATGCGTTCCAAATAAGAATAGAATCGATTGCCATGTTGTGACGTCACGTCATACTGTCAAATCGCAAGAAATTGGGCAAAATTTAAGAACTCAGAGATGAGCAAAATTAAAGAACTGGATTCTGATTAAACTATTTTCGTTCATAGTTCATAAATAAATTAAATTTTAAAAATTTCTTGTTTTGATCACCATAATAATTCTTCGATTTGACAGTATGACGTGACGTCACTACCTGGCAATCGATCATATTCTTATTTGGAACGCATTGTACTTCATCATCATCTTCCTGCCCTTGTCCCGTGTTATTTGGGGTCGGCGCAACATGTTTTTTTCTTCCATTCTGCCCTGTCACTCGTCATACTATCACTAACTTCCTTTTCTTTCATATCACTCTTCACACAATCCATCCATCTTTTCTTTGGTCTCCCTCTCCCTCTCCATCCATCCACATGTAAACTCATAACTCTTTTAGTAACATGCGTTTCATCCCTCCTCTTCACATGACCATACCAAGACAAACGATTCCCTTTCAACTTTTCAGTCACTGGCGCCACTTTCAAACTTCCCCTAATATACTCATTTCTCACTTTATCCATTCTCGTCACACCACACATCCATCTTAACATTCTCATCTCCGCTACGTGCAATCTTTTCTCATCCGTCTTTTTCACAGCCCAACATTCTGATCCATACAGTATGACAGGCCTTATCACGGACTTGTAGATTTTACCCTTCAACTTGAGAGGCATCCGTGGGTCACAAGTTGTTCCCGTGACCTGTCGCCATTTCATCCATCCTGCGTTGATCCGATGTGTTACGTCCCGGTCTACCTCACCATCCCCTTGGACGAGTGACCCGAGGTACCGAAAGTCGGAGCAGATTGGTATGGGTGTTCCAGCGAGAGATAAAGGCACTGGATTGGAGAGACCGCCGAAATCGCAGAACAAGTATTCCGTTTTGGTTCTACTCAATTTCAGGCCAACACTCTCCAGTCTGTGCCACCACACCTCCAATCTGTTCTGGACCTCTAGGCCACTCTCGGCAACCAACACAATGTCATCGGCAAACAGCATACACCAGGGAGCCTCTTCCTGAATGTCCGACGTCAGAGCATCCATTATCATCAGGAAGAGGTAAGGGCTGAGAGCCGACCCTTGATGTAAGCCGACAGCCACATTGAAGCTGCCAGTGGTGCCCACTGTAGACCGGACTTGGGTACTGCATCGACTGTACATCGCTCGGATCAACTGCACATACTTCCCAGGCACACCTTTCTCCTTAAGGGCCCACCACAGAACCTCACGAGGTACCCGGTCGTATGCCTTTTCGAGGTCAATGAATACCATGTGCAAGTTTTTATGCGCACCTCTGTATTTCTCGCACAGCTGGCGTATAGCAAAAATGGCATCCGCTGTACCCCGACCCGGCATAAAACCGAATTGGTTCTGTGAAATTTCACTCTCTTCTCTCAGTCGCCTTTCAATAACTTTCTCCCAGGCTTTCATAGTATGTGACATTAGCTTTATTCTTCTATAATTGTTGCACTCAAGCACATCACCTTTGTTTTTAAAAATCGGCACCAAAGAGCTATTGCACCACTCATCAGGTATGGCTTCTTCCAGCAACAACTTATTGAAGAACAAAGCTAACCACGTCCATCCATCCACTCGCAATAACTTCCACACTTCAACTGGTATTCCATCTGGACCAATGGCTTTACCATTCTTCATTCCATTTACTGCTATTCTGACTTCATCCATACTAACCATTCTCACTAATCCCACATTCGCTGGTTTATTCTCTAACACCCCACTCCAATTATTTTCTTCATTCATCAATCTTTCAAAATATTCCTTCCACCTCTTTCTGATTTTTTCATCATCCGATAGAACCATTCCAGTTTCATCTCTTATACATCTTACATGACAAACATCCCTCGCCTTTCTCTCTCTTATTCTAGTAAGCCGGTATAGCTCTTTTTGGCCTGCAGGACTGTCCAGTGCGTCATATAGTTTGTCCTGGGCTTTTGATTTTGCTATTGCCACGGCTTTCTTGGCTTTCTTCTTTAAAACGTCATACTCACTCTTTTTTTCAGCTTTTAAACTAGCGTTTCCAGGCTCTACATGCTGCCATTCCTTAAATTTTCTCTTTTTTTCTTTCAATACACTCTGAACTTCTGTCGACCACCACCATGTATCCCTATCTATTATGCCCTTTCCTCTCGTCTCTCCCAAAATATCTTTCGCTGCATGCCTGATACACTCAGCCATCTCATTCCAGCTTTCATTTATACTTCGATCATTCATATCTCCCATCTCTATCATTCTGTCCACCACTCGCTCCCTGAACTTCTTCGCACAATCATTCCTCTCTAACATATGCCATTTTATTTTAGGGGGAGGACGCTCTTTGTATTTGGTAGACAGTATTTTAACCACTGATGTCATAACCAGGAGTCTGTGTTGTGAGACTAGGTCTTCTCCTGGCAGTACTTTGCAATCTTTGACGTGCTTTAAGTGGTTGCGCCGAACTAGAAAGTAGTCGATTTGGGTCTTATGATTACCACTTTTGTACGTGATCATGTGTTCGTCTCTTTTTTGGAACCACGTATTGGCTACTGCTAGGTCAAATGCAGTAGCGGATTGCAGAAGGGTCTCTCCTTCACTGTTCGGACTACCGAAACCCCATCCCCCATGTACTCTTTCATAAACACCTTTCATTCTTCCCACATGTCCATTAAAATCACCTCCAACTATCAATTCTTCATGAACAGGGATGTTCATTAAAGCTGTATCAAAATTCTCCCAAAACTTCTCTTTTACCGTTTCATCACATCCTACTTGTGGTGCATACACACTAACTATATTCAACATCACATTCTCTAACATAACTTTCACAACTATAAATCTATCACTAATCCTTTGTACTTCCATCACACTTTCTTTCAATTTACTGTCTAACACTATTCCTACACCATTTCTTTTTCCATCACTTCCACAGTAGTAGAACTTGTATCCCTCACCAATTTCTCTCGCTTTTGTTCCTCTCCATTTAGTTTCCTGCAAGCATGCTATATTTATCCGTCTTCTTTTCAATACATCCGCTAACTCTCTGGCCCTTCCAGTCATAGTCCCAACATTCCAACTTGCATACCTCAATCTCGTTTCCCGAGCTAGCTTCTTACGTTGCACCCGCCCGAGGTGGTGCAACAACCCTTGTCCATTTCCCACAGGAGCCGGGTGCTGCCCCTGCGCGTCGCCTGTGGGGTACGCCCTAACCCTATCGCGCATTCTATTAAAACCAAACATGTTGCAAATGGGATTTGGCTAGTTTTTTTTAAAGTCGGCCGCCAGCCTGACACCAACCCTCCTTGGGAATGCTTTTGTTGGTAGTTTACCCGCCACCACGGGATGACCTAAGGTGCTGTAGTATGCACAGTCTCTAAATATCCCTTAGTCGCCTCTTACGACACGGGAAGATATGGGATGGTGCTATTCTTTACGTCCGACACCATACAGTACCGTAACGCATTGTACTTGTATTGCACCATACAGGAACGCATTGTACTTGGTATTAATTAAAACATTATCTTTTTTGTGAGGAATCATCGTATGACTTCTGCCTCTCTGGGTGGAGCAAGAATTCCTTCACTTGCCCTTTGCCGTCCAGGACGGTAACTCTTAGAACAATCCCACAGTATTAAGTATACCTACAAAAAAATATATTTGTTAATAAAAAAATAATAAATATGTCGGCGCAGGGTGCCGATCATCATTGAAGCTCTGTCCAGAGACTATGTCTTGTGGGCGATGGCTGGGTAACGAGCAATAAACAAACTATTTTAGATCACACAACTGATTTATTATGATGCAAGCTTTAGGTATTCACTTTACACAACGAGCAGTGAGACAGTCCCCGACACTAAGACATTGTACGCACGGCTGCCGACAGAGGAATGACTCACGGACCTCTGCAGTCGGCCCTTTTATCTACTCGGTTCGTGCAAACGTCAGCGCGGATTCTGTCAAAGTGACATGTGTCACTTTTCACTTAGCTCGTTCATTCGTTCTCAAGCTTCCGTACTATTGACTTCACCGACACGGCCATCCTGCGGAACACACGTCCCTGTGTGTTAGTCATCATCGTCACCTCAGCTGGAAGATATCCATTGACGAGACGTCCCAACAAGACATCCGTCGCTGTGTTCATCACCACCAGTTCACCACCTCAGTCAGAAGACGGTCCACTGACGAGACTTCCAAACAAGGCGTCGGTCTCTGTGTGTTGATCTGAAACAAAATACATCTCGCAGTATCATATAGCTCGGTCACTCCTGACAAACATCAGGAACTACTCTCGCACCTTGAGTACGCTCCCAAACATGTAAACTCTCACACACACTAGACATCCTGATCATGAGTGACTATGTATAATGAAATTCCCAATCCAACTATAAATCCAAATCGTTTACGCACCAACGCAAACGTGGTTAACTCGCTACAGGCGTCGCACCAACGACTCCTCTCGTTTACGCACCAACGTATACGAAGATAACTCACTACAGGCGTCGCTAAAACGACTCATCTCGTTAACGCACCAACGTAAACGAGGATAACTCACTACAGGCGTTGCTACAACGACTCATCTCGTTTACGCACCAACGTAAACGAGGATAACTCACTACAGGCGTCGCTACAACGACTCATCTCGTTTACGCACCAACGTAAACGAGGATAACTCACTAATTGCGTCGCTACAACGACTCATCTCGTTTACGCACCAACGTAAACGAGGATAACTCACTACAGGCGTCGCTACAACGACTCATCTCGTTTACGCACCAACGTAAACGAGGATAACTCACTAATTGTTCCTTAATTATAAAGCAGCAGTGATTAAATAGTGCCATGATCACTTTCCCCACCTACTTCCTATACATCTAATTCAACCGGAACCTCATGTTCTATTATCCCTCTCTCTGTAGGCCATAACAACGTCAGCCCCCTGCGGGAATCGAACCCGCAACGCGCAGCGCAGCAGTCAATCGTTCAACCACTGCGTCAACCGTAAATTATGAAGGTTCAACAAAACTCGAGATGTATCGAAACTATAAATTTCTTTTAACTAACCTGCTAATTCTCACTACTGTTCATAGTACTGCTAAGTTCAATTAAAGAAAATAAATTAACATCAAAATTTCTATATCGTTTCAATATCAAAATCAATAATCAGAATATTTAGAGCATAACCGTGAATTAATTATCATGGTAACTTCTCCACCAAATCAATCAAAGTAATCCAAAACACTAATCATTAATCTCTGCACGTGATCTCTGGCTACTTATAGCCCAGTAACCTCTAGTCACTCAACCATTCCTGCGCATCCCTCCAGGATTGCCAAGTCTCTCACGACTTAATGGTTTCCCACATTACGTCCCAGGTTTGATCGCAATACCGCGTACTCACGGACTACTGTGACCACTAGATACCGATTTCTACTAAGCTACGGCTACAAATCAAATCTGGTATAGTCCGATCATCATGTAAACTTAATAATCTCATTATCTCTACTACTTTACTCTACCCCAATTTTATCAGTTATGCGCTGATTTTCTTTCTCTCTCTATTACTTCAAATTAATCTTTAAATGGATCTTACTCAGTTTACTTGCTCTGCTCGTATATGAAAAAGTCTCTTATCAAAAATTTATCAACTTCCGCCTTCGTCAGATTAAACTTACACTTTTCATAGGTTGCTAGGCACTCTCTATATGGCGTAACGCATCATTTCTCACGGTACCTACTAAAATTTAACTCCGAGTCTACATCGTCTTTTGTCATCAACGGTAGAGAAAACGCAGCCTTGTCAATTAACAGTGCTAAGGGACCACCTGCCTTCGTCGTTTGGTTTAGCGTCCGTAACTGAACAATTAATCACGAGTTAGACTTCGCCTAATGAACCCTACCACAAACGGTTTTTTTGTCTCTACAGTCGTTATTAGCATTGGTTCTAACACGAACATCACACGTTTATCACACGTGAAAATCCCGTCGCGACCAAGTGTAAGATAATGTTAATTGAATCACAGAACTCTAAATTCTTTTAACTACCATTTATTTTAATCAGAACCTTAAAAGTTTCGTAGTCTTGTTTTTGTTTCTTCAGCACGTAACTAATTACCAGAGAGTTCTTTTTAGCTTTACCTTCTAACCGACTATAAACCGACTGTAAATTATCTTTATGATCAAGCAATGGGAGATAGTTTCGCGATAACTCACGTATGGTACTACTACAGGGCATCTCCTGCTTTGAATCCAGCCTTATCTTATGGTTTCACTGACATCAGTATGCAACTACTACGTATTTGAGAGGCTTAAATCATTAAAACCGACTCTTTCATAAGAATTGAAATTATTTCTTAATCAATGTCTTCGTGGCGCTGTTGCCAAGAAAAAGAAACTTTACTACACATCAAATCTTTAGAACGGACCCATAACAGGAGTAAACTTAGGCACAAACCGCCCGAAGTAAGCTACTAGACCTATAAACTGCCCTAACCAAGCTAAGATCCAGTCGTCTCGAGAGGCTATGGTTGAACGCTTGAACTCGTCCTTGAAGGCGGTTTCCGATTGGGGCGATGCCAATCTGGTCAAGTTCAATGCAACTAAAACCCAAGCGTGTCTTTTTTCCGCTAAACGGAGTCAATTCCAACCGGCTCCATCTTTCCGAGGTGTGACCGTGCCAATAACCGACCACCTTGAGCTTCTTGGGGTTACGCTGTCGTCTACTCTAAATTTCGGCTCATACATCGAGGCAAAGGCTCAACTGGCTGCCAAAAAATTGGGGATCTTAGCAAAGGTGAGACGGTACTTCACGCCGGAACAGCTGCTCAACCTTTATCAAGCGCAAGTACGATCGTGTATGGAGTACTGCTCTCATCTTTGGGACGGGTCTGCCAAATACCAGCTTGATGCGCTAGAGTCGATTGAGAGGCGAGCCAAGAGGATCATCGGCAATGATGCACTTGTTGAGTCGAAGCTCCAAAGCCTTGGGCATCGCCGCCGAGTTGCTAGCCTGTCGGTTTTCTATCGTTTACATTTCGGGGAGTGTGCACTGGAATTGCACAATCTAATTCCGCCAAGTCCGTTCCATCATCGGACCACTAGACGTACGGCGTTGCGCCACCGGTACATGGTAGACATCCCACCCATACGCACAAAACGTTTTAAGAACACATTTATTATGCGTACAGCCAAGGAGTGGAATTCCTTGCCGGAGTCTGTGTTTCCAGATAGCTACAACTTAGGGGTCTTTAAGTCAAGAGTGAATAGGCTACTTCTAGGCAAGCGTGCTCCATCGTCGACCACATCATCGCTTACCATCAGGTGAGATGGTGGTCAAACGCGAGCCTATCATTAATAAAAAAAAAAAAAAAAAAAAAAAAAAAAAGATAAACGGTGGAGGCAGAGTCGAATGTACGTGACCTGCATTCTGCTATTAGGTCTTATTCCTCCTAACTTCACTACTTGACTTAATTTCATACCCTAGTAACTTGAGTTGCATTATCAAAAACAACCATTTTTCTCAAATTTAATGAAAACGGCTTTAGTCAACGTTTGTAAAACTACATTAAGTCTCCCGACGTCCCTCTTAATAGTTTCCTAAATAATCAAAATATTGACAACTCAAACTACGACGTAGGCATTTACCGATTCGCCTAGAACAACAACAATCGTCCGTTGGAAAACTCAGATCGCATTTTGAAACTGATTGGCATGGTCAAATATTTCTACCGGCTGTCCGCTATCATACTACTGAAAGCCTGATACACAATCTAATTTTGTAAAATAACGCGTACTATTTAAACGAGTTATTTTGTCTAAGGTGAGTGGTATCTCGGTTAGGCACATTGTTATTTGGTTTACAGTAATCTTTGCTCATTATATCTGACCGGTCGAGTTTTTTAGGTCAAAAGAGCTAACAAACACCGAATTACTCGGTCGAATAATATTTACCAGCAACAATCATCTACCCGCTCACGCATTATTAATTTTTCCGCGCTAGACCACTATGGTCATCTTTATACAGTCAAATACGAGTCAATCAAACGGATAAGTTTACTTTGTACAACACGCGTTTGTAGCATACCGATACACGTCACACATCAGTGTCAATATCGTCAAAATTATCTATGGAGGAATTATCACTGTCATAAAAAAATCGAAACGGTATCTACTGGATCTAATGAGGGTAGTTGTAATTACAATTGTTTACGTCGTGAACTTTAGCAATTTTTACTATTTGAACTGAACCCTTGCAACAATATTTCACGGCCAAAATATCACTTCGCAAATAGATCTGAACACACTGAACTGACCCTTCAATGTAACAATACTGTGTTTACGTTTGCCGTGAAATAGTGATGACAGACTTTAAAGTTAGAGAGAGACAACACTCAGCACCAGAATTGAAATGGAATGTGAATACCTGACCTTGTCCTGGCGTAGGATCGACAACACCCGTCAGTCAACCTCTCGCTCGCTACGTGATGCCTTGGCGTCACCGTCACCACTGCGTCACTTTCATCAGGACACCGGAAGGAGATGTGACCTTGTTCTCCACATTTGCAGCATACGATGTGGCTGACCATGGGATTGAGTCTTGAAGCTTGAATATCACGTTATTCTGTCGGTTTCCTACTGTTTCTTGCTTATGAAAACACAGCCTGCTTCGTCCAATTTTTCCACAGTGGAAACATTTGACAGGTGACGTTTGAGATGTCTTCATACGTTTTGTGTCAAATATTTTCTGATCGGGTAGCGCACTTGACACACTGCATCTCAGGCATGCACACACACACGCACTGCACTTTGCATTTTACACTTCAGGTAACTAAAAGTTTGTAATTCTTGCTGTAATCACTGGTGACTTCGGATTATCAGCAAAGCACGTACCGGAAAATGGTACATCGTGAACATGCATTTGCGTCGGTCTTGTCCCGGTCACAATCTGGGTAGTACACGGTGATTTAGTCAGTTCCTATTTCTTTCTGGGGAAACAATGTCATCATGGTCCAACATTCGTTGCTCAGGATTAGGGAAAAACCCCAGAAAAAACCTAATCAGACCAAAACTGATAGTGACATTGATTAACAGAACTTTGAATCTTATTCGGTCCAGTGCTTCATTCCAGGTCTTCACTTTCTAATTTTTCATTTCAAATAATGACCGCTACTTGTCTTGGCTCTTGCTATTTTCTTCATGACCGGCGTTACGTAACCTTCGTGCTGCTCTTGTTTATTTGCTCGGAATCCCACTTCTGATGTCGGCGCAGGGTGCCGATCATCATTGAAGCTCTGTCCAGAGACTATGTCTTGTGGGCGATGGCTGGGTAACGAGCAATAAACAAACTATTTTAGATCACACAACTGATTTATTATGATGCAAGCTTTAGGTATTCACTTTACACAACGAGCAGTGAGACAGTCCCCGACACTAAGACGTTGTACGCACGGCTGCCGACAGAGGAATGACTCACGGACCTCTGCAGTCGGCCCTTTTATCTACTCGGTTCGTGCGAACGTCAGCGCGGATTCTGTCAAAGTGACATGTGTCACTTTTCACTTAGCTCGTTCATTCGTTCTCAAGCTTCCGTACTATTGACTTCACCGACAAATATATATTTGATAAACGATTTGTGAAAACGTAGAAACACAGGCATAAATCAACATTACCTCGATATAATAAGTGACGTGGCAGGGCAGCTCGTCCACCCTGGCTGCTCGGCTGGCTGCTAGCGGCGCACTGGCGGCACAGACCAGGAAATCAGCTGCGCACGCGCTCAGCATCTGTGGGGTACGCAGTCGCGACGCCCCGCCTGATGCTAATGCTGCCATTAAGCTTACATTGCCTGTGGATGGAGAAATAAAACCATAAGGTAATAACAAAAAAGTTCACTTGCAATTTTTAAAAGAAGAACACTATTTTTCATTACGTCATAGTTGCATTTTTATAAACAGAACCATTGAAGCCAGTGACACTACTTAAATACAATAAGAGTTTTTGGCGGGATTTCTTCGAATGAAGTTCAGTGGATGTTTTAATTATTCGCCAATTGATTCCTAGAGGACATTATGTTATGTTATTATCTCAAGTGTCTGCACAACTGGATAATATGTGGAGTAATTGAAACAGACGCGATCTTGGTAAAATGGAGCTGAGAATTTTATTATAGTGTTCTTGTTGACTGTTGACTACCTCAGTGAAAGCTGAGAAGGTTGACTTGATACATTTACTGCCAAATACTACAAAAACACCCTGAGGAGGCCTGAGTCCCAGCAGTGGGAACATTAAAAGGCTGATTATGCTTACTACAAAAACATTAGAATGTGTACATCCATGGTTTTTAATGGTTTCTTTTTCGGTGGGAAAGTCATCCCACGACATCCCTCGCTCTTGGGCGGAGCGAGAGATAGTGTCAGACTTTTACTGACTAAAAACTGACTCCTGTTCCTTCGTTACCTTTCATATCAGGGCCGAGTTTTCCTTTCAGAATCAGACCCTTGGCCCCAGTAGGCTTCGGCCCTGCTGGGCCCCTACGGTTGCTGACATCTCCTTGAGGCGCCCGTGGAACACTACGCGCCGTCGACGACTTGGGCTCGGTCCGGACGGTTAGCGGACGGCGAGCTACCCATTGCTCGCCGTCCGCGAGTCCACGCCTACGATGCCCGGAAAACGGGATAGGAATCCCGATTTCCGGTCATCGTAGAAGAAATTGACTATTCCTAATACTGGAATAACTTTCCTGCTGCGGTCTTCTATAATTTAGATGTCTTTAAGGCTAAAATTTGTGAATAGGCTCTTAAGCTGTTGATCCCCGCATTAACGCCGGCGTTCACGCGCCATTGTCTTACTATTGTGTCTCTAATTACGCACTCAAAAGGTTAATGAACTAGTGCACCTCACCATCAAGGTATGTGTCATTTGGAGTGCGCAACTTTACGAAACGTAGGAACTGCCAGTTTCCTGCCAGGGCTGTCGTAGTTTGACACACTTCGACCCCCCCCCCCCCCCCTATAAATGATAAATGGTATTCATTATGCAACTCGCGCTCTGACGGTTGCGCCCAAACTTACCTATGAAAACAGTTCAATTCCCGAATTGAATTATGAAGATTTTTTCGAATCCCAAAAAGGTTTTTTTTTTTTTGTGATGTAGCTACAAATTTACAATTTTCAGATTTTTACCTATACTTGGGCTATGAGATCTTGCTTCGTGCCAAATTTCAGGATTCTAGGTCAACGTTTTTTGCGACATAAGCGACCGTATCTTTTTTTTTATTAACTCAGAAGTTGATTTTTTCACAGCTTCTAGGAACTATACAGACCAGAGCATGTGGTTTTAATTTCAACTCTTCAAGTCTGAGATGGTCTTTCGAAAAAAGAACCGCATAGATTTGAGTGGATCGATCCAGTCAGTGCAAGCATTTGTCAGTATTCGTGTAGCTCAACTCAGGACTACTAAGGAGCTCAACGACTTGACGAACAATACCAAAGAAAGGACATTTGGGTAGGTCGCAGTAAGTACTCAAAACTGCAAGACATTAAGTTAAAAATACGCCTATGGTTGCTGTACTTCCACAAGTCGTGGCTGTACTTCCAACTAACCTAAAATACGCCTATGGTTGCTGTACATCCACAAGTCGCGGCTGTACTTCCATCTCACCAATAATACCTATGACAGACACGAGCACGTAGAGCACCACGAACGCTGCCAGTGTCATCTCCTCCGCCGTATTGCGCACCGCATCGCTTGGGTTACTGTACATCCGCAAGGCGCAGCTGTACTTCCAACTCACCTATAATACCTATGACAGACACGAGCACGTAGAGCGCCACGAGCGCCGCCAGTGTCGTCTCCTCCGCCGCATCGCGCTCCGCATCGCTTGAGTTACTGTACAACCGCAAGGCGCAGCTGTACTTCCAACTCACCTATAATACCTATGACAGACACGAGCACGTAGAGCGCCACGAGCGCCGCCAGTGTCGTCTCCTCCGCCACAACACGCTCCGCATCGCTTGGGTTACTGTACATCCGCAAGGCGCAGCTGTACTTCCAACTCACCTATAATACCTATGACAGACACGAGCACGTAGAGCACCACGAACGCTGCCAGTGTCATCTCCTCCGCCGTATTGCGCACCGCATCGCTTGGGTTACTGTACATCCGCAAGGCGCAGCTGTACTTCCAACTCACCTATAATACCTATGACAGACACGAGCACGTAGAGCGCCACGAGCGCCGCCAGTGTCGTCTCCTCCGCCGCATCGCGCTCCGCATCGCTTGAGTTACTGTACAACCGCAAGGCGCAGCTGTACTTCCAACTCACCTATAATACCTATGACAGACACGAGCACGTAGAGCGCCACGAGCGCCGCCAGTGTCGTCTCCTCCGCCACAACACGCTCCGCATCGCTTGGGTTACTGTACATCCGCAAGGCGCAGCTGTACTTCCAACTCACCTATAATACCTATGACAGACACGAGCACGTAGAGCGCCACGAGCGCCGCCAGTGTCGTCTCCTCCGCCGCATCGCGCTCCACATCGCTTGAGTTACTGTACAACCGCAAGGCGCAGCTGTACTTCCAACTCACCTATAATACCTATGACAGACACGAGCACGTAGAGCGCCACGAGCGCCGCCAGTGTCGTCTCCTCCGCCACAACACGCTCCGCATCGCTTGAGTTACTGTACAACCGCAAGGCGCAGCTGTACTTCCAGCTCACCTATAATACCTATGACAGACACGAGCACGTAGAGCGCCACGAGCGCCGCCAGTGTCGTCTCCTCCGCCACAACACGCTCCGCATCGCTTGAGTTACTGTACAACCGCAAGGCGCAGCTGTACTTCCAACTCACCTATAATACCTATGACAGACACGAGCACGTAGAGCGCCACGAGCGCCGCTAGTGTCGTCTCCTCCGCCACAACACGCTCCGCATCGCTTGAGTTACTGTACAACCGCAAGGCGCAGCTGTACTTCCAACTCACCTATAATACCTATGACAGACACGAGCACGTAGAGCGCCACGAGTGCCGCCAGTTTCGTCTCCTCCGCCGCATCGCGCTCCGCATCGCTTGAGTTACTGTACAACCGCAAGGCGCAGCTGTACTTCCAACTCACCTATAATACCTATGACAGACACGAGCACGTAGAGCGCCACGAGCGCCGCCAGTGTCGTCTCCTCCGCCACAACACGCTCCGCATCGCTTGAGTTACTGTACAACCGCAAGGCGCAGCTGTACTTCCAACTCACCTATAATACCTATGACAGACACGAGCACGTAGAGCGCCACGAGCGCCGCCAGTGTCGTCTCCTCCGCCGCAACACGCTCCGCATCGCTTGAGTTACTGTACAACCGCAAGGCGCAGCTGTACTTCCAACTCACCTATAATACCTATGACAGACACGAGCACGTAGAGCGCCACGAGCGCCGCCAGTGTCGTCTCCTCCGCCGCAACACGCTCCGCATCGCTTGAGTTACTGTACATCACGCTGCATCTTTGAGATCTGCAACAATAGAATAAGAGATTTTATCTACTCTATTTTTTTAGGGTTATGTACCCAAAGGTTAACGACGTTAGCGCCCTTAAGGTTTTTGTTCGGTTCTTTTAGGCCATGTTTTAGGAATATGGCAACTTATAGGCTCCTATAGAGAGCAGTGGTGGCCGAGTGGTAACGGCCCCGACTTACGAGTTGTAGGTCGCGGGTTTAAACCCAGCCAGGCGCATTACATTGTGTAATTTTTTCATCACCACTGCTCTCAAAACGGTAAAAGAAAACATCGTGAGGAAACCGGCATGTCCTAGAACCAAAAATTCGAAGACAAGTGACATTCACTAATCCGCACTGGGCCCTCGTGGTGGATTACGGCCCATTCCCTCTCCTAGAGAGGAGGAGGCTTGAGTCCCAGCAGTGGGAACATTAAAAGATTGATTATGCTATATGCTATGCTATTAATATAGACCCCTACCATCAAATATAAAAAAGGGCACAGATGTCATTGTGTTTAATTTGATATTCGAAGTAAGACTAATCTTATAAAATAAAGTAAAATAAGAACATTTATTGGTATTGTGTCTTCTAAGAATCTGCTTACAAGGAAAATATTGTCAGCTGGTTGTTAAATATTTTATTAGTCATAAACGAGTTACGTCTCGTTGTCACTTAAAGCAAAAAATATAATATTCTTTGAAATTCGATATTAAGTACACATTTACAAAGGGATGAATTGTTAACCTGAGAAAATTCTCTGTTAGATTCGACCTGATCTTTAAGTCAAGAGTGACTAGGTTACTTCTAGGCAACTATGCTCCATCGTTGACTAGTGCGATTCACCATCAACGATTGCATCACTGCTTACCATCAGATGGGATTGCAGTCAAGCACTAGTTTATATCATTAAAAAAAGATGATAGTGGTCAAGGAGTGTGGTAATTTTAAGGTCTGCAATTGATAAGTTGAAGAAAATATGGAGGAAGCGCAACATAATTATATAGAGCCACAAAAATCCGGCTAATGCGGGCACTTGTATTCTCCACATTCTTGTACGCCGCAGAAACGTGGACCCTGCGGGAAGTAGAGAAGAAGAAGATAATCGCTCTAGAGATGTGGTGCTGGAGATGAAGGAGAATGCTCGGAGTATCGTGGACTGAATTCCGTACCAACGAGTCTATACTTCGAGAACTCGGCATCAAGCAGCGTTTATCATCTTTGGTACAGTCTCATATCCTCAACTTTTTTGGTCACGTATGCCGCCGAGGGGAGGTGGCTATTGAGCGACGTGTGATCCAGGGTACCAAGCCACGAGGAAGATAACGTAATGTCGATGTAAATAGCTCATCATCACTACACGAATGCACGAGATAGGCGGCCATCAGAGAAGAGTGGCGGCGTGTTGTGAAGCTTGCCACCAACACCTTAAGTGATGACCAACACCTCTCTGTCAAGAGTGATATCGACAAAGAAGAAAAAGTGGTCAAGCGCAAACCTAAAAATAATAAAAAAAAAAGAAAATTAATTTAATATTCATCAAGGTTGATATTAACTGTCACATAGACTGATAGCTCTTATTTAATAGAATGTACAATTATAATAACTTTATCTGTCCAATAAAAAATCATCATCATCATCATCATCATCATCATTTCAGCCGAAAGACGTCCACTGCTGGACATAGGCCTCCCCCATATGTCGCCACAATGAACGGTCCTGTGCGTCTCGCATCCATCGGACTCCCGCAACCGTTACCAAGTCATCGGTCCACCTTGTAGGAGGCTTTCCAACGCTACGTCTTCCGGTACGTGGTCGCCATTCCAGAACCAATAAAAAATAAGAATGACTAAAACGGCCTTACTAAGCGTTATCTGATTAGGTTTATTCGTAAAATGATCTAAACTTATCTTCCAGTTACATCACTACAAATAGGTTAGTAAGTAATAAAAATGTGACTATAACTACCCCACCCCACGTAAATCGACCATAAAAGAAATAATAAAATATTCTTTTTCCCGTTATTACAATTGAATGACGCGTCTAGACAGTCATATTGAGTTTTAAGAAACCAATTTTGTTCTATCTTTATGAGGTTAGGTAGTTTGAAATGTACCCTTAAATTTTCCTTTTGAGCGTGGCAAATCCTGAAGTAACTTTTAACACTCATTGTTTTAATTTCATTATTTATGTTACCGGCAATCTTTATAATCCGGTATTATATACAATACATAGAATACCTAAAACAACGACCTTACAGCCACTAGACGTCTAATAACAGGCGACCCATGTCTGTCAACAGATATGATTATAGATCTGATGTCTCGACCAGTCAGAATGCAGTACCCTGCTCCCTGTACCAATTGAACCAATCAGAACTTAGTACCCTGCTCTCCGTACCTCGGCTAGTTGACAGTATTGTTTTGGTGAGCTAGTTCAAGCATGAGGCGTCTAGTGGCTGTAAGGTCGTTGACCTAAAACGTGTAGGTAATTTATGAAATATTATTTATTCTATACTTTGCCTAGGTATTCTATACAATACATAATGCGCAGCCGGTAATGTGTGTAAAAGACGAGAGCTGTAAGAACTTGTAAGCAATTTCACCATGTTACTTAGGTAGAAGAATTTTTAATTTCACGTTAATTTTATTATGTATAAGTGCTCAGGTCCTATTTCTATCTACCGGGATTAAAGTAAGGCTCCTATTTCACTCGTGCACTGAGGGTTCCGTACAAACTTACCTATGAAAACAATTCAATTCCCGAATTGAGTTACTTATTAAGATTTTTCCGAATAAAAAAAAAAAGATTTTTTTGTGACGTAACTACAAATTTACAGTTTTCAGATTTTTTCCTATACTTGTGCTATGAGACCTTGCTTCATACCAAATTTCAGGATTCTCGGTCAACGGGAAGTAGTGTCGAAATACACGTTTATTGACATAAACTGCCGTAACTTTATTTTCCGTTCAAACTCAGAAGTTTGATTTTTTCAAAGCTTCAAGGGACCGTAGACCTGAGTATATTTATTTATTTTATTCAGGTTAACCAACAACTGTTTACACCAGTACACTAGCAACTTAATAATTATAGCTGGATACAATTGCGGGCGCAACAATTAATTATAGGTTAACACCGCTAGTACAAAAAACAGTGGTAAAATTATTAAATTATTAGATTACACAATATTCTTAATGCAAATGTGAATATAATGCGACTATGAAAATTAATATATACCTTATAGTATATGGTTATTTATATAAGTTAATTTTTTCTAACGGAGCCGCATCTTGAATATTAAGTGTTCCCTCGAGATTTACCCTGTTGTTACAGAAACCACTGGTACGCTGGTAACTGACAAGACTTGCGCAGGGTGAATAGTAATGACAGGGGAAAACTTTACTCGGCAAAAGTTAATTTCACCTAAATATTACATGAAAAGAAAAAAATAGAGAAGGAAATAACTACAAGCTACTGTTTTGAAGTTATCACAAAAGCAGATTAGAAGGTTAGGAGGCTAAGGTGGGAGCGGAGTACAATGGAGCTCCCACCTTAGCTTTAGTAGTTATTTTTAGGGTTGACGTTTTGAGCGCTTATGAATCCAAGCAGCATGTTGCGACATTTTAAGTGTGGTTCACAAATGCACAGTCTAGTTTTCTGTTACTAATAAGGATACTGTTAGTGCTGGCCCGCAGCCTTATGATCGCTAAGAAGCAGTCCACGCGAGCCTATACGAACATCCCTAATGCGTTGCAGTTCTGGAGTATCCCCTTCAGCGCTCTGAATGCGCTTTCCCGCAGCCGTTAGCCATTTCTTCCCCAACCCATATTCATCCAATGCTGAGAGTAGTTATCAATTGCACGAGGACAAAAAAAACTTACACTTTTTAAAATTATGCTTTTTTATGGCTCCGTACCTCAAAAGGAAAAAAACGGAAGCCTTATAAGATCACTTTGTTGTCCGCCCGTCTGCCTGTCAGGACCCTTTATCTCAGAAACGCGTGGAGGCATCAAGTTGAAATTAATTGGCCGTCTACATTATTCCAGTTGCACTGGATTGGTCGCACTCGATTCAAAAGTAGACCGCCGATCCAGTTACTGGACTGGAATGCTAACTGGATTCAGAGCATTCCAGTGCCGGTTTACATTTTTCCAGTAAGCAATCCAGCACTGGATTCGATCGCTGGACTGGAATAATGTAAACCGGGCATTAAACTCAAATATGCGGTTCCTTGAAGCTGTGAAAAAATAAAACTTCTAAGTTAAATGTACATTTCAACACTCTCAAAGGAATCAAAATTCATAGGGTACTTCTCGTTGACCTAGAATCCTGAAATTTGCCATAAAGCAAGGTCTTATAGTATATGTATAGGAATAAATCTGAAAACTGTAAATTCGTAACTACGTCACAAAAAAAAACTGGTTTTACAATTCGAAAAAATCTTCGAAACTCAATTCGGGAATCGAACAGTTTTCATAGGTATAAGTTTGTGCGGAACCCTCAGTGCGCGAGTCCGACTCGCAGTTGCCCAGTTTTTTTAATAGAAATCTTGCCCCACTCTATAAATTGCTGTTGTATCGTGGATGCGTTCCTTCACAAACATGTAAACACATATGCACAAGTTCCAAACCCGTATCAACTATCTGTTGTCCATAAAATACCTAATTGTTCTGTCCTGGAATCAAACCCGTGATATGCAGTTCAGCAGCTAAACGCTCAACCTCTGCACCAAGAATTTGCTGTCCATGTAGTCAGCAAATTCTTTCATTGTGTCGCTATGTACCTATCATGCAATGTAACAAAATTCACATAGTGTAACGCCTTGCGCGCGTGAACCGTGCAAATTACGCTCGCGAACAGTTGTGCGCGAAATGTGTGCTCGGTTCGTTCGCGCGCTGCGTCCACACATATGAAATGCTCCTTTGTTGATACCTTGCATGTTACGTTACCACGGTCTGTACCCGGCTTTAAACATGAGCAGGGACATTAACACTGGTTCTATTTCATTGTGATTACTTTTTTTGTTTCTCTGTAGTTTTTAAGTAAAAATAATTAAAAAAAAAAGAAAACAGCTCCGCCGCGACAGTGTATCACTGCCGTGACCAGGATTCGAACCTGGGTTACTACGGCCACAACGTAGGGTCCTAACCACTAGACGATCACGGCTATCGAAGCTGGTGATAACAGCTCTCAATATCGTAAACACTTTGCCTCTCAGATATAACACTATACAATTAGAAAGTTTGTTTATAAAGTTATTTTTACAACCAAATCTGTCTTCTCGATTCAGTCGGGTTATGCTACATTGAGCACTTTCTCTGCCGCCGCCAGTGTACCACGTAATTGCTGTCGTAATTTCATTAACAAATAATTATGTATTAAGTTTGTGCTCCAAGTAAATTGATATTGTTGACGAAGTTGATAGAATGCTATAATAATGCTTCCACCTCCATTTGTTTAGCGGTGCCTTTAGGAAAGATTTTGTTAAATATTCAATTTATTTATTATTGTAAAAGTAATTTTAATAATATCTTGCAAGTGTTATTATCGTTTGAGAGATATACCATTATAGTCTCTTTCATCAATACCTCTTTAGAGAGGATTTAGAACTGGCACGTATTAAAAAAAAAGTATTCGAATTTTTAAAAGAAAGAATATTGCAAAGTTTTTGAGGGATTTTAGCGAGTGAATTTCAGTGGCTGTTTCAATTATTTGCAAATTGATTCCTCGTGGATATTGTGATGTAAAATCTGTTTAGTTTGGTGTCTTAAGTGTTTGCACAACTGGGCAATATGTGGTATAATTAAAACAGATGGGATTTCGGTAAAATGGAACTGAATTTTTTATTGTAGTATTATTGTTAGTTTTAGTTAATTAGATTTTTAACACGCTTTTATTAGCTTCGCTGGTAACTAACTATGTATGTAAGAAAATCTTGGAATCTTAATTTGACCCACTTTCTGGTCTTCGATTAGGATGAAATTTTGCACACGCTCTGAGTTCTGATGACAATACATGACTAGCTAAGAAACGTTATTACAAATCCAATATGGCGGCCTACCCAAGATGGCGGACTGGCTGTTTGAAATCCACCCCCATGATATGGGTATCAAATGAAAGGGTTTGCTGTCAGGAAAACGAAAAAAATAGTCATGTGACTTAAATCTAATATGGCGTACGTCCAAGATGGCGGACAGGCTATTTGAAATGCACCCCCATGATATGGGTATCAAATGAAAGGGTTTGCTGTCAGGAATACGAAAAAAATAGTCGTGCGTGCTAAAAGCGTGTTTTTTAGTTTTTTAAACTATTATTTTTCTGTAACACCTAATATGTTTATGGGACATGCGGTGCTAACCTGTAAAAAAATGTTACACTAAACTTTTTTTTAAATTGTGGAAATCATCTAATGACTTCTCTCGCTCGGGGCGGAGTGAGAGGGCGTGTCAGACTTTTACTGACTGTGTCCTTCCACACCTGTGTCCTTCAGTTGCCTTGGCGTTCTAGGACTACGGGTTTCCTTTTCAGAAATTCCCCGCGGTCCTAGCTAGCGGGCATCGGCCCTGCAGGGCCCCTACGGTTTGATGACATCTGTTTGAGGAGCGCGTGGATCACTACGCGCTGTTGACGACTGGGCTCGGTCCGGCCAATTACCGGACGGCCGGACGGCAATCTACATTAACCTTAGATTACGGTAGATAAGTACTTCAATAATTCATGGTGTAAACAGTTTTTGGTTGGCCAATAAAGGAAAAAAAAATCGTCGTTAGCTCTAGCGGCCGATTATGTATGTCGCTTATAAGCGTCATTGGCGTTCAAAATATATATATTTTTTCATTTGTATAAACTAGTGCTTGACTGCAATCCCACCTGATGGTAAGCAGTGATGCAATCGTTAATGATGAGGCGCAATAGTTTATTAAGAACCTATTCACTCTAGCCTTGAAGACACCTAAATCATAATCGGACAGGAAGACCGCAGCAAGAAAATTGTTTTTACCAATATTCGATTTCTACATGGACTACCATAATTTTTAAAAGGTAAATAATATTTATTTTGTCACTGAACTCAAGCATTGTCCGTGTGTCACATTCACTGAGCTGGCAAATAAAAAAGAAACGTTATAAGGAAAAATCCTGTTACTTCGCTCATGGTCCGGGACTCAACAAATAACCACCCACTCCAAGTTGACATTAGACGTTCTATTTATCGTAATTCTTACATTAGGTGCTCACATTATGTCAGCATTGTCACGATTTACGTTCATAATGCTTGGATTTTTGGCCAAATCGCTGTTTTCCTCTATGCCATGCCATCTTGTTGGTAAAGTTATTGTTGTTAGTGGGAAGAAGTTTTTTTCTATAAAAAACTGGGTAAGTGCGAGTCGGACTCGCGCCCTGAGGGTTCCATACAAAACTGCCTATGTTAACAGTTCAATTGCCAAATGGAGTCTCGAAGATTTTTCCGAATAGCATTTTTTTTGTGGTGACGTAACAACAAATTTACAGTTTTCATATTTATTCCTATACCTTTGCTATAAAACCTTGCTTTATGCAAAATTTCTGGATTCTGGGTCAATGGGAAGTACCCTATTAATTTTAATTTCCTCGAGTGTCGAAATATACGTTTGTTTTGAGACATAAACGGTCGTATCTTTTTTTTTCGTTAACTTAGAAGTTTGATTTTTTCACCGCTTCAAGAGACCGCAAATTTGAGTATATCGAGCCTTTTCAGGAAGAACATCGTAAGCGACGATTTGCGTTTTTTGCAGAAATGGACTTTCTCTTTCGTAATTAAAAAATATTTATGATAATGTCATTCTAAAAAAATATACTTAACTTATTGTTTATATCTGATCTAATAGAATAGTCACTATTAACATAATATATTTTTATAAATACTTTTTAATTACGAAAGAGAAGGCCATTTCTGCAAAAAACGCAGATTGTCGCTTACGATGTTCTTCCTGAAAAGGCTCGATATGGTTTTAATTTCAACTCAATACCTCCACTCGTTATCGAGATAAAGGGTCTTGACAGACAGACAGACAGGTGGACAGACAACAAAGTGATCCTATAAGGGGTCTGTTTTTTTTTCTTTGAGGTACGGAACCCTAAAAACGTAATGTAGCTCGTCTGTACTTAAATAATAAAAAGGAAAAATCGGAATCCTTATAGGATCACTTTGTTGTCCGTCTGTATGTCTGTCTGTCAAAACCCTTTATCTCGAGAACGCGTGGAGGTAAATCTTATATAAATAAGAGAGAAGTTTTGCACTTGAGGATAATTTATAATACACAACAAAACTAAAGCACGAAATAAATGTTTTTATTTCACACTTGGCACTTATAAAACGTCAGAAGTTAGTGCTCAGTTCCAAATGGTTATTTCCTATGGAGAAGAACCGGCAAGAAACATCATGGTAACTCTTTTAAAAAAATCATAGTTTTTACAATATTTCCATGTTATAGGTAATATTAATAGGTAGGTGTACGAGGACAGTGTAGACCAGTCATTATTGACCAGACACTTAAAACTAAACTTAGACTAAACAATATAGTATACAGCACACAATTCATGAGTTTGTGTTTTGTCTTTTATATATAATAGCTATATAATATAATTTTATATCTATGTATAGTCTTATATATATTTTTAATTTAATTAAATTTAATTTGCAGTACACCGCAGTCTACCCCCTTTTTTATGTCAAGTTCTTACAGTCCATCCTAAGGTTGTCTGGTAGATATCGCTGTTAGCGATAAGACCGCCATTGTACCCATAGATTAAGTTAGTTTATAAGTTTTTGTTACTATTTTGGTGTACAATAAAGTTTTATTCTATTCTAATACATACACATAATACATACAATAAAAAAAAACCTATCATATTTATGGGTCATATTGACAGAAAATTTTCCCTAATTCTTCCCCTGAAAACCTTCAACGAAGGGCTAGCCCTCAATGTGTGTGGAAAAGAATTCCAGAGGCGCACAGTACGAACGACTGCTCAGTCCGTGGAAACGCAGCTTTAGTACAGGTTTGTGACGCTCGAACAAAAGTGAAAAGTTGTGTATTTCAGTGAAATGAAACGAATGTGCTCTCACGTAAAAGCTTTATTCGTGTTTTCCTACCTTATCACATTGGGTAGCGAGAACTATGTCTGTACATTTTTCGTATTACTTATATGTATTATATTTGTTACTAGCTTCTGCCCGTGGCTTCGCCCGCGTACATAGCTTATGTCACACAGGAATAAAGCAGCTTCCTATTGGTGAAAAAAATATAGCAATCGGACCAGTACTTTCAGAGAATAGCTATAGCTATCAGGAAATAAAGACTCCTGCAGGGAATTTCAATCCTTAGCGGTACGTACAATGAATGTGTTCCCAAAACGTTTTGTGCGTGTTGGTGGGGTGTCCACCATGTACCGGTGGCGCATTGCCGTACGCCTGGTGGTCCGATGATGGAAAGGCCTTCACTATTCTCTATTTCCGATGCAATAATATTTTTTTTTAATCAGTGCTTGACTGCGATCCAACCTGATAGTAAGCAGTGATGCAATTGATGATGGTGAATCACACTAGTTTTTAAAGAGCCTATTCACTCTAGCCTTGCAGACACCTAAATTATAGTCGGATGGTAAGACCGCTGCAGGAAAATTGTTCCTGTCCTTCAAAGTACGCGGTATAAACGAAGAGGCGAAACGCTTAGTCCAGACCGTAGAGATGTCAACAACGTAAGCGTGGACATTCGCCGTACGACGGGGTGTCCGATAGTAGAACGGAACGGAATCATGAAACAATTCAATTCCTATATTCGCCATATTGATTTAGATGTGAACGCATAACAATGTAACGCTGTTTCAGCAGTCCGTTCTCACACTAGTGACGGTAAACAACCGATATATGTATCTGAACTAATATTTGTGCTGTTGGTAAACAGGATCTAGTGTAATACAACTAGGAACGTGTTGGCATGGTTGGTGCAGTGGCTGAACGTTGGGCTGTTTTGCTGCATGTCGCGGGTTTGGTTCACGTAGCATATATAGCATAATCAGCCTATTAATGTTCCCACTGCTGGGACTCAGGCCTCCTCTATCTAGGAGAGGGAATGGGCCGTAATCCACCACGCGGGCCCAGTGCGGATTGGTGAATGTCACATGTCTTCGAATTTTTGGTTTTAGGACATGCCGGTTTCCTCACGATGTTTTCCTTCACCGTTTTGAGAGCAGTGGTGATGAAATAAATTACACAAAGTAATGCGCCTGGCTGGGTTTGAACCTGCGACCTACAACTCGTAAGTCGGGGCCATTACCGCTCGGCCACCACTGCTCAAACCATTGCTGAACTTGGTTCACGTACGAAACAAATATTTATATGGCCTACAATATTATAGTCATTCCAGGTTTATGTATCCTATGTGAACGCGCCAAGGATACAAGAGTAGTTAGTAGCTAGTGTAGGGCAACGATTCTTTTTTTTGACAAAAAATTTGAGCCGCTTAGAAATATACGGTGACTGGTAATTAGTGTACGATACTTAAACACGTGATTGTGCTCATGATAACCAACAACTTTTACTATGGGAACAAACCTGAAAACGGGAAAAAAAAATCAGCTGTTCAGAACATTTATGTTTGCCTAATGTACTGAACAGCTGATATTTTATTCGCGATTTCGGCTTTGCTCCCATAATAAAAAATGTTTGTTATCATAAGCAAATTAACGTGTTTAAGTATCGTACACTAATTGCCAGTCACCCTGTATAATTCTAATTCAGTGTTAGTTTGTTGTAGAAAAAATGCCTTCTACTCAATTTAGACTTAGCCTGGAATATCATTCAATTCATCAATCAATCGGCCATGGATCTATAAGTGATTGTAAACAGGACAGATGACGGTAAGATAGATTTCAAAATTATACTGCGGGAATTTATCATCCAGAGTAGTCCGCGAAATTCTAATTTTCGTACAGCGTTTTGTAGTTTACTATCGGATAGTAAGGTAACAAAAAAGTTATATTAGGTCTTTACCTATGAAATTGCCGTTTTTTAAAACGGGTTGCTTTGAAGTTTTATATTTTTGAATTGCCTGACGTTTTATCTTGGCTCAGAGTTAGAGACTCAACTCTTAGGCTATAATAGTTTTTTTAGCATTAATTCATATACTATGTTAGCTCTATTTGATTTGACTATTACATGGTTATTGTGTGGACTTTTAAAGATCTCTCTGATTTTGATTCGGTGTCTCTTCTCAGAGTAGTCAGCTAGAAAACACCGGCCTCGTCTAAATTGAAATATAAAAGTGTTATTTATAACCAACTCTTTACTAATAATAATAAAGAGCTTTAAAGTTTGTTTGTTGGAACACGCAAATCTCAGGCATTGAAAAATTCTCTTAATGTTGAATAGCCCATTTACTCAGGAAGGCAACATGACATTACGCTATGACCTACAAGAGCGGAGCAGTAACCAATGACGCGGGTGAAATTGTGGGGGATAGCTAGTTTGTAAATTTTCATTTTGATACAAGTGGAGAAAATTTGCTATTGCAACCGAGGCGGAATAAGCCCGGGCCGCAGGCGAGGGTATTATGGAGCCGAGTGCTGCAGTGGGAAAGCAGATTTTCAATACACTTACGAAGAAATAAATAAACGGGGGTAGGTGTCGCTTAGCGGCCTGCCTGATACTATAAATACAATAAATTGTGGCGGGGTGAGCTCGCGCACTTTTCCGCACTAGTGCGGAAAACCGTAAATTGTGTGCCTAAAAGCGGTAAAGAAAAAATGGGTTTTAGAGTAAGTGTATATTAAAAATAATATTATAAACATGTTTCTCATCTTTACTGTACCCAGCTGGTGTGCCTGTGGTTTATCTGCCATTTAATTTATGAATAAACATAACAATTTCCATCAGAAATAACGAAAGATCATTATCAAGTGTTCCTCAACAATAAATTTTCAACGGCCTTTAATAAAATTACGACTTTATTAGTGTTTCACGAATTTATTTGCAAATAATTAAGAACAAATTAAAAGTAAATTAAATGAACAACAACGAAGAGATGAAGTTAATTGGACTTGCTCATTAATATTTTGACGAGTGTATTGCTAATTAGTTTTGGAATTAATGAATTTGTGCTCTTTGTAGATTAACAATCAGGTTAATGATGGTTTGGGCGGTGAAAGGGCTGATTCATCACTGTCTTTTTTGTTACGATATATTTTTAAAATTTATCGTAGGATGTAGATTGAATATTGAGGCAATTGAGAGGCGAGCCAGGAGGATCATTGGCATTGATGCACTCGTTGAGTCGAGGCTTCAAAGTCTTGGCATCGACGCCGAGTTGATAGCCTGTCGGTTTTCTACCAGTTGCATTTCGGGGAGTGTGCGTCGGAATTGCATAACCTAATTCCGCCTAGCCCGGACCTCCATCCATTCCATCATCGGACCACCAGGCGTACGGCGATGCGCCACCGGTACATGGTGGATATCCCACTATGCACAAAACGTTTTGGGAACACATTCATTGTGCGTACAACTAAGGAGTGGAATCCCTTGCCGGAATCTGTGTTTCCTGATGGCTACAACCCGGGAATCTTTAAGTCAAGAGTGAATAGGTTACTTCTAGGTAAGCGCGCTCCATCGTCGACCGCATCGTCGCTTTCCATCAGGTGCGATAGTGGTCAAACGCGAGCCTATCAACAATAAAAAAACCGGGTAAGTGCGAGTCGTACTCGCGCACTGAGGTTTCCGTACAAACTTACATATGAAAACAGTTCAATTCCCGAATCTCAAAAAAAGTTTTTTTTTTTGGTGACGATTTACGAATTTACAGTTTTCAGTTTTTTCCTATACTTGTGCTATGAGACCTTGCTTCCTGCCAATTTTCAGGATTCTAGGTCAATGGGAAGTACTCTAAGAATTTTGATTCCCTTGAGAATGACGAAATGTACGTTTTTTGCGACATAAACGGCCGTATCTTTTTTTTCGTTAACTTAGAAGTTTGATTTTTTTTACAGCTTCAAGGGACCGCAAACTTGAGTATATGGTTTTAATTTGAACTCGATACCTCCACACGTTCCCGAAATAAAGAGTCTTGACAGACAGACAAACAGACAGACGGACGGACAACAAAATGATCTTATAAGGGTTCCATTTTTTCCTTCTAGAATATACATCAGAATACCCCATCAATAAAGCACTAAGGTGGTTAATAAATAACTCTTACTCACACTTAATAAGGTGCAGCAAAATATTTATCAGACCCGAGGCAGGTAAATGAGTGTGCCACGGAAGACAAATGAGCATCGAGGAATAAACAAATACCAACGCATTGAACACTGGCTTCGAGGAAAATTGAGAATTGCAGGATTTCTGGTGAAGAACATAATAAAAAGATAAATTGTTTTTAGGGTTCCGTACCTCAAAAGGAAAAAACGGAACCCCTAAAGGATCACTTTGTTGTCCGTCCGTCCGCCTGTCTGTCTGTCTGTGAAGACCCTTTATCTCTGGAACGCATACAGGTATCGAGTTGAAATTAAAACCATATACTCAAGTCTGCGGTCCCTTGAAGCTGTGAAAAAATCAAACCTCTAAGTTAATGAAAAAAAAAGATACGGCCGTTTATGTCGCAAAAAAGGTGTATTTCGACACTCTTAAGGAATCAAAATTCATAGGATACTTCCCATTGACCTAGAATCCTGAAATTTGGCATGAAGCAAGGTCTCATATCACAAGTATAGAAAAAATATGAAAACTGTAAATTTGTTGTTACGTCACAAAAAAAAAACTTTCTTTGCGATTCGGAAAAATCTTCGTAACTCGTTTCGGGAAATTTGTACGGAACCCTCAGTGTGCGAGTCCGACTCACACTTGTTTTTTTTAATGTCCGTTTTTTGGAGTGGGAAAATCATGAAATAATTTCTCCAGCGGAGGAAGTGTCGCCTTTTACTGACTAAAACCCATCTGTGTGCCTTCAGTTGCCCATTGCGTTCTAGGACAACAGGTTTCCTTTTCAAAAAATCCCCCCTATTCTTTTTATTAAATAAGAGATTTGTTAAAATACAATAAAGAATATTTTTTGGCCTAAAACCGCAATTTCCTCTGGAAAAACCGTAAAATAAGACACATGTAAAATATTCTATCGACGTTCGTTTTTCGCAACATCCACGAAATTGGGGCTGTCATGCAAAATATTGACGCCAATATCAAAATTTCCATAATCCGAAAGTCGAGCTGGCAATATCCCGCACTTGTGTAAAAGCAGAGATTTTGGAGATGTCAGTCGTAAATTGTGAACCTTGATCTTTGTTGGACTACTATACGAGAAGAAATGTCGAACATCTCAACAGATGACAAATCGACAAATCTATACAGTCTGGATTTTTAAGAGGAAAACGTTAATAAGGAGACTGTCTTATTTTTTCAATACCTAATATCACAGATTCATTCACAGATTTCTTTGGCAGATTTTGAAATTAATACATAATCAGCAAGATAATGTGCCAATTCTCATCCAACTCCAACATTCCAACTCTCAGAAATATTTCGTTATCTACAATTGAGGTTTGAGCTCACAAAATCTGTGAATGCAGTTAGCAATCACTCAAAAATGGAGGGCTAGAATTTTTTATTGTACCTACCTATAAAAGTCTAAAGCTAGAAAAGTACATTAGACATGCGTCGGGCACACGTGTAACACGCCTGGTTTGTACGTAGAACGACGTCGCGTGGCGTGGATCAAGTGTAACTCTACAAGTCTAGTTTCCATATAAAATGTATGGAGACCGAAGCGCCCAGACGGGCGTGTGTGGCACACGTGTGCGCAGTGTAGTTCTAGCTTTAGTAAAAAAAATCACACTCTATAGTTTTGCCTTTTTTCGCAGAATCCTAAATGGTCTTTTAAAGTTGAGCTGATCTCAACTCTACGCACAAAATGTTTTGGGAATACTTTCATTGTACCTATAACTAATGACTGGAAGTTTGTGTCGGATTCGTTGTTTTTTTAATTCGTATAAACTAGTGGTAGACTTCGATCCCACCTGATGGTATAAGTAGTGATGCAATCGTTGATGGTGAGGAGCACTAGTTTATTAAGAGCCTATTCACTCTAGCCTTGAAGAAACCTAAATTATAATCGGATGGGAAGACCGCAGCAGGCAAATTGTACCAGTCCCTCGATGTACGCAGTATAAACGACGAGGCAAAACGCTGGTCCGGACCGTATAGGTTTCAACAACGTAAGGGTGGATACTCGCCGTTCGTCAGGTTGTCCGATGGTAGGAATGAGATGGTGGAATCAAGTCATGCAATTCCTGCGCACACTCTCCAAAATGCATCCTGTAAAACACCGAAAGGCTAGCTACCATTCGCCTGTGCTAAAGGCTTTGTAGTTTGGACTTAACCAGATCTGGATCACCAATTAGCCTCTTCGTATGTCTTTCCACCGAGTCCAAAGCAGCTAGGTGGCATTTTGCAGTACCAGCCCATGCTTTGTATAACATTAAAAGCTGTCCAGGTGTGAAGTACCGCCGGACCTTTGCAAAAACGCCGAGTTTCCTAGCAGCTACATTGGTTTTACCTGGTGGGTTTTAAGTCAAGAATGGAATACGTTACTTCTATTACCGCTGATTTGGACACAGCACACTAGCATTCCACCTATCGCTAAATCGCAAATTGCAACAAAGATTAGCTGAGTATGTAGGAGATATTATAGTGCACAAGGGCGTGCGCGCAAACCCAGATGTTTCTTTATTCTCATACTCTGATGGGACGGCAATCCGATATGTCTCGAGAGAGATCTGCCACGAGCTGTTAACGCGATCCAATTGACGACATAAACTGAACTGTTAAAGGCACGAAGCTATATAGGGTGTATAGCTCCATCGATCTTTCTCGCCCGCACGCCTGACAGTCTTACACCTCATGATAAGGTTCCAAACGCAGGACCAATGGCTTTACCTACGTGTTTTTCATGGCAAGAGGGTGTCACATCACGAACTTTGGGGGCGATCGGCGGCAGCGATCTCTCGCGCCGGGCCATGGTCCGGAGCGAGGAGGAGTGGCAGGCGGTTGCCTCTTTCTGCGAAGCAGTAATGCTAGCAAAGGAGGCGGCCGATCGCGTGAGGCAACGGTCCTCACGCCCCAACCCGATCGGCGGCGGCGATCTCTCGCGCCGGGCCTTGGTACAGGCCATGGTCCGGAGCGAGGAGGAGTGGCAGGCGGTCGCCTCCTTCTGCGAAGCAGTAATGCTAGCAAAGGAGGCAGCCGATCGCGTGAGGCAACGGCAACGGTCCTCACGCCCTAACCGCCGCCGGGATTCCGATCCCGATTTCCGGCCACCGTAGGCGCGGGCTTGCGGACGGCGGGCAATGGGTGGCCCGCCGTCCGACCGTCCGGTAACCATCCGGACCGAGCCCAAGTCGTCGACGGCGCGTATTGTTCCTCGCGCGCCTCAGGGAGATGTCAGCAAATCGTAGGGGCCTAGCAGGGTCGAAGCCTACTGGGGCCATGGGTAGTGTGAAAACGAAACCGTGGCCCTGGGACGAAGGCAACGAAGGAACAGGAGTGGGTTTTTAGTCAGTAAAAGTCTGACACTATCTCCCGCTCCGCCCAAGGGCGGGATTTGTCATAAGATGATTTTCCCACCTATAAAAAAAAAAAAAAACGCCCCAACCGCCGCCGGGATTCCGATCCCGATTTCCGGCCACCGTAGGCGCGGGCTTGCGGACGGCGAGCAATGGGTGGCTCGCCGTCCGATCTACGCGCGCCTCAAGGAGATGTTAGCAACCGTAGGGGCCCAGCAGGGTCGAAGCCTTGGGCCATGGGTGATGCGAAAGAGATCCCGGGGCCCTGTAAAAATGGCAAAGAAGGAACAGGAGTGGGTTTTTAGTCAGTAAAAGTCTGACACTATCTCCCGCTCCGCCCAAGAGCGAGGGATGTCATTAGATGATTTTCCCACATGAAAAAAAAAACATCACGAACTTTCAAACTCCGAGGTGACCCGGGAATGGAACCCCAAGCTCAACAGTCGAGCTTGCGACCACAAAACCAACGAGGTAGTCGATGAAATAATAAAAATACTGAATATTCTTTAAATAAAAGAAATGTTGAAAATATTGTTGTGGTTCAATGAAATCATCCTATTTTGGCAACTGTCTTTAATTGCAACAAAGCATTTTGGCAAGTCTTAGCTTAAATACAACAGACAGACATTTGGCGATTCTCCGAAAGTGCTAGAATTCATTTGGCAGCAGCGTGTAATGGCTATACCATTAAATGGTGCTTTTAATCAAAACTGTCTGCGATTTCCTCTGAATGAGTCAGTAAAAATAATAATATGTATATTTAAATAATTTTTATGTTAAATAGCTTTTGCCCGTGGTTTCGCTCCCGTCATCTGACTACTATATTCTACTCTACCCAACTCTACCCTACTCTACTTCACCCTACCACACTTCTACCCCACTCTACCCTACTCTACTTCACTCTACCCCACTCTACCCTACTCTACCCTACTCCACACTACTCGATAAAAAGTATCCTATGTCCGTCTCCTGGCTCTAAGCTACCTTACCTTACCTTACCTCTACCCTACTCTACTTCACTCTACCCCACCAATTTTCAGCCAAATCGGTTTAGCCGTTCGTTATAAATAGTGTAACTAACACGACTTTCTTTTATACATATAATTAGATATTTAAAAAGGTAAATTATATGTGTATAAAGAAAATATGTAAATTAACTAATAATATTGTCCTTGGGTGCACTATACTCCACTCGCATTAAGATTAAACATTTAAAGAAATCTTTTTTATTGTTCATTCAAACGATTTTGACTTTTATTACGTTAGTGGCATGATAAATGGTGGCCGCAGTATATAGTTGGTACCTAATAAAACCACTTTTTTATTTTAATGTCATCCTTAAGGGGTGACCAGATGGTTGCAAACCAACTTCCCAGCCAAGGTGACCTTGCTAGTTTCAATCCGTGTAGAAAGCAGTTGTAAACCATGACCTTCGATGCCCTTGGTTTAGAGGCGCGTTTTCCCAACCACCGAACGTGTTGGCTCGTGGTTTACATCCATGTAGTCGCAACACAAACCAAACACCTAAGCCAATGTCACCTTGGTTGGAACGCTAGTTTGCAACCATCTGGTCACCCCTTTATGCCTACTGTACGGTACGCTAGTGTAAATCCTCATTCTAATTATCCATTCCAAGCATTTTCCTCTATAAAACTCTTTTAAAATTTCCTCTAGTACAAAACAGTTGTTTTACGCCTATTTGTCCAAACGATTAGACTGTTTATTGTGATTGTAAAATTTCTTGTTCAAAGGGTAATAGGTACTAACACTATTATAATAAGTTATTTATTAAGTTACTAACACTGTATGGATCTTTTTGTGTCCGAAATAAAATAAATTCTATTCTATTCTATTAGAATTTAAGACCACTTGAAAAATATAAAGACAATATTCTGTACTTCGAAGAACACAGAAAAGGTTTCCACAAAGTCTTGTCCATTGATTTCATGTGAATCCAGTGTCCGCAGTGACATCACACGACCATTTTATAGGGTCACCACGATATCTGTTAAAAAATAAAAATTCAACGTGACATTTGAAGTATAGTCGCAACCGGCTCATTTGCCATAAAAAAGTAAAAAAAGTCAATTTAGTAAGGGTAACTGTAATTGTCATAAAAGTCCATAGCCAAAGTGACAACGACAGGCTATAGGCAAATCGATATTCAATTTGGAAATGTTGTCAAAAGATATTAAAAACACTAAAAGTAACACCCCTAAGGTAGACTGGTAGAAAATGCCTAAGGTATTAAGTCCGCCTTTGTACAGTGTTTCTTACTAGTGCATAAAGTTTTAATAAATAAATAAAAGTGTAAGATAACTGTAATTTTGGAAGTCAGTGTTAAATATCGAAGAAATGAAACCAGAAACACCAACTTGCGAATGTTTTTCTATAGAAATCGGTTGTTTTTTTTTTTTGTTTCTTTTTAAATCAGTTATATATTACATACATGACGGAATTCTCGAGCTAACAAAAGTTATACGAACTGCATTTTTTTTTTTAATTCGTATACATTTTCTAGGCTATGTTAAGTTTGACACAGACACACGTTTAATTTCCCAAGAGTTTTGGGACTTGTACTAGAAATTTTATTAAAAGTACATTATACTGTTGACATATTCAGTGGTAAGGTATACTATATAGAACACTTAAACATCCGACAGATTGATCATGAGTGAGAAACTTTCAATTTCCAGGATCTTTTTTGAGGCGTTGTTGGAAAGTTGAAAACTGAAGTACTAACTTCAATGCCTCATTTGCAAAGCAATGAGGCAATGCGCCACCGGTACATGGTGGACATCCCACCTATACGCACGAAACGTTTTGGGAACACATTCATAGTGCGTACAGCTAAGGAGTGGAATTCCTTGCCGGAATCTGTTCCTGATGGCTACAACCCCGGAATCTTTAAGTCAAGAGTGAATAGGTTGCTTCTAGGTAAGCGCGCTCCATCTTCGACCGCATCGTCGCTTTCCATCAGGGGAGATAGCGGTCAAGCGCGAATCTAACAAGAATAAAAAAAAGAGCGTCTTTTACATAGATAATTTACTAGTTTAGAGATTCTAAAAATCAGACATCACGATATCTCACCCGACCGTGTAGTCACCCTAGCAAGTGATGTCACTAAAGTCGTAAAACTCTGGGAATTCTTGTATTTTTCCAACAATACGTTCCGTCGACGACTTGGGCTCGGTCCGGACGGTTACCGGACGGTCGGACGGCGAGCTACCCATTGCTCACCGTCCGCAAGCCCGCGCCTACGGTGGCCGAAAATCGGGATCGGAATCCCGGCGGCGGTTGGGGCGTGAGGGCCGTTGCCTCACGCGATTGGGCGCCTCCTTTGCTAGCATTGCTGCTTCGCAGAAGGAGTCGTCCGCCTGCCACTCCTCCTCGCTCCGGACCATGGCCTGTACCAAGGCCCGGGGCGAGAGCTCGCCGCCACCGATTGCCCCCACGAGGACACGGCGTTGCTCTGCCCAAGCGGGGCACACTTCCACCGTGTCCTCCAGGCGGTCCACACAGTGGCGACATCCGGGCGTCGCTTCCACACGAATCCGATGCAGGAACTTACCGTGTTCGGTGAGAACCTGCGTCATGCGGAAGGTGAGGACGTGAGGTCTTTCCAATCACGCCTCAAAGAGGGGACTTACCTCCACAATTGTGGTGTGCCCTGGGTAAGAATGGACGAATTTTTTAAATAAACTAAAAATAATGAAAAAAGTATATTTGTTATTATTCCATTCCTTCATCAATCCAAAAAGTATTAATTAAAAATCGATCCTTCAAATCCTACGAAATTGGAACATGTTATTCAAAAATAGAATTCGATGATGACGTCAAACTGTGAAAAGATGCTCGTTCGACTCGAAAATCCTTGTATTTGTTCTATGAGAAATGTTCCCTGAAATTAGCGATAAAGTTAAATGGAAAACTTTTGATTGATGCCCCAGTTCGCTTCAGTTGAAATTAAAAGCAATAAGACTTGACATTGTTTGAATAAACTTGGTAAAATATGAATTATAATCTGTATTTGAGTTATTAATGAGTAATGAGTTACTGATTAGTTCTGAACCCCCAAGTAGCTCAAGAGGGGTGTTGTCTATGTATCTGTCTGTATATCTGTGTATAGCATCGTAACTCCCGAACAAGTTGAAAAAGTTTTTTTTTGTTTGTTCATTTCTTAATCAATGTATGAACAACCAAATATTTGTAAATATGGCCAAGTGTTGAATCGAATGCGGCTACTGAGACCCTCAAACATCGCAAATAGTATTAAAACAAAACTACATTACAGTACATTTTTGAGCTGTAGGTAAACATGCCCCGATAGGGCCATGGGGCATTCCCGGTAGGGCCATGGAGAATTCCCGCAAGGACCAAGGGGAATTTCCGCAGAGGCCATGAGGAATTTCTGAAAAGGAAACCAATGAACCTAGAATGCAAAGGGCAATAAAGGAACCTAGGTGGGCTTTAGTCAGTAAAAGTCTGACACGCTCTCTCACTCTACCCTAGAGGGAGAGTCGTTAGATGAATACCCACTTCCCAAAAAAAAGCAATAGCACCAGTTATCATTCAGTATCTCCTGACACTTTTCTGGACATCCTAACATTTTATTTCTTTCTTTAGTTTATTACGCCAAAACATGGAAATAAAATATCGGAAACATAGGTACTAAAGTCAAGACAAACACAAGACTACAAACCTAGATTCTGATCAAACGCACCACAGGCTATAAAGTTGGGTATTCACGACCTCATAAATATTTATATCGACAGATAATCTATTATTCTACATGATTACCTGACAGTAAGGCGCTGCCTCCACGAGCGGGTGTACCGCCAAGAGTACACCTTAATAGCCAAGCTGCGACCACGCCGCTATCAGCGATAGCTTAGCGCGGCTCGACGAACGGTAAGGTCAAATGTACCAAAATATTGAAATACGCCACCAGATGCCGCACTCGGCGGCAACGCGAGCGATTTTTGCCGAGTGAATCGCTGCAGCGGCACGCGGCGCGGAGCGTGGAGGGACAAACACGCGCGACCCATGCCACAAGATGGTGCAGTGACGAACTGTGCGGCGACTTGTCAAACAAAATTATTTTAGACGAATTTCTATATTGTGTTGTGTAGGTGTACATGGCATGACCGCTACTCTATTCGCAGACCTCGCCGCTGCATGCCGCTAAAGCCAAAAGTCGTGGCTAGGGGGGTTACCATGACGTTCAAAGTAAGATTGTTTCATCCTTATTTCAGTGTGGGTAAGAGACAGAGCTATACAGGTTGTCTAGCGCCATCTCTTACCCACACTGGAAATAAGAATGAAACAATCTTATTTTAAACGTCATGGTACAGGTCCAGGTCTTAAAAGAGTTGAGTGATCTCCACGAGACGACTTGTTTGTCCGCCAACGTATTGTATTGCTCGCGACGGATCATCCTTAATCGCAACGTCTCGGAGCACAATGTCTTGGAGCAAGTTTACTCCTGTTATGTCACTCGATGCATCGCTGCGGTATTATCATTATTAGACATGTTCATAGAGTTGTTATAGAATGAAGTTGCAGGAAAATAGTATCAGTCTGCGGGATTGTTCGAAAGAGATGCAGCAGCCCTACATTACAGACTTCAGACGGTGGTAATTTGATGATTACAGAATATAATAAAAAACATGACGATAATATCGCTGCGATACACTCGCTCGTGGAGGTGGTGCCTAAGCACTATAAATTACTATCTTATCTGCAGTTAAACTTGCTTGATTTGATAACTAGTTATCTATTAGTTCTGTATCGTATTAAATAAGCAATTAAGGTGGATAAAGCTTTGTATATTACGTGTTATAGTTGCTCGTGGACGGGTGCCGTCAGTTGAGACTGGACGTCTCTTAACTGCCAGTGACTTATTTCAATTTATATATTTTTTAACTACTTTTTTTTCCATTATTTATTTACATTTTGCTCATATATAGAAGCGACAAAAAATATGTAACCAAGATTTTTGTAACATGATTTAAAAGAGTGTCTAGGATGGAGTTTCTTGTACGTTCTTCTCCATACAGACCTACGCTTTGGAACGTGCAACTTAGCTTCACTTTTTGTTTTTTGACTGACCGACATTTTGACAATATGTTAATGGTCTATTTGAAATAAAGTTTCTGATTTCTGATTGATTTCTTTCAATTATCGGTCAAGATTTGCCAGCGAGCTATGGAGCTCAGCCAGTGGCGTGCCAGATACAGCAAGCCAAGAAACCTTGACTTAACTACAGTACTACTCACTTACCAAATATTCCGAATAAAAAAAAACTCCCGGTATAATCCCTCACGTATCATCACTGCAAAAATTCTTGCTGTAATGCTGATTTTAATTGCTATATTTTCATTTGTTAATAATAAGATAGAAATTATGTAAACATCATACCTGTACCATAAATGATGTAAACTATATAAGAGTCATCTATTAATATTTTTTGGCAACTTTTGTTCGCTCCTTTTCCTCACTCGAGAGCAGTGGTGGCCGAGTGGTAAAGGCCCGACTTACGAGTTGTAGGTCGCGGGTTCAAACCCAACCAGGCGCATTACTTTGTGTGATTTATTTCATCACCACTGCTCTCAAAACGGTGAAGGAAAACATCGCGAGGAAACCGGCATGTCCTAGAACCAAAAATTTGAAGACATGTGACATTCACCAATCCGTACTGGGCCCGCGTGGTGGATTACAGCCCATCCCCTCTCCTAGGGAGAGGAGGCCTGAGTCCCAGCAGTGGGAACATTAAAAGGCTGATTATGCTTATGCTTGCTCGCTCACAACATTTTATTATAGCTGGCTACTTCTGAATCCACTAGATGGCGCACAAAAGATTGTAGTAATCAATCATTTGTTTACGATATTAATATGTAATATAATTAGCAAATACTCACAATTTAAACAGCCATACCTTTTCGTTCTTTGCTTCTTTATCACACACGATTCTGATCAACTTAAGAATTGAATGTACCTACTTAGAAATTTCGTCACGAGAAGTTTCTATTCGCGGTTTACCAAAACTATAGAATGAAATAACAGCATTCAAGTGTTTTTGAGAATTCAGTCTTTTCATAGCACCAGCGAAGTTATTTAAGTCATTAAAACCTGATGTATCTAAGCATTCTTATTGTTTGAGAAATATAAAAACTGACTACCTATTTATATTTTCTGAAAATTATTCTAATCACTGGTAGGTAAACTTACCCCTGATTAGAATATTTGTGAACTTACGAGATCATATTTATCTCTAAAACTCAAACTCTTTACCTGGCCAATTATCGTTTCCACACATACACCACAACCACAAGTATCGTTTCCGAATTCATTTCAAAGTTAACAAACTTTTATAACTTCAAAACCAAGTAAGTTACAGCAATAACTAATCATAAAACTTTAACTTTAAATTACAGAAAACCAAAAAAAAAAACTGTCAAAACAATTACTTACAACACGATAACCGCTCAAAACAAATTTAAACTAATTTGCAGTATGCACAACTTTTTTCCGCGTCATAGAAGGCGCCTCGTAATTTCATTGATGGGATATCGAAAGCCCAGCTTATTTTATTAGAAAAAGGTTCAAAGAATATTTGCACACAGTATCAAATTTTACTTACACAGACTCACATTTTTGTGTTTTTATAAGGAAAAATGAGATGGCAGATTAAGCCAAATGGCAGATTAAGCCAAATACCTGCCTTTCGGCACAGTATAATTATGGAAAAGAATGTTTAAAAAGTTAAAGAATGTACAAAACGTCTCCAAGAAGTGTTCCTTCAATGTTACTGTACCAACAAGTTTGTTACGACTCGTAACATGGTTACGTAACAAAAGTTGTAACAACGTTTCGTGAAAACTAGCAATGGACAATGCTACCTACAATTTCGAATTAGGTACTTGATAAAACTTTGAAAAATTCTCTTGTTGTAACTTTCTCTCACGTGACTTCGAAACGCCTTGCAATGAAGTTAAACTGGAGTGGAACAGCCTGTCGGAGTCTGTGTTTCAAAAGTGAAATGCTTACTTCTATACAAGAATGCTCCATCATCGACCCCATCATCACTTACCATAATTTGTTGAGATAGTAGTTAAGCACGAGCCTATCATACTATATTGTTACATTTTTGTTTTATTTGTCTATTATTTATTTTTCACACTTTAAACAAACACACATACGTTACATACATTACACATATTTATCATAATTAACACAACACTATTTTGATAGTTTACATTATTTAAGTATGCATCACCGATACATTTATATTACACTCCAAAACAGTTTTACGTCCGTTGCGTCACAACCACAGGTTCAGTTGAAAACCAGCGTCAGGTACTAGTTGTCTGACATTCATGCTGAACTGGACCTATTTTGGTACAGCCGTGAGGCACACAACTACATTTTTGCTTCTTTTATATTTTTTATTTTTGTTTCGTGATTGTGCCTTGTGCTGTACCAAATAAATTATTTTTCTTTCTTTCTATCTTATACATCTATATGTCGTGGCCAGATCATAGAATTGATCACTTCATGAAATGGCCAACCAAAACTGGCCAGATCGTTTAAACGCTAACATTTGATGATATGTCAATCCTCGTTTAGCCATATAATTGATGTAGGATTTCTATGATAATAAAAGGCCTAAACAAAGTAGGCCAAATGAGGATTGAAATATCATCAAACTTTAAAGTTTAAAACGATCTGGCCAGTTTTACTTGGCCATATCATGAAGTGATCAATTTCTATGATCTGAAGGGGTACCGTGACCTCTTACAAGTCCACCCCGGAGCCTCTCCTGTTAGGTTAAGCTTATCCCTGAAGTGACTGTAAGAAGAACATCATACTAGAGAAAAGTCTTCAATTTGAGTTAGAACATACGTATGCATAGTTTGGTTTCAAGTTAATCTTGTTTAACTTCAAGTTGGTAACTCTAATAATAGGAAACGAAGACGTATTACAGCGCCTTGTACATAAAGTTTGTGGAATAATTCTCTGAAGGTATTTAGTTTACAATGCTGGCTGCAGCGGAGTTTTGCTTGTACCTACTAAGGTTGCTGTTAGATCAAGTTTTAAAAATGTACAGCAGCGTACAAGTAAAAGTTTTGCTCATTGTTATCTCAAAAGGAAAAAAACGGAACCCTTATAGGATCACTTTGTTGTCTGCCTGTCTGTCTATCTGTCTGTCTGTCTGTCTGTCTCTATGTCTGTCTATCAAGACCGTTTATCCCAGGAACGCGTGGAGGTATCGAGGTGAAATCTGCGGTCCAAAAATCATAAAAAAGATACGGCCGTTTATGTTGCAAAAAATGTATATTTCGATACTCTCAAAGGAATTAAAATTCATAGGGTACTCCCGTGGACCCCGAATCCTAAAATTTGGCATAAAGCAAGGTCTTATAGCACAGAGGAATAAATCTGAAAACAGTAAATTTTTTGTAACCTATGCCACAAAAAAAAATACCTTTTGCAATTCGGAAAAATCTTCGAGACTCCATTCGGGAACTGTAGTTTGTACGGAACCCTCAGTGCGCGAGTCCGACTCGCACTTGCCCAGTTTTTTTTTAAGAATTGAGGAGGGACTACAAAAACGATGACTAGCTGTCACCGTGGTATCACCCGCCTCTTTGGTTACTGTTCCACTTCCGTGGGTCGTAGCATGATAGTCTTCTACACTAATATTATAAAGAGGTAAAGTATGTTTTTTTGTTTGTAGGGAGTAATCTCTGAAAGAACTGGTCCGATTGCTAAAATCTTTTCACCGATAGAAAGCTGCTTTATTCCTGAGTGACATAGGCTATATTTTATGTACGCGGGCGAAGCTGCGGGCAAAAGCTAGTCTTTGATAAAATAGCTATTCAACACTTTATGTTATTTTCAAATCGTTCCTGAAATTAGCGCATTGAAACAAATTTTTTTTTTTAAATTATTGATAGGCTTGTGCTTGGTCTCTATCCTATCTGATGGTAAGTGATGATGTGGTCAACGGTTTTTTTTTTACGTAGGAAATTGCATTCAAGGACCCCGGGTTTTCCTTTCAGAAGCGAACCCATGGCCCAGGTAAGCTTTGGCCCTGCTGGGGTCTCCTTGAGGCGCGCGTGGGTACACTACGCACCGTCAACGATTCGGTCTCGGTCCGGACGGTTACCGGACGGCCGAATACGGCCCACGCATATGGTGGCAGGAATCAGGGTCGATATCTCTCACGTGCGGCCGCCTCCTTCGCTAGCATTACTGCTTCGCAGAAGGAGGCGACCGCCTGCCATTCCTCCTCGCTCCGGACCATGGCATGTACCAGGGCCCGACGATGTGGTCGACGGTGGAGCACGCTTGCCTAGAAGTAATCTATTCACTCTTGACTTAGGGACCACTCGGTTGTAGCTATCAAGAAACACATTTTTTACCTTTATAATATTAGTTTTGATTGTTCTGTTAGTGCAATGTAAATGTAACAACGTAAATATACTAAGTAGTGTACAGGTGTATGTGTGGTATGTCTTTATTTTTTAGAGCAGTTTTATGGTGGCTTAGAGTTTAATGCTTGCATAAGCTTCTCAAGTTATTTTTATCGCTTGCTCTGTGCGCTGAGTGTTGCATAATTTCAAGCCATCATAAAAAATCACTGCATTTTACAGCAGGTGACCTATAAACGTGGAGCGTAGTTTAAACAGAACGACGTCTAACTTTGATAATCATTTTAAATATTCAAAATTTTTATTCTTTATAGGTTCGCGCTTGACCACTATCTCACCTGATGGAAAGCGACGATGCGGTCGACGATGGAGCGCGCTTACCTAGAAGTAACCTATTCACTCTTGGCTTACAGATTTCCGAGTTGTAGCCATCAGGAAACACAGATTCCGGCAAGAAATTCCACTCCTTAGCTGTACGCACAATGAATGTGTTCCCAAAACGTTTTGTGCGTATAGGTGGGATGTCCACCATGTACCGGTGGCGCATTGCCGTACGCCTGGTGGTCCGATGATGGAACGGGCTAGGCGGAATTAGGTTATGCAATTCCGACGCACACTCCCTGAAATGCAACCGGCAGAAAACCGACAGGCTAGCAACTCGGCGTCGATGCTCAAGACTTTGAAGCCTCGACTCAACAAGAGCATCCTTGCCAATGATCCTCTTGGCTCGCCTCTCAATTGCCTCAAGTGCATCAAACTTTTATCTTTTGCCAGTGGCAAAACGTACACACGTTTTGCCACTGGCAACTTAAAAATGTACTACGGGAAGGTACTTCATCACCTTGTGCTTCTTGCATTCTGCAGGTTTCTATGTTCCTCGGCTGGTCATCGTCATCTTGTGAGGAAGACTTTCTTTATAATACTAGTAGATACTAAGGATATAAAGCTCAAAACTAAACTAACCTTTATTTATTTCAGATCCATTTTGCGATTACATCCATGTTTGTTAGTACAATGTGGTACCAACCGAAACACTTTAATAACCGTATACGGTTATTAAAGTGTTTCGGTTGGTACCTATAACGTGTGACTGCGGCTTTTCTTTTTGTTCTGTTCGAAGTATGAAAATCTTGTTTCATACTTTTTCAGCGTCGTTTTTTTTTGTCGTAGTCGGGTTTTAGTTTTTTTACTTTATTTTTATTTAAACAATTTTGGTGTTAAACTTAACACATACTTTTTGTCCGCCAGAGGGCGCCATGTCGAGTTTTGTGACACGTCACGTAGCCTATGTTCAGCGGACAATGAAGACGGTTCTAACGATACCTCATATGTCTAGTTCCGATTGGTAGATTAGGAGCTATGAGGGAACAGATGAACAAACTCACATACATACTCGTACATAGCCTGTCAAAATCATAACCCTCCGTAGTCGGGTAATAAAAAATTTATTCAACAAGTTGAAAAACGTATATTTTCAAAGGGGGCTCCCTTTGAAGGCATATCTACCAAATAGGTCAAGGTACGTTGTGTAGCAAAGAACTTAAGATTTATTAAGTAAATATGTTCGATAAATATGAAGTAACATCAAATAAAAAAAAAATAAGAAACCATTTTTTATTGGCCTGTTGGTCTAGTGGTTAGTGACCCTGACTGCTATGCCTGAGGTCGTGGGTTCGATTCCCACCCAGGACAAATGTTTGTGCGATGAACTCGATCATTTGTTGTGTCTAGGTGTAATTTATCTATAAATGTATGTATTTAGAAATATATAAGTATGTTTATCAGTTGTCTAGTACCCATAAAACAAGCTCTGCTTAGTTTGGGACTAGACGGCGTTGTGTGATAGTTGTGGAATATTATTGTTTTTTAATGGTTCCGTACCCGAAATAAGCCAACAAGACCGTAATACTAAGCCTCCACTGTCCGTCAGTGGTCTGTCTGTCTGTCCGTCCGTCTATCAGCGGGCTTTATCTCATAAACCGTTAGAGGTAGAGTGTTGAAATTTTCACATAATGTTCATTTCTATTGCCGCTACAACAACGAATAGTGAAATTAAAATAAAGTTAAAAATTGTAGATGGTGTCCATACAAGAGACGTTCTTTGTCGGCATTTTTTTTGTTCGATTATAATATTGTACTTAATACGGAACCCTTAGTGTGCGAGTACGACTCGCACTTTGCCAATTTTTTTATTTGTGTTTTGTTGATTTAAATCAACTTCGTCAGACAATTTAAAAAGTATAATAAGAGAGTATTATGTAAATATAATAAATTATATTTTTTCATAAAAAATTTGTGCAAATGGCAGCTTCATCATCATCATTTCAGCCGATAGACGTCCACTGCTGGACATAGGCCTCCCCCAAACGTCGCCACAACGAACGAACCTGTGCGTCTCGCATCCATCGGATTCCCGCAACCTTCACCAGGTCATCGGTCCACCTTGTAGGGGGCCTTCCGACACTGCGTCTTCCGGTACGCGGTCGCCACTCCAGAACCTTTCGGCCCCAACGGCCATCCGTTCTGCGAGCAATGTGCCCTGCCCATTGCCACTTTAGTTTGGCGATTCTTCGCGCTATGTCGGCAACCTTGGTTCTCCTGCGGATATCTTCATTTCTGATTCGATCACGCAAGGAAACTCCGAGCATAGCCCTTTCCATTGCCCTTTGGGTGACTTTGAGCCTTCTGATGAGGCCCATTGTGAGCGTCCACGTTTCGGAACCATATGTCGTCACTGGCAACACGCACTGGTCATAGACTTTCGTCTTGAGACACTGTGGTATATTGGATGAGAAGATACCGCGCAGCTTCCCGAACGCTGCCCAGCCGAGTTGGATTCGACGGTTGACCTTTTTCTCGAAATTAGATCTACCCAACTGGACTGTCTGTCTAAGGTAGACGTAATCGTCTACAACTTCGAGTGCAGAGTCTCCGATCTTGATCGGAGTGGGTGCTACATGGTTATTTATCATGACTTTGGTTTTGTCCATGTTCATTTTAAGACCCACTCTTTCGGAAGCTCTAGGTACTGAGGTCATTGAGCATTGTGCTGAGCTCTTCCGTAGTCTCAGCCATGACTACTATGTCGTCGGCAAACCGAAGATGAGTGATATACTCGCCATTGACATTAATGCCCAATCCACTCCAGTTCAGAACCTTGAAGACATCTTCCATTGAGGCCGTGAACAGTTTCGGAGAAATGACGTCTCCCTGCCTCACACCCCGCTGCAGGAGGATAGGTTTCGAGGTCTGGTCCTGCAGTCTGACTGACATAGTGGCGTTTTCGTACAAACACTTCAGCACCTCGATGTACCGATAGTCAATCTGGCACCGTTGTAGAGACTGCAGCACAGCCCGAGTCTCAATCGAATCAAAGGCTTTCTCGTAATCCACAAACGCTAAGCAGAGCAGGCATACTCCTCGGTCTTCTGTATAACCTGCCGTAGCGTGTGTATGTGGTCTATGGTGCTAAAGCCTTTTCGGAATCCTGCTTGTTCGGGAGGCTGGAAGTCGTCGAACCTGCGCGCGAGACGGTTCGTGATGACTCTGGAAAACAGCTTGTAGACATGTCTCAGAAGTGAGATGGGCCTATAATTCTTGAGCAGGGCCTTGTCGACCTTCTTAAAGAAGAGTACCACCACACTTCCGCTCCATGCCTGTGGTGTTTTTCCCTCGAATATGACGGAATCAAACAGCTTCTGAAGGGCCTTAAGAATCGGTTTACCACCCGCCATCAGGAGTTCGGCTGTAATTCCGTCATCACCCGGTGCCTTGTTGTTATTAAGCTGCTTCAGAGCCATCCTAATCTCGTACAGGCTGACGTCCGGGATATCTTCGGTATAGTGTCGGGTCAACCTAGCTCTTGGTTCGTTTGCTAGATTCGTAGTGGGTTTTGTGATTGACGTGTATAACTGTCCATAAAAAGCCTCGATTTCTCTCAGAAGCTCCGATTTGGCGGATATGACTCTGCCATCTTCGGTCTTCAGTTTCGTGAGCTGGCTCTGACCAATAGACAGATCTCTTGCAAACACCTTGGAGCCCTTATTTCGCTCAATCGCGTCTTTAATTTTTCCAGTATTAAAGTGACGGATATCGCGTTTCAAGGACTTAGAGATCCGTTTATTGAGCAGCTGATATGTGCACGCATCGTCTGAAGACTGCAGAATCATCTCACGCCTTTCCTTCATAAGCTGGAGAGTTCGATCTGTGAGCCTCTTGCTCTTATTTGTACGTCTTATAGAATTTAGACCCGACCGTATGGACAGTTTCCACGAACCCATCGTTGTATTCGTCCACAGAGCTTCCTAGGCATTCGAAACGATTTTGAAGTTAGAGCTGAAAGCTCTCGGAGTTTTGGATCTGGATCTGTGCAGGACGGAGCATAGACTTCATCAGTCGAGATCTTTCAAGCTTGACATTGATATTCAATGTGCCTCTTACCATGCGGTGATCAAATGGCAGCTTACTTATAAGCTTAAATCATTTCAGTTTTCCTGAAAATGAAATATTAATATTTAAAAATAAAAAGGAAGTGTCCGACAGAGCGAGTCGTATGAATAAAGATGTGAATATGAGATGAAATGGAATGAAGTTAATTAAAAATCATGAGGCACAGACTCTGTAATTAAATATATTCTGTGCATATTATGAGAAAATTATATCGTGTGAGAAAATATTATTGACGTTTTAATTATTAAAAGATGTTATAAAACGTCAGAAGCTAGTGCACGGTTCCAATTGGTCGTTTCCTAAGGAGAAGAACTGACCAGAAACATGGTTTTACTTAATTTCCATATTACAATATGTTAATGGATGAGACAACAGTGTAGACCAGTCAAAATTGTGCCCAAAAGCACAATAAAAATAGTAATCTATGTCTGAGTCTATAGTATTCTCACATTCACACTATAAAAAGAGGTTAAATGAATTAAGTAGGTATGTAAGACTTGACGAAAAAGTAAATGCTTATAAAATGTTCTTTGACCATGTCATGTAGATACGTTCAGTTTTTCAAAACATTCTCATAAATAAATCCAAGTAAAATGGGCTGCGGGATTGTTATAAAGGGTTGCTGCGGCCCTGCAACGCAAAAGGCAACTGAAAGAACATGGGTGGGATTTTCTCTGTAAAAGCCCCTCTCGCTCCGCACAGAGAGATGGAGATACATCATTATCATAATTTTTTCAGCCAAAAGACATTCACTGCTGGACAGAGGTCTTCAGCAAGTGTCGCCACAACGACCAGTCCTGTGCGTCTCGCATCCATCGGGTTCCGATGACCCTCACCAGTTGGTCCACCTTGTGGGAGGTCTTCCAACGCTGCATCTTCCGATACACTGTAGACGGAGACACGCAAGTAGTTATTTTTGCTCATTAATTCATATTTTTAGTGTTAGATTTCCATTCCCTAGTAATTTTTCTGAGCTTCTCAGATACCTATGGAATAGCTTAGGTATCTGAGAAGCTCAGAAAATTTTACTTTTACGATAATTTTACCTAGCAGTAAAAATAATAAATTACAATAGAAATATCTACACCACACATCATACCATAGCATAGCATAGTCGACCTTATTAATGTTCCCACTGTTGGGACTCAGGCCTCCTCTCTAGGAGAGGGATTAGGCCGTAATCCACCACGCGGGCCCAATGCGCGTTGGTGCATGTCACATGTCTTCGAATTTTTGGTTCTAGGACATGCCGGTTTCCTCACGATGTTTTCCTTCACTGTTTTCAGAGCAGTGGTGATGAAATAAATTACACAAAGTAATGCGCGCCTGGCTGGGTTTGAACCCGCAACCTACAACTCGTAAGTCGTGGCCGTTACCACTCGGCCACCACTGCTCCTGCATCATACCATACATCCTGGAAAAATATGCGATGCCTCCACGTGCAGTGTTCACAAAAGCATCTCATTTACCAATTAACTTTCCACAGTAACGAATTATGTGCCACTGAAACAAATTAACAACAATTCTAATTGATTAATTGAATACTGAACCAATTAAAATTGTCACTCTATTTCCTCTTTGTAACAAAATCAATTATAGTATTTATACTGTTCGAATATACTGTACCGAATGCTGATTTTATGCATTTTTTTTAAGGTGGGATATCATCCAATGACTTTTCCTGCTCTTGCGCGGAGCGTAAGGGCGTATCAGACTTTTACTGACTAAAACCCACTCCTATTCCTTCTTTGCCTTCGTTTCAGCTCCGGTGTTCACTTTCACATAACCCATGGCCCCAGTAGGCTTCACCCCTGCTGGGCCCCTATGATTTGCTGACATCAACTTGAGGCGTGCGTGGAACACTACGCGCCGTCGACGACTTGGACTCGGTCCGGACGGTTAACGAACGTCCGGACGGTGAGCTACCATTGTTCGCCGTCAGCAAGCCCACGCCTACAAAAACTGAAAAATTATGATACGAAAAAAAACACGAATCGTCCTCGTGTCTATAAACTGCAACAATAACCTACCTGTTATACATAATAATTAACATTTTCTATGATGTAACGTCGTGAAAAAATTTTGTAATTATGTTGTGTTGTTGCCCTTGCATTAGTAGGTACTTATCTTGTAATCTTTAAGGTCATTGACTTTTTGCGCGAAAACTGTCGCAAACTGCAGAGCTGCGGTCCAGTCGTTAATCAAATAATAGCAAGAAATAAGAGCCACTTTAAGAGTATTGAAAATGTTATAATTACTTACCTTTCGGGATCCTTAGGAAGAGTAAAGAATGAAAAGTCCACATTTCTGTTGTTATTTATGCACCCATATGCTATGCAGTAGGTACGTTTTGGCTTTTCGCGTGCCATATTTATAATAAAACTTCTGTAGAAATTCGAAAATATTTTTTGTTAGCGCGCGTGTTCGAACACGCGTGTGACACTCAACTGAACTAGCCTCGCAAGAGAGGCCTCGGGGCGTAGGTATAAATTCATGCCTAAAGTAAGAAGTGCGCCAGGCCTGCCTGTACCAGGGCCTGACGCGAGAGGTCGTTGCTGCCGATCGCCCCCACGAGGACACGTCGGTGTTCTGCCCAAGCGGGGCACATTTCTACCGTATGCTCCAGCGTGTCTTCCGGTCGGTCCACACAATGTTGACACCCGGGCGTTTATTCCGCACGAATCTGGTGCAGAAACCTCCCGAACTTATCATGTCCGGTGAGGACCACTTCTCAAAGAGGGCACTTACCGCCATAATTATGGCGTGCCCAATGCTACTAACAATACTAAAGCCCCTGTTCGCGATGGACGACTACTGTGGACGCCCTTCGCCGCGTATCAAAACGAGAACTGTTATTACATCATAAAACCATATATGGGAAGTGGTCGCCCTTCCAGAACCTTTCGGCCCCATCGACCATCTGTTCTGCAAGCAATTCGTAACCTAATTATTATATGAAGCAAATTAAACAAAACGTCCGGCAGGTTCTTGAAAAAGTAGTATTAGTCAAATCCATGATAGCAAACGTTCGTTGAGCGCATAACTTCTGTCACATCACTCGTGTTGTCGTAGCGCGAGTAAATGGTGAAAGTCTTCGTATGTAAGTATGTAAAGAGTTGAGACTTCCACTTCTAGTAACATTCACAGACTGGTGTTGTGTTCTGTTGATATTTCAAATTGCTAACAAGTAACAATGCGTTCAAATACGTTACTTATTTAAACAGTAACACGTGTGAGCGCCATCGCCACTGTGTACGCGGTTGCCGCCCACTGCCGGCCATCGCGACCCGCCAAACATTTGACGAATGGCCAATGCTCTTTGTGTTTACATTACATACGCCTCATGCTGTTATGCGTCATTATTACTGCAGGAATAATGAGCTATTTTAGGGTAATGGCGGTTTCAATTCAGATTATTATTATGCAAATTGGGAAATGGTTGTATGTAGGTAGGTACATGTGTGTATGTTTGGTATATTATTACGCTCAAATGGTTAAACGGATTAGTATCTATAAAATTAGCACATGGGTTTACCGTATCCTCGAACATGAGACATAGGCAACCCAAGTAGCACAACAAGCTGTATAACAACTGTATAAAGGTTCAGCTTAATAGACATAACTTTTTATTCCAGTAGTATGGATCCTTGGGATAATTTTCTGAAACGTTTGAATTGAGTCTTTCCTGCTTCTGGAGTATATAAGGATCCCCGGTCTGGGAGTCCTAGATACCTTGGCATTTGAACAGCGAACAGCGAATACTACTGTCAATAAAAAACTTATTCACAAGTCCGTGTTTTTTATTTGTCACCTACCAAAGTTAAAGTTATTTTGCAATTTTTTGTCTTTTTATTTTAGCTCGTTGTATTTTTTTGTAAAAAGTATAATTGTTTTGGTAACACAACCTAGCAAAATGGGGGATTATAGAATCCTCCGATTCCAAGGGCGGTGCGGGCGTTTTGAATTTGGGCATTTTGAAGACAAAACGCCTAAACACTTTGAGGGATAAGTAAACCATCGAAAGAAGAAGTTTTTGGTGCACCTCACAATACGATTGACTGATTGTTTTTATTTTCATGGAAAATGTTTGTTATCTGTAAGTTAATCTTAAGTTTGCGTCTTTTCCGCCAAATAAAATTATTTTCTTTCTTTCCTTCTTTTCTTTTCTCCAATCCCTGGAGGTTTGCAGATACATGCATATTACAGCAGAACAAAACCAAGCATTTCAAAGATTTCTCACACCTGTGTAAAGCTGGGATGGCTCGCTAGTTTTAAATAATTTTTGACAATAGTTATCTTTGACCATTGCGACTTTTCTGACACCGAAACGTAATTTTAATGTTACCTATGTAAATTCAAAAACTGTACTAAATGTCTGAGCGTTTTTATTAAAAAAAATACCAAAAGCCTTAATCAATAAGAAAAGGTTACTGCTCACCTCCACTGTTCAATTATAGGGCAATACCTTCTCATCGTAGGTAAAGATCAACAAACCTACATCACCACACTTGCTCGACATCCTGATTCACTTCACACTTTGTAATTATAGCCAAAATTACCTTGCACACAAGTCGCATCGGTTCTGGTTCGTGCTATGGTCCGGAGCGAGGAGGAATGGTAGGCGGTCGCCTCCTTCTGGGAAGCAGTAATGGCGAAGGAAGAGGCCGCACGGGTGAGGGAACGAAGATCCTCACTCCGACTACCAGCCACGGTAGACACGGGCTTGCGGACGTCGAGCAATGGGAAGCTCACCATCCGGCCGTCCGGTAATTAACCGGGCCGAGCCCAGTCGTCAACAGCGTGTAGTGATCCACGCGCTCCTCAAAGAAATGTCAGCAAACCGTAGGGGCCCAGCAGGGCCGATGCCCGCTAGCTAGGACTGCGGTGAATTTCTAAAAAGGAAACCCGTAGTCCTAGAACGCAAAGGGTAATTGAAGGTGTGGTTTTAGTCAGTAAAAGTTATTGATGATTTCCACCCTTAAAAAAAAACCTTGCACACAAGATCGTAATATGCTAACTAGCTCACTCGAACAAACGTTGGACGTCCACTGAGCAAAACCCACGTCATGGACAGCTACATTAGTACCTGGTTCTGTCACATAATATTCTGTAATTAGTTGTGTTTTGGACACAAAATGGATGACAATATTTGTGCTAAGTGTGATGAATGATCAAATAATTCACTAAAATGCATAATTATCTTGGTAGAGCTGTTCTATTTTAATTATTTCACTTGCTTATTCATTTAGATGTTGTGATGGCCCAGATTAAGGCACCTGCCTCTCATGCATGAGGTTGCGGGTTTGAAACCGGGCAAATACCGTTGTGATTTTTTTATTTTAAAAGTTTATCTAGGACACTAGCTTCTGCCCGAGGCTTCACCCGCGTGAAAGTAGGTCTCTCCATACAAACTTTAGACCCTCTTTTCACCCCTTTAAAGGTTTTCCGAAAACCGCTTCTTAGTGCTCACCTACGTCATAAAAAGAAACCTTGTGTAAATTCTCATGATCCTAGTCCCAGTAGTTTCGGCTGTGCGTTAATATGTCAGTCAGTCAGTTTCTCCTTTTATATATATAGACTAGCTAGCTAGTATTTAAATGACTCTGCCAGCGGCTTTGCCCGCGCGAAAGTTTTTTCTCCATACAAACTTTGAACCCCCGTTTTAACCCCTTAGGAGGTGAATTTTGGAAAATCCTCTCTTAGTGCTCGCCTACGTCATAAAAGGAAACCTTGTGCAAAATTTCACAATCCTAGGCTTCGTAGTTTCGGCTGTGCGTTGATATGTCAGTCAGTCAGTTTCTTCTTTTTTATATATAGATTACTGACACCTCCTGCTTCGAAAAGTACGTAAATCCGTTGATCTCGGTCGTCATTCATAGATCTTTGACATTCGTTAAAGTTAGTCAGATGCCAGAAAGTCTGACCATCTGCGTCAGTCTATACAAGGAGTATCAGGTTGCCCAGTAAGTGGGTTGTGAAGGTCTGATAGGCAGTCGCTCCATGTAAAACACGGGTATTCAGCCGCAGCCGTTTAGACTGGAAGCCGACCCCGAGGAAAAAGGCCTAGTTGGAAAAAGGCCAGGGATGATGAGTGAAATATTTCACCGAGCTGGGTTACTATTGGATGTGTGTGTAGTTGTGTTGTAGTTCACATACACTTCTTTTTATGTGTGCGTGAGCTCTGAGTGCTCGGTATCATACGCGACGTGCGATGGCGAAGCGATCTGTTGCGGTTCACGCCAATCCAACCCGATGCAGTGGCTCTGTCTTACGCGCTTTCAAAATCGCCGCTTCAGTCGCAATTTATTTGAAACAACCCAAGCAGCACGACAGGCTGTATAGAAGCTGTATTTTAGTTTTATTGTATTCCACAGGCTATATAGTGAGGCTGTACAAGGGCTGTATAAGCGCTTATACAACCTCTATAAGTAAAAATTGGGCCCCTTGTTATACAGCCTTATGCATTATTATAGCTGTATAGTTGCTGTATAGCTAAAAAATAGGCTGTACTAATAGCTGTATAAGAGCTGTAGTATGGTGTTGAAGAAAACCATAGGCATATAGTTATTCTCTTATAAGTTTCTTAAAAAGATAATAGTTCTTCATTGGTTTTTTATGAGAATTACAATGTGAAATTTATGAAAACAACCGCTTATTCTTTTTAGTTAGATATGGTGGGCCGCCAATTTACTGTGAAGTTATAAGTCAAGATAAATGTTGGACTTTAGGTAGTGATAATTGTAGATTCAACGTGCCGATTTATTTTTACTGTGAAATAGTGCATAGTTTTGTGGAAAAATATTCACGCGCCCGCGAAATACTGAAGAATTCACGAGGAATATTACCAAAACAAGTAAGTAAGTTTATGGCTTTGAGGTTAGAATCATAAGATTGTTAAATAATACTGTACAACAGGTATCACTTATGATTTATTTATCTGAAAATCATAACTATAACTTCAGCAATACTCAAAATAATGTAAGAAGTCATATTTTCTTTTGTTGTTATTTGTTCGAAAATGGCGACAGATTTTATACAGCGTATAAGATATCTGGAGAGTATTATAGATTCCGTGGTTTTACTACGCACTTTCTGGATTCCATTACACAGCTTTTACCCTTTAATAGCCGTTATAATATAATATTTTTATTATATAGGCTGTACATCAGTTTTCAGCAAATAAATTATACAGCCTTTTAGGGTTATGTGTTAAAAATGAAAAACCCTTTAGCATATTTCATATCAATAAGTTTTGCAAACAAGTGACGCTTATTTGAACTATTCTCAACTTAAAATTTCCGTTAAACTTATAAAAATATAAATTTGTTTATTTCGACTTGTATACATGTTTTATCCCACGAGTGCGTCTGGGCCATCATGATTGTGTGCGTAGTGTGTACATACACAATCATGGTCTAGACGCACTCGTGCTCGTTACAAGCATTTATACCGAGTGTGTTAGATAAAGACAGCAAGCAGCGTCCGCATCGCAATGAACGCAACGTGATTAGTTTAGTTGAGAGAAAGTTCCAGGGACGCAAGCACGCATTTATTTGTCCTTTTCGCTCGTTCACCGTATCACGGAACTCGTAGGTATAGTCAAAACGAAACAAAAGCAGTTAGATACCTATTAAATAATTTAATACCTATGTGCAGTAGTGTAAGATAGACAGATAGAAACTAGTGTTTTGTGTTGTGTGCGTATATCTCAAATGTGTTGCACTTTTTTTTCAGGAAAATGACTTTCAAAATAATTGAAACAATTGAAAAAGGCCAAAAACGACTATGCATTGAACCGAGTTTTTGGGAGTCTAATGGTATTTTAAGATGGCCAAGAAAGCGACTAGATGTCAACAAATTAGTCAAGGACGAGAATTCGCGGCCTCTAGAAAATTGGTCTACCTCTCGTTGCTGTCTAAAAAGACAATTACTACCATCATACGAAGAAGCAACACAAGAACTAAATCTCATGTTACAAAATAGCGACACCGAAATTGATAATGAGACAGAATTAATCACAACAAACAGTGCTAATAATAACTTCAGTTACAACACTTTAGCTGGTCAATTGGTAAGCATATTTTTTTTAAATATTATTAGCTCATCCCGCATGTATAATTATTGACGTATCTTCTTGGGTTTATAAGTAGTGTATACTAGCATATTAGCATGGGTATCACCGCTATTGCGCCGCTGCGCTGATTTGAAATCTCCCGTGCTGGCAGTGCTAGCGTCTCTCACCTCCACGAGTTTGACGCGCTGCGCGGTGGCGTTCTAAGAGATTCGCCATGCGCCATTAATGCCTAAAACATGCTTCAGATTACACCTACTTGGCCTTTCGGTTACTTATGTTTGTTTAGATAGGTACCTACTTAATAATATTATATTGCGCTATTGTAACTGAAGAATATGGACGTACCTACATTGCCTTTTTTTCGATTTGATGATTTCAATTTAGCAAGAATGTTTGGCGAAGGAAAAAATGTATGGTGTAGTCTGGAGGATTACTAGAGTAAAATATATAACTGTTGTTAATAATGATTATGACAAAAATGGCTGGTGTGTAGGTAGCCGGTGGACGTTAGTAATATTACCTATATATTCTGTGGCGGTAGTGGCAAGTCGTTACATGTGATCTATGCGTGAGAAATGGCGTGTTTGTACATCTCTCTTATCGTGAAAGTTTTACTCGGTCAGACCAATTGTGGTATAAGTTTTTAAACTGCTTAATTGTATTTTGACATAAGAATCTTGTATAAGAACCGGAACAGCAACCGAGTCCGATGTACTATACCTACCTTTAGTTCAGAATATCAGAATCACCAGACTACGGTCCTGTGATTTCAATGTAGGTCCGTGATCAAGTTTTGTACATAACTATTGACAAATATCTCATTAATTAATTTTATATGTGATTTCAGGCATTCAGTCAACCAGAAAAGCCGTCAACTTCATCACAGCAACGTCAGCAACAACATCCACACCAGTAGTTCCAACATCTGCAGCACAATACGTCATTCAATATGTGGATGAATCTGATGTGGCAGCAACGGTTCCACAGCAAAACACTGATGTAAATGAAATTGAAAATTATCTAAAATTGATTTTAGACAGTCAAATTAATATGACACAAACAATAAATGTTCTAATGGACAACCAGAAAAAAATGTTACATAAACTTGCAAGTCTATCTGTGCAGATAGAATACGAATTTTCCAAGTGTGACAATACCAAAAATACAGATGTGGTTGCACTGGGTAAATCCAGCAATCCAATCGAAAATGAAGCTTTTGTCATAAAACCAATTGATTCAGTTAAAGAGCTAGAGGAACTGGAATCACGTTTAAGTGACAAGCAGCAAAAAAATTCAACTGCTGAAGCAATATTCTTTTATATGTTCACAATCAGATGGAAAAGGTGCAACATGTGCATACAAAATATTAGACATGTTTTTTACTCGTGATTTTTTATGCAAGTGTTCCTGGACAGGAGGCGGTAGAAAGAGTGAAGACATAAGTCCCTCTAAAGGCTTTTAAAAATGTCCTCAATTTCTTCCACCAACTAATACGTATCTGGGACCAAACTTATACCGTTGAAAGCAATGAAAACTTTTTCAAAACTGTGCTTAAAAATTCAGTAAAGAGAAAACACAGCAAGAATGAACGAGCATCAACAAAACGTAGGAGAACAAAAAAAGTTAAACTTATTAATCAAAATGAATCTAACACCAATCAAATTGATAATGTGGTGGTCATAGTAAACGACGCTGCAAATAAAACAGTAAACACCAACGAAGATGCTACGAATGAAAGAAAAGAACAAGAGGAAGAGGTCATAGTAGACGTCGCTGCAAATAAAACAATAAACACCAACGAAGATGCTGCGAATGAAAGAAAAGAACAAGAGGAAGAGGAGGAAGAGGAATAGAGTATGTTAAAGTAGGAATTTCTCTTCAGAAAAATGAGAACTACACATGGTATAATGTAAATTGCGGATAAATCAATAAGTACTTATAAGAAGTAATTCTACGTTATACTGAACGACTTTCCCATGAAAAAAGCGGAAGTTGTTCAACATAATTAGTAGGATTACTTACCCCTGTTTATACGTATTATCCGCGATTTCCGTTACGCCATGTTTAGTTCTTTTTTCCTGATGAGTGATCTCGTTATATAATACAGGGTATAACGGAAAGGGTGTATAAAGCCGAATAGACACGAATCTACCCATGATATCGAACAATTTTCCCCAAGGAACATGGGTCGAAATATGAAAAAAATATTTTATCATTCCATGCTAATTGGGCGCGCAGCTGATTGATTTAGTATGGGGAGCCTAATTTTTTTTATATTTCGACCCATGTTCCCTGGAAAATAGATTCGTGTCGTTTCGGCTTGATACACCCTTTCCGATACATCCTGATTTTAGTTGCCTAGCTTAGTCAGAATTTATAAAAACATGTAATCTCGTGACTGTGATTGTCTTTAAGAAAACACGTAATTATCGTGACTGTGATTGTAGTTTAAGACACAAAATTATGTAACTGTTTTTCTTGTGTATCTAGTAAATAAGTAACTCTTAGATTATTTTTAATTACTTAAGATATCCACTGATGGATATTTCTATTATGTTTGAAGTGCCTATACGGGTTTTTCAATGAATAAAAATACATTTTCTCAATGACAAGGTTTTTTATTTCTCGTTTAAACTGTATGTAAAAGGGGTACGAAGTATAAGTAATTTTTGTGATCAGTACATACTAGTTTTGTTTTTATATCTTTGGGACTAACTATGGTCTCTGTCCGCCTGGTAGTAGGTAATTTGGCTTTAAATATGTTCAAAAACGATGATTTAATCGGTAGTTCAAAAACATCGGATATGTCAGTAATTTTATAACATGTAATCTTTATTTCACTGTTAACAGCGGTTTCTATTTTTGTCACTTCCAAAATGTCATTATTGTTGCATAATACATATTTATCTTGAGGCTTTACAGAAATTTTAAAATCTCTAAAATTTAGTGCATTTATTTTTCTGCTATTGGTCGTAACAAAGGGTTCCACATATGCGATTTGCCGACTTTCTCTGCCCTTACTCATTTCTGATGCTGAATCTTCACTAAATCTCTTTGCCACTTGAGCAAGAGGTTTGTTGCCATGTCTTAGCATTCTTTTTATTAAATACAATTTATTCTCAAAAGGATAAGCGCTAAATGTATATAGCGGGCCAAATCGTTGCACTTCGTCTGTGAGATGCACTACATTATGAACATTGCTGGTTATATAATCTGGCCCATAAAAGTCTTTATAATGCTCAACAAAATATTGTAGGAGCTCTTTTGCCAAAGGAAGAAAATGACTATAGTTTTTACAAGAGCATATTGTTATACCACAAAAAAATGCCAGAAAATGTGAAAATGCGTCATGTTGTAATACTTCTGGAAGTATGACAATGCTCAAATATAGTAAAAATGATCGATATTCGGAAGCTTTCCAGTGAGAAAGACAGTCTAGTCCTCTCACTGATCTGTGAATTTCAGATGGCAATTTTCGTTTTACAAGGAAATTCGAAACTGTTTCAGAATTTCTGGCACTCCATTTGGTAATGTATTTTCCGAAATTACCGTTGCGCCAACCAACTAAGAGCCGCTTCATGATTCCTAAATCAACAAGGTGTAGAGAATCTGCTATCGGAAAGTCTTGTATCATGTCAACAGGCAACCTCAGTATAGGAGCATCTTTTTTATGGTGAGGCCCATATTTTTTATCACGAAATTCTTGATCTGTTCTAGGGCGGCAATTGGTTTCAGGAAATGTCACTGTATGTGATAAGTGTGAATATTCCCCTACAGTAACACATTTCAGACAACCGTGTTTTGCATTAAAATTACATACGCCTGAGAATTAAATAATACAAGAATTATTATTGATACCACAGTCGAAATTTAATTAAAATTTAATTTCACTTTGTTAGGAACATCAACCCAGTTTTCCAATGTTTTACGTAGACATTTAGTTAGACCATTATGCCAATATTCTCCATTTTCTATAGTCTTTATATGTATTTGTTTGACAGTACCTAAAATTGTTCTGGCGTCCTTTGGTAAAATTCCCGGAAATCTGCAATTTAAAATTGTAGCTAAGTCGCTAAGAGCTATTTGAGATATATTTCTTTCAATAGCCCATTCCTTAATTTGACGACGGAATGTTAAATTTTTTGAAAAATCATCATCATTATTTGAACTTGCACTGCTGCATGAATCTAAATCACTATCAAGTTCCGGAGGCTTTTCTAAAACCTCACTTTTATTATCGTATGCCGTTTTTGCTACGGAACCTTCATTAGACGTTGACTGAACTCGCGCTTGACTATCGATTGTTCGATCAATGAATTTGTTCTTTTCAATGTCTTCACATGACGGCTCAGTATCACTGGTTTTGTTTGGTTGATAATTAGTAATATTTTGATATTCTCTTTTAATTTTCCTTTTTACTCCACCACATGTTTTTCTTTTTTCCCACATATTTCTATTCACCACACAACGTTTTTACAAATCAAGGACAACTGTCAGTAATACAGATTAAAGCTGTATTACAGAATTCATTTATTATTATAGTTCTATAAAATCATATTTGACAGAAGTTATGAAACTATTACACTGACAAGAGTGTACAGTTACGCATTAATAATAAGCTTTAGAAAGTAGTTTTAATATACCATTATACAGAAACAAGTATAAAGTGATACCATTTTATAACTTATAGCTGTAGTAAGTAAGTGATCACATGCAAAATACAGCCTCTATGCAGCTTGAAGGATAACATTAGATTGAAGTGTCAAAAAATGCTTAGGGTTTTAAAGTGGAGTTCAAATATTCTGTTTTAAAGCCTTAAGTTTACACGGAGTATTTTATAAAAACTTAGTACAGCTTTAGCTGTATAATAACGGTTTAATCACTTTTATAAGTAAATAATCTATTCTTGACACCTTTATGGGTCACCAGTAGAACTCTAAGTTCTAATAGTGCTGTATATTTGATGTCGGCAACGCTTGCGTGCTGCTTGGGAAGTCACCGCATGGCAAGAGTTTGACCGAAAATATCAAACCAACTGACGGCGTCCGCTTCGCTTTACTCGTCACCGTACCGCACACACGTGTGGTTGGTAAAGTAGGCCACTGCGCGCGGCGTTACTCTATATTTTTTTCCCACCTGAAGGTAAGCAGTGATGCAATCGTTGATGGTGAATCGCACTAGTTTATTAAGAACCTATTCATTCTACCCTTGAAGACACCTAAATTATAATCGGATGGTATTAGTATCAATTGTTTTTTCCAATCGCGCCGCTTCATTTCGCGAACGCGTTCGCATTGGATCGCTCACGCAGCACACTGCGTGGGCACGTGGATTTGTACCACCGTCGTAATGAAGAAGCCTGCACTCGCCTGCTCCACAATATCACTAGTGAAATGACCCAAATATAAGTAGGTTTTCGCGGCTATTCACCAGTCTTCCGATTAGGGACCGCTTTTTGTCCCGCGACAAAGGCGGGGATTATTCTGAAGCTGTGCCAGCGTTCAATTCACTTCCGACCAGCCTATTTTGAATCACCCATTTTGAATCAAGGTTGCGGTCGATCCCTAGTTGATTGTGGTTCGAACATGAGGCGTTTAGAATATTTTCTTTTATTTCCAGCCCCCCCCCCCCCAGCAAAGTTACGATCGTTTCGTTTGCGTCGAACGCTTCGAGTAGGCCACGCCTTCGTTTCCTTTGTTCTGACGTCATCTCTACGCTCAGTCACGTGGTTAGAACAAAGGAATCGGAGGTCGAGGCGTTCGACGCAAACGAAACGATCGTAACTTGGCTAGGGGGGCAAAAGCCCTACTACGAGCTCTTAACGCGATCCATTTAACGTTAAACTAAACTGTTAAAGGTATGGAACTATACACCCTATACAGGTCGGTGATGTGGCAGTAGTGATGTTCGGTGTGCCACAAGGCAGCGTATTGGGTCCTTTGCTTTTTATTCATTATATTAATGACTAGTTTCTGTCAGCGGCTTCGCCCGCGTGAAAGTCGATTTCTCCATACAAACTTTAGGCCCTCCTTTCATCCCCTTAAGGGAATGAATTTTGAAAAAATCCGTTCTTAGCGGATGTCTACCTGCCAAATTTTAAGTTTGTAGGTGTTATAGTTTCTGAGATTTCGATTATTTAGATTTCTGACTAATCAGTGAGTAGTATAATTATCGATTTTATATATATATATTTACCAAAAGTAACAAAATACCCAATGACTCTCTTTGTCGATGACAGTACTGTCACTATTCCCTCAAAAAATATTAATACATATGAGAATAAAATAAGTAATACTACTCAATAGCCCAGTGGATAAATAAAAATAATCTAAAAATAAACAGTAGACACAAAATTAATGCAGTTTACCCAACGTAAAGTTCCCCCCAATAGTTCTTCGTAACCGTCGAGGTAATGATAGACTATGTAGTGTAAGGTCTAATACAGCGCTTATGCAAAAAGTCTTTTCTACCTTGCTCCAGTGATTTTTAACAAAATACCTAAACCTATTAAAGGACTTGATGTATCAAAATTTAAGTCGCTACTGAAGAAATGTGTCATTGATAAATGTTTTTATAATATATAGATATAAATAAGATGTAAATAAATTCTCCATAGAAAACAACCAATTTCGAACCGTGCTCTAGCTTCTGACGTTTTATAAGTGCCCTTGTAGGCCTATGTTTTATTACACATCAACTTTTGAAATTTGTTTTTTTTTTTAATTTTGAAATGATTTTTTAAATACTTAACACCAAAAATTTTGACATTTCATTAGTATTTCCTATAATAAAATGCTTAATTATATAAATCAAGTCAATATCTTTAAAAATTTGTATAACTATTTAGGTGAAACATGTTAGGACTTTTTTTATGTAACACTATGCTTTGCAATTGTTTTTTTTTGCATGCTTTGTTTTTGTACTGCTTACTCAAGTTTTGACAAATAAACTATTTTTATCTCAATGCCTCTTTCTTGCTCGCATGCCGAAAACTTTAATACTTCATGGTAATGCCCCACGGTATACTTAAATCTTCTAAGGGGTGCTTTTAGAATAATCCTTTTCGGTCCAACTGATGAGGAGTCAATGAAAACCAAAATTCTCTCAGGCTTACTTAAGAGGGTCCTTCTCCACTCGCCTATCGTCAACATCGAGCATGGTTTAAAAGCTTGTTGCTTCATCTAACGCAATCCAACGCGATGTTTGATGAAGAGGCAATGCAAAAAAAGAGAGATAGCGCCTGAAAACTTTGTTGGCATTCGGTAATTCCGTGATTTACTCGAATATTTCACAAAATTTGTTCCAGGAAATACGTGTTTTTTTTTAAACCCTTAAAAGTTTTTCAGAAAAATTGTCATCATTCAGAATCTCGATTAAACGTGCAAGGCTTCTATTGATGTACTTTAAAAAAAAAAATGAGTACATTATGGAGGGCCAAAGTTCACGTATCATCGCAGATTTTCAGAGGTCTTTACTAGATTAGTTCTACACAAATTTATGTTTTGATTTCTATAGAAGCCTAGATAACATCCACAAGATAGCTGTGTATCCAAAATATCTAGAGAAAGATGTGTAATAACATCATAATCACGTAAGAGCGGTTGTAGGAAACGTACCTCGAAAAGGACGCTCCTCAGCGATATGAAAAAAGAAGAAGAAATAAAACGAATTTATTTTCCACAACACAAGGCACACAAACAATAGTTAGGTAAACAAGAAACAAATAAAAAAAAAGAAGAAAAAATACAATTGTTTGCCTCACTGCTGTGCCAAAACAAGTCCAGTTCAGCATAAATGCTAGACAATTAGTAACAGACGATGGTTTGCAATTAACACGTATTAACACACTTTCTATATTTATTTAATTAAACTTCATGTATAGTAGTGGCATATATATATATATAGCAACATTGCTCTTTTTTTTTTCGGGTGGGAAAATCATGTAATGACATCCCGCGCTCTTGGGCGGAGCGCGAAATAGTGTCAGACTTTTACTGACTAAAAACCCACTCCTGTTCCGTCTTTGCCATTGTTTCCAGGGCCCCGGGGATCTCTTTCGCATCACCCATGGCCCCAGTAGGCTTCGACCCTGCTGGGCCCCTACGGTTGCTGACATCCCCTTGAGGCGCGTGTGGAACACTACGCGCCGTCGACGACTTGGACTCGGTCCAGACGGTTACTGGACGATCGGACGGCGAGCCACCCATTGCTCGCCGTCCGCAAAGCAAAATTGCGCTGGCTGCTGGACGGCCGCTGCTAATATAAACACACACCTACATATACACACAAGTGGTATCCCTATCGGTCATACTCTGTGATTCTTATTCTCATAAAGCAAATTATGAGGGTACCTCGTTGCCGTCTAGTCAGTTAGCTGTGTCATATTTGTGTTAGATGTACCTACATGTTTGTCTGCAATGATTTTGTTGTGCCCTTTTAAACTGTATCGTAGTATTACGTGATGTTTAAGCCCACGGAATATAGAGAACACTGGAAATAGTAAGTAGGCGTGACAGTGTCGCCGCTAGTCAGTACCGCATTACGCACTCGCTGTTCAAGCGCTCTCATTCGCAAACTAGACTGCGTCAACGTACAATTTAAGTTTAATAATATTAAAATGCCTTATTGTGCCATATTGGACTGTAAAAACCATAGTCGGACTAAAAGTCCAACTCATGGAGGTGTATCATACCATCGAGAAGTATTATTTTCGGATTTATATAAAATGAAAAAATAAAATTTCGTCAAACATTGCACAAGATATACAAACAAAAATTGTCTTTAATTTCATGACTACAAAGTTGATTTTCTTTTCCCAATTATTAGCCTTTCTGGAATATTCGCTTGTCTACTTATACTTTTGACGCTATCCAAATAGTGCGTGACTTTATCGACAAAATCAATCGACATGTATTACGTTGCCTTTTTAAAATAAAAGTATTTAAAAATATGTATGTAAGTAATTATAATACAGATAATTATTACATTAATAAAGTTAATAAAATAAAAATTGTAGGATGATATTCGTGATATAATTTTAAATACATCTATCTGAAGAGTTAGGTACGAGTACAACACAGCAGTTGACGATAACGATGATTTCAGCTGAGATGATGATAATTGTTAGATTTTATTTTCCTTCCTTAATAATTTCAGTTTTTCTAATGTTCCAATTTGTAAAGAGATATGGATCTACGCTACCGGGAGCAAAAAAAGTACCCTTTTTAATACGTTTAAAAATTGCCCTACGAAATATCAATTTCATTATTTTGATACTATCACATTACCGCATACAATATTTTTTTCGCATTATATGTTTTAAATACGTTTTCGTACTATCAATATTATTTCGATCGAATTAGGTTACATCACTATTTGAGTAGCAACCTGCATTCGTGTCAGTGATACGCCATTCAAATACCACCCTTATTTTTACGTGGTTACAGTTCATACTGAACAGTGCCATCTAGCGACGAGTGGCGGTACTTGGTAGTCCAATATGTATTTCTTTCTTGTTTTTGCCAATTTGATTTATAGGCTGTTGATATTAAAGTTGCATTTCGTATAATATTTTGTTTGCATTTCGTTTACGCCCTTATTTTTTTTTTTTGCCAATCGTATCTTCCGGTTTGCAGTAAGAGTAAATCGTATATGTATGAGTTTGGCGACACCGGTTCTGGTACAAACATTTTCTCAAGCTACTTCCAGTGTTCTCTATATTCCGTGTTTAAGCCTATTGTGTATACATAATTGTAATTATACTATAAGGTGTATTGCATGCTTCGTCATTAGACGACAACTATTTAACAAAAAATTTAAATCTCATATAAGTGAACGTTTGTAATATTTTCTTATGAGAAATAAAGATTCTGGCGGACTTAAGCAACATGGTATTCTCTACCAGTCAACCTTTGGGATAAAAGAGACAACACTGTGGTAGGTGTGCATAAATAAATAATAGATACTTATTACAAATAGAATAAAGCATCATTAAATTAAGTGGCTTATATTAATAAAATACGTACAAATAAATACAATGATAAAAATCGAATCATTTTAATTAAGAGAACTTAAAATATAATAATTATGACGAAGATCAAACTAAGGTTGAGAGGAGTTCAAGTAGTAGTTCCGAATTTCACGCTTGAAGGAAAATTTACTCTCAGCTTTTTTGATGTCAAGTGGAAGTACATTTCAGAGTTTTATGGTGGAGACAGCGTAAGAATTGGCCCTGAACCCACATATATCACGTTTATTATCGGTTTTCGGTGTTTATTTCATTCACCAGAGTTTAGATCTAATTTAAAAGTAAAATTTGACATCATAAAAGTCACATTAAAATTTAAGCAGGCCCTAAATCTGCAATATGTTTAAAAAATTAATTATATATATATTAACATATTGAATGCCAAGAATTTCAAGGAGTCAAATTCAGTTCATACCATTCATCATCAGCCTATACGAGTAATTTCGTAGCTGGCGTATTTATTAATCAAGTTAACTAACAGTGTCCGTATACGAGATATCTCGATCCTAGGATGTCAGTGATATTAATATTTTGAAGAGACTATATTATACAGCCATAGATGTCTGGTACTGCCTACTGGGGGCTATGAGTTGTGCGAAAGAGAACCCCGAGGCCCTGGAATGAAGGCAAAGAAGGAACAGGAGTGGGTTTTCGTCAGTAAAAGCCTGACACGCCCTCTCCCTCCGCCCAAGTGCGTGAGAAGTCATTGGACAATTTCCCAACTAAAAAAAAGCCATAGATGTCCTACGATATACCTCGTATGTGGCATCTGAGAAGAAATCGTCTACGAGATATCTCGTAGCTGCCATTCAATGTTTTAAGTTCTGTGGAATTCTACAAATATTTCTAATGCAGAATGTTTACCCGATGAGCGGACGCCAAACATTTGCACAACTGCTGAGTTTGAGTGAGCTTGCTCCGTTTGCATAACCATTACTCACATGTGGACTATTTGCAGTAATAATTACATAAATGCTTCGTCTCTCTCCCAAAGATAGGATTAACACTCGTTCTAAATGAATGTGTAAATAAAATCGTGCTGTTGAATTTTTCATACTCATAACAGCACCAAACTTTGGCACGATCAAAAAGTTCTACATAATTATTTACAGTAAATCCTCATGGAGATTATGCATGAAAATAATACTTTTATTATTCTGATACAAGTGGAGAAAGTTTGTTATTGCGACCGAGGTGGAATTCGCAGTGTCATGGAGCCGATTGCTGTAGTGACAAATTTCCACGTGTATCAAATGGCGTTTTTCAATACACTTACGAAGAAATAAATAATCCGGGTTAACCGGCGACTCGTGGGGGTAGCTTAGCGTCCGACCTGATACGATATACACAATAAATTGTGACGCGCGAGCTCAGGCACTTTTCCGCACTAGTGCGGAGAACTGTAAATTGCATGCCAAACAGCGGTAGAGATCAGAGCGACTTTTCGAGTAAGCGTACTGAAAAAAATGTTTGTCATCTACCAGTGTATTAACAAATATACAAAATAAGAATGTAAAAATTGCTAGAAAAACAAACGAGATTATACCAATTTTAAATACATCGCGTACATCGAGGGACTGGACCAACTTGCCTGCTGCGGTCTTCCCGTCCGATTAAAATTTAGGTGTCTTCAAGGCTAGAGTGATTAGGCTCTTAATAAACTAGTGCGCCTCACCATCAACGATTGCATCACTGCTTACCATCAGGTGGGATCGCGGTCAAGCGCTAGTTTACAAAATTAAAAAAAAAAATATATATATATGTCTCTCACATAAAAACGCCGTTTTCTACGGTGGCCGTATGACTGTGATGAACTTTGAAGTCAATGACCACGTCGGACTTCTTTTTCTTATTAGCAGCTTTGAAGCTTTTTATCTTTGTTGTTGACGAAGATTTGAAAGCCAAAAAATATTTAATTTAATAAATAAATTACATTCATATTCTCCATTATTATTATTATTTTTTCTATTCTATTACACAGTTACTAGGAGGATTATGGAGGTCAGGCAGTCGCAATTAATACAAATTTTATGGTGTGAAATCATTTAATGACTTCTCAGGCTCTAAGGTGGAGTGAGAGGGCGTGTAAGACTTTTACTGACCAAAAACTATGTTCCTTCAGTTGCTTTTTGCGATCTAGGACCTCGGGTATCCTTTTTCGCATGGCATGGGCCCTATAGTTTGCTGACATCTTTTTGAGGCGTGCGTGGAAGACTATACGCGCCGGCGACGACTCGGGCTCGATATATGCTTACAGCCGCTCTGGTATACTGCTGAATTTACAAAATGTTAAGCAGCTTGAATGACGGATGGTTGTAAAGAACGCAGATCACGTTCCACGTTGAAACACATTTTAACAATAGAAAGAAAGTAAAAAGAAAAACTTTTTATTTGCCGGAAAAGGCGCAAACTTAAGACTAACATATTGCAAACATTTATATATTTTTTCTTGTCAACAGTACAAATACATTTATATTTTCGTTCAAAAGACACGTGTTTACTTTCATCTACCTTTCAGCTCCAGAACCAATACAGCTAAGCTATTGGAGCGTGACCTATTCAAATCTGTTACTGTATCGCAGCGTTCCTTTTGTAGGTACCGAAGAGTCCTTGCACGGGCGAATTGGTGATCAATATTCAGCAGATATCCTTATATTATTTGCTGTAGGTGGGTATTTGCCTGTTTAGAAGTGTACCTACGTAGTTTATTTATGTACTAAAAGCTAAAAAAATACTTAGGTACCATACATCTATATATATTAAAGGGGAAATTGACTGACTGACATATCAACGCACAGCCAAAAGTACATAGCCTAGGAGCGTGAAATTTTGCACAAGGTTTCTTTTTAGAATGGAGGCGAGCACTAATAGAGGATTTTCCAAAATTTACCCTCTAAGGATATGAAAGGGGGGGTCCAAAGTTTGTATGAAGAAACCGACTATCACACGGGTGAAATCGCGCTACGTAGTATCAAATGGAAAACTGACTGACTGACATCAATGCACAGCCAAAACTACTGGGACTAGGAGCTTGAAATTTTGCACACAGTACTTTTTATAACGTAGGCGAGCATTAAGGAGTAGCTGGTAGAAACTAGTACTAAATAAAGGGTGTCTTTGACATCGACGCACAAACGCATACCACGGATCCAGTACATGATTCTGGAACCCCCAGTGGTGGAATTTTTCGTCGGTTTTGTTTCCTATTTTTTTTATAATCCTTAGCATAGTCGGCCTTATAATGTTCCCACTGTTGGGACTCAGGCCTCCTCTCTAGGAGAGGGAATGGGCCATAATCCACCACGCGGGCCCAGTGCGGGTTGGTGGATGTCATATGTCTTCGAATTTTTGGTTCTAGGACATGCCGGTTTCCTCACGATGTTTTCCTTCACCGTTTTTAGAGCAGTGGTGATGAAATAAATTACACAAAGTAATGCGCCTGGCTGGGTTTGAACTAGCGACCTACAACTCGTAAGTCGGGGCCGTTACCACTCGGCCACCACTGCTCTGTTTTTTTTTTTACATTTTTTTAATTTAAACTGTATAAAATCGTTAAATTAATAAATAAATTACTTTTAAAATTAAAAATGTCATCGGGATTGATTAGAATGACGATTTTATCTACCCCAATAACTTTTTAATTAATGAATTTTTAATTATTTTTTTTTCTTTTTACTAAAAATATCATTGGGGTTGGTTAGAATAACAATTTTACACAGTATAAATTTAAAAAGTATAGACATTAGTATAACATTGTTTTTTTTTTAATTAGGAAAAAGACGACGAAAATTTCCACCACTGCACTGGGCTGGACCCCCCAGTGCAGTGGTGGAAATTTTCGTCGCCAAGTCATGTACTGGATGCGTGGTATTCGTTCGTGTGTCGATGTCAAAGACACCGTGTATAGGCAACAAAATAATTGACAAATAATGTTCCTTAACAATTTTTTTATACACAGGCATTTAGTGTTTGCACGTGTATGTCACTTGTCACAAATTCAGCGCAAGTCAAGTGATGCCATTGGCAGTTCAAAATAAATTGTCTCATTATTTTTGCGGAGCATCGATATAATATCTTGTTTGGCTATTAGTTTTTGAAATGGCTGAACTGTTATACAGTGTGTTGTTTTTCAAAATCTTAAGGTTGTCGTTTGAAAGCTTGCCATCCTGCCGTCCGGTATGGACTAAACGTTTGTGTTCCACACACACCTCAAAAAGAAGTCAGCAAAACTCATGGAGCCGAGTAGAACCGAGCGGGTTACACTAGTAAATTATAGCCAATAAAAGTTTGACTAGCCCTCCAGCTCCACAGCTGGAAGGCTAGTCAAACTTTTATTGGCTAGGCGGAAGAAGTCATTTCATATTTTCCACCTCAAAAAAAAGGTCAGCCAGCAATCGCTCTTTATGAATACCAAGCTCCCTAAAATGATCAAAAACCACCAAAGGTCGTAGTTAATAAATGTACAAAGAAGTCCCATAAGAAAGTCCGTCAGAAGACAAGAAAAGCCCAAGGATAAAGAACAAGATTAATAACACCTGTAATATACAAAGTTCGCGTCTCCAAGGCGGTTAAAAACACAATTTATCACTAGCGACCCAAAGACCGCGCTCGGGAGTTCTCGCCTGTCATCCCGAATATTCCCGAGTAGATGCAGAAGAGACCTATTTAATATTTAGGTAACGTCACGAAATACCGATTGGGACCTCGTTAAAATTACTTGTTTGAATGTGGATTGATTTGTTTTGTTAGTCATGTCAGCCAATGGCTTAATAGCCCTGATGAACCCAAACCTTAAGAGACTCACGTTTGGCAACTGGATCAAGTGCTTGGTTTAGAAAGTCATTCACCTGGATCGTATTGTAAAGAAAGTCTTCATTTTGTTTGCTTGGACCCTTTACCCGAATTTGGCGTGCATTTTTTGTATTTTCTAATTGAAATAAAAAGGATGAAAAATTAAAAAAAAAACTGCTTTTATTCATCAGATAAAATTTTTGTAGATCAAAACTAATATTGTCCACACATCTCAGATAGATAGTTTTTATTTGAGATATGTAGACAATATACGGCTATCAGTAACTATTAGCACAAAATGCCCTTGGATTTTTTGTAGGAAGAGGGAGTACTGGGAGGTTGTCACCATAAAACCGGGACTAACCACACCACGTGACTTTCGGGACTTCCCGGTATTTTCGGAACCGAGAATTACCGGGAGCAAGCCTTATTCCCGTGTTATTCTCATCACTGTTGACGTTTAATTAATGTTTGTGTTACACGTCACATAAATGAGGTTGTGAGGCTTGTAAGGACGCTTTGGATTTGATGATCCTTTGTGCGTATGAAAGGAATGAAGATTATAAATGTTAATTAATATTTTTCGTGTTATTAAAAATTTATGTATTTGAATGAGAAAACGTAGCCCTACAGAGAGTTCTCAAAAATTGCAGCGTTTTGTTGTAAAATCAGAACCTACAATTGTACTTACTCGTTCAAGTAGAATTATCATCATAATTATTATTCAATCAATTTTCAATATTATTAGCCTGATTATATTTTGTTTTTATTATTTGTAATTTTATTTTTGTTAGCTTAGTTGTTTAAATTGTATTTTTGCTGTGATCTCCTGTAAAGGTACACCAATAAGATACATGAACTACTTATTGTCGACAGGCCTGTTGGTCTAGTGGTTAGTGGCCCTGACTGCTATGCCGAAGGTCGTGGGTTCGATTGCCACCCAGGACAAATAATAATAATAATAATAATAATAATATTCCACAACCAACACACAACGCCGCCTAGTCCCAAGCTAAGCAGAGCTTGTGTTATGGGCACTAGACAACTGATAAACATGCTTATATATTTTTAAATACATACATATATAGATAAATTACACCCACCAAATGGTTGTGTGATGAGCACGAGCATTTGTTTTGTGTCTGGGTGTAATTTATCTATATATGTATGTATTTTGAAAATATATAAGTATGTTTATCAGTTGTCTAGTACCCATAACACAAGCTCTGCTTAGCTTGGGACTAGACGGCGTTGTGTGATAGTTGTGGAATATTATTATTATTAAATTATAAGACATATATTTGATTGTGTACATCATTTTTTGGAGATCCTAGATAAATAAATAAATTATAAGAATACCTTCAAATTTGATCTAGCACTAAGAACCTTATTGATTTTAAAAAAATATTTATATATTGATTATTCCTTTGACAATATAGTTACACACCGATTTACACAAATTTTATATTTGCGTTAAAATGCCTCTCTATACGCAGATTCGTTAAATGTAAACATAGAGTTATTTATGTTAATTAGTTATGTATATACACATAAAGTTACATTAGACATAGACCACACACCAGGACATCCAACCACTTTTAACACTAGAAGCGCGGTCGTCCCAAATTTGACCCATTTCGATATTCTATAATAAATCGTAATGTTTTACAATTTTTTTTATGAAATGTTATAAGTATTGTTTACACGAAATTTCATAAAAAGTTACAAAATTGCGATTCTACGCAAAATAAAATGTCAACTAGAGCAGGAAGAAAATCAAAATGGGTCAAATTTGGGACGCCCGCGCTGCTAGTGTTAATACGCCCAAAGGCTTAAAAGTTGTACGTAAAGTTCCTTCCACAAAACACTACTTACAGCGAACAATAACATTCTTCTAAGTTTATTACCATCGCTGCACTTTTAGTCAACTGATTTATAGAACTGACGGGGAAGGAAGACATTCTATGCGAAAGTGTTTTTTAGGTGGGAAGTCATCCAATGACTTCTCCCATTCTAGGGTAGATTGGGAGGGTGGGTCAGACTTTTGTTGACTAAAACCCACTCCTCTGTTCCTTCTCTACCTTTCGTTCCAGGATCCTGGGTTTCCTATTCAGAAGCGAACCCAAGCCCCAAGTAGCTGGCCCTGGTGGGCCTCTACGGTTTTGGTGACATCTCTTTGAGGCGCACGTGGAATATTACGCGTCGTCGACGACTCAGGCTCGATCCTGACGGTTACCGGACGGCTGGACGGCGAACTACCCATTGCTCGTCGTCCGCGCGAATTTCACTTAAGAGCATTCATCCGTTAAAACTACGCAGAAGCCAAAATCAATGATTTCCGACGGACAATATAACAATAATGTGTTTAATTTCTAGATAAAATATTGACGTCATATTATTGGGAATTTCATATTCTAGTGTATGTTCCAAAAACATTTTCAAATGATCGTATAGTTTTCCCATTAGAACAGTTCTTATCCAAGCCGTTTTTAAAACTAGCGGTCGACGGTCTACGCAGATGCGAGATAGTAGTTAAACCGTGTATGGTAAACTTACAACATTTTACTTAAAAAAAAAATGATAACATTGACTAGTACATCGCGCAAAAAAAAACACGATTGCTGTAAGTTTTCATTCAAGAAAAGTAATCTCAAAACTGTCATTTTTAGCCGTTTTTGGAGATATTAAACGTGTTAGTTTAGGATAATATATGGGGCTTTTTTGTTTTCTTTTTAGACTTATTAATTGAACGCATTTACGATCTATGACATGGTACAATAATTTTTTTAATAACTTATTTGTTTACACTACAGTTAATTATTTAATATCACTATATAATAGACGCGAAATCGCGTCAGCGCTTTGTACCGGCCGAGGTCTTTCAGATTTTTAGTCTTTCTATTCTACAGTGATACTAAATAATTAATTGTATTGTAGTGCACATTATTGTTATATTTTCCGTCGGAAATCATTGATTTTGGCTTCTGCGTGGTTTTAACGGATGAATGCTCTTAACGCGAGTTTTTGCAGAAATGATCCCGTGTAAAGCGGAGTTATTACTGTAGTTGCTTTCTTCAATACCCGACTTGCATCAAACACAGTTTTTTCTTTGAAAAAAGCCAATATAAAAAGGTGAACAACATTTTGTATTGGTACAAAAAACTACAAAGCAAACAGCTATTGGTATCGTAATAGCATCAAATAAGTGGTTTTGATGGAACTGTCGCTCACAACTCCAGAACAGTGTTAGTTTGATTGCCCAGATTTTACTCGACGTGTGATGGGTTCTGTTATTGCGTTTTTGTCGGAAAATCGATGTTCGACTAGCAGTGTTAGTGTGGGATTATGTGAATGTAGAGTAGAGATCAAGAAAAAGTATTTATTTTAGTTTTATTTAAGTCTACAAATACAATTTATTATATAACTTATTCATCCTGTACCACAGGAGACCTAACCCTCCTTATTAGTGTGTGTGTTTTTTAGGCAATATGTAACAATAGAAATAATTTGCCACATCTGCTCAATATTAGATTGAAACTTTACAAATATGTTCAATATTAGAATGAAACTTTACAAATATGTTCAATATTAGAATGGAACTTTACAAATATGTTCAATATTAGAATGGACCTTTTCAAATCTGTTCAACATTAGAATAAAACTTTACAAATGTGTACAATATTAGAATGGAACTTTTCAAATCTGTTCAATATTAGAATAAAACTTTACAAATGTGTACAATATAAGAATGGAACTTTTCAAATCTGTTCAATATTAGAATAAAACTTTACAAATGTGTACAATATTATAATGGACCTTTTCAAATCTGTATAATATTTGAATGAAACTTTTCAAATCAAAATAGAGATACATGCACTGAAATGTGACGCAACCGTCCAATTGCTGAATGATATAAATATTTTGAAGCTGCTTCAAAGTTCTGAAAGTAATTTCACGTTCTATGATTTTTTTTACTGTTATTTGTTGTTTACAATGTAATAATGTACAAAATAAAAACTGAAAACTGTCCTTAAAAATACAAATTGAAAATAAAAATTAAATTAAACGAAGTTATATAGTTGAAGAGGCAAATAAACTGCAATTCTGTGAATCTGACGTCTAGGAACTTCTAACTAAAGCATCGGTAAAGAAGTATAGATATGTACCATTGGTGGAGAGTCTAGTTGAACTAAAATAAAGTTTTCCCTACCTCGTTAATTACTCGCTTAGCTAAGCAAATTATTTGTGATCGTGAACTTCAAAGTAAAAACTAATTTACTACAGGTACATTGAAAGTTTGTGAAAGCTATAAGATTTTAATCTTATTAGAGCAACTTTCTCGCATTCAATATAAATTGTGTATCTTAAGAGTTCAGAGACTAATTCCAATATAAAACTTTTGAAGTTAAATGTCAAATGTTAATTCTTTGAAGACATTCTTGTCAGATAAATACTAAGTTTTTGTGTTGAAGATTACTTGGGAGATAATAAGAAAAAGTGTCAGTGTTTTCTTAAAAACGTGACTTGAAATAAAATTGAGAATTAATCGATAGGATTTATCATCTATAGCATAAGCATAAGCATAATCAGCCTTTTAATGTTCCCACTGCTGGGACTCAGGCCTCCTCTCTAGGAGAGGGAATGGGCCGTAATCCACCACGCGGGCCCAGTGCAGGTTGGTGAATGTCACATGTCTTCGAACTTTTTGGTTCTAGGACATGCCGTTTTTATTACGCGCTGTCGACGTACTCATATTATGTTTATGTTTCTTTTTTTATTACTGACAACTAGCCCAATTTCGTCAGCATTTTTTTATTATAGTTATTTAAAGAACAAAAACGTTCCTCTTTCACAACAATCGTTATAAAAAGCAGGTGGATTCTTAACAGCTGGCAGCCATGTGTATGTGAAGCACCTTTCTCTGATCGTATAAAGCTTATCTTGTTAAAATGAAGCAATGTTTTATGTCTAATGGTTTCAAATGTGTTTATTTAGCAATAAAAGCCGCGGGCTAAAGCTAGTGAATAATAAAGACTGTTATTATATTAGTTTTTCAAAACTACTTCCAAAATAGGGTTTAACCTTTTGAGTGCGTAATTAGAGACACAATAGTAAGACAATGGCGCGTGAACGCCGGCGTTAATGCGGGGATCAACAGCTTAAGAGGTGTTTAAGTTTTTATGAAAACATACTCGCCAACGAAGTCGCGGGCAAAGTGTTAATAACTAATGTGGCATAATTTATTAATTTATTTTCTGACAACCCTGCGTAGCGGGCGATCTATCATTAGGTACTCGTAACCCCGACGACATTTATGAGCTCGAGTGCTAATGAATGACTCCGTTGAGCTGTTCTGACGAGTACAAGAACTTTATATGAAGAACTAAGGGGCTACCGATTTTTATTTGACGGCATAGTTGACGCAGTGCTTTTATCTTCTTTACGTATATAAAAGGAAAAACTAACCGACTGATATTCATATGTGTGCATTGATATGTACAGTCACAACTGCTGGGTTTAGGAGCGTGAAATTTTGCACAGGGGGGAAGCCCTGTGCAAAATTTCACGCTCCTTTAAGATGTAGGTGAGTACTAAGAACGGGTTTTTGGAAATTCAACTTGGAAGGGGGTGAAAAGGGGAAAATTCGTTTGCATGAAAAATTTTATTCCTTGGGCCTATATTTCTGAAGCGTAGCGTAAATGGTAAAGTAGCCCAAGTAAATAAATATGATTTTCATTTTTTGTTTTTTTTAAACTACCCCTACAAAACGACTTAGGGGGTGTTAAAGTTTATATGAGAGTAACTTATTTCTTGGGTTAACGAACTTCAAACTTAGCACAAATTCTTTATTAATGATAGGCTCACGTTTGACCACCATCTCACCTGATGGGAAGGGATTTTCCTTCCATTCTGTCCTGTCACCCATCACACTATCACTAACACCCTTTTCTTTCATATCACTCCTCACACAATCCATCCATCTTTTATCATTCATGAATAAAGACTGTAATTCATCATCACCTTCCTGCCCTTGGCCCGTCTTATTTGGGGTCGGCGCAACACGTTTTTTTTTTTAAATAATGACTGTAATTATTAGTTTTTCAAAACTACCCTCAAACTATGGTTTAACGAATTCAGTGGTAAAGTGCTAGTTAAATGATAAATGACATTTATTTTGCAACTAGGTTTTAAAAACACTTTTACATCTCATTTTTTTCATCAATTTAAACTAGATGAGGGCGATGTTTCCTATCTGAGACCACTGAGAATAAACACCGTAACAAACTCAGAGGTCAAAGTCCTTTTTAAAGTGCATGCAGTAAACATCTAATGATCAAATTATATAAGAACCATGCATATTAGTGTCTGAGATGGTTTTTGAGAAAAGAACAACACAGATTTGCTTGACTGTGGGTTCGATTTCCATACGGAACAAATATGGATATGGCATACAGATACTATTAGCAGATTTTTCGGGTCTGGGTGTAGAGAGAAAAGTTGAAAAAATAAAAACAAATTATAAGTTGTTATTTAAAAATTCATATATGTATTAATAATTAATTGACATTCATTTACTTTTAAGGCAATAACACATAAAGACTATTTCAAAATCGATTTGTGAAAAAGAGGGACCTGCGGTTTTTTTTATTTAACTTTTCCACTGATGAGCTAAAACCTCCCCCAATTTCTTCTATTCATTGGAGCGGTTTGGACCATAACCCAAACTCATACGAAATTAAAACCAATTGTTTAATATCTCTGTCAATAGAAAATGCTCAAAAGGCTAAGAATACTGCCACGTTGGATGGAAATGCTGATTTTTTGACTGAAACATAAGATCCAGTTGAAGGTTCGAATCGGTCGAATGGCAGAAAATACTAAAAGGAATCATAAATTAATTCTGATCAATTCTGTGCCAAACGAATAGAGAAATTCGTAGAAAATTATAAAAAAATAAAGAAATGATAAAGAACCTCTTCCGTTTTTTTTAAGTCGGTTAAAAACGTGTCGTTTTATTCTGGGATTTATCCGATGTAAATTATTGTAACTTTTTTATTACTGGTTTGACAGCATGTCACGGGTTCGATTCCCACAAGAAACATGGCCAACCAGATAGCTTTTCCGGGTTTGGGACTTTACACGTTCGTGAACGCCCCTTCGCTACAGGAGGACAGACTTAAAAAAAAAATTAAATTGATAGTCTCGCCTCTGCCCCCCCTAGCCAAGTTGCAAACGATAAACGTGAACGCTTAGTAATCTCCAATAGATTTTCGACTTTATACCTAAGAGCATAAAGTTGAAAATCTATTAAAGACTACTGAGCGTTAGCGACCGGAACGAACGAAAACACTATGTAATCTTCAATAGATTTTCAACTTTATATCCAATAACATAAAGTTGAAAATCTATTAAAGACTACTGAGAGTTTACGTTTATCGTTTGTGACTTGGCTAGGGGGGCTGAGCACTATCCCACTTGATGGTAAGCGATGATGTGGTCAACAATGGAGCACGCAAAAAAAAAATACCCCTAGGTTGTAGCTATCAGGGAAACACGAACTCCGACAGAAAATTCGTCGACAGCGCGTACTGTTTCACGCGCGCCTCAAGGAGATGTCAGCAACCGTAGGGGCCCAGCAGGGTCGAAGCCTACTGGAGCCATGGGTGATGCGTAAGAGAACCCCAGGGCCCTGGAACGAATGCAAAGAAGGAACAGGGGTGGGTTTTAGTCGGTAAAAGTCTGACACGAAAGGGCGGGAGATATTATTGGATGATTCCCCACCTTAAAAAAAGACTCCGACAGGAAATTCCACTCCTTATCTATTTTATTTGTATATTGGGAAACTGGTGACTCAAATTCAACTTGAACTCATAACTACCTATTTTATTTTATTTTACATGGACACTGATAAAACGTCAGAAGTTATCGCGCGGTTCTAATTGGTCGTTTCCTATGGAGAAGAACCGGCAAGATACTCCATGGTTACTCGTTAAAAAACTGATTGATTCAACAATATTTCCATAATACAATATTAACAGGTCTATGTATAAGAAGACAGTAGACAGCTCAACTTTGTACCTAAGACTGTGACCAAATTTTTTTCTTTCCTTCTTCCAAATTAAATCACCAAAGGTTTCACAATTTAACTCCGTATTACCACAAAGTTATATTGAGTTCTAACAAATCTTCAAACAATATATTTCCTTGTTTATTTGTGGCCAGTTAATTAAAGCAATCTTTGAGAAATGTTACTTGCAAACCTACCTAATATACATTCAAATTTAAACCTTTCCCCGTCCTGATAGAGATCATTCGTTAAATGTTTAACGCTCATCCCTTCTGCATTTGTGAAGTTGTAAATAACTTTCGAAAGCAATTTTCGTCCACCCCTGTACCATGTATTGTGAGAAATGGCATCTGTTTAGTAACTTAATACAACCCTCTTTTAAAAAGAAACCACAAGCAAATCTTAACCTTGCCAACTTCTTAATAAGACTCCAAACCGATACAACATAAGCTAAAGTCGAAACATTTTTGTTGATGTTTAAACATTTTTTATTGCAAAATATAAGGTGCGAACATTTTTGAAGGCAATTCGCAATAAGTCGTGGAAGAAAATTGCCTGAAGCTTTAAGAAATACCTTTTAGTCAATTAAATACAATTTTAAAATGTGGTTACTGTTATATCTAAAAAAAAAAACGATAATGAAAGCGGGTGCGTCATAGATAATTAAAAATATAGTTCTATTTAGTTGTGAATTTTGTTTGTTATAAGTCTCAAACATGTCGAGCGATAGTTAACATGATCTTATAAATAATTACTTTTCTATAATATATAATTTGTTTCAGTATATTGTCTTTTAATTACCTCGCAATACTCGGGAGTTAATTATATAAATCCCTCACTGCTTTCGGGATTAAAACCAACCTTCGTTTCGTTTGGAATTCAACATACGACTTAAAGACAGTGTTTTATTCCCTAGTCACATAAACTACTATTTTATCCAGGGAGTATCTTCCCTTTAAATAATTTTCTACTATCCCGCGGGCAAAGCCACTAACAGCAGCTGGTCAATATCTGAATTCCATAAACAGTAAATGGAGCGACACGTGACTCCATCCAAATGAAGCCATATTGGTTCTCGTTTGAATTGGAACGAACATGTTCGCGGTTTGTGAATGGTAGGCAGAACAATTAGCGTATAATTGTCAAACTGTTGCCAATAATTGCAGTGTAGACTAACGAGTTAGTTCTAGTATTCTTTGTAGCTGAGAATCGCGAACTGTTATGATCGGTCACTAGGTGCTACCCGCTTAAAATGAGGTATTCCCAGCTTTGTAGTTCTGAGTTGAACTACACGAATTTGTCAGTATGTATTAAGGCTGGACTGGTCCATTCAAACCTGTGTGGTTCTTTCCTCAAAAAAACATCTCAGAGACCAATCTGCATGGTTCTCACATGATTTGACCATTACATGTTTTCTGTATGGGCTTTAAAAGAGACTTTGACCCCTGAGTGTGTTTCGGTGTTTCTTCTCGGGGTAGTAAGTTAGAAAACACCGACCTACTTTTGTAAAAATTTACTTAGTTGCATGATATTATCTCAAGAGAACATATTATTCTCGGGATAAAAAGAATCTTATGTGCGATTCCAGGATATGGCCTATCCGTGTGCGTGTACGTGTTAATCCAAAGGACTAACAAAATACACACACACATACAAACTTTAGTTTTTATAATATCAGTGTTATGTCGTCCTACTCCATGCTCAGCTGCAGACGACAAAGTAGGACTTGAGTTACAATTTAAGTCACAATTTGGACAAGTATTCGTTTGTGTGTTTCTTTCAATTGACAAAACATGTTCTTCGATTTTTGACAAATACAAAGTATCATCAACAGTTACAGTAGGCAAGCATTCGTTTCACCTAGATTCGTGGCTCTATTAGCTGAATGAAAGTAATTAAGAAAGAGACGACAAACAATCCTTCATCTCGCTCCACCCTATAGGTCTATTGTCCACCGCCCTTGATTGCAGGCCGACCTATTTCTAGCATCAATTGTTACGTACTTCACTCACAGGTATAACATTCATTCTGTAAAGGTATGAATAGACCCGACCCTCTCTCGACTCCAAGTGTTTTCACCTCACGAAATGAGTGACGTCATCGATATTGTTGTTCGGTCCTTACGGCTGTGTGTACTTGGTTTTATTAACGGTAGAGAAAACTGGCCACTAAGGCGGCGTTCACACTTTGTCGTGATGACAGATAATCGTATAGTTATAAGTGTCGTGTCTAATATATTTAAATGGAGGTGTTTACATATAGGACGACACCATTAACTGTCGTCTACGACTTTTTTTGCTGTGACCTACAGATTGTCATGTTAGTGGGAACAACTAGCACGACAGTAGTAAAACGATAAAAAATTGCCAAGACTAAACCGTGAAGGCAAATCTTGTGTCCTTGATGCGACTATCTGTCATGGCCACGACAAACAGTTGTTATAATGGAAACAGCTAGAGACAATAGTCGTCCGACGATAAATTTACCGTTACGACATAGTGGGAACGTGGCCTAACAAGTGAAGAATGGTTTTCGCGATACAGATAAACCATAGAGTATTTTATCATGTATAAGAAAAAATCTAAAAGTATACAGTTGAGATAGCTTAAACAATAAGCAGTCGGTAAGTGTTCATTTTAGTTAATCAAATAACAGAATTGATTTTAAAATTAATTTCAAAGTTTTTAACTTTTTAGTGTTTTTTTTTTTATAAGCGAAACAGTAGCCACCACAATATTTCGTCTGATTACATACGAAAATATTAAAAGTAAAATTTAAATCCATTTTTATTTATGCATGTTTTTTAGTAATTTATTAACCCTTTAAGATCGGCGCGTACTGTTCCACGCGCGCCTCAAGGAGATGTCAGCTAAACCATAGGGGCCCAGCAGGGTCGAAACCTAATTGGGGCCATGGGTTGTGCGAAAGAGAACCCCAGGGCCCTGGAACGAAGGCAAAGAAGGAACAGGAGTGGTTTTAGTCAATAAAAGTCTGACACGCCCTCGCACTCCGCCCAAGGGCGAGAGATGTGTTTAGATGATTTCCTACTAAAAAAAACCCTGGCCCTCGAAAAAGGCAACTGAAGGAACACTGTGGGTTTTAGTCAGTAAAAGTTTGACACTCCCTCTCAAACCACCCAGAGCGGGAGAAGGCATTAGATGATTTTCTACTTAAAAAAGCTGTAATTTATTCACATTTATAACGTTAGCAGTATTTCATAGAGTAATAAAATTGAGCCTATACCACATTGAAAATCGTAAAGCCTATCATTAAATCTAACGTGAGCTTAAAGCCTTTTATTACATTTGTGTGGTAATTCAAAATTACGGTTCAGTGGGGGCAAACCAGTGTGTGTTTAAAACCCTCATAAATACCGATAGTTTGCGGTTTATAAACAGGATTTTATATCATTTCAATTAATCTATTTGTTTTAATTGCAGGTGGCGTTTAGAATTATAGTAATATTGACCTAAAATTGTAGATTTTTTTTAACGGGGAACATATTTTTTTAGGAATTGCTACTGGGTGTATGTTCGACACCCAGATCCGGAACACCGATATCTATGGCCATACAAATATATTGTATGTTCCGTCTGAGAATCGAACCTGTGACACACAGCGCAGCATTCTATGGCAGCAACTAATCGCTCAACCACTAACCCAACCGTGCCATCTATCCATATAGATACATAAATGTTTTAAATCTCTTCTAATAATGTTTACATAGACAGACCGACACACACATAGAAAGGTCCAAAAAAAAAAAACAGAGCAAGTGCGAGTCGGACTCGGGCACTGAGGGACCTATGAAAACAGTTCGATTCCCGAAGTGAGTTACGAAGATTTTTTCGTATTGTAAAAAAAAAAATATTTTTTGTTTTGTGTTTATTCCTATATCTATAATATAAGACCTTGCTTTATGCCAAATTTCAGGATTCTGGGTCAACGGAAAGTACCCTATGAATTTTGATTCCCTTGAGAGTGTTGAAATGTACGTTTTTTGCGACATAAACGGCCGTATCTTTTTTCCTGTTAATTAAGAAGTTTGATTTTTTCACAGCTTCAAGGAACCGCAGATCTAAGTAGACGGTTTTAATTTCAACTCGATGCATCTACGCGTTTCTGAGATAAAGGGTCTTGACAGACAGACAGAGTGACGGACAACAAAGTGATCCTATAAGGTTTACGTTTTTTCCTTTTGAAGTTCAGAACCCAAAAAAATGATCCTATAAGTGTCCCGTTTTTTCTTTTTGAGGTACGGAACCCTAAAAAATGATCCTATAAGTGTCCCGTTTTTTCCTTTTGAGGTACGGAACCCTAAAAAGAAAACAATAGGTACGCTTGATGAAATGACGCGTTCGACGCGTTCGGCTCAGTTAAGTGTGCGTTTACCTTTATTGTTTTTCTTTATTGTAAACAAGCTTCTGTCAGCAATACGCGTCCGTGTGAATGTCGGTTATTTCAGATGCGAAGTCGAAGTCGAAGTCAGACAAAAAGTAGCCTATGTCCTTCTTTAAAGTTCAAGCTTACTCCATGTCAAATTTCATCAAAATCTGTTCAGTAGTTTAACCGTGAAAGCATAACAGACAGACAGAGTTATTTACACATTTATAATCTTACTATGGATTAACGTTTACAGAGAAGGCACATAAGAAAATTCGCTCCGCAATCTTAACAACAAGACCAAATTGTTCTTCGACAGTTCAGATCCAATTTAGGATAAAATTAATTAGCAAAGCAACTAATCTTGCGAAAAAAACTTAGTACTGGGGAAAGTCGATTAATTAAAGAGATTTCATTAGTCCCGTTTTATTAGAAGGCAAGTTCTAACTTGTGTAAGAAAAAATGTCGCAGTAGGCAGTTTCCTATTGTTTCTTATTATCGATTTGTTTTGTAATTTAAGTTTCCTTACGTGATCACATCAGAAATGAAGATATCCGCAGGAGAACCAAGGTTACCGACATAGCCCGAAGAATCGCCAAACTTAAGTGGCAGTGGACTTGATTCCGCCATCTCCTTTCTACCATCGGACAACCCGACGTACGGCGAGTATCCACCCTTACGTTGTTGAAACTTCAACGGTCCGGACTAAGCGTTTCGCTTCGTCGTTTATACCGCGTACATCGAAGGACTGGAACAATTTGCCTGCTGCGGTCTTCCCGTCCAACTATAATTTAGGTGTCTTCAAGGCTAGAGTGAATAGGCTCTTAATAAACTAGTGCGCCTCACCATCAATGATTGCATCGCTGCTTACCATCAGGTGGGATCGCAGTCAAGCACTGGTTTATATGAATTAAAAAAAAAAAAAAGTGGGCAGGGCACATTGCTTGCAGAACGGATGGTCGATGCGGATGAAAGTTTCTGGAGTGGCGACCACGTACCGGAAGATGCAGCGTTGAAAAGCCTCGCATAAGGTGGACCGATGACCTGATGAGGAGAGGCAGGAATCCTATGATGCGAGATGCACAGGACTGGTCTTTATGGCGTGTAGCCATTTATTTTTGGGAGGTCTAAAAGTCAAAAGTCAAAGTTTTTTATTTCACATAGGTCTACATGGGCACTTATAAAACGTCAGAAGCTAGTGCATGGTTCAAAATTGGTCGTTTCCTATGGAGAAGAACCGGCAAGAAACTCCATGGTTACTCTCCATGGTCTATGTCCAACAGTGGACGTCTTCCACCTGAAATGATGATGTCTTGTATACGGCTTTCCTCACACCAATTTCTGATTATTCCACTTCTTTTTCTTCTTCAGCCCGTATCACTGCTTTTTTGAGGGTTGGATATTTTTATTTTTGATAGGTTCGCGCTTGACCACTATCTTATCTGATGGAAACCGATGATGTGGTCGACGATGGAGTACGCCCCCCAATGGCAATTTACAAGGTTCTTAGTGCTAGATCCAATTGAAAAGATGTTAATGATCCAAATCGGTCAAACCGTTTAGGAGGAGTTTGGTGCAACACACGAACAGGAGAATAATATATGACGGCGCCAGGAGTGGCTGAGCCAAATGACCGTCATCATTTTTATTCAGTGGTACTGGGTTCATTTCGAAGGGATTTTCAATAACTATGCACTTGAGTTTTTCAGTTACTTATAATGTCAGTTACACAGTTCACAATAAGTTATAATGTCACTTTTACAGTTCACAATAGTATTGTAAGTACCTATACTAAATAATTATAATAATAATAATAAACGAATATACGGGTTAACCGACAGTTTCGTATCAAAGGTTCGGCCCTCGAAGCTGTGCAAAGCGATACTGCCCCCGCTTCCCGGGTCCCAGCCCCTTTAATATGACTCTGCCCACGTGGCGTCATAACAAATGACGTCACGGCATTACACCCTTTGGTAGGCACCATAATATGACAAAACAAAGACTCTATAGTTAAATCTCGTTCTCCACGACATATATATAAAGATGTAATCGCTTATATAAGAACGTCAATATGTCCAGAGTACATGAAGTTTTTCAGTAATCATCATCTTCCTGCCCTTGTCCCGTTTTATTTGGTGTCGGCGCAACACGTTTTTTTCTTCCATTCTGTCCTGTTACTCGTCACGCTATCACTAACTGCCTTTTCTTTCATATCATTTCTCACACAAATCCATCCATCTTTTCTTTGGCCATCTCCCTCTCCATCCATCCACATGTAAAATAAAATATGGTTTCTCGTCCTAGATCCAAATAGTAACAACTTTTTTTAATTGATAAAGGTCTTAGTGCTAAATGCAATTATGACTTGAAGACCCCTAGGCTGTAGGTATCAGGAAATAACCAAACAAACACTAATCACCATCATCTTCATCATCATCATCTTCGAATAACTACTCCTCTTCTCACTAAATGTAATTTTTTTGTGATATAAACTAATCCTTGACTGCTATCCCACCTAATGGTAAGCAGTGATGCAATCGTTGATGGTGAATCGCACTAGTTTATTATACCCGGCCCTTGGTACACGCCATGGTCCGGAGTGAGGAGTGGCAGGCGGTCGCCTCTTTCTGCGAAGCAGTAATGCTAGTAAAGGAGGCGGCCGATCGCGTGAAGCAACGGTCCTCACGCCCCAACCGCTGCCGGGATTCCGATCCCGATTTCCGGCCACCGTAGGCGCGGGATTGCAGTGGCTCGCTGTCCGACCGTCCGGTAGCCGTCCGGACCGAGCCCAAGTCGTCGATGGCGCGCCTCAGGGAGATGTCAGCAAATCGAAGGGGCCCAGCAGGGTCGAAGCCTACTGGGGCCACGGGTAGTGTGAAAGTGAAACCCGGGGCCCTGAGACGAAGGCAAAGAAGGAACTGGAGTGGGTTTTTAGTCAGTAAAAGTCTGACACTATCTCGCCGCCCAAGAGCGCGATTTTTCATTAGATGATTTTCCCACCTAAAAAAAAATTACTAGTTTATTATAAGCCTATTCACTCTAGACTTCAAGACACCTAAAACTGCTGCTTGAAGACCGCATTTAGCGATACTGGTCGGTTACATACGCATACACTGATCAGTAGATAATTTAAAGTTTCGCTGAGTCCCTTCATGTTAGAAGTCAATGCAAAACTCGAACAACGCCGGAGTACGAAGGTTCAAACGTCAGCTTCTGTGTGAACAAGTTTCTTAATAATGCCCCAAGGACTGAACCGACCTTTAAGGTGGGTTCTCGAAAACATGACTTGAAACTTTATTATTATAAGTTTAGAATAGACTTTTATTTACCTGAAGCTTAATCTTTGTTTCGTTTTTAACCTTTCGAATACCGTAGAGATACAACAGAAAGACAATGAGAGAGCGAACGCTGGCGTTCGCTTGGGTTTTAATAAATTAAATCGGTATTGTCTTTGTTTGAACTAAATATAAATGTAGGATTGCCGATCTGTCTACAATCCTAAGTTGTCTAGAGGGGCCTGTCAAAGTCACATTTTGTCTGGGATTGACCACGTGTCATCATAGTCGTACCATCGTGTGAAATCGATCACGTGACATTTCGAAAGCGCTTCAAATTCCCATAACTTTGGAACACGACTGCAGGAACCATCCAGGTACCCACTCAAATATGTGCACAAATTTTCATCTAAATCGGTCAAGCTGTTCAGGAGGAGTTAGGTGACAAACACACGTACAGAAGAATTATATTATATTATAAAGATATAATTATTATCGCTTATAGAAGTATATGAATACGTTAAGAGCACATGAAGTTTTTCAGTAATAACAAAAAAAGTAGCAAACATCACCAAGGAAAAAACTAAAGTTTCAAAAACTTTAAAGATCTTAATCGGTGAGAATTCACGGTTGGCAAAAACGTATTTTATTTCAACACGACACTTAATTTGGTGTAATTACACCGGTCGCAATCGACTGTTAGACAAATAGTCGGTCGGTCGTAATTTTTGGAATCCACCCTTAATGTCTTGGTGTCACTTTTGTTAAGGAGCAAAGTTTTAATTGACTGTTTTTTTACTGCAGGTTGGGAGATATTTTTGAAAACGTGCCTTTATTCTCTCTCCCTTCAAAAATTATTTGATCTTCAAGTTTTGAGGATTGCTTTAAGCTTCTACTAGAGTGAGCCCTTCGGAAGTCTTCTTGATTTTAGCGAGTCAATTTGCATGTATCTGGGGTCAAAACTGTTTGACGCATATCACAACCACCACATTATACACCATTAATTTTGAATTAGTACAAATACTTAAAGGGCTTATTAGAAAAGGTCTTGTCATTATTTAAGTCATCATCATCATCATCATTTCAGCCGATAGACGTCCACTGCTGGACATAGGCCTCCCCCAAACGTCGCCACAACGAACGATCCTGTGCGTCTCGCATCCATCGGATTCCTGCAACCTTCACCAGGTCATCGGTCCACCTTGTAGGGGGCCTTCCGACACTGCGTCTTCCGGTACGCGGTCGCACACTCCATAACCTTTCGGCCCCAACGGCCATCTGTTCTGCGATCTTTATTTAAGTAAAGTCTCAATAATATTTATAAACAGCAATTTGATACAAGTGCAGAAAGTTTGTCATTGCGACCGAGGCGGGACTCGCACGAGCCGTAGGCGAGTGTGTTATGGAACTGAGGGCTGCAGTGACAAATTTGCACGTGTATCAAACGACATTTTTCAATACACTTACGAAGAAAAATAATACGAAAATACTTTTTCTGAAAATGATGACGCGTTTTTGTTAATTTTTCACTGAAGAAAATTATCCAAAGTTGCCATATATTTCCGTTTAGATTTAGATGGCAGCTATCGCAAGCATTTTGTGCCTCAATCACAATATCTGGAGGCGTAACATCTAAATAATTGTCTTCAAAACTTAAATTCGCCATTTTTTTCACCAAATCAACAATAACACCAATAATGTGATTTAATTTACTTTTTTCCCGCGCATAACCTTCGCAGGTTAAAGGAGAAGCAAAGGTATTTAACCTTTTGAGTGCGTAATTAGAGACACAATAGTAAGACAATGGCGCGTGAACGCCGGCGTTAATGTGGGGATCAACAGCTTACGCTTAAGCCGATATACATCCTAATATTAAAAATAACAAATTCAAATATTTTTGAATTTGTAAACACGGATAAATGTTACTTTATTGGTAATAACCAATTATTGTGTAAGTAATCATGTTTATTTATATTATTCTGATCAAAAACACAATTTAAATTTTCATTAGATATTAAAACCTTAAAAATATCCACCTCATTCAATCACCGTTGACCGTGACGAAATAGATAAAAGACGATCAAAATGGAAAAACACTGCACGTAGTGTAGTATTTTCTAGTAGCAATTATTATGCGGGGCCGATGCCCGCTAGCTAGGACCGCGGAAAATTTCTGAAAGGTAAACCCGTAGTCCTAGTACGCAAAGGGCAATTGAAGGATACAGGTGTGGTTTTAGTCAGTAAAAGTCTGACACGCCCTCACGCACCACCCAGAGCGCGAGAAGTCATTTGGATGATTTCCCACCTTAAAAAAAAAGTAGCAATTATTATGAATTATTGATTCTATTATGAATTTACCAATTATGACAAATTTTTGTGGTCAATTTTGGGATTTCGTTTTTTTTTTCTTTTGACTACAAAGATTGATCAGTAACCGAATAGAGCCCCATTTTTATGTAGTCTCAGTTAATCAATAAGTACAACTAGCAAGCAATAAGATCTGTTTCACCTCACATCGTCAGCACGTCACTGTAATGTCTAGTGTACAGCGTACGCCTCCACCCGCAAAACCCACAAACAAAAACAACTCGGAGCCGAAATCATTAACAGATGTAAATATTCCGGAAACGTCATGTAGTGAGGGTGATAATGCTAGCGTAAACACCACAAAGCGTTACAACAAACGACGCTTACAATCCCCGACATCCCCACCGTCGCAGGACAACGTACCTGATGATTCTGACTCGGATCTAAAAACCCTTCTCGAATCCTGGAAAAAGGAACAGGATGAACAAGTTAACAAATTATTCGCACAGCAATCATCGATGTTGGATAAACTTGTTACGGAGATTGCAGACCTCAAGCTGCAAAACTCCTCGATACAGTCAGTCAACCTGGAAATTAAAGAATCAATGGAATTCATAAATACCAATTTTGAAGATATGCGACAGCAGATCGATACCTTGAAAAAGGAAAACCATGCATATAAAAAATGTATAAACGAACTCGAAAACAAAATCCAAGATCTGCAACAGTCTACGCGCTCATCATGTGTAGTATTCAGGAATATACCTACTAAAGATAATGAAACAATTTCTGATCTGTCCACCATTATTGAGAAAGTAGGTACCGCCATAAATATGCCCCTGTCTAAAATGCAGATCCGAGATGTTTATCGCCTCCCGGGCAAGAAAGGTACAACACGACCAATTGTTACTGAGTTCCTGACTGTGGACACAAAAAACCAGCTGATCACCAATGTGCGCAACTACAATAAAAAACAGCCTAAGGGTGAAACACTAAACACACACAGCATCGGTTTTACTGGAGACCAGCAGCCCGTCTATGTAGCAGAACATCTTCCGTCAAGCATGAGAAAACTATTTTTCAAGGCCAGGGAATTCGCAAAGAATCAAAAGTACATGTTTTGCTGGACAAAAGATGGCAACATTTTTCTTCGTAAAGAAACAGGAACCCAACATATCCTCATTAAATCGGAGCGTTGTCTGACCAACCTAGTGACAAATCAGGTAACTCAGTGACTTATAGTGATTGTGTCAGCTATACGGTTTATGTTATCACTTCTGCATCTATTCATACCTAAGTTGTGCTATATAGTTATGCAAAATGTACCCAGTAAAAAACCTATAAGTAAGTTTATTCTATATATTAAATCATACATTCTACACTCCACCCATTACAGACTGAACTTGTGGTGTCCTTTCACTGCAAGTTCAACATTAATCAACATACACTATACACAAAACTATAAAAATAACACCCCAAAATATACATCAACACTCATTCTTACACATAATCTCAACAGCTGCTTGATAAATAACTTAGCCGCCATTATAAGTTATGACTCAATGTTTTGTTTACTTTCTTTGCGTTTACTCAGTACATTTATTCTAATGATCATAACGGGTGGTCGATATGATCTCGTTTGTGAATGTAGGTATCTACAGCGCTATTTTATTGAGAATACATTCTTGAACTCGGTTATTTGCGCATATTGCTTTGTTATTTATACTTGGATTTAATGGCTAATAATATTCAGAATGTCATCGGTGACTTGGATAAACTTGAAATTGCGAAAATACATAAGTGTCCACCGGAAAAGTGTTCAGACTTTATTGATTTAACAGTTTCTGGCTTAAAAATTCTTCATTTAAACATTCGTAGCATTAATAGGAATTTTAGTGAACTTTTGGTGTTGCTGTCTCGTATTAAAATTAACTGTGACGTCATAGTTCTCACAGAATGTTGGTTGAGTAAGATTATGAATATTCCCACATTGGACGGATATAACTCACATTATACGTTGAATACACAAAATCAAAATGACGGCATCGTGATTTTTACTAAACAAAACCTAGTCTGTTCTGTTATAGAACCAGACTTCACAAACGCGAACTGTCTCATATGCAAAATTAATAATAAAACAGCAATAGTTGCCATATATCGCTCGCCATCATTTAACAAAAAAGAACAATTTCAATGTTTTTTAAATAGTTTGGATACTGTACTCACTCAACTAAAAATATTTAAAACTGTTGCCATAGTGGGGGACGTCAACGTGGACATTAAACCCTCTAATAATGACGATCGTACCACTGACTACTTAACATTAAGCGCGTCGCATGGCCTTTTACCGGCTCATAACATACCCACGAGAGGAACGAACTGCCTCGATCATATTATTCTCAAATCGAAAACACCAGCAACAACACTAATCTTAGAATCATTTATTACGGATCACATGCCTGTCTTGTTACATATTGAAGATACAAAATCGCCCAAAAAACCTCAAAAAACTATCTCTCGAGTAGACTACGCTAAACTGGTTAAGGAAATTGAAGGTACGAACCTCTCTCATATCCTGAGTATCGACGATCCGAATGTTGCGGCGTACGATCTGATCGGGATTATCCAGGGCTTAATAAAAAAACATACATATGTGGTTACAATTCCCAAAAAAGTCAGGAATATTAAGCCATGGATAACGCCCGGTCTTATGCGGTGTATTCGTCATCGTGATTTACTTCACATCAACACTAGAAAGTCACCTGATGATGACATCCTTAGAATCACCTACAATCGCTACCGAAACCACTGTAACATTATATTGCGTAACCTAAAAGCTCAATTTGAAAAGAATGAATTAGAAAAGGCTAAAACAAACATTAAGACACTTTGGAAAAAAATTAAAGACTTTACAAACTACAAAAAAACACCTACATCCTCTACAAACTTATTAAAAATTGAACGTAATCCCCAGGCGGCTGTTGATCGTGTGTGTAGGTACTTCGCGGATGTTGGCAAAGACCTCGCGTCTAGCATCATTTCGCGTCTTCCGGTGCCCCTCAACCCGCGCACACAGCCTCATAAAAACGTTCCCCTTAACTCGCTGGTTCTTCTTGAATTTGATGAATCGGAAATAAATAACGCCATAATACAGCTCCGTCGAGACTCTGCGACCGGTTGGGATGGCATCTCAACTAATTTACTAAAAGAATGTCGTCACTTCCTTGTGTCCCCAATTACGCATATTTTCAATCGTTCAATTGCTACTGGAATTTTTCCGGAGGCATTTAAAAAGGCTGTTGTGCATCCGATTTACAAGGGTGGGAACAGAGACTGTATGAACAATTATAGGCCTATTTCAGTCCTCTCATCTATTTCAAAAATTTTCGAAAAATTAGTGAATCTAAGGCTAACTCAGTACCTCGATAAAAATAACCTAATCGCACAAAATCAGTTTGGTTTCAAAAAAGGAGTATCAGCAGAAGATGCAGTTCTCAACTTAACTGAATTTGTTGCAAGAAAACTTGATGAAAAACAGATCTGTCTAGGCTTATTCCTAGATTTAAAAAAAGCATTTGACACAGTCTCTGTTCCCACACTCCTATCGAAGCTGGAGGGCATCGGTATTCGTGGCATAACCCATGACTTCTTTGCAAGCTATCTTACTAACCGTAGATTGTGTGTTAAAGTTGGCGAACACGTTAGTAGGGAGGAAACCACCACCTTCGGCGTACCGCAAGGAAGTGTTCTTGCCCCGACCCTCTTCCAGGTCTATATTAACGGACTTTGCTGCTTACCCCTCTCAAACTCCAAAATTTTCACCTATGCTGATGACACTGCAATCATTGTTCACGGAACTGACTGGGAGCATCTGAGAACTTCTGCCGAAACTTCACTCAAATCTGTTATCAGTTGGTTGCAGTTGAATCTTCTTACTCTTAACCTGGATAAGACCTACTTCATCCCGTTCAAATTACACCCTTGTACTAAACCTCCTACAGACTTTGCCATTAACGCCCACACATGCAATAGCCCTACACCCTGCTCTTGCTTCTCTCTTCGTGAGGTAGATCAACTAAAATATTTGGGTGTGGTTATTGATAGCGGACTCAACTGGTACTCGCACCTGGATACTATTAGCACAAGAGTCAGAAGAATGATTTACGTATTTAAGCTGCTTAAGTCGTCTGCTGATTATAACACGATTAGAATGGTGTATATTGCTATCTGCCAGTCCGTTATCACCTATTGTATCACAGTGTGGGGAGGTGCCGCCCGGACAAAGTTTCTTAAGTTGGAACGGGCACAAAGAGCTGTTCTGAAGGTGATGTCAAAGAAGAACTTTATGTATCCCACCACACAATTATACAAAGATGCAAATGTACTTAGCGTTAGGCAACTATTTGTGCTTCGATCCGTACTGAGAACACACACTAAGGTCCCGCCGCCAGACCCAACACGCCGCAAGAATAAGCCTCTTATTCTTACGGTAACACACAAGACCGCTTTCGCTAAACGCCAGCACTACGTTCTAAGCTCACACCTATACACAAAAATAAATCAAAAAGTAAACATAATTGCATTAAATACATATAGGGCTAAACTCAAAATTGAGGAGTGGCTAAAAGAGCAAGACTACGATACAACTGAAAGTCTACTTACCTGGATCTGCTAATCACTTAGATCATACCACACACCCCTCTCGCTTACACGCACTCACACTACATTTGCTCATGACACGACACCACACACAAATACATGCACACTACATTCATACTCTACATACACATACATACACTATACATATACATACTATCAGTAAAAAAAAAAAATATATATATATATAATTATATACTTATATATTTCTTTCCGCATTAGTCCACTTTTTGGCATATCTACGTTGTACGCTCATAATTTGTTCATCCACTATGTATGCGAAGACACTGCCTCCTAAGATACAGGATCTTCCTAGTTTAGGAGTCAGGGTACTCAAATTAAATTGACTATTGTAGCGCTTATACTTTTTGTACTTACATTTAATGTCAAATATGTATTTTATATTAAATAAATATTATTATTATTATTATTATTATAATCAATCAGCCTAGCTTTTCTTCAACTATTTTAGCCCAACATAATTGTTGAACTGGGTCTCTCCGCCGTCCCTTCAATCAAGAACCGAGATGGCGACGCGTAGTATTCTAGTACTTAGGGAAGTTATCACAAGTTTGTGGGTCGAGGTCCGCAGACGGCGGGCCAGCACTAGTCTAATATAGCAGAAATTACACCGCAGATATAGCCTCTAATGCCAGTGTGCGAGGGAAACACCGGGTGGAATTAATCTGTACTGGTGTGAAGTTCTGTTCGCCCACCTCAAGGGGGACGACATCCATAAATATTTTCACAGCGAAAAAGTCTTTACTCATGTAAAATACTGAAAGTTACAACCGTTTCGTTTTGATTCTCTTTTCGTTCATCGCCTCGAGTCGGCCACGCCTCCTATTCCTTTGTTCTGACCACGTGATTGAGCGTTGAGATGACGTCAGAACAAAGGAATCGGAGGCGTAGCCGACTCGAGGCGATCGAAACGAAACGGTTGTAACTTGGCTAGGGGTGCTGATATTCAGCTGAATATCAGTATACCCCACACACGACAGTTATAGTTGAACAAAAAGGACTGCTCCATTTAAATTAAAATTCAAAGTATTTGTTTCACGTAGGCCTACAAACTTTTATAAAGGTTTATCACCTATAAAACGTCAGGGCTAGTTCACGGTTCCAATTGATTGTTTCTTATGAAGAAGAACCGACCAGAAACTCAACGGTTACTCTTTTAAAGTAATGATTGATTTTACAATATTAAACATTCACATAGCAAAACAGAAACTCAAAGTTTATTTGAACTAAGTTTTCAAGTCAATTCAAAGTAATCACAGTTCAAAATAATCCGTTATATAAAAACTTTTTAGAAAAAAAAAATAACCGACTTCACTAAAAAAAACACTAAAAGGATCAAAATAACTTTAATTTTGGAAGTCGGTGTTTCTCGGTATTGTTTGTTTCTTATTTAACACCGACTTCCGAAATTAAAGTTATTTTGATCCTTTTAGTGTTTTTTTTAGTGAAGTCGGTTATTTTTTTTTTCTAAAAAGTTTTTATTTTACACTTTTTAGTTGCGATACACTTATAAAGAGAGTGCCTATTTCTCATGACAATTCCAATTAACCCAAATACTGCTAGGTTACATTGTTTTATTATAAAGTTCCTGTGTCTACCTTCCTCCTTCCGGCTCCATCATCAGATCAGTTCGATAGTACCTTATAGCCAAAGAGCATCTCACGACAATTCTAATAAGCTCAAACACGGCTAGGATACATTGATTAATTACGGAGTTCCTGTGCCTACCTTCCGGCTCCATCATCAGATCAGTTCGATAGTACCTTATAGCCAAAGTGCATCTCATGACAATTCTAATAAGTCCAAACACGGCTAGGTTACATTGATTAATTACGGAGTTCCAGTGCCTACCTTCCGGCTCCATCATCATCATCAGATCACTTCGATGATACCATTTTCAACGTAACTATTCAGAATCATTCATTTATTTGTATTGTCATAGTCGCTTAACTATGTATATCTTCATTGTAATATCTATTTGTGTATGAAGTTCCGTTGACCATTTCTGGTCTTCTTCATCAGTTCCACTTCATCAAATGTTACTTTTTGACTGTAAATGCTTAAGTTCTTGATGAAAATGCTAAAATTACCATAGGGTTGCCTGTAATTTTTGAGGAGTTCCCTCGATTCCTCATGAATTCCATCATCAGAAATGGATTTTGAAAAAAATGGGACCAATCTGGAAGCATATCCTGTATAGGGAAAAAAAAATTTTGCAAATCGGTCCATAAACGACGGAGTTCTGAGGTAACAAACATAAAAAAAAAAATAATGATAAAAAAAAAAAAAAAAAAAAAAAAAAAAAAATACAACCGAATTGATAACCTCCTCCTTTTTTTTGAAGTCGGTTAAAAAGACGGCTATTAGATGATCCGTAAATCCGTATCCGTAATTTTTTGTAATATATTCATAAAAATAATGATAAACCTATTAATAAATGGCATCATTATAATTATAATTCATAAACCATTTAGTAAATAGCATGATTATAATTATATGCACAATATTAATGAAGCACGCGTCATGCTCGTGAACGGGTGCCGTCAGTTGAGACTGGTCATCTCTTAGCTGCCAGTAGCTTAATTCAATTTCTATTTTTATTTTATTTTTTTAATTATTATTACTTATCTACATTGTGCTCACATATTAGAAGCGACAAGAAATATGTAACCAAGATTTATGTAACTCATAATATGATTTAAAAAACTGGGTAAGTGCGAGTCGGACTCGCGCACTGAGGGTTCCGTACAAACTTGAAAGGTAAATTGCGGTTTACGATTTATGACGTATTAAAAAAAAACTACTTACTAGATCTCATTCAAACCAATTTTCGGTGGAAGTTTGCATAGTAATGTACATCATATTTTTTTTTTAGTTTTATCATTTTCTTATTTTAGAAGTTACGGGGGGGGGGGGCACACATTTTACCACTTTGGAAGTGTCTCTTGCGCAAACTATTCAGTTTAAATAAAAATGATATTAGAAACCTCAATATAATTTTTGAAGACCTATCCATAGATACCCCATACGTATGGGTTTGATGAAAAAAAAATTTTTGACTTTCAGTTCTAAGTATGGGGAACCCCCAAAATTTATTGTTTTTCTTCTATTTTTGTGTGAAAATCTTAATGCGGTTCACAGAATACATTTACTTACCAAGTTTCAATAGTATAGTTCTTATAGTTTCGGAAAAAAGTGGCTGTGACATACGGACGGACAGACACACGACGAATCTATAAGGGTTCCGTTTTTTGCCATTTGGCTACGGAACCCTAAAAAGTGTCCATCGAGTTTCTTCCACGTTCTTCTCCATAGAGATCTACGCATTGGAACGTGCAATTGCAAGTGAAGCTATCAATTGTTTTTTTTTTTTTTTTTGACTGGCCAACATTTTGACAATTCAAAAGTGCCTGTAATTGGTCTATTTGAAATAAACGTTACTGGTTTCTGATTTTTGAATAAATAACATGATTATAATTATAAATGATAAACCATTATAGCATACTTATACATATAACAACGATAAATCAATGAAGTTGTGTACAATTAAATTACCAACCAAAATCATTGGCAAAACCTTTGGATACACAATAGAATTCATAAATAAATTATATATTAATTGGCTTTGTTATAAAACCAAGAAGGATATAATCTAATTACTTGACACGAAATAATCCTAATCATAAAGGGCCCACTCGCTTGGCAAGCCCGAGTGCCCGTGATTAGATAAACATCGAATGTCGTGACGACGCAGGAATTAAGATCGGAGTACTTCGTACTTCCCCGATCAAGCACAGGGATGGACTTAGGAATTCTGATAAAGAGAAATACTTTACAAGTACGGGAGTGTTTTTTTTTTGGAAACCATAAACACTACCACCTGTGCAATAAGACCGCCTATTTAGAGATATAAATTGAAAAAAAAAACAAATGTCTTTTTCACATTCTTGAAAAAAAAAAACATGAATAAAAACTTGGCACTGTCGTTTTTTTTTCTTCATTTGGTTTTTTTTTTCAGAAAAAGTTAATTACAATTAATAAAATGGAATAAAACTAAATATGATTGTTTTATTTTTTTTAATTCAAGTCAAATTATGTTTAAATCAATGAAATTAGAACTTAAACATAGAAGTAGATAATAATATGAACTCAAAAAATACTTAAACGTTCATCAGTGCTACTACCATCAACTTCAATGAGTATTGCCAATTATTTTGAGACATTTATGTAATATTTAACAAAAAATAAATGGTATTTCTTTATTAACCAAAGTAAGTCTAGTATCAGGTCATTTTTAATGATAACCATTACTTACTAGGTAGATATATTTTTATTTTCGTAATTTTGAAAAAAAAAAACTTATCCAGAAAAAAAACTGTTTGTTTTCATGTCTTCTTTTTTCATCTCAGAAAAAAAACCGTTTTTTGAAACTCTACGCCTATTGTACACTCAGTTTTTGTAAAGGTTTATTCTGTCCGAATTATTAGGTGTACAATAAAATATATAAGAAATAAAATCATCCAATGACTTTTTTCGCTCTAGGGTGGAGTGAGAGGGCGTGTCAGATTTTTATTACATAAAATCCACCTACATCCTTCAGTTGCCTTTTGCGTTCTAGGATCATGGTTTCCCTTTCAGAAATTCTATGTGACTCTGCATCGGGCTGATGCTTGGTCCTTACAGTTTTGTTGACATCTCTTTGAGGAGCGCATAGACCACTATGAGCTGTCGGTGACACGGGCTCGGTTCCTACCGGACGACCAGATGCGGACGGCGAGCTACTCATCGCTTGTCACACGCAAGTCCACGTCTACGGTGGCCTAGGATCGCAAATGATACTGATTTGAACAGTCCGTGTTATGTTCTTACTTCTCAGGAATATTTAAACGAGAGAGAGAGAGAGATTTAAACGTAGAAACTTTTACATTTACTTTAACGCTTGCAAAGCCGCTGGCTGCAAGTATTTTATAAATAAAAATAATAAATTAATCTATAATTTAAAATAACAGCAATATAAAAGATTAAGAGGGCCGAGTGGTAACGGCCTCGACTTACGAGTTGTAGGTCGCGGGTTCAAACCCAGCCAGGCCCATTACTTTGTCTAATTTATTTTTCATCACCACTACTCTCAAAACGGTGAAGGAAAACATCGTGAGGAAACCGGCATGTCCTAGAACCAAAAAATTCGAAGACATGTGACATTCACCAACCCGCATTCGGCCCGCGTGGTGGATTACGGCCCAATCCCTCTCCTAGAGAGGAGGCCTGAGTCCCAGCAGTGGGGACATTAAAAAGGCTGTTTATGCTATGCTATGTTACGCTAATATAAAAGATACTGACCAGTTACGATGCTTGAATTTCACTTACACGAAAATGCTATTTTCACGGTCCTAATACAATCAAAATACGGCCCTGTAGTACTCATTTTAATATTCTTGTCACTTCAGATAGGTGATGGATAAGCTCAGCAAAATAACGTCACATTACAATGTCAGCGTTATGTTTTTTTCAATAGAAGGCTTAGAAAATCACTTTGTTTTTCTATTATCGCCAGAATTTGATTTGTCTACGAAATATTGAGCGTTTGTCAATTTTGTCATGTCTCAAACAATATATCTGCGCAACAGATACATATTAACATAACATTATTAAGAAATCCGGGATCAGCAGCTGGCCTCTTATTTGTCACTCCTTACTATGCTAGGTTTTTTTTAAATGGGAAGTCATCCAATGGCTTCTCTCGCTTTAGGGTGGAGCGAAAGGGCATTTTGGACTTTTACTGACTAAAACCACACCTATGTTTGTTCTTTTCTCCTTTTAGAAGTCGACCTATGGCCCCAGTAGGCTTTGGCCCTGTGGTTTTATTGACATCTCTTAGAGGCGCGCGTGGAACACGACGTGCAGTCGACGACTTGGGCTCGGTCCGGACAGTTACCGGTCAGCCGAACGGCCAGCTACCTACCCAATGCTCGTCGTCCGCAAGTCAACGCCTACGGTGGCTACAAGTGGGAATCGGGGTCCAGGCGGTTGGTGCGTGAGGTATGTTAAGCTAGAACTACATTGCGCACACGTGGCCCACTCCACGTACGCCGATCTGGGCGCGTCAGTCTCCATACATTTTTTAAGGCAACTAGACTTGCAGAGCTACATTAGACCCACGCCACGTGACGCCACGCAACGCGCCGCTACGTACAAATCAGGCGTGGTCCACGTGTGCGTCAGTCTAGTGTAGTTCTCGCTTTACTATGCTATAATTAGGTACCACTGACGTGTGGTCGAGTGTACCTTTAGTATTCTTCAACTATTCCCAAAACTTGTCTTAGTGCAATATGATTTAAACATTAATAGAAGCAAAAACATTAACAGTGTTCATCTCTTGAACAACATCCATTCGACTAAGAGACATGACGAATAAAATAATAATTGAATGTCCCATTTCTCGACTCAACGAATATGACATGATACAAAATAAATAAAAAACTCAGCGTGACATCGAACCCGAATTGATTAAGTTGATATCATAGGGTGATGAAATGAAAAGTCAGACGTAGCGTGAACGATTGGTCGTAGTGTTGGTACGTACGTGACCTTCTGTCAAATGATTGGTCGGAGGTCAAAGGTCATTTAACGGAGGCGGAGGTGGCAAATATGTAAAAAACACTGAGCAAGTGCGAGTCGGACTCGCGCCCTGAGGGCTCCGTCCAAACTTACCTATGAAAACAGTTCAATTCCCGAATTCATATACGAAGATTTTTTTCGAATCGCAAAAAAAAAATTGTGACTTAACTACAAATTTATAGTTTCAGATTTTTTCCTATACTTGTGCTATAAGACCTTGCTTCATGCTAAATTTCAGGATTCTATACGGGAAGTACCCTATGAATTTTGATTCCCTCGAACTCTCGAGTCAAATCAAAATACACGTTTTTTGCGACATAAACGGCCGTATCTTTTGTTTTCCGTTAACTCAGATGTTTGATTTTTTCACAGCTTCAAGGGACCACAGACCCTGACTCCTGAGTATATGGCTTTAATTTCAACTCGATACCTCCACGCTTTCTTGAGATAAAGGGTCTTATCAGACAGACAGACAGACAGACAACAAAGTGATCCTATAAGGGTTTCGTTTTTTTCCTTTTGAGGTAAGGAACCCTAAAAAACGGTCAAGTGCGAGTCCGGCTAGTGTACCGAAGGTTCCATACAAACTTGCATATAGCTTTGCAAGTTTAGCAAGTAGTTAAATAGTTCAGTCGTAGAATCTCAAAGATTTTCCTGAATCACTAAAAAGTTTTTTTTGTCACGTAAGTAATTACAAAATGGTTTTCAAACTTTTGCGTTTACTTGTGCTTGTGCTTGTGCTTGTGTGTTTATAGGCACCCCTTAAAGGAACCTCAAAAAAAAAACATTAAACCTCAATTTGCAAACCGAAATCAGTAACTACGACAAGATTAGCACAAGCTGTGACCAATCACCGAGGGCAAACCCAACTGTGTTGACTTGGACTTGTGTGGACTTGGACTTGGGGCTTGGAGGACTTGGTTTTTTTTAGGTTGGAAATCATCCAATGACTTCTCTCGCTCTGACTAAAACCCACTCCTGTATTCCTTCTTTGCCTTGCATTCCAGGGCCAGGGCAGAAGCAAACCCATGGCCCCAGTAGTCTTTGGCCCCTACGGTTTTGCTGAAATCTCCTTGAGGCCCACGTGGAACACTACGCGCCGTTGACATCTCGGGCTCAGTCCGGACGGTTACTGCACGGCCGGACGGCGAGCTACCCATTGCTCGTCGTTCATTGGCTGGAAATTGGAGTGGGAATCTCGGCGGCTGGGGCGTGAGGGCCGCCTCCTTCGCTAGCATTACGGCTTCGCAGAAAGAGGCGACCGCCTGCCATTCCTCTTCGCTCCGGGCCATGGCCTGTACTAAGGCCCGGCGCGAAAAACATGGTTTACCAGTGTGCCAGATATCATCCATATTCGTTCAGCCGTTAGAGCGTACAGGAGTAACAGACAAACACACACATACATATACCTACACAAACTTTCGCCTCTATAATGTCAATGTGACACAGTGTAGGTATTTTATCCGTCAATCGCATTAGTGCGGGGGTTTAATGCTTCTTTTATTTTTACGACTGCGAATACAAATGGGTTTATCATGTTGTTTTATTTTGTTGCATGCAACTAAGTATGTCTTCAACCTATACCTATTTATATCTCTATACACCTATACACACTATTTAAAATTGAAGTGATTTTTTTTTTACTGAATTATTGAAAAATTATTACTGAAAAATTATGACAAAATTGCAATTTTTATCATTTTAGTCTGTCTGTGTGTCTGTTTGTTACAGCTTATCTATGAGACGGCTGGACCGGTTTTGGCGGGAGTCTCACTGGAAGATAGCTGCTATGATAGATAATATTATAAGGTACTCCTTAAAGTAAGCCTTAGTTTATCATTTCAGCCGAAAGACGTCCACTGTTGGGCAAAGGCCTTCCCCAAGTGTCGCCACAATGAACAGTCCTGTACGTCTCGCATCCATCGGATTCCCGCAACCCATACCAGGTCATCGGTCCACCTTTTAGGAGCCTTTCGGCCCCAACTAAGCCTAAGTTACTAGAATTTTATTAAAAAGAGAATCCTTAAGAAACACTAAAAAGGCACTTGCAGTTTTCAAAGTTTGTAAAAATACACTGCACTGAATTACACAAAAAATAATAATAATGAAGAACCTAAATAAATGTGCTAACAGTTTCACCGCGAGATATTTGCAAAGCTATCTTATAAACTTGGTCGAAGGTACATACGTACCTACATTATTTTCTTTGTTTACATTTTGTCTTAAGCCGAGAGAGTAGTGGTGGCCGAGTGGTAACGGCCCCGACTTACGAGTTGTAGGTCGTGGGTTCAAACCCAGCCAGGCGCATTACTTTGTGTAATTTATTTCATCACCACTGTTCTTAAAACGGTGAAGGAAAACATCGTGAGGAAACCGGCATGTCCTAGAACCGAAAATTCGAAGACATGTGACATCCACCAACCCGCACTGAGCCCGCGTGGTGGATTACGGCCCATTCCCTCTCCTAGAGAGGAGGCCTGCGTCCCAGCAGTGGGAATATTATTCCTACAAATATTCAATGTAGTGTATTTTGTAACAATTTTAATTAATGGAATTATTGTGCTTTTTTATTTTTTATTTTATATAATCTAAATATGAATGATTTTTATATGGGTTATAATGGTACCTGAAATTTATTATAAGGCCGACCATGCTATATGCTATGCTATGCTCAAGCTCAGATGAATAGGGTATAATTCCCTATATGTTAACTTAGTCTCTTAATAAATTTACAGACCGTATTAATTACAGCTGCAGTTGCCGGCGCTGTGAGATTATCTTACGAAGTGTTGATTAAACTACCGGTCGGTATCTATTTGGTATCGGTATCGGTAGTCACAGTAACCGATACGCTATCTCCTGCGATTGCATTGCAGATGCTCAATTTGGGACTTGATTGCGAGCGTAATTGATTCCAAATTGAGATTGCGTGATTGATTACTGTAATTCATAGTAGAGTGGGTGGGACCTGATTGACTTTGAAAGAGGTCAGATATTAGGCTAGAATTTGACGTGAACGCTAATGACCTGATAATCCATACTAACTATATAAATGTGAAAGTAAATCCGTTTGTCACACTTTCACGGTTAAACTGAATAGATTTTAATGAAGATTAGTACGAAGTAAGTTACAACCCCAAGGAAGGACATGGCTACATTTTTCTGGCTTCGACTTTGCATTCGCAATAATCGACATTCACGCGAACGAAGCTAGTATTATTATAAAAATGTGACTCTCTTTGTCTGTCTGTATGTTACCTTTTCCCACCTACAAAAAAAAGAACCTCCTGGGGAGACTGTAAAGGCGCCTCTGAACTTAGCTGTGCACGGCAGCACGTGATCAGACTGGTATGTCACCGTCTTTTCTAGGGTCAGAGTCTGAGTCGGGAGCCCCCGCATTCTCGGAGAGTGCTCGTTACTCCGGTGTGCACCCGCGGCTCCGGAGAGCGCAAATATTTGAAAGTTACAAAAAATAATAAAGCTTGTTTTTTAAAAGAGCCTCGCAAAAACAAAAATCTTGATAGTTATTGTTTTTTTTTTTATATAAAAATAAAACTGCTATTACAGGGCCGTGAAATCGACATAGAACCGGGCGGAGTTCATACAAATACTCAGTGACTATAACTGGCTCTTAAGAGAGGAACTTGTGACTAAGTAATAAATGCCACGCATCTACCTTCAAAGTTAAGAGCGGCCAACCCGACATACGTATTTCCATACAACCGCTCTTACGTGATTATGAAGTTATTACACATTTTTTTCTAGATGTTTTGGAAACATAGATATCTTGTGGATATTATCTAGCTTTTTATTGGAATCAAAACGTAAATTTGTGTAAAACTTATCCAGTAGACCTCTGAAAATCTGCTATTTTGCGTAAACGCGCCCTATTTAATGTACTAACTTAGTCATAAATTAAAAATTATAAAAAATATATATCTACATAGAAATCTTACACAATTAGTCAAGATTCTGAAAGAAATTCTTCTGAAAAAAAATTTCATCAGAAATTCGAAATTCAAACTCATTCGTTTTTTAAAACCAAACCTTTGCGGTTTCACATCTCTACGATGTTTGAATTTCGAAAGGATGATTATAAATTGACCCCCAAAACAAAAATAACTTTTCATAAAAGTCTTCATTACTAGATTATTTAGCAAATAAAGTCTTACACCTCTCTTTACTTATATGATTGTCAATAGTCATAACATTCAAACTGTATCTCGAATTCATCCCACTCTAAATTGAATCAATTAAGAACATCTGCAATGCAGCTCTCTAGCTTGTTTCTAAGCTCGATATCAAGTATCGATATCTTAGATTAAGATGAGCTAACGATAATCTTGTCATCGTTTTTAGGGTTCCGTACCTCAAAAGGAAAAAACGGAACCCTTATATGATCACTTTGTTGTCCGTCTGTCTGTCTGTCTGTCAAGACCCTTTAATCTCGGGAACGCGTAAAGGTATCAAGTTGAAATTAAAACCATATACTCAAATCTGCGGTGCTTAAAGCTGTGAAAAAATCAAACTTCTAAGTTTACGAATAAAAAAGATACGGCCGTTTATGTTGCAAAATACGTATATTTCGATACTCTAAAGTAATCAAAATTCATAGGGTACTTTCCGTTGACCTAGAATCAGCTGTTTGCCATAAAGCAAGGTCTTATAGCACAGGTATAGGAATAAATCTGAAAACAGTAAATTGGTTGTTACCTACGTCACAAAAAAAACTTTTTTGCAATTCGGAAAAACTCTTAGAAATTGTAGTTTGTACGGAACCCACAGTGCGCGAGTCCGACTCACACTTGCCCAGTTTTTTTATTACATAATTGGAACTTTGCGATATAATATAATGATAGTAGATAAAAAACACAATATAACCTAAGGAGTCATGCATATAGCTAGGAACAAAATATCAAAAAAAATTTGTGTATGTTTTGATTTACACAAAGACATATTTTCAAATATCCTACGCTATATTATTATATATCTCGTACACATTGTGTAGAGCCGCAGGCAGAATAGCCATCGCTGATGTTATAACAATATTCCAACTCCATTTTGTTGTATAATACAGTCCAAATATTTTATTCAATAACCGATTTACAGCTGTTATGATTTTTCTCATGTAAAAAACGGGTACCGGGGCTCGACTGATAATTTACCACCCGTCTTGTGATTATCACTCACCAAATTTGCGGGTGATAATCGCAATCGCGATGGCTGTGTAACCGCACAAAACTCCGGTCTCGTGAGTCTAGAAATAAAACAGCTGTTTCCTCCACCGTGGTGGGCGCGGGTGAAACCTCCTTTGTGAGTTCTCAGCCAAAATGTTTTTCTTTCTTTCGATGCCAAAAAAGTCTAATAATTTTTCTATCACTTTCCGAACTATAAATATTTTCATTACAAATACGGTTCTCGCCAGTCTAAGAGTAAACATTTTCTTGAAGTCTTAATACTAGTATTGACTGGCCTGTTGGTCTAGTGGTTAATGGCCCTGACTGCAGCTATGCCGGAGGTCGTGGGTTCGATTCCCACCCAGGTCAAATGTTTGTGCGATGAGCACTATCATTTGTTCTGTGTCTGGGTGTAATTTGTCTATAATATGTATGTATTTAGAAATATATAAGTATGTTTATCAGTTGTTTAGTACTCATAACACAAACTCTGCTTAGCTTGGAACTAGACGGCGTTGTGTGATAGTTGTGGAAATTATTATTATTATTATACTTATGTTTGATGTACTTATGTCGGATTACTGTGGGACACATAATTATTTTTGTCGCTGTGATGCGTGAGTCTTTTTGTACTAGAAAATATATAATTAAACGTCAGCTTTGTTCTGACCTTAGTACAATGACGTCTTAAAATAAATAAGATTTCTCTATTATAATAAAAACTTACTAGCTATTATTATTATTTTTATGTAGGTACTAATTTTATCTCAGGACCTGGGGTCTGGGATCTTGGACCTTTGGAAGGCATACGAGGGGTCGAAGTCAACTCGTGTTTTTTAACTTTGTTTTTAATCAAACTGCAATGTCTAGCCGAATAATAAATACATTTTAAACAAATATTAACAAAACAATCTTCACAAGGAATTCTACTTTAAAAAATTATACACATTTCAAATTATAGACTTTTCATTTCGTTAATATTTTTTTTTTGTTGTCAAAAATCATCAAATGTCTTCTCATGCTTTAGGGTAGAGCGAGAGGGCGTCTTTTACTACTATGACTACCACGTATGTTCTTTCATTTGCCCTTTGCGTTCTAAGGCCACGGTAACTTTTACAAAAGTCCCCGCTGAGATTTTATCAATGGTCAACAACATGGTCGTTTTTATCGCATACATTGAAGGACTTTTTTTTTAGTTTGGAAAATCATCTTATGACAAATCGCGCTCTTGGGTGGTGCGGGAGATAGTGTCAGACTTTTACTGACTAAAAACCCACCCCTGTTCCTTCTTTACCTTAGTCCCAGGGCCCCGGGTTTCTCTTTCACACCACCCGTGGACCCAGTAGGCTTGGGCTCGGTCCGGACGGTTACTGGACGGTCAAACGGCGAGCCACCCACTGCTCGCCGTCCGCAAGCCCGCGCCTAACATTGCAGGACTGGAACAATTTGCCTGCTGCGGTCTTCCCTTCCGATTATAATTTATGTGTGTTCAAGGCTAAAGTGAAAAGGGCTTTAATAAACTGGTGCGTTTCCCTATCAACAATTGAATCACTGCTTACCATCAAGCGGGATCGCAGTCAAGCACTAGATTATATCATTAAAAAAAAAAATAGATTGAGTAGTTTTTTTTTAGAAAGCAGTGATGACCGAGTGGTAACGGCCCCGATTTACGAGTTGCCGGTCGCGGGTTCAAACCCAGTAAGGCGCATTACTTTGTGTAATTTATTTCATAACCACTACCTACTCTCAAAACGGTGAAGGAAAACATCGTGAGGAAACCAGCATGTTCTAGAACCAAAAATTCGAAAACATGTGACATTCACCAATCCGCACTGGCCCCGCGTGGTGGCTTACGGCCCATTCCCTCTCCTAGAAAGGAGGTCTGAGTCCCAGCAGTGGGAACATTAAAAGACTGATTATGTTTATGAGTAAATTTAGCTTTTCAAGTTCTCGTAAATAGAAGTCCGTTTTTCCAAAACCTTTCCAGTCAGATCACGACACGTCTCGCTACCCTAAATAAATAGAAAGCTTTCCCGAGTCAATACGCGAGTTAATGCGCGTAAATGTTTAAGTAAATAAGGGTAAAGATTTGCCACACCTGCCAATAGGATTGGGCCGGTTTATTATCTATGTATTTAACTTTGCCAGTAACTTTGATTGCGTGAGAGGACTTTGGTTTAACCTTTAAGCGGATCAGAAATGTATTTACATATACATACACAATACAGAAAATATCAACTTCACACTCAAATGCCAACACAACCACGACCTTAAGGTTTTTTAGGGTTCCGTAGCCAAATGGCAAAAAACGGAACCCTTATGGATTCGTCATGTCTGTCTGTCTGTCTGTCCATATGTCACAGCCACTTTTTTCCCAAACTATAAGAACTATACTGTAAGTAACTTGGTAAGTAGATGTATTCTGTGAACAGCATTGAGATTTTCACACAAAAATAGAAAAATAAAAACAATAAATTTTGGGGGTTCCCCATAATTAGAACTGACACACAATATTTTTTTTTATCAAACCCATACGTGTAGGGTATCTATGGATACGTTTTCAAAAATGATATTGAGGTTTCTAGTATAATTTTTTTCTAAATTGAATAGTTTGCGCGAGAGACACTTCCAAAGTGGTAAAATGTCCCCCCCCCCCTGTAACTTCTAAAATAATATAACTAAAAAAAATATATAATGTACATTACCATGCAAACTTCCATCGAAAAATGGTTTGAAGGAGATCTAGTAAGTTGTTTTTTGTTTTAATACGTCATAAATCGTAAACCGCAATTTACCTTTCAAGTTTGTACGAAACTCTTAGTGCGCGAGTCCGACTCGCACTTGCCCAGTTTTTTTTTATTATAAATTAATTTCTTTTTTCAAGCATGTTGTTCTTCTTCTTTTTTTTCTCACTTTTTGTTTGTAAATTAAATTTAAGGAAGGGTCACTTCGACTTCGATAATTATTAATAATAATTAAATTTAAAAAAAAATTAAGTGACAGTAATGGCAGAAGACACTGACTTCTGTAATACAGGTTTCTACCTAGCTCAGAAGTCAGCGCTTCAAATTTTACGCTGTAAAATAATTGTTTCTGTACATAAACTATTTGATTTGATTTATATTTTCGTATAAATGCAACAAGTTTATTTGTAAAAAATATTTACATCTTTTCATCATTTAGGTACACCAAAAAAAGCCCAACTCTGGTCACACGAAGTCGACTAGCTGTAAGTATACTAATGTCTCGAACAACTCGATGAGCACTCGGACTCCATGGCCCTAGTGTTTCAACCCCAAACGGCTCAGACATACCACTTCCAATAAGGTTGTCATCGAAAATAGTTTGTGTCCCTCCCCCCCTTCCCCCCTCCTCCTCCTCCTCCTCCTCCTTCCTTTCCTTTTCTTTTTTCCCTTTTGCCAGCGACTTCATCCGCGTGATAGAGAACATTATCCCAAGTATTCCCTCGAGGTGGTATATTCATACTTGCGGGATGAAAAGTTGGTATTGTAGTAGTGGAAACGCAATGAAAGGCTTCAGCGGGGCTATTGCGTAACTTTGTTGACAGTTCAAGTGATGATCACTTGTTAACAATGTGCATCATTGAACTGTCAAACAGCTAGTTTCGTATTGCCTATCTTCAGTGACCAACTGCAGTGACGTCATTAGTCACTGGTGCCTTTGATAGCCACCGTAACACGTTTTGACTGATGTTATTTTTTTTTTTTTTTTCACAACTATCACACAACGCCGTCTAGTCCCAAGCTAAGCAGAGCTTGTGTTATGGATACTAGACAACTGATAAACATACTTATATATTTCTAAATACATACGTATTATAGATAAATTACACCCAGATATTATTGTATCGATACTTTTAAAATTGCGATTGTGTAAGCTTTTGAAGCTGTATAATAGTCGATAAAATTTTAGAGTGGTCACAATAGACACCGTAAATTTTTATAATTCACCACATTTCCACCGTAGTTTGTTAGTCACTTGTGTGATACGTAATACCAATTTTATGAAATTGTCAGTTGACAACTAAGTTTAGTGTGCAACGAATGCTAGTTGTCAACTGTTATTGAAAAAGTTAGCCAATAGCCCCCCTGGTTACTTTTAAACTATTATTATAATGTATTAAGTCCTTTCAAATACATTTTGTATAAAAACTACGTTTCGACTTTTTGTATGACGTCTCCCTCTCTATTGTTTGAACATCAATCAAACCTAAACTTTTTATAACATAAACCTTAAAAGTATAACATGCCAGTTTTCAAGTTAATAATAACTGTGACCTCCATAGGCGTCACAGTATCATCATAACTTCAGCCGAAAGAGGTCCACTGTTGGACATAGGCCTCCTCCAATGACCGGTGCTGAGCGTATAGCATCCATCGGATTCCCGCGACCCTCACCAGGCTATCAGTCCACATTGTTGGAAGCCTTCTAACGCTGCATCTTCCGTTTTGTAGAAAAGTATCTTATTCAAGACTCTCTGGTCTACCCATGTGCCGAATTTCATTCTTATTCGCTCAGGAAAGCTTTTAATGGATAAATGCAAAAACATGACCTACGAGTATGCACTAACAAACTCAAACACGTATATCTAAGATGTTAATATGCAATGCTATTAGCAAGGATTCTCTAAACGTTAGCCCCGCCATTATACCCCGCATGATTATGAATATATTATTATTGAATATTTAACACGACGCCTTTGAGGATTAACCGATGATTTTCATACGTGAATATGGAACATGAATTTAATATGATTTCGAGTGATAATGTAGGTTTAATTTATGCAAATCCGGCGTTGGCGTTAGTTGGGGTTTTGTATATATCAAGCCGTAAACATACTTAGAAGTATTAGTTGGATCTTCAGCAGATTCTTACCACCTCATATTATATACCTCATGATGATTTTAGCCGAAAGATGTCCACTATTGGGCGTAGGTCGACCTAAATTCAATCATTCTAAAGTCATAATGGCGACCCATAATGACCGCGGTTCTTTGCGTCTCACATCCATCGAATTTCTGCGATCCATTGGTCCATCTTGTGCTAAGCCTTCCATTGCTGCTGCTTGCGGTACATGGTCAGCATTCCAGAACATTTCCGCCCCATCAACCATCTGTTGTTCGAGCAATGTGCGCTACCCACTTAAGTTTGGAGATTCTTTGGGATATTCATTCAAAATTTTACTCCTGTCAAATTAGTTAGAATTTTGTTTGCCATTAAATCTAGTACTTTTGACATCTAAACTTGTAAAAGAAAATTCGAAATTCAAAATTCAAAAGTTTTTATTCCACATAGGCCTACATGGGCACTTATAAAACGTCAAAAGCTAGTGCACGGTTCCAAATTGGTCGTTTCCTATACAGAAGAACCGGCAAGAAACTCCATGGTCTTTTAATTTTTTTTGTCTTTCTTACAATGTTTCCATAATACAGTATTAGCAGATATTATGTAAGGACAATGTAGACCAGTCAATATTGTACTCAAAAGTACAATAAAAATAATCATAATAAAAAGTGAGCCGTAATAGCAAGTAACCTAAGAATTCGCGGAGTATACAGTGTTCTCACATTCACATTAAAAAAAAGTGGCTATATAAAAAAAGCCAGATAAATAAATAATTACAACTATCAATAAATGAGACGTTAACAAAATAAATTACTAACGAATTCATGGTAGTTGGGGTCTAATAATATAAAAAATATTGCAAAAGCAATGTGTTAGAAACAAAAAAGTATATATTACAACAAATGTGGAGACGTTAATAGACACATTTACACAATATTATGGTAGAGGTATAGGTAGAGTATGGCGCTGATACTCTTGTACACCAACTAAACTTATTTTAAACTATCGCTCTCTTTTACTAATCGTTAAAACTAGAAAGAGATAGCAATAATTTTACTCCTGTCAAATTAGTTTACGTGATGCATTTCTTTGTATTCTTATCCAACTGTTAATCTACATGATCTGAAACCACGTCCAAAGAAAGTTCAATATCCATCACATCGGTATGGTTTTGCTCCCTAATTTTATTCTACCATAATTATATTCTCCCTCAATAATTACTTCGGCATCTATTGGCACTAATCACATTATCTATCTAGGCACATTGTTTAGCGTAAGCGTGTAATCTTATTGCGGCCAGCCAATACCAGCTGCTCCTAATCAAGTTATACAATGATCTATCAAATTACGGTTTATTGCCACTTAATTAACTGATCGAACTATCTTCAGAATTCGCAACGAAAAAATATCTTATTAAGTTTATCTTTTCGTATTTGGTTAAGGGTAAAAGGATTGTTAAAAAAGGGTATAGACGTGTCAATTATATAAGTCATCATCAGTTCAGCAGAAAGACCGTTAGACATAGGCCTCCCCCAAGTGTCGCCATAACGAACGGTCCTGTGTATCTCGCATCAATCAGATTCCCGCAACTCTCACCAGGTCATCAGTTCACCTTGTGGGAAGCTTTTCAACGCTGCGTCTTCTAGTACGTGGTCGCCACTCTAGAAACTTTCAGCCCCAACGGCCATCTGTTCTGCGAGCAATGTGCCCTGCCCACTGCCACTTAAGTTTGACGATTCTTCGGGTTATATCGATAACCTTCGTTTTTTTGCGGATGTCTTCATTCCTGATGCGATCACGCAAAGGTACTCCGAGCATAGAACTTAACATTACCCTTTGGGTGACTTTAAGCCTTCTGATTTGCCATGGGGATTGTGTAAGTAGATTCAATTAATTTAATTATTGTAATAAAAATAAACACTACCCATATTTTGGGTAGTCGTACAAAATAAAGAACGTTTTTAAATGTTTTAAGTTTAAATCGGCTATAAACTCGCATAATTCATTAAAAAATAATTGTAAAAAAATATAGCTCCGCCGCGACAGTGTATCACTGCCGTGACCAGGATTCGAACCTGGGTTACTACGGCCACAACGTAGGGTCCTAACCACTAGACGATCACGGCTACCGGAGCTGGTGACTGTGGTGCTGAAATACAAGACTTTATCTCGTTTAAACTGGAGTACTTTCACTTACAATTTGTCACAGCTTGCGCAAGAGATGCCTATAGAATTGGTAAATAATGCTGCATTTTATACTAAAAGTGATCTGATTTTTTGGCTGAACACTCAGCAGCTCCGGTAGCCGTGATCGTCTAGTGGTTAGGACCCTACGTTGTGGCCGTAGTAACCCAGGTTCGAATCCTGGTCACGGCAGTGATACACTGTCGCGGCGGAGCTTTTCTTTTGCGATTTTTTTAACTGTTTATCATTATTTTACAACAACATTTTTGCAATTAATTCTTTTAAGCTTAGTATTATCTAAAAAGATTATTATAGTATCAGTATCTATTATTATATTATATCAGTACCTAAACAAATCAAAGACAGACCTAACGGATGTTATTCTGATTTCTATACAGTAAATCCATAAATTCAAAAAAATGCCTCTCAGGGCCACGGTATGGTCGAAAGGGTCACCATAACCCTGGGGTACAAAGGGCAACTGAAGGAATACGGATGGGTTTTAGTCAGTAAAAGTCTGACACTCCCTCTCGCTTCACCCAGAGCAGGAGAAATGATTTGATGATTTCGCACCTCAAAATACGGGCTGCGGAATTCTTCGGAAGAGTCACCGTGGTTCTCGAACGCAAAAGGTAACTGGTGGGCTTTAGTCTGTACAATTTTGTTACTTTCGCTCCTTCCAGAGCGGGAGAAATTATACATCCCTATTTTTTAATTAGTACAAAAAATGGGGCTCTATCCGTACCCGTTACTGATCATATTTGTGTAGTCAAAAGTAAAAAAAAAACGAAATCCGAAAAATTTACCACGAAAAATAAATTCATAATTGAATCAATAATTCATAGCAAATGCTACTAGAAAATACTACGTGCAGTGTTTTTCTATTTTTATCGCCATTAATTAATTCATAATCAATAGCCTGTACAATATTTCCACAAATTGAGTGACATTTTGGGATATTGACAAACGCTCACAACTTTGCTGTTTATGAATATTATTTATTGTGATTTTACATAAATCATAAAAAAGAAACAAGACTTTTTCTAATAAGCCCTTTAAGTATTTGTACTAATTAAAAATTAGTGGTGTACAACAACTTCCCACAGTGAAAAAAAAAATGCTTCCAAAAGAATGACTTCCAGTGAAAGTGCTAGGACAGCCTAAATTTTTTGCATTTTGCAGGTCAGAGTCAAGTGTATCTTGATTAAAATAATTATGATTCGCGGACATAATGCGTACAGTGCCGTAAGTTGGACGGTGTTAGCGGTGCCCTGGCATAGGGCGCAGAAACGATCACACTGAGAACAATTTTTTTGTATAATTAATTTCATCAGAAGTTGGTTCCCGGTCCATTCCCTCTCGCTCCGTACCATGGCCTGAACCAGGGCCGGATGCTTAGGTCACCATCGTTGATCGCCTCCACAAGGACACAGCAGGGCTTCACCCAAGTGGGGCAAACTTCCACCAAATGCTTCACCTGTGCCAATGTGCATGGTGCATACACCGTGTGCATGGTGAGACCCGAGCATTTTTTCCCGACAGATCCGAAGAAACAGGTACCTACCGAAACATTCCCACCACCCTACACCCGTGGCACCAGTAGGCTTCGACCCTGCTGGGCCCCTACGGTGCGGGCTACTATGGGTTCCCCTTAATGAGGTCATCACTGCGTTTCTCAGTATAATTATTTCTGTTACCTATTAAGTAGGTACCTGAATAGAATTCCCATTATTATTGTAAAATGTCTAACACAGAAATTCCACTAACTCATATGTGAAAAACAATGCACAACTCCGACCAACAAGTGGGGACTGAGGGACAAACTTCAAAGCGGTAGTCTTTTGTTTCGTACCGGAATACACACCGGCCTTTTTCAATATAAGAGGTGCTTTAAAATTCAGCTATTCAATATATTTTTCATGTTCGAATTTATAACAAAGCAGGCCACTATTTTTTTTGTAAGCTAAAATATGTTTTTTTTTTTATATATGGTCCAGGTTGGTGCGAGAGGTTAGACTATTTCTGACTAAAACTTAGTTTTAGTTATTTTTTTTTCTAAGTGGGAAATCATCCAACGACTTCTCCCACTCTAGAGCGGAGTGGGAGCTAAATTAATCAGATCCTTACCTACGGAATGAATCGCAAACGCCAAATTAATAATTAGTAACTATACTACATTTGTTGTTTTACGAAGTGCGGGCATTCGCTACTCATAACTAAAGTATTGACCAGCTCGAAATTCTGTCCGCGTAAAACATTAACTAAACAAAATGAAAACTCCAGTATATCACAAATTAGTTGTAAATTTAATTCTACAGCTTTTCCACTAACACGGTTTTGAAAAACAATAGACGACTGCCACCTATCCCAATATTGGCATTCCTTTATTACTCTCACAGTTTTCCTGTGGTGCACAAGATTTACTAAGGGCTTAAAACAGAATTTAAGATAACTTACATCACTTTGTTTATAAATTCAGCTAAAATGTAAAAAAGATTGTACTCCGCCGCGACAGTGTAATCACTGCCGTGACCAGGATTCGAACCTGGGTTACTACGGCCACAACGTAGGGTCCTAACCACTAGACGATCACGGCTACCGGAGCTGATAACTGTGGTGCCGAAATTTTCGATCGCTTTTAACGAAATGCATTGAACCGGACCACTTTCACTGTCGATTAAACTTGCTTTTGCGCAAGATTGGTTTCTTTGTTAGTTTAATTGCAATAAAGATCTATCCACCATCACGCACTGGGCCCGCGTGGTGGATTATGGCCCATTCCCTCTCCTACAGAGGAGGCCTGAGTCCCAACAGTGGGAACATTATAAGGCCTACTATGCTATGCTATGCTAAAGATCTTTTTTGCAGGTAATACGTACCATACGAACCACAATACGTACAAAGCGTTTTGGGAAGTGAAATTCCCTACCGGAGAGTCTGTGTTTCCTGATTGCTACAACCTTTCGTCTTTAAGTCAAGAGTGAATAGGTTACTTCTAGGCAAGCGTGCTCCATCGTCGGCCACATCATCGCTTACCATCAGGTGAGATAGTGGTCAAACGCGAGCCTATTCATAATAAAAAAAAAATATATTAGAGGCGTTTTTAAGGGCATCTTTGAACTAAAATCTTATATGATACGGTATCAAGACTCTGACCCAATTTTTTTTTTTGGGTGGCATATCCTCAATTAAATTCTCCCGCTCTGGGTGGAGCGAAAGGAAGTGGCAGAATTTTGCTGTTTTCCTTCAGTTGCCTTTTGAGTTCTAAGGGCACTGTAACCGACGATACCCATTTCAAAGTAATGTAGGCATTGTGATAAGAATTGACTTATAGAACTCCTCCTTTGTTAAATGATTAAATTTTCAGAGTTAACAATAGGTGTTAACTCTGAAAATTGAATCATTATTTACTACAATTTAACTTTACTTTTTTGACTGGCCGACATTTTGACAATACAAAAGTGCCTGTAAATGTTTTAGTTGAAATAAACGTTTCTGTTCACTTTTTGACGCGTATGGCCATTAGAGTTATTGTATAATTCATAACTATTATTTTACTGATTTTTATTTAAATTCATTGAAATCATTTGTGGGGTTTCTATTTTCATTTTAATTAGTATTTAGTACAATAAATACGTCATTTGTTCTATTATAGTGAAGCGACTCCTTTCTCAGTTATAATCGATCGATTAAACATTGACGTAAATCGTGGGTAAACAAAAATATCTACATTCGCAACTAAAAAATATTAAGAGTTGTAATTATTATTTTTCTTTAATTATGTTAATATTTCTTTCACAAAAAAGCAATTTCTGGGCAAAGTCAAGTCAAAGTCAAGTCATCAAGTCATTTTGACAATACAAAAGTGCCTGTAAATGTTTTAGTTGAAATAAACGTTTCTGTTTTCTCACTTGTTTGTAAATTGAATATATACATACTTATCTGTGTAGGCGGGTCCTCAAAAATCGAAAAAATAAATGCTCCGCCGCGACAGTGCATCACTGCCGTGACCAGGATTCGAACCTGGGTTACTACGGCCACAACGTAGGGTCCTAACCACTAGACGATCACGGCTACCGGAGCGGATGAATGCTTCGACAAAATATCTGTTTACTTTGTAACTGTGACAGTGAAAAAGTGCAGTTTTATTTTATTTCGAACCGTTACGGTAACTGTTACGGCTGAATGGCTTTTATTTGAGTTAATTGTTATTTGGGTTCCGTACAATTTGAATGCGAGAAAAACCTCTGAATTGTAGCGTTCTGTTTATCCATCGCGTGTGTAATTGTGTATCAGCACCCCTAGCCAAGTTGATAATCTGCAATCGTTAACGCTAGTCGAAAACGAATCAAATGTATGGGAATGACACCATCTCAACGTAAAGTCACGTGGTCAGAACAAACGAATAGAAAATTCGTAGCCAAGTTCACATCGCTTAAAATGATAGAATTAATTGTTTTCATTTCTACAATGTTCAACGCTACATCCTTTGTTATAGAAACGCTACATTGTAGAACGAACAGCCGACTCAGGCGCGTCAACATGGCTACCAACTTATCGTTTTGTACAATTGCTGACATCGAGGCGTTACCGATTGGAGAACGGAATTCGACAAGAAACGGTTGTAACTTGGCTAGGGGGGCAGGACCAAAATTTCAGGACTATTCTTAAAGATTCACGTGTGTGGTTTTAAAGATGTAGACGAGGAATAAGAAATTCTTATTCTCGTTTACTTCTGCCCCCCTAGCCAAGTTACGACCGTTTCGTTTGCGTCGAACGCCTCGAGTAGGCTACGCCTCCGATTCCTTTGTTCTGACCACGTGACTGAGCGTTGAGATTACGTCAGAACAAAGCAATCGGAGGCGTGGCCTACTCGAGGCGTTCAACGCAAACGTAAAGGTCGTAACTTGGCTAGGGGGGCTGAACTCCTTTCTTATTAATAAAGGATTTTTGAAATTCAATTCTTAAGGGGAGAAAAGGGGTTTCATGCGAGCAAAACCGCGTATATGAACTAGTCATGCTAGTTGACTGGCCTGTTGGTCTAGTGGTTAGTGGCCCTGACTGCTATGCTGGAGGTCGTGGGTTCGATTCCCACCCAGGACAAATGTTTGTGTGATGAGCATGATCAATTGTTCTGTGTCTGGGTGCAATTTATTTATAATATGTATGTATTTAGAAATATATAAGTATGTTTATCAGTTGTCCAGTACTCATAAAACAAGCTCTGCTTAGCTTGGGACTAGACGGCGTTGTGGAAAATTATTTATTATTATTATTATACTTTATAAGACAACATAACATGCAATACCAAATAATGTACTTACTAATAAATATTGAAAATATTATTACATTGACGGTATTAATGCACTGACGTTGAAATAATTTGGTTAGTCCACTTATTCTCATAGTGTTTGATATTCTATTGTGGGGAAAAGTTGCTTACATACAAAATGTACATATAGCTATCTTACATAAACGCACTGCTCTAGAAATTTATCAGCTCGGGTCCTTGACCCAAGTCTCCTCTTGGCACAGTATCTTAAGGAGTCTCTTGAATCGCCTCAAGAGATATTATCAAAGAGATTGGAATTCTCATGGTGGCATGTCAATTAATTATCGCCAACATACTATACACCCCTAGTCAAAAAACGGAATCCTTATGGGATCCCTTTGTTGCCCGTCTGTCTGTCTGTTTGACTGTCTAGACCTTTTATCTCGGGAACGCGTGGAGGTATCGAGTTGAAATTAAAACCATATACGTCTGCAGAAAAAATCAAATTTCTATGTTAACGAAAAAAAGAAAGATACGGGCGTTTATGTCTCAAAAAACGTATATTTCGACAGTCTCGAGGAAATCAAAATTCATAGGGTAAGTACTTCTCGTTAACCCAGAATCCCGAAAATTTGCATAAAGCAAGGTCTTATATAGCACAGGTATAGAAATAAATCTGAAAACTGTAAATTTGTTGTTACGTCACAATATTTTTTTTTTGCGATTCGGAAGAACCTTCAAGACTCCGTTCGGGATTTGAACTATTTATTGAAGTATTTGGCGGCAAATATATCGAGTCGGCCTTCTCGGCCGGCTTCGCTGGGGTAGTCAATAGGTTAGATAAAATTCGCAGCTCTATTTTACCGTAATAGCGCATGTTTCAATGATTCTGGCCTCACTTTGATGACTGGTCTAGTGGTTAGTGACCCTGACTGCTATGCCGGAGGCGTTCAACGCAAACGCAAAGGTCGTAACTTGGCTAGGGGGGCTGAACTCCTTTCTTATTAATAAAGGATTTTTGAAATTCAATTCTTAAGGGGAGAAAAGGGGTTTCATGCGAGCAAAACCGCGTGTATAAACTAGTCATGCTAGTTGACTGGCCTGTTGGTCTAGTGGTTAGTGGCCCTGACTGCTATGCCGGAGGTCGTGGGTTCGATTCCCACCCAGGATAAATGTTTGTGTGATGAGCACGATCATTTGTTCTGTGTCTGGGTGTAATTAAAATTTATCTTTAATATGTTTGTATTTAGAAATATATAAGTATGTTCATCAGTTGTCTAGTACTCATAACACAAGCTCTGCTTAGCTTGGGACTAGACGGTATTGTGTGATAGTTGTGGAATATTATATTATATATTATTATTATATTCTACATATTTTCCAGTTGTGTAGACCCTTGAATACAAAACTACACCAATTTTACATCACAATATCCAATAGGAATCAATTTGCGAATAACTAAAACAGTCACTGAACATCGCTCACAAATCATATTCCCGCCAAAAAAAACCTTAATCACATAGACTATACATTCTGATAGATTCATGTTAGGAGCCAACTAGCTGTTCTAAGTCTTGAATTTTCTGATGAAAATTCAAAAAATTCTAAATTCAAATTATTTTTATTTCACATAGGCCTACACGGGCACTTATAAAACGTCAGAAGCTAGTGCACGGTTCCAAATTGGTCGTTTCCTATAGAGAAGAACTGGAAAGAAACTCCATGGTTATTCTTTTAAAAAAAGTGGTTGATGTTACAATATTTACATATTACAGCATTAATAGATATTATGTAAGAACAGTGTAGACCAGTTAAGGACGTATTTACGAATTGACGCGCTTCAATTCTAGGTATTGCGGTAAATTTAAAATTAGGTATGTAAAATATTTTGTATTCGTACAGCGATCTTATTCCATACGAGCCGCTGCTTACAAGCGACACAGCGACCACTCACGACGGCGGCTGAGCGCAGGCTAATATTTTTATTTAAATTTTTTATGCAATAACTCAAGACATTGACCAGTAAAATAACCCTTAAATTCAAGCTATTAAGATTCACGCGATAGAGATAAATTTGTTGAAAAACTAAAATTGATTTCATTTTTTTTCTGAGACTAATTGGAACGTTTTGGTAGTTCTTTCTCCTACCTTTTTGGATTGATCATGTGTCCTTACATAAAATATTTTTAAATAAACAAATTTCTGTTATTAAATGGAAGAAAAATGTACCTAAACTCAATACGAAATCGTCAATTTTGCGTGAAGAGGTACCGGAAATTATTTATTACAGTATTATTAACCTAATTTTTTTTTTAAAAGGTTGCTACCATTTGAAGATAAAGGAATAATCTATCTATGGAAATTATTATTTACATTTAGTTTAGTTTAGTTCTGCCGCAAAATGTACCCAAAAACTGCTTGTTTTGGTCAGATTTGTAAACGCGTCCTTAATATTGTACCCAAAAGCACAATAAAAAAATCATAATAAAAAAAGTGAGTTGTCGTATGTGTTCACGTTCACATTATAAAAAAGAGGCTAAATAAAAAAAAGCAAGAAAAATACGAATAATAAAACTATCAATAAATGAGATGTTAACAAAATAAATTACTAACGAATTTAAGGTAAGTAGTTGAAGTCTAAATAATTTAAAAAATATTAGTAATGTGTTAGAAAAAATGTAGGTATATATTAAAACAAAGATGGAGCAGTTAATAGACACAATATTAACGAGTTACCAGGGGGCCACATGTGCAGAAGTAGTCATTCAACATTTTCATGCAGTCTGCAGCACAATTTAACTATGATAACACGAGGAACCAAATCCGAACAAAGTAAAACAATACCATAAATGCCGAGTCGATTGATTGGAAAACTTTTGACTCAATTAATCATAGTTGTTTGCCAATCAGGGAACGAATGAAAAAGCTTGTTCGTTCCTCGGAGACTGAGCGTCTGGTAAACATTGAGCGTTATTTTTTTTCTTTTTAAGAACGTTCGAACACTCATTCCAATTTCAAAAATATCTTTTGTGTTCTTGCATTTTTTAACGTTTTTAGCGTTCCGTACCTACCTCAAAAGGAAAAAAACGGAACCCTTAGGATCACTTTGTTGTCCGTCTGTCTGTCTGATAAGACCCTTTATTTCGGAAATGCGTGGAGGTATCGAGTTGAAATTAAAACCATATAGGTCTGTCTTGGACGTAATCATATTCTGGTGAATTGTGAGCGGAGCGAATGCCTCAGGAAAAATCTATTTAGCACTCTAAATATGTTTGAAATCGGTATTTGCAACAGTGTCTTAGCTAAGCCTACGTCAGACGAGGAAAGAGTTCTGTATAAAATATATTATTACAATCATTTAAAAAACTAAAAATCCAAAATTTGGCTATGATAGAGCGACATCTATACATATAATAAAACAGTAAAATGGTGGAGCGTTGGTATTAATTGGCGCAAAAACTACTGAACCAATCCTGTTCAAATTTTGCATACATAATCCTTATAGGCCGGGTCAACTGTTAGGCTACATATTATCACGCTTTTTGCTATGGGGGGTGAGCAATATTCCAAAATGTCGATGTTGAACGACAATCGCTCTGAGTTCGATCCTCAGCTATAGTTAATATTTTTGTGATTGTTTTGGTGTTTTTTTGTATATAATATAGAATAATATTTCCAGAACAATAATAAAATGGCTTTTTTACCCGACTGCGCGACGCAAAGGAGGGTAATGTGTTTATCAGTCTATGTATGTATGTATGTATGTATGTATGTATGTATGTATGTATGTATGTATGTATGTTTGTTTCTATGTGGCGTTCTAGAGACCAAATGCGTAGGCCGATTTTGATAATTCTTACGTCAATCGATTCGTCTTAACCTTGCGAGTGTCACTAAAGACATGACAGTAATCAAAATTCACCACAGCTACAACCAGACGCCATATTGTCAAAATGAAAAAAAAAGTCGATGAACTATGTCAAGTGGGGTGTCGTTGAATAGGTATTTTAAAATCATATTTAGGTTCCTTTTATCATTTTTCATTTTAAATAATAGTTTAGGATATATAACGATTTAAAGTTGTTTAACAAAACAATCATTCTCGCTAATTTTCTTACTTATTGATTTAAGTTTTTATTTCAAGTATAAACGATACACAAATAAAAAAAAAACAGTAAAAAAGCATGAAGAACAAATATTTTTGGTAAAAAAAAGTTTACCACCAAACTCGATAGATGGCGTTGTTCATTTGATGCACGTTTGTAAATCAAATCATTCGAGTTTTCCCATCTACTAGACAGATCGATGAACATAATCAAAAGATGACAACTACTCGTATATTGGCAAAAACTACTAGGTTGTATAAATTACATGCAGTTGATATATCAGTAGAATCGAAAACATATGGTCAAAAACCGAAAGATGTGTTTCTGATGATCCTAACAAAACTGGAGGAATCGTTAAATATTTAACAATCGGTTTAGGATCACGAGTCATGTTACGAAGAAATTTGAATGTTACCCATGGTCTTGTTAACGGAGCAATGGGTGTTATAAGGACAATTGAGTGGCCAGCTCTTCGGAGGGACCAATTGGAACCTGGAGAATTGCCACAAGCTGTTTATATAGAATTAAAGCAATTAAAAACAATGTTCCTGGAGTAGGAGTCAGAATCGAACCATCGACGACAGAATTCGATGCACTTCGCGGACAGGGTAAAATAGAGCGAAAAATGTTGCCATTGATATTTGCTGGGGTGTAACTGTACACAAGCTCCAAGGAACTACTTTGGACTTTTGGACCGAGCTGTGGTTGACTTAAGTTCACGCATTTTTGCTAAAGGTCAAGCATAATATGTAGCTTTGAGCCGAGTTAGGTCTCTATGGGCAGGGCACATTGCTCGCAGAACGGATGGCCGTTGGGGCCGAAAGGTTCTGGAGTGGCGACCGCGTACCGGAAGACGCAGTGTTGGAAGGCCCCCTACAAAGTGGACCGATGTCCTGGTGAAGGTTGCGGGAATCCGATGGATGCGAGACGCACAGGATCGTTCGTTGTGGTGACATTTGGGGGAGGCCTATGTCCAGCAGTGGACGTCTTTCGGCTGAAATGATGATGAGGTCTCTAGAGGGATTAATCATCAGTAGTTTAGACCACCGCAAGTTACTTATCCCCACGATATTAACTCCCTCAATGAAATGACTAGATTGCGAAATTTACCATCTTATAACGAAGTCAATAAATCGTAACTAAAAAGTATAAAATAAAATAAAAATATTTAAAGAAAAACAAAAAACCCGACTGCGTCGAAACTAATTTTAAAAAATACGTGAAAAAATTAACTTAAAAACTAAAAAGAAACAAACAAGCCCAGTAGTTTAGAATTCTGTTATGTAATACTAAATAACTACACAATTTAAATAGTTTTATAATCGATACACACATAAAACAAATCATACATTCTAATGCAGAACAGAACGACTCACAGTCGGGGCCCCTTGGGAAGATTTGATTGGTAAAATTTGAATGGGCTTCAAATTCACCTCAGAACAAAATGTCCCTGCATTTTTAACATCGTCATACAAAGCGTTAGGCTCAGCCAGGGTAAAATATTTTTTATTAATGCTCCAGGTGGAACAGGAAAAACATTCATTGCCACTGGCATCCTTGCAGAAATAAGGTGACAAGGCAAAATAGTGATTGCGACTGCCTCTTCTGGAATTGCTGCCACACTGCTTCCAGGGGGCAAAACAGCGCACGTAATGTTTAACATTCCCATCGAATTAGAGAGCAACGAAATGCCAGTGTGTGGGCTATCACGCAACTGTGACAAAGGTTGGGTACTCAAGGATTGCTCTTTAATCGTATGGGATGAATGTACTATGGCGAATAGAAAAGTAGTGAAGGCTGTAAACAGAACCCTGCAGGACATACGCAGGAATCAAGATGTCATGGGTGGTGTCACTGTTTTGTTTAGCTGCGATTTTCGGCAAACTTTGCCTGTGGTGTCGCGAGAAATTAGGGTTTACGAGGTGAATGCTTCGTTGAAACGATCGAATCTATGGTCACGAGTTTACAGACTGCGCTTGACCATTCACATGCGAGCTCAGTTGGGCGGATATACTCAAGAATTCTTGGATGTTCTTTTAAAAGTTTGGTGAAGGCAACTTACCAGAAGAGAGCTCTGAAGTGCGCCTACCAGAGACTCTAAGCAAAGTATTCCCACTCTAAGTAAGTTCCCACTATCGAAGAACTAATTTGTCTGGTGTACGGGGACGTCGGTCGAATAATACCGCTACAAGAGAATTCTTGGGTGAGTGAACGGGCCATTTTAACACTCAAAAATGATCAAGCTGCAGCAATTAACGAAAGCGTTCTCTCGCAAATTGATGCGAACGAAGTGGTATTTCTATACCTTTTTATATACTGTTGTAGAGCAAGATGACGCTATATATTATCCCGTAGAGTTTATGTATTGGAACGGCAAGTGGACTACCGGCGCACACTATCCAGCTAAGGGTCGGTGTCCCGATCATGCTGCTACGGAATTTAATTCCACCTAAGCTATGTAACTGGACCTAGCTCAAAGTCGTCTCTCAAATATTATTGAGGTGGAAATTCTAAAGGGTTGTGGCGTCGAGGAAACAGTGTTTATACCCCGAATACCACTAATCTCTCACAATTACCCCTTCTAATTCAAGCGTGTGCAGTTCCCTGTAAGCGTATGCTTCGCAATAATAATAATCTATAGGCTGCAGGTGTTGATCTCAGGACAGCTGCTTCTCACACGGATAGCTGTATATCACTCGCTCCCGCGTCACCAGTCCTGAATCTCTGTACATTTTGGCTCCTGAAATTAGGACTAGAAATGTGGTTTACAGAGAAGTTATAAGAAAAGTAAAGTCTTGGTTTATGATTTATCTGCAAAAACAAATTGTGTTAGAAATATAATGGTTATTTGCGGACGAAGTCGCGGGCAACAGCTAGTAGTCAATATTGTGACAAAGCCTCTTAATAAAGATTTAAAAAATAAGTGAGCGTAGCACGAACTTAGTGTATCACCCTTTTATTATATCAATTTATTTACACCAAAGGACTAAAATACGCTTCCTGTATCCTATTGGTCAAAACACATGCATTGTGTGATCAAATCTTGAGCCTTGCAATGCGATTATAGCCATAAAGGTGACCATGCCGAAGTTTGGTAGTACCTGATAGTACCTAATTGTAAGTGGTTTTCATGAACCGCATATTTGATTTTAACTCACGACGTTTATAACACTAAGTTAGTTAATTAGGCGTTAAAAGTTACTTACGTCTGACACAAGATTTTGCTCATGAAAAGTTATTTTAATTAGTACACAGCTTGGTGTGGGAGCCGAATCTAGAACAAAATTTCTCTCCGTTTAATTTGTACGAAGCCTGAAACTTTGCTTCATATAAAGTCGTAAAATATTCCTGTTTATAATAACTGTGTTCAGTATTTTTGGAACAACAATAGTGATCGAGTTTAAATTAATTAAATAAAACCGATTGTGGGCCAAAAGCCAATGCAAAATATTTGCGTGATTTACTTTTTTCTTTTCGCTAGAAATGAAACTTAGGTTATAAGTTGAGGACAATACGAGGAATCAATGCAAAAAGAACCAGGTTTTTAAACCGTAACCGAACGAAGATACCTATAGAAGCATTGCTTGTCCTTTTTTGTCAGGCGTTACCTATTTTTCTTAAATTAAAATTAAAACGACTTGAGTACTCGAGTTCTTTACAACACTAGACGCCCCCTACCACACCCGGCGATAAATGCGAAAGCGAGGGACGCAAAATAACTCATTAGAGAAATCATGTAGTATATGTAACAAAGGAAACTGAAAATATCAGACACGGAGTATTTTTATTTAAAAAAAATTACGCATGATAAAAACAATAGCGATCAACTAAATCGTCTCTAACTTCGTTCAGTTACGGTTGGTAGACATAATTATTTTTGCAATTGATTTCTCATACCCTTAACATATGGCCTAGGTTTCACTATTGGCAAAAAGAAAAAAAAAACATGCCAGCTATGTACTTATGGCAAAAGTTTCATTTCCCTTTGATGCTATAGAAACTAGAAACAACCGAGCTATGAAGTATCGCATACCAACCTCAAACACAACGTCAGCCTGGAGCGACTTGAAATTGCCCGTAAGAGTTTATACACAGGAGCAGCATGTTGTCAAACGGCAGAGGTGACTGCAGCCGTCGACCTATAGTGACACTTGACGCACACGACGATGGCTACCGCTGATTTTCAAAGTTGGAATATCAACGGTTGCCGTCGACGCGTCAACGGTTGCCGCAAAAAAAAAAAAACATTTTATAGCGTGCAGCTTCAATGGCGGGATATTATAACTATTACATTTATTATTTGCATCTGTGATCTCTCTCAATCACTCAATGGTTTGCTAGAAGAAAATCAACTTTGTGTTAAGCTCGCCTATGTAGGTAAGTACATGAACTCTGATATCCACATATTTTGTAACTTGTCATGGTGTGCAATAAAGAAATAAATCTTTTTTGGTGTCGTTGTTTTAATATTTAATTTATTTATTTTACAATTCATGTACACACTTATATAACAAAAGAAAAGAAGACGGAAATAGAAAAATAGGTGATGCTCTCTTCCAGCATACCTGCGAAAGGAAAATAGAAAAAAAATTATAATTAATAATTTAGTTGGTTTTTGCATAGAATATTTTAGAGTTTTACATGTATTTGCTTGTTTTCGAATTTATGACATTTACTGGGCTGCAGCTGAAAATCACCTTCAGGTGGTGGTTAATAAGAAAAGTTATTCATTGAACTTTTTCTTGTCTAATTTGAAGGTGTTTTTTTTTTGTATTTGATAAATGAATGTAATCAGGCATTGTGATAGATTTTTTGCTTGTAATATACAAGAAAAGTAATTAATTTGGTGCGTACAACTTGCGTTCTTCTCTCGACACGTAAACCTGACGGCTGACAAACAGTCAGGCCACTATATCAACCAACAAAATCGAATCTGACAATCATCGCAAAATCAATTACGACCAAACTTAATACGCGTGCGGTGACCCGAGAGGGTTCACCTGAAGACGGGTAAGGGAACATTTTTACTAGTCACTAGTCTTGTGTAGTTCGAGAACAAAGACATTAAATATATACTACCAATATATACTACCAATAGACAGGACATAGCGAACAAAATCGTGCTCCGATACTTATTACCTAGTGGTCATAAGTCGCTCAGTCTAGTATGACGCCCCTACACGTCAAGTCGTGTTTGTATCCGCTCTATGCATTAAAAAAAAATCATTTTCTGAGAAAATATGCCGAACTGCGCATTACGCTATTGCAAATCTTGTTATGATAAAATGACTGGACCTAAGTTCGGTTTATTTTCGTAAATATTTTTGGTATTTACGAAGTAATTAATTAAAATTCAATAATTTTTATAAATAGTTCTAGAACATTTGCTGATTTTGTGATAATGCCATCTATTGCTGAAAAGCTTAACCTTACCTTTATCACACACTGACCCTCTACCACGAGCTTATAATGTGATCCATTTTACGACCTAAACCGAACTGTTAAAGGGATGGAGCTATATAGCGTGTATAGCTCCATCACACTTTTTCGCTCGTACGACTCCCACATACATAGTACGGTCCCTGGCCATCTACCGAGCGATAGTTAAATAATTATAAATTTTGACAAATTTAATTCGCGTGTTTGCTATTCAAAGCCAGATGGCGTCACTGAGACATAGGATGACAGTTTTTCTAAGACATTTGTTCTGATAGCCGCTCTATTGTATCTCTTTAAATCTCTTTGTTCGAGAACGATGAACGAGTAGGAACCGTATCTTCTTACTGAACGAAAAGAAACGTTTCCGAACACAGATTGCTAATCGGTCAGTCTGTGTATTAGTTCAGGGACTGAGTAAAATCGTTCATGGATGATAATACTACCGATCGACCGCAATTCGTTTGTGTGAAATTGTGAATGTTATGTCAATTTAATACTGTCTATTTTACCTTATCCCCTTAATTATGTTACTATTTATTCTATCCCCTAGAAAGACACCTCAACTCTCGAGTTTCCGTGGAGCTGACTGATGTAGAATGCTTTCTTGTTTTGCGCCATTTTTAGTCGCGTAACAATGAGAGCAACTGACACATCTTCACTGACCGAACTGAACTAGTACGGAGCGATCTTTATAATGACCGAGCAGGCACAAGACTAATTTGTACTACTAATCGTCTTCATCTCCGTGCAAAAGTAGAAATAGGAAACAGAATAGTTTTATATGCAAGCAACAATATTCTTATTTCTAGTACTCAGCCAAAATATTTTTTATTATGTGTAAAATCTGGAAAGGACAGACCCCAAGTTATCGTTGGTGCGTAGTTCCACGTGCGCCTCAAAGAGATATCAACAAAACCGTAGCGACCAAGTAGAGATATTGTGGTCCTGGAACGCTAAAATTAATTGAAGGATACTGGTGTAGTTTAAGTCTTTAAAAGCCTTACACACCCTCACGCTCCACCTAAGGGTGAGAGAACTAATTGGATAATTTCCACTTTCTTTTCACTTTTGATACAACAGTAAACTATATATATACCATATATATAAAATATCAAGTCTTTTCAGGAGGAACATCGTAAGCGATATGTTAATGGAAACTATACTAATAGATTATTAGTTGTATGAATAACAGGTCATATTTGTTTTGGAAAGATATTACAAATAACTTTTTAATTAGGAAAGAAAAAGAAGCCTCTTCAGAAAACGCAAACAACGTGACGGCGAACGCGAAGCGAAGCGGTGCGAATGTGACAAACAACCGATGCCCTATTGCGGTGGCCTACGTGACAAACCACACGTGGCGCGATGTTTGTGTTTTTTGCAGGAAGAGGCTTTTTTCTTTCCTAATTAAAAAGTAATTTGTAATATCTTTCTAAAAAAAATATGACCTATTATTTATTCAACTGATTTGTTTTATAAAAAGGCGGCTGAAGTTGTGACTTCGCGCGCACGTAGAACAAAGATGCCGCATCGCGTTAAATCGCGTTAACGGCATCGGATCGCTTTGCAACCGCAAACTGCGTTGTGATGTCCTTCTTAAAGATTGATATAAATATATATATACGTATTTATATATACACCATTTTTAGTAATTGTTAAATAAATAAGCTTACCGTCAGTACTTTAGTATCATATACATATATCTCAAAAGGTACACATAGAATGTAGGAGCTCCGTGACCGGATAACGAAGGGTTAAATAATACATTTGACGGGTCACGTGATAAGATACCTTTAGGCTTTCGAAAAGGTCATATCATATGACGGTTACTCGGTAAGTGATCGATGGACTTTTCTGAGATATTGGTAATGTTGATGTTAGATGACTGGGTTTGTCGTTTTTTCTTTGGTTGGTACATTAACCAATAAATTGTCCCGCTCCAGGTGGAGTGAGAGAAAGTATCGGACTTTTACTGGCTAAAACTTGTATTCATTCAGTTCAGTCAAAAAATTCAGTCAAAAAAAAAAAATTGTACATTCTATAATTTTTTGAGGTTGGAAATCATCAAAAGACCTGTCCCGCTCGGGGTGGAACTCCTCACTCGTGCAGCCTCCTCCTTCGCTGGCATTACTGTTTCGTAGAAGGAGGCGACCTCCTGCCATTCCTCCTCGCTCCGGACCATGGCCTGTACCAGGACCCAGCGCGAGAGGTCGCTGCCTTCACGAGGACACGGCGGTGCTCTGCCCAAGTGGGACACACCTCCACCGTATGCTCCGCACCGTGTCCTCCGGGCGGTCCACACAGTAGTGACCTCCTGAATCCGATGAATCCGAACTGACCATGTCCCGTGAGGACTTGCTTCATGCGGAAGATGAGGACGCCGTGACGCGTCCTCCAACCACTCCTCAAAGAGGGGACTGACCGTTATGATTATGACGTACCCATTGATCGTCAAGCTGTGAATTCACATGTCTGCATTGTAAGAAACCGACACTCGATTCGTTTATCGCTACAATTTTATAAGAGGTCCATGCGAAAATAGTACAAAAAGAGTTATGATTGTTTAATTTTAACTATTATTAGTTTTTAAACCAAAGTCCTTAATAACACTACCTATTAGTAAAAATGTAATAAAGTGTCAGCAAAAATATCACTTTTAGTAATTCTATATTTTTGTCTGGGTTTGGTGATAACAAATCGAGACGAATAAATAAAATGACGCAGCTTTTGCTAGTCTTTCAAGTCTTTCAAGGTTTTTGCTCAATATCGGTTGCGGTACCTCACTATTTATGGAATGGAAAAAACATGCAACATTCGAATTGTCAAATCATTATCTCTAATTAAAAAACAGATTTTAGTAGGTATAGAACGATTTCTTCCATTTTGCACTTTTAAGCGAATCTGACTCCCATTGGCAAGGTTTTCCTTTTTACTAAAAAATAATACAACCGTCAGAGTGGTCTGAGGAGTGATATTTAATTTTAGAGGGACCACCCTAGATGCCAACTATTTCTACTCTATTGTTCTTCAAGCATTGTTCTTATATAATACTCGAGAAACAAATGAAAAGCGACCAGCTGCTGAGACGGTAAACATAACACTGTTTTTAAAAATGGTGTTCTTTTTTATATATTTTTCTTAGCAGATAGTTAGGTACTCTGTATTCTTATTAAAAATATCAAGAAAAACTACTTAGCATGATGTTTTGAGGCTCTACGAGCTCTTAACGCGACCCATTTGACGAACTAAACTGAGAGAGATGGAGATATAAAGAGTGTATAGCGCCATCCCCCTTTCACGCACGCACGACTGACATTTAAACAAGTTACGGTAAGGCTCCTGTTTTAAAAACAGAATTGTTTTTTCATTGCAAATGGTTACTTTTATATTTTTAATACTTTACTATAATATATGGGACCAGTGGTGGCCGAGCGGTAACGGCCACGACTTACGAGTTGTAGGTCGCGGGTTCAAACCCAGCCAGGCGCATTACTTTTTGTAATTTATTTCATCACCACTGCTCTCAAAACGGTGAAGAAAAACATCGTGAGGAAACCAGCATTTTTTTTTTTTTTTTTTTAGGTGGGAAATCATCAAAATGACTTCTCGCGCTCTGGGTGGAGCGGGAGGGCGTGTCAGACTTTTACTGACTAAAACCACACCTGAATCCTTCAATTACCCTTTGCGTTCTAGGACTACGGGTTTCCCTTTCAGAAATTCTCCGCGGTCCTAGCTACCGGGCATTGGCCCTGCTGGGCCCCTACGGTTTGCTGACATCTCTTTGAGGAGCGCGAGGATCACTACGCGCTGTTGACGACTGGGCTCGGTCCGGTTTATTACCGAACAGCCGGACGGCGAGCTACCCAGTGCTCGACGTCCGCAAGCCCGCGTCTACCGTGGCCGGTAGTCGGGGTCGGAATTACGGCGGCTAGGGCGTGAGGACCTTCGTTCCCTCACGCGTGCAGCCTCCTCCTTCTCCAGCATTACTGCTTCGCAGAAGGAGGCGACCGCCTGCCACTCCTCCTCGCTTCGGACCATAGCCTGAACCAGGGCCCGACGCGAAAGGTCGCTGCCGCCAATTGCCTCCACGACGACACGGCGGTGCACGGCCCAAGCGGGGCACACCTCCACCGTATGCTCCACCGTGTCCTCTGGGTGGTCCGCACAGTGATGACACTCGGGCGTTGCCTCCGCCTGAATCCGATGCAGGAACCTTCCGAACTTGCCATGTCCGGTGAGGACCTGCGTCATGCGGAAGGTGAGGACGCCGTGTTGCCGCTCCAGCCACTCCTCAAAGAGGGAAATTATCGCTTCAATTGTACCGTGCCCAGCACTGGGTTGCGACAGTCGCCGTCGCCATTCCACCATGAGATCCCGCCGGAACTCTGTCCGCCATGCCGCGACTTGGCGCGGCAGCGGAGTTTCACCCCGGCGTTGCATCTCCACGCGCAAATCGTGCATGAGTGCAAGGACTGTTGCCTCCAAATCCCATGGTGGCAGGCCAGCAAGGAGGCTCGCCGCTTCGCGGGAAATCGTGCGGTATCCCCGTATCATCCGGATGGCCATGACCCTCTGGCAAGCGTTCAGCATGGCCGCTGGTCGCTTTTGCAGCGACGGCGCCCACACTGGCGCCCCGTAAAGGGCCATGGACCGAACAATTCCCGCGTAGAGCCTCCGGCAGGAGGCATCTGGACCCCCAAGGTTGGGCAGGAGCCGCTTTAGGGCAGCCCCGGTCCGTTCCAGTTTGGGAGTCAGACGTCGAAAGTGCTCCACAAAGTTCCACCGACTGTCGAGGACAAGTCCTAGGTACTTCATCGTCGACCCGACGTCGATGCGAACCCCTCCTACCGTTATTTGGGAACCCGGTGGTGGCGCATTCCGAGGGCCATGAAAACACATGGCCTCGGACTTGTGCAGTGCCACTTCGAGTCCCAACTCCTGGATCCTGTCCACGACTGTCGCAACCCCGCGTGTCGCTAGTTCGGCCGCCGCCTGGTGCGACTCCCCCTGCGCCAGGACCAGCGTGTCGTCTGCGTAACAGACCACGCTGACCCCGTCGGGGAGGTCGCCGCGCAACACGTAGTCGTACCCGATGTTCCACAAGGGCGGTCCTAGTACCGATCCCTGCGGAACACCGCACGACATCTCTCGCCGTCTCCACTCTCCCTCGTGACCAGGGTAGATGATAAACCTGTCCTTCAGGTAGGCCTCGATCAAACGACGGAGGTAGTCGGGCACCTGGTGATACCGGAGTGCCCTCCTAATGCTACTCCAGGGCAGGGAGTTGAAGGCGTTGGTGATGTCCAAGGACACCACCACTACGACCTTGCCCCGGGACACCGCATCCCCCGTCGTGAGGGCTCACACGCGCATGATGGCGTCCACCGTGGAGCGCCCCCTGCGGAAGCCAAACTGGCTGTCCGAAAGATCCGGCCCCACCCGCGCTAAATGCGCGACGAGGCGGTCTGCAATTACTCTTTCAAAGAGCTTGCCCACCTCGTCGAGCAGCACTATGGGCCGGTATGCGGACGGAGAGTCCGCAGGGCGCCCCGGCTTCGCGATAAGGACCAGTTTCCCGGTCTTCCAACGAAGTGGGAACTGGCCCCTCTCCAAACATGCGCTAAACAGCCCTCTTAGTCGAGGCCCGAGTTCCTCCATGGCCAGGACCCAGGCTTTCCCAGGCAAGCCATCAGGTCCTGGGGCGGTATTTTTTGCGTTTAGCCTTCGTACCGCCACACTCATCTCTACCTCGGTCACCTCCGGAGTATCGTCGTCATCGCCGTCGTGGTCCGCGTCGGACACCGCGAGAGGCGGAGCCGTTGGTGGGGAAGAATGCTCCTCTCTCGAAGGGAACAGAGCGTTCACTACACCCTCCACGAGCTGGGGCCGGAGACTCTGTGTCAGCGGAGGAGCCCAGGCGCGGAGCTTATCCCGCACCATTTTGTAGGGGCGTCCCCATGGGTCTCCGTTCAGAGTCCCCAACCACACGTCGCGGGCCTGTAGTTTGGCTCGCCGTATCTCCGCTCGGAGGGTGCGCTTCGCCACTCTGTATCCCTCGTACAGCTCCGCCTCTATGGCCTCCGCATCCGGAGGGCGAATGCGGCGCCTGCGGTGCCTGGTGTACCGGCGCCGTGCGGCAACGCATGCCTTGCGCAGTTCCGCAATCTCCGGCGACCACCAGTACACCTGACGCCGGGCACGTCCTGGCCGGACTCGGGGCATTGCCACGTCGCATATTTCCGACATGGCCTCCCGGAACCACTCCGCCTCGTCATCTATCTCGACAGGCCTGTCCGGTGCTGACACCCAGGCCTGTACGATAGCGGCTTCAAGGAGGAGCTCCCGGTCCAGCTGTTTTAGTGCCCACCGCGGACCACATGGGTTCTGTCGGACCGGTGCGGTCGAGGTCTGGGCGGAGACGTCAAACCGGATGTACCGGTGGTCTGAGTACGTCTCCACCCCCTCCATGACGCGCCAGTCAATGACGCGCGGAGACAGAGCGGGGCTCGCGAACGATATGTCCACCACGGACTCGCCCTGCATCCGCACGCACGTGGGGACAGAACCCCGGTTTAGGACGACCAGGCCTAACTCCAGGGCCCAGTCCTCCACCATCCGTCCCCGCGTATCTGTGTACCGGGAACCCCAAGCCAAGTTCTTGGCGTCGAAGTCCCCGCAAACAACCACAGGGAGGGATTGAAACCCGGCGACGACGATGTTCAGCTCCATAAGGGAGTTGTGGAGATCGGCGAGAGTTCGGTTCGGGGAGAGGTATACACCTACCACTGCGATGTCCCCGAACCGTGCTGCCACGCAACCTCGTCCCCTCTTGACACCCTCTTGGGACGGGGTACCGGCGGCGGCCGACGAAATTAATGTCACCGAGCCGTTCAGATCCTGCACCCAGCCACCCCTGGGTGGGACGTAGTACGGCTCGGTGACCACGGCGATGTTGATCGACCACTGCGCCATGCTCTGGAGCAACATATCCTGAGCGGGGGCGCAGTGGTTGATATTTGCCTGGAGGAGACGTAATGGAGCAATTATTGGCAGTCCATTACAGTCTCCTCCCGAGCCCCCTGTGAGGGCCCTGCCGCAACAGTTGCGGCGGTGGCTGTGGTGACGACAGCGGCGGCTGCGGCGGTGACGGCGGTGGTGGGGGAGGACCTCTTGCCCTTACCCCTGGCTTTGGCGGGGGGAACGCAGTTCCTGCTCCCAGCCGGGTGGTCGGCTGGCTTGCCAGCCGCTGCACACACATAGCAGTGAGGTGCAGCGTTACAGGCTACGGCCTTGTGGCCGGGCCGACCGCACTGGAAGCAGTGATCACTTCTGTCCACCTCCGAGGTGCAGTGGACCCCCGCATGGTGGCCCACTTGGCAACGGAAGCACCTCAGAGGTTTGGGCTCCAGCAGTTTCACCTGCGCTGAAACCCAACCCACTAGGAGCCTTCGACCCTCCCCAGTTATGGCCTTGGCCGCCGACACGGGGCAGCTCACCGTGACGGTTCGCATGCCCGTGTTGTCGGCACGGATAGTGCCTGCCCGCACCTGGTCGCCAGGACACTTTCCCGTCCTGACGACGGCGGCCACCACCTCGTCCTCCGTCACGGAGTCGTCCAGGCCCATAATGCGGATATCGATGCATTTCGTAGGCCTGGATACTCGGGCCACCTCTGCGTCTAGGGACGCTCGTATTTTTTCAGCCAGAGCGTCCGCGGTGGGGCCGCTGTCCGCACCAGGGACTTCCAGCATGCGGCCTCCAGTTGCGGTGGTCCTCATTCGCAATCCCCCGGCGATGCCAAACTCGGTGAGGTCCACCGCCCGCTTCGCCTTGGTCATCACCTCATTGTAGGTCGCGCCCTTCTTTTCCGCACCTGGCTGTAGTGTGATCACTACAGCTGCGGATGTCGGGGCACGAAGCCTAGCCGCGAGGGCCCTCTTCTTGCGCTGCTGCCGCCTTTCGCGCTTCTTGGCCGCCCTAGCCGCCTTGCCCGCCCTTTTCTTTTCTCCGACCACTTGCCATTCGGCGTTGGCCGGAGAATCCACAGGCTGGGGTAGCGAAGGAGGCCGGCTCGCCGCCGCAGCAGGAGCTTTTGCCGCCTTACCTTTTTTAGGGGGAGGGACATGTTTCCTTTGCTGTTGCTTAGCTGGCGGGGCTGGCCTCGCGGTATCCGACACCACCGTGGACCCGCGTTTGTCTTGCCCCGACAGGCCCGGCTTAGGCGCAGCAGCTGAGACCGCGGCGGCGGCGGCGTATGACGCCACCTTCCGTTGGCCGGAGGCCGTAAGCGGTGGGCGCAGCACAATGCCCTCCAGAACGGTGAGCTGCTGCTGCACCCGCTGCTGGAACTGCTGCTGCTGCTGCTGCTGTTGCTGCCGGAAGGCAGCCAGCTCCTGCCGCAGTAGGGTCAGCACCTCGCTCTCTGGATGGGGCTGTGGCCGTTTGCGTCCTCCTTTTGGCGCCGTCTCGGGACCAGCTCCTCGGAGACTGGCCAGGTCCGCCTCGAGCCGCCCAATCCTCTTATTGAGGGGCTCCAAGACGGTACCCAGTGCTTCCGTAATTGAGGTCGTGCCTTGGGAGATAGCATCCTTCTTCCTGGACTTCTCCCTTTTTTTGGAGACGCTTGTTAAGGCGGCGACCACGACCTCGGTGAATTTGGCCATTGCCTCCTCCATGCCATCTGAATCGCTTGCAGAAGGCTCCGAGGGGCTGGCCTGACCACTGATTGCCCCGGAGTGGCGCCCCTCCCTGGCGATTTCCAGGGATCGCCTGGCTGCATCCTGGGCAGCGAGCCCCCTCCCCCTTCCTGTCTTACGGCCCGCCCCCCGCCTAGCGGTGGAGATCTTACGGGCCGAAGCTTCGTCAGAGGATGACTCCTGGCCGACCCCCGACATGGGGCGTTTCCGGAGGAACAGGTTCCTCCTGGAAGAGGTGTCTGCAGGTTCTGCAACCTCCATTATCTCCGGAGTGAGTGAAGATGCGGTATCGGAATCCGACACCGCATCTCCGCTCACTTCTCTAAGGCCGAAGCTCCTGCCGGCGGAACGGGTCCCAGGGACTCCGCGCTACCGGCGGGTGAGCCACCCTGGCTCAGTGCGTCCACAGAGGACGGTACAGGGTCCGAAGACCCGAGGCGGTAGTTGCCCCCCCCAGAATACGAGGGGCAGCCCGAGCTCTGCTCGGGGAGGGATTCTCCTGCATGCAGGTACCCTCCTGGGGTAGTTATTTCTTTTCTACTCGCGCTCATGGTTGGTGCTAAACTAGCTTTGCCTTTTTGTCAATGGGGTGGGGTCCCCAATAACACGTTCGCCGTCATGGTCACGTCTGATAAGCAGACGCGTACCCGAGGCGAACCCACTCTCCCAAAACCGCTGTCCAAAAATACCAACAGCTGTTGGTGCCGATGCTTCTGGACAGCGCACCCTCCGTGGCGGTCCGTCTGGACTCCGCCTGTGTGTGTTCCTCTTAGTCTGGTTTCTCACTTGAGGCCTTCCGGCATGAGTAACTCTACTGGCATAGCCCTCAAGATCACAGAGACACGCAAGCCCCACCACGACGACAACGTGGGAACACAGTTGGTGGGGGAGGAAACCAGCATGTCCTAGAACCAAAAATTCAAAGACATGTGACATCCATCGACCCCCACTGGGCCACGTGATGGATTACGGCCCATTCCCTGTCATGGAGAGGAGGCCTGAGTCCCAACAGTGGGAACATTATAAGGCCAACTATGCTGCTATACTATAATTATATAATAGTTCCTTTTATACTTTTGTTTTATAACTTTGTATTTTTACAGATGCCAGTGTTCTGGGCGCTTTTCCCATTGATATCGATGTGGATGAATTTTTGATGCCCAATGTGTCATTTTTCTACCCGTTTGTACATATTATTATTTTCAGTTTATAAGTATTTAAAGGTATGTAGGCTATCAAGCTATAATATTCATTAGTTTAAATGTTTAAAGTTAATTAAGTTTTGAATGATGTGTTTCTTTCTCTGTAAAAAATATATTTCTCGAATTAAATTAGGTACCAAGTTAAAGGTTTTTTTTTAATATCAAGAGAAACTGCTTACACACACACACACACCACACACACACACTACACACACACACACTGAATCCTACCCTCAAATGTGATCTCTATCTATCCCTCAAAGATCTGCTGGGAGAAAACTCATTTTTGAGTTAAGCTCACCTTTGTTCATGAATTGTGAAATCACTGTGTACTATGTTAAGTTTTTGTGTACAATAAAGAATAAGGGAATGTAAGAAAATCATATACGTAAGTAACAATAACAAAATATCATTTTAATAAGTAAAAAATGAAAAAATAATTTATAAACACAATTTTCCTCTTTGTTTTGTAATACCGCATAAAAAAAGAAGCTCCGCCGCGACAGTGTATCACTGCCGTGACCAGGATTCGAACCTGGGTTACTACGGCCACAACGTAGGGTCCTAACCACTAGACGATCACGGCTACCGGAGCTGGTGACTGTGGTGCCGAAATACAACATTACTTTGCGTTCAAACCAGATTGCTTTCACTCGAGTACAATTTATTACGGAATGCCAAAGAGTCGTAACAAACGTGAAGCAATCACTCAACAAAGTATCTTACTATAGTAGTTTTTTTTTTCTATAGCAGCTTGTTTGTGGAATTTATTGACAATAGAAGTGAGGCGTGCTCAAACGCCAACGAATTGAAAAAAAATGATGAAAGAGCATCATTACCATTCACTCTAATTTTATTCTTCTCCTTTCTTAATTAATTTGATATTTATTAGTATATTGTAGTTGACTGGCCTGTTGGTCTAGTGGTTAGTAGCCCTGACTGCTATGCCAGAAGTCGTGGGTTCGATCCCCACCCAGGACAAATGTTTGTGTGATGAGCACGATCATTTGTTCTGTGTCTGGGTAATCTAGTATGTATGTATTTAGAAAATATATAAGTATGTTTATCAGTTGTCTAGTACTCATAGCACAAGCTCTTCTTAGTTTGGGACTAGATGGCGTTGTGTGATAATTGTGGAATATTATTATTAAAAAAAAAATATATATACTAGCTATCGCTCGCGGTTTCACCCTTGTCTTTAGTTACTGCTTCGCTTCTGTGGGTCATAGCGTGATGTTTTATAGCCTACCTCGATAAATGGGCTATCAAAGACTAATTTAATTTGAAAATTAAGAAAATATTTTTTCCATTCGAACCAGCCCCCTAGCCAAGTCACAAACGATAAACGTAAACTCTCAGTAGTCTTTAATAGATTTTCAACTTTATGTTATTGGATATAAAGTTGAAAATCTATTGAAGATTACATAGTGTTTTCGTTCGTTCCGGTCGCTAACGCTCTGTAGTCTTTAATAGATTTTCAACTTTATGCTCTTAGGAATAAAGTTTAAAATCTATTGGAGATTACTAAGCGTTCACGTTTATCGTTTGCAACTTGGCTAGGGGGGCAGTAATTCCTGAAATAAGCGCGTTCAAACAAACAAACTCTTTAGTTAGGTATATAATATTGGTATATACTAACGACCAAAAGTGTTAAAAATCTATGATATTCTCGGCTTTACTATATTTTTTTTTATGAGAGATTTCACAGGAGCCGGGTGCTGCCCCTGCGCGTCGCCTGTGGGGTACGCCCTAACCCTATCGCACATTCCATTAAGGCCGAACATGTTGCAAAGGGATTTGGATTGTTTTTTTTTAAATCGGCCGCCAGCCTGACACCAATCCTCCTTGGGAATGCTTTTGTTGGTAGTTTACCCGCCACCACAGGGTGACCTAAAGTGCTGTAGTATGCACAGTCTCTAAATATCCCTTAGTCGCCTCTTACGACACCCACGGGAAGATATGGGATGGTGCTATTCTTTACGTCCGACACCATACAGTACGGGCAGGAAGATGATGATGAAGTAAATATTTTTTCTATCGTAATTCTTGAAATTAGCGCGTTCAAACAAACAAACTCTTTAGCTAGGTATATAATATTGGTATATACTAACGACCCGATCTAGCTTTGCAAAAGTGTTAGAAATTTATGATTTTCTCGGATTTTCTCTAAGTACTGTAATATCCATTTATTATAAACAGAAACCTTTCTCATGAATCACTCTGTCTATTGGCGAAAACTGCATGAAAATCCGTTCAGTTGTTCTTGAGTTTATCGCGTTCATAGTTATTTTCCTTGGGTGTTTTCATAGTAAATTGAAAAAAAAAATCTACCAACTCTGAAAGTGCGGCGTCCTCTCGCGCCGGGCCTTGATACTGGCCATGGTACGGAGCGAGGAGGAGTGGCAGGCGGTCGTCACCTTCTGCGAAGCAGTAATGCTAGGCAAAGGAGGCGGCCGCACGCGTGAGACAACGGTCCTTAAGCCCCAACCGCCGCCTGGATTCCGATCCCGATTCCCGGCCACCGTTGGGCTTGAGGACGGCGAGCATTGGGTAGCTCGCCGTCCGACCGTCCGGTAACCGTCCGGACCAAGCCCAAGTCGTTGACGGCGCGTACTGTTACACGCGCGCCTCAAGGAGATGTCAGCAACTGTAGGGGCCCAGCAGGGTCGAAGCCTACTGGGGCCAAGAGTCTGATTCTGAAAGGAAGACTCGGCCCTGGTACGAAAGGCAACGAAGGAACAGGAGTGGGTTTTTAGTCAGTAAAAATCTGACACTATCTCCCGCTCCGACCAAGAGCGGGGGATGTCATTAGATGATTTTCCCACCGAAAAAAAAAACTAGCTCTATCTAATCTAATAAGCTCATGTTCTTTTCAGCCTTAGATTATTTTTATTTTTCAAGTTTTTACGAGTTCATATAAAATGTTGTAAAGTGATTGCACAATTTAATTCCGCCAAGTCCGTTCCAACATCGGACTAATAGACGTATAGCGTTGCGCCATCGGTACATGATAGACATCCTACCCATAAGTACAAAGCGTTTTGGGAACACATTCATTTATGCGTACAACTAAGGAGTGAAAGTCTGTTTTCTTATAGCTACAACCTAGGGGTCTTTAAGTCAAGAGTGAATAGGTTACTTTTAGGCAAGCGTTCTCCATCGTCGGCCACATCATCGCTTCCCATCAGGTGAGATAGTGATCAAACGTGAGCCTGCATACAATAAAAAAAAGTTTTTGAGATGTGTCCGAAATCAATCGCTCAGAACACAAATTGGCGCGCACAATATTAATTTATCAAATCCTGTTTCAGATAAAATAATCCCTATCATTAATATGGTTAAGTTCGCTCTGAAAAACCGCCCCAAAACCTAACTGTATTTTTTATTTAACTGTTATATTTGTATACCAACAGAGTGACATATTCGCACTAGCGAAAAATCTCTTTAAATAAAGATAAAAAAAAACATCATGTATTAGCCTCAAATATTAACTTTAGCTCCTTAAAACAACTTGACCCATGTCGCTATGCTAACTCTGCCAGCAAATAAGAAGAAAAAAGACATTTTTCGCCAAAAAACTCAGCGCTTCATAAAAGTTTAAATATGAATTCACAGTAGATTAGTCGCTTATTTATTCTGAACAAAAACAACAAGTGAAATTTAAATTCTTGGAATACAGATTATAGCGACCGTGTAAAGGCTGATTCACATTTGTACAAAACTACACAAAAGCTTTGGATGGTTTCAAGTTTTATGTACCATATGTCACCGTAAAATTGCAAATACCGTTAGATTATAATCTATCTTGTGAGATTGTAAACTATCGAAAGATTGTGAACCGTAACCTACCTACTTACAATTTAACGTATTATTTTTCGGTAGATTATAATTTAACGAAGTGAAAATGTTAAATTTCAATCTGTCAGGCGTACAAACCTTTTTCATTTATTGCTCTTTCTGTAAGTTATCCTTAACTGGCGATCGTCATCATCATCATCATTTCAGCCAAAAGACGTCCACTGTTGGACATAGGCCTCCCCCAAGCGTCTCCACAACGATCGATCCTGTGCGTTTCGCATTCACCGTATTCCCGCGACTCTCACCAGGCCGTAGGTCCACCTTGTGGGAGGCCTTCCAACACTGCGTTTTCCGGTGCGCGGTCGCCACTCTAGAACCTGTCGGCCCCATCGACCATCCGTTCTACGAGCAATGTGCCCTGCCCACTGCCACTTTAGTTTGGCGATTTTTCGGGCTATGTCGGCGACCTTGGTTCTCCTGCGGATATCTTCATTTCTGATGCGATCACGCAAGGAAACTCCGACCATAGCCCTTTCCATTGCCTTTTGGGTGACTCTAACCTTCTGATGAGGCCCATTGTAAGCGACCATGTTTCAGTGCCATATTTTATGTCATTACTGGCAACACGCACTGGTCTTAGACTTTCGTCTTGAGACACGTGGTATATTGGAAGAGCTGTGGTATGTTTAACTGGCGATCAGAGATCGATTTATTGAAGAATCTGGGGTATTATATAGACCAAGAAAATCAATTTTAAAATCAATTTTAAACTGCGGATCGATTATGTGAATCGATCTCAGAAACTTCGATTGGATTTTTTTCCTGTGAAATGCAACCACATTATTACTTCAAAATGTTTAAAGCACCTGTTTTCCTGGAACTTTCTTCTCCATGGCACGTTCTTCTCCATAGAGATCTACGCTTTCGAACGTGCAATTTAGCTTCACTTCTTTTGACTGACAAGCATTTTATCAATATAAAATAGAATCATATTTTATTCAGTACAGACAATACTACAGCAAGAACACAAAAACTAAACGGCATAAATTCTAGAATCTGTATGTTCTTTAAAAGAAATTTTACCTCTGAGTTTGATTTGGTGTTTCTTCTCTGGGTAGTCAGCTAGTTTATCATAGAAGGAAACTGAAAAATACTATTATAACCTGAACAAGAGTGAATAGTTTACTTATAAGCGAGCGTGCTCCTTTGTCGACCACATTATTACACAAACACAACATACACACACACACACACACACACACACACACACCACACATTACCACACACCCACACACCACACCACATTATTACATTAAACGTGAGCGTTTTTTGAGCACAATCTACAGTTTACAAGGAGTATGAGTCAAAAATTAAAATTCTACATAATATTTCAAACGAATGTAGTCGAATTAAAGCAAAGGATATACCGACATCTCAGTTTCCTTCGCGTTTAAAATATGTGTGTGTACATTTAGTAGTACCTAACTGAATATCATCCGAGTGTGTTTGCAAGATTACTTCGGTCACATTGCAAGGAAAGACGGTGGCAACCTTGAAAGGCTCATCGTGACCGGTAAAGTAGATGAGTAAAGACTTCATACAATACGTTGGTAATACGATGGTTTGACTAAATTCGCACCGCACTTGACTCTATAGTATACAATGCCCTTCACACCGCCAGAGACAGAAACAGATGCAGGAATATTGTATGATATTGAGGAATACGACGCAAGGAAGAGGACCTAAATGTCAGCTAAATGAAAAATCCGTTGTCGATGCTTCTTCAGAATCGCTCACAGAGAGTTCCGGATGTATTATATTTTTCATTATCACGTGGAATTTTGAAACAACAATATTCTTATAGAATTTTCTGATATCTATAGGTTAATTTTCAATAGTTTTCTTAAACTTAAAAGCTATTAAATATTTAAAAAAAAAAAATAGGGTCTTCATCACCCTTTTTGTTTGACATGCTGCACAGGACAGTTTGACAAACTTTTTTTATTTTGTATGCTTACCTTATTCAGAGTGTATTTATTTAAAGTACCTACACGTTCTTTTGAGGGTCACAAAAATTCATATAAGTATCAATTTTCAACTAAATAGATCCTGTTGATACGGAGGAAATTTACTGTGATAAATGGACAGATAGACACAATACGATTGATTCTATAAGGGTTTGGATTTTTCATTCGTACGTTCTGAACCTTAAAAAAATTGTTTTTTTGAAATTGGCCAATCAAAATTTTGGCCACACGCCAAAAGATACAAATAGCGTTCCTCGTGACGCAGCAGTTCAGTGAATGAATGGATGAATGAACTGAGATGAGTAAAGTTGTAATGTTTTCAGTCGCTCCATATCAGTGTGTCCAACCCCTAAGACCGAGCAACCCCACGGGGCACAGATAACGTAGGATTATTTGATATCTGAATACATTAGCCGCTCAAATTTTTACAACAGTGCTCCAAGCAATCATTTACATAGCCTGTAGTTACATAAAAAATATTTTATAAGCTTGTTTCTTTTGTACAACTGAGCTCTCTGATTAAACATTTTATTCGAAAGAAGGTATTTCTGTTTTAAAAACAAAAGCCTCGGGTTTTCAACATAAACATCGAGTTGAAAAGATCAAATGAATTTTTCACGAAAAACTGAATATTTGAAAAGGAAAATGAGGCTGCAAAATTCGGAAGGTAAACTTTGCGCAGATGGTTTTAAAAAAACATGCTGACTCAGCGATGCGTGATGTTGGTTATCCCGACCTACAGTATACTATTTCAGGTCAAAGTCAGGCAAGGATAAAGAAATAGATACATACTTGTATGAGGATTAATAATAGGTGTAATGACGTCACTAGACACAATTCACATTAAAACTGGAAGTAAATGCTTAGGCATTAACATTTTATGCGAAATGAATTTTGTCTGCTTATTAACATTTCGTAGTGTTTTTTTGTTTTCAGGGGGTGACTTTCAAAAGGCTTCTGGGCTTTTGACAAAAATACCAATGCGTGTGGGATTTTTACTTCACTAAAACTACGCCAGTAATCACGATCAGCATATAAGGGTGACTGGCAATTAGTGTACGATACTTAAACACGTGATTGTGCTCATGATAACAAACAATTTTTATTGTGGGAGCAAAGCCGAAATCGCGAAAAAAATATCAGCTGTTCAGTACACTATGCAAACATAAATGTACTGAACAGCTGATTTTTTTTTCGCGATTTCAGGTTTGTTCCCATAGTAAAAGTTGTTGGTTATCATGAGCAAAATCACGTGTTTAAGTATCGTACACTAATTACCAGTCACCCTATATAAATCAATAAATATTTCGCAAAGAAAATGGAGTTAAAAGCCAGCGGGGCTCTATCCGGGCGCAACTGGCCGGAATTAAATGCACACACACTCGTACTGCCACCTAGGCGGTAGTAAGGCTATATGTGCATTTATCTCCGGTCAGATGTTCAAGGGGCTATAAGCCTTAATCTTTTATATATATAAAAGAAAGTCGTGTTAGTTACACTATTTATAACTCAAGAACGGCTGAACCGATTTGGCTGAAAGTTGGTGGGGAGGTAGCTTAGAACCAGGAGACGGACATAGGATACTTTTTTTTGAGTAGGGTAGAGTAAGGTAGAGTAGGGTAGAGTAGGGTAGAGTAGGGTAGAGTAGGGTAGAGTAGGGTAGAGTAGGGTAGAGTAGGGTAGAGTAGGGTAGAGTAGGTTAGAGTAGGGTAGAGTAAGGTAGAGTAGGATATAGTAGTCAGTTGACGGGAGCGAAGCCGCGGGCAAAAGCTAGTATAAAATAAAGGAATGTAAGGTTCCATAGTATAGCAACGCTTATAATTTTGGACGACCTCCCAAAAAGTAGACAGATGAGGTTATGCAGACCGCCGGAATCCTATAGACACGAAAAGCCCAGGATCAACTATGCGGCACTTGGTGGTCCACTGCTGGACATGGACCTGCAGACCATTTGAAATATTTATGGCTGAACATTAAAAACATGTTTTATTTTTAATCTTTGAACTTTAAACAAAATACTTTATTAAAAATTTGTTTTATTTTAATCTTTGAAATTTAAACGAAATATTCCACACAATTGAAAATATTAATCTCAACACGAATAGCCAGCCTTACGGGAACCGTCATCCGCCCATTCATATTAACATCCGCGCGAAAATACACGGGAAGGCATTCAAACCTGAACGCGGCCGTTTAAACGTCATTAAATGTTATGACTATTGTTATTGCGAGTTGGTTATTGTACTATTATGACGCACTGAGCGGGTATTTGACTATTTAGAAGTTTATATTTTGACTATTTATTTCTTTGAGTTGGTAGTCTAGTAATAAGACAAGGTGGGGGGGTAGGGGGTATAGGTCGTGGGTTCAAATCCAGACAGGGGTCTTATTTGACTGGCGTGTTGGTCTAGTGGTCAGTGACCCTGGCTGCTATGCCGGAGGTCGTGGGTTCATTTCTCACCAGGATACATGTTTGTGTGGTGAGCACAATTTCATGGAACGTTATTCCATTGAAATTACCTAAATTATCCGTAATGGGAAGATTATTATTAATTAAATCACATTGAATACGTAATTGAAAACCGTTTTACACTAGAAAGCATATGTAAAGGCAATATTGTGTATCGGTTCCCTAATAAAAAATCTAAAATAGATATTATTCAAGATTCTACTCGTAGATACGATCAATGTTTATTCTAAAAATATTTGCGTATGCGTTTCTGCCCACGTAAATTCCAACGTATGTTTCAGGATTTTATAAGATAGGTCAACACGACATTTTATTGCGAATTTGATAATATTCCATGTTCTAAAATAATATGTTAATAAACAATTTTAAGTCATTATTTGCTTAGCGATCTGCCTATATTGATTTCTGTCAACCATAGAGACGGTCAACGATACCAACCAATAAACAAATATTGCTTTTTTTAATTTCGCAGCATAATATGCTGAGATAGGAGCCTTTTTGACCTGGCACAAGTCTTTTTTTAAGTGTGGTTTTTTTTTTATATTTTGTTATTTATCCTGTGAAAGTCACAAATAAACGTTGTTATTACTTTATTTCTTTAAAAAAAGCTACTCACCTACTGTTCAATGATTTTGTAGACATACAAAAGGAGGTTGTTCCGGGTCTTTAAAATATTCAGGCCACCTGGTGTGGCGCCTGGGTAGTAATTTTTTTTTTGGGTGGGAAAGTCATCTAATGACATCCCCTACTCCTGTTCCTCCTTTGCCATTGTTCCAGGGCCCCGGGATCTCTTTCGTATCACCTATGGCCCCAGTAGGCTTCGACCCTGCTGGGCCCCTACGGTTTGCTGACATCTTCTTGAGGCGCGCGTGGAACATTACGCGCCGTCGACGACTTGGACTCGGTCTGGACGGTTACCGGACGGTCGGACGGCGAGCTACCCATTGCTTGCCGTCCGCAAGCCCGCACCTACGGTGGTGGGTAGTAATGCAACGGTTTGTTTATCATGATCTCCAAATTGTAACGGTGATAGGTATTAACTTTACCTTGTCGAACTTGAAACAAAAGTTCATACCGGCAGTCACCGTCAGGCGCAACTTTTGTTTGCAATGTACACAAAACCTTTTTGAGTTAAATGTTTTACTTAAAATTGCGTTAATTCTTTAAATATACACAGAAAACAGAAACATTTAACCCTTTAGCGTCATTTAAAACGAACGGTTGTCATTGTTTTGATGGCTTGACATACCCCTCAACAAATCAACAACAACAATCCCAAAATCAAACAAATCCATCAATTATCTACAATGTCCCTCTATTTACGGTCAGTGAGTAATTAGTTTTTAGCGATTTGTAGTTAAATTTTCAAAAACCCCTTCTTAGGGCTCGCCAGCATCAAGGAAGCTTTATGTAAAATTTCATGTTCTTAGGCCCACATTTCAGCTGTGCGTTGATATGTCAGTCAGTTAGTTTTTCCTTCTATATCTTTTTTTTTAATTCTTGATAGGTTCGCGCTTGATCGCCATCTCAACTGATGGAAAACGACGATGCGGTCGACGATGGAGCGCGCTTACCTAGAAGTAACTTATTCACTCTTGGCTTAAAGATTCCCGACTTGTAGCCTTCAGGAAACACAGATTCCGGCAAGGAATTCCACTCCTTAGCTGTACGCACAATGAATGTGTTCCCAAAACGTTTTGTGCGCATATCTTATATATTTAGATCTACGTAAAATTTTACTATCGACAGCTGCCCCCTAGGGCTGAAAATATTTTACAACCTATTCTCACACCTTACGAATTGTACAAAAAAATTTCATTACAAATAGGTCGAGCTATTTCGGAGGAGTGCGACCACAAACACCGTGACACGACATATTTATATATTAGAAGATAGAATAATACTCTAGGTACTAAAGAAAATTATTATATTATACTATGCTTATAGATTATTATAACTCAGAACCCTGGGGTCCTGGTCCTTTGGAAGGCGTACGAAGAGTCGAAACCAACTCGCAGAGGCCTCTTTGACGCTTTTAATGGAATGTGGTATCAACCAGCGATTATCTCTGTACGCGCTGTGCTAGTGCATACAATATTATGCTTCGTTTATTCATTATTATAGCATATAAATTGTATTTTTAAATATTTCAATTAAAAAAAAAAAACATTTAAAAATAAAAAAAAATAGTATCCCACCGGTATCGGGAACAGGGTCCAAGCTACCGGCGGTCAGGGCTCCAGAGAAAGGAACCTCCAAACAATACGAGCCGTGTCCAGGAGTACCGCTTTCTGGATCAAGCCCTTGATCCAGCCGCCTTACGCGAGCCTCCTAAGGTGTTGATCGAGGCTCTTGGCTATTAAGCCATTGGCTGACACGACTATCGGTACAATGATCGCCGAGTCTACATCCCACATGTCAACAACCTCGCGAGCCAAATCAATATACTATGCTTTATTATTAACTGTTGTGAAAAATATTTTAAAAAACATTTTGTTGAAAACTACAAAACTGACCGTATAAATATTATAAAACCACTTTAACGTCTAGAAGCAAAATGAAAAGGGGGAAAATTTATTTTAGTACCTAGTGAACAGACATCTGTATTACCTTGGGAAAAAGAAACTCCTACCCGTATTTTCAATGTAGCCAGCATTCACTTGAAGGTAACTGCCCATGAATTCTCCCCGATATTATCTTCAAATCGCTGGCATTGGAGAGTATACCCATGTTTGTAGCATATACGGGCAACGGTACCGCACAACGATAAGAAATATCTAACGAAACGATGAGATAGAAAAATAGAAGAGTATTTCGGAATTTTCCTATCGAGAAATAGAAAATATTTCTGTATCTTTTGTGAAGATATCTATGATATTGAATTTTTTGTTCGTAGCGTTAACTTTGTTGGATCTCTAGAGGTCATATCCATTGTTTCTATGTAAACACTCCTATCAGATATAAGGATCAACGAATAGCAAAATTGTTATCCTATGATACATATCTTCCTATAACGTCGTATCCTACGAATAGTGCCCTAACGAACATAGGGGCTTTCTTTTTTTACTGCATAATCCAATTCTTCTCATCATACCACATATAACCAGTTCAACAAAACAATTAAAAACGGTACAGGTTATCAAATAATTAGGTTTTCTAAAAAGCCACAATTTTAAGCACTATGTTTTCATCGAAGAAAAAAGCTACAATTGCCGTCGCGCCCTCTTTCTTCGCGAGTAGTGGGGGTGCGCGGGCGCAGAGAGAGCGTACTAGCGCCGCTCGGCCACTAGTCGGCGGAGCGCGTTTTGTTAAATTCTAGTATTGAATAAGTTAAAATATCATAACATCAACGAGTTTGTACTTAATTAGGTCATTCTAATTACATAATGCGAAGTAGTGCTGGACTTGAGCAATAAGTTACATTATGCCTTTTATCTGCGGAAGAAAAAAAAAAAAAAATTGAAACAGAAGAAAGACACAAACGTAATTAGGGCTTCGTATCTCAATATAGCCGTCTCATAGAACACGGCCACAATCAACATTATGGTTTTTTCCTATGTACCCAATATCGAAAATTGATTAACACAACAGAGAATAAGGATTTAAGGGACAAAATGCGTTTAAAATATAAAGATAATTTATTGAAAATAATCCTAGCCAAATCTTAAGATATCAATACACATTATATGAAATCACTACACTACACTATTTGATAATATTTAATTTAATTAATCACAAAAATTAGCTTACAAGTAATATCGGTGAAGAAACTCCAAAAAACTAAGTGGATATTTTACATAAATAAGATATTTGAAGGATAGCCCGGATATAATATATAATATATAATATATTGTAATTAATGTTGCTGCTTATTGTCAAACTTATGACAGCCCGTTCTGACAATTACTGTCCATTCGAGGTTGCCTGGAGAAGATCGCGGAATCCGATACGGCCGCCCGTTGTATGTGTTTTGGATATAAGTTTTTCTTTGTTATGATTCTATAAGTACCTACAATAATAAATAAATAAATATGCTATGCGACACTTTGAAGACATCTTATTTAAGGCTCTAGCTCCCGAGCATTTGCCAGTACGCGGGCGCAGGTGGCATGATGGCAGTATGAGTTTGTGTGCATTTAATTCCACAAGAAAAATACCGGGCAAGTGCAAGTCAGACTTAGTTTGCGCACTGAGGGATCCGTACAAACTTACCTATGAAAACAGTTCAATTTCCGAATTAAGTCACGAAGATTTTTCCGAATTGCAAAAAAAAAAAAAATTTGTGACGTAACTACAAATTTACAGTTTTCAGATTTTTTTTCTATACTTATGCTATGAGACCTTGCTTCATGCCGAACTTCAGGATTCTAGGTCAACGGGAAGTACCTACCCTATGAATTTTGATTTCCTTGAGAGTGTCGAAATACACTTTTTTTTTTAAATTTGATTTAAACTAGTGCTTCACTGCAATCCCATCTGTTTTTTGCGACTTAAATGGCTGTACCTTTTTTTTTCGTTAACTCAGAAGTTTGATTTTTTCACTCTTCAAGGGACCGGAGACCTGACCTGGTTTTAATTTTAACTCGAAATCTCCACTCGTTCCTGAGATAAAGGGTCTTGACAGACAGACGGACAACAAAGTGATCCTATAAGGGTTCCGTTCATTGGTTTTGAGGTACGGGACCCTAAAAATATGAACTTTGCATGATAATTTGTGCACAATTTGAACACAAATTGTGCGCAATCTCAAGTAAATATAAACAGCAATTAGTTCGTGTTACAAAGTTCGTTATGAAAATAACGTAGTTAGCAGTTAAGAGGAGGAAGCCAATTAATAGCATGTTTACTTTACCACACAATGTTTGAGTGAGCTTTTAAATATAAATAACAGTACTGCGGATTGTTTGCAGGAGTTACCGAGGCTCTGGAATGCTATGGGTACCTAAGAGAAAGAACACAGATTGGTTTTAATAGGTAACCATCCGGACGGAGCTCGAGTCGTCGATGGCGCGTAAAGGCCTACGCAGACCGGAACGGTATCAATTCCTATGCTTTAAAATGATCCCATGGCGTCGCCGTCGAAAGAGATATCATCGCACGGCATTGAAAGACGCGTCACGGGCTCCCGCGACAGGATGGTGTGGCGCGCTGCGGTAGGGGTTGGCATGCCGAAGGTTGCCAACACTCTATCAAACGCTACTTATGACTGAAATATGTATCGGGCAGTAGAAGCTGCAGTGGCATACTTTGACGTGACACGGTTTGCCTTGGCAAGGCGCTGGAATGCCGCAGTATCTAAGTGGCTAGTGTGCGCTGACTGGCGGCAAAATCCTTTGCCATGCCGTCCCGGTCTGCGTAGGCCTTAAGGTTCCAAATGCGTCTCAAGGAGATGCCAGCAAAACCGTAGGAGCTATGCAGGGCCGAAGCCTACTGGGGCCATGGGGGTCCTGGAGAGCAAGGCAAAAATGGAACATAGGAGTGGGTTTTAGTTAAAAAAAATCTGACACGATAGAGCTGGAAAAGTCATTGGATGTTGTATGTTGTAAACGTCTGCAACTCCCTATCTCTCCAAACAGAGCGGGTAGAGTCATCTGTTTTTTTTTTTTTAATTGATATAAACTAGTGCTTGACCGCGATCCCGTGTGATGGTAAGCAGCGATACAATTATTGATGGCGAACCGCACTAGTTTATTAAAAGCATATTCAGCCTTGAACACACCTAAATTATAATCGGACGGGAAGACCGCAGCAGGCAAATTGTTTCAGTCCTTGATGACACGGATAAATAAAATAGTTTGATGGTTTCCCACAAAAAAAAAATCTCAATATAAAACAAAGTCCACCGCGTCCATCAGTCTGTATGACCGCTATAAGCTCGAAAACTATTAAGCGGATTTTCATTCGGTTGTCATCAATAGACAGAGTGAGCGTTGAACTGATTTCGATCCCAACACGAAACAAACATTTGTATGGTCTAAAGATAGGTAGCTGTTCCGGGTCTGGACATCTTATGCGCGGGGCACATAACGTCCAATCAATCAGCGCGCGTGATGCGTTCCTTTCTATGCCATTTTACAATTTAACAGTTTCGCTTCTATTGATTATAATCTACCGAAACATAATGCGTTAAATTGTAAGCGGTATGTTACAGTTCACAGTCTTTCGACAGTTCACAATTTCGTGTGAAAGATTATAATCTAACGGTATTTACTATTTTACGGTGATATGTGTATTTGAATTTACATGTTTGTGAATGCACAGCCTACGTTATAAAAGTCATTAGTATGGAGCAATGTTTGTTCTCTATTTAAAAGAGCCCTCAATTAGTCAAAGTTCATCGAAAAGAAACTTCTTTCTAACCTAATAAAAATGTGAATCCTATTAAATTTCAAAATACCTTGTTGATGGCGAGCTCCGACTAGAAAGGCAACGGTGAGAGGAAATTCAATTTTTATGCTCTCAAATAATTTTCTTTAATAAATCTGTTTTATTTTACTTTTTTTCTCTTAAAAGCCTTTGTTTTTTTATTCATTTTTAAAAGTCTAGCTTTAGTGGCCTGGCATTATGCTGAACTGGATCTATTTGGCGCAGATGTGAGATACACAGTGTTGATGTATTTTTAAGTTTAAGTATTTAAGTTTCTATATTATAATTGTTATCTCATTGTTTGTACCTGTGTACCAAATAACCGTGTTTTCTTTCTTTCTTTTAGAAAAGACGTTTTCAAATTAAAGAATTTTAATATTCAGGTTTTAGTTCGGCTTCATTTCTCAAACCGCTGAAAAATAACTTTTAAGGAAACCAGCATGTACTAGACTTAAAAATCTGAAGACATGAGACGTCCACCAATCCACACTGGGCTTTTTTTAGAGGTGGCAAGTCTTCCAATGACTTCTTTGGCTTTTCAGAAATTCCCCGAGGCCAGATAGTCCGCGCCTATGGTAGCCAGGGATCGTCCTGCAACTCACCCAACGCCTGGGGCGACTTCACGGTGGCTAGGGCGTGAGCATCATAGACGTGAGCATGTCCTTTTCCTCAGAGCTGTAGTCATCTCCTTCGCTAGCATAGCATAGCATATACTTCTTCGCAGAAGGCGGAGACCACATCCCATTCCCTTTCACTCCGAACCATGGCTTGAAACAGATCCTGGCGCGAGAGGTTGTCGCCACCAATCGCCTCTACGAGGACACAGCGGTACTCCACCTAAGCGGGGCTGCACCGTGTTATCACCTTGGTGACAACTGCGATACGCACTGGACCTGCGTAGTGGGTTACTGCTCTTTCACTACTTCTCTAGAGAGGTGGCCTTTATCCCAGCAGTTTTTTTTTTTTTTTATTTGTGGGAAAATCATCTTATGACAAATCTCGCTCTTGGGCGGAGCGGGAGATAGTGTCAAACTTTTACTGACTAAAAACCCACTTCTGTTCCTTCGTTGCCTTCGTCCCAGGGCCCCGGTTTCGTTTTCACACTACCCATGGCCCCAGTAGGCTTCGACCCTGCTGGGCCCCTACGATTTGCTGACATCTCCCTGAGGCGCGCGCGGAACAATACGCGCCGTCGTCGACTTGGGCTCGGTCCGGATGATTACCGGACGGTCGGACGGCGGGCCACCCATTGCCCGCCGTCCGCAAGCCCGGGCCTACGGTGGCCGGAAATCGGGATCGGAATTCCGGCGGTGGTTGGGGCGTGAGGACCGTTGCCGTTGCCTCACGCGGTCGGCCGCTTCCTTTGCTAGCATTACTGCTTCGCAGAAGGAGGCGACCGCCTGCCACTCCTCCTCGCTCCGGATCATGGCCTGTACCAAGGCCCGGCGCGAGAGATCGCCGCCGCCGATCGCCCCCACGAGGACACGGCGTTGCTCTTCCCAAGCGGGGCACACCTCCTTTATCCCAGCAGTGGGAATATTATAAGTCTGACTATGCTATATGCTTATTGTAAAAATTTTCGCTGACTTTCTTTTTCTAAACAGCAAGTCAACCAACTAGAACATCCTACTAAGAAACCGAGAATAAATGTCTTGAAAAATGAGATGACAATTTTCGGGCCCGTTATTAATGTTCGGTACAGTGTACTCGTATATATTAACAGACCTTGTATTTGCCAGTTTGCAATAGGGATGTAACAGAATTGGTTAAATCGGAACCGAATTCGGAAGCGGAGTTTTTACATTCGGTTATTGGAATCGAAACCGAGGCGAAGGCAGAGGCAGAAGCGTAAAATGAAAAACTATTAAAACGAATGAAAAACACAGCATCCCAAGGGCACCGTAGGGGCCCAGCAGGGTCGAAGCCTACTGGGGCCAAGGGTCTGATTCTGAAAGGAAGACTCGGGCCTGGTATGAAAGGCAACGAAGGAACAGGAGTGGGTTTTTAGTCAGTAAAAGTCTGACACTATCACCCGCGCCACCCAAGAGCAGGGGATGTCATAAGATGATTTTCCCACAGAAAAAAAAAACCTTCCCAAGGGCGAAACAAAATAACAAATAAAAGAGTAATCGACAGAAGACACAGAGGGAGAGGTTTCCCGTGCGACAAATATAAACTTGTTTGTACCTCTGATATAATGAAATAATTACAAAAAACACACCAAAAAAAAAACAACAAAAAAAACAAAACAACAAAAAAAACTAACTATTTATAAATAACTTGAACTTGAATAATATTCCACAACTTTCACACAACGTCATCTAGTCCCAAACTAAGCAGCAGAGCTTGTGCTATGGGTACTAGTTAACTGATAAACATACTTATATATTTCTAAATAGATACGTATTACAGATACCCAGAACAAGTGATCATGCTCATCAAGCCGTGTATGCACGCGCTAACAAATTTGTTGTGTTGCATGATACGCAACCACTTGGTTTGCATGTGCGTACCAGTAATGAACATCAAACACTCAGTTCGTCAACTATGTTTGCGGCGATCATATACAAGTAAGTATGTTCTGTATGGACGGTGCCTTCGTGAATCACTGTGAACACCAAAAATCTTTCCGCTACTTCACAATGAAACATGGCATAGCTATTAAAATAGAGTTCACGACTGTTGTGGGCGAACTCGATTGGAACTATGTTCGTGTTCCTACGGCGTACATGGCTTCACACAAACATTTGTCTAGGGTGAGTATCGAACCCACGACCTCCGATATAGCAGTCAGAGCCACTAACCACTCGACCAATAGGCTAGTCAAGTCATAAATAAGTTCCGATTAAAATTTATCGGAATCGACGATGCAAAATCAATCGAAAGTTCCGAACTTTCGATTCGGGATCCGACCTCCGTAACGTCTCTAGTTTACAAGACGGATTAGACTCGTACGTGGTTGACAGTACTGGATATGTGTAATCTATTTGTCTCATGTCTATGTTACGCACGCCTAGGTCCTTAAGATTATCAATAAAGACCAGTCTGTTGTGGGCAGCACAATATTACTTACGAGTTTTAGGTCATCATCATCATCATCATCATCTCAGCCGGTCCACTGTTGGACATAGGCCTCCCCCAAATGTCACCAGAATGACCGGTCCTGTGCGTCTTGCATCCATCGGATTCCCGCGACCCTCACCAGGTCATCGGTCCACCTTGTGGGAGGCTTTCCAGCGCTGCGTCTTCCGGTACGTGGTCGCCAATCCAGAACCTTTGGTCCCCATCGACCATCTGTTCTGCGAGCAATGTGCCCTGCCCACTGTCACTTAAGTTGTAGTAGTGAGTTGGAGGTAGCAGGTTCAAACCCAGCCATGCGCATTACTTCGTATAATTTAATTAATCATCATTGCTCGAAGGCAAACATCGTCAGGAAACTGATATGTCCTAGAAACAAAAATTCGAAGTCATGTGACATCCACCAATCCGCACTGGGCCCACGTGGTGGATTATAGCCCATTCCCTCTCTTAGAGAGGAGGCCTGAGTCCCAGCAGTGGGAATATTTTAAGGTTAATTATGCTTTTATTAAGGCGTATAATAGTCCCTTGAACATCTGGCCGGAATTAAATGTAAGTACAGATACTTTTCCAATTAATTTTATTTGAGAAATATTGATTGATTTACATATGCTATGTACCTACATTCTGAAGAACATTTTTTGTGTAAACATATTTCTAAAGATCAAAGCCGTTTGAAAGGAGTAGGGAAAACAAGCGAAAAAATATCATGTTGTTAATTTTTTTTTGGCAAAAGTATTAGTCTTACGAAAAAATCATATGTTAATAATGTTGTAAATTAATCTATAATAAACATATATTTTTTTCAAACCTATTGATCTAGCTGTTACCGAGGAGGAGGCTTCAGAAAGTTACTATTTTATAGCACTGCTCGGGAGTCAGGGCCTTAAATAACTTCTCTCGCTCTGGTAGAAGCGAGATGGAGTCAGGTTTTTACTGACTAAAACCCCACCCATGTTCTTTTAGTTGCCTTTTGCGTTTTAGGATCACGGTGATTCTTTTAACCGATTGCATAGTATTAACTTAGCTACTCCAGGGGCGCTGGCTTTTAAAAAACCTCATGGGTGATCATGCTCATTTGATGGACTCGAAAAAGTGACGAAGTGTGAGAAGAGAAATGCACACTGATCGACCGACAAATAAATAAATGACCATAATTACATACTGCGTACTTAATTACAAATGTTTGATAAAAAAATATAAAATGAAACCATTATATAAAAATGAAACTAGTTTTAATATCAAGAAATATTATAAATTATACGTAAACTAAAAAGCGATTACTGATCTGTTTCTTGATGTCTATTCTCAGGGGTGCTCGGCACCCACTGTTCATTTCTCATGGGTGCTCGAGCCCCTTAGCACCCACGGAGTCGGCGCCCCTGACTTACTCTATATCCTCATAATTAGGTTAAATGAATACCTATCTTCTTATTTCATAAAATACGAACATAGGTTCACATTATTAGACTGTAATTGTATAGAATTTTCTTGACATAATATCTTTATATCACATAGCTAATGAACTACGAATGTTTTGTATTTAATTGCTGTCATATTCATCAGACCACCTATGAAGCAATTGACATTTTTGTAATGTTAAATGTATGTGACGTGAATATACATATGTGACTCTCTAAACTTAAAAGTGTTGATATGGAATTTTTTTTCTTATACCAATCTAAATTACACCAACATTTCGCCACTCATGTTCCCATGTAATAAATACAGAGTGTACTCCCATCAACAAAATTTTCTACTAAAACTTTCAGAAGGAATTCCATAATAATACTTTGCGCAATCCCGAAATCAAACCCAAGATCTGATGATAGTATATAGGACGAGTAAGTACCACTTACAACCACTAAACCAACCATGAAATTCATTAAAAAAAATCGGGATTCCGATCTCGATTTCCGGCCACCGTAGGCGCGGGCTTGCGGACGGTGAACAATGGGTAGCTCGCCGTCGGACCGTCACGTACTGTTCCAAGAGCGCCTCAAGGAGATGTCAGCAAACCGTAGGGGCCCAACAGGGTCGAAGCCTACTGGGGCCAAGGGTCTGATCCTGAAAGAAGATTCTGCCGATTCGAATCTGAAGATTCGGCCCTGGTACGGAAAGCAACGAAGAAACAGGAGTGGGTTTTTAGTCAGTGAAAGTCTGACACTATCTCCCGCTCTGGGATTTGTCATTAGATGATTTTCCCACCTATAAAACAAAAAAAACAATGAAATTCAAAAATACATTCTCATGAAAATACTCGACAAGGCTAAAGAAAATTTCTCTTCCGTTGATTAATAATAGGGAAACCCAAAACTCAATCGTTAAGGATCTTCTAAATTAACGTTAGAATATACAAGATAATCTTTAATTATTAAGATTTAACTTGGCCAAACACTTCTGCCTCCTGAAATCATTATAAATGATGAATGTTAATTAACATAACGATCTGATTATAATGATGTGGATATTTTGGGTATGAATTTGATATTTTAAACTTTATGCTTGCTTATTTTAATATCTATATTTAGTTTTTATTTTTACTTTATTTACATTGTTCTCACATGATAGCGACAAGAAACATGTAACATAGATATTTGTAATTACAAAACATGATTGAAAAGAGTGTCCATGGAGTTTCTTGCACATTCTTCTCCATAGAGGTCTACGCTTTGGAATGTGCAATTAGCATCATTTTTTCTGACTGACTGACTTCTTGACATTTCAAAAGGGCCTGTAAATGGTTTATTTGAAATAAAATGCTTTGTCTTTGTCTTTCTTAATAAAATACATAATGATTTTGTTAAAGTAACGGTATTGGGTATCCATTTGTGCGGACCGCCCAGAGGACACGGTGGAAGGGTGCCCCGCTTAGGCGGAGCACTGCCGTGTCCACATGGAGGGATCGGCGGCGACCACCTCTCGCGCCGGGCCTTACTTCAGGCCATTGTCCGGAGCGAGGGGGAATGGGCAACGGTCGCTTTCGCATGCGAAGCAGTAATACTAGCGAAGAAGGGGGCTGCACGCGTGGGAGAACGAACATCCTCACGACACTATCAGACACTGTAGGCGACGAGCATTGGGTGGCTCGCCGTCCGGTCGTTCAGCAACCGTCCTGACCGAGCCCGAGTCTTCGACGGCACATATGATAGTGTTCGCTTCAAAGCGTGCCTCAAAGAGATGTGAGCAAAACCGTAGGGGCCAGCAGGGCAGCCTACTGAGGCCATGGGACGACTTCTGAAAAGGAAGCCCATGGTCCTAGAACGCTAAAGGCAACCGAAGGAACATAGGTGTGGTTTTAGTCAGTTAACGTCAGACACACCCTCTCGCTTCGCCCTAGAGCGAGAGAAGTCATCAAATAAGTTCCCACTTAAAAAAAACCGTTAACACGCCGATAACGTTTTTTTAAAAGATGTAATCGTACGTCGTAAGTGTCTTGATGGCCCAGTGGTTAAGACACCCGCCTCTCATGCATGAGGGTAGGTAACCTCAAGGGTTCGAAACCGGGCAAGTAACAAAATGAATTTTTCAATTAGTTTGTACTATTCTAAGTTTATCAAAATCAAAAAAGTTAGTGTTGTTAAAGCGGCAATAGAAATATATCATCTGTGAAAATTTCAAGTGTCTAGCTATAACGGTTCATGAGATCTAGCCTGGTGACAGACAGACAGAAGGGCTGTGGAGTCTTAGTGATAGGGTCCCCTTTTTACACAATGGGTACGGAACCCTAAAATGAAATCGAAATCAAAACACAGTAATGGATAAAGTAAATTAAATCGAACATTTTACCCACAGCCAATCAGCGAATAAATTGGATCAGTATTTTCGTTTCATCAACAATTTTATTTCTTTTCAATTTCAGTTTAAGTAAAGGATTCTTAGGTCTACTGGTATCGATATAAATAATATTTTGATACAAGTGGAGTAAGTGTGTCATTGTAACTGAGGCGGAATTCGCCCGAGCCGCAGGCGAAGGTGTAATGGAGCCGAGTGCTGTGGTGGCAAATTCCACGAGTATCAAATGACGTTTTTCAATACACTTCCGAAGAAATGAATAAACGAGAGTTGACCGGAAACTTGTGGGGTCACTTAGCGCCCAGCCTGATACGATAAATAAAATAAATTGTGGCGGGGGTGAAGTCGCTCACTTTCCCGCACTAGTGTGAAAAATAGTAACTTTCGAGCCTAAAAGTTGGACGGAATAAGAGAGGGTTTTTGAGTACCTAAGTATATTGTAAATATTATTTGCAAAAACCAGACATTCCACTTTATTCTACTTAATAAATTGTTGCCTAAAAATCCGCCTATTTTGGAGTGTTCAGAGTTCTTGTCTCTAACTATAGTGCTTAAGTATAGTGCTCTAGTTACTAAGTATAAAACTAGTGAGGAAAAAGTAAATTGCATGCCTAAAAGTGGTAGTGGGAGATAAGGGCAGGTTTTCAAGTAAGCATATTAAAAAATATTTGAGGCAGTGAGTGATGTAACAAATTCTCACAAGTCATGTGAACGGATGCATGCAAAGTATCAATTACTTATTAATTTTCGTTCTGGAAACTCAAAGTATAATGGATTTATAACTAACTAGGTAGCTGCTGCCATCGGCTTCGCCCGCGTGGTAGCAGAAACTTGTCCAAAAGAAACATACTCCGTGATAAAAAGGATCCTATGTGCTATTCTAGGACATGGCCTACCTATGTATCAAGTTTTATCGAAGTAACTAACATACAATCACACACTCACAAACTTTATAATATAATGTACGATTAGGGAAAATACTGCGTTAAGCGGGAGACCGAGCGTGCAACCGTCGCGTGACGTCGCGCATGTGTCGTGTGGAAACCGGTCCCCGTAGTGGAAACCGGATTATTACCTGCGCATTATCACTAGTTCAACTTAAACGGTGTGCATGTAGTCGTGTCGATGAAAAACTTAAACGTATTATTACGTAGCAAAACGGCCGCGAGGCGCAGCTGCCCGCGACGGGTGCCGCACTTTTGTATAGGACCGCGCGGTCGCCCGCGTAACGCATCGTCGGCCCTTAGTGCGATATATATTATATGTATAATATTAGGTACATATCAGTCTGATTAGTGTAATTAAATACTAAAACATGAAATATAAAAACACTGAAATAATTAAAACTATGTTATGTAAACTTAAGGCAAAAACTCTTAACTAAAATGTGGCATCAAAAAATTTCTACGTTTTGCTGTCGACTAGAAGTGTGCCCAAAAATTGCCGGCATTGCCACGTTCTATGGCAATACTTAATCTCTCACCGAGGTAAAAGCCTGCCTTTGGGTCACGCTAAGTGACAACAAGGTCTATGGATATTTTTTTTTTATGTTAACATTAGTAAAGAAATACAGATCTCAGTTTGATGAGCAGAGCGCTATGTTATATTAGAAGGCTTACAAATATGGTGTGCAAACCTAATTGAGGATTACATTATTGAAGTTTAAATAGCGTATGAACACTCGGACCCCACGACCCAAAAGGTTCAATCCCAAACGAAAATATAACTGCCGACGAAGTTTTAATATTATACCAACAACTTTAGGTTTACGAATGTTTCAGCAAAGACCGCAAAATTAAACGCCGTTTGCGACGTCTAACCGGTCGAAGACGTCCTAAAAGAAGCCACTTGGTGGCTTGAGTAAATTGCATGTGGAAAATGGTCAATTAGGTATTTTAACTTGAAATACGGAGTAGTATCTAAGAGCTAATTTTTTACGTGGCAAATCACGAAATGTCTTCCTGCTCTGGGTAGAGCGGGAGGAAGTGTAAGACATTTCTTCGAACACCACGGTAACTCCTTCGAATGATCCACGCCTGGCTAGACCCTAACTAGCCCCGTCAATCTTGCTGACATCACTTTGAGACGCTCATTTTGATATTAAGCTTGTGTTAATATTATTGGTAAAAAAAAATTGGTAGCTCACTTGATGATAAGCAGTGGGCATCATTAGAGTCATCGTAGTTTCATTAATACTAAGTTTAAAAAAACTGCCACTTCTGCTATTTATGCTATTATAGCCTTTGGTGTCTAATTACTCTGATATCCTTTATTAAACCGAAACAGGGCTGGTTTTGTAGCAGAAGAATTGAAAGAAACAAAATTAATTGCGATTGATTGAATTGCTATTACAGTAATGGATAGCTGACGACGACGGCGCATTGTAATTCGCGCGTGGCTTAACCTTTTGAGTGCGTAATTAGAGACACAATAGTAAGACAATGGCGCGTGAACGCCGGCGTTAATTCGGGGATCAACAGCGTCAGCAAACTTGACGAGGATCTAGGGCCGATACCTACTAGGGTCGTTGAATTATTCCAATGAGTAGCCGTCTAGACCGCAAAGGGCAACAGAAGAAACACAACCATGTTTTAGTCAATACAAGTCTGACACTCCCTCTATCTCCGCCCAGAGCGGGAGAAGTCATTTGAAGGCTTCCACCAAAAAAAAACTCTTCTTCACCATAACGTGCCTATACAAGAGAAAGCAAAATTAACCTATAAATAGAAACTCATAGCGAAAATTTGGTTTCCCCACTCCTATTAATCATAAAAGGAATGCATAGATACGGCATTTGCTCCGCGGACGGAATACTAAGCGCGAGTAATGAACGTACGTGCTCCTCTACATCATCGTAATTTATAAGAGACGCACGTTGTTGTGGGCCTTTAAATACAGTATCTTGGACCATTATAGACCGTGTATCTTATTATAGCGAGAGAGCCTTAGAGCCTTTCATTGTACCTCTGCTAGGTACTTTTTTTTCTGTTTGGAAATCCTCAAATAACTTCTCCTGCTCCGGGTGGAGACTTTTAATGACTAAAACCCATTTGTGTCCTCCAGTTGCCCTTTGCGATCTAGGACTACTGTTCGCCTTTCATGAATTCCCCGTGGAGCTAGCAAGCATCGGTCCTATTGGTCATCTACGGTTTGTTTACGTCTCTTAGAGGCGTACGTGCCGTCGGCGACTTGGACTCGGTCCTTACTGGAGGACCAAACGGCTACCTACCCATTGCTCGTTGTCCGCAAGCCCGCGCATACGGTGGCTCGGGATTGCCCTGCGACTCCCAAAGCCCAAGGCGTCTTGGGGGTCAAGGGGTGTGAGGATGTGCATGCCCTCGCGGAATCAAAACACAGTAACATACAAATGTAAATTAAATGGAATATTTTACGTCTAACTACATCAACGTAGGTAATTTATAAGAGACGTACGTTGTTGTGGGCCTTTAAATACTGTATCTTAGACCATTATAGACGGTATATCATATTATGAGCCTTTCATTGTACCTCTGCTAGGTACTTTTTTTTTTGTTTGGAAATCATTAAATAACTTCTCCTGTTCCAGGTGGAGCGAGAGCCCTCTCGCTCCACCTGGAACAGGTCAAGCCTGGAACAGTGTCAGACTTTTAATGACTAAAACTCATCAGTGTCCTCCAGTTGCGCTTTGCGTTCTAGGACCACTGTTCGCCTTCAGAAATTCCCCGTGGAGCTAGCAGGCATCGGTCCTATTGGTCATCTACGGTTTGTTTACGTCTATTAGAGGCGTACGTGCCGTCGGCGACTTGGACTCGGTCCTTACTGGAGGACCAAACGGCTACCTACCCATTGCTCGTTGTCCGCAAGCCCGCGCATACGGTGGCTCGGGATTGCCCTGCGACTCCCAAAGCCCAAGGCGTCTTGGGGGTCAAGGGGTGTGAGGATGTGCATTCCCTCGCGGAATCAAAACACAGTAACATACAAATGTAAATTAAATGGAAAATTTTACGTATAACTACATCAACGTAGGTAATTTATAAGAGACGCACGTTGTTGTGGGCCTTTAAATACTGTATCTTAGACCATTATAGACCGTGTATCTTAATATGAGCCTATCATTGTACCTCTGCTTGGTATTTTTTTTTTCAGTTTGGAAATCATCAAATAAATTCTCCTGCTCCGGGTGGAGCGAAAGGGCGTGTCAGACTTTTAATGACTAAAACCCGTTTCTGTCCTCCAGTTGCCCTTTGCGTTCTGGGACCATTGTTCGCCTTTCATGAATTCCCCGTGGAGCTAGCAAGCATCGGTCCTATTGGTCATCTACGGTTTGTTTACGTCTATTAGAGGCGTACGTGTCGTCGGCGACTTGGACTCGGTCTTTACTGGAGGACCAAACGGCTACCTACCCATTGCTCGTTGTCCGCAAGCCCGCGCATACGGTGGCTCGGGATTGCCCTGCGACTCCCAAAGCCTAAGGCGTCTTGGGAGTCAAGGGGTGTGAGGATGTTCATTCCCTCGCGGAATCAAAACACAGTAACATACAAATGTAAATTAAATAGAATATTTTACGTGTACCTACATCAACGTAGGTAATTTATAAGAGACGCACGTTGTTGTGGGCCTTTAAATACTGTATCTTAGACCATTATAGACGGTATATCTTATTATGAGCCTTTCATTGTACCTCAGCTTGGTAATTTTTTTTTCAGTTTGGAAATCATTAAATAACTTCTCCTGCTCCAGGTGGAGCGAGAGGGCGTGTCAGACTTTTAATGACTAAAACTCATCAGTGTCCTCCAGTTGCGCTTTGCGATCTAGAACTACTGTTCGCCTTTCAGAAATTCCCCGTGGAGCTAGCAAGCATCGGTCCTATTGGTCAGCTACGGTTTGTTCACGTCTCTTAGAGGCGTACGTGTCGTCGGCGACTTGGACTCGGTCTTTACTGGAGGACCGAACGGCTAGCTACCCATTTCTCGTTGTCCGCAAGCCCACGCATACATAGCATAAGCATAGCATAATCAGCCTTTTAATGTTCCCACTGCTGGGACTCAGGCCTCCTCTCTCTAGGAGAGGGAATGGGTCGTAATCCACCACGCGGGCCCAGTGCGGGTTGGTGAATGTCACATGTCTTTGAATTTTTGATTCTAGAACATGCCGGTTTCCTCACGATGTGGTGATGAAATAAATTACACAAAGTAATGCGCCTGGCTGGGCATGTAAAAATAAGTAAAGTTTATTTACTTTTTGTGGAGCTTTAAAGCGTCTGACAGAAGTTTTGGTCCATGGAAAGTGTTTGACACTTATGATACTACTTTGGAATAATATTCTATAAAACATTTATAAAAATCAGCCATAAAACATTAAGTAACTCGTTATTTTTAGTTCCCTTTCTCACCTCGTACACCTGCCAAAGTTCCCCAAGGGGGAGCTCCACAAGTAACAGGTATTCAAAGCACATGAGACGCTACTGAGAACCTAAGGTTTTATCCATGTGAAAATAAGTTATGTCTGACAGCTCTGGGATCTTAGTATATAACCTATTTGGGTGACCAAATAGGTTAAGTTCAAGAATCGAATTCCTCAATTATATGAATCAGAACAAGGCTATTGACAAATGTACACTCACCTAAAGTATGCCATTCAACCCGACGTGTAGGCTCTTGAAAAGACGCATTGCGTACTAAATGGCAACATCCCAAGAGCCGAGCATATGACTGGACAAATTGTCTTAGAAGAAACTTAACCATCTTCAAGCTAAAATCAACCTTTTGTTTTTAAACATAAAGTACTTTTTACCTTGTGAGGGGCTGTAGGATAGTGTTGGGAAGTGACCCGTAAACGTTTTGTCCCGGTTGCATAATCAGTGCCCGGTTCGTGTGTAGAGGAACGGACTAACTTCCTATTTAGTCTCCAAGGGCCAGTAAGAGTCAAATCGAGTCTGGATGTGTGTTTCCGTGATTTATATTCACTGGGGGATGAAGTTTTGGGTAGTGTGCCATAGTATTGTTATGCCAAACGAATAGTTATATTGTTTATTAGTGGATACGTAGATACCTAATAAATCGGAGTTTTTGCAAAAAGAAAGAGAGCTCAGCTTTTATATTTTCAGCTGTAGAAAACACTATTTGGTCGATTTGTTCGTATTTCGCGTGACGCGGTTTCGATTCCCGTACGGAACAATTATTCTTATGGTCTATATGTAGATAGGTGTTCCGGGTGTAAAAAAAAAGACAGATAAAAACAATTAAAATAAATATCCAACTCCTCTGTCGCAGGTCTGCTGGAAGAAATTTCATTTGAAATAAGCAGTACCTTTTTGCTCTTCTATCTGCTTTTGTTCTTTTCATTTTTAAGTGTTTGTGTGTTCATAAATAAATAAAATAAAATTGTTTATTTGCACCTTCAAGTTAACAAGTTTTACAAATTACAGTTAATTAGGTCGAAAGGTCAATTAATTGTGGTATTTAAGTGTTACAGATGATACCTAAGCTAAGATAACTTAATATCTTGTATATATAGGTATCAGCGCCCACCCTCATAATCACTAGCATAGATTTAAATATATAATTATATAATAAAAATTAAGACTAAAAAAAGTAAGTAGATAACTGCATGAGTGGCATGTGTGTGGTGTGGGTGTCTAGTGTACGTAAATTTTATTTATTTATTTATTAAAACTTCATGCAACACAAAGGTACAAAGGCGGACTTAATGCTATAGGCATTTTCTACCAGTCAACCAAGGAAGGTGAAGAGAAAACATGGCAGGTGCAAAAAAATTAAAAAAAATATATTATTAAGAAAAACAAGATTATTCTGTTTATAAGTTGTGAATGCACCCACGATACAGAGGTTATTCCGAGTAAAGTTTTTTTAAAAAAAAAAAACAAGAACATTTTGACTGGCCTGTTGGTCTAGTGGTTAGTGTCTCTGACTGTTACGCCGGAGGTCGTGGGTTTGATTCTCACCCAAGAAGTTTGTGTGATAGACACGATCATATGTTCTGTGTCTGGGTGTAATTTATCTATAATATTATGTATGTATTTAGAAATATAAATTTGTTTATCAGTTGTCTAGTACCCATAGCACAAACTCTATTAATTTGAGACTAGATGCCGTTGTTTGATAATTGTGGAATTATTTTTTTGCTCTCCTTTATTATATCAATGCTGGGGAAAAGTCGTACTCGTGGTAAATTTTCTATCTCGTCGTATTTTTTGGAAATTTGTTCTAGGAGAAGAAGAATGATCTATAACACTTTGGACGTATCTTGGCAGCAAAAGTATTCCATTAAAAACACTTAACTAATTATTTTCTCTACTAACTCATATAATATTTCTGTCAATAACCAATCTTTAAACGTACCCATAGAATTAAGTTCATGTATAAAGTTGTACAGCATTTTTTATGTACAATAAACTTTACTCTATTCTATTCTATAAAATACTTTGACCTGCTTCTTGCAAATTATCTCACAATGGATGAAAAAGAAAAGTAGTTATTTTATAGTGCTCAGAAACTTAATAAGAACTTGTCGACAAGAAACACAATTAGATGACAACATAACACAACCACGCTACAGTTTCTGAGGTCACGGGTCCATCCGTAGCTTTTCTATGTGTTGTAGCTTGTGGATTCTCTGATTCTGACTTCATCTCTATCTAACAATTATTATAAAACTTCTTCTACCTAACAATTAATTATAAAACTTCTTCTACCTAACAATTACTAATTATAAAACTTCTGCTACCGAACAATTAATTATAAAACTTCTTCTACCTAACAATTAATAAGGGCCGACGCTGTGTTAAGTAAGCGGGCCCCCGCGCGGTCCCTTACAAAAGTACTCCGTCGCGGCTCCCCGCGCAGGCACCCGACGCGGACAGCCTCGCTCCGCGCACTTTTTGCTACGTAATAATACATTAAAGTTCTCCATCGACACGACTACATGCACACCGTTAAAGTTGAACTAGCGATGCGCAGGTAATAATCCGATTTCCGCTACGGGGACCGCCACACACGACACACGCGCGATGGGTGCCCGCGCGGGCGCCCGCTTAACGCAGCGTTGGCCCTAACAGTTTTGAACCGTCCGGCTTCTGAAAAGGCATGTGAAGTAACACGGGTGGGTTTTAGTCATTAATAGTCTGACATTTTCTCTTGCTTCACTCAGCAGAAAAGTTATTTGATGACGTGCCACACAAAAAAAATAAATATGACGTGTAGACGAATAGAACGTCAACTCTCGGAGATTCACTCTCTCTTGGAGGTGGTTCCATAGGACATCGCGGGATAGGTTACAGTAACGAAGACACAACTAAAGAGCTAGTTTACTCGTGAGTCTTTTGATGATTGATTTCACACCTCAAAAAAACTGGGTAAGTGCGAGTGGGACTCGCGCACTGAGGGTTCCGTACAAACTTATCTATGAAAACAGTTCAATTCCGAATTGAATTACGAAGATTTTTCCGAATCACAAACTAAGTTTTTTTTGTGGCGTAACTACTAATTTTCTGTTTTCAGATTTTTTCATATACTTGAGCTATGAAACCTTGCTTCATGCCAAATTTCAGATTCTAGGTCACCGGGAAGTACCCTATGAATTTTGATTCCCTTGAGTGTCGAAATACACGTTTTTTGCGACATAAACGGCCGTAACTTTTTTTTCGTTAACTCAGAAGTTTGAAATTTTCACAACTTCAAGGGCCCGCAGACTTGAGTAGGTATATGGTTTTAATTTCAACTCGATACTTCTACGTGTTTCTGAGATAAAGGGTCTTATGAGACAGACAGACAGCCAGATGGACAACAAATTGATCCTATAAGGGTTCCGTTTTTTTCTTTTGAGGTACGGAACTCTAAAAAAAAGGTTGCATATGTATGTATATCCGTTCCTAATACCTAAATCAAAAACATTTATTTCTAATAAACCATTTACAGGCACTTTTGAATTGTCAAAATGTCTGAAGTGAAAATTTCTATGAAGAAGAACATGCAAGAAACTCCACAGACACTCTTTTTTTTAAATCATGTTATTAGTTACAAAAATACTACACTAATCATACACTAATACACTCCTCGGTACCCCGATAGCTATTCTGTTATTGTATTTTCTGCCGAGATAAAAGCAACGGTTGTAATTGAAAAATAACATCCCGCCGACTATGTATCTTTTATAACTTAGTTATTTTTTACCTCACTGAGATATCTTTTACGGAGTATTTTATAGGTGTAACGTTATTATTCCACGTATTTCTAAAAAAAAAAAATTCCCTCGGCACTAAGAGTTTACTTACTGCTGTATTGTGAGTTCGTTCAGAAGATTGTTGTGGGTATTTACTTATAATAATGAAATTAAAATCATTATGCGTACAGCTAAGGAGTGGAATTCCCTGCCGGAGTCTGCGTTTCCTGATAGCTACAACCTAGGAGTCTTTAAGTCAAGAGTGAATAGGTTACTTCTAGGTAAGCGTGCTTCATCGTCGGCCACATCATCGCTTACCATCAGGTGAGATAGTGGTCATACGAGAGCCTATCAATAATTAAAAAAATAAGTGTGGCACTCGGGGACTGCCGCGGTAAAGCTATTGCATATCATTTTGTATCAACTTATGCAATTATAATTATTTATTTATTTTATTTATGCAGTATTTCTTTTTCTTTGATATTAATTCATGTTACACTTTTTGAGCGTGGTGACCGATAAGAAAACAATTTTTTTTCATTCTTGTTTACTTCATAAATTGCTACAAGTATGTTCAGTTGTTATCATAGAACATTACTATAATATATTATAATACAAAAAGACTATTTTGTTTGACCGAGATTTGAACTCGAGGCACGATGATAACATAGGTAGAACGCTGTACCAATGCGCCACACAGGTCGTTAACGACTTTTCTAAAATAGGTGTTCGGTCTCTGTCGGCCTTCAAGCCACACCTCCGTGCCCGTCGGAGTGGGGAGCGTGAGGTTTTTTTCGTTACGGAATTTCTGGATTCGGTCCCCGCGCTCAAGGCCCTCGATAGAAGCTATGCAATAGCTTAAAAAAATATATATTAAAAAAAAACATATTTGCCAGTTTCTTTCTAAGGTACACAATAATTCAAATCAGTTTTATAGACCTCCACTCGACTTAGTCGCTATGACATCGAAAAATTATTGATAAATGTCAATAAATAACAAATTATCCGGTCAATTTGAAATAGTGATATGATATTTGATTTGATTAGTGGTGGTGGTCTTTGGTATAGTGTTGAGTATTTAGTTTATTTTTGTATTTTATTATTGTAGGTAACTTAATTTAATTAAACTACATTCTAATTGATATATCTGTTATTTATTTATTGTGCACACCTACCACAGTGTTGTCTTTCTAACCCAAAAGTTGAATGGTGGAGAATGCCTTGTTGCATTAAGTCGGCCTATGTACCACTACTGTACATGAAGTTTAAATAAATAAATAGTGATTGCATCCGTGCAGTGTAAGCTCTTGACAACCAGCATCAGGCAAATACTTCGTAGTTGTATAATAATTTTGCGGGTCTGGACCTTTTTATAATAATATTGTCCTTTTTTAATTTTAAGTTTATACATACTTGATATATATGTATGAATAGAATAGGATAGAATAGAATAAACTTTATTGTACACCAAAAAAGTAACACAACTTAATACATGGCCTCTATGGGTACCATGGCACAGTATAGAGATATATGGAACAGTACGGAAACTACCTACAAATATTCGAAACGGCACACTCACACAAACATACGCATCGACGAGACTCCTAAGCGCTTCTCGCGGTCCTGTCAGTAGCGAATGCCGCTTATATATATCTATACTGTGACCATGGTATGGGGAAACCATAGTAAAGTAGTATTAATTTTTGTCACTAGATGGCGTTGTTGGATGAGCTCACTTTTCTACATCTCGCTATGGTTTCGTTACCGAGCTTTCATAGGGTCTCGACTGAATTATTATTAAACATCTTCGTCTTAGTAACATTGGTTTTATTCATGGTCCTTCGAGCCGGATCTTATCGCTGACAGCGACAACCCTCAGATCTCCCAGACAACCTTCGGATGGATCGTAAGAACTATATGGTATAGTCAGGGGCCAAAAGTTCAGTTGCACTTTTAGAGATATGGACAGATTGGAACATCCAACCAGACATAACATTCGTCTGGTCGGTGGATCCTCCCTTTTGGCAACTGCCCGGAGTTGATTTTGGGCTGTTGTATACAACAATCGCATGAAGAACTTTCAAGGTAGAACTATATTTGGGCACACGTGGGCCACGTACCGATCTGATCCGTGCGGAAGAAACACCCGGGTGTCACCATTGCGTGGACCGCCCGGAGAACACGGTGGAGCACACGGTGGAGGTGTGCCCCGCTTGGGAAGAGCAACGCTGTGTCCTCGTGGGGGCGATCTCTCGCGCAGGGCCTTGGTACAGGCCATGGTCCGGAGCGAGGAAGAGTGGCAGGCGGTCGCCTCCTTCTGCGAAGCAGTAATGCTAGCGAAGGAGGCGGCCGATCGCGTGAGGCAAGTTGGTATGCAAATGTTAAAATATGACATGTGGTGTTCACAGTAAGCAAAACTCTATAAAATTTAGGATCACAAAATTTCCTTTCAAGAAAATATTAAACCTTTTGAACTCAGGATAATAGAATATTATTTTTTAAGAAATGTTACTTACAGAAACAAAATAAAAACTTTACACAAATTAACAATTAGAATTCTTTTAAACCTATATTAAGTTTTATACACTAACCACAAAATTAAATAATAGACTTTAAAATATAACAATTGAAATTACATACAATTTGGCATAAGTAACAATATAAAAATGCAGTGGGTCCTCCAACAGAAAAACAGTACCAAAATTATCTACAACACATTTCTGTAATAATACTTTAACCAGATAAAAAACCATATAAAATACAAAGTAATTTCAGTGTGTTAGCTAAGCAATTCAATTTATTGAATAAACACAACGTAACTGCTCAATTTTCCGCGCTCTAGTTATCCTATGCAGTCTAGTTTATACGAGCAGTCTTTACTGAAGGAATTGGTGGAGTAAAGAATTGCGAACGAATTTTCCAATATTTTTTTATGGGTTGGCATACGTTTGAACATCTGGAGCACTATATAGTCCTCGAATTTACATAAGGTACTTTTTATGTACTTTTCGTGTCAATTCGCTACTTGCTCTTTCAATCAGTATGTTGTCATCATACACAGCTTCCGTCAAGAGGACACGTTGGAGCATATGGAGGAGGTGTACCTCGCTTGGGTGGAGCAATCTGTGTCCTCGTGGAGGTGATCGGCGGCAGTGACTTCTCGCACCGGGCCGTGGTTCAGGCCATGGTCCGTAGCAATAGTGAATGGAATGCGGTTGCCTCCTTCTGCGAAGTAGCAATGCTAGCGAAAGAGATGGTTGTAAACGTGAGGTAACTAACAGGCATCCTCATCCCCCAGCCGCCACCACAGGGCGTTCCCCGGCCACCATAGCCGCGGGCTTGCGGACGACGAGCAGTATGTAGCTCGCCAAGCACCCGTCCAGTAAGGAGCAAGCCCGTGTAATCGACGGCGCGCAGTGTTTCACACGTGTTTCAAATAGAAGTCAGCAAAACCGTAGGAGCCCAACAGAGGCAATGTCCGCCAGGGATACGGGGAATTTCTGAACGGGAAACTTCCCAGCAGGGAATTCCACCCCTTCGCTGTACGCACATTGAATGTGTTCCCAAAACATTTCGTACGAATGGGTGGGATTTCCACCGTGTGCTGGTGGCTCATCGCTGTATGACACTGCACTGGTCTGATCACGGAACGGGTTTGGCGGGGTCAAGTTATATATACAATTCTTTAAGTTGATATCTTTCTAAGATTTAAAACAAAGCCTCTTTTTATGGTTTTTTTTTTTTGAAGTGGGTAATTATCCAATGGCTGCTCCTGCATTAGGATGGAGTAGGAGTGCGTGTCAGACCTTTTACTCACTAAAACCACACCTGTATCCTGCAGTTGCCCTTTGCGTTATAGAACCGCGAGTTTCCTTTTTTAAAATTTGCCCTAGCTGGCATTGGCCCTGCTGGGCCCCTGCGGTTTGTTGACATAACTTTGAGGCGCGCGTGAAACACTACGTGCCGTCGATGAGTCGGGCTCGTTCCTTACCGGACGGGCGGACAGACTCATAAGGATAGTTTCCCAGACGAAATATTTAGCTAGAAGCACCTCTGTTCACGAATATAGTTTAAGAACACGCCAAGGATAAGCCAAAGAACTGTACTGACGCACTGCGCACTCAGTAAATCTTTGCTGAATTTTCTTACATGCTGGAAATAAAAATTCGGAGCCTTATTTTAAAAAACTGGGCATGTGCGAGTCGGACTTGCGCACTGAGGGTTCCGCACAAACTTACCTAGGAAAACAGTTCGATTCCCGAATTGAGTTACAAATATTTTTCCGAATTGTAAAAAAAGTTTTTTTTGTTACGTAACTACAAATTTACAGTTTTCAGGTTTATTCCTAAATCTATATTAGAAGAGCTTTGTGCCAAATTTCAAGATTCCGGGTCAAAGGGAAGTACCCTATGAATTTTGATTTCCTCGAGATTGTCGAAATGTACGTTTTTTGCCACATAAACCGAAGTATCCTAGTTGTCGTTAACTTATAAGTTTGATTTTTTTATAGCTTCAAGAGTCTACAGATTTGAGTACATATATGGTTTTAATTTCAACTCGATACCTCCACGCGTTCCCGAGATAAAGGGTCTTGACAGACAGATAGACAGACAGATACCAAAGTGATCCTATAAGGGTTCCGTTTTATTCCTTTTGAGGTACGAAACCCTAAAAATAAAAACACTAACTGTTGCCAGTGGCTTCGCCCGTGAGAAAGTAGAAAATTATCCCAAGGGAACATAGTCTCACGTTCTTTCAGTTTAATCCATTTCCATGTCCTGATAATTATGATCTCACAATACCGTTGCCGACGTCTGTTAGTCGATAACGTCACCAGCCCACGCTGAAAACCAGTGCCGTGGACTCGTTGCATTTTGCGTGTGGACACGGCATTATGCTGAGCATACGGTCCTTTTGCTCGGACTCGGCTTATATATACATATATATATTTTTTGTCATGGAAAATGTTTACAATATATTAGTCCTAAGTTTGCGCCTTTTCCGGTAAATAAAAAGTTTTTCTTTCTTTCATCTATTCGTGTACCAAATTTCAACCAAAGACGATTAACGACTGAATGGATTTGGATGAAATTGCTTCATGAAGCTCTAAGGAGTAACAAACCACATACAAACTTTCGCCTTATCGCAAAGTGTGATACCATACGATTAGGTCAAACATTGCTCAGAAAGTTCCTTCTTGGAGAATTTAAATTTAGAATCTGCTTAGCAGGAACTATTCAAACTAAGTGTATTTATTAATTAAATGCTTTATGCACACAAAAGTACAGAAAAGTACAGAGGCGGACTTAATTCCATAATGCTTTATGCCTTGTGTTTATGGTTAGCGAATAATAATGGTGTGTATAAGAGCTTATGCCAGTGGTGGCCGAGTGGTAACGGCCCCGACTTACGAGTTGTAGGTCACGAGTTCAAACCCAGCCAGGCGCAATGTTACTTTGTGTAATTTATTTCATCACCACTGCTCTAAAAACGGTGAAGGAAAACATCGTGAGGAAACCGGCATGTCCTAGAACCAAAAATTCGAAGACATGTGACATCCACCAACCCACACTGGGCCCGCGTGGTGGATTACGGCCCATTTCCTCTCCTAGAGAGGAGGCCTGAGTCCCAACAGTGGGAACATTATAAGGCCGACTATGCTATGCTAAGAGCTTATATACACACGAGCGGCATATGCCAATGGTAGAGGTAACTGCAGCCGTCGACATGGGGTGGCGGCAGCTGTCCACACCTCGGCGGCAGCTGATAACGCGTCGACGTCGGCTAACTTTGAAGATCAGCGGCCGCCGTCGTGTGTGTCAAGTGTCACAATAGGTCGTCGGCTGCAATTACCTCTGCCGTTGCCTACATGCCATTCGTGTGTATAAGCTTTTGCTGTTGTTCCTATTATTCAACTAGCTGTTAACCGTAATTTCTTTCTCGCTTTCAGAACAGTCAACCCGGGAAACAAGAACCTTTCCCGCGGGAAAATGATAAATGATATTTATTCTGCAAATAGGTTAAAAAAAAAACACTTTTACACGACAATTTTTTTTTTCGTCCTTTTAAACTAGATGAGGCCGGTGTTTCCTAGCTGACTACCCTGAAAAGAAACACCGAAACAAACTCAGGGGTCAAAGTCTCTTTTAAAGTCCATACAGTAAATATGTAATGGTCAAATCACATGAGAACCATGCAGATTTGTCTGAGATGGTCTTTTGAAGAAAGAACCTTACAGATTTAAGTGGACCTGTCTAGTCAGTGCAAGCATTTGTCAGGATTCGCAAAGATCAACTCAGGACTATTAAGGAGCTCAACGACTTGACGAACAATACCAAGGAAAGGACATTTGGGTAGGCTGCAGAAAATATTCAAATTGCCAGACATACGTTAAAATGACTGAAAAGGAAAAAAAAAGCAATCAACATAGTCCTCACGTTCACAATAATAAAAGGAAATATATAGTTTACAAAATGTAATACTCAGTAAAGTAAATATTTACTTATGTCAAAAATTAATTGAAGAAAAAAAAATGTCAAATTGCAAAATAAAAATAATCTACAATGTTAGATTGTAAAAAAAAAAACATTTAAAATGAAAAGTAACATTAATTACTCGTGATAACATTAGTAACATTTCAATGAAAATTCTATTCAGCCGTTTTGAATCTATTCAACAAATAATTAATCAATCCTTTGTTTGCATAGCTACCCTAAGCGTGGAAGAGACCAATGTTTAGTAAGCGTCTATCGGCTGAAATTACGATAGCAATGATTTGTTAATTAAAATTTTCTTTAACTAAATATTAAGTTTAATAAACAAAGTGGCTTTTCCCAAAAATACCTTTCCATTAAAGCATTCTAACAACCCGGATTTCTTCATCAAAATTGAAACCACAAAAATGTTCACTAAGCTTTTAAACAAACTTACAATTGTTGAGGTCAGTCGATATTTGGGCTGTTCACCCTAAAGGAATAAGGAGAGAATTGTATTAGGAAAAGGGTGAATGTCCCGGTTGCGGTCATAATGCGACCCCTTTTCTGACTGTTCCGCGGGATTGATGGAACGGTCGTATATTTCTTTTTGACGAATATAAAAGTGTTTCAGTATATTATTTTCAGGTTGAAGGAAGTTTTACCGAGTATTTTATAGGTACAACTAGCTGATACCTGCGACTTCGTTCGTGCGGAAGTCAGACTTTTAAAACAGCACAATTTGAATAATAATAAATAATAATGTTCCACAACTTTCACACAACGCCATCTAGTCCCAAATAAAGCAGAGCTTGTGCTATGAGTACTAGACAACTGATAAACATACTTATATATTTCTAAATACATACATTTTGGAGCAGTGGTGGCCGAGTGGTAATGACCCCGACTTACGAGTTGTAGGTCGCGGGTTCAAACCCAGCCAGGCGCATCACTTTGTGTAATTTATTTCATCACCACTGCTCTCAAAACGGTGAAGGAAAACATCGTGAGGAAACCGGTATGTCCTAGAACCAAAAATTCGAAGACATGTGACATTCACCAACCCGCACTGGGCCCGCGTGGTGGATTACGACCCATTACCTCTCCTAGAGAGGAGGCCTGAGTCCCAGCAGTGGGAACATTAAAAGGCTGATATGCTATGCTACATACATTTTATAGATAAATTACACCCAGACACAGAACAAATGATCGTGCTCATCACACAAACATTTGTCCTGGGTGGGAATCGAACCCACGACCTGCGGCATAGCAGTCAGGGCCACTAACCACTAGACCAACAGGCCTGTCAGGCCAGAATGTTATTTGGTTATAATTTCAAGAAGCTTTTTTTTTTACGCGGTACCCCAATTTTCTATATTAAAAGTAGCCTAAGTTACTCTAACATCAGCTATGGACCAAGTCCCGTCGAAACCGGCCCAGCCGTTTCAGAGATTAGCGAGACCAAACAGACAGACGGTCAGGCAAAAAATTATAAAATTGTCTTTTTGTTATAAGCATCGGATATACTTTCATTTACATTTAGTAAAAAAAAAAAATTGATATTACAATCAGACATTACAGTTTTATTCATTGTATATATTACAGAGAAGAATTTGGCACCGATATTAATGAAAACGCACCGGATTATTGCACCGGTGCGTTTTCATTAATATCGGTGCCAAATTGAGCATTGAAATGCTAGTTTTTGCCGATTCACCTATATCTGAAATACACATGGGCAAATTAATCTAAATAATCGCACCGGGCCTTGGTACAGGCCATGGTCCGAGGCGAAGAGGAGTGGCAGGCGGTCGCCTCCTTCTGCGAAGCCTTAATGCTAGTAAAGGAGGAGTCGCACGCGTGAGGGAGTGACCCTCACGCCCCAGCCACCGGACCCCGATCCCGATTTTCGGCCACCGTAGACGCGGGTTTGCTGACGGCGAGCAATGTGTAGCTTGCCGTCTGACCGTCCAGTAACCGTCCGGACCAAGCCCAAGTCGTCTACGGCGCGTACTGTTCCATGCGCGCCTCAAGGAGATGTCAACAAACCGTAGGGTCCAGCAGGGTCGAAGCCTACTGGGCCAAGGGTCTGCTTCTGAAAGGAAGTCTAGGCCCTGGTCTGGTATGTAAGGCAACGAAGTAACAGGAGTGAGTTTTTAATCAGTAAAAGTCTGACACACCCTCACGCTCCAAGATGTCAATGGATCATTTTCCCACCTACAAAGAAAAAGCCTAAATAAGGGAAAATGCTCCTGGGATAAGACGTAATTCCTCAAAATCAGTTCAGCGATTCTGTTATGATAATGTAACTTACAAACGAACACAGAGTTACCTTAACATTTAAAATATTGAGTTTGAATTGATTTAGAGGTTTATATTCAGCCTTACAATGTTCCCATTGCTGGAACTCAGGCCTGTCTAGGAGAGAGAATGGGCCGTAACCCACCGCTGGCAAAGTGCGGGTTGGTGGATGACACAAATGCCTTCGAAATTTGGTTCTAAGACATGCCAGTTTTTTCACGATATTTTCATGTACCCTATTGAGAGCAGTGACGGTGAAATTAATTACGTAAAGTAAAACATCTACTTAGGTTCGAACCCGCAACATTCAACTCGTAAGTGGAGCCGTTACCACCAGCCCCCCTAGCCAAGTTGCAAACGATAAACGTGAACGCTTAGTAATCTCCAATAGATTTTCAACTTTATACCTAAGAGCATAAAGTTGAAAATCTATTAAAGACTACTGAGCGTTAGCGACCGGAACGAACGAAAACACTATGTAATCTTCAATAGATTTTCAACTTTATATCCAATATCATAAAGATGAAAATCTATTAAAGACTACTGAGAGTTTACGTTTATCGTTTGTGACTTGGCTAGGGGGGCAGGCCACCATTGGCTCTAGATGATACTATCAACTACTATGATCGCGGGCTTGAAGACGACGAGCAATGGTGAGCTCTTTGTCCTTCCGTCTGGTAAGGACCGAGCCTGAGTGGAAGGCGCATAGTGTTTCACGTGCACCTCAAAGAGATGTCAGCAAAACCAAAAGGGCCCTGTAGGGCTGATGTCTGCTGGAGCTACAGGAAAGTTTGAAAGAGTTACAATGGACTTAAAATGCATAGGGCAAATAAAGGAACATAGGTAGTTTTTTTTTCTTGATAGGGTCACGCTTGACGCATCTTACCTGATGGAAAACGACGATGCGGTCGACGATGGAGCGCGCTTACCTAAAAGCAATCTATTCACTCTTGACTTAATTTTTTTTCCAGGTTGTAGCCATCAGAAAACAGATTCCGGCAAGGAATTCCACTCCTTAGCTGTACGCACAATGAATGTGTGTGTGTGTGTGTGTGTGTTTTTTTATCAGTAAAAGTCTAACACGCCGTTTCGATTAACACGAGAGCGAGAGAAGTTATATGATGACCTTTAACCTCAAGATATATATATACTATGATGATGAATGATTGAATTTTTATGTTAGCATATTTCTCTAATTTATTGTTTTATGCATGTGAGAGTTATTGATCAACTGGACCCATTCGAAATGGACCTGCGGGATCACACAACCCAATCTTATTTTGAATGGACCCATTGGCCAATTTCATCACAAGTACAGTCACGGAGTGTATGGAGTGAGTGAGTGTTTGGAGGTATGCGGAACAGAGAGTAAAGTCCCGCAAACCTCCGTTGAAAAGGGAGGATCCTCCGGCCAGTCGGGTGTTATGTCTGGTGGGCAGCTGCCCGGTAGATGATTTCGGGCTGTTCTATATGTTCCAATCGCGCGGAGAACTTTGATTGCGCGATGCAGGATTAGTTCTTATGTGACGCCATAGATGTCGCTACACCGTGGGTCCATTTCGAGTGGGACCAGTTGAACAAGGCTCGTAGTGTTTACCTGTGAATAATTGTTGCGCTGAAGTCTAATTTAAAAAATGTATTATGTTGCTTTATTTAAGGTGTACAATCGTTGGTGAACCTATATAATAAAATAAATAAATGATACTACAGTACAAATATCTACCAACTACGTCTTCAGTAACTATATTACCCCTCATAAATTATTCCATTTCACACTAACACCCTTGATTTCCCCACATTACCGACCTAACGAACCGTATTCTCTCTCCCAGCGCTTAATTAGGAATATTAATTACTGCCGAATCTGAGGATGTCCCTAAAGTCATTTGTAAGCATCTGTTACAGGTCATTGGTGTCTTGGATAAACGGTGATGGATGTGTGTTCGGAGTCTCAAAGACATTAGAACATATTGAATTATTCCGGACATAAGCGTATATTTTCGAGCGGGTCGTCTCCATTTCGGTATGGGTGGGCCAGTGATGGATCGTGGTTATCGCTATTTGGACTGGGACCGTGATCACTATAATAACAGCCTTAACTTGTACTCGTTGAGTCGAGGCTTCAAAGTCTTGAGCATCGACGCCAAGTTGCTAGCCTGTCGGTTTTCTACCGGTTGCATTTCGGGGAGTGTGAATTGCATTTAAACCTAATTCCGCCTAGCCCGTTCCATCATCAGACCACCAGGCGTACGACAATGCGCCACCGGTATATGGTAGACATCCCACGTATACGCACAAAACGTTTTGGGAACACATTCATTGTGCGTACAACTAAGGAGTGGAATTCCTTGCTGAAATCTGTGTTTCCTGATGGCTACAACCCGGGAATCTTTAAGTCAAAAGTGAATAGGTTACTTCTAGGTAAGCGCGCCCCATCGTCGACCATATCGTCGCTTTCCATCAGATGAGATAGCGGTCAAGCGCGAACCTATCAAGAATAAAAAAACGCCTTATTCTCACACCACACAAAGCGGATGGAGGGATGGGGGTTCTTGACACAAACCCCGTTCTTTGTTCGTAAGTCAAGCTGTAAGGCTTCTTGACTTTGACGCTTGAAAGCTAACATACAGCTCTAGATGAGGGTCACGTAGGACAGGCCTGTAGAAGCTTTAAACTATTGTCTACAATATAGCATAGAAGGCTTTGTGTTTTGATAAAATCAAAAGAAACAGTTTTACATATACTTTTTTTTTACTTCATGTAAGAAAAAGAATAAACGTTGCTCTTCACTAGGAATCACTCTTATTTCGTCCGTGTGTTTATAAACTTTAAATTCACATTAAAAAAATACTCCACACAGCCCACACAAATATTTATTCGAAATCGAATCTGCTACATGCAGCTCAGCAGCCAATTGTTCAACCACTATGCAAACTGCGTCGACAAATCAATAACAAGCTAACTATGAGGGAAATAATGATATCAAAAAATAAATTGTTCGAAAAGAATAGGTAGAAAATACTATGAAAACACTATACTATAAAATAAATTAGAAATTACAACGCATGTTTTGGAGAGTGTGCGCGGGAATTGCATGACTTGATTCCGCCATCTCATTTCTACCATCGGACAACCCGACGTACGGCGAGTATCCACCCTTACGTTGTTGAAACTTCAACGGTCCGGACTAAGCGTTTCGCTTCGTCGTTTATACCGCGTACATCGAAGGACTGGAACAATTTGCCTGCTGCGGTCTTCCCGTCCAACTATAATTTAGGTGCCTTCAAGACTAGAGTGAATAGGCTCTTAATAAACTAGTGCGCCTCACCATCAATGATTGCATCACTGCTTACCATCAGGTGGGATCGCAGTCAAGCACTGGTTTATATCAATTAAAAAAAAAAAAAAAAAAAATGTTTTAGTCAGTAAAAATCTGGCACGTCCTCTCGCACTGACCTTGAGCGTGAGAAGTCATTAAATAATTTACCACCTAAAAAAAATATCCACTAGGATTCAATTTGTGAATAATTAAAACAAACAGCTACTGAATATCACTCGAAAAATTCCCGCCAATAAACGCCAAAACGTAAAATACAAAGTTTAAGTTACACTCAGCACGTCTGCCAACATAACAAAGCTTTGAACAGACTTTGGTGTAGTTGAACGCCAGAATAGTTTGCTTTAAGGACACAAAGGGGATATGAAAAGATGGTTGACCTCACTCATTATGTTATAGCTTCATTTGTTTTATACTAATGTTCGCTACAAATAATACAATAATAGACTGATATGTGTCCCTTGCGGATTTGTAATTAAAGTGTCTGGATATAGCTATAAGCTGGCAAAATCAGCAGTTTTTGGGTTACTATTTGAGTTGTGTGACATAAATGAGCAGCTGATAGAATTATCGTAGTTCAGAGTTTGTCATGATGCTTACTCAACTGTCTGTTGGATCATTCGGTTCCCTTCAAAATGATTGAGCTGAGTGGTACTGATAAACGCGTCATTAATTATTTTATTTATTTATTTTAATCAATTACAATTAACCGATTACAAATCAAATTAAATGGGGTTTTATAGACCCGTCGGATATTTAATGTGAGTGCGGTGCTCCTATTCAAAACATGAGCCACATATTAGAATGCCACAAGTGCCCATACACCTGCACTTTGGAGGATTTGATGAGTGCTACCGATGCTGCTATTAATGTAGCTACCTATTGGGCCCAAACAGTTTGACGAGTTTACCATCGAATCGAAAAGAAGAAGAACCGATTACAGTAACTAAACATAACAATTAAGGTTATAAACAACATCTACATCAATCTCTTTCACAGTACTTCTGACGTGCCAATAAAATCATCATCCATTCATCCGCAAACAGATCGTTTGTTGGATAAAAATCCAAGAGATCATTTTAGTGCAGCCAAAGTGCGAGGTATTGAAGTCATGATCGTGATCGGACGCTGTCGGTTGAGACTGGTCGTCTCTTGGCTGCCAGTGGCTTATTTTAATTTCTATATAATAATATATTTTTTTTACTCTATGTACATTATTCTTATATAACAAAGATAACAAGAACTATGTAAACAAGATATTTATCGTGATTCAAAAGAGTGTCCATGAAGTTTCTTGCCCATTCTCACTACGCACACATTCTTCTTCATATAGATCTAATTATGTACATTCCAAAAATGTTCAATTGACATCATTTTTTTTACCTGACTGAATTCTTGACAATTCAAAAGTGTCTGTAAATTTTTTATTTGAAATAAATGCTTTGAATCTTGAATCTTGTCGTGTACCATCTAAATGTGAAGGAGTAAAAACATACAAACTTTCCCATTTTTATTCTTAGTGTGATTATGTATATCGCCATATTGTCTTGCTAAGCCGGCTAATAGTGTTATTATTTAAACGTCCCAAAGCGAATACTGGCGCATTTCGCAGAATTCATGCTAGCCAGCGCGAATTTCTCCTAAATACTAAGCAAAGGATGTTAGCAAACTTATATGAATTTGACCCACGAGTACTATCAGATATACTCTTTAAGCTACGGGAAATGTAATCAACTGCTTCATAAGCAAGTTAATTAAATTTCCCTGTGTTTGACTGCTTAAGGCACTGAGCAACTGGCTTTTGAGTTACGCGAGACGTGGCAGATTCCCGCTTAACTTTAAATATTTACTTTAGGTTGAAATAAACAAGGGCTAGTTCACATAATAAGTTTTTTTTAGGGTACCGTGGAACCCTTATAGGATCACTTTGTTGTCCGTCTGTCTGTCTGTCTGTCAAGACCCTTTATCTCGGGAACACGTGGAGGTATCGAGTTGAAATTATTGGGATTATCCCTTGAAGCTGTGAAAAAATCAAACTTCTAAGTCAACAAAAAAAAAAGATACGGCCGTTTATGTCGCAAAACAACGTATATTTCAACACTCACAAGGGAATCAAATTTAATCTCGGGTTTTGAGGCATTTCCACTTTATTCTTTCGCGGCATGAAATCGGTGTAAGTACATGTTTAACTCTACCTAATTCCGACCTCTGGTGATGACTTCTGACCCGAAAAGTAAAAAAAGGAAACGAAACATAAACCATGTTTCAAACGTTCACTATGGGCATGAACAACAAAAGATTTTCCACAAATTTTTAGCTTACAAAGAAAAACTGGAAAATTTTCAAATTAAATAGGTACAACGAAAATCGTTTTTCTTTTGTGAACTAATTTAATTATTTTGCTTGTCACCGTAACTTTAATTTGCAGTTTGTAGATAACATGTAAGTTATTCAGGTCATAAAGAAGAGCATTATCGACTGACCTCGCCAAAGGTCACTAGTGGAGTTAACTGCTGGAAGTTATGGGTTTAAAGACCGTAACGTTAACATAAAAATATGTACTAAATTCCTTTTTTGTTTTTGAGATGAAATTACATAGAGGTCTGTACCTAATTACACAGATAATAATATAATTTATTCATTTAAAGACAACTTTTGGTTAATCATATTATGTGTTAGAAACACTTATTTCTATGTTAGTTCAGAAGTTCAATAACATTTTACAATCAAAATTTGGTATTCTTACAATGAAATAAATTAAATTACAATTGTCACTAAATGTCATGGAATAAAAAATATAAAAGTTACTAAATGAAATGTCATTGATTAAGAATTAAAAATGTCAATAAATAAATGTTATGGGAATAAAAATAAAAGATCAATACGACCCGAATCGCAAAAAAATGCTTTTTTTTGCGATTCGGAAAAATCTTCGTTAGTCAATTCGGGAATCGAACTGTTTTCATAGGTAAGTTTGTACGGACCCTCAGTGCGCATGTCCGACTCGCACTTGACCGGTTTTTTTAGGTTGAAAATGATCAAATAGCTCCGCTTCTCGCGGGAGGCCGCTCTGGTGAAGGTGTCAGACTTTTGGTGACTAAAACCTACCAGCGCAATATTCTTGTGTGGATCGCCCAGAAGGCACGGTGGAGCATACGGTAGAGGTGTGCCCCGCTTGGGTAAAGCATCGCCGTGTCCTCATGGAGGCGATCGGCCACGACCTCTCGCGCTGGGCCCTGGTACAGGCCATGGTTCGGAGCGAGGAGGTATGGCAGGCGGTCGCCTCCTTCTGCAATGCAGTAATGCTAGCGAATGGACGCGGTAACTCCGTCGAATAATCCCGCGACCTTGTTTTTATACCTTGTCACTGAAACCAGTTTTAAGGAGAGATTCGGGCACGTCGTTCGCAAAAGCCTTATTGAGCTATAAAATTCGAAGATTGGAACAGAATTTATTTACTCCATAATAGTATTAGTTTAATGCGCCAGCTATCTTAACATGAAGTGTGTGTGTGTGTGTGTGTGTGTGTGTGTGCTCTAGTAGAAGCTGCATTAAACATAAGCATACTTCAGCTTTACAATGTTCCCACTGTTGGGACTCGGGCCTCCTTTCCATAAAATGGAATAGGCCGCGTAACCCACCATGCGTGCCCAGTGCGTGTTGATGGATATCACATGTATTCGAAGTTTTGGTTCTAGAGCATGCCAGTTATCTCACGATGTTTTCCGTCACCGTTTTGAGAGTAGTGTTGATAATATTTATTAAACAAAGTATTACACCTGCTTGGGTTTGACCCGCGCGTGGAATAGTCGCACCGTCGAAAACTTGGGCTCGGTCAGTCATTACTTATTCTAAACCAGACAATGTAGTTGCTAACACCGCACATTTATACAGAGAGTATAGTTTAAATAAAATACCCAGTAATGGAGTAGATTAGGTTACACAGAGAACTGTATTACTGAGGTAATGTCTTGTGTCGGGGCGCGCAACATTTTGTAGTCCCTCGAGTGATAGCATTTTTGTATTATTTATGTTATTAAATTGCTATCTACTGCCAGTGGCTTAGCCCGCTTGAAAGTAGAGATTGATCCCAAGGGAACATAGGTTCTGCGGTTAAAATAGTATATTATGTGATTAGGGGATAAAGCAGTGTCTGTGTATGTGTTAAATTCCGAATGAAACGAAGTCTGCTAAGTTTTAATTTCTAACAAAGTGAGGGATTCATATATTTAACTCGTAATATCGCGAGCACCTTGAGGGAGTTTTTTTTTTTCAAAAGATTTTGCCATTCAAACTTCAAATTACATTATTCCTTAAGTAACGACCATACTACATTAGATCTGAGAGAGATTAGATTTGAGACAGAGAGAGAGATTAGAGAGAGACAAAGAGAGAGATTAGAGAGAGAGAGAGAGAGAGAGATAGAGATTAGAGGGAGACTTAGAAGTTTTGATTTTTTCACTGCTGCTTTCCTGCGAATAGATTTGAGTATTTCAGATATTAACTTCAGCTTCATACTTCCACGCGTTCCTGAGAAAAAAGTCTTCACAGACAGGGCAACGAAGTAATCTAAAAGGGTTTCGTTTTTGCCGATTTAGGTATGGAACCCTAAAAAACGAGATTATACAAAAAATCATTTAGGCACAGAATGAAATATAAGATGTCTTCATATCGTATCATGATCAAAGTAGCCTCTCAGAGAGATTCCGGGGCAATCTTTCACGTATGAGGATTATTACGTGTCGCACATTACCATCTCGGTTTAAACGTCTTACTTTGATCACATTTACCGTAATTTACTGTACTGTGCATCGCTGGCGGCAAAATACTTGTTGCTTCTCGCTCGTTTACAAAATGCTGAGTAACGCCGGGTACATACTGCTGTAACGTAACATGCAACGTAACACGCAATGAAAGAATTTGCCGTCCACATTGTCGCAATGTATCATGCAATGTAACAGAATTCACATAGTGTGGACGCTTTGCGCGCGCGAACCGTGCACACTACGCACGCGAACGAGCATTTCAATTATCTATATGAGGTATATGCTCGGTTCGTGCGCACGTTGCGTCCACACTTATGAAAAACTCCTTTTATCACGTTACAGTAGTCTATACCCGGCTTAATGCAGCTGAAAGTCTTCTTGTGATATTTTGTTTGTATAAATATCTCTGAATGTATACCTTTTGTTTTGCTTTAAGACTAATTACAAACAGGTACCTACCTACCTATAGAGTTAACAAAAAAAACTATATGGCCAATCTGGAAATCTATGTACCGACTGCGGGCTCAGGTTGGCCGCTGCAGAGATAATCTGGCCAAATGGGGTATTCTTGACCCATCGCAAATACTGTGCCAGTGTGGAGCCTCTTCACAGGATATGCATCACCTTTTCTGTCTAGCTTGCACAAGTACCGTCAAGCGGGGTGAATAGGAACGCAGGGGTGAATAGAAACAAAACTTTGATTAGGATTTTCACTAATTTCTCCTAGTTTGGAGGTATGCGGAACAGAGAGTAAAGTCCCGCAACCCTCCGTTGAAAAGGGAGGATCCGCCGAACTTAAACCTTATTTTTACGTAATAAGGTTTAAGTTAGCTGGTACGAGTTGTACCGTTTTCGGTACACTGGCGCCTGAGAGATTAAAGTTTTGTTCCTATCCATGCGTTCCTATTCACCCCGTTTGATTGGACCTGCACCTGCCACGACTTATGCGAGGCTAACGACAGAGCAGTCTAGGTGGCTAAATATTGGTCGGACCAAATTTGAGTCAGATCGACCCAAAAGAAGAAGATAAAACTGAATGAGTCGTAGATTTATTCCAAACGAACAATTTCATTAGATTCAGTGTCCGTAAACGGGAAACACCCTAATTCTATGAAGCACCATGAACGTCATAATCCAATCTCAACGTGGATTAGCAGTGTTTTGCGCAAACACAGGTGCACATTCTGTTCTTTTACTCTCATATGCCGAAGAGATGGCAATCCGACACGATCGGGAAGAGATCAAGCGCTGGAACAACAGCTTTACGCCCTACCCAAGGCATGGGATATCAAACCAAAAACTCTGGGCAGCTCCAGAATATTTCCAAATGGAAAACCCATTAGCGCTTTTTGTCTGACTTTGGCATCGAATCTAGGACCCCACGCTTAGCAGTCACACGGTGGAGGTGTGCCCCGCTTGGGCAGAGAGGCGATCGGCGGCGGCGATCTCTCCCGCCGGGCCTTGGTACAGGCCATGGTCCGGAGCGAGGAGGAGTGGCAGACAGTCGCCTCCTTCTGCGAAGTAGTAATGCTAGCAAAGGAGGCGGCCCGATCGCGTGAAGCAACGGTCCTCACGCGATTCAACTGCCGCCGGGATTCCGATCCCGATTTCCGGCCACCGTAGGCGCGGGCTTACCATCGGCTCGGGTGAGCCATGGGTAGCTCGCCGTCCGACCGTCCAGTAACCGTCCGGACCGAGCCCAAGTCGTCGACGGCGCGAACTGTTCCACGCGCGCCTCAGGGAGATGTCAGCAAAAGGGGCCCAGCAGGGTCGAAGCCTGCTGGGGCCATCAAACCCGGGGCCCTGGGACGAAGGCAAAGAAGGAACAGGAGTGGGTTTTCAGTCAGTAAAAGTCTGACACTATCTCGCGCTCCACCCAAGAGCGCGATTTGTCATTAGATGATTTTCCCACCTAAAAAAAACGCTCAGCAGTCGCAGTTATGACTACAAGATCAACTGGGTAGATCTAGTTCTCGAACTCAATAAACTAGTAAACGGAACGATGAAATGACATTTTTCTATAATAAAACAAAGAATGCTTCATTTCCTCATTTTTCTAGAAATCGTTTTTTAATGACGCTTTTTCATCCGCCTCTATCAATTCTCTATGAAGATATTCAATTAAAATGAGATTGTTTTATTCTAATTATGCTTGAGATCATTTTTAATTTAACTAGTATATTACGCTGTTTGGGTAGAATATTATAGACTTGAGGATGTATTCAACAGAGATAATTAGTGAAGTAGGTTGTAAGTAATTACGGGTAATGTTTCCTGATGGCTACAACCCGGGAATCTTTAAGTCGAGAGTGAATAGGTTATTTCTAGGTAAGCGCGCTCCATCTTCGACCGTATCGTCGCTTTCCATCAAGTGAGATAGTTGTCAAGCGCAAACCTATCAAGAATAAAAAAAATAACAAACGGGTATGTTGCTTTGCTAACCTTTAAAGTGTTAACACACGCTCCAACTTGGTACGTCAGTTTTGGTCCGTCAAACAAAGAATAAGAAATGATTTTCCAAAACTAGGGGGTCCTAAAGGGATGAAACGGAGGTCCACAACATATCTCCATGCATAAAAATAACCAATTTCTCTGTATATCAATACTTTTGTATTGGTTTATGGCAACCACGGAATTGTCTGGCATTTTTGCTGAACTGGACCTATTTGGAGCAACCATATGATAAACAATGTTAGTTTTCTTTTTTTTAAGTACTAAGGTTCTACATGTTTTTTAGGGTACCGTACCTCAAAATAAAAAAAAAACGGAACCCTTATAGGATCACTTTGTGTCTGTCTGTCAAGACCTTTTATCTCGGGAACGCGAGGAGGTATCGAGTTGAAATTAAAACTATATAGTTAGGTCTGCGGTCCCTTGAAGCTGTGAAAAAATCAAATTTCTAAGTTAACGAAAAAAAAGATACGGTCGTTTATGTCGCAAAACGTATACTTCGATACTCTAAAAAGAATCAAAACTCATAGGGTACTTCCTGTTAACCCAGAAACCTGAAATTTGGCATAAAGCAAGGTTTTATATCACAGATATGGGAATAAATCTGAAAACAGTAAATTTGTTGTTACCTACGTCACAAAAAAATGAATCCTTTTTTGCAATTCGGAAAAATCTTCGAGACTCCATTCGGGAGTTGTACTATTTACATAGGTAAGTTTGTACGGAACCCTTAGTGCACGAGTCCGACTCGCACTTGCCCAGTTTTTTTGTTTTTTCTACACTGTGAGTGTCTATGTGTACCAAATAAAATATCTCTTTCTTTCCGTCTTTCATTCATTCATTCAATACACATCAAACTGGTATCGACCAAGAGCGCTGTACAGTGTGTAATGCGGTATTAATTTACTGCTGTTGCTGATGTTTCTTATATATTTTGATGTGAAAAGAATTTTTCATTCGGTATAATGTAGTTTTATTTTGTGCTGGTAATACTTAACAAGCATGTTACATTACAAGAAAGACTCTACTCTTAACAAATATTGTGCACATGATAAGTGCCCGATGGGATTTCATTTCGACAAGAATCACAAACTTAAATCCCATGAGTTGGAATCCCATTTGTTGCAACCTTAAGTCGTTCTTATAAAAAGTAACCATGGAGTTCATTCAATCAACCAGAGAAACGACCATTTGAAACCGTGTACTAGCTTCTGACATTTTATAAGTGCCCATGTAAGCCTAGCCTATATAGTTACGTGAAATAAAAAGTTTTAGATTTTTTATTTTTTTAATAATTCTTATCTGATACATATTTTCTTTTGCTAAGTATCTGCTTGCATATTGTTACTTTCTTTGTTTTTAATGTAGCTTTGTTTAATACTAGTAATGTATATTTTTAGTTAATTTTGTTTATAAGCACCTAAACAAAATTAACTTAATTTTGTTTTAAAATTTAATTGTGCTCTTGTGTATTGTATGTTTATTTTTCTATGTCTATCTGTCTATCCCCTATAAATCTTAATAATTATGTTTACACGTCGTCCATGCTTCTTGCCGCTGTGGTTTAGGCTGCGCATTGATTTTATCAGTGCTTGACTAACTTTTGCCGTACTTTACGGCCTCCTATGTCATTCAGTGATAAAGTAGCTTTATATTGGTGAAATTATTATTATTATCGGTTATTAAGTTTATTCAATATAGACATACAAATCTTTCCTCATTATAATATTAGTTTAGGTATATAGTATAATAGTAGAATAGAATAGAATAGGATAGGATAAGATAGAATAGGATAGGATAGGATAGAATAGAATAAACTTTATTGTACACCGTCTTCGTGTGTTTGCGACTGGTTACTCCATCTCGTTTATCTCTTCAATCCCCAAAGAGGACAGAAGAGCTGACTAGATGGAGTATTTGGTCGTGGATGTGCGATCCTGACGAAATAAACGCGAGTATTTGTCGGATATATCCAACGCAGGAGGTAAAAGGATAAAAAATTCTAAATTCACAAATTATTTTTTAATGAACCCGGATAACCGACTACTAGTAGTAACTAGTAACTAGTAACTAGTACTAACTTCAACGCGCAGCGAATGCGAGCATTTTATCCCATCTCGCTAAATGTGTACGGACTTGAACGCGATTTCGCGCGCTCTTGAAACAAATAACTGTTTTATGTGGATTTATTAGGTTTCTGTGCCCTAAGTTATAAATTGACATTATTGGGGACTTCTAGTAGCTGAAACGGTAAGTTTTGTTATAAATTTATTATTAATATTTAAGATTTCTACGTTAATAATCTGTAAATCGAAATAGTACATTATGCATTGCTGTTCAAAGTTTTGACAGGTTGGAATTATTCAGAGATAGGACTTCTTGGTTCTATTCAACTAAGGTTACCATCAACCGAAAATACGTTTCATTAGGTTTACCAATAAACATCGTCATAATCATTTCAGCCGAAAGACGTCCACTGCTGGACATAGGCCTCCCCCAAGTGTCGCCACAATGAACAGTCCTGTGCGTCTCGCATCCATCGGACTCCCGCAACCGTCACCAAGTCATCGGTCCACCTTGTAGGAGGCCTTTCAACGCTACGTCTTCCGGTACGTGGTCGCCATTCCAGAACCTTTCGGCCCCAACGGCCATCCGTTCTGCGAGCAATGTGCCCTGCCCATTGCCACTTAAGTTTGGCGATTCTTCGTGCTATGTCGGTGACCTTAGTTTTCCTGCGGATATCCTCATTCCTGATTCGATCCCGGAAAGAAACTCCGAGCATATCCCTTTCCATTGCCCTTTGGGTGACTTTAAGTCTTCTGATGAGGCCCATTGTAAGCCACCACGTTTCGGAGCCATATTTCATCACTGGCAACACACACTGGTCATAGACTTTCGTTTTGAGACACTTGTGGTATATTGAACGAAAAGATACCGCGCAGCTTCCCGCTGCCCAGCCGAGTCGGATTCGACGATTGATCTCTTTCTCGAAGTTAGACCTTCCCAACTGGACCGTCTGTCCCAGGTAAACGTAGTCGTCTACAACTTCGAGTGTAGATTCGCCGATCTTGATAGGAGTGGGTGCTACATGGCTGTTTATCATGACTTTGGTTTTGTCCATGTTCATTTTAAGTCCCACTCTTTCGGAAGCTCTACTGAGGTCACCGAGCATTGTACTGAGCTCCTCCGTAGTCTCAGCCATGACTACTATGTCGTCGGCAAACCGAAGGTGAGTGATGTACTTGCCATTGAAATTAATGCCTAGCCCTCTCCAATCCAGAACCTTGAAGACATCCTCCATTGCTGCCATGAACAGTTCCGGAGAAATAACGTCTCCCTGCCTCACGCTCCGCTGCAAGAGGATAGGTTTCGAGGTCTGGTCTTGTATTCGGACTGACATGGTGTCGTTTTTGTACAAACACTTCAGCACTTCGATGTACCGATAGTCAATTTGGCACCGTTGGAGAGACTGCAGTACAGCCCAAGTTTCAATCGAATCAAAGGCTTTCTCGTAGTCCACAAACGCTAAGCAGAGAGGCTAATTATACTCCTTAGTCTTCTGTATAACCTGCCGCAGCGTATGTATGTGGTCCACGGTGCTGAAGCCTTTTCAAAATCCGGCTTGTTCGGGAGGCTGGAAGTCGACGAACCTGCGCGCGAGACGGTTTGTGATGACTCTGGAAAACAGCTTGTAGACATGGCTCAGAAGCGAGATGGGCCTGTAATTCTTAAGCACGATTATCGCCCTTCTTAAAGAAGAGTACCACCACGCCTCTGCTCCACGCCTGTGGCGTTTTTCCCTCGAGTATGACGGAATCAAATAGTTTCTGAAGTGCCTTAAGGACTGGTTTTCCACCCGCCTTCAGGAGTTCAGCCGTAATTCCGTCCTCACCCGACGCCTTGTTGTTTTTCAGCTTATTAGTTTTAACTTGCGGTATTAAAGCGGCGAAGGTCGCGTTTCAGAGACTTCGAGATTTGTCTATTGAGCTGCCGGTATATGCACGCATCGTCTGAAGACTGCAGAATCATCTCACGCCTCTTCTTCATTAGCTCGAGGGTCGGATCAGAGAGCTTTTTGTTGTTATTTGTACGGTGAGTCTTGAAAAACTTAGACCCGACCTTATGGACAGTTTCCACGAACCCATCGTTATTGTTGGTGTAGGACAGTAGACAAAAGTAGCATAAAAGAAACATTATTTTGTAACTTTTTGAAGATTCCGTAATTTTGGTAATTATTGTTTTTTTATTATAAAATAAGATTTGTGATCTAAAGCTTTTGTTGATAAATAGGTTCTAAGAAATTATGCCCTCTAAAATTGAGAATATTAAAAAAACATTGTCCTTGACTAAACCACATAGACATGAAATTTGATGAAATTTCCTACCTAAAAATGTTCTTTTATTATTAATAAGTTAATTTTATTATAAAGAATATTGTGTTGATAATGTTCTATCGTTATTGTTTTATTTTGATTTTGAAGATATCCCATATTGTTCCAAGTAAAAAGTCCTATGTTTGTTCTTGTGTTGATCTAAAGTGTCCTATCTCGATTTTATATTGGAAGGAAGCATATAATGTTACTTTTGTTTTTAATTACATGTGCAATAAAAATATTTAAAAACTACGTATTTTTATTTAACATACGAGATGCTGTATAAATGATGCAAACATGTTTTTTCTTCATCCTGTAAAGTTGTCAAAACTGAGATAGTACCGGTTGCCAGTTCACAGTCGATATTTGATAAATTGGGCCAAGAGCCGAACATTAGGGCGACCTTAATGAGACCATCTATGTCGTAATAAATATATTACTGTAAGTATTATTAATGAAAAAAGAAATGACGACGAAATTCATACGTGAGATCGTACATAACACTGGTTGGTATTGAATTAAAAACAAAGCAATGTATATAAAAATTAGATATAAAATTCATATTTGAACACGGTGATTTTTTTATGATGCAGCATTTCAAATGTCGATGCACTTCCCTCGTAGTGAGAGAGGCGAATTTCTAAGATATTGTTAGCGCTCAAATAAAAAACACAAGATTATTTTTTTTGTTTCAATTACGTCATCACATCACAGCAGACACAGGCGAAGATGACGGGAGAAGGTAGACTTTTGTGGAATGATTGGTACACAATAAAAGATGTAGATATTTGGTTATCCTCATTTCAGTCGAAAAACGTCCTCTGCTAAACATACACAAGCATCACCACAATTACCCGTCTTGTGCGTCTCGTATTCCCGCGTCCCTCATCAGATTGTCGGTCCACCTTATGGGAGACCTTCCAGGGCTGCGTCTTCCGATAAGTGATCGCTACTCCAGCCCCCCTAGCCAAGTTACAACCGTTTCGTTTCGATTCTCTTTTCGTCGATCGCCTCGAGTAGGCCACGCCTCCTCCTTCATTCTCCTCATCCTCCTCCCTATCCTTTATTCTGACGTCATCTCAACGCTCAGTCACGTGGTCAGAACAAAGGAATAGAAGGAGTGGCCAACTCGAGGAGATCAACGAAAAGAGAATCGAAACGAAATGGTTGTAACTTGGCTAGGGGGCAGAACCTTTCAGCTCTATCGACCATCTATTCTGCGAGTAATATGCCCTGTTCACTGCTAGTTAAGTTTGGCGATTTTTCGGGCTATGTCCGTAACATTGGTTCTCCTGCGAATATCTTCATTTCTTATCTGATCACGCACGGAAACTCCGAGCATAGCCTGCCTGGAACTTTTAAATGTATTCTTTTAGAAGAATTACGTATACTTATGTATATAGTTTATAAATACTGGTTATTTAATATTTAGTTTGTAAATACTGGTTATTTACAAGTAAATAGCAGTATCCCAAGAAATATGAATGAGTTATCTGTGAACATGATTTAGATTGATTGAAAAAAAACCCGATAGGAATCACATGGAAACCTCTTTGTGCTTGATTTTTTTGCCGATCAGATTAAATTAATTTCATGTCCGATTTCACCACAAGCATTTAAAACGCTAAACGTTAAATTTCCTGTAACATTACCGACATGAAATTGGAAATGTGATTTATTTTTATTTATTGTTAAAAACCAGTTTTCCCTCACTAAGAATTACTCCTGTATCATGGGTGCATTCAGAAGACACCCAGACCCGGAACAATTATCTGTTGACCGTAAAAATATCTGCTCCATGCAAGAACCTAACCCACGACATAATGCTGAGCTGCCAATCGCCAGCCTTATCGTTATAGATATTTTTTTTTAATTGATTTTATATCAATTTAGTCAATTTACCAGTGCTTGACAGCGATCCCACTAGATGGTAAGCAGTGATGCAATCGTTGTTGGTGAGGCGCACTAGTTTATTAAAAGCATATTCCACTCTAGCCTTGAAGACACCTAAATCATAATCAGACGGGAAGACCGCAGCAGGAAAATTGTTCCAGTTCTTTAATTTAATTATAAAATCAATTACACCTGTTGGCACGAACGACTCATAAACCGAGCTACTAATATCTACATTACTCACTATAACAACTGGACAATTTAATCCCCTTCAAAATGGTTAAACCGAATGGTAAAAACGAATGGTGGAACCAGCGTCAGGCAACTACCACGAAGTTGTCTGGCATTTTTTACTGAACTGGACCTATTTGGTGCAGGCGCGAGACACACAATGTTAGTTATTTTATTTTCTTATTTTTTTTTTTATCTTAAGTGTTTAGGTACATGTTGTTTCTACATTGTGTGTATCTGTGTGCGTGTGCCAAATAAAATATTTTTCTTTCGTTCTTTCTTTTCTTTTCCCTTCAAAATGGTTAAACCGAATGGTAAAAAATGTACGTTCGTGAACGGGCGCCATCGCGTCGGTTGTGACTGGTCATCTCTTAACTACCAAAGAGTGTCCTTGGAGTTTATTACACGTTCTTCTCCATAGTCATCTAGGGATTGGAATGTGCAATTAGCTTCTACTTTCTGCCTGGCCGAATTCTTGACAATTCCAAAATAATAATAATAATAATAATATTCCACAACTATCACACAACGCTGTCTAGTCCCAAGCTAAGCAAAGCTTGTGTTATGAGTACTAGACAACTGATAAACATACTTATATATTTCTAAATACATACATATTATAGATAAATTACAGCCAGACACAGAACAAATGGTCATGCTCATCACACAAACATTTGTCCTGAGTGGGAATCGAACCCACGACCTCCGGTATAGCAGTCAGGGCCACTAACCACTAGACAAACAGGCCAGTCAATGGTTTAGTTGAAATAAATGCTAAACTTTAAACTATCACAAATTAACATGTATTAATATACGTTTATGAATTATTTGATTTACATAAATATTAATAAATTAACTTGACTGTCAAAGTAATGAAGACTGAGAACTGTTGTCCAAAATAATATGTCTTGCTATGATGCAGAATTGTAGGCTAAGTAAGTCATTATATTATTTACCATTTATTTAATGAATTTTAGTTTATATTTATTAATGTAAAATAAGTTACTGGGATACAGGTTTTATAATAGGTACCTACCTAGTTCAGGTAGAAAGCAATTATTGTAATTTTACCTCTAGTTTAAGCCCTAAAAAATTACCTTTGGAACAGTCCATAAAAATCATAACACTGGTAGGATTCTTTGTATGTTTTTGAATTTAAATGATTTTTTTTAACAAGTCACTCGATGACGCTAGTGAGCAATAGCTCACTATCAACAACGGTACCGATTTGTAATAACAAACCTTTTGTAAACAGTCGAAGCGTGTCTTTATTAGAATGTTTAAAACAAGTTAATGTTATCAAATCATATCTAGATATTTTAGTCAGTAAAAGTCTGACGCTATCTGCCGCTAGGCCTAATAGTGGGGGATGGCATAAGACGATTTTCCCACCGAAAACAAAAAAAAAAAAAAAATATCTAGATATTTTATTTTCAAACCTGAGTTGAAAGAAAGAAAGAAAGAAAAAGTATTTTTTGGTACAGCACAAGGCACAAACACAATATACCTAATAACACGAAAAAAAAAAAATATAGTTGTGTGCCTCACGTTCACGTTCCTCAGTTGCGTAGTCGATTCAACTCTTTTATTTATTACTTGTATCAAAAAGTAGTTTTATCTACAATCGCAAAAAGAAATAATTTTTCAAATCTGTTCAAAATTAAGTAACATTTTAAAACTGGTGGAAGGTGAAACTGTCAAATAACAGAATAAGGATATTGAAACGTGACGTCACTGCCAATACATTACGTGCGTATAAAAAAGATAGCGAGATATTATTCCATCATGACCCCACTCTTCCTCATACTATTATATGAAATGCTAATTGCTGCTTCATTTAATTATTTATTTATTTATTTATTTCTTTATTGCACACCTTAACTTATTACAGGACAGACATTTATAAAAAATAAGTGTGCAATAGGCAGTCTTACTGCACAGGGCAATTTCTATCAGACAACCTTTGGATGGACTGTAACGAAAGGAAAAGATTTGGGGCTATACCACCAATATAACCAATTTTGGATTGTTTTTAGAAAAAGATTTCTTTTTAGTATTGTTTGTTGTTTACTATAAAATATTATATAAAAATATACACAGTAAACTAACCAATGGGAGGAAGAATTTGTAATGGACACAAATCTCAGTTGCAATCTTATTCTGTCATCTACCTCTCCGAAGTGTGACGCGACGCAACTTGTGAGAAAACTAGGTTACGTGTCGATCTCAATATACCAAGTGTCGAGGTAACATGTCGATATTATGTGAAAAGCAATTTTATTACTGGTGATGCTCCAAATACGTTGGCATAACATAAGCATAATTCTTTATTATCAGGTAACTAAGGCCCATAGACAAAATACACAAATAATCTTATAAAATAATAAAGTAATCTATACTTAGGTAAATCTGTAGAAGTGAAAATTCTGTACATTGAAAATATCAAAAAAATAAATGGCAGGGGGTGTTACTAGACCGACACCGAACCCAAAAATGTGATAAAAAAAAAATTGTCTGTCTGTTTGTTCAGGCACCACGCAAAAACTACGATGAAACTTAGTATAATTATTCTTTAATATCCTGGGCACCACACTGAGTACTTTTTATCCCGGAAAAACTAGACCAACACCGAATCCAAAAATGTGATAATAAAATTTTTGTCTGTCTGTTTGTTCTGCTAGTTTTTCCTCACGCAAAAACTAGCGGTTTGATTACGATGAAACTTGGTATAATTATTCTTTAAAACCTGGGCACCACACTGGGTACTTTTTATCCCGGAAAAGTATATACAATAAAAGTCGCGGGCAAAAGCTAGTACATAATATAAAGAGACTGTAACAAATTATAAACTATTTCACACGTAGTGACGGCGTCGTGTTTCGCTGCGACGTCGGTATCCTTCCACGACATCGCAGATACTCGACACCCTTCGGCCAAAACTCTCCTTTGAGAAAGGTGTCCAAATGGTGAGTCGGCAACCGCACCACAAACGAATTAAAATTAGTGTTATGACGACTCTCATAGCATCGCATAATCAGCATTAAAATGCTGCTGAAATGCACACCTCCTCTCTGGGAGAGGATATCGGCCGTAATCCACCACGCGGGCCCAGTGTGTGTTGGTGGATGCTACATGTCTTCGAATTTTTAACTCTAGGACATGATGGTTTCTATATGAAGTTTTCCGCTTCGAGAGCAGTGGTGGTAAAATAAAATACGGTGGGCTTTCTTCTTTTCTGTGAGTTAGTCTAAGGATATTTGTTTAAGAAGTCATTGATAGCAAGACAGTTGACAGAACAGAATGAATGAAAAAAGCGTATTTCACCGACCTTGGGGTTATAACATGGTCGGTCTAACATGGAACAAGAAAAGACTGAAAAAGAAGTCTACTGCCTGACCACGTCTTCGCCGTTATCAGTGAAAGCTTACGTGGCGTCCATATAGGCGTCAAATACGAACGCAACCGCAAAGCAAAGCGGCGCGACCGGAATAAACTATTTTTACTATATTAACCACACGTGGGTGCGGTGCGACGGCGAACGAAGCGAAGCGGACACACAAATTCATCTACACTAATATCATAAAGAGGTAAAGTTTATTTTTTGTTTATAAGAGGTAATCTCTGAAAGTACTGGTCAGATTGCGAAAAATTTTTCACCAATAGAAAGCTGCTTTATTCTTGAATGACATAGGCTATATTTTATGCATGCGGGCAAAACCGCGGGCAAAAGCTAGTTTGATATAAGTGTATGCGTGTGAATGTTTGTGACTCCTTTACGCTCAAACGGCTGAATGAATTTGGATGACATTCGGCACATGGGTAGACCATACCCACTTTTAATAACGGGAGTTTTTTCCTTTAGGATATTTTTTTACACTGGTTGAACCTCGTCACTAATAAAAAACAAGCACTATCATCAAGTGGACTGCGGTCGCTTTCATCTGCGAAGCAGTAATGCTAGCGAAGGAGACGGCCGCGCGCATGATAGAACGGATCCTTACTCCGACTACCAACTGCGGTAGGCGCGGGCTTGCGGACGACGGGCAATAGGTAACTCCTCGTCCGGCCGTCCAATAACCTTTGACAGCGCGTAGTGCTCCACTGCCAAACCGTAGGGGCCCAGCAGAGCCGATGCCCGCTAGGGCCATTTTGGATTCAGAAAAGAAGCCAGTGGTCCTAGAACGCAAAGGGCAACACAAGTGTGGTTTTAGTCAATAAAAGTCTGACACGCCCTCTCGCTCCACCCTAAAGCGAGAGAAGTCATTAGATGATTTCCCACCTTCCAAAAAAAAAAAATACTATGTGGACTAAAATTCACTGCTAGAAATTTATGGTAAATTATTTTCCAACACAAGGCTATGAAAAGAGACCAAAGGTCCTTGACATTTTCTTCACGAACTTTTGTGCGAAAACTCCACAATTTTCTCCAAGTATTCCCATACATTTTGGCTAGCATGATTACTCATTATCACCGTGTTATCAACGCGTAGGCGTAACTAGGGATTAACTTACGCGTACTGAATTCAACATGAATAAAAACTAGGGAGAGATCTACAGAAGTTTCATTGTTTGAAATAGCAAAGTTTTTGTAGGATCAGCCAATAAAACAAAATATTTTATTCAGGACTAGCTGACCCGGCGAACTTCGTACAGTTCGTACCGCCTAATAGTAAGGATAACGCCATCTACTGGCATTGCCAGAACCAGCTTAATTCATTTTAAAATGACATTTTAATTAGAGATGGCGTTAGTTCGGATTTTTTTTTTGTGATTTTATCAATTTTTTCTCACTGTTTAAACCTTTCCTGAACTATCACGAATATTCAAGACCAAAATTAGCCAAATCGGTCCAGCCATTCTCGAGTTTTAGCGAGACTAACGAACTGCTATTTATTATTTATAAAGATTGTCGTGGTTTTAGTCTGTTTTGTACTTATTGGGACTAATTTGACGTGGGCTGCGAGATTGTTTGAAAGAATCACCGCTGGTCTAGAACGTGAAGCAACCGAAGGAACACGGGTGATTTTTAGTCAGTAAAATTCTTACACTCCCTCGCTTTATTAAGCGGGATAAGTTATATTATTATATACCCTTCAATACAATAGTGAATAGGTATTTCCGGAATTGTTTGAAAAAGTTACTGTAGCCCTCGCAATGGGCAATTGAAGGAACATAGGTGGGTTTAGTCCACTGACCTCTACTATTTACCACTGGACAGGCTGTTCCATATGTTTGAAAGCAAATTTTTTGTTCCTATTTGAAGTGCCACTCGCGAGCGTCCAGAGAACTAATTTTGATGTATAATGCAAATGGCTGTAGAGAAGTGTGCAGTACTCTAAAGTATTTTTGAATTTTGAATTAATTTCGGTCGAATTCCGTTATTTTTTTTCTGCTTCAGGAATAATATAAAACCTATGAAAAATGAGGTCATGTGTAATGTGTATATTGTAAGCGGTGCGACATTAGTAGTTTTAGTACCGTAGACACTCGCTACGGCCAACAGCGCCAAAATGGTGAATATCAAACGGGCACAAAAGCACTTTGACTGCCGCCAATCCAGTTTATTAAATACACTGACCTCTACTATTTACCACACTGGACTGGCGATGGTCGGCGTCGAAAAGTGCTTTTGTGCCCGTTTCATATTCGCCATTTTAGCGTTGTCGGCCGTAGCGAGTCTTGGCGAGTGTCTACGGTACTAAAACGAATAATGTCGTGCCAGTTACAATATACACATAACCTCATATTTCACTACACAATTTGTGAAGCAGGTATAACACGAAATTCAAACGAAATTAATTCAAAATGCAAAAATACTTCAGATTACAGTACACTTCTTTGCAGCCATTTGCATTATAAGTCAAAATTAATTCTCTGGACGCTCGCAAGTGGCGCTTCAAATAGGTACAAAAAATTAGCTGTCAAATATATGGAACAGCCTGTCCAGTAGTATATAGTAGAGGTCAGTGGTTTAGTCAGTGAAAATCTGACACTCCCTCTCACTGCAATCTGAGCGGAAAAAGTCATTTAATAATTCCCCACGTAAAAAGAAAGTATCATAATAGTGAGCAAGCATAAAAAATCATTGAATATCAAAACCGTTCATTTTTAACCGTCTTCAAAAACGAGGAGGTTATTGTTGACAATGGCTTTACTGTACACCATTACATAGTGGTAATACCCATTAATCAGGGTAGCTGATGCGCTCATTATCGTTTTACTAATTAACAACACACTGGGCCATGCGGGCGCTGCTCGCTTGTGTTGGCTCTCGATTATGTAGCTTAGAACAATGGTAACGTGACTAGGGAGTAATGAGCACGAGGAGAATACCTACTAACGTAACTTAGGACTGAATAGTTCTCGAACACAACTCTAAAACATGACACGTTAATCCTAGTAAGTCTCTTACTGTTTGTACTCTGTGTTTGGAATAATTATTAGATAAAATAAAATAAATAAAAATATTTTTTTATCAGACGGAGTCCATATCCATTACATAAAATCAAAATTATTAAAACAAAATAAAATAAGAGTTAAAATTACGATCACATTTGAAAACTAGAAAAAATAAATTAAAAACAAAATTAAAACAATGAAAACGTAGGTAATGAATAAATCAAATTTAAAATTAAAATCACAATAGACAAATTAAAATCAAAATCACAATAAATAAATTATTCAAAACTTAAAGTTCTCTATTCTAAAATCATAATAAGTTTACCCACCGACCAACTCCGCAGACCCACTGAGCCTCCATAATGTGGTTAACTGATTATATGCCATCGCACACAAAGAGAGGCCACGCACTTACCAAGTTAATTAACTTATAAGTTTTCTTTTCTCAATTAACTTAAAATTTTTTATTATTATTATATTTCTTTTTTTTTATATTCGGCACGTTCATTTAATCATCTAAACTTGAATAAGTATATGTAACTCGTGATCGGCGGCGTTGAGGGCTGAAATACAGGCTATGTCTAGTTCGGCCCCATATGCTAATACTGTTGTGTACGGAAACTGCTGAAAAGTTTGTACATTATTTTGCAAATAAAGTGCTTACTTTATTTGTGAATTAATGTGAAACTTGTCTGTAAATAAACATTATTATCACACTATCACACTAATATTATAAAGACGAAAGTTTGTGAGACCTAACCTAACCTTCTTACTTCTTCACACTCGAATGGCTGAACGGATTTCAATGTTTGGCACACGGGTATACCAACTATCTCGTATTTGTCTGGCATTTTCGCTGAACTGGACCTTTTTGGCGCCAACGTGAGACGGTGAGACACGCGATGTTAGTTTTTCTGTTATTTTAAGTTTCAACATTTTTTTTTTACACAAAAAATAATTCCTTCTTTCTTTTCTTTCTCTAACCCAGAATAGCATATAAGATACTTAACTCGGAAGTAGAAGTTCCCTTGGGAGCAGCAGTTAGTTATTATTATTATTTTCATAATTTTTAAAATGAGTTGTTTTTATAGGAGTTACTTAATCCTGAATTAAACGTTTTTATCATACAAGAACATTGCACATTGTTTGAAAATAATATTTACATTATGATGCAATAGTAGACTCTGCCTTTTAAACTAGGACTAGCATGTATCCTAAAAGATAGGGTTCAGCCAAATGGATTATTTTAATATTTACAACCAAAAACAAGTGAAGACAGTGTCAATGATTTATACTAACAATTGTACCGAATAAAAAAGTTGTTAATCCATTTTTTGTTTTACCAGAAATCATTCGTTAAAGCTGTTTATAGCACAGATTTAGAAATATACAACCCAAAGTAAGTCAAAAGGTACAGCGTTCTTTTCAGCACTATATTTACCTGGCCATTTCTCTTTTTCCCTGCCTCAAAGAGCCTCGTTTGTCTATAAATCAACTGCTACCAGCCCCCGACTACCGGAAAAGTAGTGTTTGCCGCCAATTTCACCGTTGGATGGCCACGTAAAAGGCATGCAATTACGAATCAATTTCAAGGCTTATTCGTTTGTCACGACCAACTGGATTTAGCATAGTTTCAGATTGTGATGCTTTGAATTGTAATCTGTGAGTGGTTTGTGTCAGGATTTTATTTTGGATGTTTAATATTATGGGTATATGAAACCTCTCAGAATTTTGGATTCCGTGCCTTAAAATGAAAAAGATAGCTTTATTAGTCCAGTTAGTGCAAAATAAGGTTAAGCTAAAACTACATTAAACCGACGCACATGTGTAACACGCCTGATTTGTACGTAGAACGGCATCGCGTGGCGTCGCGTGGCGTGGATAAAGTGAAGCTCTACAAGTCTAGTAACCATATAAAATGTATGGAGACCGACGCGCCCAGATCAGTGTGTGTGGCACACGTGTGCGCAGTGTAGTTCATAGCATAAGCATAATCAGCCTTATAATGTTCCCACTGCTGGGACTCAGGCCTCCTCTCTAGGAGAGGGAATGGGCCGTAATCCACCACGCGGGCCCAGTGCGGGTTGGTGTAGTGTAGTGCAGTGGTGTCAGTGTAGTTCTAGCTTTATTAATTAAATGTCACGGAACAGTGTGCGATTCGAACCGCCAGTTTTGCTTCTTTTTTTAAAATTTTTGTTTCGTGTTTACCCTACATTGTTTTTCTGCCTTGTGCTGTACCAAATAAAAAATATTTCTTTCTTTCTTTACATACTTAACTATCGAACTAATAAATTACCGATCTAATGAGTAATCGCTGCAGGGTTTTTCGCAACAGGATTTTTTGCACTAACATTACGTCGCGCCAATAAAGCATCGATGGAATAAAACATCGTACAGCTGAATTATCGACACACTGTGCTCGATATAATAAAAATCGAATCATCGAATTTCGAAATCAAGTAACCCCTTACAAACTTAGCCATCCCCTGCGGTTCCACCCACATCTTTGGTTACAACTCCGCTTCTAGTGGTCGTAGAGTAATGTTATATAGCTTACAACCTTTCTCAATAAATGGGCTATGTAAGACTAAAATAATTTTTGAATTCGAACCGGTGGTTCTTGAGATACTAGTTGAACTAGTAATTAGAGTTTTCTTTTTCAAAATCTTGATCATTTTCTTTTAAAAAGTATTTTTTTTTTATAAATATTATTAGCTGACATATAATTTTTTTTTTTAAATTTTATTCACAGTAACTGTAATCCGAGGTAAAAATCACCAGGCACTCTCTTAGGATTACTTTGTCGTGTAAATTTGAAAAAAAAAAAAATGTAAGTGCTTGATCTACCAATCTTCGCACACAAATAATTATTTTATATTAATAATAGGTACTCGGCTGGGCAGCGTTCGGGAAGTTGCGCGGTATTTATTTATTTATTTAAACTTCATGTACAGTAGTGGTACATAGGCGGACTTAATGCGACAAGGCATTCTCTACCAGTCAACCTTTGGGTTAAAAAGACAATACTGTGGTGGGTTTGCACAATAAATAAATAACCTATATCTATCTATATCTATCTGTATCTTCTCGTCCAATATACCACAGTGTCTCAAGACGAAAGTCTATGACCAGTGCGTGTTGCCAGTGACGATATATGGCTCCGAAACGTGGTCGTTTACAATGGAATCCGAAAAACCTCATCAGAAGAGTTAAAGACACCCAAAGGGCAATGGAAAGGGCTATGCTCGGAGTTTCCTTGCTTGATCGAATCAGGAATGAGGATATCCGCAGGAGAACCAAAGTTACCGACATAGCACGAAGAGTCACCAAACTTAAGTGGCAATGGGCAGGGCACATTGCTCGCAGAACGGATGGCCGTTGGCGCCGAAAGGTTCTTGAATGGCGACCACGTACCGGAAGACGTAGCGTTGGAAGGCCTCCTACAAGGTGGACCGATGACTTGGTAACGGTTGCGGGAGTCCGATGGATGCGAGACGCACAGGACCGTTCAATGTGGCGACACTTGGGGGAGGCCTATGTCCAGCAGTGGACGTCTTTCGGCTGAAATGATGATGATGAATAGGTATTATAAAGGTGATTATTTGTGAGTGCTTGCAAACTTAGTACACAGGTAAAGCATGTCCTGGAATAGCATTTAGGATACTTCTTACCCTAGGAGTCTGTATTCCCGGGATATTTTTCTTTTTTAGAAAATAACGTTGTCCTACATTATGAATAACTCATGTGTCGTGGGTGCTTTCACAAATATTAAAAGCGACAAGAAATATGTAACCATGATTTATGTAACTCATAATATGATTTAAAAGAGTGTCCATGGAGTTTCTTGCACGTTCTTCTCCATAGAGATCTACGCTTTGGAACGTGCAATTTAGCTTCACTTTTTTTGACTGACTAACATTTTGACAATTCAAAAGTGCCTGTAATTGGTCTATTTGAAATACACGTTTCTGATTTCTGAATATGTGTGTGTATATGACTCACATAAACAAGACACCCAGACTCGGAACAATCTGTAGGCCATGAATATATTTACTCCGTGCGAGAATCAGCAGCCAATTTCTAAACCACTACTGCAACCATGACATATAATAATAATATTTCCACTATATTCCACAACTTTCACACAACGCCATCTAGTCCCAAACTAAGCAGAGCTTGTGCTATGAGTACTAGACAACTGATAAACATATTTATAAATTTCTAAATACATACATAATATAGATGAATCGAGCTCATCACACAAACATTTGTCTTGGGTGGGAATCGAAGTCACGACCTCCGGCATAGCTGTCACGGCTACTAACCACTAGTACAACAGGCCAGCCGATATAATATTCTACTTTTACGCAAGCATAAGCTAATAATTCAATATATTCCTCAAATCAATGCTGATTCACTTGAGAACCGTCTCAAATATATAATATAATCCGTATTTGAGGCAACCTCAGCACATTTGACGTCTATTCAAATTGCTTGATATGTGGCGCACCTCAACCAGATTTGCCATTACCTAATATGAAATTGCTCTGAAGGCTCAATATTGTTACGTTGATTTCCAACTGACGGTCGAATATGACGATATTTCCTGGGAAATTAATTTGACGGAGAGCATACAAATGAACTAAAATTAAGAGGACGATAAAGCGAACACTGTGTTTACCGAATGACTCTGTATGTTTTTTTTTTCTTAAACGTTTAAAGAAAACCACACCAGCCCCCCTAGCCAAGTTACGACCGTTTCGTTTCGATTCTCTTGCGTCGAACGCCTCGAGTAGGCCACGCCTCCGATTCCTTTATTCTGACCACGTGACTGAGCGTTAAGATGACGTCATATATATATATATATATATTCTGTCGGGGCTCGGAGTACCGCAGCCCGAGCACTTGAACGGCCATGCCGATCCCGTGACGTCACCCAGCATTCCAACGCCGTCGCCGTCCGTCGATCGCTCTTAGCCTCGCCAGCACAGATACACAGATCGCCAATATCAATTTTCCCAACATTATCTACTACATATTGTTCAAATGTGTTAGTAAATGGAAACGCAGCCATTATATTTTCACGTTGTCTAAACTGTCAATTTTAGCTGCTTTAAGTTGGTAACATTTTTCTTTCTTCTCTTGTTTTTTGCTGTGTTAAGAAATAGCTACAATAAACACGTTACTATTAATTCTACAGTTTTATTGATTTTAACAAGGTGGACCGACGACCTGGTGAGAGTCGCGGGAGTGCGGTGGATGCGAGACGCAAAGGATCTGTCGTTGTGGAGACGCTTGGGGGAGGCCTATGTCCAGCAGTGGACGTCTTTCGGCTGAAATGATGATGATGATGATGATTGATTTTAACCTAAAATATCATTAAATAGACTGACTTGTTGGTCAGGGGTTTTTTTTTTCAAGGTGAGAAATCATCAAAGCCCCGCAAAATTCTAATGAAAAGGGAGCATCCTCCGACTAGACGGGTGTTGTGTCTGGTCGGGGCAATTTTCCGATAGCTGCTTTCGGGCTGTTTTTTGAATTTTAGTTCCTATGAAGCATCATTGATTGGTCTAGTGGCTAGTGGCCCTGACTGTTATACCGGAGGTCGTGCGTTTGATTCCCACCCAGGACAAATGATTGTGTGATGAGCACGAACATTTGTTCTGTGTCTGGGGGTAATTTATCTATAATATGTATTGCAGTGTGACCCTGCATAATTCCTCTTTGTCCAAAACTCTTTCCATTTTCTAATGTATGTATTTAGTAATATATAGTATTTTTATCAGTTGAATAGTACTCATAGCACAAGCTCTGCTTAGTTTGGGACTAGATGGCGTTGTGTGATAGTTGTGGAATATTTTTATAATAAAACTAGCTGTTACCCGCGACTTTGTCTGCGTCAAGTTAGTAAAAATGCACAAACGTGCTTGTGATTCGTGCTAAAAACATCTAATTCAAATAACGGAAATTAATTTCAGTAAATATATTATGTAAAATGTATTTCTTATGTCCAGATATATAATTTATTTTATTTATTTGGCTCACCAGTAATAGAATACTCGTTTATGATATACATCAAATAAATTACTTATCATCATCAATAAACAGAAACAGACATGTTGAGGTCGAAGTAGTTGATAAACTATGGTTCTGCCTACCCCTAAAAGGAAAAGGTGATAGTTTAAGTTTGTTTTTGGTTTATTCTATGATGAAACAACGCTGTATGATTTTAATATGATTGTTTCATTATAATAGACTAAAAGTGTATTAAACCGTTGTTTTCTTTTAACAACACTAAATAAATGTTATTTAACGTAGGCTATAAAAAAAGTGGATAAAGTAGTTTTCAAAATGTTAAATGTTGCCAAAATGTATAAAGAGTCTGTACGGATCTTGTTCTGAGGTCAATACCCACAGTTTTTAGTGTATGTGTGTTGTCGTGTCTTTTACTTTTAGGAAGAAAATCATCAAATACCTTCCCCCGCTCTGGGTAAAGGGAGAGTTTGTGTCAGACTTTTACAGACTGAAACCGACCTGTGTTCCTTTAATTGCCCTTAGTGTTCTAGAGCTACGGTAACTTGCATGCGGCAGCAAATCTTCCTTCTTTGAGGAAAAGAGAGGACGCTGTGGTGTCTTTCTAAAGACACCACAGCGTCCTCTCTTTTCGCCTTACGAAGATCTCTAGGGCCAATGCCTGCTAGAGCTATGAGATTTTTCGAAAGAATTACCTCCCATAAGATTTTGCCTCGATGATATTTCTCTGCAGACTTTTAGCCGGGTCCGTTATGCAACTTTGACGGAGGTGAATTTCGAAGGAGCATAATCGGCTTCAGCCCATCTTCAGCTGGAAAACGTGCACTGATAGTCCACTACTGCTAGCGATTATTAAAATACTACATAGTAACCTACGATGTCATCTTGCTCCACAACTGTACTTATAAAGAATTTGTGAAAAAATTGTTGCAGTTTGATGTTGACTTACATCACGTCGAATTTGAAACAGAAACCTCTCGAAACACCCTAATACCCCCTCATTACTCCGTGTTTGTGACTCCATAAAACTATAAAATGACAGCGAACAAATGTCGCAACCAATTGGGGCTGTGACTGACTCTGGCATCCGTCAGAATGTTGTCCCAGTGTTGATCACCACTCACCGACCACTCTTAAGGAGGTAACGTCCAGTTGTCGACTTAAGGCTGCAAGTAATGTAGGATACGTCATACGTAATCAAACTATCTTCTGGAACGCAAACCACGTCGGGGCCTTGTATGAAATATGTCTTCATGGGTTTTTCATGAAATTCTTAATGATCTTAAATTTTTGGAGTCTTTGAAATTAGGTTTCAAACAGTAGGTTGTGGTCAAGTCCGAGGGAGAGACTACTTGAAGTACTGGTAACCTTCACGAACTGCTCAAGAAGCATCTTTCTGTGATTTATAAGTACCTACCTATATTTGCTGGTTTTTTGGGGGTCCTTCTGAAACATCTACGTTCGATGAAGACCTGCGTCAGGCGGAAAGAGAGCCTTTTTAGACTTTCCTCAAAGAAGGTATTTGCTGCCGCAATTGTGGCGTGCAAGTTACCATAGCCCTGGAACGCTAAGGGCAACTAAAGGAACACAGGTGGGTTTCAGTCAGTAAAAGTCTGGTACTACCTCTCGCTTTACCCAGAGCGAGGGAAGGTATTTGATGATTTCCTACCTAAAAGCAAAAGGTGCACACACTAAAAACTGTGGGTATCGACCTCAGTATCAACTCCGTGACTCAGACTATTTATACATTTTGGCAACTGAAAATTACTTTATCCACTTTTTTTTTGATAGCCTACGTTAAATAACATTTATTTAGTGTTGTAAAAAAGATAATTCTACGGTATAATATACTTTTAGTAACCTAAAAATGAACCAATAATTTTAAAATCATACAGCGTTGTTTTATCATAACATAAACCAGAAAGAAACATACATAAAACCCACTCCTGTTCCTTCTTTGTCATTGTTCCAGGGCCCCGGGAATCTCTTTCGTATCACCCATGGCCCCAATAGGCTTCGACCTTGCTGGGCCCCTACGGTTGCTGACACCTCCTTGAGGCGCGCGTGGAACACTACGCGCCGTGAACGACTTGGGCTCGGTCCGGACGGTTACCGGACGGTCGGACGGTGAGCTACCCATTGCTCGCCGTCCACAAGCCCGCGCCTACGGTGGCCGGAAATCGGGATCGGAACCCCTCGGTTCGGATCGGCTGGGTCGCGAGGGTTATTGTCTCGCGCGTGCGGCCGCCTCCTTTGCTAGCATTACTGCTTCGCAGAAGGAGGCGACCGCGCCCAAGGCCCAGCGCGCTTTACGCTATTACAAATCTTGTTATGATAAAATGACTGGACCTAACTGCGGTTTATTTTCGTAAATATTTTTGGCATTTACGAAGCAATTAATTAGAATTCAATAATTTTTATAAATAGGTCTAGAAACATTTGCTGATTTCGTGATAACGCCATCTATTGCTGAAAAGCTTAGCCTTACCTTTATCAAACACTGAGGCTCTACCACGAGCTCATAACGTGATCCATTTTACGACCTAAACCGGACTGTTAAAGGGATGGAGCTATATAGGGTGTATAGCTCCATCACTCTTTTTCGCTCGTACGTCTGACATTTTGATTATCATGGTAAGGCCCCTGGCCACCTACCGAGCGATAGTTAAATAAATAGTTTGACAAATTTAATTCGTGTGTTTGCTATTCAAAGCCAGATGGCGTCACTGAGGCATAGGATGACAGTTTTTCTAAGACATTTTTTCTGATAGCCGTTCTATTGTATCTCTTTAGATCTCTTTGTAGAGGTTTGAATGCATAACCGCTGGATTTCTGTCTTGTATAGTGAAGGTCAGTATAATCTGCCAAACTGCTTCGAAAGTGCTGATGTAGAAACCAGACTGTCGATAAAAATAATAGTAAGAACGCAAAAATATGTAAAAATTTCTTGTTTACAGTAAAATAAAACAAAACTATCACAAAAAAGAAACTGAGTATTGAACCACCATGCCCTTACGTGCCGATCTAATCCAGACACGACTGCACTACGGTGTTCGTTGATTTTTATGTAAAATAGGTGTTCTTATATAAACGTCATCATTGTCTGCTTAACCCTTTGTCGATGATAGCGTGATGATTTTCATTTCAGATATTAAATTTGTAGCTAAATGAAAAAAAAGAAATATTATTTTCGTTTTTCCACTTAGATTTTATTACATGTTTGATTACTTTTTACAAAAATATGGAGTAAAAATGTCTAAGATGTGTTAAAAATATGCTAAAAGTCCTATTACTATTGTAATCGAAGTATCATCGCATATTATATACAAAAAAGACGACAAAATACTCACAAAAATTATTACTATAACTGGGGATCGAAGTCACGGCAAATCGTTCAATACCGACATTTTGGATTATTGCTCACCCCCCATAGCAAATAGCGTGATAATTTATAGCCTATGTCCTTTCTCAAGCTCTATTCTATCTTTGTACCAAATTTCATCAAAATTGGTTCAGCGGTATAAGCGTGAAAGCGTAACAGACAGACAGACAGACAGAGTTACTTTCGCATTTATAATATTACTAGCTGTTACCCGCGACTTTGTCTGCGTCAAGTTAGTAAAAATGCACAAACGTAATTAATAATTCTGTGTTTGTGATTCGTGCTAAAAATATCTAATTCAAATAACGGAAATTAATTTCAGTAAATATATTATGTAAAATGTATTTCTTATGTCCAGATATATAATTTATTTTATTTATTTGGCTCACCAGTAATAGATTACTCGTTCATGATATACATCAAATAAATTACTTATCATCATCAATAAACAGAAACAGACATGTTGAGGTCGAAGTAGTTGATAAACTATGGTTCTGCCTACCCCTAAAAGGAAAAGGTGATAGTTTAAGTTTGTTTTTGGTTTATTCTATGATGAAACAACGCTGTATGATTTTAATATGATTGGTTCATAATAATAGACTAAAAGTGTATTAAACCGTTGTTTTCTTTTAACAACACTAAATAAATGATATTTAACGTAGGCTATAAAAAAGTGGATAAAGTAGTTTTCAAAATGTTAAATGTTGCCAAAATGTATAAAGAGTCAGTACGGATCTTGTTCTGAGGTCAATACCCACAGTTTTTAGTGTCTGCACGTTTTACTTTTAGGAAGAAAATCATCAAATACCTTCCCCCGCTCTGGGTAAAGCGAGAGTTTGTGTCAGACTTTTACAGACTGAAACCGACCTGTGTTCCTTTAATTGCCCTTAGTGTTCTAGAGTTACGGTAACTTGCACGCGGCAGCAAATCTTCCTTCTTTGAGGAAAAGAGAGGACGCTGTGGTGTCTTTCTAAAGACACCACAGCGTCCTCTCTTTTCGCCTGACGAAGATCTCTAGGGCCAATGTCTGCTAGAGCTATGAGATTTTTCGAAAGAATTACCTCCCATAAGAATTTGCCTCGATGATATTTCTCTGCAGACTTTTAGCCGGGTCCGTTATGCAACTTTGGCGGAGGTGAATTTCGAAAGAGCATAATCGGCTTCAGCCCATCTTCAGCTGGATAACGTGCACTGATAGTCCACTACTGCTAGCGATTATTAAAATACTACAGAGTAACCTACGATGTCATCTTGCTCCACAACTGTACTTATAAAGAATTTGTGAAAAAATTGTTGCAGTTTGATGTTGACTTACATCACGTCGAATTTGAAACAGAAACTTCTCGAAACACCCTAATACCCCCTCATTACTCCGTGTTTGTGACTCCATAAAACTATAAAATGACAGCGAACAAATGTCGCAACCAATTGGGGCTGTGACTGACTCTGGCATCCGTCAGAATATTGTCCCAGTGTTGATCACCACTCACTGACCACTCTTAAGGAGGTAACGTCCAGTTGTCGACTTAAGGCTGCAAGTAGTGTAGGATACATCATGCGTAATCAAACTATCTTCAGGAACGCAAACCACGTCGGGGCCTTGTGTGAAATATGTCTTCATGGGTTTTTCATGAAATTCTTAATGATCTTCAATTTTTGGAATCTTTGAAATTAGGTACTTGTTCCAAACAGTAGGTTGTGGTCAAGTCCGAGGGAGAGACTACTTGAAGTACTGGTAACCTTCACGAACTGCTCAAGAAGCATCTTTCTGTGATTAAGTACCTACCTATATTTGCTGGTTTTTTGGGGGTCCTTCCGAAACGATGAAGACCTGCGTCAGGCGGAAAGAGAGCCTTTTTAGACTTTCCTCAAAGAAGGTATTTGCTGCCGCAATTGTGGCGTGCAAGCTACCATAGCCCTGGAACGCTAAGGGCAACTAAAGGAACACAGGTGAGTTTCAGTCAGTAAAAGTCTTGTACTACCTCTCGCTTTACCCAGAGCGGGGTATTGATGATTTCCTACCTAAAAGCAAAAGGTGCACACACTAAAAACTGTGGGTATCGACCTCAGTATCAACTCCGTGACTCAGACTATTTATACATTTTGGCAACTGAAAACTACTTTATCCACTTTTTTTTTGATAGCCTACGTTAAATAACATTTATTTAGTGTTGTAAAAAAGATAATTCTACGGTATAATATACTTTTAGTATATCTAATGAACCAATAATTTTAAAATCATACAGCGTTGTTTTATCATAACATAAACCAGAAAGAAACATACATAAAACCCACTCCTGTTCCTTCTTTGCCATTGTTCCAGGGCCCCGGGAATCTCTTTCGTATCACCCATGGCCCCAATAGGCTTCGACCTTGCTGGGCCCCTACGGTTGCTGACACCTCCTTGAGGCGCGCGTGGAACACTACGCGCCGTCAACGACTTGGGCTCGGTCCGGACGGTTACCGGACGGACGGACGGTGAGCTACCCATTGCTCGCCGTCCACAAGCCCGCGCCTACGGTGGCCGGAAATCGGGATCGGAACCCCTCGGTTCGGATCGGCTGGGTCGCGAGGGTTATTGTCTCGCGCGTGCGGCCGCCTCCTTTGCTAGCATTACTGCTTCGCAGAAGGAGGCGACCGGGCCCAAGGCCCACCGCGCTTTACGCTATTACAAATCTTGTTATGATAAAATGACTGGACCTAACTGCGGTTTATTTTCGTAAATATTTTTGGCATTTACGAAGCAATTAATTAGAATTCAATAATTTTTATAAATAGGTCTAGAAACATTTGCTGATTTCGTGATAACGCCATCTATTGCTAAAAAGCTTAACCTTACCCCTTATCACACACTGAGGCTCTACCACGAGCTCATAACGTGATCCATTTTACGACCTAAACCGGACTGTTAAAGGGATGGAGCTATATAGGGTGTATAGCTCTATCACTCTTTTTCACTCGTCTGACATTTTGACATTATCATGGTAAGGCCCCTGGCCACCTACCGAGCGATAGTTAAATAAATAGTTTGACAAATTTAATTCGTGTGTTTGCTATTCAAAGCCAGATGGCGTCACTGAGGCATAGGCATATGACAGTTTTTCTAAGACATTTTTTCTGATAGCCGCTCTATTGTATCTCTTTAGATCTCTTTGTAGACGTTTGAATGCATAACCGCTGGATTTCTGTCTTGTATAGTGAAGGTCAGTATAATCTGCCAAACTGCTTCGAAAGTGCTGATGTAGAAACCAGACTGTCGATAAAAATAATAGTAAGAACGCAAAAATATTTAAAAATTTCTTGTTTACAGTAAAATAAAACAAAACTATCACAAAAAAGAAACTGAGTTTTGAACCAATATCCCCTTACGTGCCGATCTAATCCAGACACGACTGCACTACGGTGTGCGTTGACTTTTGTGTAAAATAGGTGTTCTTATATAAACGTCATCATTGTCTGCTTAACCCTTTGTCGATGATAGCGTGATGATTTTCATCTCAGATATTAAATTTGTAGCTAAATGAAAAAAAGAAATATTATTTTCGTTTTTCCACTTAGATTTTATTACACGTTTGATTACTTTTTACAAAAATATGGAGTAAAAATGTCTAAGATGTGTTAAAAATATGCTAAAAGTCCTATTGTTATTGTAATCCAAGTATCATCGCATATTATATACAAAAAAGACGACAAAATACTAACAAAAATTATTACTGTAACTGGGGATCGAAGTCACGGCAAATCGTTAAATACCGACATTTTGGAATATTGCTTACCCCCCATAGCAAATAGCGTGATAATTTATAGCCTATGTCCTTTCTCAAGCTCTATTCTATCTTTGTACCAAATTTCATCAAAATTGGTTCAGCGGTATAAGCGTGAAAGCGTAACAGACAGACAGACAGACAGACAGACAGACAGACAGAGTTACTTTCGCATTTATAATATTAGTATGGAAGTATGGATGTATGAAAACACCTTTGTTTTCATGAAAAGTTTTAAAACGATTCGACTCGGAAACAAAGCGGACATGTTGAGTAATGACGTAGATTTCCGACCATTTTCCATTTTCTAGGAAGACGGTGCCAGAAATGAATTTCTCCAGTTCAGCTACGATTCAAAAGGTTGATTACGAATACTTTGTCTCCAAGATAGGTTCTATATTTTGTCTAAAATAGTTTGTTTTGTGCCAGAAGGTAGAACAGTGTTTTCGGCATCTTTCACCAAGTTGTAGCATCATCTATGATATATATAAATTCCACAACTATCACGCAACGCCGTCTAGTCCAAAGCTAAGCACACTAGCTTGTGTTATGAGCATTTGACAGCTAATAAAAATACTTATATATTTCTAAAACATACATATTATCCCAGCGAATCCGATCCGAAAGGATTTCGCTAGCGTCACCGCGAGCGCCCCTGGCGCTCCTAATCCGAAACCTGTGCCTGACAAGGCAAAGAACAAGGTCGATGATAGTGATGGTTTCGTTATGGTGCAAAGGAGGAAGCGTCGAACGCAAACCAACAAGAATCGCTGCGGCATAGCACCTGCAACTCCTAGCGTAGGACTGCGTGCTGCTCAGCCAAACACTCCCGTGTACATCTCCCGCCTGCATCACACCACAAGGGTGGAAGACATCGTGGAGTACGTGCGCCATAAGACGAAGTTCGCACTGAGGGTACAGCTTCTGGAGTCGCACCGTAACGTCAATTTCAAGGCGTTCGTGGTGCGAGTCCCGAACACTTTTCTGCCCCTCATGTTGAAGGAAGACTTTGGCCGCAGGGCGTGGTGTTCCGTCGCTTCCGCGGACAAGTGCCACAGAACAGCACAAAGTGAACAAGTGCAGTGAAGTGTTACTAACATAGTCATAAGTCGTATTTATTAACAATAAATTGTATTTAATTTACTTTATATATATGTTAGTCTATAAGGTATTTATCTATGGGCCAACATGCCTGAAAATAAATGATTTATTATTTTTATTATTTTTATATATTTTATTTATCTCAGGACCCTGAGGTCCTGGACCTTTGGGAGGCGTACGAGGAGCCGAAGTCAACTCGCAGAGGCCCTTTAGATAATTATAATGGAACATGATACCAACCGACGATTATCCCTGTACGCGCTATGCTAGTGCACCCAAGGACAACCCCCGGTTATTGAAAAACTGTTGCGACATGTGGAGAACAAAGATAATAGGGCTATGGTTTTTGGAGTCTTAAGTGGACTGGTAACATGGAACTAAGTCAAGACTATGGCCCCTGCCTGAACAACGTTACTAATATGCATCGAAAAAAGGCAGGGGGTGACTTGCACACTTAATAAATGGGCCCCCAAAAACGGCCGCTAGCACGAAGTGACGTAGCAACAAGAGGGCAACATATCCTGAGGTGCTTGAGGAGTGGAGAGGTATACCACGGCTATCAGGACAATCCCGGAAGTACGGTCAAGATCCCTACCAGCACCTTACTGGATTATACATCCTTCTCCCGAGCACGTTTGCTCTTGCGAATCTCCACTCAAGCCAGCCAATAAAGGCAAGAGAGAGGTGGGAGCTCAGTTCCTCGTCAGTGTTCACTACGGCCGGCCAATAAAGGCAAGCCGGAGATGAAGAACAAGAATTCTCCCGGGAGATCGGGTCCGTGGGGTCGCTAATGCCCAACAGTTTGCCACAAAACTGCACTGCGGATTGTAGCTCTCTTAGTCTGGCCCCTCACCCTAGGCATATTACGGCAAAGCAAACTTTACCGATACAGACCTAGGGTATATTGGAGCACGCAAGCCCCACCACGACGTCAACGTAGAGATACGGTGATGGGGTTATTATTATTATTATTATATTATAGATAAATTACACCCAGACACAGAACAAATGATCCTGCTCATCACACAAACATTTGTCCTGGGTGGGAATCGAACCCACGACCTCCGGCATAGCAGGGCAGTTACTAAAACTACTAGACTGTACTAGACCCACAGGCCAGTCCCCGGATTTTTTGTGACGTAACCACAAATTTGCAGTTTTTAGATTTTTTCCTATACTTGTGCTATAAGACCTTGCTTCATATCAAATTTCAGGGTTCTAGGTCAACAGGAAGTACGCTATGAATTTTGATTCCCTTGAGAGTGTCGAAATATACGTTTTTTTTTTACGACATAAACGACTGTATTTTTGTTTTCGTTAACTCAAAAGTTTGATTGTTTCACAGCTTCAAGGGACCGCAGACCTGATTAGATTGTTTTAATTTCAACCCGATACCTACACCCGTTCCCGAGATAAAGGGTCTTGACAGACAGACAGACAGACGGACAACAAAGTGATGCTATAAGGGTTCCGTTTTTTCCTTTTGAGGTACGAAACCCTAAAAATAAAACCATCCAACCAAAAAACTACACCCCAACAAAAAAATTGTTTTCAAAATGATCTGCGTACTCGTATATGAGTCGGTTATTAAATACAATCAGCCCCCCTAGCCAAGTTGCAAACGATAAACGTGAACGCTTAGTAATCTCCAATAGATTTTCAACTTTATACCTAAGAGCATAAAGTTGAAAATCTATTAAAGACAACTGAGCGTTAGCGACCGGAACGAACGAAAACACTATGTAATCTTTAATAGATTTTCAACTTTATATCCAATAACATAAAGTTGAAAATCTATTAAAGACTACTGAGAGTTTACGTTTATCGTTTGTGACTTGGCTATGGGGGCAGATCATCACTTATTCTAGTGACATTTCTCGATTATTCCTGTCAATTCGAGGGCCAATTGAACGGTTAATCTACGAGACTAACAATGCTTATTGTAATTGATGAGGGTACACCAAATATGTCGAATGTATTTAATTGGAACTACTTCAAAGTAATTGATGCTTTCAAGATAATATATTTAATGATATTAGCCGTGTGCTGATATATCGTAGGCTTTAATTTAAATTTATTTAAGCCCGTTTTTACTAACACGGTACTAAGACTTCATAAAAAAGAACATTACTTTCATTACTCGTTACTTTTTTAGAGTGGGAAGTCTTACAATGACTTCTTCCGCTCTGAGTGGTGCGAGAGGGAGTGACAGACTTTTACTGAGTAAAACCTGCTTATGTTTCTTTAGTTAGTGACACTTTCCTGATCTATTCAACGAACATGGGTATAATAAATTGCGTAGCAGGTCATCTACGAGTATCATTCGTAGGCTAGTAACGTCGCCGTCGCTACGAAACGTCGTAGCAAGAGCGCCCGTGCTACGGAGGTGCTACGAGCCTAAGTACCTACATACATTCGGCTTATGAAAATTTAGAGCGAACTTGTACCTAAGTTCTGTCATAGTTTTCGGAGGCCGAACAAGTTTATATCTATCTTAAGAGAGGCCAACCCGAGATACACTTCCATACAACCGCTCTTACGACGTTATTACACATTTTTCTTCAGATATTTTGGAAACAATATCTTGTGGATATAATCTAGGTTTCTATTGAAATCAAAACATAAACTTGGGTAAAAATAATCCAGAAAAGACCTCTGAAAATCTGCTATTTTGTGTGAATTTTGGCCCTTCATAATGTACTTATAGTATAAATTAAAAGACTAAAAAAGAAATACGTTTATGAACCTTGCGCATTTAATCCAAATTCTGAATGACGAAATTTCTCCCAAAAACTTTTATGGATTTAAAAAAAAACACGTATTTCGTAGAACAAGTTTTGTGAAATATTCGAGTGAGTGATAGAATGGCGGAATGCCAACAGAGCGTTCAACCGTTGTCTCTCTTTTTTCACGTTGCTTTTTTATAAGACATTGCGGTAGATTAGCATAGCATAGCATAGTCGGCCTTATAATGTTCCCACTGTTGGGACTCAGGCCTCCTCTTTAGAGAGAGGGAATGGACCGTAATCCACCACGCGGGCCCAGTGCGGGTTGGTGGATGTCACATGTCTTCGAATTTTTAGTTCTAGGACATGCCGGTTTCCTCACGATGTTTTCCTTCACCGTTTTGAGAGCAGTAATTGCGGTAGATTGCATTGAACGAAACAACAAGCTTTTAAACCATGCTCACGGTTACCATAGGCGTTTCGAGAAGGGCCCTTTTAATCACACTAATATTGTAAGGCTAAAGTTTGTATGTGTGTGTATGTTTGATACTCCTTCACTCTCTAACGACTGAACGAACGGATTTTGGGAAAATGCTCAAGTAACACTCGACGCTACGTGGTAGTTTTTGTTGTTTGATGGCAGTTCTAACTTCAAACAATGTCTTAACTATTAGAATACAAAACGTTACTTAAGTAGTTACTTTTACTTGTTTACATATACGGGTATAATTGTGCGTTGGGGTGCCAGCTGAAAATCAGCGCTGGGTGTCTGACGCCCATCAATAGCTGAGTTGGCGACCCTTTCGGTTCGGGCACGCTCAGCGCAGCTATATTGTAAATCTGTACTTTTTTTTTTGTTGTTGTTGCCTATTGAATCGAATAAATACTATTCTATTCTATTCTATTCTATTCTATTCTATTCTATTCTATTCTATTATTCTATTCTATTCTATTCTATTCTATTCTATTCTATTCTATTCTATTCTATTCTATTCTATTCTATTCTATTCTATTCTATTCTATTCTATTCTATTCTATTCTACACCAAAGTAGTGTTATTCCATGCCGAGTCTGTGTTTTCTGATAGCTACAACCTAGGGGTCTTTAACTTAAGAGTGAACAGGTTACTTCTAGGCAAGCGTGATCCATTGTCGACCACATCATCACTTACTATCAGATAAGTTAATGGTCAAGCGTGAGCCTGTCAATAGATAGATAATAAAAAAAATTCTGTTTGAACATGTACTCTGGTCTAAATTATGATGTTAATCTAGTAGGTCTTAAAATGTTTTTCTTTCGTTCATAAGTTTCTTTCAAGCTATATCAATATTTTTACAAAGTTTGATGATAAACGTTTTTATTTAACCATTGCAATATTCCCTACGATTAAGTTTTTAGAATAATTACATAAATCGTCTCCATAGTATTGCACATAAACAAAGATAAGTTGTTATTAACGGCTGTAATAAATGGCTTCGGAGAGAATTTTAAATTGTTTACGAGATAATTTGAAACGGTTTAACAGCTCTTTGCAATAAAGTTTAATTTATGTTGTTTTATTAAACATGTTTAAGTGTAGACTTACTGTGAAAAGAAGCCTTTTTACACACAGTTTAATAAGTACCTAAGTGCATTTCTAAAAATGGTGGAGGCGCCGGGTAAAAGAGTCAGGACATATTTTATATAAAAACTATATATGAAAGTGCTTTAATACTATATAATAACAGTCTATAAAACAATATAAAGCCTTTCATTGCGCTCCCAGCGTCACAAAATACAGGTGTTTGTATTTGAATTATAGCTCGAGTTCATTCACCTTTCCTTGGACCATATGATAGGGTTGAACATTATTTATTGTTCTGTTGGATTCGGTTTCCGGGCGATGGCGAGTATCTTGTATCTATTTTAATCCTTTTGAAGGTACGGTTAGCGCAGTGGTAATGCGACTGGTTGCTGCGATTCGTGTTGCGGGTTCGATTCCCACACCGAACAAATATTTTTGTGGCTTAAAGATAGTTGCTCCGGGTCTGGGAGTCTTGTGTTTGTGAGTTAACATGTTACAGTCATAATTCATAGTGGGGCAACATTTTTTATTTTCATAAATCGAACCTAACACACCATTACCATACCATTTACCATTTAAAGTTAAATTCACCATAACATTTTTTTAATGATTTAAACGAGTGTTTGACTGCGATCCCACCTGATGGTAAGCAGTGATGCAATCATTGGTGGTGAGACGCACTAGTTTATTAAGAACCTGTTCACTCTAGCCTTGAAGACACCTAAATAATTTCTATTTGTCGGCGTAGGATGCCGATCACCATCGAAGCTCTGTCCAGGGACTCTGTTTTGTGGGCGGTGACTGGGTAACGAGCAATAAACAGACTATTCCAGATCACACAACTGATTTATTATGATGCAAGCTTTAGGTATTCACTTCACACAACGAGCCGTGAGACAGTCGCCGAGACTAGACGTTGTTCGCACGGCTGCCGACAGAGGAAAGATCACCGCACCTCTGCGGTCGGGACCTTTATCTGCTCGGTTCGTGCAAACGTCAGCCCGAATTCTGTCAAAGTGACATGTGTCACTTTTCACCTAGCTAGCTCGTTCATTCGTTTTCAAGCTTCCGTACTATTGACTTCACTAACATATTAATATCACAGTCTTACATAAATCAATCTAGTTTGTTCAACTTTGCTAAAGTTTTTCTCATATTTGGCCCTGAGTAAGATGAAACTTACAAGTTACTTACATCTTACTATACTTACTAAGTTGGGAACAAAAACTAGACAAGCCAGCGTATCGGTTTTCTTAACATGGACTTTGAAGATGTTGCGTTGTGAGTTTTAAATACTTGCTGTGTTTTGTGGATTCGTGTGCGAAGTGTTTTATTATTGTGGTTAGAGATCATCTAATTACATCGCTCGCTCTAGGGCGAGACTTTTACTGACTTAAACCACAGCTATGTTTCTTCAGAACATCTCTTAGAGACGTCTCGTCTCGTCGACGACTCGGGCTCGGTCCGGACGGTAACCGGACGGTGGGATTTATTATTAGGTAAGATGTTATTTTTGATTATACATCTTGGCCATAACCCACAAATGCTTTGTCCGAGTGCATTCATGCGATCGGTGACGATTGTCATTCACAGGATGCCTGAGGGAGGATGTCGTCGTCGAGGTCAACCTCAGCGAAGGTTATGTGACGATCCGAGTGCCTAGTGCAAATTTGTTGTACGATAACGCGATCGACACGTTTATGATGTTCGATGTTCCGATTGGCCCGTTCCTCTCAGCTCTTAACCAATCAAAGAGCCAAAAGCGCGGTCAATATTTCGATTGCGTTAACGTAAAAACAACTCACACTTAGCGCACTCATCATGTTCGCAGGTCAAAATTGGCCAGAGATTGCCCTACAAACTTGGCCAGAGATTGCCCTACAAACTTGGCCAGAGATTGCCCTACAAACTTGGCCAGAGATTGCCCTACAAACATCGCCAGAGATTGCCCTACAAATTTGGCCAGAGATTGCCCTAGACAGACAGGCTTGGTAGGAAAAGGGGGAGGCCTTTGCCTAGCAGTGTAACACAATATAGCCTATAAAAAAAGCTTCGAGATTTTTATTCAATGCATGATCAGAAGATGCTTGTTGGTTCACTTTTTCTTTGAAGCGTATAGGTTAAGGGTCATAGGGAATACTTTCTTCGACTTGCATAATTACGTGTATCTTAATCAGTTAAAAGGCATTAAGAGAGTCCTTTTCCACTCGCCTATCGTCAACATCGAGCATGGTTTAAATGCTTGTTACTTCATCTAATGCAATCCAACGCGATGTTTGACGAAAAGCCAATGCGAAAAAAGAGAGATAACGCCTGAAAACTATGTTAGCATTCGGTAATTCCGTGATTTACTCGGATATTTTACAAAACTTGTTCCAGGAAATACGTGTTTTTTTTAAACCCTTAAAAGATTTTTCTAGTGGTGTAACACAGTTATGCCCGATACACACATGGCCTGTCATGGAACTTGGTTTTTGTATATTTGTAATGAATTGTGCGTCTATTCAGGCAGAATAAACCATTTTTTCTTTCTTTCTTTCTATTTTGAATTATGAAGTGTCAAAGTTCATGCAAAATAGCAGATTTTCAGAAGTCTTTACTGGATTAGTTTCACAAAAATTTATAAATTGGTTTCAATAGAAGCCTAGATAATATCCACAAGATACAGTGTTTCTAAAATATATAATGAAAAATGTGTAATCGTGATCAATTCTATGATCTGCAGGGCTATTGCGTAACTCTGTTGACAGTTCAAGTGATGATCACTTGTTAACAATGTGCATCATTGAACTGTCAAACAGCTAGTTTCGTATTGCCTATCTTCAGTGACCAACTGCAGTGACATCATTAGCCACTGGTGCCTTTGATAGCCACCGTAACACGTTTTGACAGATGTTATTGTATCGATACTTTTAAAATTGCGATTGTGTAAGCTTTTGAAGCTGTATAATAGTCGATAAAATTTTAGAGTGGTCACAATAGGCACCGTAAATTTTTATAATTCACCACATTTCCACCGTAGTTTGTTAGCCACTTGTGTGATACGTAATACCAATTTTATGAAATTGTCAGTTGACAACTAAGTTTAGTGTGCAACGAATGCTAGTTGTCAACTGTTATTGAAAAAGTTAGCCAATAGCCCCCCTGGCCACGACATAGGTACTAATCACATTAGGCTCTTAGCACCTCCGTAGCACTCGCGCTCTTGCTACGACGTTTTGTAGCAACGGTCACCCATATAATAGATGACACCCAGACCGCGAACACCTATCTGTAGGCTAAGCAAACCCTTCGCCAACCATGCTGTCATAACTTCCTTGTCCCTCGTCCCTCGTTTGACACTCCCTGTGCAACAAAAGTATGCTAATCATCAGTCTGTCATCAATTTAAAAGTCCTCTTAAGAGGGTCCTTTTCCACTCGCCTATCGTCAACATCGAGCATGGTTTAAAAGCTTGTTACTTCATCTAACGCAATCCAGCGCGATGTTTGATGAAAATGCAACGCTAAAAAAGAAATATAATGTCTGAAAACTCTGTTAGCTTTCGGTAATTTCGTGATTTATTCGAATATTTTACAAAACTTGTTCCAGGAAATACGTGTTTTTTTTTAATCCTTAAAAGTTTTTGAAAAAAATTGTCGTCATTCAGAATCTTGATTAAATTTGCAAGGCTTGTATTGTTATACTTTTTTGACTTTTTAAAATTTTTGAGTATATTATGAAGTGTCAAAGTTCATGCAAAATAGCAAATTTTCAGTGGTCTTTACTGGATTAGTTTTACAAAAAATTATAAGTTGGTTTCAATAGAAGCTTAAATAAAATCCACAAGATACTGTGTTTCCAAAATATCTAATGGAAAATGTGTAATAACGTCATAATCGCGTAAGAGCGGTTGTATGAAAAACAGTGAAATTGTATATCGAGTTGTATCCCCTTAAAAATACACCACGCTATCGATATTACAGTATCAACTTCAAAATCTGACCAATATGATCGATGCGCTACCAATTTAGTGCATGGATACCAATATTAATTGCCTACAATATTGGGGTACCTAATTTCACTACCTAAGTGCACTTAAGTAAAATTTCAGTGCTTGAATTATGATTGTAACTTAAGTTTTCTAATTGAGGTCTTTATATTTGTATTTACTTATTGTATTGTATTGTATTGTATTGTATTGTATTGTATTGTATTGTATTGTATTGTATTGTATTGTATTGTATTGTATTGTATTGTATTGTATTGTATTGTATGTCTTGTTGTATGTGTTTTTGTTTTTGTTTAGTAAGTATCAATTTAATGTAACTGAAAATATGGATCTCTGGTCTGATAATAAAGTTTATTATTATTTTCTTTTTTTTTTAATACACATATTCATTACATTTTTAAATGTTTTTTTAAACAAAACTTATTAAAAAACAAAATTATTCCGTTTATTCATTTATGGATGTGCATTATTCTAGTTACAATGTCCATAACTCATAAAATAAAAAATATATATAATAGCTTGTGTTAATTTTTTTAAGTTGGGAAATCATCCAATGACATCTTAGGTAGGGCGGGAGGACGTGTCAGACTTTTACTGACTAAAACCCAACCCCTGTTCCTTCTTTGCCCTCGTTCCTGGGCCCTGGGGTTGTCTTTCGCATCAAACATGGCCCCAGTAGGCTTAGTTTAAACTGTTATGTGCAAACTTGTGTACATAAGAGCTTATACTAAGTGGGAATTCCAGTTGTGTCCATTTTATTTCACTACTAGTACTAAAGCTAGCAGCGTTTTTACTCATGATAATCCCGACGATACGAGAAATGAAAAAGCATTTTTGTGCCAAGCTAATTTGAATGCGCAATTACGTCCAAGGCTCAGTTGGAGCACAAACTTTTACTTTTACGTTTGTGAAAATTCTAATATGTGTTAATTGTTTACACAGATACAATAAAAAAGCACAAAAGTCGTAGTAATAATAGTCATATTTTTACATAGAAGTATACACATTATGAGTCTTAACTACACTTTTTTTTTAGATGGTAAAATCATCTAATGACAAATCCCGCCCTTGGGCGGAGCGGGAGATAGTGTCAGACTTTTACTGACTAAAAACCCACTCCTGTTCCTTCTTTGCTTTCGTCCCAGGGCCCAACTGTACTACACTTCCGAAAACCCAGGGGCAGTTGCCGGGACCAGACGTAAAATCTGTCTGATCGGAGGATCCTTCCTTTTCAATGGACGTTTGTTGGACTTTACACTCTATTCCGCATACCTCTAAACTGGTAACGTCTGACAGCATACAGCTATGGGGGAGAAAGGTATGGTAAAGGTATACATTCAGCCTGAGGCTACAATCTGACACATCCCATCAGAGAAGTTTGCTTGCGAACCTTATGAGCATATCTTCGCCCAATTGCGGTTTATGTAGAATAATCAAGGACGTACAAATAAATGATTTTATTTCTTTATATCATATCCTAGTGGAGAGTATAGATTGTATTTATTTTTATCTTGTACCTTTTTATTATTTATTGCATTAATTAATTTAAAATATAATTATTATTAATTATTTACCTAATTCTGTAAGTGCTGTTTAAGTGAAGAATTCGCTGCGATAATTGTACATTAATATGATATTTTTTTTTTGTAAATGTATCGGCGAACTATTCGTTGGAGTGCCGTAATAAATAAATAAATATGTAGGATAAATTGAGAATGTACAAATAAATTATTTTCTTTCTATAAATCAAATCCTAGTGGAGGGTAGGCGAAGGAAATACTTTGAGAGAAATTTGTATAGCATCTTTTATTTAGAATTAATATTTGAAACAGTGTTTCAGCTAACGCTATGTCGGACGAGGCTAGACCTCTTTACACAATATGTTGCTATCATTTAAATCAATTTAAAATACAAACTTTGGCTACGATAGAGCGTGAGCTTCAGTACCCGTGGATCAATAGAGATTCAGTCAGTATTGTGACAAAGCTCTTGAATAAAAATAAAAAAAAACTACGGGGGAACAGTTTATGATGAATCACAATCTTAATTCTGGAAAAAGAATTTGTTACGAAATAGAAATATTTATTTAGGAGTATGTGGCACAGAGAGTAAAGCCCCACATACCTCCGTTGAGAAGGGAGGATCCTCCAACCAGACGAGTGTTATGTCTGGCGGGCTACTGCCCGATAGATGATTTCGGGCTGTTCTATATGTTCCAATCGCGCGGAGAACTTTGATTGCGCGATGCAGGATTAGTTCTTATGTGACGCCATAGATGTCGCTACATCACTCCCCTCCGGAGATCGGAGATCGATGGTTTTTGATGCTTCTTGATGCGTGCCAGACCAGTGGTAGGTTGGTTCCAGTGGGTCGGAACCGAATGCCGCATAGTTCTCGGTGAGTCGGAACTGTCTGCGGTGATGCCCCAGTGAGTCGGGGTGTTGCTATCCCAGTGAGTCGGGATGATGCCCCAGTGAGTCGGGGTGATGATGTCCCAGTGAGTCGGGATGATGCTGCAGGCTCCAGTGAGTCGGAGTAGTGCTGCTGGCTCCAGTGAGTCGGAGCGGTGCTGTGCGACGTAGGGCTTGATTGCAGGCGTCGACCAGGAGAGATTCTTCATAGCTCTTCATGTGACTGGCCGAAGGTGCGGTGTGATTAGCCAAGGTCGCTGATGAGGCTGAGGGTGATGACCAGGTATGACCAGGTGGGCATGCTGGTGGTCAGGATACCCTTTATAGCCGTGGGTGCTGGCTGTATGGCTCGCTGCTCGAAAGCTTGAGGAAGTGATGATGACGTCACGAAGTAGTAGCTGCACGAAGGCTGCGCTGACGTTCATAGTCGAGGGTCACCAGTTTAGGGGTAGGCGGAACAGAGAGTAAAGTCCCGCAAACCTCCTTTGAAAAGGGAGGATCCTCCAACCAGACGGGTGTTATGTCTGGTGGGCTATTGCCCGATAGATGATTTCGGGCTGTCGTATATATTCAAATCGCGCGTAGAACTGATTGCACGATGCAGGATTAGTTCTTATGTGACACCATAGATGTCGCTACATCACTCCCCTCCGGAGATCGGAGATCGATGGTTCTTGATGCTTCTTGATGCGTGCCAGGCCAGTGGTAGGATAGTTCCAGTGGGTCGGAACCGAATGCCGCATAGTTCTCGGTGAGTCGGAACTGTCTGCGGTGATGCCCCAGTGAGTCGGGGTGGTGCTGTCCCAGTGAGTCGGGATGATGCCCCAGTGAGTCGGGGTGGTGCTGTCCCAGTGAGTCGGGATGTTGCCCCAGTGAGTCGGGGTGGTGCTGTCCCAGTGAGTCGGGATGATGCCCCAGTGAGTCGGGGTGATGATGTCCCAGTGAGTCGGGATGATGCTGCGGGCTCCAGTGGGTCGGAGTAGTGCTGCTGGCTCCAGTGGCTTGACTGATTGTGTCGACCAGGAGAGATTCTTCATAGCTCTTCATGTGACTGGCCGAAGGTGCGGTGTGATTAGCCAAGGTCGCTGATGAGGCTGAGGGTGATGACCAGGTATGACCAGGTGGGCATGCTAGTGGTCAGGATACCCTTTATAGCCGTGAGTGCTGGCTGTATGGCTCGCTGCTCGAAAGCTTGAGGAAGTGATGATGACGTCACGAAGTAGTAGCTGCACGAAGGCTGCGCTGACGTTCATTGTCGAGGGTCACCAGTTTAGGGGTAGGCGGAACAGAGAGTAAAGTCCCGCAAACCTCCTTTGAAAAGGGAGGATCCTCCAACCAGACGGGTGTTATGTCTGGTGGGCTATTGCCCGATAGATGATTTCGGGCTGTCGTATATATTCAAATCGCGCGTAGAACTGATTGCACGATGCAGGATTAGTTCTTATGTGACACCATAGATGTCGCTACATTTACTAGCATTTTATTGCACTTTCAACAAATATTATTGAGTTGTATGACGTCTATCTTAAATTCTTAGTGCAGGAAATCCAATAAATAAATAAAACAAGTCTAGCAAGACGTAACTCCCACACAACATTTCCAAGTCGTGTGCGTCATACACCGATCGTGATGCATGGTTGGGCCGCCTACGCTTTACTAGACGCAGACAATCGTCAGAAAGATACCGTTCTAAGAAAAATTGTCGGATGCTTGTCAGTTCTCTCTCTTAAGTTCGAAACAATTTAATTCGATGAATAAATGAAATCTACGCTTCTGTAAATAAAGATTAAGTTGAAGATGGCCGAAATTTAGAATGGCTTTAATCCTAGTTTATTTATTTATTTATTTATTTATGCACAGTCACGAACAATAGGTTATATAGATTGTCACATTTTCTATCTCTGCCATTCAAGAAATAAGGGCACGAAAAGTTCTTAATTACCTAAGTGTCAAATTTTCTGTACAGTTGTACAGGTACATACTAACACTAAAAGCGAAAAGAACATACAAATAGAAGAGTACAAAGGTGCTGCTTATTTCAATAGAAATTTCTTCCAGCATTTCTGCGACAAGAGAGGTGGGTGAAAGGTTTAGACACAGTGTGTACAAATAAATTACGAAACTTAAAACATACAACAACAACAACATTCTTCTATTATCTAAATCATTTTAGTATATTTTTGTTTATAAATATACATAACTAAAATTTATAAAAATAGCGACCCGCCTTTACTTCACAAGGGAGTTATAAATCTTTAAAATTCCCAACTTTTCTACTACTATAACATTCATGTATTGTTCACCTAAATTTTTCTTAAATCATTCTGTCTATTGGTCGGAACTGAATGAAAATCCGTTCAATAGTTTTTTGAGTTTATCGCGATCATACAGACAGACCGACGCGGTGGGGAACTTTGTTTTATAATAAACTAGCGATCACCCCGGCTTCGCACGGGTGCTATGCTGATACCACCGCAACCGCTATGTTCCTGCATTTTAAATCTGTAATATATTCGTAAATATTCATTTAAATTACATGGTGGCCATATTGATCTATATCAAATGCACAATGTATTTAAGGTACTTAATTGGATACGGATTAATGTTGTATTGCTTAAAATCGCTTCGTTAATAAGCCATTTTTTCTCGTAAAAAGTAAAGGATAAAAAATGGTTATTATGGGTTATCCGAGAGATAGACATGGCGGACTTTTTTGTAGACCTTTTTAAGTTGTACAATACTGTAGTACTTTATTTTGTATAGATTACACGACGGCACAGAGGTAATATTCTCTTTGACTATTATAGTTTTTTTAAAATGACATTATATTTTAAGCGTCATAAATATTAGATGGAAATGTGTGAGTGAGTGTATTACCATTTTTCACACCACACAAAACAAAAGGTATTACGCTTGTTAATCCAGCAGAAAGTCATAAAATATCCCTAATTACAATGTAATCTGCGTGGTGGAACCCCAGGAAACTTCACAACCTTTCAAATTGAGTACATTCGATATCTAAGTCTTATTTGCTATTTCCTACGATTTGTAACAATCAATTACAAGTTTTAGGACAAATTTGACAGAAACAGACGACTAACAAAGAAGAAACCCGAGTTAGTATAAATAATAAACAGTAAATACAAAAGCATAATATAAAAGATTCATTGAATATTAAGCTCAATTAAGCTCATTTTCGCTTGACGGATATTCAAAATATTTTAGTAAGTAATTCGTCGTTCTAACAGTCGATTATGGGTGAATTATAAAGCTATGAAAGGGTTGAAAACTGAGTTTGTGTATTGTACTGTGATTGGAGTTAACGGATTACTTAGTGGCCTGGGAGGTAAGCAGATCTGTTACTGAGGAAAATTGTTTTGAATTTGCAGGTTTCGTGTAACCAGTGCTTGACTGTAGTTTCATGGTAGTTTCGTGGTAATTTCATGGTAGTTTCGTGGTAGTTTCATGGTAGTTTCGTGGTAGTTTCGTGGTTGTTTCGTGGTAGTTTCGTGGTAGTTACGTGGTAGTTTCGTGGTAGTTTCGTGGTAGTTTCGTGGTAGTTTCGTGGTAGTTTTGTGGTAGTTTCGTGGTAGTTTTGTGGTAGTTTCATAGTAGTTTTGTGGTAGTTTCATGGTAGTTTTGTGTAAGTTTCATGGTAGTTTCATAGTAGTTTCGTGGTAGTTTCGTGGTAGTTTCGTGGTAGTTTTGTGGTAGTTTCGTGGGAGTTTCGTGGGAGTTTCGTGGGAGTTTCGTGGGAGTTTCGTGGTGGTTTCGTGGTGGTTCCATTGTGGCTTCTCCCTGGTCGTCTCACCATCTCTAGCTGTGCCACCTACATGCCTACCTTCATAATCATAATAGGTCCTTTACCTATGAAATTGAAGTTTTTTTTAAACCGATTTCTTTAAACTTGTCCCTTGTTATATCTTTGGATTGACTTGGAATTATAAGTTTAAATAAACTTCATATTAAAGGTACGTTCGTACGCTCAGTGACCGACAGTACGGGTTTCGCCACAATCGGTCTACTGGGGACCTACTAGTGTATACCACTCACATGTGGGGCGAGGCCCTTGAGAAGAATGGAGAAGCGATTGCTGTCTCCTTAGACGTCTCGAAGGCCTTCGACAGGGTATGGCATGCCAGCCTTTTGAGTAAGCTTCCAGCGTACGGCATTTCCCCTGGTCTGATTAACTGGGTAAAAGACTTCCTGAGTGAACGGTCTCTCCGAGTTGTTGTCGATGGATGCTCATCAGAGCCTATGACGACCAATGCCCGAGTTCCTCAGGGGTCAGTTCTCTCTGCAACTCTTTTCCTGCTGCATATTAACGATCTGCTGATGCCCGGTATCTATGGGTATGCAGATGATAGCACAGTTGTAGAGAGATACCTGCCAGGTGCTCGGGCTAGTAAGGAGCTAATCCGGTCCGAACGAGAGGCTATGGTAGAGCGTACGAATGTCTCACTTCAGGCAGTCTCCATGTGGGGCGAAACCAATCTGGTAGGATTCAACGCCGCCAAAACACAAGCGTGTCTGTTCACCGCCAAAAGGAGTCCGTTCGCCTTGGCTCCTGCTTTTCAGAATGTATCTCTGGAGTGCACCGACCGCCTTCAGCTCTTGGGAGTTGAAATTTCCTCAGACCTCAATTTTGGGCGGTTCATTGAGTCCAAAGCCAAGGTAGCTGCTAGAAAACTAGGCGTTCTTGCAAAGGTCCGACGGTACTTCACACCGGGACAGCTTCTAATGTTATACAAAGCACAGGTCCGATCGTGTGTGGAGTACTGCAGTCACATATGGGCTGGTGCTGCAAAATGCCATCTAGCAGCTTTGGACTCAGTGGAAAGGCGTGCGAAGAGGCTAATTGGGGATCCATATTTGGTTAAGTCCAATCTACAAAGCCTCGAGCACAGGCGCAGGGTAGCCAGCCTATCGGTATTTTACAGGTTGCATTTTGGAGAGTGTGCGCGGGAATTGCATGACTTGATTCCGCCATCTCCTTTCTACCATCGGACAACCCGACGTACGGCGAGTATCCACCCTTACGTTGTTGAAACTTCAACGGTCCGGACTAAGCGTTTCGCTTCGTCGTTTATACCGCGTACCTCGAAGGACTGGAACAATTTGCCTGCTGCGCTCTTCCCGTCCAACTATAATTTAGGTGTCTTCAAGGCTAGAGTGAATAGGCTCTTAATAAACTAGTGCGCCTCACCATCAATGATTGCATCGCTGCTTACCATCAGGTGGGATCGCAGTCAAGAACTGGTTTATATGAATTAAAAAAAAAAAAAAAAAAACGTTATTATTTTTTTCAAAATTAGATAATTGTTGGATTCTTTGTGTTTTGTATTTTCTGTAAAATCGCAGTACTTATAACCATGAAAGCTAATAAAAAAAAACGTTTTTTTTATATTAAGAGTTCAAACGTAGAAACTATGCATTTCAAAGGGCAAGCAATATCAATGACGTATACCTACGACTTTCTTTTAACAAAAGAATAACGTACCAACGGCAATTTCATAGGTAAAGACCTATTATTATAGAGACACAGGTATATCTGTATTTTCAATTACTTTTTGATTATACAAATACAGCTGAAACAAGTTCTTTTTTTTTCATTGTAAAGACGAGATACCTATTACATTACGAATTCTTGGAACGTATACAAATGGTTTCTCAGAAGTGACTGAACAAATTCTTTCTTAAACTAATTCTTTATCGTAAATCCGATCTCAATTAATTTTCTGTTATGAAAAACACATTTGAAAGACTCTTCAGATAAAAATTTAATTTTGTTATCAGTCTTTGTGTTTATGTTATAAGTACCATCTTTAACCGTTTAAGGGCATCCAACTCGACATACATTTTCATTGTTTTTCATACAACCGCTCTTACGCGATTATGACGTTATTACACATTTTCCATTAGATATTTTGGAAACACAGTATCTTGTGGATTTTATTTAAGCTTCTATTGAAACCAACTTATAATTTTTTGTAAAACTAATCCAGTAAAGACCACTGAAAATTTGCTATTTTGCATGAACTTTGACACTTCATAATATACTCAAAAATTTTAAAAAGTCAAAAAAGTATAACAATACAAGCCTTGCAAATTTAATCAAGATTCTGAATGACGACAATTTTTTTCAAAAACTTTTAAGGATTAAAAAAAAACACGTATTTCCTGGAACAAGTTTTGTAAAATATTCGAATAAATCACGAAATTACCGAAAGCTAACAGAGTTTTCAGACATTATATTTCTTTTTTAGCGTTGCATTTTCATCAAACATCGCGCTGGATTGCGTTAGATGAAGTAACAAGCTTTTAAACCATGCTCGATGTTGACGATAGGCGAGTGGAAAAGGACCCTCTTAAGAGGACTTTTAAATTGATGACAGACTGATGATTAGCATACTTTTGTTGCACAGGGAGTGTCAAACGAGGGACGAGGGACAAGGAAGTTATGACAGCATGGTTGGCGAAGGGTTTGCTTAGCCTACAGATAGGTGTTCGCGGTCTGGGTGTCATCTATTATATGGGTGACCGTTGCTACAAAACGTCGTAGCAAGAGCGCGAGTGCTACGGAGGTGCTAAGAGCCTAATGTGATTAGTACCTATGTCGTGGCCAGGGGGGCTATTGGCTAACTTTTTCAATAACAGTTGACAACTAGCATTCGTTGCACACTAAACTTAGTTGTCAACTGACAATTTCATAAAATTGGTATTACGTATCACACAAGTGGCTAACAAACTACGGTGGAAATGTGGTGAATTATAAAAATTTACGGTGCCTATTGTGACCACTCTAAAATTTTATCGACTATTATACAGCTTCAAAAGCTTACACAATCGCAATTTTAAAAGTATCGATACAATAACATCTGTCAAAACGTGTTACGGTGGCTATCAAAGGCACCAGTGGCTAATGATGTCACTGCAGTTGGTCACTGAAGATAGGCAATACGAAACTAGCTGTTTGACAGTTCAATGATGCACATTGTTAACAAGTGATCATCACTTGAACTGTCAACAGAGTTACGCAATAGCCCTGCAGATCATAGAATTGATCACTTCAAGATATGGCCAACTTAAAACTGGCCAGATCGTTTAAACGTTAACGTTTGATGATAGGTCGACCCTCGGTTGGCCATATAATTGATGTAGGTTTTCTATGACAGACATAAAAGGTCTAAAGAAAGTAGGCCAAACGAGGATTGACATATCAACAAGTTTTAACGTTCAAAACGATCTGGCCCGTTTTACTTGGCCATATTATGAAGTGATCAATTTCTAAGATCTCTGGCCACGACTTATGCAAGTTTGCATATTCGTAAACGCACCCACATTACAAGAGTAAGTCCTATTGTGGCGAAACTATTTTAATTAAACAAAAGGAGAAAAAAGAAAAAGACAAAGAAAAAGACTTGCGAGATTGTTCGAAAGAGTTCCCGTGGCCCTGGAATACTAAGGGCAACTAATGGAAAACAAGAAGGTTTTAGTCATTAAAATATTGACACTACCTCACGCTTCACCCTAGAGCGGGATATGTCATTGGATGATTTTCCACCTTAAAAAAATGGTCCCTTGGGGTAATTTTCTTTCAGTTGAAGTCACGACGCAGAAGCTAGTAATATTATTATCCACCAATCAACGTAACTTAAATGTGATTTCACAGAAAGTCTACTGATCAGAGACTCATTATAATCTCAGAATCCCTTAAAATAAAATAAAAAAGCGCTACCCTAATTTTCATTGCACCTAATAACTAATTTAAGCTCTACAATTTTTCAAATTACACGTCCGGTAAACTCGATTTTTCTTCGAACAAAATAAGTACTAAAAATACCCCTTTATACGCACGACCGACCGGTAAGATGAATGACGTCAGATACTTGCGGGTGACAAGGTCAATATTTATACAGCGTTTAGGTTACGTTAGAGTCGCCAACCGTCCTATTTTCCCAGGATATGGATGTTCTGGATAGTTTTTAGCAGCGTCTTGGGTTTTTAAAGCGCCCTGACAAGGTATTTTAAAATTCGCGCTACTGTTACAACGCTTACTTTACGAGTGGCCACACGGTTCGCGAATGTTCGCGCTGCCGCATGCCGTACTATTTTAAAACAAAAGCGTTATATGCCATATTTTGTTCAATTTACTTTTATTTCAAAATATGATTATTAGCATTACTCTCAAATATGATTATTATGAAATAAAATTTCATTCAAAATATATTTTCACAAAATATTAATGTAACTATTGCAACTCTGTTACTGCGTTCTTTTTTTAAACTGTATTGTCCTGGCTTTTCCAAATTCAAATCCTAGTTTTTTAAAATTTGTAGTTGGCAACCCTATGTTAGGGCATAAATTTGTAGCTTGCAGACGGGGCAACTTTTTTATTTTTATCGTCAGGCTCGCGTTTGATTACTATATCGCCTGATGGAAAGCATGATGTGGTTGAAAATAAGTTTGTCTAGATTTAAACTATTCACTTTTGACATAAAGATCCCCAGGTTGTACAACGCTATCTACTGCTTATTGTTAAGAGCATTCATCCGTTAAAACTACGCAGAAGCCAAAATCAATGATTTCCGACGGACAATATAACAATAATGTGTTTAATTTCTAGATAAGATATTGACGTCATATTATTGGGAATTTCATAATCTAGTGTAAAATCCAAAAACATTTTCAAATGATCGTATAGTTTTCCCATTAGAACAGTTCTTATCCAAGCCGTTTTTAAAACTAGCGGTCGACGGTTTACGCAGATGCGAGATAGTAGTTAAACCGTGTATGGTAAACTTACAACATTTTACTTAAAAAAAAAATGATAACATTGACTAGTGCATGGCCCAAAAAAAAACACGATTGCTATAAGTTTTCATTCAAGAAAAGTAATCTCAAAACTGTCATTTTTAGCCGTTTTTGGAGATATTAAACGTGTTAGTTTAGGAACTTTAGGATAATATATGAGGCATTTTTGTTTTTTTTTAAACTTATTAATTGAACGCATTTACGATCTATGACATGGTACAATATTTTTTTTAATAAATTATTTGTTTACACTACAATTAATTATTTAATATCACTATATAATAGACGCGAAATCGCGTCAGCGCTTTGTACCGGCCGAGGTCTTTCAGATTTTTAGTCTTTCTATTCTACAGTGATACTAAATAATTAATTGTATTGTAGTGCACATTATTGTTATATTTTCCGTCGGAAATCATTGATTTTGGCTTCTGCGTGGTTTTAACGGATGAATGCTCTTAAACAAACTATATTAAACAGTATTTCTAATATTCTTACTACCACGTAAAACAGTGTACAATAAAGTTGATTGTATTCTATTCAAAGTTGTTTCATCTGCGGAGAGTCTAATGGTTAGATACGTCATCGGTGTTGCCATAACTCGAGCAAAAATAACGACTCGAAGGGATTCCAACCCTTTTAATTGAGCCCTTCAGTTTAACGATGCCAGGACCTCTTTATTATATTATTTGCTTTGAACCTTTTTGGACGCAGTAATTGAAAGTTTATTTAAATATATAATCTGTGGTGTTTTTGTTCAGCTTGTTAGTTCTTTTCTTTTTAGGAGAAAGTGTTTTGGGTTTGTGGTTGGCATTATTTTTAACCGACTTCAAAAAGGAGGAGGTTATATGTTCGGTTGAATGTATGTTTTTTATTTATTTTTTTAACTACCTGTTCCCCGTGGTTTCATTCGTATCTTTAGTTACTGTTCCACTCATACGTGTCGTAGCATGATGTTATATTGCCTTCCTCAATAAATGGACTACAAAGTAATACAATATTTTTACCAATAGAGCCAGTATTTCCTGAGAGCTGAAAATGAGCTATGATATTTACCTAATAGGAACATCAACGACACATTTACAAGATATTTTACATTTATATTTAGTTGTCCTCCTCCATGTGTCGATTTCTCAATGCTGAGGGTCGTGACCAACACTTTTTCTTGAATGGTATTCCTCCATTTGTTTCTGGCTCTGGCGGTGTGAAGGGCATTGTATATCGTAGAGTCAAGAGCGGTGCCGATCTGGACGGACCAACGTATTGGGCTGCGCCAACGTGGCCTTTTCCCATCCACTTTGCCGGTCACAATAAGCCTTTCAAGGTTGCCACCCTCTTTCCTAGCAAAGTGACCAAAGTATTGCAGAATTTAGCGAAGACACTTAGACGGCAGCCGTGAGGAGATTTTGAGTTCTTGCAAAATGGATACGTTGGTCCGAAATGCTGTACAATGGATACGGAGCATTCTTCTCCAGCACTACATCTCAAAGGCGTCAATGCGTTTGCGGTCTGCAGCTTATAGCGAGCAAGGTTTAGTTGTATAGTAGTTTAATTCTATGTAAATAATATGTCAATTACAGGTGTGCCTACACAGCTTGTACAATTTGATATTAATTAATATTATATACTAGCTTTTGCCTGCAACTTCGCCCGCGTACATAAAATATAGCCTATAATGTCACTCAGGATTAAAGCAGCTTTCTATCGGTGAAAAAGTTTTAGCAATCACTTTTCACTTTCAGAGATTACCTCCTACGAACAAAAAAAACTAAATTTACCTCTGTACAATATTAGTGTAGATAAATTAAATTAGATAAAAAAAAACATAATAAATAGATAATTAGAAGTCACACAACCAGCAATCCCATCTGTTCCACAAAATAGTACCTCTACGAGATTAATACTTACGTTATCTGCATGTCTGAGATCTAGCCTGTGTTTAATAAAAATGACAAAGCAATTTGTTTGTCAACAAAGTAATAATCATCATCATCATCATTTCAGCCGAAAGACGTCCACTGTTGGACATAGGCCTCCCCCAAATGTCGCCACAATGACCGGTCCTGTGCGTCTCGCATCCATCGGATTCCCGCGACCCTCACCAGGTCATCGGTCCACCTTGTGGGAGGCCTTCCAACGCTGCGTCTTCCGGTACGTGCCAAGTAATAATAATATGATTGTAATTTTTTCGAAAAGTGGTTTAATAAAGCCGGTTCACCATGTAGTGTTTAATAAATAACACAAAGTAATGCGCCTAGCTGGGTTTGAACCCGCGACCTACAACTCGTCAGTCGGGACCGTTACCACTCGGCCACCACTGCTCATCCTCCTCCTTTTGGTCGACACAAAGATGACTTAGCAATTTGTTTCGATAAAAACAGTTTTAGCAAAAAACTTGATTCATATTTTTTCGTGAAATATTATCCATTAAAAAAGCGAACTTTTTATCCGTATATACAAAGCACCAGCTGGCTAGATACTTCGATACCATCCCGGGACAATTTTCTTAATAACCCTACTCAATCTTATGGAACTTGAGAGATTTTTTTCAGTGAAGTAGGTTTAAGAGACTCCCCAAACCACTTCTAAGATAATAAAGTTCAGAATCTTTGACCAAAGGATAGATTAGGTAATTATGATTAATTTTAAATTTGTTGTAAGCATTAAATCCTATTATACGCCAGTGACTGAAAATTGAAAGGGAGTCGTTTTTCTTGGTAGGTATGGCCATGGAAAGAGGTGGGATGAAACGCTTGTTACTAAAAGAGATATGAGTATACATGTGGATGGATAGAGATCGAGAGAGGCCAAAGAAAAGATGGATGGATTGTATGAGAAGCGATATGAAAGAAAAGGGAGTTACTGATGGCATGACGGGTGATAGGACAGATTGGAAAAAAATGTGTTGCGCTGTACCCAAATAAAACGGGACAAGGGCAGGAAGATGGTGACTAAATCCTATTATGACCTTCCTCTTATCAGAAATATTTGTAACCGTTGTGCCGTGTGAGGAAGTTTAACATTAATAGGATGGATGTAGGAGTCATTTGGATTGGCCTGTTGGTCTAGTGGTTAGTGGCCCTGACTGCTATGCCGGAGGTTGTGGGTTCGATTCCCACCCAGGGCAAATATTTGTGTGATGAGCGCGATCATTTGTTCTGTGTCTGGGTGTAATTTATCTATAATATGTATGTATTTAGAAATTTAAAAGTATGTTTATCAGTTGTCTAGTACCTACTCATAACACAAGCTCTGCTTAGCTTGAGACTAGACGTCGTTGTGTAATAGCTGTGCAATATTATTATTATTATATTATATTATTATTCAGCGCGTTTTAGCTGGTCCGGTATCAGATATGGCGAAAATGTTTTACCTGCTACTGCCACAGCCTAAACACCGACTCAGTAGCCAATAGAGATATAAGATATTTATTACTCGTAGGTTAAGGGGATGCAACTCGGCATACGATTTCACTGTTTTTCTACAACCGCTCTTACGCGATTATGACTTTATGACACATTTTTCATTAGCTATTTTGGAAACACAGTATCTTGTGGATATTATAAAGGCCTCTATTGAAATCAACTTATAAATTTGTGTAAAATTAATTCAGTAAAGACCTCTGAAAATCTTCTATTTTGCATGAACTTTGACACTTCATAATTTAAAATAAAAGTATAACAATAGAAGCCTTGCAAATGTAATCAAGATTCTGAATGACGACATTCTTTTTTCAAAAAGTTTTAAGGGTTTAAAAAAATCACGTATTTCCTAGAACAAGTTATGTAAAATATTCGAGTAAATCACGGAATTACCGAATATTAACAAAGTTTTCAGGTGTTATCTTTCTTTTTTCGCGTTACCTTTTCGTCAGACATCGCGTTGCATTGCGTTAGATGAAGTAACAATCTCTTAAACCCTCGGGCGCCCCGGGGTAATAATTCAAGGTCATTCAAGTAGTACAGACGTATGTACAATTGGCCTTCGAGGGGCATGCTCGATGTTGACGATAGGCGAGTGAAAAAGAGCCTCGTAAATGAATGATGTAGATATTGTTTAGTACAATTGGTTTGATATGTACTACAAGGAACAATAAAACCCTAAACAAAAAAAAATACCGTAGTGATGTGTCTGTCCCGAATAAAAGTTTAAATATATATATAAACTATAGTTTATTATCTCGGCTGGGCGGCGTTCGGGAAGCTTCGCGGTATCTTCTCGTCCAACATACCATAGTATCTCAAGTCTATGACCAGTGCGTGTTGCCAGTGATGACATATGTCTCCGAAACGTGGTCGCTCACAATGGGCCTCATCAGAAGGTTTAAAGTCACCCAAAAGGCAAAGGGCTATGCTCAGAGTTTCCTTGCGTGGTCGAATCAGGAATGAAGATATCCGCAGGAGAACCAAGATAGCACGAAGAATCGTCAAACTTAATTGGCAATGGGCAGGGCACATTGCTCGCAGAACAGATGGCCGTTGGGGCCGAAAGCTTCTGGACTGGCGACCGCGTACCGGAAGACGCAGTGTTGAAAGGCCTCCTACAAGGTGGACCTATGACCTGGTAAGGGTTGTGGGAATCCGATAGATGCGAGACGCACGGGACCGTTCATTGTGGCGACACTTGGGGAGGCCTATGTCCAACAGTGGACGTCTTTCGGCTTTTATGATGATGATGATGATAGTTTATTGTTGAGTTTTATGTTGTTGTTTGTTTATTGTTTCTTTTTTTGTGTTTTTAGTTTAAATATTTTTTAAACTGTTAAATCAGCTGTTCCCTACATTTTTGGTCACGTGACTCGTCGAAATGTAGGGAACAGCTGATTTTATTTTCGCGATTTTGGAGTTTGTCCCATAGTAAAAGATGTTTATAATGATGAGTACAATGACCCCTTAAGAGGATGGCAGATATTTAGAAAACACCTTATATATGTATGTTTTTAGCGTAAATCCCTGTTTTAGACGTACAACAGTGAATTAGTTAGTTCTATCGTCGCCACATCGTCACTTTCTATTAGGAGAGATATTACACAAGTGAGAAAAAACAAATCTCTTTCAGATTTTATTTGGCAGGTTAATAAATTAGTAGTTGCGAGAAAATCCGAGTTTTCAATTTCAGGCAGACATTATGTTTAATAATGAATTCAGAAAAATAAGAATAACATTTCATCGGATGCTTAACAGATCAGGCTGTCACGACCTGACGGGAAAACCTCGAGTTACATTTAGCCCTGTATATATTAGATAACCTACCTACTGTAACATGATTTTGCCTGGTGAACTAGCCAACTAAATGCAGGCTGTCAGAAAAAATAATTCCGGCTGGATACAAACATTAATTTGAATTTAGAATCAATACACACGTCCATAAACTCTAATACACAAATAGTTAAGTTTTTGATGATGGGAGGCCTGGAGTTCTAAGATAAAGACTTAAGGCGAGGCCACAACACAGCGTTGCGACGTCGCAAAAGGCGTCGTGGAAATTTACAGTGCGCTGTCACAACGTACAAATCTGCGATGCGATGACGCGCGACCTTCTAGTTAGTGGCCATACTTAGCCTGGTACAGTCCATGTTCCACTAGAAACTTACAGCGTTATTTCGTGCGACGCCGTATGCGATAAAATTATTGCGTTGCGTTGCCTTATCGGTGCGACGTCGTTTTGTCGATGCGATGCCGTAACGCAGTGTTGTGGCCTCGCCCTTAGTCTGTATTTTAGAACTCTAGGGCTCACATCATCAAAACTTAACTATTTTGTTCATGATTTGTGTGTTTTAGAGTTTATGGACGTGTGTATAGGTAAGTGGAGGTGTGTATATATGAACTCGTGAATCGTTTGAATACTGATCAAGTCGATATCGACAGTGCGATTTTGTACCTATGTATTTAGATGAAGATTTTTTTTTTTCGTTGGGAAAATCATCCAAACACATCCCGCACTCTTGGGAGGAACGGGTGGGTGTGTCAGACTTTTACTGACTAAGAACCCACTTCTGTTCCTTCGTTGCCTTTCATACCAGGGCCGAATCTTCCTTTCAGAAGCAGACCCTTGGCCCCAGTAGGCTTTGTCTTTGACTGTTTACTGACATCTCCTTGAGGCGCGCGTGGAACAGTACGCGCCGTCGACGACTTGGGCTTGGTCCGGACGGTTATCGGACAACCGGATGGGGAGCTACCCACCTCCTTCTGCGAAGCAGTAATGCTGGCAAAGGAGGCGGCCGATCGCGTGAGGCAACGGCAACGGTCCTCACGCCCCAGCCGCCGCCGGGATTCCGATCCTGATTTCCGGCCACCGTAGGCGCGGGCTTGCGGACGGCGGGCAATGGGTGGCCCGCCGTCCGACCGTCCGGTAACCATCCGGACCGAGCCCAAGTCGTCGACGGCGCGTATTGTTCCGCGCGCGCCTCAGGGAGATGTCAGCAAATCGTAGGGGCCCAGCAGGGTCGAAGCCTACTGGGGCCATGGGTAGTGTGAAAACGAAATCGGGGCCCTGGGACGAAGGCAACGAAGGAACAGGAGTGGGTTTTTAGTCAGTTTCCCACCTATAAAAAAAAAAAAACCCATTGCTAGCCGTCCGCAAGCCCGCGCCTGCTGTGGCCGGAAATCGGGATCGGGATCCCGAAGACTTGACATTACGTTCCTTTGTGGTAAAAAATCTCACAGTACCTATAGTGTTTATTTACCAAATAATACAAGGGCAGAAAAATACAGTGTACATAAGTAAAACTGGCACACAGACTACAATAGTAAAAGTTAATGAAGAAGGCATTGTTTTGTGTCAGGATACAGGATGAATACAAATTATACTCATTAGTTTCTGTAGCTGTGGACGCGTTTTAGTTAGAGGATAGTGATGTAACGATTGTACTCTTTTACATAAACGTAATGACTGATGTACATAAAAATAAGCTTCTTCTTCTTTTCGATTCGATGGTAAACTCGTCAAACTGTTTGGGCCCAATAGGTGGCTATATTAATAGCAGCATCAGTAGCACTCATCAAATCAAGCTTATAGAACAATAATATACCTTATGTAGAGGGAGACCAAAGAAAAGATGGATGGATTGTGTGAGAAGTGATATGAAAGAAAAGGGAGTTAGTGATAGCGTGACGAGTGACAGGACAGAATGGAAGAAAAAAACGTGTTGCGCCGACCACAAATAAAACGGGACAAAGGCAGGAAGATGATGATGATGATGATCCTTTTTTTAGGTAGGAAATCATCCAATGACTTCTACCACTCTTGGGCGTAACGGGAAGGCGTATCAGACTTTTGCTGACTAAAACCTACTTCCTATGTTCCTTTTTTGCCTTCGTTCCAGGGCGCCGGGGTACACTTTCGCATAACCCATTAGCATAGCATAGCATAGCATAATCAGCCTTTTAATGTTCCCACTGCTGGGACTCAGGCCTCCTCTATCTAGGAGAGGGAATGGGCAGTAATCCACCACGCGGGCCCAGTGCGGATTGGTGAATGTCACATGTCTTCGAATTTTTGGTTCTAGGACATGCCGGTTTCCTTACGATGTTTTCCTTCACCGTTTTGAGAGCAGTGATGATGAAATAAATTACACAAAGTAATGCGCCTGGCTGGGTTTGAACCCGCAACCTACAACTCGTAAGTCGGGGCCGTTACCGCTCGGCCACCACTGCTCCATAACCCATTACATAATCGTAATAGCTGATACACATAAAAATAAGCTTATATGACCATAACATATACCTTATTCTATGTTTTACATAATATTCTATTTTCTTTTTATCCATGATGAAAGAGACTGGCCTTCACGACACAGGTAATCCTAGTGTGGAGACCAGCCCCCCTAGCCAAGTTACAACCGTTTCATTTCGATTCTATTTTCGTTGATCGCCTCGAGTCGGCCACGCCTCCTATTCCTTTGTTCTGACCACGTGACTGAGCGTTGAGATGACGTCAGAATAAAGGAATCGGAAGCGTGGCCTACTCGAGGCGATCGACGAAAAGGGAATCGATACGAAACGGTTGTAACTTGGCTAGGGAGCCCCCCCTTGCCAAGTTACAACCGTTATAGTATACCGTTACATTATAGTAATGTGTATTTTCCTGAAGAATTTTTTTTATTTTTATTATTTTTTATTATTATTATCACCTGGACATGGACCTTTGGAAGGCATACGAGTAGCCGAAACCAACTCGCAGAGGCCCTTTAGGCACTTTTAATGAAACGTGGTACGAACCGACGATTGTCCCTGTACCCCCGGTTAGTGAAAAACTATTGCGACATATGGAATACAAAGATAATAAGGCTTTGATTTTTAGTCTTAGGGTTACCAGGAACTATAAACATTATTATTATATTCCATAATTATTTAAATCCGTCTGGTGGTTTGACAACCATTCTAACTCGTCTGACTTTAGAAAAAAAAACTTTTCGCTTAAACAAATTCAAACGCCACATTTGGATAAACCTTGAAAAGTATCTTTTTTTTTGTTAATATTTTTGGCATGGGTACTAAGTCCTTTTGCGCCATATCTTCGTATGAATAGTTAATTTGTTTACCATTAGAATATGGATGTACACATTCTAATGTTTTTTTTTAATATAATTTGGCAGCAAATGTATCAAGTCAACCTTCTCGGCAAACTTCGCTGAGGTAGTCAACTGTGTAGTCAACACTACAATAAAATACTCAGCTCCATTTTACCGAGATCGAGCCTGTTTCAATGATTCCACATGTTGTCCAGTTGCACAGACACTTGAGGTACAAAACTACACCAATTTTATATCACAATATCCACCAGAAATCAATTAGCGAATAATAATTAAATCAGCCACTGAACTTCACCGAAGAAATACCGCCAAAAAAACAAAAAAAAGTATAATTTTATCTCTCCAGTCTGGAAGGCAATAAGAGCAATAGCAGACGCGACCTCCTTCGATATGAGAAAATACGAGTTGAGATAACTATCAAATATAGACGAATATATATTTTTTTTTCATATTTTTGCTATACTTCTACACAAGACATTCTCTACCAGTCAGCCTTTGATTTATAAATTGTTTTAAAAATATTTATTAATAATAATTATGATAATTATGTGTATTAACAAAGATCGCCATGAAAATATAATTTTCATTACTCATACTCTGAAATTAGGTCTGAAGTTGCCTGAGGAGCGGGTTGAAAGTAATACTTTTCATCCAGGGAGAATCGCTTTCAACTGACAGCTGTCAAATTATTAAAAAAAAACTAGTTCTATCTTGACATTTCTATTAAACCATGTCCCAACTTTCTATACAGCCGGTCAATTACAGCGCGATGTAAAATTGAAATAATTTAAAGATTAAAGAATATATATTTTTAAGTGACTTAATTTTTTCAACAATTTTTTTAAAATACTTATATTATTTTTTTATATTAAGGAAAAGTATTTATATTTTTTCAATAATGAAAAATAAAGGCTGTATAGCCCGGCCACAGAAAAAAAAAACAAAAGGGTCGGGGAAGTTGCCACTTTAGCAATCCGATCTTCATTTTTTTTCTTTCATATCAAACTCCTTCTCGGGACTAAATAAGTTACTTTCACCCCTAGGGTAACAATGTACCATTAATAACGCGGGAGCTTTATCTGCCAACAAACTGATAAGCAGTTTGGCAGAAGTATTTAAATATTTGTTATAAAATTATATCTAAAACAGAAATAAAGTATGTATTATTATTAAATAAAATATAAATGCAAATAAAATGTAATAAAAGTACCTACTTCTATATGACGTATATTAATTTGTTCTGTACCTATAATATCATTAGGTCTTAACTTATAATGTAAGTAAATTCGGTGAAAAAAATCAAAAACAATCGCTCACAATCAACTCTCAAGCCAGTATTGGAAAACAATCAAGGCGGTCAACTTTTGAATATCTTCATTATTTCTCGTCACGAAATCTTCATTCATCCCATGTCAATAGACATTATCGTTTACGCTTCACCAAACTATATTGGACCCCAAAACACTTCAGATCCTCAGAATTAAATTAAATGCGGTAATGGTATTTTGATTTAGATGGTTTGGAACCCTTAAATAACCTAACCCTTTCTAAATAAATGTATTTATAACTACATCAGTATATTCAAAATTCGTAATAATTATCAAATTCGGGACAAGAAACTCAATACTTTTAAAAGACAAAGTCGAAATTCCAATGCAACACACTACTTTTTAGTGCCTTTTTAAATACAAATGGTTATTTGAAAATCAACTTAAAATATAAAACTGTAAAGTCGATACTAAGTTGGTGACGATCACATACATACTCGCATTCATCACACAAGTGTGCTTCGTTTTTTGAATTACTTTTACATTTTTGTTCATTTATATTCTTTATGTTCATTTATATTCTTTAGATTGAAATTGCATAAACTGTATAACGTTAAGTGGAAGCATTTTTATGCTTAAAAGTTGATCTCCAAATCATGTTTCTAAAAGAAATATATATGTAATAGATATAAATATTTTTTAATTTATTTATTAGCAATTGAAAATATCTCGAATTATATTTTCAATTATAAATCACGTTCTGTTTGCGCCAATGGTAAGAAAATGATACGTTTGTGTCAAAATGCTTTAGAAATGTTTCATCTGGAACATATTTGTTTTGTAAACCATATTTGTTGATGTTTAAGTCGAGAATGTGACTGTTAAACCAGTGTTAAATTTAGAACAATGGTATTCTACTTTCAGTTTTGAAAATTGAGAATTGATGAGTCATTGCGAATTCTTGATGAAAAACTTAAAGGAAAAACTGAACTGAAAAATTAGTCATTTGATAAAATCTTTCCACGTATTACCCTTGCTGTGTTGCAAATTCCAAATCGATGCATGTTATCTTATCACCCATTGAGTGGATACTTGATCCAAACTGTGTCATGTGTCACGACTAGATAACAAAATCTGAAAATTGCTGACTTTTAAAATAAATCCAAATTAACTTACCGAACAAAACAAACTGAGAATAGCCGCTAGTCAGCTGTTTCAATCCGCTTTTCTCCCGAACACACTCTTCGGATAACACAATTTCTCTTAATAAAAACAAATGAACTAACACTGTTTTCTACACAACATTGAATGAATCGACGAAAATTAAAAACTACAATTTGCAATGCGCTCACATCTCTAGCAAAAAGTTAACGTCACACTAAAAAATAACGAAAATTCGAAATTCAAAATCACCATCGCTTCGTAAAGTCAAAATGGAACTGTTAAATATATATTTTTTAAATAAAAGAATGGTTTTTTTATGATGTCGGTTTGTTGTTATGAAAAGTACGAGGTTTTTTTTTGTTGTCGTTTTGCCGCGCGGCGAAGGGCGGCGCGGCGTGTATTCTGCGCGGATACCGCGCTTACACTGACTCACTCAAAGTTTCACTGAAAGCTTTGAAAGCTCCGCCAGTTCGTACTGAAGTACGTGAGCCATTCTAGTTTTCTAAGGACAATTAGCAAATACTAAACGACTGCCTTACCAAAGGAAATCAACGTTGTTACCGTATATATTTCTACATATTAGCTTTTAATTTATTTGATAATACTACGTTCATCATATAAATTGCTTGCTTAAAATATTTTAATTTATGCGGCTTCTGAGACCTTCAAATGGCTCAAAACTGTAATTACCAATAGATTATTACAGTTTTGAGCCGTTTGGGGTCGATCATGGGGTCTGAGTGCGCGTTTCCTTTACAAGGAAATTTCACAATGATCGATCGACACTTTGCATGACCAGAGGGCTGGTTCATTCTTAGCCGAAGAATTAGCATTGCCATTTAACGTGGCAATGCTGCCAGTCTTCTGGTCACATTTCCGGATGATAGCGATGTGGAGGAGTACTTCAACGCCTGAGTATATTTTGTATTATATGTGTTAGGTTTAGTATAACTAATTAGTTTAGTTAGTATAGTAATTTGTATATACTTTATTTAACATCAAGACAATAATATTGAAATTTCAACTTATTCACTGAATTCAAATTTCAAAAGTTACCCAAATTGTTTCTATGAGAGACTGGTTCCTGTACATCGAAAAGTACCTAGATGCCCACGTGCCAATATTTCTGTAAGTAAAAGAATGCTGTACCACAGACGTGTTTTGAAACTATTTCAAGTTTTTTTATTGTTACTCCGTAGTGTAGAATCAATTGGGACTTTGGATTCGAAAAATCGTTAGTGACTTCATGCTTTTGCCATATTGTGCGTTTAATCGCTGATCCTCACTAAAAGCTTGGCCTTTTAATTGTTTTTTATCATAGATATCCGGAGATATGCCATCATTGCCGATTAGTAAGGAGTCCTAGTGTTGCCGCTTATCTCCCACCAAAATAATTACAACATTCACAAATAGTGTATTTACGACACACATTTAAAATTTGCACACGCACACTAAGAAGAAAGCAGCTACACTAAATCAATTTCTAATAGCACACATAAATAGAATAATAGGGCGGAGCATGCACTTGTAAACACTTGTTATTTGGAAACATTCAATGCACACGCATGCAATTAGGGAGTCGAATGCGATGGTCGATAATATTTATCGATATTGAATTTCAGCATATTCTTGTAATATAATTACTTCGTTTGATTTTCTTTAAATAATTTATTTTTATATAGGTACCTATCCGAAAAGAGAGTTTACTTTTAATAAAATAAAATTTTTTTTTTAGTATCATATTACTGGTTAAAGGGAACGTTCTCTGTTAAATATCATGCTGTATTATTATATTATAACATATTTATTATTTATTATATTCTTTATTGTACACCACATAAACAAAAATACAGGACAAACATAATTAAAAATAAGTGTACAATGGGCGGTCTTATCGCACAGGGCAATTTCTTACAGACAACCTTACATATTACTTATTCTTAAAAAAAAAATTAATCATAAAAGCCTACCTACATTCAGGGTTGGTATAAACAGTTAGGTAAATTATACTCATATAGTTTTATACCTACTCATATTCAAACTTGATAGCGTTAACACGCTTAACTGCAGAATAAATAGCGTCATCTAGCAAACTAGTTATAATTTTAGATAAATTAGACAAATTGTAGGTAGTTGATACTGACAGGATCGAATTCATAAGATGAAATAACTCACACTAACCACTCAATATAAATACTTCTAACAAAATAAAACTGGGCAAGTGTGTGTCCGACTCTCGCTCTGAAAGTTCCGTACTAACTTACTTATGTAAATAGTTCAATTTCCGAATGGATTCTCAAAGATTTCCCGAATAGCAAAAAACTTTTTTTTTTTGTGACTCTGTTCTCAGATTTATTCCTATACCTGTGCTCTATGATTTTGCTTTATGCCAAATGAAATTTCTTTACGTCGCGTCGTTCGTGAGAATGGAGCGGTTATAATAGAGAATAGGCTTGAGTCTTTGCAAAGGGAACTGTAATAATATAAATAAGGGAATGTAAAATTAAAATCAAATAAAATTGGAAATCAGAAACTTTATTTCAAATGGATCAATAACAGGCATTTGAATAGTCAAAATGTCGGTCAGTCAGAAAAAAAGTGAAATTAAGTTGCACGATCGAAAGCGTAGATCTTTATGGAGAAAAACGTGCAAGAAACTCCATGGGCACTCTTTTAAATCATGTTATGAGTTATATATTTTTGTCGCTTTTATTATGTGAACACAATATCAATAACTAAATCTTTTAATGGAATTATTTATTATCCAGTAATATGCAAATATTTGGATAAGATTTGACGCTTTGAAATTTTTGGTGTCACATTTTTTGCCAAAGAGTGAAGCGAATGTATTTTTCCAAGACACATTTTATCAACTGGATGATATGATTATCTAGTGGTTCCTGGTCAATTTGATGAAAATCAATGGATTTAAACACATTTGGTCCGATGAAGTGGTTAAGAGCTTTTGGTACCAGTAATGACTTTGTAAAAGTTTGTTTCTATGTCTGAGGCCGGATTAGAGCCAAAAGCGTAATAATACAATGCTCTCGCCAGTTATACGACATTTTTACCACAATTGCGAAGAAATAAAATGTGAAACCCTCATAAACGAAGATTTAATAAAATAGCGATGGATCGCGAATTTTCTAATTCAAACTTCGAACATTGACGGCTGCTCGGCCTTATGGTTGACTAAGGTGGGCTTGCCTACTCGGTCAATAATATTGAGCAATATTATTAATCTTTTAGGGCCTAGCTTACGAAACCGCCCAATAGCCAGATTTTTTAAAATAATAATTGAATATTTTTACATAGCGAACACAAATTATTGTAACTTTAGGCCAAAATTAAAAAAAAAAAACTGTATGAAATTATATTTGTTTATCATGCTACTTATCTTATTGTACTATAAATTAAAAAAATACTTTGATCATCTCAATCTTTAGGTATAATGTCAATTTAAGTTTTTACACTTCACGGATAATTGTATTGAAATAACAATGTCTTAATTTGGTTCAAACAACATTAAATTAATAACTAATTTAACATGTAATACGACAATATCCATTAAAATGTAAAAAAAAAATATCGAACTGCAATAATATGCATATCGATAAAATCGACCACACACACTCCATTGCTGCTAGATGAACAACTAACCTGGACTTTGCACCTCACGTTGATAACAGCTAGAGTCAGAAAACTAGTATATGTATTTAAAAATTTACGCACATTTGCAAATAGCATTATACTTGTACAAACCTACCGAGCCTTGTGCGAATGCATTATCAGGTACTGTATTTGCGCATGGGGAGGTGCGGCGAAAACCCATATGATTGGAATTGAGCGGGCACAGCGAATGGTGCTTAAAGTGCTTTTATACCTACCGTACCGACATCCCACATCCTCAGTGTACGAAATGACTGGAGTATTATCATTAAGAAAGATGTTTGCCTACGAAATACTGCGAAGATACCACAAACAAGTTGTCCCTAACCTGCCCAAATTACAAAAACGCGTGGAAACATGCCCTGTCCCACGCACTAGAACCGCATTTGCCAAAAGACACTACACTTTTCTAGCCCCAAAAATTTATAACAAATTGACCAAAATTCTGAAAAATAGCAAAGTAAGCAAATTAAATAACAATATATTTAAGATTATGCTATTCAATTGGTTAAAGTCAATGGACTACACTGATGTAGAAAATTTAATAAAAACATAATCTATTTTGAACAGCACTGGTATACACACATCCTCACTCACAACAGACACCATAAGCATACGTACACACTTACATATACACACCCACGCATATATAAATACACTCACTTAATTATACACACTAATATACACAAATTCACTCACAGAAAAACACACAGACACACCATTACACACACTTTCACACCATCATACACAAAATTCATACACACACGCATGGCAGCATGTTTGTCTACTTTTAATTTAAAAAAATATATAATAGTTTTATTACTTTCTCAACACACTGTCTGATGTAAGATCAATGTCACTTTATTGTAGGGAAGACACTAACACCTGCAATACAGTTTCTACTAGCGCAGGTGTTAGGGAATCCTATGATCCAAATCGTGTATATTATGTCAATAAAGAATTATTATTATTATTATTGCACATCTCTAAATCTTAAACGGTCGTTGCGTTCGGGAAAATTCGGGCTAGTTCGTGTCGCTCTGAACGTAAGTTAGTAAAATATTTAAAAATTGATTTAAAATATAAAACAGTGACTTAATTGATTATTTACCGGTGGTAGGACACGCCAGTTGTCTTCAGATTGATGGTATTTGGCCTATTTTTACATATAAATACTGCACAACTCGGCATTTTGGTTTTTTATGCATCAATAGTACGCAATTGCAAAGCGACTGAATGACGCGTACAACCACCGTTCGAACATAAGACCAATGTGATAATATCGAGGCGGCACGTGCCACGCCCCCAAGGCATATCCCTCGATATCCGTGTTTTTTATTGTTTAACGGATTGTTTTGAAAGCTTTTTTCTGTTTGTATTAACTGTCGTTAACTATTAACAAAGGTTTATGGATTTTGTCTTTTTATTTATGATATATGAGAGATGTATTTAACATTTTTATTTTCATCGTTTGTTGACTTCAGCTGATAGGCGTCCACTCCTAGCCATAAGTCTCACCGAGGCATACATGGACCGGCGTGTTTTTCGCATCCAGCAGAATCCCAAAGCTCTTCGGAGTTCATCGGTCCACCTTGTGGGGCGCCTTCTTACACTGCGTCTTCAGGTCTTCAAACTTACAGAATTATTGAAACCTGCTGAGATGACGCAGCTTATGCTACAACGCTAAAAATGTAAATAAATACAATTTTTTTGGAAAAAAAACGAATTTTTCTTTTTTTATTGTAAAGTGTTAAAGGTCTTAAACTATCTTCGCAGAGCTTTTCTAATGAAACCGATTTGGAGCACATCGGTTGTATGGTTTCAAAGTCTATTACGGATAGGTACAGGTATAGGTAAACACATTTTATGTGTTTTGTGTGAAGTCTATAACTAACCTTCGTTAAATAACGAAGAGACCATCGAGATATAAGTACTAACGTACTAGAGAAGCTACGTCAAATAACTGAATTGTCCTATTTTCGTAATTTGAATCTTTAGTTCACTGCAGCGCTAAAATAATAACAATTCGTCTAAACCGTAACTAATTTACCACAGCGCTAGATTTGCTGCGGAAGTGTATTTATTCTCGGCAAAAAGGTCTTAAGCGCCATGTAAATCACGGCACTTACGCGTTTTCTTCGACAAAGTGCGGCGCGATCGCCGCAGTTGAACGAGACAAAGTAGGAATTTACGGTGTCTTCTCTAGTACGTTAGTACTTATATCTCGATGGAAGAGACAAAGCTATTACAGAAACAACAATTTCTGACATTAAAGTTATTTTGCACTTTTTATTGTTTTTATTTACGAAGTAGGTTGGATTTTTTATATTTTTTTTGTGTTTTATGTCTATAACGGCCATGTGTTAACACATTTTTTGTGTTTTATAAATTTTACTTCGAAGGTAACGAGTTATTCAATTAGGTGAACTTAAATATCAAGATCCAAATAATAAAAGATGTTCTAAGTTTTCTAGAACTAGAACTATAAATTTTCCGAACATTCCAATTTTAAATCAAAAACTTTTGTTTTTTTTTCTTTTTAGTACTGTAAAAAAAAAAACCTCAAAAGGAAAAAACGGAACCCTTATAGGATCACTTTGTTATCCGTTCGTCTGTCTGTCTGTCAAGACCGTTTATTTATTTCTGGAACGCGTGGAGGTATCGAGTTGAAATGAAAACCATATACTCAGGTCTGCGGTCCCTTAAAGCTGTGAAAAAATCAAACTTATAAGTTAATGGAAAAAAAAGATACGGCCGTTTATGTCGCAAAAAACGTGTATTTTGACACTCTCAAGGAATCAAAATTCATAGGGTACTTCCCATTGACCTAGAACCCTGAAATTTGGCATGAAGCAAGGTCTCTTAGCAACTTTCTTTGCAATTCGGATAATGAACTGTTTTTATAGGTAAGTTTGTACGGAACCCTCAGTGTGCGAGTCCGACTCGTACTTGCCCGGTTTTTTTTATGATTTTTATCTAACCTCAATTCGCAAGTCTCCAATAAGGAAGACATTAGTTTAAAGTGTTATGCCAGCTTATAGGCTAAGCACGTCGTCAGAATCAATTGCGGGTAAAGGATTACCATTACGATATTCGGCCCATCAAAGGGCTTAATGCACGTCGCATTTCTTCCACTTAAGAGGACTGTGGTTCTATTTTCCTCTAAGTTTTCATTTTTGCTTAGGATTTTGAGAGAATTGTGATTGTGGATTTAAACCAAGGACACAATTGCGGAGGAGTTTTTCGGATACATATTTTAGATTGTTTTTAATTAATTTTAACTAATTTTTACCTGCGACTTCATCCTAGTGATTGTTGGTTATTGTAGAAGCCAATTCAGTAGTAGTCAAAAGTAGCTCTTCCTTGGGGTTCAAGATTACTCCGCACCAAATTTCATCAAAATCATTTCTTTGCCCGTAAAAGTGTAACAGACAGACAGAGTTACGTACTTTCCCATTTATAATATTATAGTATGGATTTGTTAAGGGTTTTGGTTATTATTATTTTTTAGTATACACCACTATTTTTTAATAAGTACAAAAAAATGGGGCTCTCTCCGTACCCGTTACTGATATTATTTTATTTAGTCAAAAGTAAAAAAAATGAAATCCCAAAACTGTCCACGAAAATTTGTCATAATTGGTAAATTCATAATTGAATCAATCATTCATAACATTTGCTGCTAGAAAATACTAGGCGCAGTTGATTTTCCATTTTGATCGCCATTTATTCATTCATAATCAATAAGCCTGTATAATATTTCCTTAAATTGAGTGGCATTTTGGGATATAAACAAACGCTAATAACTTTGCTGTTTATGAATATTATTATTAAGACTTTACTTAAATAATAACAAGACCTTTTCTAATAAGCCCTTTAAATATTTGTACTAATTAACAATATGTGGTGGTATATGTATAGTAAGTTAAGATTTTTAATACGTAAATATAGAAATATACCTAAAGAGGATTATTATGAGGTGATTTAAATTTTCCTGTTTTTGAGACCACAATACACATGTCAGTTCTGGTCGTTTTCTTTGTTACCTAATTATTAGAGGTAGTGTTATTTTAAGCCCTATTCTTATCTTGCTGCTGTTAAACTTCGGTGTCAGCATTACTCAGCAAAGAGTTATGCATCAGAAGAATGATGAGTTCTTCTTTTCAGTCGTATACTCCAGGCGGAATGGTCGTGGCCATGGATCGTCTGGTAGGTTTTTGCGTCTTTCGCGAGACTTCTTCATCGGTCTTTATTTGTGGCCCTGCGTGTACATTCAATGAGGGAACACTTCGAAGATGATTTAACGAGTCTGTCCATCTGGTGGGTGTTCGGTCGCGAGAACAATGGCCTTCTACTCTTCCTTACAGCACTAAACGTTCCAAAGAGCTTTCATTGCGTATTATATCATGTCCAAACATCTTAATGATTCGCATCTGCACAATCGATCGATGACGCGTACTGTTCCACGCGCGCCTCAAGGAGATGTCAGCAACTGTAGGGGCCCAGTAGGGTCGAAGCCTACTGGGGCCAAGGGTAGTGTGAAAACGAAACCCGGGGCCCTGGGACGAAGGCAACGAAGGAACAGGAGTGGGTTTTTAGACAGTAAAAGTCTGACACTATCTCTCGCTCCGCCCAAGAGCGCGATTTGTCATTAGATGATTTTAACACCTAAAAAAAAAAACCTGCACAATCGATGAATGTCTTGCTTGAACGATTAGTTAAGTTGCATACATGACCGGTGCCACTGACCACTAGGCCAACAGGCCAGTCCTACTCAACTAGGCCTGCTTGCGGCCCTGTTCTATGTTCCTGTTCATGCTTTGTCATATGTTTAGCATACCTTGAAAAGGACACTGGAGCCATGGGTTGGCTTCTGAAAGGAAAACCCAGGGTCCTGGAACGCAAGGCAAAGAAAGAACACAGGAGTGGGTTTTAGCCAGTAAAAGACTGACACGCCCTCTCGCTCCGCCCTAGAGTGGGAGAAGTCATTGATTGATCTCCCACCACCAAAAAAAATACCTTAAAAAGTACGTTCTAGCTTTAATTAATTCAGATCTTAACACCTATCAATTAAGAAAGCTTTAAACCAGTCTAACTATTTCGGAGATTAGCTCTATTAAACTAACACACGACTCCAATTAAGAAGGGAATGGCGCGTAAGAATTCGTTTAGCTTTGTCAAGGGTACCTTATCTCATTGCATCGAAACTCTAAACGATCTAATCAGTTTGATTACAACGGACAGATAGATGAGAAGTCTCATTTATATCTATGTTATCATTCTCTTACCCTTTTTCAATTTTATTTTGCTTTGTTGCTGCCAAAACATTATATAAAATTTTATATGCTATCCTAAGACATGGTCTATCCGTGTACCAAGTTTCATCGAAATCCGTTCAGCCGTTCGAGCGTGAAGAGAAAGAAAGAAAGAAAACATTTATTTGAGACTCGCACAGGACAAACAACAATAAAACAAAAAGTAACTACTTAATCTATAAGTACTTAACTTAAAAGAAAACAATATTAAAAGATAAAAATAAAAGACCTGTGTGAGGTCAAAAAGGCTCAAATCTCAGCATATGCTGCGATATTTAACTAAAAAGTAAAAATAACGCAGCGCTGGTATTCTGATATTTTTTTTTTTAAGGTGGGAAATCATCCAAATGACTTCTCGCGCTCTGGGTGGAGCGAGAGGGCGTGTCAGACTTTTACTGACTAAAACCATACCTGTATCCTTCAATTACCCTTTGCGTTCTAGGACTACGGGTTTCCCTTTCAGAAATTCTCCGCGGTCCTAGCTAGCGGGCATCGGCCCTGCTGGGCCCCTACGGTTTGCTGACATCTCTTTGAGGTGCGTGAGGATGACTACGCGCTGTTGACGACTGGGCTCGGTCCGGTTCATTACCGAACAGCCGGACGGCGAGCTACCCAGTGCTCGACGTCCGCAAGCCCGCGTCTACCGTGGCTGGTAGTCGGGGTCGGAATTACGGCGGCTTTTTTTTTTTTCGGTGGGAAAATCATCATATGACATCCCCCGCCCTTGGGCGGGGCGGGAGATAGTGTCAGACTTTTACTGACTAAAAACCCACTCCTGTTCCTTCATTGCCTTTCGTACCAGGGCCGAGTCTTCCTTTCAGAATCAGACCCTTGGCCCCAGTAGGCTTCGACCCTGCTAGGCCCCTACAGTTGCTGACATCTCCTTGAGGCGCGCGTGGAACAGCACGCGCCGTCGACGACTTGGGCTCGGTCCGGACGGTTACCGGACGGTCGGAAGGCGAGCCACCCATTGCTCGCCGTCCGCAAGCCCGCGCCTACGATGGCCGGAAATCGGGATCGGAATCCCGGCGGCGATTGGGGCGTGAGGACCGTTGCCTCACGCGATCGGCCGCCTCCTTTGCTAGCATTACTGCTTCGCAGAAGGAGGCGACCGCCTGCCACTCCTCCTCGCTCCGGACCATGGCCTGTACCAAGGCCCGGCGCGAGAGATCGCCGCCACCGATAGCCCCCACGAGGACACGGCGTTGCTCTGCCCAAGCAGGACACACCTCCACCGTGTGCTCCACCGTGTCCTCCGGGTGGTCCACACAATGGTGACACCCGGGCGTTTCTTCCGCACGAATCCGGTGCAGGAACCTCCCGAACTTACCATGTCCGGTGAGGACCTGCGTCATGCGGAAGGTTTTTTTTTTTTTTTTTTAGGTGGGAAAATCATCTTATGACAAATCCCGCTCTTGGGCGGAGCGGAAAATAGTGTCAGACTTTTACTGACTAAAAACCCACTCCTGTTCCTTCTTTGCCTTCGTCCCAGGGCCCCGGGTTTCACTTTCACACTACCCGTGGCCCCAGTAGGCTTCGACCCTGTTGGGCCCCTACGATTTGCTGACATCTCCCTGAGGCGCGCGTGGAACAATACGCGCCGTCGACGACTTGGGCTCGGTCCGGACGGTTACCGGACGATCGGACGGCGAGCCACCCATTGCTCGCCGTCCGCAAGCCCTCGCCTACGGTGGCCGGAAATCGGGATCGGAATCCCGGCGGCGGTTGGGGCGTGAGGACCGTTGCCGTTGCCTCACGCGATCGGCCGCCTCTTTTGCTAGCATTACTGCTTCGCAGAAGGAGGCGACCGCCTGCCACTCCTCCTCGCTCCGGACCATGGCCTGTACCAAGGCCCGGCGCGAGAGATCGCCGCCGCCGATCGCCCCCACGAGGACACGGCGTTGCTCTGCCCAAGCGGGGCACACCTCCACCGTGTGCTCCACCGTGTCCTCCGGGCGGTCCGCACAGTGGCGACACCCGGGCGTCTCTTCCGCACGAATCCGGTGCAGGAACTTCCCGAACTTACCGTGTTCGGTGAGAACCTGCGTCATGCGGAAGGTGAGGACGCCGTGAGGTCTTTCCAACCACGCCTCAAAGAGGGGACTTACCGCCATAATTGTGGCGTGCCCAGCACTGGGTCGCGACAGTCGCTGTCGCCATTTCTCCATGAGAACCCGCCAGAGCTCTGTCCGCCATGCTGCGACTTGTCGCGGCAGCGGAGTTTCGCCCCGGCGTTGCATCTCCATGCGCAGATCGTGCATGTGAGCAAGGCCTGTTGCTACCAGATCCCATGGTGGCTGTCCAGCAAGGAGGCTCGCCGCTTCGCGGGAAATCGTCCGGTATCCTCGCACCATCCGTATGGCCATGACCCTCTGGCACGCGTTCAGCCGGGCCGCCGGCTGCTTCCGCAGCGCTGGCGCCCATACCGGTGCGCCATAAAGGGCCATGGACCGAACGATTCCTGCGTAAAGCCTCCGGCAGGAGGCGTCTGGACCTCCCAAGTTAGGCAGGAGCCGCCCGAGAGCAGCCCCATTCCGATTTAGTTTGGGAGCCAGACGTCGGAAGTGCTCCTCGAAATCCCATCGGCTGTCGAGAACGAGTCCCAGGTACTTCATCGTCGACCCGACGCCGATGTGGACTCCTCCTACCGTTAGTTGAGAACCCGGTGGTGGCGCGTTCCGAGGACCGTGAAAGCAGATGGCCTCGGACTTGTGCAATGCCACCTCGAGTCCCAACTCCTGGATCCTGCCCACGACTGTCGCAACCCCGTGTGTCGCTAGTTCGACCGCCGCCTGGTACGACTCTCCCCGCGCCAGGACCAGCGTGTCGTCTGCGTAGCAGACCACGCTGACCCCGTCAGGGAGGTCGCCGCGCAGCACGTAGTCGTATCCGATGTTCCACAAGGGCGGCCCTAGTACCGATCCCTGCGGAACACCGCACGACATCTCTCGGCGTTCCCACTCTCCCTGGTGACCAGGGTAGATGATGTACCTGTCCGACAGGTACGCCTCGACCACACGACAGAGGTAGTCGGGCGTCCGGTGATACCGGAGTGCCCTCCTAATGCTACTCCAAGGCAGGGAGTTGAAGGCGTTGGCGATGTCCAGAGACACCGCCACGACACACCTGCCCTGGGCCACCGCATCCCCCGTCGTGAGGGCTCGCACGCGCATGATGGCGTCCACCGTGGAGCGCCTCCTGCGAAAACCAAACTGGCCGTCCGCCAGATCCGGCCCCACCCGTGTTAGGTGCGCGACAAGGCGGTCTGCAATTACTCTTTCAAAGAGCTTGCCCACCTCGTCGAGCAGCACAATGGGCCGGTACGCGGACGGAGAGTCCGCAGGGCGCCCCGGCTTCGCGATGAGGACCAGTTTCCCAGTCTTCCAGCGAAGTGGGAACTGGCCCCTCTCCATGCATGCGCTGAAAAGCCCTCTTAGTCGAGGCCCGAGAGCCTCCATGGCCAGGACCCAGGCCTTCCCAGGCAAGCCATCGGGTCCTGGGGCGGTATTTTTGGCACTCAGCCTTCGTACCGCCACTCTCATCTCTACCTCGGTCACCTCTGGAGCGTTGTCGTCGTCGTCGCCATCGTGGTCCGCGTCGGACACCGCTGGTGGCGGAGCCATGGGCGGGGGAGAGTGTTCCCCTCGCGTGGGGAACAGAGTGCTCACCACACCCTCCACAAGCTGAGGCCGGAGACTCTGCGTTAGCGGGGGAGCCCAGGGGCGGAGCTTGTCCCGCACCACCTTGTAGGGGCGTCCCCATGGGTCCCCGTTCAGAGTCCCCAGCCACACGTTGCGGGCCTCGAGTTTGGCCCGCCTTATCTCCGCTCGGAGGGTGCGCTTTGCCTCTCTGTATCCCTCGTACAGCTCCGCCTCTCTGGCCTCCGCATCCGGTGGACGGATGCGGCGCCTGCGGTATCTGGCATACCGGCGTCGCGCGGTATTGCACGCGTTGCGCAGTGCCGCAATCTCCGGCGACCACCAGTATACCTGGCGCCGAGCACGTCCCGGATGGACTCGGGGCATTGCCGCGTCGCAGATTTGCGATACGGCCTCCCGGAACCACTCTGCCTCGACGTCGATGTCGACAGGCCTGTCCGGTGCTTGCACCCAGGCCTGTACCGTCGCGGCTTCCAGGAGGAGCTCCCGGTCCATCTGCCTCAGCGCCCACCGCGGACCACAAGGGTTCTGTCGGACCGGCGCGGTCGAGGTTTGGGCGGAGACGTCAAACCGGATGTACCGGTGGTCTGAGTACGTCTCCACCCCCTCCATAACACGCCAGTCGACGACACGCGGCGACAGAGCGGGGCTGGCGAACGAGATGTCCACCACTGAGTCACCCCGCATCCGCACACACGTGGGGACAGAACCCCGGTTTAGGACGACCAGGCCTGTCTCCAGAGCCCAGTCCTCCACCATCCGACCCCGCTGGTTCGTGAACCGGGAACCCCAAGCCAAGTTCTTGGCATTGAAGTCCCCGCACACGACCACGGGGAGGGAACCAAACCCAGCGACGACGGCTTTCAGCTCCATTAGGGAAATGTGAAGATCGCCGAGAGATCTGTTCGGGGACAGGTAGACGCCCACCACTGCAATGTCCCCGAACCGTGCTGCCACGCAACCCCGTCCCCTCGTGACAGCCTCGAGGGTTGGGGTACCGGCGGCGGCCGACGAAATTAGGGTCACCGAGCCGTCCAGGTCCCGCACCCAGTCTCCCCTGGGCAGGACATAGTACGGCTCGGAGACCACGGCGATATTGATCGACCACTGCGCCATGCTCTGGAGCAACAGATCCTGAGCGGGGGCGCAGTGGTTGATGTTCGCCTGGAGGAGACGCAGTGGAGTCGTTATTGACAGTCCATTACAGTCTCCTCCTGAGCCCCCCGTGAGGGCCCCGCCGCGGCGGGTGTGGCGGCGATAGCGACGGCAGCCAAAGAGGCGGCTGCGGCGGTGAGGACATCAGCGGGGATGGGCCTCATGGCTTTGCCCTTGGTCTTGGCGGGGGGGTCGCAGGACCTGCCCCCAGCCCGGTGGTCAGCCGGTTTGCCTGCCGCCGCACATGCGTAGCAGTGCGGCGGTGCATGGCATTCGACGGCCTTGTGACCGGCCTGACCGCACTGGTAGCAGCGGTCACTGCGGTCCACCTCCGCGGCGCAGTAGGCCCCCACGTGGTGCCCCACGTGGCAGCGGTAGCACCGCAGAGGTCTGGGCTCCAGCATCTTCACCTGGGCGGAAACCCAGCCCACCAAAAGCCTTCGGCCCTCGCCCGTGATGGCCTTGGCCGCCGACACGGGGCAGCTCACCGTAACGGCTCGCATGCCCGTGCTGTCAGCGCGTATGGTGCCCGCCCGCACTTGAGCGGAGGTGCACTTTCCCGCACTGACGATGGCGGCCACCACCTCGTCCACCCTGACGGAGTCGTCCAGGCCCATGATGCGCATGTCTATGCACTTGGTGGGCCTGGACACTCGGACCTCCTCGACATCTAAGGACGCCCTGATCCTTTCAGCCAGGGCGTCCGCGGCAGAGACACTATCCGCACCAGGGACCTCCAGTATTCGGGCCCCGGTTGCGGTGCGCCTCATACGGAAGCCCCCAGAGGCTCCAAGCTCGCCAAGGTGGGGCAACACCGCCTGCTTCGCCTTTGCCATGACGGCGTCATACGTCACGCCCTTCTTTACCGCCTCTGGCTGTAGCGTGATGACTACAGCCTCGGAAGTCGGGGCGCGAAGTCTGGCCGCCATGGCCCGCTTCTTGCGCTCTTGCTGCCTCGCGCGCTTTTTGGCCGCCCTAGCCGCCTTGCCCGCACTCCTTTTGGCGCCAACCACCGTCCAATCGGCGCCAGCCGAGGGTTCTTCGGGCAGGGGAGGCGGCAGGCATGGCCTTGTTGCCGCCGCGGCAGGCAACGCTCTACCCTTCAGGGAAGGAGCAGGCTTCCCCTGCCGCTGCTGCTGCTTGGCCGCCGGGGCCGACCTCACAGGCTCCGATGCCACAGCCCCTTGCCCGACTTGCCCCGACGGGCCCGCCTTGGGCGCAGCAGCCCTGGCTGCGGCGGCGGCGGCATATGACGCCGCCCTCTTCTGGCCGGAGGCCGCGAGCGGGGGGCGCAGGACGATGCCCTCCAGGACAGAGAACTGCCGCTGGACCCGCTCCTGGAACTGCTGCTGCTGCTCCTGCTGCTGCTGCCGGAAGACAGCCAGCTCTTGCCGCAGCAGGGCCAGAACCTCGCTCTCCGGCTGGGGCAGGGGCTGGGACTGCCCCTGCTTGCGCCCCCCATTCGGCGCCATCTCGGGGCCAGTGCCTCGGAGACCGGCCAGGTCCGCTTCGAGCCGCTCAATCCTCTTGGAAAGGGATCTTTTGAGAGGCTCCAAGACGATCCCCAGTGCCTCTATAATTGAGGTCGTGGCCTGGGGGATCGACCTCTTCTTGGAGACGCCCTTCCTCTTTATGGCAACTCCATCTATGGCGGCTGTGACGATCCCCTTGAATTGGGCCAGCGCCTCTTCCATGCCTTCTGGCTCACTGCCAGAAGGTTCCGGCTCTGAGGGGCTGGCCTGGGCACTGCTTGCCCCAGGGTGGCGCCCCTCCCTGGCAATCTTCAAGGACCGCTGGGTCGCCTCCTCAGCGGTGGGCCTTCTCCCTTTTCCTTTTCGGCCCGCACCCCGTCCAGCAGTGGAAATTTTGCGGGCAGAAGCTCCACGCTCATCGTCAGAGGATGTCCTCCGACCGTCTCTGGATATGGGGCGTTTGAGGAACTGAATGTTCCTCTTCTTCCTGGAGGTGGCCTCATCCACCTCCATTCTCTCCGAGTTGAGTGAAGACGCGGCATCGGAGTCCGACGTCGCGTCTCCACTCACCTCCCTCAGGCCAAAGCACCTGCCGGCCTCTGTAGTACCCACCGGCGCAGCGGACGTGCTGGGAACGGGTCCCAGGGACTCCACGCTACCGGTGGGTGAGCCACCCTGGCTCCTTGCGTCCACGAAGGACGGTAACAGGTCCCTAGGGAACCTGACGCGCTCTTTGCCCCCCCCAGAATACGAGGGGCAGCCCGAGCTCTGCTCGGGGAGGGATTCTCCTCCTGCGGTGCAGGCGGTACCCTCCTGGGGTAATAATTTTTTTTGAGTCGCGTCCATGTTGTGCTGAACTCAGCTTTGCCTTTTTTGTGGGGTGGGGTCCCCAATAACCACGTTCGCCATCTTGGTCACGTCTGATAAGCAGACGCGTACCTGAGGCGAACCCACTCTCCCAAAACCACTGTCCAAAAACACCAACAGCTGTTGGTGCCGATGCTTCTAGACAGTGCACCTTCCGTGGCGGTCCGTCTGGACTCCGCCTGTGTGTTCCTCTTGGTCTGGTCCCTCACTTGAGGCCTTCCGGCATGAGTAGCTCTACCGGCATAGCCCTCAAGATCACAGAGACACGCAAGCCCCACCACGACGACAACGTGGGAACACAGTTGGTGGGGGTCATGCGGAAGGTAAGGACGCCGTGTTGCCTTTCCAGCCACTCCTCAAAGAGGGGACTTACCGCCATAATTATGGCGTGCCCAGCATAATTATGCATAATTATGGTGTACACAGAGACAGATAAGATTATATAGATAATAAAATAAAATATACTAAACATATAAACAAATCTATTAAACTTCAAAAAAGTGTAAAATAAAAGTACTATTCAACCATTCATACGCCCGATGCGGTAACAAATACACACACAAAATTTTCGAATTTATAACACTAGTGTGAGAAGTGTGATTACTTTGATTGTGAAGGCCTTCTGCGTATATTTCTAAGTGGTTTTACCTCGAAACTTGAGATTTGCGTGCTCGGTACTTATACATAATTAGATCAAGATACATTAAATTTAGATTAGCCGAAGGATTGTCTGTAGACAATATGATTAATGTGCCTACATAATTGAATTAGTATAGCATACCAGTCAACCTTTGGGTGATGCAGAGACAACTGGTGGTAGGTGCAATATTATGCATTAGGTACATATTGTGAAAATGCCTTAAGGCATTAAGTCCGCCTCTGTACTTTTGTGTGCATAAAGAATTAATAAATAAATAAATAAATAAATAAATTAGTATAGCATATATATAGCATATTCAGCCTTATTATGTTCCCACTGCTGGGACTCAGGCCTCCTCTCTGGGGTAGGGAATGGGCCGTAATCCACCACGCGGGCCCAGTGCGGGTTGGTGGATGTCACGTCTTCGAATTTTTGGTTCTAGGACATGCCGGTTTCCTCACGTTTTCCTTCACCGTTTTGAGAACAGTGGTGATGAAATAAATTACACAAAGTAATGCACCTATGAGGTGGACTGACCAGATTAAAGCGTCAGTAAATGGCTCACCATCACTGCACGAATGCACGAGGAAGGCGGCCATCAGAGAGGAGTAGCGGCGTGTTGTAAAGCTTGCCACCAACACCTGAAGTGATGACCACGACCACTCTGTCAAGAGTGATATCGACAAGGAAGAAGTATGCACCTGGCTGGGTTTAAACCCGCGACCTGCAACTCGTAAGTCTGAGCCGTTACCACTCGGTCACCACTGCTCATAATTGAATTAGTTGATTGTAATCTATTTTTATCTGTCAGACCTATTAAATAAAATAAAAAATAAAAATAAAATTCATTTATTTCAGGTAAAACCCATAGATTATTAGATTTGATTTGATTTTTTTGATTTGATTTTTTGATTTGATTTGATTTGATTTGTTTTTTTTTTTTTTTTTGATGAGATTTTTTATTATTAGATGTTTCAATTTATACGTCGACCCTTTTCAGGAAAAACGTCGTAAGCGACGAAAGAAGAAATACTTTTTAGTTATGGAAGGAAAAAACTCGTTCTTGGAAAAAATGAAAACCGTCGCTTACGAATTTCTTCCTAAAAAGGATTGACATGATGATAATTTGAGATACTGCCTTCAAAGTTAAATTTATTCATGTTTACCCCACATTCTAGCCGGCTCCTGACATTCAATTAAATTAGATATTGTAGCAAAAAAATGGATTTATAAACCACTGAATAAACAATTAATTCATCATATATGCCACTCACATCAACCGAATTAAAAAAAGGCTGAATGATTTATTTAAAAATCTTTGTTCACAGATTTTCTGAGCTTTTTGTAAATTTTCAAGTTTTTAGTTATCAGAGAAATATTGATTCAAATAAATTAGAAATTGAAATAAACATTATGTAATGGTAAATCAGTGCTTTGAGGCAAGACATCACAAAAACTTTCTTTTTAGGGTTCCGTACGGGGCCCTATTGCTAATACTTCCCTGTCCGTCTGTCGATCACCAGGCTGTGTCTCATGGCAGTCGAAATATGTGCATGCATGTATTTCTGTTGCTGCTATAACAACAAAATAAAATAAATATTTAATTACCCATACTACAAACGTGATTTTTGGCCGTGTTTTGCTACGGACCCTACGGCGTCCTTCATGCGCGAGACCAACTCGCATTTGGCCGGTTTTTATTGAGGGTGTGATATCTTCGAAAAACGTCTTCTGCTCTGGGTGGAGTGAGAGAGTGGCAGGCTTTTACTGACTAAAACTTACCCGTGTTCCTTCAGTTGCGGTTTGCATTCCAGGGCCGCGGTTCGAGCAATGGGTAGCTCGCTGTCCAACCATCCGGTAACGATTCGGACCGAGCCCAAGTCGTCGACGGCGCGTAGTATTTCACGCGCGCCTCAGGAAGATGTCAGCAACCGTAGGGGCCCGGCAGGGTCGAAGCCTACTGGGGCCATGGGTGATGCGAAAGAGAACCCCGGGGCCCTCGAACAAAGGCAAAGAAGGATCAGGAGTGGGTTTTACTCAGTAAAACTCTGACACGCCGTCCTGCCCCGCCCAAGGGCGGGAGATGTCATTGGATGATTTCCCACGTTAAGCCCCGGGTTTCACTTTCACACTACCCGCGGCCCCAGTAGGCTTCTACCCTGCTGGGCCCCTACGGTATGCTGACATCTCCTTGAGGCGCGCGTGGAACGATACGCGCCGAAGTCCAGGGGTTGTGCTGGGCGATGATGAGTCAGTGATTGAATCAAGGCTTTACCTTTTATATACACTAATATTATAAAGAGGTAAAGTTTGTGTTTTTTTAATGTTTTTTGGTTTGTAGGAGGTAATCTCTGAAAGTCCTGCCCTCTAGCAAAGTTACAACCGTTTCGTTTCGATTCTATTTTCGTTGATCGCCTCGAGTCGGCCACGCCTCCTATTCTTTTGTTCTGACCACATGACTGAGCTTTGAGATGATGTCTATGTATATGAAAATTTTAGCAATCGGACCAGCCCCCGTCCGATTGCTAAAATTTTTTCACCGATAGAGAGCTGCTTTATTCTTGAGTGACATAGGCTTTATTTTATGTACGCGGGCGAAGCCGCGGGCAAAAGCTAGTACATTATGAAGAGAGCACAAGCTCATCCTTTTTAGAACTAAAAGGTTGTGCGTGACAATATATTATGTATACGGAGCTAAACTGCTTCCAAACCGTAAAACTTAAACCGCGTCAGGCCTAAGAGCTATAAAATACATAAACAGTGATGGATGGCTGGGCCATTGTGTGGATACTAGCGCTATACTAACCCTTCACTCTGGTTTTATTTTTACGATTTGTTTGAAGAGCCTACTTTTATGTAAAATGGAGATACTTTGATGAAAAGTAAAGTCACGTAGTTAAAAGTACACTGACTTATGATCGGTCTGTTTTTCAATCTTTTGTATTTGTTTGGGTAAGCTGAAAGAAATTGCTTTTGCAACTCATCATTTTACTTGCTGTCTCTAATACAAGACGTAACATAAAATGGTACTCATATTTAAGATACTGTTTTACCTCGGGGCCAGTTAGGGTGTTTTTAATATCGTGCGGATTTCATCACGCATGCGGGATTGCTCCGCACGCGTATGCCCCGCAAACATCCTTTTACCCAGGTAGGGTGCGGCAATATTCTCGCTAGATGGTGCTAAAGTCAACATTTTTAGTTTATTTTTGTTTTTATTGTATGGGCGAATTATTAAGTCAAGAAATAGTAGATACATTTTGATACAAGTGCAGAAAGTTTGTCATAACGACTGAGGCGGAATTTTCCCGAGCCGCAAGCGAAGTTGTTGCGGAGTCGAGTGCTGCAGTGACCAATTTCTTCGTTTATCAAACGAAGTTTTTCAATACTCTTACAAAGATTTAAATAAACGAGTGTTGACCGGCGAATCTCGGGGGTCGCTTGGCGCCTAGGCTGATGCGATCATCATCATCATCATCATCATCATTTCAGCCGAAAGACGTCCACTGCTGGAAATAGGCCTCCCCAAGTGTGGCCACAATTAACGGTCCTGTGCGTCTCGCATCCATCGGACTCCCGCAACCGTTACCAAGTCATCGGTCCACCTTGTAGGAGGCCTTCCAACGCTACGTCTTCCGGTACGTGGTCGCCATTCCAGAACCTTTCGGCCCCCTGATGCGATAAATACAATAAATTGTTTTGTTTTCCGCACTAGTGCGGATAACAGTAAATTGCATGCCTAAAAGCGGATTTTTGAACAAGTATATTGTAAATATTATTTGCAAAAACCAAACATTCCATTTTATTGAACTTAGTAAATTATTGCCTAAAAATCCGCCTAATTTTGACTGTTCAAAGTTCTTGTCTGTAACTATAGTGCTTAAGTATAGTGCTCTAGTTACTAAGTATAAAACTTCCTCCATAATATTACCATACGTTACCAGTTTACGTCAGAATATTCCTAGCAACGTCGCTACTTACATTGTCTTTGGTTTAGTGCCAAACTTAGCTGAGGAACTGTGTAGTGTAATGGTGTATGACAGGCTGCTGCCAAATGTATTGCATTGTTTTGTGTCACGTAAAAGAGTAGTAAGAAAAGTACGTTTACATCAGCCCCCTAGCCAAGTTACAATCGTATCGTTCGGCGCGAACGCCTCGAGTAGGCCACGCCTCCGATTCCTTTGTTCTGACGTCATCTCAACGCTCAGTCACGTGGTCAGAACAAAGGATTCGGAGGCGTGGCCTACTCGAGGCGTTCGCGCCGAACGAAACGATTGTAACTTGGCTAGGGGGGCAGGGCTTAACTTATGTAAATTCTTTTGCGTCATTTGATTTTTCGTTTGCCAAATTTTTAATAATAATAATATTCCACAACTATCACACAATGTCGTCTAGTCCCAAGCTAAGCAGAGTTTGTGGAGTACTAGACAACTGATAAACATACTTAAATATTTCTAAATACATACTTATTATTGATAAATTACACCTAGACACAGAACAAATGATTGTGCTCATTACCCAAACATTTGTCCTGGATGGGAATCGAACCCACAAACTCCGGCATAGCAGTCAAGGCCACTAACCACTACTCTAGTCGGTCTCCACCAACCACCACCAACCACCACCAGCCGGACCATCCACGGTCCACGGTCGGTCGGTGGTCGGTAACCATTTAGTAGCATTTTTTTAATTATTTTTACTCAATAACATTTTCATTTAGTGATCATTGTAATTTGAATGTAATAATTATGAAAGGAGATTGGGCAAGTTACTATGACACTTGGTTGCGCAACTTTTGACACAGAATAGTACTAAAAATTAGACACAAAAAAGGGGTAGTGTCATGCTTTAAAACCAGGTTAAATTCAAAATGATATATTTAGGGGTTTTTGAAAAAAAAAAGTTAGGTAGGTAGGTTAGGTTAGGTTATGTTACATCTCAAAACAATTCGTTTTGAAACCCTGCCTCCGGGCTATGGAATCAGAGGCCTCTCTGATTTGGTGGCTAGGCAGTGGGTATGCTAATAAAAGAGAACAATTACACAGCGCCACATATAGTTTTAAGTCTGGATTAAATCAACATGGACGTAAAAACGTTCTAACAATTCACTTCACAGCGACACATAAAAAGAGTCAAATCGCTCAATGTAGTAAATGAACGTGGAAGAATCCTAAAACTCAACACGAATTTACATTTGTTAGCAAAGAAAAGTTAAAAACAATATTCTCGGCTTGCCGGCAGTTAACACGGTAAACAATATTTTGTTTGACACATCATTGAATAGTGTTGTGACACATCAATTGACTACGGCGTTATAACATTATCGATTATATCTTAATTGTTTTATTTTTGCCCAGAAAATGCTTTTTAACGAAAGAAATATTAACATAATTACAGAAAAATAATAATTACAACTCTTAATATTTTTAGTTGCGAATGTAGATATTTTTGTTTACCCGCGATTTACGTTAATGTTTAATTGATCGATTATAACTGAGAAAGGAGTTGCTTCACTATAATGGAACAAATGACGTATTTATTGTATTAAATACTAATTAAAATGAAAATAGAAACCCCACAAATGATTTCAATGAATTTAAGTAAAAATTAAAAGAAAATAATAGTTATGAACATCGAGATATAAGTACTAACGTACTAGAGAAGACATCGTAAATTCCTACTTTGTCTCGTTCAACTGCGGCGATCGCGCCGCACTTTGTCGAAGAAAACGCGTAAGTGCCGTGATTTACATGGCGCTTAAGACCTCTTTGCCGACAATAAATACACTTCCGCAGCAAATCTAGCGCTGTGGTAAATTAGTTATGGTTTAGACGAATTGTTATTATTTTAGCGCTGCAGCGAACTAAAGATTCAAATTACGAAAATAGGACAATTCAGTTATTTGACGTAGCTTCTCTAGTACGTTAGTACTTATATCTCGATGGTTATGAATTATACAATAACTCAAATGGCCATACGCGTCGAAAAGTGAATCTATAAGTGCCAATCTCCTTTGTTTTATGAAAAGAATACGATTAATAAAGATTTTAACGTCTGAACTAACATTAAAAAAATACAACCGAATTGAATAACCTCCTCCTTTTTTTGAAGTCGGTTAATAAAAGATACTAACATATTATGTGGACCAAAAGTTATCTTTGAATAAAAATAAATGACATCATGAATTTTGGTGACAACATGATTTATTTTGAGGTATCCCACCTCATTCATGAATTGACTTCTCCTGCTCTATGATGGAGCGAGAGCTACAAATAAACTTTTACTGACTAAAGCTTTCTGGTATGGTGAACTCTTTTGAACATGGTTAGAAACATATTTTAACAATTCACTTCAGCAAAGAGATTAATAATCCCTCAAAAGAAAATTTCAGTATGAAAATAAAATTTACTTCGCATGACAATAAATTCAATCAACCCTATCTTCCAAATCAAACGCAAGTCAAAGCCTGATTATCCTCACGTTATCCTTTTATATTCGTCACACAAGACGCTTGCTTCGCATTTTACAATACTGAGACGACCTCAGACAAGCGTATGACCGATCAGCGTCGTTTAATGGCCACACAACGTAGTAAAAGATATGCATGTCACTATTTTATTTAAAGCTATCAAATATAACTGAATATTATCAGAATTGTGGCGTCACATTTCAGATTTGGCTACCCATCTATTAAACGACTCGACCTGGCAACTTTTAACACGCGTACACTGAGGACTGACGAGAAGATCACCGAACTGGAGGAGGAATTGAGCAGGTTGCGATGGAGTATTGTGGGATTGTCTGAAGTCCGAAGACAGGGGGAGGATACGATAATTCTCAAATCCGGTAACCTGCTCTATTTCCGGGAGGGTGACCAGCAGTCCCAGGGTGGTGTCGGGTTTATCGTCCACAAGTCTCTTGTGAACAATGTCGTGAGGATCGAGAGTGTGTCGACCAGGGTGGCGTACCTTATACTCAGAATATCATCAAGATATTCGCTGAAGGTCATACAGGTCTACGCCCCGACCTCGACACATCCCGACGACGAAGTAGAATCCATGTATGAGGATATATCAAGAGCCATGCATGGTTCTAAGACTCACTTCACCGTGGTCATGGGGGACTTTAACGCGAAACTGGGCAAACGAGACGGTGTCGAGCTGCGAGTGGGGCAATTTGGATTTGGACGGCGGAATCACCGGGAACACCTACTGGCTAGCTTTATGGAGAAGGAGGGCCTCTATATGATGAATTCCTTCTTCAAAAAGCGTGAGCATAGAAGGTGGACCTGGCAAAGTCCTGACGGTGCAACTAGAAATGAGATTGACTTCATCCTGTCGACGAAAAAGCAAATATTCAATGATGTCTCTGTGATCAACGCGGTGAAAACTGGAAGTGATCACCGCGTCGTAAAAGGCACATTGAATATTAACATTAAGCTTGAAAGGTCTCGACTGATGAAGTCTACGCTCCGTCCAGCACAGATCCAGATCCAAAACCCCGAGAGCTTTCAGCTCGAACTCCACAATCGTTTCGAGTGCCTAGGAAGCTCCGTGGATGAATATAACGATGGGTTCGTGGAAACTGTCCATACGGTCGGGTCTAAGTTTTTCAAGACTCACTGTACAAATAAAAACAAGAAGCTCTCCGATCCGACCCTCGAGCTAATGAAGAAGAGGCGTGAGATGATTCTGCAGTCTTCAGACGATGCGTGCATATACCGGCAGCTCAATAGACAAATCTCGAAGTCCCTGAAACGTGACCTTCGCCGCTTTAATACCGCAAGGATTAAGGATGCGATTGAGCGGAATAAGGGCTCTAAAGTATTTGCACGAGATCTGTCTATTGGGCAAAGCCAGCTCACGAAACTGAAGACCGACGATGGCAGAGTCATATCCGCCAAATCGGAGCTTCTGGGAGAGATCGAGGCTTTTTATGGACAGTTATACACGTCTACCGCTAAACCCGCTGTAAATCTAGTAAACGACCCAAGAGCTGGATTGACTCGACACTATACCGAAGATATCCCGGACGTCAGCCTGTACGAGATTAGGATGGCTCTGAAGCAGCTGAAAAACAACAAAGCGTCGGGTGAGGACGGAATTACGGCCGAACTCCTGAAGGCGGGTGGAAAACCGGTCCTTAAGGCCCTTCAGAAGCTATTTGATTCCGTCATACTCGAGGGAAAAACGCCACAGGCGTGGAGCAGAGGCGTGGTGGTACTCTTCTTTAAGAAGGGCGATAATGCCCTGCTTAAGAATTATAGGCCCATCTCGCTTCTGAGCCATGTCTACAAGCTGTTTTCCAGAGTCATCACGAATCGTCTCGCGCGCAGGTTCGACGACTTCCAGCCTCCCGAACAAGCCGGATTTCGAAAAGGCTTCAGCACCGTGGACCACATACATACGCTGCGGCAGGTTATACAGAAGACTGAGGAGTATAACCAGCCTCTCTGCTTAGCGTTTGTGGACTACGAGAAAGCCTTTAATTCGATTGAAACTTGGGCTGTACTGCAGTCTCTCCAACGGTGCCAAATTGACTATCGGTATATCGAAGTGCTGAAGTGTTTGTACAAAAACGCCACTATGTCAGTCCGACTACAAGACCAGACCTCGAAACCTATCCTCTTGCAGCGGGGTGTGAGGCAGGGAGACGTTATTTCTCCGAAACTGTTCACGGCAGCAATGGAGGATGTCTTCAAGGTTTTGGAATGGAGAGGGCTAGGCATTAATGTCAATGGCGAGTACATCACTCACCTTCGGTTTGCCGACGACATAGTAGTCATGGCTGAGACTACGGAGGAGCTCAGTACAATGCTTGGTGACCTCAGTAGAGCTTCCGAAAGAGTGGGACTTAAAATGAACATGGACAAAACCAAAGTCATGGTAAACAGCCATGTAGCACCCACTCCTATCAAGGTCGGGGACTCTACACTCGAAGTTGTAGACGACTACGTTTACCTGGGACAGACGGTCCAGTTGGGAAGGTCTAACTTCGAGAAAGAGATCAATCGTCGAATCCGACTCGGCTGGGCAGCGTTCGGGAAGCTGCGCGGTGTCTTCTCGTCCAATATACCACAGTGTCTCAAGACAAAAGTCTATGACCAGTGCGTGTTGCCAGTGATGACATATGGCTCCGAAACGTGGTCGCTTACAATGGGCCTCATTAGAAGGCTTAAAGTCACCCAAAGGGCAATGGAGAGGGCTATGCTCGGAGTTTCCTTGCGTGATCGAATCAGGAATGAGGATATCCGCAGGAGAACCAAGGTTGCCGACATAGCACGAAGAATCGCCAAACTAAAGTGGCAATGGGCAGGGCACATTGCTCGCAGAACAGATGGCCGTTGGGGCCGAAAGGTTCTGGAATGGCGACCACGTACCGGAAGACGTAGCGTTGGAAGGCCTCCTACAAGGTGGACCGATGACTTGGTAACGGTTGCGGGAGTCCGATGGATGCGAGACGCACAGGACCGTTCGCTGTGGCGACGCTTGGGGGAGGCCTATGTCCAGCAGTGGACGTCTTTCGGCTGAAGCGATGATGATGATGATGTGGCGTCATGCAGATCCGTATACGAACAATGGGTAGCTCGCAGTCCGGACCAAGTCCGGATTGTAAACGGCGTGTAGTGTTCCATGCGCACCTCAAAGATATGTCCGCAAAACGGTGGAGATACTGATACAGTCAAATGGGGTGAATAGAAACAAAACTACAAAGGGTATTTTCACGATATTTGAATATTTTTTTGCAGCATTTAACTATATCAATTTATTAATGAATTCTAAATAGTCAATGCTTTGTTAGAAGCCGTTAATATGGTATCAAAGTGAAAAACCAAACCAAAGTTTTGTTTCTATTCACCCCTGGGTTTCTATTTACCCCATTTTACGGCACTCACTAGGGCCACGGGGAATTCCCCTAGAACGTAAAGGGCAACTGAAGGAAACAGGTTTTGTTTTAGTCCGTAAATGTCTGAGAAGCCCTAACACGCTCTCCTGCTAAAACTCAAAAATATATATTTTTTTTTTAATTCATATAAACCAGTGCTTGACTGCGATCCCACCTGATGGTAAGCAGCGATGTAATCGTTGATGGTGAGGCGCACTAGTTTATTAAGAGCCTATTCACTCTAGCCTTGAAGACACCTAAATTATAGTTGGACGGGAAGACCGCAGCAGGCAAATTGTTCCAGTCCTTCGATGCACGCGGTATAAACGACGAAGGGAAACGCTTAGTCCGGACCGTTGAAGTTTCAACAACGTAAGGGTAGATACTCGCCGTACGTCGGGTTGTTCGATGGTAGAAAGGAGATGGCGGAATCAAGTCATGCAATTCCCGCGCACACTCTCCAAAATGCAACCTGTAAAATACCGATAGGCTGGCTACCCTGCGCCTGTGCTCAAGGCTTTGTAAATTGGACTTAACCAAATCTGGATCCCCAATTAGCCTCTTCGCACGCCTTTCCACTGAGTCCAAAGCTGCTAGATGGTATATTGTTATCTGATCTGTGTCACTTCATCACAGCATCCTTAATAATCTTTACGCAAAAGTATCGCATAGTTTTGTCTCTCCAGCCAATTTCATAGGCTCAGGGGCAACGTTGGTGAAGGTACCTGTTAGAGCCCTGAAAAATAAATCAATTTGATGGTAGCCAATATCGCTGTTGGTCCCTTACCTTAGGGTTTGACTCCTAATAAGGTGTTTCAGTTAGAAAGGAATTAATGCTGTCAGAGGCATGGACAATGCCCAAGTATAATAGTTGTACATCTATACGAGTACTTTTGAAGACCAACGTAAGGGAAATCTCGACTTCAGGCGAGATACCATCAAGAATAAGCCGCCCTCCAACATCCAATACCTATACAACAATGGTGTTCTAACGTGCCCGCACTGTGCACGCACGTTGACAGCAAAGATAGGCTTTATTAGTCACATCAGCCCCCCTAGCCAAGTTACAATCGTATCGTTCGCGCCGAATGCCTCGAGTAGGCCACGCCTCCGATTCCTTTGTTCTGACGTCTTCTCAACGCTCAGTCACGTGGTCAGAACAAAAGAATCGGAGGCGTGGCCTACTCGAGGCGTTCGGCGATACGATTGTAACATGGCTAGGGGGGCAGAACATGATCGCAACCCGTAGTTGCACTAAATCAGAATCCAGTCACCGTAGGCAAAATCGGCATGGGAGTATATATATTATATTATACTCCCTAGCCGATATTAATAGTATTGGATAAGTGACAAATAGACAAGATTTGCCGGGACACTTTATGATGATGACACCATTACTAAATAACCTGTAAAACATGCTGACTTTATGCGTGATCCTTTCCTCCTCCTCCTTTGATATATTAAATAGCCTGTTCCTTCTTTATCTCTCATACCAGGTTCGGGTTTTCCTTTCAGAAGCGAACCCATGGCCCCAGTAGGCTGCGACCCTGCTGGGCCCCTACGGTTTGCTGAAATCTACTTAAGGCGCGCGTGAAACATTACGTGCCGTCGACGACTCGGGCTCGGTCCGGACGGTTACCGGACAGTCGGATGGCGAGCTACCCATTGCACGCCGTCCGCAAGCCAGCGCCTTCGGTGGCCGGAAATCGGGATCGGGATCCCGGCGGCTGGACATTTCAAATGTTGTTAATAATATGTTAGTCTTCTTCTTAGTAGGAACACTCTTACCAGAGTAGTCGTGGCCATCAGTGTGAATCACGATAAGTGATGATCTTGGTAATACGGCGCTATTCGTCGCGGACTGCAGCTTTCTGAGTACATTCGTAAACCGAGCACTAAGTTGCAACCTTCATCTGGTTTGACCATCCGTGGTTATCTACCACGTGACCTGCAACTCCAACTTTTCCTTGCGCTACAAGACGGTCTAATTTGTTAGTAATTTTACATAAATGATGTTAGTAATATTAGTATATTTAGTTGAAATGTGGACTCCTGTAAGGGTAAAAGCCTCCTCCATCTTCTTCCACAACTCTCTGTCTTTGTCCTCCTTCGATTAACATTCCTGAACTTTTTAGCCGAATACAATGAGTATCGGTCATGATTTTTGTGCACTATGCAGACATACTTAAAGCGTCAAAAAAAAAAAAACAGTAAATACTGTGAAGAAATTATTTAAATTGGACCAAAAATTACGAAGATACAGCAATTTTAGTGTATTAGTTCCAGAAATGCGCCCGAGAATGAAGCGACTCGCTGTGACGTCATATGTCATGATACAGTCCAGCGAGAGCGCGCGTTTCCAAGTAGCCGTTCAGAAACACTTAATAAATCCACCATTTCTTGACGGATTTTAATAATTTAAAAATTTTTATGCTCAGTAAATTATTAGCTTATTACACATACGATGTACTTAGTAAAAATCGGATTTGCTATTATGTGATTGATCCTCATGGCCGAATACATTGAATGGAGTACCTAGTCATAATAGTACAACAAAAAGATCCCTTAAACGCACCAAAATTTTCACCTGTGAGTACACCTAAAGAGTGGTATTCTCAGCCGGTGTCTCTATTTCCTGATAGCTACAACCTAGGAGTCTTTAAGTCAAGAGTGAATAGGTTACTCCTGAGTGTGCTCCACATCATCGGTTACCTTCAGGTGAAATAGTGATCTAGCTTGAGCCTATCAATAATAATTTGAAAAAGACATAGTCATAGGGTAAACCCTTTCTTATATTAGCCAAGTACAAAGAACATTATGAATTTTCAAACCGATTTATAAATGTTGTGTTTAGTTTAGTTTAGTGCCACCGAAAGAAAAAAAAATTGGCCAAGTGCGAGTCAGACTCGAACCCTGAGGGTTTTGTACAAACTTACCTTTTATGTAAATAGTTCAATTCCCGATTGGAGTTTCGAAATTTTTTTCAAATTGCATAAAGTTTTTTTTCTGTGATGTAACTACAAATTAACAGTTTTCAGATTTTTCCTATACTTGTGCTAGGAGACCTTACTTCATGCCAAATTTCAGGATTCTAGGTCAACGGAAAGTACCCTATGAATTAAAATTCACTTGAGAGTGTCGAAATATACGTTTTTTGCAACATAAATGGCCGTATCTTATTTTTTTCGTTAATTTAGAAGTTTTATTTTTTCACAGTTTCAAGGGACCGCAGACTTGAGTATATGGTTTTAATTTCAACTCGATACCTCCACGCAATCTCGAGATAAAGGGTCTTAACAGACAGACAGACGGACGGACGGACAACAATATGATCCTATAAGGGTTCCGTTTTTCCTTTTGAGGTACGGAATCCTAAAAACAAACTTAGTTTGGCAAATTATTAAAAGCATTACATAAATAAAGTAAATATCTGCCATAGAAGAAACTTCAATAGACGACAAAGAGGAAGAAATAAAGAATCCTTTATATCATTAGTTGAAGCGCTTTATTTATGATAGCAATAACAAACAAACACTTCGACGCCTTTACGATTTATACTCGCAAAGAAATACAGTTTTGTCTCTTTGAAAATGGTTTATTCAGGTACTAGCTTGTACCACTGGCTCTACCCCCATAAAAGTATATAAATATTATATTGAGACTGGTCTAGTGGTTAGTGGCTCTGATTGCTTTGCTGGAGGTCGTAAGTTCGATTCTCAGCCAAGACCAATATTTCGACGAACAATGGGTAAGTCCCCGTCCGGTAACCGTCCGGACCGACCCCGTAGTGTTCGACGCGCGCCTCAAAGAGATCTCAGCAAAACCGTAGGGGTTCAGTAGGGTCGAAATCTACTAAGGCCATGGGTTAGCTTCTGAAAGGGTAACCCGGGGTCCTGGGATGCAAGGCAAAGAAGGAACATAGGGGTGAGTTTTAGTCGTTGAGTGATGTGAGTGCATCGGCGATGTGTGAACGTTGTAATATTATTATTATTACAGGGGGGAGGGGGTTGTCACACTTTTGTTTTAAAAAAAACAGGGCAAGTGTAGTCGGACTCGCGCACTGAGAGTTCCGTACAAACTACAATTACCGAATGGAGTCTCGAAGATTTTTGTGAATTTACAGTTTTCAGATTTATTCCTATACCTGTGCTATAACACCTTGCTTTATTCCAAAATTTAGGATTCTAGGTCAACGGGAAGTACCCTATGAATTTTGATTTCTTTGAGAGTATCGAAATATACGTTTTTTGCTACATAAACGGCCGTATCTTTTTTATTCGTCAATTTAGAAGTTTGATTTTTTTCACAGCTTCAAGGGACCGAAGACCTGAGTATATGGTTTTAATAATTCGAAACCTCCACGCGTTCCCGAGATAAAGGGTCTTGACAGACAGACAGACAGACAGACGGACAACAAAGTGATCCCATAAGGGTTCCGTATTTTTCTTTTGAGGTACGGAACCCCAAAAAGTATCCTACATCCTATTCTAAGACATGGTCTACCCATTTATCAAGGCTACAGGATTATTCGAAAGAGTCAGCGCCGCCCTAGAACCCAAAAGCCAACTGAAGGAACACTGGTGGGTTTTAGTCACTAAAAGTCTGACACTCCCTCACACTTCACCTAAAGCGGGAGAAGTTATTTGGTTAATTCACACCCCAAAAAAAAGCTTACCAAATGCCATCTAAACCCTTTAGGACGGCAAGAGTTATTTTCGCATTTATAATATTAATTTTATGTAACAAGAAAAAAGTTTATTGAAAAAGAAGGTACTACCTACATTATTTTAAAGGCACGTTTGACACAGTGATTAAGCGATTGGCTGTTGCACTGCAGTGTCGTTGGTTCGAAACCAGCATGGAACAATTATGTATATAATAATATAATAATAATAATAAATCTTTATTACTAGGTTTACAATACAGTAGAGGTAGTCATACGTGGTTTGCAATACATACATGTATAAAAACTGTAAAATTAACACACAGTTAATCACCTCTCGACACCCAAGCTAAGATTAAACTTGTGTTATGGGTGTCAGGGCTCTCTAAGTTGAATAAGATTATACAACAGAGTTCGGAGTTACATCATGTTTCTTTAGATATATTTAAGTAAAAACAACAGAGGTAAAAAAGATTTAGCTATATATATAGAAATTGGAGTAAACTGCACTAAACAAATAATAATTAATTATAAAACTAACAATTTGTGTATAGTGTTAATGTTTTGTGTAGTAATGTGTGTGTGTGTGTGGGGACATGTGGGGCTGGGGAAAGTTTGAGGAAAAGGGAGGGTATAAATTTACGTGTTGATAATTCTTTCGACTTCATCATAACTAAGAGTGATAATCCATTTAATGATTTGAGATTTGCAGTTAAATTTATTGAGTTTGTAAATGTTACAATGACTATTGACAAAGTTGTAAATACGACTACCAAGAATTTGAAAATGACGTTTAGCAAGTTCTGTGTCTCACTATGGGACACACGTTACAGATCCTACGTTTTGACAAATGCTCCAGATCCAACTGCAGGAGAGAGTTTACGTAACGTACAGTTCAGCACAAAGAGTTGCCTCACAGTCAAGACTTGGCACTCTTTATATAATAGTGCGGTAGTATACCGATAGTGCTTAAAAGTCATGACCTTTAGAACAGCTCTCTGTGCCCTTTCCAGTTGCATCATACATGTTTTTGAAGCGCCACCCCAGACTGTTATGCCAAAAGTCAGTATTGATTGGCAAAGAGAAAAATAAACCAAACGTAAGGTATCCACATCAGCACTATAACGCAGGCTCTTAAACACGGTGATCAGTTTTCTAACTCTGCCAGACAAAACCCCAACTTGGGCATTCCATGTGATTAGGTTGTCTATCAGTACGCCCAAGTATTTCACGTTGGTTGCTCTTGTTAAAGAGAGGCACGAGAATTGGTTCGGGTACGTGTTACAAATATGCGCTTTAATCACAAATGAGTTATCCGGTTGCGAAGAAGATTTTAATGAGAAAGTGATATATTTTGTTTTTTCCACATTTAGGGTTAGACTATTTGCTGTTAGCCAACACATGACAATGTCAAGAACGGATTCTGCTCTTTTTTGAGCTTCATCCCAATCTTCAGCATGTACAAGTAGGGCCGTATCATCAGCGTACGAATAAATGGAACAATTTGGGAGAGATAAATTACATAGGCTATTAACGTACACTAAGAAAAGTGTAGGGCCCAAGATGGGGCCTTGAGGCACCCCATATGATAATTCACACTCATCACTAACATATGTTTGTATTGTCGATTTTGACGCACTGCGTTCGTTCTGATAGGTAACTCGATAAGACTGCAAGTGCAGGACCTCTAAATCCAACTTGTTCCAACTTTCTTAGAAGGATGGGGACAGAAACAGTGTCAAATGCCTTAGAGAGGTCCAGAAACAATCCTAAGCACTTAGACTTTTTATCCAAAGTCTCAACAACATCATCAATTAGGGCCGAGAACGCTTCTTCACATGACTTTCCTCTGCGAAAACCAAATTGGAAAGGATGATGATGATATGATCTTCTAAAAAAGACGTAAGCCGATTGGTAAGCTGTTGATCCCCGCACGACCGCCGGCGTTCGTGCGCCATTGTCTTACTATTGTGTCTCTAATTACGCTACTCCAAAAGTTAAGGACCCTTTCAAAAACCTTTGATAGATATGGCCTGTAGGTATGCGTCTTATGTATATGAGTTAATATATGTTTATGAACACTTCCACGACCTCAGGAATAGTTTCTAGTTCGGGGCAAGGTTAGAAAAAAAAAAATACTTCCATTGTTGAATATAAGTCTCCTCAAGTGTCTCCATTACGACCTTTTCTGCGCGTCTCGCATTCCAGAAACTCTCACCAGGTCATCGGCAAAGCCGAATAGAGGCGTGATATTATACCATACAAATACTCTAAAAATAATTATATTATGCAATTAATTAATTAAATTAACATTTTATCCATTTTAATGTTCCAATTGATCCAAAAATAACCTCGTAGATATTTATGTATATTGAACGTTAATGTCAGTAATTTAAAATGATTGGTTCAATGCATTATTCATTAATTAATTAACTACCATCGGCTTAATTGGCTATTACAGTATCGATATTGTATTTGTATCTGACATAATATCCATTTCAGAGTAAGCAAGCGCTTGTCATTTATTTCAAATTGATGTAAACATAAACTCTACATGATGTAAAAAAAATGCCATAGTCCCAATCGTAAAAGGTTTGAAATCATTATAATGTTAACATATTTTTCTTAATAAAATCAACTTATTACTAACACATAAATTATTTATCTAACCGAGAATAACCCGAGCGCCGGATACGAAAAATAAAAATCTGCTAAACAACTCGCATATAAAGAAACGTTCAAAATTAAATGTTCGCTTCATTGATTAAAATGACCTTTTGCTAACGGAATTTTCTAATTGTGTCGTAAAAATACGAACGCTAACGGGTTTAGATTGCTAGAGGAAAACTGAAAAAAAAACGCTTTTGAATTACCTTTTGTCTTTAGTTTTGACTAGAAGTCGGAATATGTAGAGTATATTTAGGTATCTAAAGCCAAACCCACTGATGCCTTAGACAATACTGAAAAACTGAAATGGAAATGGGAGTCGCATATGGCAAGAATGTCAGACGAATGATGGACCATAAGGGCGACCCGATGAAGAGGTCCAATTGGAAAACGACACAGAAGAAGACCGCATACAAGATGGGCAGACAACTTTTAAAAAACGGCTGTTTCAGATGCAAACAGCCCAAGATAGAGAGTGATGGGGTTTCTTGGAGGAGACCTTCACCTACGGAGGGGTTCTTGCAAACATGGACAACCTGGAAAATTCTAAACAGACTCCGCACCCAAAATAGGCGCAGCAACGACGATCTTCACAGATGGGGGTTCTCAGACGGTTCCGATCTTTAGTGTTTGCGTGGCGTCTCTCCGCAGACCATGACCCACCTCTCATCCTGCATCACGTGCCCTGTTACCTGTTCATGTAGGGACTTAATGACAGCATCAGTAAACGGCATTGCCGTGGCCGAATATTGGGCCAGGCAAGGAATTTAACTAGTTTTGCCATCGATACGCTAAGAAGAAGAATATTTAAATTAATTACTTTGCACCGAAATGGGTTTTTTTGTCTTTTTTTAGCAAACAATGGACTACCATATTGCTTTGAGCTTTTGTTTACCTAGCTTATGAGTAAAGTATTCATAAGCTAGGTGCAATAGAAATTATACTTTCTTTATTTACAGGAGTTTACAACTCTGTTATTTTCGTTGGTACTTCTGATTTAAATGTCATTCCTACACAGTTTTTTTTTTTTAATATACCTTTCCACACCTGGGCAAAGATCTCTTGTTTTATCAAGGTAATCTTTTTTCAAGCCACCTCGAACTAACAGTATGTAGAATGACTGGAGGCTAAAAAAAGGACTTAGTCAAACTTTTGATTTTAAAACAATGGTTCCAATACTTATAGCCAAAATAATCTGAGTTTTTTTCACATTGAGTTGAGAATCTAATGGATTTCTACAATACGTTATACTGTCAGCCCCCCTAGCCAAGTTACAACCGTTTCGTTTCGATTCTCTTTTCGTTGATGGCCTTGAGTCGGCTACGCCTCCTATTCCTCCTGTTCTGAGCACATGACTGAGCGTTGAGATGATGACGTCAGAATAAAAGAATCAGAGGCGTGGCCGACTCGAGGTGATCGACGAAAAGAGAATCGAAACGAAACGGTTGTAACTTGACTAGGTGGGCAGATCAGTCAGTTGCTGCTCTACGTTTTCGAGTAAATCTTCTATCGATCATTATTTCGTAACCTCGAGTACCACTACGAATTTTTAGGATATTCTTCGGTCAATCACCATTGTTATCCAACGTGACAGTACTGCCAGCATTCTAGGGCACTTTTCCCATTGACAGAAATTGTTTGATGTGTTCTTTTTTTACCCGATAGTACATAACAATATATTCAGTCTGTATATACCTATACCTATTAAACTATAATATGTATTAGTTTAAATGTTTACAAATGGTAAACTTAAACGTACGTAAACGAACTTTGTTGTTCATATTTGAACTTCATACATTCATAATAATTAATACTCTTTACTTTCAAAAAGACTGGAGGCTCCCAATGGCCCCAAGGGTTGCAGCCACTGATGCGGAAAATCAAAATAAAATCACAGCTCTTTGCACAGCAAGAATGAGCAGCATTCATTGAATAAATCCAATCATTTTCTTCAATAACTAGGTACTGCAATGAAGCTTCAATATTCTCATTCAAGAGCAACTGCATTTTACTCAACCCTGCACAAATCCCCTTTTCATTCATATATCTCTTCTCGCCACATAATATATTTACATAAGTATAGCCCGGTTGGCACAAAATAGATAGGTACAGAAGTCAATCTCATGTATATACTTTACTTTCCATACCTACGCTCGGCGGTCGCGCTAGGGTTGCCGCCGCTCTACCGCGCGCGCCCGGCGGCTGCAGTGACAACCGGTTCCTATCATAACTGTTTATAATTAGATTATTGAACACAAGGTTTACACAGCTTATACTACAATAAATAGCTATAAATTATAAAAATATTACTAGGCCACAAAGCCATGTTCGCTTTTTCGGCGCGGGGTCGGGGGCCAGTGCACTTACGAGTATCTACCTAGCTAAAAGTTCTGTGTCACATTAAAACAAACCATTGAAATAAAATCAAATACCTGCTTATCTCTCTGAAATGGTGAATTTAAACAACCATGTACTGAACAGTTTAAATAGTAACTTTTTTTTTTACACAAAAAAATTCACAGACGCGTATCTCAAGCGGATGGCACTCGTGCTCACACTGGTCTCAACCAGACCAAGATATCGTGTCCGTGAGCGGTGTCTATGTGTGCGTTGCTCGAGCGCGCTTTGTATGTAGATTGACTTCTGTACCTATCTCTTTTGTGCCGGTTAGGTGAGGAGGGTGCAATTTCTCGGCTGATAGGACGTCCGCATCCCGTGTACACTGCGGTTGCTAATCCTGCACGTTACACGTCCGTGCCGCGGTATCTGACCTCAATTTGTGATGTTCATGTCATTTTAGCTGGGTAAATTTTACTGGTATTATTGTTATTATGGTGTAATCGGTTCTAATATTATAAAGAGGGAGCTTAAGAGTTTTTGGCGGAATTTTACCGTGTGAAGTTCAGTAGGTTGTTTAATTATTCGCAGATTAATTCCTAGTGCATAACTATGCTCCCCTCTTTTTTATTTTTACAACTGTAGCAGGTGGAATTGTCTGGTTATGTACTCAAGTACTCTGATATCAAAAGAAATCGTATGAGCTATTGTTCTTATAAACTTGCAGACTGGCTTGAGATTTTTTTGATAATAAAACAATCGTGTTTTAACTTAATAAGACTTTTGGCTGAAATCAGTCAAAACTAATTTTGACTAACTTAGCAGTACTGACTTTAACAGAAACACTACATCTCGAATTAAAGTTTACCAGGAAGCCAACCAAATCAGACAAAGAAAATCTTTAATTGAATTCAATATAAGTTCGCAAACCCTTCGTACTAATTTGAATGAACTATGTGTTTACAAAGGAGCTGATATCAATGGGAATCAAAATCTTGACTTGCAAGAGATCATTTACATATCAATTTGTGCCTATTTACTATTTTAAGATGGCGCTGTGATTGATTGCTTCAAAACTAACCTTAGAACTAACCTGCTGGTGAAGACACCCCTCACTAGGACAATTCGCTTTGTAAATGAAGTTCACGAGCGACTAAATGTTTTCTCGTGTACTTTGAGTAAGAGTTAGTTGTGTGAGACAATGAGAGAGAGAGAGAGAGAGAGATATACAGGGTGTCCAGTATAAGTTATGTTTAACCTTTTGAGTGCGTAATTAGAGACACAATAGTAAGACAATGGCGCGTAAACGCCGGCGTTAATGCGGGGATCAACAACTTAAGTTTAATTTTTCATAGATTATAAGTATTTTTTAGATATTATCAAAAATTTATTTTTAGGTTTAAGTATAATAGTTGATAGCTGCACTGTCAAATTAAGTTAAGGACTGTAAGTATACCTAGCCTAACTATAAATAGGATAAATAAATAAATAAAATCTCTGTAATATTATTTCCATATTAGTTTGTCCTCAGACTACTAGCGAATTTTCACATTCTTTTTTATCACACATTCTTTTATCCTTTTTAAGGTTCCATACCCATGCTGTCAATGGCATTTAACTTATTACTAAGCCTCCGCCGTCCGTTTGTCTGGCCGTCCATCTATCAGCATCTTAGGATGGACTGTCTGCGTGTTTGTTCCCATACAGAAAATTATTTTGTCAGCGTTTTTTGCTCGATCGATAATATTGTAGTACGGAACCGTTCGTATGCGAGTCCGACTCGCACTTGGCCAGTTTTTTTTAGGTGGGAAACCATCAAATGATTTCTCCCAATCAGGGTGAATTGATAAGGAAAACCAGACTTTCACTGACTAAAACACATCTATATTTTTCCAGTTTCCCTTTGAGTCCCAGCGCCATGGTAACTATTTGGACCTGGCACCTGGCAGGCATTGGATGGATGGCTCTGTGAGGCGCGCGTAGAACACAGCACTTACTCGACCCGGGTCCGGATGGAGAGCAACCCATTGCTCGCCATCAGCAGGCAAAATCGTCCTGCGGCTCCCGATGCCCGGGGCATCTCCGGCGGGGGTCGGGGCGTGAGCCTTGTGTCCACTTTTCGTATTCTAACTAGTGTCTCTTTTAATATAATCTAAATATTTAAGCTCATAGTGTTCCCACTCCTGCAACAAAGGATTTCTTTCCTTAAGATGAAGTGGACTCTAATCCACCACGCGAACCCAGGGTGGGCTGGTTATTGTCAAATACATCATTTCATTTCAGCAGAGAGATCTCCACGGTTGGACATAGACTTTCCCAAAGCATTGCTACAAGGCCGGTTCTGTGGGTCTCGCATACATCAGATTCTTGTGGGAAGCCTTACTACTTATTCTGGTTTTCTTATGATAAATGTTTTATCGTCCAACGTTTTAAGAGTAATGCTGATGTGTCAAATTACGACGCGTAAGTTGAAACTGTTACCACTGTGCCATTACCACTCTTAAATAAAAAATAATAAAATAAAAATCTGGCCAAGTGTGAGTCGGACTCACGCACTGAGAGTTTCGTACAAACTTACTGAAAACAATTCAATTCCCGAATTGAGTTACGAAGATTTTTCCGAATACCAAAAAAGTGTTTTTTTTAGACGTAACAACAAATTTACAGTTTTCAGATTTTTTCCTATACTTGTGCTAAGAGACCTTGCTTCATACCAAATTTCAAGATTCTAGGTCAACGGGAAATGAATTTTGATTCCCTTGAGAGTGTCGAAATATGCGTTTTTTTCGACTTAAACGACCGTATCTTTTATTTCGTAAACTCAGAAGTTTGATTTTTTCACGCCTTTTGGGACCGCAGATTTAAGTATATGGTTTTAATTCCAACTAATACATACATGCGGTCCCGAGACATAGGGTCTTGACAGACAGACAACAAAGTGATCCTGGTTCCGTTTTTTTCCTTTTGAGGTACGGAATCCTAAATGAAATGAAATGAAATGAAATGAAATGAAATGAAATGAAATGAAATGAAATGAAATGAAATGAAATGAAATGAAATGAAATGAAATGAAATGAAATGAAATGAAATGAAATGAAATGAAATGAAATGAAATGAAATGAAATAATTTATTTGCTATGAATGCAGGTACAAAAATATGGTGTTAAGTAAGAGAAGGATCCAATACATTCTACCGTGAGGCATGCAAAATTTTTATATTAGAATTAAATTAAGAAATAATTAAAAAAAAAAGAACAAAAACAAATATTTGACTTATTTTCAAATGATTAAACTAGACAATAAAAATATAAACCATTCAATTTGTAAATTCATTCAGTGGTAAACAATGAATATATAAATAAAATTCTTATAAAGAAACATCAAAGTGAATAAATTTCAACATACACAGCGCTTAAATTTTCTTCCAAATTATGCCCTTTATAACAAATTACCCGTCGTTCTTTCAATGCCGTCTGTGACTACACTAATTTGATACATACACAGTAACGAGCGAGCCAAGGGAAAACATGACAATTAAATGTTATGACGACATTTTTGAAGCATGCATCATCATCATCATCATTTCAGCCGAAAGACGTCCACTGTTGGACATAGGCCTCCCCCAAGTGTCGCCATAACGACCGGTCCTGTGCGTCTCGCATCCTTCGGATTCCTGCGACCCTCACCAGGTCATCGGTCCACCTTGTGGGAGGCCTTCCAACACTGAGTCTTCCGGTACGTGGTCGCCACTCCTTTCGTCATTGAGAGTTGAAGCATGCCTCAACACTTAATTCATTACTTCAGAAGAGAGAATGAATGAAGCTAAAGACAAACTGTGCACACGTATGCCACGTATGCTATGCATTACTTTACATACACATACAAAACAGACGACTTGAGTTCAAGAGTCTAGATGTCATAATGCGTAGCATACGTGTGCCATTTTTTAGGTGGTAAATCATTCAATGACTTCTTTCGCTCTAAGGCGGAGCTCGGGCGTGTCAGACTTTTACTAACTAAAATCCACTCCTATGTTCCTTCTTTACATTCGTTCCAGGACCCCGGGGTTCTCTTTCGAACAACCCATGGCCCCAGTAGGCTATGACCCTGCTGGGCCCCTACGGTTCTGTGCGACTCTCAAATAATCATTTTTTCTTATTTTCTTTCTTTACACGTATAGTCAAACGTAGCAGGCACAAAAAATAGTCGCCGCGTCGTAAACTAAAAGCTCTTTTGATAGCGTTTTAAAAACTTGCGCAATTTCATTACGTTTGAAAGAGTTCTCTTTGCAGCTTTAAATTAACATGGCGCCCACGCGCCTCAGGGCAATAATAATGCAGTTTCAAGAAAGAAATCGTTTTTAAATGCTGTTAGATTTCCAGGTAATTTGCCTAGAGATACAGAAATCGTAGAGCGGATAAATTTTTTATTGCTTCATTGCTTTTTTTATTGGTTTTTATGGTTCCGTACCTCAAACGCAAAAAATTGGAACCGTTATAGGATCACTTTGTTGTCCGTTCGTCTGTCTGTCTGTCAAGACCATTTATCTCGGGAACGCGTGGACGTATCAAGTTGAAATTAAAACCATATACTCAGGTCTGCGGTCCCTTGAAGCTGTGAAAAAATTAAACTTTTAAGTTAACGAAAAAAAAGATACGGCCGTTTATGTCGCAAAAAACGTGTATTTCGACACTCTCAAGGGAATCAAAATTCATAGGGTACTTCCTGTTGACCTAGAATCTTGAAATTTGGCATGAAGCGACCTTCTCATAGCAAAAGTATAGGAATAAATCTGTAAACTGATTTGTAGTTACGTCACCTTTTTTTTGCGATGCAAAACAATCTTCGTTAATCAATTTGGGAATTGAACTGTTTTCATAAGTAAGTTTGTACGGAACCCTCAGTGCGCGAGTCCGACTCGCACTTGCCCAGTTTTTTTTTATTTTGTTGGAATTTTCAATGTTTGATAATTTTATATTGCACTAGCTTCTGCCGGCGACTTCGCCCGCGTGAAAATAGGTTTCTGTGTACAAACTTTAGACCCCGTTTCAATCCCTTAGGGGCAGAGTTACATCACTGCTTACCATCAGGTGGGATCGCAGTCAAGCACTGGTTTATATAAATAATAAAAAATAATAATTTCGAAATACCCTTTCTTAGTGCTCGCCTACGTCATAAAAGAAAACCTTGTGCAAAATTTCACGCTCCTAGTCCCAACAGTTTTGAAGACTGACAAATCAACGCACAGCCAAATATATTATATAAAATTAATTGAATTAACTTCAGGTATTTTGTTAGTTTGTTATGGCTATATGCTATGGTTACACAAAGTTAAGGTTGGATGTTAGGACCAATATTTTCTATGACGACGAGCCCCGTCCCCAAAGTACCTAATACTTTGGGGACAGGCTCGAATGAAACGGCTTCTATGCAGTTAATTACTATTTGTATTTCTAGAAGCTCTGTTTGTTACATTATTATACGTAAATTACGTCCGCCCATATTTTTCTATCAATTTTGTTTTCAAACATCAACACCTATGCTTTTATTAGCACAAACCTTAAAAAGGTAAAAAACCTTAAAATTCCTGTTGGTCTAGTGGTAGTGACCCTGACTGCTATGTCGGAGGTCGAGGATTCGATTCCCACCCAGGACAAATGTTTATGTGATGAGCACGATCATTTGTTCTGTGTCTGGGTGTAATTTATCTATAATATGTATGTATTTAGGAAATATATAAGTATGTTTATCAGTTGCGTAGTACTCATAACAAAAGCTCTGCTTAGCTTGTTTTATATTATTATTATATTACTTATTAATTAGTAAAATCCTATAGGTAAAATAAAGCACATACAATTTTTTTTTGTTTGTCATCTTAAAGTTAATTTAAAGTTGCAACTTATCACAGTTGGTTAGAATTGTTAGTGTCATTTATTGCTGTCTAAACTTAAAATCGTAGTCGACTCCTTGGCGAAGCCTTTCTAAATCACTTGTGAGTATAATGATTTAAATTGTCACTCTCGCCCATTCACTGCACTTATAGCTAAATAGCTAACCTTTATGATGACCAAATAACAAATCTCAAGAATACTACAGTGTCTACGTGTCCTCCACTTCTCACGTAGAGACTACAGGTATGCCAAAAAGTGCACTACTTCACAAAATTCACACATGGTAACTTCGCTTCTGCAGTATTGAATACATGGCTCAAAATGGCATGAACATTATCGTCCATGTTTCTGCCAACTTGAGTATCCAGTTAGGGTGTACCCGTCTCCAATTTTGCAGGTAATTTAAAGTCTTTCAATATATAACAGCAAAGGACTTCAGATAACAGTGTTAAGGGCCAATAGTAAGTACGTAGTTGGTTCAGGGCGTGAGTAGATTTTGAATGAACGGCCACAAACATTCTGAGAAAAAGTAATGGACGAGAGAAGGTACGGAAAAGGCCCTGTAAAAATTTACGAGTATCGGAATTATGAGGAATCCGTATCATAGACTTGAATATGAGACGTTTATGAATGTGGCACAGTGCTGTAAAAGGTGGATTTACTTTTATGTATCTCTTACTTTTACGGAAATAGCTATTGACACCTCCGTCCTACCCTACTTATTACGCAAGGTATCGGGACTGCACTTTGATCTTAGAATTTTATTTAATCGATGTCCGATTTGAAAGAAAGAAAGAAAGAAAAACAGTTTATTCACGCGAAATGACGCAATCTTAAAACTAGCTAACAAACATAATCAATTGATAGGGAAGATATGCGTCACATCCACGCAAAACGGCCGAACGCTCAGCATAAAGCAGCGACCTCACGCATAATGCGATGAGCTCACAGTGCTGGTTTTCAGCGTGAGCCGGTGGCGGTGTCGAGACGGTGAGAACGGTGCAGTGTCCAACAAGATTTGCATAGAAAAAGGAAATAAAAATATATATGAATTATAAATTAAAAAGAAAAGTCTCATATGTATCTTGAACATATTGATCTTACGTACCACATAAATACTTTCAAAGGGGATTGGATTTGCCTAAGAATATATTTAGTTTCCTATGTCATCTCAAAGACTACATAAAGTTCGATATAAGGACATAATTCGTCGCCGATTAGCTTATACAGACTTTTTTTTACTTGGCCTACGACCTCCCAATGCTGGACAAAAGTCCCCTCCATATCTCTCTGCCAAACCTGTTAGGAGCGAGTCCTAATCGTCACGCCAGCATTTGATGTCTTCTGGTACCCACTGTTTAATGACGTTTGCCCATCTGTTCTCATGCATCTTTTTTGTGGTGGGAAATCATCAAATGCTCTAACGTGGAGCGAGAGGGTGAGTCAGACTTTTCGGGACGTCTCCTGTGGCGGCGATTGGGGCATGAGAATGTCCGTACCTTCACGGTTGCGACCATTTCCTTCGCTTGCATTACTACTCCGCAGAAGGAGGTGACCGCTACTCATTCGATCTTGCACTGGGCCATAGCCTGAATCAGGGATGGGCGCGAGAGGTAACAACAGCCGATCGGCTCCACGAGCACACGGCGATGCTCTGCCAAAGCGGGAACGACCACCGTGACTTACGGGCGGTCTACACAATGGTGACACCCAGGTGTTTCTTCCGACCGAATCCGAAACAACAACCTTCTGAACTGGTAATGTCTGATGGGATCTGTGTCAGGCGGAAAGGGAACTTACCGCCGCGCTTGTGGCATGCCCAGTTTTCATGTATCCTAAAGGAGTAACCCACCCAGTTCCACATTAGGCTCATAGATTGTCTTGAAACGTGCTGAACCTATTTAGCGCAGCCTTGAGATACACAATGTTGTTTTTTTATTTTTTATTTAAGTTTGTATGTATGTATATATGTACCTACTCGTTTCTTCACTGTGTGTGTCTGTGTGCTAAATAAAGGTGTTTTCTTTCTTTCTTCTATTGTTATGTTACGAATAAAAAACAAACTTACTGATCAACGGTTTAAACGGTAGTTGGATCTGTAGAATGCTTCGGTCCATTGCATTTTGGAAAACCTGAAGTTAAAAGTTTAGACATCTAAGCTTCTGATCACACCATATTTATGACAGGCAGGACGCACGTATCGACAAGCTCGCTCTTTAGTAACATATACACTAAAAAAAATATTTTTTACTACTCTTCACTATACCTACTATGATTTTTCTGTAATTAAATAATGTAATTGTCATAACAATCTTAATTAATTACGTAATATCTTATTTATTCAAATGTGCATGCCTTAGGCTTGTTTTAAGTGCTTTTTTAATCTTTTGCAGTAAGTAACCGTTATTGCATAAACGAGTTTTTTTACAACTCTTGCGCATACCGTGACAAATTGAATTAACAGAGAAAGTGCTCCAGTTTTTTAATGCAACCTTAAATTTGGATCGCTCTGTCACCAGCTCCGGTAGCCGTGATCGTCTAGTGGTTAGGACCCTACGTTGTGGCCGTAGTAACCCAGGTTCGAATCCTGGTCACGGCAGTGATACACTGTCGCGGCGGAGCAAATCTTTTTGAGTTTTTGAGTGTATATTATATCTATTTATTTAACAATTAATATGAATAAAGACAAGAAGAAGGAAACAGAAAAATCGGTACAAAAGTGATGCTTATTTCTACAGAAATCTCTTACAGCATACCAGCGAAAGGGGAGATGGAAAAAAAAATGAAGACACCGTGTGTAAGAGTAATAGGAAAAAAAGTACAAAAAAATCAGTTATCATTGAAAACAAACGTTATATCTACATCGTTGTTTTTTTATAGATTATTATAAACGTAAATGACTTTGTTATCAGGGATGTGTTTTAATTAGCATAAATATGTTTAAATAATCGCCTTATCTAATCGTAAATAGGCATTTTCATGTTACCATGAGATAATTGTGTATTTATAAAATACCTATAACAAAATATTTTTTGTAACGTAATATTTTTTGTTTTGACTGGCCTGTTGGTCTAGTGGTTAGTGGCCCTGACTGCTATGCCGGAGGTCGTGGGTTCGATTCCCACCCAGGACAAATGTTTGTGTGATGAGCACAATCATTTGTTCTGTGTCTGGGTGTAATTTTTCTATAATATGTATGTATTTAGAAATATATAAGTAGATATGTTTATCAGTTTTCTAGTACTCATAACACAAGCTCTGCTTAGCTTGGGACTAGATGGCGTTGTGTGATAGTTGTGTGAATATTATATTATTATTATATTATATATTATAACGGGATAAAAAAGCAACCGTTGCTAACTGACTGATACATCAACACACAACTCAAATCACTGAACGGATTGCGCTGAAATCTGGCACGCAGGTAAACAGTCAGTCTATCCATATCCATAAAACATGTCATAATTAGAAAGAAAAAAAGAAAAAACGATTATTCGTGAGTCACACAATCGTATAAAACTAAAAATACACAATGAAGAAAAAAAAAATATTGGTACATACTATTTTTTTAGGGTTCCGTACCCAAAGGATAAAAACGGGGCCCTATTACTAAAACTCCACTATCTGTCGGTCTGTCACCAGGCTGTAGGTATCTCATGAACCGTGATAGCTAGACAGTTTAAATTTTACAGATGATGTATTTCTGTTGCCGCTACAACAACAAATACTAAAACACAATAAAATAAATATTTCAGAGGGGCTTCCATACAACAAACTCGTTTTTTTGCGGTTTTTTTGCTTGATATTAATAACGGTAACAGGTGGACCAAAAAGAGTTATAATACAGTGTGATAATGGTACGAAAGCATCCGTGTGTCCGACTCGCACTTGGCTGGTTTATTTGTGCACGCGCGAGGCAATGGCCCTCTCGCCCCAGCCGCCGGGATTCCGATCTCGATTTTCGGCCACCGCAGGCGCGGGCCTGCGGACGGCGAGCAATGGGTAGCTCTCTGACCGTCCGGTAACCGTCCGGACCGAGCCAGAGTCGTTGACGGTGCGTAGTGTTCCACGCGCGCCTCAAGGAGATGTCAGCAACCGTAGGGGCCCAGCAGGGTCGAAGCCTACTGGGGCCAAGGGTCTGATTCTGAACGGAAGACTCGGCCCTGGTATGAAAGGCAACAAAGGAACAGAAGTGGATTTTTTGTTAGTAAAAGTCTGACACTATCTCCCGCTCCGCCCAAGAGCGTGGGATGTCATTGGATGTTTATCCCACCGAAAAAAAATTCACAAAGCAAAAAACAAGAAACCATCCATCTTTTTACGTTATCCCGTAGTAAATAAATAAGTTATAAAAGTTAGAACAGTAATCCTGATGTCACCGACCTCTGACCTAAATACAAATATAAGAATTTGGTCCTTTTGTCCGGATAACATGAAATATTTATTATGATCATTCTGATCCTTATTGTATTATATATAAGATACGTCGTGCCTTTTCAGAAAAACCAACGTAAGCGATAGTTTGCATTTCTTGCTGGAAATGCCTTTTCTTTTGCTAATTAATAAGTATTTATGATAAATGACATCCTATTATACTTATACAAGGTTTTTCAAGGCTAGAGTGAATAGGCTCATAATAAACTAGTGCGCCTTTCCATCGATGATTGTATCACTACTTACCATCAGGTGGGATCGCAGTCAAGCTCTGGTTTATACCAATTAAAATATATATATATACCACTAATTTTTAATTAGCACTTAAAGGGCTTATAAGAAAAGGTCTTGTTATTATTTAAGTAAAGTCATTCATTCATAATCAATAGCCTGTACAATATTTCCATAAATAGAGTGACATTTTGGGATATAAACAAACGCTCATAACTTTGCTGTTTATGAATATTATTTATTGAGACTTTACTTAAATAATAACTAGAACTTCTCTATAAGCCCTTTAAGTTAATTATAATAATAAATTTGACTAGGCTTGGCCCGTTAATGTAGCTAAAAACTAGCAAAAGAGCTAAGAAACTATCCATATTTTTCCAAAACAATAATAATATTCCACAACTATCACACAACGCTGTCTAGTCCCAAGCTAAGCAGAGTTTGTGTTATGAGTACTAGACAACTGATAAACATACTTCTACATTTCTAAATACGTACATATTATAGATAAATTACACCCAGACACAGAACAAATGATCGTGCTCATCCCACAAACATTTGTCCTGGGTAGGAATCGAACCCACGAACTTCGGCATAGCAGTCAGGACCACTAACCACTAGACCAACAGGCCAGTCAAAGTTATTGTACTAATTATAAAAATTAGTGGTTTATATTTAAAGAATTTTTATAAATAAGGCTACATGACCAAAACTCTCGTACCAAATTCTCTTCTGCCAGTTATTACCTAACGAGACAATCTACCCAGCCAGTCAGTTACGTCATCCACAGGCAATACCAACCTCATTAATGAACATAAACCACCAACCATGTTTACTACCAACATAACGACAGCAATACCTTTACGATGCTGTCTGTTAATTTTATCCTTGTGAAACACTGACCTCTATCTACTATTTATAAATATATAGAGGTCAGTGTTGTGAAACCAGTACCTACTGATCTTTTTTTTTTCGGTGGTAAAATCATCCAATAACATCCCCCGCTCTTGGGCGGGCGGGAGATATTGTCAGACTTTACTGACTAAAAATCTACGCCTCATTGTCTTCCATACCAGGGCCGAGTCTTCCTTTCAGAATCAGACCCTTGGTCCCAGTAGGTTTCGACTTACCATGTCCGGTGAGGACCTACGTCATGCGGAAGGTAAGGACGCCGTGTTGCCTTTCCAGCCACTCCTCAAAGACTTACCGCCATAATTATGACGTGCCCAAGTACTTACTGTCCTACGTCAAAGACATTTTTTTTTTTTAAGAATCGTGGCCCCATTCTAAGCAGCACGTGCGTCCATACACATGTAAACTCAGATATACAAGACACCTAGATCCAGAACAACTATCTGTAGGTCATACGAATATTTGTTTTGCGCGGGAATCGAAGCCGCGACGCGCAGCGCAGCAGGCAATCGCTCAACCACTGCACACTGTCGTCGATAGCCCAGTATTTAATTTACGCCCTAAGCCGAGGTCCGTACCACGCAGGGAAGGCCCTTAAGTTATGGACGCTTAGTTTTTTTTTCGGGTTTGGAAACTTTGATTTTTAACCGACTTCAAAAAAGAGGAGGTTCTATGTTCGGCTGAATGTATTTTTTTTATGTATGTTTACCGATTTCTCGGTCAATTGTGGACCGACATGGAAAAATTTTTTTTATTGAAAGTTTATGCTTCCGAGTTTATGCTGCCATAGCAATATTGTTATGATCTGATTATGAACTTCGAAGATATGGAACAGAACTCTTCATAGGATCACAGCAGAACCGTCGTAATAAGTAAAATTGCTTTTTTGTACGTGTAGACGATGACTGACTGAAAGAAGAGGGGGAATATATCGAACTGATCTGATGATGAAGCCTGAAGTTAGGCACCAGAACTCTGTAATCATTTAATGTAATCTAACCGTGTTTGGGATTATTAGAATTGTCATGAGATGCACTCTGGCTATAAGGTATTTATGTTTGGCTGAGGGGTACTTTTTAGTGGTGGTACCATAACTAAAAAGTGTAAAATAAAACACTTTTTACAAAAAAAAAATACAACCGACTTCAATGTAAAAAAAAACACTGAAAAGTGCGAAGACACAAAACTATTATAGAAACACTGACTTCCGAAATTGAAGTTATTTTGCACTTTTCAATGTTTTTGTTAACATTGAAGTCGGTTGTATTCTTTTTTTGTAAAAAGTTTTTTATTATTAAGGCCGTTACAGGTAAATCCTGTGAAGCCGACGGCCAACTAATATGTCGACCAGAAAAAGAAAAATATAATAAAATAGGAAAGTTTTAATAGTAATAGTAATTATGCTCGGAGTTTCCTTGCGTGATCGTATTAGAAATGAAGATATCCGGAAAACCAAGGTCGCCGACATAGCCCGAAGAATCACCAAACTTAAGTGGCAGTGGGCAGGGCACATTGCTCGTAGAACGGATGGTCGGTAGGACCGAAAATTTCTAGAGTGGCGACCGCGCACCGGAAGACGCAGCGTGGATAAGCCTCTCACAAGGTGGACCGTTGACCTGGTGAGAGTCGCGGGAATGCGGTGGATGCGAGACGCACATGACCGCTCGTCGCAGTGTCGCCACAAACACTTGGGGGAGGCTTATGTCCAGAAGTGGACGTCCTTCGGCTGAAATGTTGATGATAATGATGATGAGTATGAGAGGTCATGTTATACTTTTGGAGGTATGCGGAACACAGTGTAAAGTCCTGTAAACCTCCGTTGAAAAGAGAGGATCTTCCGACCAGACGGGTGTTATGTCTGGTGGGCAGCTGCCCGATAGATGATTTCGGGCTGTTCTATAATTATGTTCTAATCGCGCGGGAAACTTTAATTGCGCGATGCAGGATTAGTTCTTATGTGACGTCATAGATGCCGCTACATACTCTTCAAGATTGATTTGTTCTCACAATAACCGTCTCAATGCAGATTCGCCAAGTAGGTACGTACGTCTTATAATCCGATGGGACAGAAATCGATCACCATCGAGGAGACACTAACGCGTAAGAGCTAGACACTAGTAGGTAAATAATATTTTTTTCTTAACAAATTGGTAAAGACAACAATTTATTTTGTTTATTGGAAAATCTTCAATTAACCGCTCCCGCTCTGGGAGGAGTGAAAAGAAGTGTCAGACTTTTAGAGACTAAAACCCACCTCTGTTCCTTCAGGTCACCTTTGCGATTCAGGACCGTGGCAACTACATTGCTCTGCTTGAGAACTGAACCCTGGTATACCTCTGCAAGGGTTGTGGGAACGTGAAAGAGTGACCGTGGCCCTAGAACGCAAAGAGCAACTGAAGGACACAGATTAGTTTTAGTCATTTAATGATTTCTCACCAAAAAAGAGGAATAAAAAAACCTGTTTGTTTGGCACACAATGAACAATCAAGAATGTAGAAACGTATAATAAACCAAAAAAAAAATATCCCACGGCTGCACCAAATAGACCTAGTACTTCATAATACCGGACAACTACATAGCAGCCCCCCTAGCCAAGTTACAACCGTTTCGTTTCGATTCTCTTTTCGTTGATCGCCTCGAGTCACGTGTCAGAACAAAGGAATAGGAGGCGTGGCCGACTCGAGGCGAAACGGTTTTAACTTGGCTAGGGGGGCAGTTGCCTCACGCTGGTATTAAGTGTTAGATGTGTAGGCACGTAATAAAAAAATACAGAGACTAAAAGAGAAGGACTATCTACTGAGATAGTCCTTCTTTGCAATAGTTAATTAATTAGATAGTTAATTTGTTTGCAATTGAGACTACTGAGTCTCAATTGCAAACATGTGACCAATAGGGCAGTAAAGATACGAGCTTAAACTAGTTTTGTTGCTATTATTATGTGATATCAGTACGCCCCAATAGTCGCAAACGCAGCCATTTCCAGTCGTAAACCTGCATCGTTAAAATGCACTAACTGCGAGGTACCCTGGGAGTGTTAGTGGTGTTTTATGGTGAATCTCTAATGGCTAGATGGTCGTTAATGTATGGGGTGAACTTATGGGTGTAGACTTTAACTGTCGATTTTTAAAGGGTTGGTAGTGATGGCAGTATGTGTAGATTTGTTTTATAGTCAAGAATATTAAAAATATTGATGATTTTATCGAGCCGTCGGAGAGCCTCTCTCCTGGACACGAGTTGCCATGGCCAACCTGGAAAACTCTAAACAGACTGTGCACTCAAGTTCGGCGCAGCAAAGACAATCTCCACTGATGTGGGTTCTCGGACGGTTATGATCTTCAGTGTTTGTGCGGCGTCTCCTGTTCACGTAGGAACCTAATGACAGCATCAGCAGACGGCATGGTCGTGGCCAGATACTGGGCCTGGCAAGGAATTTAACTAGTTTTTCCATCGATACACTCAGAAGATTTTAAAAAATATAGTAAACTAATAAGTCCCGATGATTCTTCTATAATTTCATTGAATACATGGTAGTGACATATTATTATAGCATAGCATAATCAGCCTTTTAATTTTCCCACTGTTGGGACTCTAATCCACCACGCGGGCCCAGTGCGGGTTGGTGGATGTCACATGTCTTCGAATTTTTGGTTCTAGGACATGTCGGTTTCCTCACGATGTTTTCCTTCACCATTTTGATAGCAGTGGTGATGAAATAAATAACACGAAGTAATGCGCCTGGCTGGGCCAAAACTGAGGCGCTCTGGTTTCACAAACTGCCGAGGACCAAAGAGCCACCCAGCTCATCAGTGACAGTTGGGGATACGCAAGTTCAGGTGGGTCGATACATAAAGTATCTTGGTCTAACTCTGGATGGTCGGTGGGGCTTCGAAGAGCACTTCGAGCGCCTGGTCCCCTGAGTTGGAAAAGCAGTGGATGCTTTGCACAGACTATTGCCCAACCTCGGGGTCCTCGGGAAGAAGTTCGCCGCCTCTATGCAGGTGTCGCGCAATCGATGGTCCTATAAGGAGCACCTGTGTGGTCAAATAGACTCTCAGGTGTCCGTCGCTGCAGGACTAAAATTAATAGTTTGCAGCGGAAAATGGCCATCCGCATCGCACGTGGATACCGAACGGTATCCTTCGAGGTGGCAACTCTCCTGGCACGCTTTCCGCCACTGGACATCCTGGCGGATATGGACGCGAGAGTCTACAATCAGATTCGTGATATACGCCAAAGTGGCAATAGCGTGCCGGGAATCGCTGTAGTAAGGCTGAGGCGGCAGGAACGGCGACACGCGCTCGAGAGGTGGCGCGAGCGGCTACAGCAGCCGCAATTCTCGTGCAAGCGCGTTGTCGAAGCCGTTCTGCTGCACTTCGAAGCCTGGCTGACAAGAAAGGAGCGCATCTCCTACAGACTCACTCAGGTGCTGACCGGGCACGGTTGCTTCGGTGAGTACCTGAACAGAATTGGGCGAGAGGCCACGGCAAATTGCCACCATTGCGGCAGCAATTTAGATTCAGCACAGCACACGCTGGAAGACTGACCAGCGTGGGCCACTAAGCGACGAGTCCTGGTCGCCAGGATTGGGCGAGATCTGTCTCTGCCAGTAGTAGTGAGGGCCATGCTGGCGGAGTCAGAAAACTGGAAGGAAGTTGCTTCCTTCTGTGAGACCGTGATGGTCCAGAAGGAGGCCGCTGAGCGAAATCGGGAAAGACCCGATCCCACTCGGAGAAGAAGGCGTCGGGGAGGCAACCGCCCTGATGCTTAACACGCCGAAATCCCGTTTGCACCATCCAATACAAGTGGGACTTTAGAACCACGGGCGCTCAGAGTGGGGACTCTGCTCGCCCATCAAGTGATTCCAGGGAAGACGGTGGCACAGTGATCACGTGCTGCCGTGCACAGTGAGGCCCACAAAACAAAAAAAAAAATTGAATTTTTTCATTGAACGTGCTCGCCATCCGAGTTTAGTCAGTAACAGTCTAACACACCCTTTCGCCACCCAAGAGCGGGGGATATAATTTTTTCATTGGATGATTTTCCCACCGAAAAAAAAAACTTGAACGTTATTATGAAGTTGCGGAGCTCAGTTAATTTAGGTTAGTAACTTTACCAATATTATAAAGACAAAAGATTTGTATTTTTGTTTAGAAATAAACTCAAGAACCAATGGACTGATTTTCAAAAATATTTCACCAGTAGAAAGCTACTTTATCACTGAGTAACATAGGCAATATAATATTTTCTATTTTCACGCGGACAAAGCTGCTGACTAAAGCTAGTCTATATCTGTCGGAGAAGTCAATAGTACGGAAGCTTGAGAACGAATGAACGAGCTAAGTGAAAAGTGACACATGTCACTTTGACAGAATCCGCGCTGACGTTTGCACGAACCGAGCAGATAAAAGTGCCGACCGCATAGGTGCGGTGCTCTTTCCTCTGTCGGCAGCCGTGCGAACAACGTCGAGTCTCGGAGACTGTTTCACGGCTCGTTGTGTGAAGTGAATACCAAAAGCTTGCATTATAATCACAGAGTACTTTGTAAATCATAATAAATCAGTTGAGTGATCTGGTCATCGCCCACAAAACAGAGTCTCTAGACAGAGTTTCAATGATGATCGGCGTCCTTACGCCGACATATATTTATTTATTTACCTTATACATACCTCATCCGTACACTCATAGTTGTCTATTTTGCTGAACTGGGCCTATTTGGCGCAGACGAAACAATTATTTAAGTTTTTAAATTATGTGTGTCTGTCTGCCAAATAAACATATTTTATTACCGGATTGCAATAGAAGGAGGGGTATGAAGGCGAGGTTTTTTTTCTTTCTAACTTGTCTACGTTCGCACATGAGACGTTCAATACTTGCTATGGCTCTAAAGCTTTTTTTATTGGAATACCAGACTAGACCTAGTTTTTAGGGTTACGTACCTCAAAAGGAAAAACGGAACCCTTATAGAATCACTTTGTTGTCCGTCCGTCTGCCCGTTTGTCCATCTGTCCGTCTGTCTGTCTGTCAAGACCCTTTATCTCAGGAACTCGTGGAGGTATCGAGTTGAAATTACCATATATTCAGGTCGGCGGTCCCTTGAAGCTGTGAAAAAATCAAACTTTTGAGTTAATAAAAAAAAGATATGGCCGTTTATGTCGCAAAAAACGTGTATTTCAATACTCTCAAGGGAATCAAAATTCATAGGGTACTTCCAGTTGACCTAGAATCCTGAAATTTGGCATGAAGCAAGGTCTCATAGCACAAATATAGACAAAAATCTGAATACTGTAAAGTAGTTACGTCACAAAAAAATATTTTTTTGCGATTCGGAAAAATCTTCGTAACTCAATTCGGGAATTGAACTGTTTTCATAGGTAAGTTTGTACGGAACCCTCGGTGCGCGAGTCCGACTCGCACTTGCCTAGTTTTTTTTTTTATTGAAATTTTCAATGTTTGATAATTTTATATTGCACTAGCTTCTGCCGGCGACTTCGCCCGCGTGAAAATAAGTTTCTCTATACAAACTTTAGACCTCGTTTTAATCCCTTAGGTTTTTATCTATTGTATTTCAACGTTGTGTCAATAAATGAAATTTCTTTTCTCGTTCTTTTTTTTATATCGTCGACAATGGAGCACGCTTACCCAGCAGCAATCTATTTTTTTTTTATTATTGATAGGTTCGCGCTTGACCACTATCTCACCTGATGGAAAGCGATGATGCGGTCGACGATGGAGCGCGCTTACCTAGAAGTAACCTATTCACTCTTGACTTAAAGATTCCCGGGTTGTAGCCATCAGGAAACACAGATTCCGGCAAGGAATTCCACTCCTTAGCTTACGCACAATAAATGTGTTCCCAAAACGTTTTGTGCGTATAGGTTTTTTCTATTTATTTTAGCGATCAAACACAATTGTATTGTCACACGGAAATATTGTAAAATAAATCATTTTTCTTTTTAAAGAGTACCTAACAATAGAATTTCTTGCCAGTTGTAACTCCATAGAAAACGACCAATTGGAACCGTGCACTAGCTTCTGATGTTATAAGTACCCATGACGTAACACTCACAACAGACGACACACAACGTCAAAAACACGTCACATAACGTTTTTTTCTTTCTTTCTTTCTTTCCATGTAGGCCTATGTGAAATCAAATATTTAGAATTGAATTGAATGTCCTAAATAACCCTTAAAAATAATATAAATGTCTTGCAGTTTCTGACTTTTGAGGGACGCAGGGAGACTTAGTTTTGATATTAACGATAGTAGAGGCTTTATTTTAATAGAGCAACAGGTAGAGTTTGAACTCATGACCTCTCGCTTCCCCGACCTACAACTTATCCATTGATCTTTTGATTAATTGCCTCTACTATCAAGCCAACAATAGTTGAACGAACATTTCTTAACAAATGTCATCACGAGCCCAATCAAGTGAAAGTGGCCCAATTGCAACGAGTTTTGAGCAAAGCGGCCGAGAATTTCGGCACCATAGTCACCAGCTCCGGTAGCCGTGATCGTCTAGTGGTTAGGACCCTACGTTGTGGCCGTAGTAACCCAGGTTCGAATCCTGGTCACGGCAGTGATACACTGTCGCGGCGGAGCGAATATTTTACATTTTTAAATTTTTAATTAAGACAGGACATGTTTGGTTTGTGAGGGATGTGTACCCGTTTCAATTAGGATTCTATCCTATAGAAATATAACGGAGTCCGTAGGAAAGTATGTGACTCTAAATACATTTAAATAAAAACATCTTCGTTTTTTGACGTGGAAAATAATAACTACTCTCGCTCTAGGATGGAGCGCGAGGGCGTGTCAAACTTTTGCTCACTAAAACCACACCTATATTCCTTCCATTGCTCTTTGCGTTCTAGGACCACGAGTATCCCTTTCATACGTTTTCCCATAGCTCTAGCAGGCATCGGCCCTGCAGGGCCCCTACGGTTTGCTTTAGGGGCGCGTGAAACACTACGCACCGGTATCGATGAATGGCGAGCTAACTATTCCTTTGCCGCTTGCGAGATCGCTCCACGATTCCCGATGCCCGGGGTTTCTCCTTTTTCGGTGGCTGGGGCGTGAGGATCTACGTTCCCTCACTCTTTCAGCAACTTTTTTCACTATAATTACTGCTTCGCAGAAGGATGCGACCTTATTCCCTCTCGCTTCTTATCATGGCCTGTACAAGGGCCCTTCGCGAGAGGTCGCCAACGCCGATCACCTCCACTAGGACACAACCCAAACCAACCCAAAGCGGGAAACACTTCCACCGTATGCTCCACTGTGTCCTCCGGAAGGTTCGCGCAACGATGACACCCGGTCGTTTCTTCCACCTGAATCCGGAATAGGAAGCTCCCGAACTTACGATGTCAGGTGAGGAGGACCTGTGTCATGCGGAAGGTGAGGATGCCGTGACGCCTCTCCAGCCACTCATTAAAGAAGGGACTTACTGCCATGATTATCGCGAACCCAATTGGTTTCTCATGATCTCCAAATTGTAATGGTAACATAAATCCAGGCCTTGGTACAGGCCATGGTCCGGAGCGAGGAGGAGTGACAGGCGGTCGTCTTCTTCAGCGAAGCAGTAATGCTAGCAAAGGAGGCGGACGATTGCTTGAGGCAACGGTCCTCACGCCCCAATCGCCAGCGGGATTCCGATCCGATCCCGATCGAGCCCAAGTCGTCGACGGCGCGAACTGTTCCATGCGCGCCTCAGGGAGACGTCAGCAAATCGTAGGGGCCCAGCAGGGTCAAAGCCTACTGGGGTCACGGGTAGTGTGAAAGCGAAACCCGGGGCCCTGGGACGAAGGCAAAGAAGGAAGATGAGTGGGTTTTTAGTTAGTAAAAGTCTGACACTATCTCTCGCTCCGCCCAAGAGCGGGATTTGTAATTAGATGATTTTCCCACCTAAAAAAAAAGGTAACATCAATGGTCAAAAAATGTGACCAAAATGGTCTTTGTATACGCGAGTTGCTAGTTGCTACATTTCGTCGCTTGCGTAAACCGTGGTAAATTGCAAGTGAAAGTACATCAGTTTAAACGAGATAAGGTCTTGTATTTCAGCGCCACAGTCACCAGCTCCGGTAGCCGTGATCGTCTAGTGGTTAGGACCCTACGTTGTGGCCGTAGTAACCCAGGTTCGAATCCTGGTCACGGCAGTGATACACTGTCGCGGCGGAGCGAATATTATACATTTTTTTACATTTTTAATTAAGATACTATGAATATGAATGATTCCGAGAGACGAGTACCTTTTTCAATTAGGACTCAATCCTAAGGCATTATAACGGAGTCCGTGGGTAATTATGCGACCCTAAATACATTTAAATATAAACCCATCTTGCGAATTTCAAATTAATTACCCCTGATTACGGTCAGACAAAAGTATGCAAATTTTTGTACAGTATCTCTAATCATCTTTCGCAGTCCGGCCGTCCGGTCACCGTCCGGACCGAGCCTGAGTCGTCGACAGCACGTAGTGTTCCACGCGCACCTCAAGGAGATGTCAGCAACCGTAGGGGCCCAGCAGGGTCGAAGCCTACTGGGGCCATGGGTTTGCTTCTGAAAGGAAAACCCGGGATCCTGAAACCCAAGGCAAAGAAAGAACTTGAGAGTGAGTTTTAGTTAGTAAAAGTCTGATACGTCCTCTCGCACCGCGCTAGAGCGAGAGAAGTCATTGGATGAATTCCCACCTAAAAAAAAACTATCAATCCATCATCCATCTTTTCTTGGCCTCCCTCTCCATCCATCCACATGTATACACACAACTCTTTTAGTAACATACACTTCATCCATCCTCTTCATATGACCATATCAAGACAAACAATTCACTTTCAAACATCCTCTAATATACTCATTTCTTATGTGCCACATCTATATATAATCAATACACTTGAGAATATCTGACGCCTTCGAAAATGGTTGATAAACAAACTCAGAGTCAACTAAGTAAGTTATATAGGGTGACTGGCAATTAGTGTACTATACTTAAACACGTGATTGTGCTCATGATATCAAACAATTTTTATTATGGGAGCAAAGCTGAAATCGCGAAAAAAATATCAGCTGTTCAGTACATTAGGCAAATATAAATGTACTGAACAGGTAATTTTTTTTCGCGATTTCAGGTTTTTTCCCGTAGTAAAAGTTGTTAGTGATCATGAGCACAATCACGTGTTTAAGTATCGTACACTAATTACCAGTCACCCTATATAATAATAATATGCACTAGCATAGTGCGTACAGGGATAATCACCGGTTCGTACCACTTTCCATTAAAAGCGTCTAAAAGGGCCTCTGCGAGTTGGTTTCGGCTCCTCGTACGCCTTCCAAAGGTCCAGGACCTTAGGGTGCTGAGATAAATAAATGTATAATAATATTCCACAACTATCACACAACGCCGTCTAGTCCCAAGCTAAGCAGAGCTTGTGTTATGAGTACTAGACAACTGATAAACATACTTATATATTATATTTCTAAATACATACATACACTTCTGGACACATCTATTGGCCCACCTTAGAGTTTAGGTTTCGATGGCCCCTACCGAAATATGATTGCTAGATTGAACAAAAACTGTTGATGCAGTTTTAAACCTGATACATTTTACCATCTTTTTCGATCGTATTGTTTTAAATTTGAATTCAGAATACCATACGACGCCTAACAAGTCGGATATGCGCCTTGTTAAAGGCAATTGATTTTTTAATAAAAAACATGTTTTATCAAATAAAGGTTTAATTTAATAACGCGTGTTGCCTCCATGGGCATCTACCACAGCTCTCATACGATTAGGCATAGAGTTTATCAACCGCTCTATGAAATTTTGAGGGATCATCTCCCATTCCCCTTCTATGGCAGTTTTCAACTCCTGCATCGTCTGGGCAACTGGCTAACGAGCCCTAACACGTCTTTTTAGCTCGTCCCACATGTGCTCAATGGGGTTCATGTCTGGGCTTCTGGCTGGCCAGTCCATAACTGTGATGTTCACATCCCGAAGATATTTCCTGACGATGCCCATGCGGCTCTTGCATTATCATGCATAAAAAGGAAATTTGGGCCCACATAGTCCGCGTATGGTATCACGTGAGGTTCTAAGCACTCACGAATGTACCTTTCAGCATTTAATGTTGGCAGCCGTGGTCCTGTACGTCGGTAGAACTTCTTCCTTCCATCATTGCCATGTAACACAATTTTAGACTCATCAGAAAAGAGTACACGGCTCCAATCTTGCTGTGTCCAATTTAAATGACTGCGTGCGAAATGAAGACGCGCTGTTCGGTGGGCTCGCGTTAGTTTGGGCCCATTAGCTGGCTTGTGTGGTACCATATCGCGTTCTTTTAACCTTCTCCGAACAGTTCGAGCGCTCACCGATACTCCGTGGAAGTCACGAAGTTGGTTTTGTATCTCAATGGAGGTAAGGTGACGATTTCTCAAGCTGGTCGTCACGATGAATCGATCCTGCCTTTCAGTTGTGACCCGAGATCGTGGCCTTCCTTGGGGACGAACAAAGCCGCCAGTCTCTAGGTACCTCCGATAAATATTTCGGACCGCAGATTGACTAAAATTAAGTTGAGCACTCACGTTTCTTTGGCTGTGTCCGGCCTGAATAAGTGCCACAGCTTGGGCGGCGACTTCAGGTGAAGTATCCATAGATTATTGATAGAACCTCACCTTAATGTTAAGAATAAGTAATGTTTGTTGCAAAACCAAAGATATCAATTACTTTTTCAAGAATTAAATCCAAGTAAACCAATAAAACCAAGTTTTCTTAGTATTCGATTGTTTGATATCAACAAACAGGCTCCAAATTGTCTTTTGTTTCTTTAAATTCTGTGTTCGAAATTCAAAAAAAGACTATTGAATGAAATTGTGAATGTGCCAGGTTCAAAACTGCATAAAAACTTTTTGCTCGACCTAATATAAAATTTTAGCTAGGACCAAACGAAACTGAAAATACAAGGTGGGCCAATAGATGTGTCCAGAAGTGTATTATAGATAAATTACACCCAGACATCACAAATGATCGTGCTCATCACACAAACATTTGTCGTGGATGGGAGTCGAACCCACGACCTGCGGCATAGCAGTCAGAGCCACTAACCAACAGGCCAGTCAAAAACTCAATTGGCAACAAAATTACCACAAATATTTGGACGACATTTTATTATTTTACACGTATGTAAGATATGAAAAACCCTGGATACTGTTAAATCAAATAAAAAAGGGTTTTTTTTCAATTCATTTTAACTTTTCTAAGTTTATCTAGGACATTACACATAACATACAACATACATATAATATGTATGTATATCTAATATATAAAATTCTCGTGTCACGGTGTTCGAACTTGAACTCCTCCGAAACGGGTCGACCGATTCTCATGAAATTTTGTGAGCATATTGAGTAGGTCTGAGAATCGGCCAACATCTATTTTTTTTTTTTTTTTTATTTATATGGCAGAACAACGTTTGCCGGCTCAGCTAGTATATATATAATATTCCTGAATTTGTTTTTTTGTCTTTTGTATATAATAACTATATAATATAATTTTATATCTATGTATAGTCTTATATATATATTTTTAATTTAATTAATTTAATTTGCAGTACACCGCAGTCTACCCCCTTTCTTATGTCAAGTTCTTACAGTCCATCCTAGGGTTGTCTGGTAGATATCGCTGTTAGCGATAAGACCGCCATTGTACCCATAGATTAAGTTAGTTTATAAGTTTTTGTTACTATTTTGGTTTACAATAAAGTTTTATTCTATTCTATTCTATTCTATTACTGATACCCCAAATCTCGAAAAGCACGCTTCCTCGTTGGTACCGATTGTCATTCGTAAATGATAAATGATATTTATTTTGCAAATAATTAAAAAAACACTTTTTGGAGTCAAAGTCTCTTCTAAAGTCCATACAGTAAATATATTATGTAGTGGTCAAATCACATGAGAACCATGCCGATTTGTCTGTGATGGTCGTTTAAAAAAGGAACCATACAGATTTGAGTGGGCCTGTCCAGTCAGTGCAAGCATTGGTCAGTATTCGCAAAGCTTAACTCAGGACTACTACGTAGATCTTTGACAGTCGTTACAGGTAGTCTTCTTCTTTTCGATTCGATGGTAAACTCGTCAAACTGTTTTGGCCCAATAGGTGGCTACATTAATAGCAGCATCGGTAGCACTCATCAAATCCTCCAAAGTGCAGGTGTATGGGCACTTGGGGCATTCTAATATGTGGCTCATGTTTTGAACAGGAGCACCGCACTCACATTGAATACAGGTACAGGTTACAGGTAGTTAGACGCCAGAAAGTCTGACCATCAGTCTATCCAAGGAGTATAGTGTTGCTCAGTTACTGGATTGTAGAGGTATGATAGGAAGTCGCTCCATGTAAAACACGGGGACAGGACCTCAAGCAAGTTGGGAAAAGGAAAAAGTAATTGGAGAATAGCTATTGAGATGATCGGTATCTGAACACAAACATATACATAAACACCTGTACAATACTTTCACACTGCCACTCCTGCCACTTATTTCTCTAATAAATACTCCTGATTCTTAAAGTTCTGACATGAAATTGTAGTTTTATTTGATTTTTTATTTTTATTAATTGATTGACTTTACATTTTTTTTTCTTACACTTATTTTAATAGCAATTCATTTTAATTAATTAATTATTATATTCTTTTTTTTTAATGTTTGTTTGTTTATTTTATTTTATTACGACATTAATTTAATAGATAGTAGATTATTATTTTTTTCTCTTCTCTGTAATTTAATCAAATTTTTAATGTAGTTTGATTTCAATTTAATTGTTATTATTTTATTTTCGATTTCATTTTAATGTAATGCAATGATTTGAAATATTATGTTCCGAATTTAATTTGATTTCATCTGTACGTTATTACTGTATTTCTTTTTTTTTTCTTGTTTTGTTTTATATTTTTTTATATGTATTGCTTTCTGTTAAGTATTTTCTTTATTGCAAAATTGTGCTGTCGCATAAACTCCTACTGCTTAACCTGTTAATCACCTGGGCCACCAAGATACAGGCTACGCCTAGTTTGGGGCCCACGGCTACTTCTTTTGTGTACTATCTGTCTTATTCTATTGTTCATAATTTAGCTTCACTTGTTTTTTTTGACTGACTGACATTTTGACAATTCAAAAGTGCCTGTAATTGGTCTATTTGAAATAAACGTTTCTGATTTCTGATTTCTGTTCATTTTTTTTTATTTTCTTACTAACAAATAAAAAAAATATTATTACTACCTTCAAGTTTATTTAAATGTCCATTTATTATTATGTTTGCGCCCACCCTTACCCAGCCATTGCAAACATGGCCCACGTATCCACATTTACATAGAAGCACGACCAGGCTTAAATCACAATGTTTGTAACGTTACCAATCACTTGATCAAATATTGGCCGACCTTATCGGTGCCATCAATTTAAATATTCGACCTTGTTACCTATTCAGTTTCTTTGTACAGTCAGCAAGGGAAATAAATAAAGAAAAATATGATAAATAAATATTATTTAATGACAACACATGAAAAACGGTACTCAAAAAAACGTTGCTCCACTGTTCTGTATCAGAGGTTCAAAAACATATAAAGTCATACACAAAATACTCAGACCCGGATCAACTTGTCTATGGGCCATACAAATATTTGCTTCGGGCGGGAACCGGACCTGCGATACCAAGTGCAGCAGCCTATCACTTAACCACTGCGCCAAAGAGAATCCCTCATACATGAGGGGTGAGTGCTTTAACCACTGGGCCATCACGACACATTAAGGGGATGCAACTCGGCATACATTTTCACTGTTTTTCATACAACCGCTCTTACGCGATTATGACGTTATTACATATTTTTCGTTAGATATTTTGGAAACACAGTACCGTATCTTATAGATATTATCTAGGCTTCTATTGAAATAAATTTATAAATTTGAGTAAAACTAATCCAGTAAAGACCTCCAAAAATTTGCTATTTTGCATGAACTTTGACACTTAATAATTTACTCAAACATTTAAAAATTCAAAAAAGTATAACAATGTAAGCCTTTCAAATTTAATCAAGATTCTGAATAACGACAATTTTTTTTTTTAACTTTTTAAGGGTTTAAAAAAACACGTATTTCCTAGAACAAGTTTTGTAAAATATTCGAGTAAAACCGAATGCCAACAGAGTTTTCAGGCGTTATCTCTCTTTTTTCGCGTTGCCTTTTCGTCGAACATCCGGTTGGATTGCATTAGATGAAGTAACATAAGCTTTAATACCATGCTCGATGTTGACGATAGGCCAGTGAAAAAGGACCCTCTTAACCCTTAATATAGATTTAAAAAAGTTAAATCAACAAATAAAGTTTTTCAAGGTAATCAATAGTTCCATATTGCTCTCTTTGCACTCTGTTATACTGATTACTGGTACTATAAAACTAAATTGATTAAATGTCTAGTCTTCTCCATATTCAGCTATTGAGATTTGGACTTGTAAGAAGGTGGACCGCGACCGTATTGATGCCTTCGAGAAGTGGTGTTGGAGGAAAATGCTTCAAATTCCTTGTGCTGTTTTCTGTACAAACATCTTAATTTTACGAGATCTAAACATCAAGGCAATGTGCCTTGATGTTTAGATCTCGTAAAATTCTTCTGTTCTGCTCACAGAACAGATGGTTGATGGGGACAGAAGGTTCTGGAGTGGTGATTTCGTACCGGAAGATGCAGCGGTGGAAGGCTTCCCACAAAATGGACCGATGATGACCTGGTCAGGGTCGCGGGAATCCGATGGATGCGAGACCGAGGACCACTCGTTATGGCGACTCTTGGGGAGGCTTATGTCCAACAATGGACGTCTTTCGGCTGAAATGATGATGAAACATCAAGAGCAGACTGTCGACTACCTATACACGAAGATTACTAGAATTTTTTGGCCACATAGCCAGTTGAACACCTCACTGTAACTGGAATAGTTAATGGCAAGTGACCAAGAGGCTGCAGCCCAAAAAGATGGCAGATCAAATCTGCTCTACACTGGACACCCAATTCAATGGGAACTGTACGACTCTGAGTAATGAGGAATATGACTCGAGAAGGAGGATACTGGCACCCTTAACATTTTTGGAAAAAAGTTACACAAATTGATACATTACCATTTTGTTGACTGTACCTAAGCAATATATGGGTCGTACGGTTGCTGAATAGCAAAAGCGAGGCCCGTTTCCTTTTTGTAGCTATTGTTAAAGATTTTCTTATTCACATATTATTTCCATGACACATTCTTACCCAAATGGAGAATTTCGTATAAAAGGACCAGGGGACTTCCTCGTTATTGTGTCGTGAAAAATATCAGTGATTATATTACTTATATCATGATATAATACAGTATGACATCCTTTGTACCGTGCTAGCAAATAATAATGTGGGAAGGTACTAGTGTTACTTTCTTGCTGTTTAGAAAATAACTGATGGCGAAAAAATCAAGCCTGAGTAAAATTTATTAAACGATAATTACTTTAGCCTCTCCAGATCGATTTCCATTTATGACATTATTTTTATTTATTTTGTCATGATGGTCATGATGTACCCATAGGGTGTGACATCGACGCGACATTTTGATCACAAGATTCACAAAACTACACAAAACTAACCATTTAAAATAATACTAAATGAACGAACCATTTAAAATAAATTGGGGGATGAAAAGCTTGCGTCCGTAGGATTTAGTGCTCTCCATGAAAATAAAACACCTTTTTATTGGAAGTTGGAACATCATCTAATGACATCTTTCGTTCTAGGTTGGAGCGAGAGGGCGTGTCACTTCACTGGGCTAAAATCGCCATATGACTCTCGACGGTAAGAGCGTCATTGAAAAATCTCTTTACAGTAATTTAAAAGAAAAGCGAGATGGAGCGAGATAGATCACTCCACCCAGAACCGGAGAAGTAATTTTATTAAAAAAACTACACAAACTACTACGTCATGTTTTCGCCCATTTTATCGTAATTTCCGTGGAAGTACTCTTATTCAATTCCATGTTATCTCTAAAGTTGTAGATGTCAAAAATCATTTGATATCTACAACTTTAGAGATAATTCCATAAACATTAGGTCCTTATAAACACGTTATCACTACTGTGTGTGCGAAATTGATCAAGTTCTTCGTCTAGTTCATCCAGAAGATATTATTCAGTATTAGTGATAAAAGGACTCGGGGCTTTTAAATATTCGACTCGGTTATGACGGCAACTCAATCGAGTCCTTAAACCCTAAACACCAACCCTTTTAAGAGATTTCGACTCACGACTCGACGTTTAATCTAAAGACTGACGTTTTAAAAAGACTCCTAAGTTTAAACAACTCAAGCGCAACCTTATTACCAATATCTTATATCTAACACGATCTTTTTAAATGACTGTGATAAAAAGTGTTAGATCTACAAGTATCCTGTCAATTGGGGGAGCACCGCCGTGTCCTCGTGGAGGCGATCGGCTGCGGCGATCTCTCGCGCTGCGCCCTGGTTCTGGCCATGGTCCAGAGCGAATGAGGAAATTATTATTCCGTTTATTTATTTGTATATATAAATTATACATATATTTTTTTTTTTAAGCCTATACTGTCCCACTGCTGGGCAAAGGCCTCCCCCAACTTCTTCCAGGTATTCTTTTCTTGGGCCACCTCGAACCAGTCTTTGCGATAGGCATCTAGGTCGTCTCGCCACCTCTTCCCAGGTCGACCTCGGCGGCGTCGTCCAACTTGAGGCACCCACTTTGTGGAGACTCTTGCCCACCGGTCAGAATGCATGCGGCTGATGTGACCCGCCCAATCCCATTTTAGCCTAGCAGCCTTTTTTCCGACGTCCATAATTCCCGTCTTTTGACGCAGCGTGGTATTCCTCACACATATAAATTATATTTTTAAATATTTCAATAAAAAAAAAACATTAAAACTATTAAGATTATTATTATTATCTCCGACCACCGTAGGCGTGGACCTGGCAACAAACCGTAGGAGCCTAGCAGGGCCTATGCCTGCTAAGGCCTTCTCAAAAGTTCTGAAAAGGATACTCATGATCCTGAACGCGAAAGGCAACTGAAAGATTATAGGTATTATTTTAGTTAGTAAATGTCTGACTCACCCTCACGCTCCACTCTAATGCGAGAGAGATCCCCTTATTTGAAGTGGGATGATTTCCCAATTCAAATAAAAAAAAAACATGCCGTTTATGGTCAGTAATCTGTCATCAAGAATGGTTCTTGTGTACACAAATTGTTAAATTATTTCATCGATTGCACAAACCGTGGTAAATTGCAAGTGAAAGTAAGTTTAAACGAGATAAAGTCTTGTATTTCAGCACCACAGTCACCAGCTCCGGTAGCCGTGATCGTCTAGTGGTTAGGACCCTACGTTGTGGCCGTAGTAACCCAGGTTCGAATCCTGGTCACGGCAGTGATACACTGTCGCGGCGGAGCAAATCTTTTTTATATTATGTTTTTCAAGCTATTACGCAGAAAATTCGCCAATGAATTGCCCTTTGATAACCATTGTGGTTTTTTTTAAGGTGGGACATCATTTAATGACCACTGAAAGTGGCGTCAGTGACTGAAATGTTGAAAGAGAATTGTTTGTCTTGGTATGGTCATGTGAAGAGGAGGGATGAAACGCATGTTACTAAAAGAGTTATGAGTTTACATGTGTATGGATGGAGAGGGAGAGGGAGACCAAAGAAAAGATGTTTGGATTGTGTGAAGAGTGATATGAAAGAAAAGGAAGTTAGTGATAGCATGACGAGTGACAGGGCAGATTGGAAGAAAAAAACGTGTTGCGCCGACCCCAAATAACACGAGACAAGGGCAGGAAGATGATGATCATTTAATGACTACCCCGGCTCTATGGGTGGAGCGCGAGGGTATGTCAGACTTGTAATTTTTGTCTGTACAAGTCTGACACACCTAGAACGCAAAGGGCAACTAAGGGAACCCTTAGTTGCCCTTTGCGTTCCAGGACCACGGGTAACCCTTTCACAACTCGACCCATGGCCCTATTACCATTACGGTTGGTTTGCCTATCTTAGGTTACTCATGTGTAACGTTTTCCTTTGGTTTTCATAAATATAAAATTAATTAAAAATGATTATTTTTTTGAAATATGGCGAACACTGTAGATTCACCATGATTTTTTACGCATTAGATGCCCAACTACGTTAAGACATAATGTGGTTGTCAATTAAATGAAATGCATCGCTTCATTTGTTTACAAGCAAATAATTACCACTGTAAATAAACCATCAATGATCAGTGAATGTGGTCAAAGTGGTGTTTGTAGACGCGAGTTTTCACATTTCGTCGCTTGCGCAGACCGTGGGAAATTGCAAGTGAAAGTACTCCAGTTTAAACGAGATAAAGTCTTGTATTTCGGCTCCACAGTCAACAGCTCCGGTAGCCGTGATCGTCTAGTGGTTAGGACCCTACGTTGTGGCCGTAGTAACCCAGGTTCGAATCCTGGTCACGGCAGTGATGCACTGTCGCGGCGGAGCATATCTTTTGCTATATTTTGTTTGCTTTTCAAGCTGTTAGGAAGAAAATTGCAAATGAAATCGAATGAATTATACTTAGCGCACCATTATGATTAGCTTGCCAACCCAAAGTTACACATGTCAAATGTTTTCCTTTTGTTTTAATAAAAAGTAAATTAATAATAAAAGTATATATCATATCAGAGGTCAAACGTCGAATCCGACTCGGCTGGGCAGCGTTCGGGAAACTGCGCGGTATCTACTCGTCCAATATACCACAGTGTCTCAAGACGAAAGTCTATGACCAGTGCGTGTTGCCATATGGTTCCGAAACATGGTCGCTCACAATGGGTCTCATCAGAAAGCTCAAAGTCACCCAAAGGGCAATGGAAAGTGCTATGCACGGAGTTTCCTTGCGTGATCGAATCAGAAATGAAGATATCCATAGGAGAAACAAGTTTACCGACATAGCACGAAGAATCGCCAAACTTAATTGGCAATGGGCAGGGCACATTGCTCGCAGAACAGATGGCCGTTGGGGCCGAAAGGTTCTGGAGTGGCGGCCGCGTACCAGAAGACGCAGTGTTGGAAGGCAGTCTACAAGGTGGACCGGAATCCGACGGATGCGAGACGCATAGGACCGTTCATTGTGGCGACATTTGGAGGAAGCCTATGTCCAGCAGTGGACGTCTATCGGCTGAAATGATGATGATGATATCATAGTAAGTTTTTAAAATATGGCGATTGTTATAGATACCTCATGATTTTCGTTATATGTCCCTAACTACGATTACACATAATCTCGGCGTGAAGTTAATGAAGTTCATCGTTTAATTTTTTAACAAACAATTAATTAAAGCAGTAAGTAAACCGTCAATGGTAAGCAAAAACTAGTCTTTGTATACGCCAGTTGCTACATTTCGTCGCTTGCGCAAACCGTTGTAAATTACAAGTAAAAGTGCTCCACTTTAAACGAGATAGTCTTGTATTTGAGCTCCACAGTCACCAGCTTCGGTAGCCGTGATCGTCTAGTGGTTAGGACCCTACGTTGTGGCCGTAGTAACCCAGGTTCGAATCCTGGTCACGGTAGTGATACACTGTCGCGGCGGAGCATATCTTTTGCTATATTATGCTTGCTTTTTAAGCTGTTAGGCAGAAAAATTGCTAATGAATTACAATTTGATCACATATCATACGTTTTCTTATTGTTTCTATAGATTGAAAAATAATAAAATAGGATTGCCATATCATTATTTTTTTTTAATATGGGGAACATCGTAGATACCCCTAAGCACATAATTAATAAGATTATAACTATAATACGTTAACATATAATGTAGGTTTAAAGCTAACCAAGTACATCGCTTGATTACTTTGCAAGCAATTAATTAAAGCTATAAGTAAATCGTCAATGGTCAGCAAATTTGGCTAAAAAGTCTTTCTTTGTATACTTGAGTTGCTACATTTCGACGCTTGCGCAAACCGTGGTAAATTGTAAGTGAAGTAAAAGGTAAATTGCAGTTTAAACGAGATAAAGTCTTGTATTTCGGCTCCACAGTCACCAGCTCCGGTAGCCGTGATCGTCTAGTGGTTAGGACCCTACGTTGTGGCCGTAGTAACCCAGGTTCGAATCCTGGTCACGGCAGTGATACACTGTCGCGGCGGAGCAGTTTTTTAGCTACGAGTCTACGAACTATGTAACTACGCAACGGCGTAGAAGAACAACGGAATGTTTTGAGTATTTATTTCGTAATTCCAGTGTATTTATTGATACTCATTTAATATCAACGACATCATCCGACGCGCTCTTGTATTGTCCCCATGGTATTGGAACCCCACGGCTTGGTACTCGACGATGACAAGAGACCTAACGGTATGTCTTTATTTCCATGGAAGATGGGTAGGCCTTTAGTGTGGGACGCTACGCGTGTCGATACTCTTGCGCCATGTCATCTCCCAGGTGGAGACGGAGAGGTTGTCGTACCGTGCCGATGCTGCTGCAGCGGCTGCAGAGAACCTCAAGCGGCGGAAATACAATAACCTTGTTGGTAGTTACACTTTCGAGCCATTTGGGATTGAAACTCTTGGATCGTGAGGGCCGAGTGCTCATAAATTGTTCAAAGAACTTTCGAAACACCTAGTTGAACACTTCGCGTGACCCAAGGGCTGGTTTTTACCTTAAACAAAGGATAAGCACCGCCAGACAGCATGGGTCTTGTCTTTTGGGTACATTACCAGTCGACAGCGATACGGAGGAGTTTTTCGATGCCATACTTTAGATTACTTTTTTAGTTCTTTAGGGCTTTTTTTATTATTTAGTGTATATAATGATAGGTGTTTTTTTTAATATATGAAGTGCTAATTTATTGTGTATAAATAAATAAAAAGTCTTATCATTTGATGTTAAATGAAAAAAAAAACAAATATTTTACAAACTTCTAAACAAAGAATTATAAAAATGTTTGTTCTTGTACGGATATCCTGTACCACAACAGCCAGACCTCTCAATATATAGGGAGTTTAGTAAGAAGAAACATTATAGACAACCAAAAATTAAAGAATATAGTAATTGCATGCAGAAAATTAAAATAATAGTAATAAAAACAAAAAAATAAGGAGACTAAATAATTTCAGATTTCTTTGCACTGTTTTCAGAAGAGTAAACATGACAGACTCACCCCGGGTGTGTGAGTTAGGTGTGGGTGTGAAGGATGTGTGAGTGTGTAGAGTAGGTGAGTGAGTATCAAAGATTCAGGTTACGGATCCAACAAAATTTTCTATTTCCTCAAAATTTTTAATCACTGCGTTACTGTTTTCTGAAATTGAAAGATGTTGTTGTCTTTGGATTTTTTTTTTGTCTTTGTAATACTAATCCGATATTTACTAAGACAAAACTGCAGTGCCGAAGTGGTCTTTTATGCTATGTATCCCAAAAAAAGGTTCAGAACAATTCTTATGGTAAAAGCTAATTGAATGAAACTGCGAAAAAACTAATTCTGTTCATTCTTGTATCTGAACATTTTTGATGGCCGTTGTTTCGGGAGCCGTGTATTGGAATGCAGATGGAATCAACTACATATTTCCTAGCAATTTTCAATCTTCCTTGTTTGGACGTTATACGATAGCCAAGGGTACTTTTAGCAGCTTTTCTAAAATAGACGTAACAGTGAAATAATTTTAATTACTATTATCACCTTACACATATAGAGCCTATACTTGAGAGCCGTAGTGGCCCAATGGTAATTTAAAGACCCCGACTTACGAGTTGTAGGTTGCAAGTTCAAAGCCAGCCAGGCACATTACTTTGTGTAATTTATTTCATTACCACTGCTCTCAAAACGGTGAAAGAAAACATCTTGAGGAATCCGGCATATCCTAGAACCAAAAATTTGAAGATTCATAGATTCAAAGCATTTAATTTCAAATAAACCATTTACAGGCACTTTTTAAATGTCAAGAAGTCAGTCAGTCAGAAAAATTGATGCTAATTGGACATTCCAAAGCGTAGATCTCTATGAAGAAGAATGTGCAAGAAACTCCGTGGACACTCTTTTCAATCATGTTTTGTAATTACAAATATCTCTGTTACATGTTTCTTGTCGCTATAATGTGAGAACAATGTAAATAAAATAAAAACTAAATATAGATATTAAAATAGCAACTGGTAGCTAAGAGATGACCAGTCTCAACTGACAGCGCCCGTTCACGGACCTGACGCGAATGTTAGCACCACTCAGCTCAACCATTTTGAAGGAAACCGAATGATCCAACACACGCGCTACCATCAGTGAGACATTTGAGTGAGCATGACAAACTCTCAACTGCCATGCTCATTTATGTCAAACAAGTCCAATAGTAACCTAAAAATCATAATATAGCTAGCCATGGTACTCACATTTACAAACTTTCTACATTACAAAATCTTCTACATTATACAATACTTATAATATTTCACAATTTCAGAAAAAAACTAATCAATTTGTACACCCGGTGGTAGTGGAGCTGGACCAACATTGAGCCAAGCATTTTTAACACGTTCGAGGACGCTACCACTTGAGACTGTGTACCAAAATGACACAGTAAATGTCCATACAAATTATACGACGTATGAGTACGTAGCCTCCCATGAAAATATATTGTTTTAAAGACATCATGACACAACCGTTTTATCACGTTATCGTATAAATACGTTATGTCATTAAGAGTAAGTTAACTAGACGTGAACGGACACAACGTGTAATAACGTCTAACGTATATACATCAGGTAGTGAAACTACCTGATGTATTGCCTTGTGGGTCAAAATCTTTATCCGAACCATATTCTCCATCATCGTCTTGGTAAGGATCCGCCTCGGTAGAGTTGTCAGAATCATCGAAAATGTTCATCAGTCTTGTTTTGCGCTTATCCATCTAAAACACATAAAATAACCCATTAAACATCAATTTCATAGAGTAAAATTATTAATTCATAGTAAAATAGTATACTGTCTGGCTAAGGAACAATACATAAATCAAATAAACTAAATACTTACGATGTTTTGTCGCGGCAAATATTACGATACGTCACGAAATGTTTAGCGAACGCGAGCGCACCCCGCTGTGACGCAGCCGCACTGAATGTAGGAGCGCGGTAGGCGCGCGCGACGCATATACACGTTGTGCGTGTATGAGTACCGTTCCCGCCTACTGTCAACGGCACTTATTTGAAATAGTTTAAAACTTACTCTACGTGACAGTAAAGCTTCGGGTATTTTAAATGTTGTGACACAAGATACATTCAATAGGATTTTAACTTGAACGTTCATCGGAAATGTACGTTCTGTCGTAAAGTAAAAAAAATATTTGGACGTCATTGTACGTTGTTCCATATCAAAATTTCGAACGATGACGTATAATCTCGTTCTGTCCTCGAACGTGTTAACTTGAATATAATCCTCCAACTTATTATATGAAGATCTGTGTGTGTCAATCCGCACTGGGCCCGCGTGGTGGATTACGGCCCCATCCTTCTCCTAGAGAGGAGGCCTGAGTCCCAGCAGTGGGCACATTAGAAGGTTGATTAGTTTTAATACTGGTGTGAAGGGATACCTGAGTAGCATCTCTTTCATACTCTGGAGATGAGATAAGTTATTCTTTCTATAGGATATTTAGATAAGACCAACACCCATTATTACTCATTGTGTCATCATCATCACCATTTCAGCCGAAAGACGTCTACTATTGGACATAGGCCTCCCCCAAGCGTCGCCACAACGACCGATCCTGTGCGTTTCGCATCCACCGCATTCCCGCGACTCTCGCCAGGTCGTCGGTCCACCTTGTGGGAGGCCTTCCAACGCTGCGTTTTCCGGTGCACGATCGCCACTCTAGAACCTTTCGGCCCCATTATTGTGTACGCTGTATAAAATCAACTTATTAAGGTTTCATCATGCTTTAGGAAAGTAATTGTCAGTAATTCACTACTATTGTCAGGTAATACTTTGATCACCATTGTGATTAGCTGGCCTACCCAAGGTTACTACCGACATACGTCTTCCTTTTGTTTTAATATCTATAAAAATAATAAAATTTGTCTATTATAAATCAGTAATTTTTTTAAAAACATTGTACATTGTGATTTTTTTTTAAATAAGTCCCCAACTACGTTAATATAATTATGTTACGGTCCGGACTAAGCATTTGGGCTCGTCGTTTATACCGTGTACATCGAAGGACTGGAACAATTTGCCTGCTGCGGTCTTCCCATCCGATTATAATCTGGGTGTCTTCAAGGCAAGAGAGAATAGGCTCTTAATAAACTAGTGCGCCTCACCATCAAAGATTGCATCACTGCTTACCATCAGGTGGGATCGCAGTCAAGCACTAGTTTATATCAAATTTAAAAAATGTACAATGTAGTTGTGAAGTTAATCAAGGTCATCGCTTGATTACTTTAGAAGTAAACAAAAGAAAGCTGTAAGTCACTGATCAGTGAAATGTGGCCAAAATGGTCTTTGTAATCGCGCCTTACTACATTTCGTCGCTTGCGCAAACCGTAGTAAATTGCAAGTGAAATGAAAGGTAAATTGCAGTTTAAACGAGATAAAGTCTTGAATTTCGGCACCACAGTCACCAGCTCCGGTAGCCGTGATCGTCTAGTGGTTAGGACCCTACGTTGTGGCCGTAGTAACCCAGGTTCGAATCCTGGTCACGGCAGTGATACACTGTCGCGGCGGAGTATAGTTTTTTTGCTATTTGCTACGAGCCAAGCGTCTACTAACTACGTGCTATGACGTAGAGGAACAATGCAATGTTTTGAGTATTCTTTTCCCTGTGTTTTTGTTGATGCTCGTTTGACGAAAATGACAAAAGAAAAAACCAAATATTTATACAAACTTCTAAACAAAGAATTGTAAAAAGGTTTGTTTGTGTTACGTAATATTTTTTCTTGTTCTTGTACGAATATTCTGTATCACAAGAGCCCGACCTCATATTATACTGTGAGTTTAGAATAAAAAACATTATAGACAAACAAAAATTAATTAATAATATACTCGTAGTTCTAACATACAGAAAATTATAATACGTAGAGAAAAAAAGCAATGCTTTTAGGATTTATTTAATAATTCCTGTGTCTATTGGTAGCGCATTTAATCCAATAATGAAATAACCGTAAGAAGATAATCAGCCTTGTAATGTTCCCACTGCTGGGACTGAGGCCTCCTCTCTAGGAGAGGGAATAGGCCGTAGTCCACCACGCGGGCTCAGTGCGGGTTGGTGGATTTCGGAAATAACCAAATTTGTTTATTTATTAGAAACAATTTATATTGCATTTGATACATTTAAGAATGTTTTTGACACAATGTAAGAATTATTTATTGATGAAAGGCGCCCAGGGCCAGTAATTGTGTTAACACTTGGATGAAACCTATGTCCAGCAGTGACGTCTTTCATCAGAAATGATGATAAAAAAGAGCGTACATTTTTTGATGCCGATAGAAATTACATAATATTTCCAAGCCATCTTCATACCTCCTTTCTTATGGCCTGTGCACACCACGTTTTTTAAACGCGCCATTGGCACGCGTTTGTAGCGATACAGACGCAATCTGTAGACCTTTAATAGGATAAAAGCGCACCGTCGACGCACGTTTATAAAACGCGCGTCAACGGCTCGTTTAAAAAACGTGGTGTGCACAGGCCCTTAGTCGACACCCACGGATAGATCAGCAACTTTTCTAAAATATACGTAAAAGTGTTAAAATTTAAAAGCTTTTTGAACACTTTCCTTGGATCAACGGTTTAACAAGATAAACCGGGAGGAAGTAACGCAGGCAAGATGGTCGCATAATGTTTTAGAAATGAGTTTGAATTTTTATAGCAATAGTTTTAAATTCAAATACTTAGGTTTTTTTTTTAAATGCAAAGGGCTTTAGAATTGGCTAAAATATATTTTTATGGTCGTTATTTCGAACTGTAATTGCGGTTACAATTAGTGCGTCTGTGCACTGTTATAAGAATTTAACTCTGATTTTTATTTAACCTAACAATACTTACTGTATTTTCTAATTAAACGAAATTGTTATTATTATTTCCTTAGAATGATTTCTACCAATGTAAAAAATGAAAATGAAAAAAAAAAACAAAAAAAAAGAAGAAGATATATGAATGTGAAAATGTGATAGAGGCTGTAGAAAAAAAAAAGTGTAAAAAAAGTGTTGTAAACGTAACTACAAGTGACAGAATTCCTTTTGAAAACTAGCCTTTTAGTTAATTCAGATCTTGGTCTATGCGTAATCCAAACTTCATTTAACCTTTTGACGTGCGTAATTAGAGACACAATAGTAAGACAATGGCTTGCGGGCGCCGGCTACCGCCTGAGCGTTAATGAATTAAATACGTTCAGCCAATTTTGTTTAGTTTGTAAAATCATCAAATAACCCAGCAAACCCAAAACAAAAACCTGCCCATGTTCCTTTAGTTGCTATTTGCGTTTCAGGGCTGCCGTGACTCTTTTGAAGAAGCCCTGGCAGGCAGCTACCCCAGTGAGCCCCAATTAGTTCAGCACGCAACAAACATTCAAACATTCAGACTTTTATATTTATGTATGTTGTGGTCAGATCTTAGAAATTGATCACTTCATGATATGGCCAAATAAAACTGGTCAGATCGTTTTAAACGTTAAAGTTTGATGGTATGTCAATCCTCGTTTGGCCTACTTTCCTTAGACCTTTTATTATCATAGAAATTCTATTTCAATGATATGGCCAAACGAGGATTGACATATCATCAAACGTTAACCAGGAACAGGTCGATCAGGCCAGTTTTAGTTGGCCTTATCATGAAGTGATCAATTCTAAGATCTGGCTACAACATATACACATCATAAAGCCCCAATTCACATTTGTAAAACGGTTAAATATAAAACGAGTAAACACAAAAGAAAGAAGACATTTGAATCACCGCTACGGTGTGACAGGCGTCCTTTCAGCAAACAAGTCAAACAGTTACTGTTAACCCCGGTTGCTGAGGTTAACCCTGTACAAGGTTACCTACTACACAACACAGTCGTACATTCAGCCATCAGAGCAGGGTTAATGCCAAGTTATGTTCAGTCGATTTTCCAACTCCTAATCACAACTGATAATAAACTTTAAGTAAGTAAGTAAGTGAATAGGTTACTTCTAGGTAAGCGCGCTCCATCGTCGACCGCATCGTCGCTTTCCATCAGGTGAGTTAGCGGTCAAGCGCGAACCTATCAAGAATAAAAAAAAAAAAAAACAAGGAAGTAAGGTTCACACTTACAAACAATATAGTTGATCAGTTCACAAAACGCTTCAGAACTCAATTAGAAGAGAGAAGAGTAAAAAGTAACGTCGGACCTTCGTCGAGTCAACATGGAGTGCTCTCGACTGGCGGACTGTACAGTGGCTGACGCCATAGAGCTCGGAACAAACAATGATCTATTCTGCAAGGAAAAGAGGTTTTCTATCTATTCAGTAGTACCACTACATTACACTTTATAGTTGTTTATCATATTAAAAACGCACAAGAGTAACGTAACGTAACATTATTATCATGCGTGGGCTCGTGGACGACGAGCAATGTGTAGCTCCCCGTCTGACCGACCGGTAACCGTTCGGACCGAGTTCGAGTTATCGACGTCCCTTAGCGTTCCACGCACGCCCTAAAGAGATGTCAGCAAAACCGTAGGGGCCCAGCAGGGTCGAAGCCTACTGGGGTCATGGGTTGTGCGAAAGAAAACCCTGGGGCCCTGGAACGAAGGCAAAAGTCTGACACGCCCTCCTGCTCCGCCCTAGAGCGCGAGAAGGTATTAGATGGTTAACCTTTAAAAAAAGCATCATCATCATTATTTCAGCTGAAAGATATCCACTGCAGGACATAGACCTCCCCTAAACGTCGCCACAATAACCGGCCCTGTGCGTCTCACATCCAGCAGATTCTCGCGACACTCAATAGGTCATCGGTCCACCTTGTGGGAGACCTAAAAATGCTGCCTTTTCTGGTACGCGGAACCCTTTAACCCCATCATTTTCTCAAGTTCATGATAACATAAAGTAGTAATTTTGTTTTCTTACGATTCTTGATCAAAAGCCTAGGTTTTTAACCAAAAGCCTGACTTGAACATAAAACATATGAATTGTATCGATAGCGTTATATCGGCTCTAGTAGCGGCTATCGGGCTGTTACTCTATGGACAGACACCATTTAGTGCCTGAGTTTAGCTGCCAATTAGTCACTATTGCTCACAGAGTTGAATCTCGTTTTCTTTTTACACGACTGCCCCAAAAAGGAGTGTTATTACGGAATAAATTGTATTATTTATTACGCAGTTAATTTTCATGGATGGCTTTATTGTGGAACATATGCCTATGCCTAAACATCAAAGCCGTTTGAAAGGAGTAGGGAAAACAAGCGAAAAAATATCATGTATTTTTTTTTTGGCAAATGTATTATAATCAGCCTTTTAATGTTCCCACTGCTGGGACTCAGGCCTCCTCTCTCTAGGAGAGGGAATGGGCCATAATCCACCACGCACGCCCAGTACGGATTGGTGAATGTCACATGTCTTCGAATTTTTAGTTCTAGAACATGCCGGTTTCCTCACGATGTTTTCCTTCACCGTTTTGAAAGCAGTGGTGGTTTGAACCCGCGACCTACAACTCGTAAGTCGGGGCCGTAACCACTCGGCCACCACTGCTCTACTGCAAATGTATTAATCATACGGAAAAATCATCTGTGGATAATGTTTTATATAAATCTTTAACAAATATTTTTTTCAAATCTGTTAACCTAGCCGTTACTAAGGAGAAGGCTTCAGAAAGTCACTGTTTTATGGCACTAAATTGGAGCAAGGGCCTTAAAACTTTATTCAATTAAATCGTATTTCATCACTACATATTTTACTGTTTATAAAAATCCTGATAAATAAAAATAAAAAATATTCTGTTTCTAACTACGCAATCTTTCATTCACTACCAAAACTATTAAAACAACAATATTACGATAGTAACTGTTACTACGCCTCCGCAGAACAAACTCATAACCAGTACACACATAACAATAAATTATTTATTAAAGCTTTTAAACAATAACTAAAGTCTACTCTCCATGTTCACAAAGCAAGCGACCCGTCTTACATTTCTGTACAACTTGAACTAACTTAAACTACTATCAACGCCTAAACTTTTCAATAGTTTTGATACTTGTGTGAAAGGATAATAGGAATCCCCCCGCGAAGGCTGGAGTCGTAACTGTAGCGACATCTGTGGCGTCACATATGAACTAATCCGCCTCTAACCTGCATCGAGCAATTAAAGTTCTATAGCCCGAAATCATCTATCGGGCAGTTGCCCACCAGACATAACACTCGTCTGCTCTGAGGATCCTCCCTTTTCAACGGAGGTTTGCGAGTCTTTACTCTACCTCCTAATAACTATTAATTTTTCCTATAGGATACTCAATATTAGGGCTTTTTTAGGTATGAAATAATTAAATAACTTCTACCGCTCTGGGTAGCGCGAATGAGAGTGTCAGACTTTTCACCTGTGTTTCTTCAGTTGTCCTATGCGTCCCAGGGTTGCGGTGATTCTTTCAAACCATCACGCTGCCCTGTCTGGCATCGGCCTTAGCGGGCCATTGCTCCGACGCCCGGGCCTGATCCTTTTCAGACGGTAACCTACTCATTGCTCGCCATCAATAGCCGGAAATCACCCTGCAGCTCTCAGGGCGTCTACTGCAGCGGCTGGAACAACTCATTAGAGCTTCATTACAATTTAGAAAGGTTGCCTTGCTGTTAATAAGTTAAACTGTCCCGCAAAAATGTCGAGGCTTTTCTCAAACCAGCGTGAAAATGAAACCAAACATAATTTTCCTTACAAAGGTAACATTAATTTATAAGAACGCGCCCTCATAATCCGGCAATTTAGTTAGACGGCGGCAAATTACTTTGTAATAAGTTAATTGTTTTAGCGGCGGTAGGCAAAGGCTTTCGGCGAACTTTGTAAAAACGTTAATCATTGCTGTTTGGGGTAATTATCCACACATAACTAAAAGGTTAGGTTAACATTAGTGGAGAAACAGCCATTATAATTAATACTAGCCTGAGGCTGTTCAACTACAGGTAGAGACCTGTGTACGTGAGCGTACTGTTTAGTACAGTTATATATGTTTGCCCTTGTTCGTGCGTCACTGCGGGGTGCCAACTGAAAACCAGCGCTGGGTGTCTAACGCCTAGCAAATGCTGAGGTGGTCACCCTTTCGGTGCGGGCACGCTCGGCGCACTTTGTACTTTGTTCTTTTTTACTTTGTGTTTATAACCGTTGTGCTGTGTCTGTCCCGAATAAAAGTATTTCTATTCTATTCTATTCTATTCTATTCTATTCTATTCTATTCTATTCTATTCTATTCTATTCTATTCTATTCTATTCTATTCTATTCTATTCTATTCTATTCTATTCTATTCTATTCTATTCTATTCTATTCTATTCTATTCTATTCTATTCTATTCTATTCTATTCTATTCTATTCTATTCTATTCTACACAGAGAAAACACCCAATAATATCAACCCATATTAGAAAGAAGACCGCAAGCGACAATTTGCGTTTATTGCAAGAACGGGTTTTCTCTTCCATGTTTAAAAGTATTTATAACTAGCGAGCGCTTTCCCCGCGGCTTCGTTCGCGAAATTTTTTATAAAAACTCAAACACGCCTTAAACCCTAATTTGAGGGTCGTTTTGAAAAACTAATAATGATAGTCCGTACCTCAAAAGGAAAAAACCTAACTCTTATAGGATCACTTTGTTGTCCGTCAGTCTGTCTATCTATCTGTCTATCTGTCTGTCTGTCAAGATCCTTCATCTCAGGAACGCGTGAAGGTATCGAGTTGAAATTAAAACCATACACTCAGGTTTGCGGTCCCTTGAAACTGTGAAAAAAATCAAACATCTGAGTTAACGAAAAAAAAACTCAAAATTATTCAACACTAAATTATTTCGAAAAAAAAGATACTACCGTTTATGTCGCAAAAAAACGTGTATTTCGACACTATCAAGGAACTCAAAATTCAAAGGGTACTTCCCATTGACATAGAATTCTGAAATTTGGCATGAAGCAAGATCTCATAGCACAAGTAGGTATAGGAAAAAATCTGAAAACTGTAAAGGAGATTGACCAAAAGCAGTCTAGCAAAGATGCGTGAACGAAAATCAAATTAATATAGAAATTATTTGCTTATTTTTTTACAGCTTTTCACTTCAGGAATTCTGTTTTCGTATCCGGAATTATGATTTTAAGATAAACAGTTAATTAACGATTGCTAGGTACATTTCCAGTCATGATTGACGTTTCGTTCTCTTCATTTGTACGAGTTACGTAAGCTATATATTACTATACTCTTTGTACGTAAGTATGAACCTTTAGACAAAAACATCACAAAAATGATATCAATATCTTAAATAGCTAAGTAATTAGTAATACCATAACGTACTGTATATGTATTTTATCGTTCCGATAATATAATATTTATTTTGTGCTTCGTCTCACGCAGATGCAGCTGTCAAGCCAGATGACAGACAGATGATAACTAACAATGTTGTTTTGTACCTACATGAGTGATCTGTGGTCATTTTACAAGTTGCGATTGCGAGTTGGTTAGACATAATTTGTAGGTTATCTCCGTTTTTGTTTAATTACTTTAAAACTCGGGTGTTTGTGTGAAAATGAACACTTTTATTTAATAGTATATAAAGCGTAGTCTATATTAAATAAACATTTATTGTGCTTCAACTTAGGACGGATTTCCATACATCGTTGGTCATGATCCTTTGTAGTTACATCACAAAAAACTTTTTTTGCGATTCGGAAAAATCTTCGTTATATTTGGGAATTGAACTGTTTTCTTAGGTAAGTTACGGAACCCTTAGTGCACGAGTCCGACTCAGCCAGCGTTTGCAATATAAGCGCAAATATGTATTTCTTTACAACACATTAGAAACCTCTAAAATTATCAGTATTTCTCTACTATATTATGCATGTATTAGCATAGCATATAATCAGCCTTTTTAATGTTCCCACTGCTGGGACTCAGGCCTCCTCTCTAGGAGAAGGAATGGGCCGTAATCCACCACGCGGGCCCAGTGCGGATTGGTGAATTTCACATGTCTTCGAATTTTTGGTTCTAGGACATGCCGGTTTCCTCGCGATGTTTTCCTTCACCGTTTTGAGAGCAGTGGTGATGAAATAAATTACACAAAGTAATGCGCCTGGCTGGGTTTGAACCCGCGACCTACAACTCGAAGTCGGGGCCATTACCACTCGGTCACCACTGCTCTTATGTATTATACATATGAAACTTCCTCGTGAATCACTCTATCTATTAAAAAAATCTGCATCAAAAGCCGTTGCGTGGTTTTAAAGATCTAAGCATACATAGGGACAGGAAAACGGGAAGCGTCTTTATTTTTACTATGTAGTGATTATGGAAGAGAAAACCCATTCCTGCAAAAAACGCAAACGCTCGAATTGTAAAAAATATGATGGCAGAATAACCGAATTTGTGGAAAAATATTCATTTTGGTTCAACGGCTTGAGTAACTCACTCGATGATTCGTGGAATTGAGCATAAAAATGTCAGCTTTTAGTTGAGTAGGAAGGGTAAATATGTTTTTCAGTAATATAGATATAGAGAGAGATATGAATATCCATTTTGATTTTCACTTAAAGAGATAAATAATACACTTGCTTAATTTTCAATACATCCTAAAGAAGATAATATGATGTTTTAGTAATGAATAATATTGTAAAGCTGAAGAGTTTGTTGGCTTGAATTTTTGTGTTATTCTCAGGAAATCCTGGCTCGAATCGAAACAATATTTTAGTATTTAGGCCATTTATTGAAGAAGGCTATAAAATCACGCTTCGACTATTAGAGGCAGTCGAGTAATAAAACATGCGGGTGGTACCACGGGAGATGGGATTCAACTTCTCAATTACTGAAATCTAAACTTAGAATTATATTTTATCGTCATCATCATTTCAGCCGAAGGTCGTCTACTGCTGTACATAGGCCTCCTCCAAGTGTCGCCATAATGACCGGTCCTGTGCGTCTTGTATCCATCGGACTCCCGCGACCCTCACCAGGTCATCGGTCTACCTTCGACCATCTGTTCTGCGAGCAATGCCCTGCCCACTGCCACCTTGGCGATTCTTCAGTAACTTATGACCAGTTCTTGTTGCCAGTGATTACATATGGCTCCGAAATGTGGTCGCTTACAATGGACCTCATCAGAAGACTTAAAATTGAAAAAAATTTAAATTATTAATTGCTTGTTGTATTGTTTGTTGCCTGTTGTGTATTGTTTATTGGCTGTTTTTTTTTTAATTTAAAATGTTATTAATTTTTATTTGCCTGTTTGTAATATCTGGAAACATACACTGAACTGTTTAGAAATGTTAGGTCACAAAAAGCCACGTATTACTGAGTGCTGCCACAAGTTAGGCATATTGTAAAATATAATATATGAGACACTACAAACTCACTTCTGAACTGTAATATCTCATGAAGTATAGTTCCAGAAATAGCCGCGGATTTAAACTGTGGCGCTAGCGGCAACTCGTAACTATTTTGATTTGAACTGCATAGTCACATCAAAAGCCAGACAAAAGCTTCGTAACGAACACAGAAATAGCGAATACTTCAGCGAGAATGAACTTTCAAAAAGAATACCTAGATTTTTTATTAATTGAATTTTAGATGAAATGAAAAACAAAAATATAATGCGGTTTAGTTTGAAATATTCTTTGTTTGAAATAATTTAGAGCGGTCTAAGTAATTGTAGCACGTTCTGATACTATATATTTTTGGCCAGACGTGTACGTGGCCCACAAAAATATATTTTTTTAAGATTTTTATCCATTTGTGTCTGTGTATAAAATAAAAAATATAACTTAATCTTAATCAGCGCTGTGGCTCTGTTCAGTAGGTACATGAGCCCCAGCATTTTGCTGAGCGCTGGCCGTTTTGCGCGGATGTGTCGCATAACTCACTCTTTTGTATAGATTTGTTATAATATTATGTATATATATTTTTAAGTTATGTGCCATGTTAGTCTTAAATAAACTTTCTTTCTTTCTTAGTGACGTCTGTAGTTACTAGGTGAAATAAAAAGACGATGTATTTTATATGTATACGAAGGGTTTGGTTTCTTTTGGGATTTACAGGTTTAATGACATACTAACGACATACTCTTTGCTGTAAACTTCCACTACAAATCTTTAAAATTTTCATCTTTTTTCTTCTGTAACATGCATTTATTAAACACCAAAACCTTTTTCATGAATCACTCTGTCTATTGATGAAAGCGGCATGAAAATCCGTTCAGCAGTTTCCGAGTTTATCATATTCATACAGACAGACTCGGACTTTGTTTTATAATAATGTAAAAATTCTGATACCATTTACTTAAGACCGTCTATTGTATCAGATCTATGACTATGAAACCTATTGTTACTCTTTATTTAGATGGGAAAACATCAAATAACTTCTTCTGGTCTGGATGGAGTGGGAGGGCATGTCAGACTGATCAAAACTCACCTATATTCCTTCTGTTGCCATTTGAAAGAAAAAGAAAGAAAGAAAAATATTTTATTTGGCGCTATGACAACAGAAAAAACTAATATTGCGTGTTGCACGTTAGCGCTAAAAAGGTCCAGTTTGGTGAAAATACCAGACAATTACGAGGTAGTTGTCTGACGCTGGTTTTCAACTGAATCTTATTGAGAGTGTACGGATGAAAATGAGTTTAGCTAACAATATTTAGTAATCAATGTCAGGTGTAAGGTGAATAAAACATATATGTTAATGTGTGGTAAATGATAAAATAGTAAATATATGTAAATGTGTGTTCAGTGTACAAAACAATAAAATATTCAGACAACCAAAAGAGTGTCATCATATTTACCAAAACTGTACCTAAGTAAATCTAATTGTGCATCATTCCGTGTGCATAACAGAATACGGTTTTCGATTCAAGGATCAAGCATCAGCTCTACTGGACCCTTTGAAACCTACGGTTCATTATCATCATTTCATCTGAAAGACGTCCACTGTTGGACATAGGCCTTGCCAAATGTCACCACAACGAATTGTCCTGTGCGTCTCGTATCCATCGCATTCCCACGATCCTCAACAGGTCAACAGTCCACTCACCACCACCCTGAGGGAGGCCTTCCAACGCTGCGTCTTCCGGTAGGCGATCGCCAGTCCAGAAACTTTCGGCCCCAACGACCATCTGTTCGGCAAGGAATGTACCCTGCCCACTGCCACTTAATAATAATAATAATTTATTTAAAGACTACATGCGTCCAATGGTTAGTAAAAAACTTATCAACTAAAAGGGTTAGTAAAAACTTAAACTAATGCCACACTAACAATTGCAACCAGTGCTTGATCACTGGCGCATCATGTTTATGGGCTAAGGTTCGAAGAATGCCATTGGAGCTGGTCCTAGATCTACTTAGCAACGAGGCAGCCTTCTTCCTTACTATAGCGTGGAAATCATCCACACGCGCTAAAGCGAACATACCCGATGCACTGCAGTATCTAGGCAGCCCCAACAGCACTCTGAAGCCATTATTATATTGGATCCGCAGGTCATCTAGAGCCTTAAGTTTGGTGATTTTTCGGGTAATATCAACCTACTGTAACCTAATGACGTTGCTTCATAATTGAGACATACAAATATAAGATAACCCGTGGTTTTAATCAGAACGATGAGCAATAAAATTATATTGTGGTTCATGAATCGCCAGCCAATTCCAACATAAACGAATCAATAGATTGCCAGGCGCTTTATTACGACGAAGTGTAACACGTTGCATTGCTAAAAGAAACAGGCGCTGACATTGTGGTAATGTGGTAATTAGATCAGTAATATTGCGTTTTATTGGCATTGAAATACAATATTGTTTGGGGAAATATACTTTTTTTTTTCATTCTGTTACTTAAGTATTTGGTGGTTCGTAAAACTTCCTATTAATAAACACAGAATGACTAAATAAAATCGTTTGAAAAAGCAACTTTTCTCAATGGTTTTGTGGTTGCGTTACATTTTTAACATTATACATTTTTCTTCTGTTTAAAACTGGTGTTCAAGACTACGTTAAATTGAAATCGAAACCCTTAAATGTACTTTTAAATAAATTAAGTACCTAAATACATATAATTTAAATGTATATAAAATGAATAAATACCTACAGATTTTCACTAAAACCTAAATACACAAAAACATCTAAGCTCGTCATTAATATGTAACATTGCTATCAACAACTCTCCAGGCGTTGCATCACGTTGCAGTACAATTTACATCAGGCGCTCTCATCTATATCGAGTGCTCTAGAATCGGACTCCGACAGAATCGAAATATCGTATCGGGACTGTACTAATTGGAAATGTAAAAAATAGGAAAAAAGTAGCGTTGCCGATCGCACAAAGGCTATGACGGCAGGTGAGATAGAGAAATAAAACTCTTTTACAAATATTCAAGACTGCACGAGTGACACTCCTAAAATGACGACCTTTGAAAATTGTGAAGTATTTTACCTACGTTACGTAGTTTTATAATTGATATAACCTAGTGCTTGACTGCGATCCCACCTAATGCTAAGCAGTGGTGCAATCGGTGATGGTGAAGTTTATTAAGAGCCTATTCACTCTAACCTTGAAAACACCTAAATTATAAGCAAACGGGAAAACTACAGGCAAATTGTACCTATTTTAAATTAAAAAAATAGTAGTATTTAATTATCTACGCTTTGACTTCGCTATTAAGTGAAACCCTCTTCACTTGGCTATCAAACCAAGGTCGGATATAACAACTCAAGAAACTTCGTCTCCCGAAGATTGCCGACAATATACGAAGTTCCTAATTACCCGATCAGCTCAAGTGTTAATAGATAAAAGTTCACCAACACTTACAAAGTCACTAAAGGGGACGGTTGAACCCCAATTTGTGTAGAAGGATGATCTTCGGCCATGAAACGATGTGGAAAATTCAAAGACTAAAAATTTTAGGAAGATAATTCGTTGCTAAAATAAGCACTTAAGCTTTTTGAAGTGGTATTTTCTTTCCTAATTTAAAAATATGTATGACTAGCTGCTAACAGCGGATTCACTCGTGTTAAAATAGGTTTCTGCATACAAACTTTAGACCAACGTTTCATCCCCTTTGAGGGTGAACTTTTGAAAATCTTCTCTTCTTCTTCTACAACATCATTATTACAAAACTATTACAGTCAAAAACAGAAAATGTAATCATGTAATGTCTCGGTACGTGTGTATGCAATGTGTGTAGTGTAATGTAAAGTAATGTTCTGTGTGTAATGTAATGTGTGTGTATGTGAGAGTGATGAATTGCAGTACAAGGTTTTCTTTAAAAAATCTACAGTATTGATTTACCACTAGGAATCCTTTTTTAGGGTCCCGTACCCAAAGGGTGAAACGGGGGCCCCGTTTCACCCTTTGGGTTTTTTTATTACTAAGGATAACTGTCTGTCTGTCACCAAGCTAAAACCCACTCCTGTTCCTTCGTTGCCTTCGTCCCAGGGCCCCGGGTTTCGTTTTCACACTACCCATGGCCCCAGTAGGCTTCAACCCTGCTGGGCCCCTACGATTTGCTGACATTTCCCTGAGGCGCGCGTGGAACAATACGCGCCGTCGACGACTTGGGCTCGGTCCGGACGGTTACCGGACGGTCCGACGGCGAGCCACCCATTGCTCGCCGTCCGCAAGCCCGCGCCTACGGTGGCCGGAAATCGGGATCGGAATCCCGGTGGCGGTAAGGGCGTGAGGACCGTTGCCTCACGCGATCGGCCACCTCCTTTGCTAGCATTACTGCTTCACAGAAGGAGGCGACCGCCTGCCACTCTTCCTCGCTCCGGACCATGGCCTGTACCAAGGCCCGGCGCGAGAGATTGCCGCCGCCGATCGCCCCCACAAGGACACGGCGTTGCTCTGCCCAAGCGGGGCACACCTCTACCGTGTGCTCCACCGTGTCCTCCGGGCGGTCCACACAGTGGCGAGTGATAGCTAGACAGTTGAAATTTTCCACAGATGATGTTTTTCTGTTGCCGCTACAGCAACAAATACTAAAAACAGAATAAAATAAATATTTAAGTGAGGCTCCCATACAAAAACCTGATTTTTTTTGCCGTTTTTTGCTACTGACGGTACGGAACCCTTCATGCGCGAGTCCGACTCGCCTTGGCCGGTTTTTTTTTTAATTGTCCAAAGGGTAAAGATTAATTCTATTTCAGGTACTACCTAAAGATACATAAAAGATCTATCCCAAACAGATATTTACAAAGACCTTAACGTTAACGATTTTACTTTGCGTCGGTATAATAGACAAATCCTTTCTAAATTGAATCGCGTAGAGGACGTAGCCGCCTCGGTACACAGTACTCTGGCTAAATTGAAAATAGGATGTTGGTAGAAAGTAAAATGTCCCGAGTCTTGTAGGAAACACATTTAAAGAGCGAGTATATTATAAGAAAGTTACTAATTATGCTCAAACTTAGGCATTTTTTTGAGATGGGAAGACATCGATCTTTTACTGACTAAACCTATCTGTGTTCCTTCAGTTGCCTTTTGAGTTCCAGAATTATGGTACCACCACTCTTTTGTACAAACCCAAAAAAAATAGCACCTGCCGGACACTGGCCATCGGGACTCGCAGGACGATTTCCGGCTACCGCTGACGCGGGCTTGCAGACGGCGAGCAATGGATAACCTAAGACCACCGGAACCGACCGGGACCGGGTAAGACGGGGCTTGGTAAGGACCAAGCCCAGGTCGATAGCGCATTGTATTTCACGCAAGCCTCAAAGAGATTTCAGCAAGATTGACGGGGCCAGTTAAGGCCGATGTCTTCTAGGGCTGCCCATTGTTCGAAGTTAAAGTGGCCTTCGCAAAAGGGTTTCAGTGTTCTCAACACTGTAGGTTTAAGTCAGTAGGAGTATGACACTCTATTGCATTCCACCCAAAACGAGTGAAGTCATTTGACAATTTCCCAGTTCAAAAAGACGTAGATTATTAGGTTAACACAAGAAAAAAGCCGCTGCGGCTGCTGAGACCCTTAAACGACGCAAATTTTATACTATAATCTTATTGGTAGAATAGAATAGAATAGAATAAACTTTATTGTACACCATAAAAGAAACACAACTTATACATAAACTTAAATCTATGGGTACAATGGCGGTCTTATCGCTAACAGCGATATCTTCCCGACAACCTTAGGATGGATTGTAAGAATTTAAAATAATACAGGGGGTAGTCTGCGGTGTACTGCTAACAAACTGATCAGTCTCTATATATATAAAACACAATACTTAACTATAAATATATACATACATATTATAATATGTTACACAACTTCATTTTAAAAGCGACGAAAAAAAAGAAGAAAAAAAAAGAATAAAGTATGGTTGGTGGAAGAAATTAAATTATGTAGAACCAGGATAGTGTTAGAGAGAAAGGAAATGGTTTTTAATTAGATTTTTGAAAGAAACTAATGACTGGGCTTGCCTAATTGGTAATGTCAACGCGTCCCACAAACGCACCGCCTGGATTGCAAACGACTTGTCACAAAACTTAGTAGAATGTGAGGGCTTCAAAAGGGTCATATTTTCCGATGATCTCAAGTGTCTAGAATGTGTGTCATGAATGAATTTAAAACGTTCTTTGAGATAAGAGGGGTAATTACAGTTTTGAGCCGTTTGGGGTCGAAACACTTGGGTCATGGGGCCCGAGTGCGCGTCTCCTTTAAGGGAATTTCAAACCGACTGATCGACACCTTGCTTGACCAGAGGGCTGGCTCGTTCTTCGCCCAAAGAATTAGCATTGCCATTCAACGTGGCAATACTGCCAGTCTTCTGGGCACATTTCCGGATGACAGCGATGTGGAGGAGTACTTCGACGCCTGAGTGTACTTTGTGTTTTTGTATTATATTTATGTACATAGTACATAGTACAAGTTTTTTCTAGAAGATGTGATAAAAAATTGAACATGTCACATCATAGCCAGTCTTAATATTATTTATGTAACTGGATTATCTAATCAATATAGACCGTATAAGAGTAAACTGAAACCCGACGCATCCCTATTCCACCCATACATCAATAACAAAATTTGGCGTCTACAGAGCTCATGCAACATGCAACTCGATGTTCGCTGTAATAGGATCTCAAAGAATATGGACATTTTATTTGCTTTTACTTATGGATAATGGATTTGATTTTAGAATGTTTATTAACGTGTAAATATAATGGATATTTACCTTTTTTTTTTTTAATAGCCTATACTGTCCCACTGCTGGGCAAAGGCCTCCCCCAACTTCTTCCAGGTATTCTTTTCTTGGGCCACCTCGAACCAGTCTTTGCGGTAGGTATCTAGGTCGTCTCGCCACCTCTTCCCAGGTCGACCTCGGCGGCGTCGTCCATCTTGAGGTACCCACTTTGTGGAGACTCTTGCCCACCGGTCAGAGTGCATGCGGCTGATGTGACCCGCCCAATCCCATTTTAGCCTGGCAGCCTTTTTTCCGACGTCCATAATTCCCGTCTTTTGACGCAGCGTGGTGTTCCTCACTCTGTCGGCCCTCTTGACACCCAGAATGCTGCGCTCCATTGCTCGTTGGCACACCCCAAGGCGAAACTTTTGCGAATCGGTGAGCGACCATGTCTGGGCACCGTAGGTTAGGACGGGCAGGATACACATATCAATGAGTTTTCGCTTCAGGGAGATCGGTAGATCTCCCTTCATTAGCGTCTTCATGGACCAGTAGCTTTTCCAGGCGTTTTTGATACGGCGATCAATTTCCTTCTGCTGCCTGTTTTCGAAAGAAACTAACTGACCCAAGTAGATATACTCATCGACATAGTTTATATCCTGCCCATCTACCTCGACCCTACGTTTAGTGCTGTTGGTCATACATTTAGTTTTAGACCGATTCATCGCGAGCCCCACCCTGAGGCTGGCCGTGCTTAGGTCTTGAAGCATGGACTGTAGTTCTAGAGCAGTAGGGGCAAAAAGGACAATGTCGTCGGCAAACCGAAGGTTTGTCAGCCTCTTACTTTGCCCTTACTCACCCATGAGGTTGCCAGTGTTCTAAAGATCTCCTCGAGAGTGCTTGTAAATAATTTCGAAGAGAGCGGGTCACCCTGTTTAACACCTTTTTGTATATTAAATGAAGGTCCTGTAAAATTTAATTTGATGTCTGCGGTGCTGTTATAGTAAATATTTTTCAAAAGGTCTATATATTGCTGTTCTAGTTCCTGGTTTTCTAAAGATTTAAATATTTCGGAGTGTTTTATACTATCGAAAGCCTTCGTATAATCTACGAAGGCTAGGTATAGAGGTTTATTAAATTCTGAGTATTTTTCTAAAATTTGGTTCAATGATTGTAGGTGGTCGGTAGTTGAAAAGCTAGGTCGAAATCCGGCTTGTTCTGGGGGCTGATGTTTATCCAGTTTTCCGTCTATACGATTGTGTATCACTTTAATAAAGGTCTTGTATATGTGAGATGTTAAACTAATTGGACGGTAATTGCCGATGTCACTTTTGTCGCCTTTTTTATGCAAAAGCACTATGTTGGAATGACACATCATTTTTGGTACATTTCCTGACTGCAATATGGTGTTAAACAGGTTAGTAAGGTGAGGCAATAAAGTGTTTGAGCCAATTTTAAGCGCTTCAGTAGTAATACCATCTTCTCCCGGACTTCTACTGTAGCGCATAGTGCTGAGTGCCTTGTGCACTTCATAACCGTTGATTGGGGGGATGGAATCTGAAGGATTGTATTCGGTGTTAATATCAAATGGTGAATGGTCGGAGTATAGGGATTTATAGAATTTTGTCGCTATTTCCATGATTTTTTCTCTATTGTAATGTTTTTTACCGTCCTTATCTACCAAACTGTTAATCCAAGACTTTCCTTTTGTGACTCCTTGTTTCAGAACTCTTAGCGATGTATGGTTTTCTAATGCTGTTTTAACCAAATGTGTATTTAAATTTCTCAAATCTCTCCTAATTGTGATTGATGATTCGAGACTCATCGCATTCAGTCGTGCTCATCAATGCAATAAATATCTAATAAATTAATATTCGCGTAATTAGTGACCTAGTTTTTAGTGTACTGGCGTTTCATACAGACACGTTTTTTAAAAGTGCTGACAAATTAAGAAACATGGACTGATTGGATTATAATAATATCATCTAAAATATGGAAGGCAGCCCCTTCAACCGGAGCGGTATAACGCGACGCAGCCCTCCCCCAACACCTACACCGATGCAGCCCCAGCAACCTAGTCGTGAACGAGCCCAAGAAGAAGAGAAAATGGAGGTAGTTTCGACTCCTGAGATCCAAAACTGGTTGGGGTCTATTGAGCAGCACTTAAATGAGGTATGTGTTATCTCTTCTGAGGGAAAACTAAACTCGGATCAGAAGTTAAAAATAAGTAATCTTTGCCGAAAAGTTAGTTATGGAGTTTCGCAACTGGCTGTTCAATATCAGTCATTAAAACATAATGCCGTGAAGAACCATAACTCGCTGAAAATATTAACCGAAGACCGAGACCTAAAGGATTGTGTGTTGGAAATGAACCGGACGATTAAAGAAAAGTGTGGAACCCGGGAAGCACCCGCCGCATCTTTTGCAGATATGGTTAAGAAAGGGTCCAACAGCTTTGTTCGTCCAAATACTTTTAGCTCCGTGGCGATTTACCCCCGCGACAACACGAAGACCAGTGACGAAACGAAGAACATCGTCCAGAAGATTATCTGCCCTGGTGACATGAAGCTTAAAGTCAGAGGAGTACGTAAGATAGGGAAAGGAGGACTGATAATTAGCACAGAGACTAAAGAGGATTTAGACAAGCTCAAACAAACAGTCCAACTCGCTTCATCAGGGCTTACCATCGATGACCCTAAAAAGCGCAAACCTCGCATTATAGTTATGGGGGTTCCGGCATTCATGTCTGAAATTGAGGTTTATAAATGCATTTATGAACAAAACCTGGCCGACAAACTGCCAACAATAACCAAAGATGCATTCTAGGCCTCAATAAAACTTAGCCACAAATCTGGTAGGAAAGAAGCTGAGAACTGTAACTATATAATAGAAGTTCCAGCCGCTATTCGAAAGGCGCTCATCACACAGGATAGATTGTTTATTAATTGGACGTCCTGTCCTGTACGAGACTTCACTCTAGTAACGAGATGTTACAAGTGTCAGCAGTACGGTCATGCGGCCAAATCGTGCAAAGTCGCTTCTCCTACATGTGGACACTGCGGTGAAGAAGGACACACACTCCAGGACTGCACAAAAAAAGCTGACTCGCCAAAATGCGCAACATGTTTGCGTTTTAAAAAACCTGCCAACCACAGGACGGGAGATCCAGAGTGTCCTGCTAAAAAATTAGCCGAGAACAGGTACATTAACTCGATTGATTATGAAGGCGCCTAAGAGCGTCACATATTTGTTTATATTTTAAACTTAGTTACTGTCTTTATATTTTTTAAATTATGGATAATTACTTATTGACCGATATAGATAACACATTTGTAACGGTTTCAAAACAATGTAAGGTTGAGGAGTGCAGACAATATCTTTCCGATACTCAAAAGTCACTTACCATACTAACACAAAACATTCGCAGTATTTATAAGAACATAGATAGCTTTAACATTTTTCTTCATAGACTTAACTTTGACTGTGATATAGTGGTACTAACTGAGTGCTGGCTGTGTAATCGTCAGGACCACCTCCCAGTATTACCGGGGTATAATTTATCATATACCAGAATTAACAATAATCAAAATGACGGTGTGGTTGTTTATTGTAAAGCATCATTAAAGGTCGGAGTTGAAGAATCTACCCTAAAAGACTGTATGTGTAATTGCTTGGTCATCAAAATTGGTACAACTACAGCAATAATAGCTATGTATAGATCGCCTTCCGCTAGAAATTTAGACACTTTTCACGCTTCCTTAAACCAAATTTTTCAAGAACTGTGCACGTTTAAGAATGTTATACTAACAGGTGATATTAATATAAATATTAACTCTGAATGCTTCGATGCAGCGACCCAAGACTATCTTAATATCTGCTCATTCCATGGTTTTCTCCCCGCACATACTTTACCTACTCATCAAAGTGGTTCCTGTCTCGATCATATGATGATCAAATCTAGCTTATCGTACTTAACGCTTGTTACTAACTCGACAATTACTGACCATCACGCTGTCCTACTGCACCTAAATCAAACGCTGCCTAAGCAAAATCGACCTCGGACCAAAACGAAATTAAACACAAATGGACTCGAATATGATTTACGCAATCTTGACTTTAACCCAGTTTACAATACTGCTGACGCTAATTTTGCTATATCGTACTTAATAAAACATGTTCAATTTGCAATATTACGTAACACGACTATTTCTTCCGTAAACAAGAAACTGTATAACATTAAACCTTGGATCACTCCGGGTTTGATTCGGTGTATAAGACAGAGAGATAAACTTCATCAGAAAGCTAAGAAAAACCCTGACAATCCTATTATTCAAATCTCCTATAAAAGATACAGGAATTTTTGCAATAACCTCCTAAAGAACTTAAAAAATGACTACGATAAAACTGAATTAAATAAAGCAGGAACCAACAGTAAGCAACTTTGGAAATATATTAAAAATGTCACTTATATGGCAAAAAAGCATGAATCTAATTCGAATTTATTGCATATTAATCCCTCACCTCTTTCATCAGCTAACCATGTTAATAACTTTTTTGTAAATGTTGGGAAAACTCTTGCCGAACAGATTCCAACACAAGACTGTGTCCAAAGACCTCCACTTGATTTAAGAAACAGGTGTGCCCTAAATTCTTTTGGCCTACTAGATACTGACGAAGACGAAGTTACTCGAATCATTTGTGGACTAAAAGATGACTCTGCAGTAGGATGGGATAATATTAGTAATAAGATCCTTAAACTCTGTAAGCATATCCTTGTTTCACCTTTGACGCATATATTTCGTATCTGTATTTCCGAAGGAATTTTCCCTAGACTTCTGAAAAAAGCTGTAGTAATCCCTGTTTTTAAATCCGGAAACAAAGACTTAGTAAATAATTATAGGCCAATATCGATACTTTCCTCAATTTCAAAAATACTAGAAAAAATATTAAACAGTAGACTAGTCAAATATTTAGAGAAAAATAAACTTTTATCATCGGCACAATTTGGTTTTAGAGCCAAATTATCTACAGCTGATGCAGTGCACAGCCTGACAGATTACGTCTCTGAAGAACTAGGCAAAGGACAACAGACCCTGGGGGTGTTCCTTGATCTAGCGAAGGCCTTTGACACAGTATCGGTTCCTTTGCTAATAAACAAATTAGAGGCCATAGGAATAAGAGGAACACCGCTTAAACTTTTTGCTGACTACTTAGATGATCGACATCAATGTGTCAAAATAGACAATATTACAAGTGATGAGCAAATAAGTTCTGGATATGGTGTTCCCCAGGGAAGTATCCTGGCCCCTACCCTATTCTTGATCTATATTAACGATTTGTGTAACCTAAATATTAAACAAGGCAAAATTGTTTCATATGCCGACGACACGGCCTTAATATTTACCGCTAAAACCAACAGCGAACTGTATGAATACGCTCAATTGGGTTTCAACACTGTGACTAATTGGCTTCAAAGCAATTTACTAACATTGAATGCTGACAAGACAAAATATATTCACTTTAGCATGCGCAAGCCTCAATTTAACATTGGTAACTCTCATCTGTATGCCCATAAATGTGGATTCCGATCATCCAGCACGTGTGATTGTCCCTGTATCTTTAAAACACGCGACATCAAATATCTCGGGGTTATAATAGATGAAACACTCTCTTTTGGACCACACATTGAAGGTCTAATTAAAAGAGTACGCAAACTAATCTATGTTTTTAAGAAATTGCGAGTGATTGCAGATTCAAAATTGGTGACACAAATTTACTTAGCCCTAGGTCAATCTGTAATCCAATACTGTATCACTTCCTGGGGTGGAGCACTTAAAACTCACCTGCTGCCCCTTGAAAGAGCTCAGAGAGCAATTTTAAAAGTAGCCAATTTCCTTCCCTTTCTCTATCCTACAGATCAGTTATACAAATCCTGTAACGTGCTTTCTGTTCGCCAGCTTTTCATAATGCACTTAGTATTAAAACAGCACACCATGCTTTCCTTCAACGCCGAAATTACTAATAAGAGACGGAATGATATTGTTTGCCATTCTAATGCATCCTCAAAATATGTATTTGTAAAAAGATTTTTTACTTTTTTAGGCCCATTTCTGTACAACAAATTAAATAGAATATTAAGTATCTACAAATTAAATAAGTATAACTGTAAAAAGATGATTTTCCAATATTTCCTAAGCTTATCTTATGTAGAGACAGAAGACCTACTTACTGTTTGTAAATAAAACTCGCCGTATATCTAAATTTAGTTAAGTTTTTTTAATAGTCATATTTAGAGTTAATTTATTATTTTGTATTTAAGCACTCTCTCGCCTGAAGCACAGGTTCACCCTAGTTCAGGCATATAAGCAACTGTGTTCTTTTTAATATTTAATATACTTTATTGTAAATGTAAATGCCCTATTTTATAAATAAACGATTTATTATTATTATTATTATTATTATTATTATTATTATTAATGCTCCTTTTAACTTCTATTTTTTAACAAACTCAAAAAGTTGCTCCTACCCCTATAGATTTTAGGCTTCCAATGTGTATTTCGCACCAACCCCACCACAATTTATTACATTGTATGTTTATTACATTAGGCTTCTCATTGTCGTCATTTGATCCAAAATGCTTTGGCAACCTTTGGCTGGGCCATGTATCGGCCTCGGATATAATGACAAACTTTACCCCCTGGGACAAAAATGTACTATTTTAGGTTTTTTTATATGGGATAATCATCCAGTGACATCTCTCGCTCTTGGGCGGAGCGAAAGTGTGTCATTAGGGCCCTGGGTTTCACTTTTGCACTGCCCGTGGCCCCAATAGGCTTCGACCCTGCTGGGTTCCTACGGTTTGCTGACATCTCCTTGAGGCGCGCGTGGAACAATACGCGCCGTCGACGACTTGGGCTCGGTCCGGACGGTTACCGGACGGTCGGACGGCGAGCTACCCATTGCTCGGCGTCCGCAAGCCCGCGCCTACAGTAGCTGGAAATCGGGATCGGGACCCCGGTGGCCAGGGCGTGAGGGCCGCTCCCTCACGCGTGCACGTGCGGCCTCCTCCTTTGCTAGCATTCCTGCTTTGACCATGGCCTGTACCAAGGCCCGGTGCTAGAGATCGTTGCCGCCGATCGCCCCCACGAGGACATGGCGGTGCTCTGCTCAAGGGGGGCACACCTCTACTGTATGCTTCATCGTTTCCTCCGAGCGGTCCATACAGTAGTGATACCCGGGATTATTTTAGGTTTAGGGTAGTAAATTGGTGACGCAAAAAGAGTACTGACTAAAACCCATACGTGTACTTTGAGCTGCCAAAGAGCAGCTCTGAAACGCAGCGTTTTAGAGCCGCTGTGACTTTCGAAAAATCCCGCTGGATGATATCCAAGCTGGGTGATACACACAGGTTTGCAGACGACAAGCAATGGGCAGCTCGCCGTCCGCAAGTTCGGTAAGTACTATACCCAAGTAGCCGACGGCGCGTAGTGTTCCATGTGCCTCAAAGAGATGTCAGCAAAACCGTAACAGCCCAGTACCGACGCACGCTAGGGCCACGTACGAGGAATTTCTGAAAAGAAAACCTTTGGTGCTAGAATGCAAAGGGTAGCTGAAGGTGTGATTTTAGTGAATAAAAATACCCTGGAGCTGGAGAAGTCATTGGATGATTTCTAACGCACGATGAGGCGGCCAAAGCACGATGTTTACCAGTTACAAACCAAGCTGTGTCATCATTACTTGTACTTCACAACAAACACAATCGACGCATCCGCAACAAAGATTCACGCCCCACGAGGACACGGCGGTGCTCCACCCAAGCGTGGCTCACCTCCACCGTATGCTTCACCGTGTACTCCGAGCGGTCCGCACAATGGTGACCCCCAGGCGTTAATTCCACTCGAATCAAGTGCAGGAACCTCTTGAACGTACCATGTCCGGTGAGGAGATACAAGCCCTCTGCAGTATGTTTGATAAGTTTTCGGGTAGAAGGTGCAGAAATAAGAAGTCGGGTGCTTTCAATGAATGCTAGTTTAAAACTGACGATTCGCAATGTCACCTTCACACTATACGGTGCTACATATATGAGTGAGCGAGAAGCACATACACATCAATGTTCCCTTGGGATAATGTTCTAGTGTCTTGCAGGCGGAGTCTTCGGCAGCAGTTACTGTGTTTAGTATATTTATTACTCGCTCACGCTCAAACAGCTAAACAGATTTGGCCGAAATTTGGTTCACGGGTAGACCGCATCGCATAATTATCCTGGGAATATGTTCCATTTGATAATTTTGTTCTTCCACACAGGCAAAGCCACTTGCAGAAACCAGTACTTTTATAAAAATGAAAAATAGAAAGAGCCTTGCTTTCTAAATGGTAGCAATAAATATTGTCAAAACAAATTGTTAAAAGGCAAGCAAAAGAACTGAGTTTAAAAGCTGCAACCGTTCTAACTTATAGCGTAATGTCTGCAAGTTATTAGCAGCTGCTTAGTTCTGTGCAAGCTATTTTGTTTGCAGCAAACAAATCTCGAGGCGCTTCTAATTAATGTTTCTTGTTACCGCAGGGATTTATATATTTCTGCACTCACAGCTGAGTACTGTTTTTGCTAGAAAATATATTATTTGTATAGTTACTTGCTATTATAATGTCCCGTGGGTTTTGTAAACAACACAACTAAAATATGTATCCAAGTTGATAATCTACAATCGTTAACGCTAGTAGAAAACTTCAAATGTATGAAAATGACGTCATCTCAACGCTCAGTCACGTGGTCAGAACAAAGGAATCGGAGGCGTTGCCGACTCGATCGACGAAAGAGAATCGAAATGAAACGGTCATAACTTGGCCAGGCCTGCTGGGACAAAAAATATCCGTATATACATGGTCTATCCGTTTGGTATATTTTGTCCAAATCTGCTCAGCTGTTACATATAAAATTTCACTAAATTTCGCTTAACTGTCCGCATTACCCAGCAACTGAATTTTGGAAATCAGTTTGACATTCGCTCCATGTAAAATTGATGTGATTTTTTGTATATTACGTATCCAATTTAGAACAGCGTTACATAGAAAAGAAATTAGATTACCGGTCAATGATTTTTAGATAAACAATGAGCAATTAATAACTACACGTATATTTTAACTGCCACAACAAATGTTATTGAGCTATATTGCAGAGTGATAAAAGTCACTCTGCAATATAGCTCAATTCATTTGAAATCTTTCAGGAGGAGATAGTTTTCATATCAAACCATTTTTCGTATATTTTACAGGCCCTACACAAGTTAAACCAAATCATCAATTGTGTCTACATAAACACACGAGTGCTACGCTCGTAGTCCTGACAACGACTACGAGCGTAGCACTGCTACGTATGTGCTACGATCTACGCATGACGTGAGCAATGTATGCGTACGATAGATAGATAGATAGATATATTCTTTATTGTACACCAAGAATACAAATTACATTATGAACTTAAAATTAATAGGGTGTCACAATGGGCGGTCTTATCGCTAAAAGCGATTTTTTACAGACAACCTTTGGATGGATTTGACAGAGAAGGAGAAAAAAGATACGCAGGTAGTTCGTGGTGTACGATGTACACTAGAAGAAGTTAGTTCTGCTTAGCCACCGCTCCTCGCCGATCGTTTCGTGCCTGATGATTAATATTCCTTCCACAGCTTCGGAATTGTTCATAACCGTTACCGTGGCCCTGGAACGCAAAAGGTAACTGAAGCAACATAGGTGGGTTTTAATTAATATTTTTTTACGTGGGAAATCATAAATAACTTCTCCTGCTCTGGATGGAGTGGGAGAGAATGTCACAGTCTTTAACTTACTAAAACCCACAGTATTCCCTCATTTACCCTTTATTGCGAGAGCTTTACACCTTCGAAAAATTCGTAGCTCTTGTAGGCATCAGCCCTAACTGGTTCCATCAGTTTTGCTGCAATCTCTTTAAGACGCGCGTGAAACACTGGAACCGGCTGGATGGCAAGGTACCCATGACTCGCCGTCTGCAAACCCGCACCTACCGTGCGACTCCCGATGCCAAGGGCGTCTCCGGCGGGGGGCAGGGTGCTAGGCTTATCTGACATACCCTCTCGCTCCACCAAGAACGGAAGAAGTTAATTGATGATTTTTCAAGCTCAAAAAAAATTGGTTCAGCACTTAACTTTAGTAATAATAATAATAAATATTATGTATTGATACAATAGGAGAGAAACATTTTAGAACAAGAGATCTTAAATAAGTTTAATTCTAATTGTGATTAGGCTAAATGTTAATACGTACATATAACTTGAGGCTATTGACACCCAAACTAAAACATGCGTCCTGTATCTTAGGTATCAGCATTCCTTCTCGGCTATTCACAATATGCAGCTAAAGTCAATTTCTGTTAATAGTTGTGCGAGACATAAATTACAATTGAAATTAAAAAATAATAATTAAATTGATTGATAATAAAATCAAGTATAAAATAATCCACTGCTCTCAAAACGGTGAAGGAAAACATCGTGAGGAAACTGAGATGTCCTAGAACCATAAATTCGAAGACATGTGACATTCACCAATCCGCACTGGGCCCGCGTGGTGGATTACGGCCCATTCCCTCTCCTAGAGAGAGGAGGCCTGAGTCCCAACAGTGGGAACATTAAAAGGCTATGCTTATTATGCTATAAAATAATAAATAAATTAAAATGATCAAACCACAACTTGTAATAACACGAGTTTTCAGGAATGAAGGAAGATATCCGCAGGAGAACCAAAGTCGCCGACATAGCCCGAAGAATCTCCAAACTTAAGTGGCAATGGGCAGGGCACATTGCTCGTAGAACGGATGGTCGATGGTGCCGAAAGGTTCTAGAGTGGCGACCGCGCACCGGAAAACGCAGCGTTGGAACGCCTCCCACAGGGTAGACCGACGACCTGGTAAGAGTCGCTGGAATGCGTTAGATGCGAAACACACAGGATCGGTCGTTGTGGCGACGCTTTGGGGAAGCTATGTACAACACTGCACGTCTTTCGGCTGAAATGATGATGATGATGATGATGGTCCTTTCCAAAAGTTAAGTATGTCTGTGATTTCAATAACACAAGAATACAACATGGCTGTTTAGTGATAAAAGTAGACATGAATATGTCACTTCGTAAGGACTATTACGAAACTGACTTTTCCTATTCTATAACATACAAAAACTCACATTAGAATATCCACACATGCTATTTTAAATGATAAAAGGGAGAATCTATTAATAGAATGAGTGCCGAACATCCGAATCCTCGGATAACGAGTAGAATGTGTAAATACCGTGGATTGTTCGCTGTCTATTGAATTTCTTTTTAGCTTTAAGGTTCTACCATGACGTCGTTAGGGCTGGCATGAAGTAAACTTTACTAAGAATTAAAAAAATCTAAATAAATTTAAAAAAAAAGCTTATTAAAACATCAATCATTTATTTATTTATATATAGGTACTTTATTGTACACCAAAATTACAATACAAAGGGAAACCTTTTAATAGAAAAAGATACAATTGGTGGCCTTATCGCTCTACTGCTATTTACTAACTATTTCTTCCATGCTTCATAGGTAAACACTTACAACATAAAATACGTCCGTTTAGCTACCTCTAAATACTCAGTTTAGCGTATTTATGCTCTGTTGGTAGTCGCGGGTTCGGTTCCAACACGGAAAAAATATTTGTATTACCTATAGATATATTTTCCGAGTCTGGGTGACTTATATAATAATATGTGGGTTTACAAGTTAGTGAACGCATCCACGATACAGCAGTAAATCCTTGGTGGAGTAACGTTTGTTTTACATTGGTAATGCATCAGTCTCGCTTGTGCCGCGTGCCGATGTGGACGTGTTATTTGAGTTTTATTTACACCGATTGGCGCAGCTCAAGCTGTCGCTCGTAAGTACTGGCCATGACAGACAATCTAGTGGCAAACGAGCTGTTGGCGTTCCTGCAGCAGAAGCTGGATGTGATGGACGAGGTGTCCGCAATCCAAATCTGCACAACGAACTTCAGCGAGGAAGATATAGCTGCTGCGAAGCTGTTGCTGTTCAGCGTGCTTAATAAGCGCGACCAGATGCCATCCCGCCGGCGTGACGGGACGAAGAAAAGCCTACAGGATATTATCACGCTGTTCAAGGAGACCGACCCTGACGACGTGCCGACGTTTGTGGCAAAGGAGCTGCATAAGCTCCCTCCAGTCACCTTCGACCACGTCGATGTAACAAGCCTTTTGAAAGACATTGTCTTTCTGAGGGCCAGCCTTGCAGATGTGCTAGCAAAGTTGGATGCATCTCAGAAAACCGTCGCCGATTTGCGCAAGAAATTTAATGAATTTCGTAATATCGCGGCGGCAACTAGGTCATCAGTCGATGCATCGAGCGTAAACATGCGTCATGGAGCCGGCCTCGATATATTGTCGCCGAACTTCGCGTCAGCAGTTTCGTCGCCGGCGCATACGTCGATTGCTGAGGTTGCAGAGTGCCCCACTCGTGCGCCCCGCAACTCCGTGCCTGTCACCGCGGTTCCTCCATGCAGCACCGCACGAGCCCTTCGCCCCGTCCCGCTGCCTGTTCTTGCAGCCCCAGCGAATCCGATCCGAAAGGATTTCGCTAGCGTCACCGCGAGCGCCCCTGGCGCTCCTAATCCGAAACCTGTGCCTGACAAGGCAAAGAAGAAGGTCCATGATAGTGATGGTTTCATTATGGTGCAAAGGAGGAAGCGTCGAACGCAAACCAACTAGAATCGCTGCGGCATAGCACCTGCAACTCCTAGCGTAGGACTGCGTGCTGCTCAGCCGAACACTCCCGTGTACATCTCCCGCCTGCATCACACCACAAGGGTGGAAGACATCGTGGAGTACGTGCGCCATAAGACGAAGTTCGAACTGAGGGTACTGCTTCTGGAGTCGCACCGTAACGTCAATTTCAAGGCGTTCGTGGTGCGAGTCCCGAACACTTTTCTACCCCTCATGTTGAAGGAAGACTTTTGGCCGCAGGGCGTGGTGTTCCGTCGCTTCCGCGGACAAGTGCCACAGAACAGCACAAAGTGAACAAGTGCAGTGAAGTGTTACTAACATAGTCATAAGTCATATTTATTAACAATAAATTGTATTTAATTTACTTTATATATATGTTAGTAATTACTTACCATCTATGGGCCAAGATGCCTGAAAATAAATGATGTATTATTATTATTACCTTATTAGTATTAGTATCTACGCACGCACAAATAAAATACGCTAGCGATATAATTAAGATTTATCAAGAATTTATAACCTAGCACAGGCCCAGCCCACCCGGCCCAGGTAGGCCGCTGCAAACACAACTTGGCAAAATGGGGTTTTATAGACCCCTCGGATATTCAATGTGAGTGCGGTGGTCCTGTTCAAAACATGAGCCACATATTAGAATGCCCCAAGTGCCCATACACCAGCTGCACTTTGGAGGATTTGATGAGTGCTACCGATGCTGCTATTAATGTAGCCACCTATTGGGCCCAAACAGTTTGACGAGTTTACCATCGAATCGAAAAGAAGAAGAGATCAAGAATTTATCAAAATAGGTAATTTTTATCGTAAAACTAGCTTTTGCCCGCGGCTTCGCTCCCGTCAACTGACTACTCTACCTAACTCTACCCTGCCCTACCCTACCCTACTCTACCCTACTCTACCCCACTCTACCCTACTCTACCCTACTCTACCCTACTCTACCCTACTCTACTCTACTCTACCCTACCTACCTAACCTACGCTACTTACCTACCTACCCTACCCACCTACCTATCTACCTAACTAACTGCCCTACAAACTTCCCTGCAAGCTGGTGAACAAAACAAAAAAGAATGATTAAAATTGTTCTTATTCTTCATTGTACACACAATTTTAAACAGACAATAAAAATACTGGCGGCAGTCGTCAGCGATGTGGAAGAGTTTTTTGACGCCATATTTTAGTTTGATTTTAGTTAGTTGTAATTAGTGTAGGGTTTTTAATATTATTTTATTTTATTGTAATTATAGTTAGTATTTTTAAATGTAAATACCTATGTAAAATATAAAATCTTACAAAACGTGCGTTTATTGTGTTATATATGTTGTATGTTTTTGTTTGTGGGAGTAAAAGTTTATTAAGCTTGTATAACTCCAAACCAGCAAATTACAACAGCCTGTGTGCTTTGAGCTTTAGAAGAAACACTGAACTTTAATAAAACAAACAATAATATGTGATCTTTGGAGAAAGATCAGAAAAAAAACTTATATGCAAATAAAAGGGCCAAAATAGGTATACTTTTGCTCTGTATACTTTTGTTTTGATAGCTCATAGTTACAATATCGTCAATCAATATCAGTTGAAATTAACAAATGTTTTTTAAATAGTATAACTAAGCAGCACTTGATGAGACGTTCCTTTCTTCGGTAACTAAAGTGAAATTCTAGCAGAGCGCGGCGCGCCTTATTTTAAAAGCATCATTAATCGTCAGAGTTTCCGCCCTTTGATCAGTTGCAGTTCATTTTAGTTGTCAGTACAAAATACATGTTTTAATGTTACTAGTACAGAACATAATTAAACTGTTTGTAAATAATTACAAAAATCGCTAACAAAAGTATTTCAATATTTTGCCAAAATTAATATATCTGTACCTAGTACCTACTAGCAATATTAACGTAAATCCCTATCTGGATATTTTTAGTACCATTGTACAAAGCACAAGACGTGTTACAGGGATTTACACATCGTCTATACTGCCTTCCAAAAAACTGGAAACAGCCAGGTAAAATAAAATAAAAAGAAAACCAGTCTTTTTTTGTACTGATCTTACATTAAACATTGAATTTATGTAATGACAGCTGCAGCTATTTTAATGTGAGAAAGGTTCTCACATTAATCCGGTTGCGAATTTTTTTTCACCGATAGAAAGCTGCTTTATTCCTGAGTGGCACAGGCTATATTTTATGTATGCGAGCGAAGCCGCGGGCAAAAAAATGGTCAGAAATAATTGAATATTTGAGTAGCAAAAATATTGGTTATTCTGCTTGTAAACATGGTTTCATAGTCACAGTTTTTAACAAAGTTTGTTTTTTACATTTCATAAGATAACACTTGCATTATCGCAACTGTATGGAACTATAATCACATATGATCAAACCTCATTTGTACTATTAAACACTAGAAGCGAGGAATATCAATGTCAATGTTGGTCATTTTATTTTTGCTACAGAATGAAGAGATGGTATAGAAATGAAACTGATAACTGATAATACAATATTTTTATTATGTATTACACATATTTTGAGCAGTGGTGGCCGAGTGGTAACGGCCCCGACTTATGAGTTGTAGGTCGCGGGTTCAAACCCAGCCAGGCGCATTACTTTGTGTAATATAATTTCATCACCACTGCTCTAAAAAACGGTGAAGGAAACCGGCCGAACCGGGAATATTCTAGAACCAAAAATTCGAAAACATGTGACATCCACCAATCCGCACTGGGCCCGCGTGGTGGATTACGGCCCATTCCCTCTCCTGGAGAGGAGGCCCGAGTCCCAGCAATGGGAACATTAAAAGGCTGATTATGCTATTGCCTGCTAAAACCAGGTCCAGATCTAGGTCTCAGTAGAAAGAGAGTGAAAAATGGAACATTTTTTTTTTTATGTAGCTTGTAGTTTGTTTTTTCATTAATTCTAAAAATCGTAGACAAAAGCATTTTAATGAACGAATCTTATGTAACAGTGATTCATTAGAAGTACCTACATATGTCTTATTTGTCGTCAACACATTGGCGTTGTACGGATCATTACGATACTGATGTATCCGTCTACTATTTGATGTATTGTTTTACTTTGCTAATAAATAAATACTTTTTGATGTATTGGATTGCTTTGTTAATAAACTAACTAACTCTCTTCCGCCTAGCATTCGTGATTTGAAAACAATTTCACTATTTAAGACTCAAGTAAAAGAGCACCATCTTTCCTCTCTTGTGACATAGGGTGTTTGGTGCATCGTGTGCCAAATTGAAATGGTCGACGGGAGGGGTCATCTGCTATCATTTCAGACCCCTAAAAACTTCTCATGCCCTGTGGATTTTTTTTCATCGACTTCTTATTGTTTTATGAAAATAAGACCCCAATTTTTCATCATTATAAGGCTGATTAAGCTATTATTAGGCTACACATGTTTTGGTACTTTGCGATTCTACGCATAATAAAACTAGAGTAGGAAGAAAATAGGAACGGAGGACGAGACAGCATCACATCTGCAGCTTCTAAGCTGCCCAGTTGTTACAGGATACAAGGAAAAATACTTCGGAAACCCAGGTAACCTCCGCGAAAGGGTCAGTAACACCAAGCTGCTGGTCTTCCTTGAGAAGCTGGGGTGGATCGAAATACGCATAATTGTCCCACACGTACTCAAAATACGCTTTAGTCGTGGAGTTGCGGACACCAGCCCGAAATACAAATAGAAAAAATAGCAATGGGTCAAATGTTTTGCCCACGTTTCTATTGTTAAACACGCGGAGTAGATGCAATTCGTGGCACTAGTGTGGGTGCTTTCTACTACTCTATTGTCTTACTCAAAAACCGATGCGCTTCCAAATTTTTGGACGGTAGTGTACGTGTGTACCTGCCTTACATTGTCTCTCAAAGGTAATTTTGCACGTTACGAAGTTTCACGTTATTTTTGCGAAAGTAAAGCCTTATTTACGTTCAATTACAGGAAGACCTTATATGTGGTTTTACTGCAAAGGTGTTTTTTGAAGATTATCTGAAATGACTTTACCATATCTCTTGGATTTTCTCTTATATAATAATAATAATATTCCACAACTAAAGCTAAGCAGAGCTTGTGTTATGAGTAATAACACAAGCTAGACAACTAATAAACATACATAAATATTTCTAAATACATACATAAAATAGACTAGCTTCTGCCAGCGACTTCACCTGCCTAAAAGCACCTGTTTTTTTTAAACGGGAGCTTTTGTGGAGAAACCTTTCTCCACACAAACTTTTCTTTTGAGCTTTTTAAAAATTCTACAGCATTTTGTTGAGTTCAAACAATTTTATTTTTGCAAAGTTTGCCTGCCAGCCCTGTAAATTCAAACTGTGGGAGGCACTTCGCTATGCGTGTCAATTCAAAGCTCCAGTAAGTAACATGTGGGTGGGATCTACCTGCGTCACATATAAATTGTTAAAATCTTAAAGGTATTACGTAATTTAACTTCATAGTTAAAAAAAGAAACCCATCATCATTTCAGTTGGAAGACGGTCCCTGCTGAACATAACTGGTCCTGTGCTTCTCGCATCTATCGGATTCCCGCGACCCTCACTAGGTCACCTGTTCACCTTGTAGGAGGCCTTCCAATGCTGCGTCTTCCGGTAAGGTACGTGGTCGCCACTGCAGGACCTTTCGACTCCTTGGCCATCTGTTCGGCAAGCAATGTTCCTTGCTCATTGCACTTAAAGGGATGCAACTCGACATACATTTTCACTGTTTTTCATAAAACCGCTCTTACACAATTATGTCGTTATTACACATTTTTTATTAGATATTTTGGAAACACAGTATCTTGTGGATATTATCTAGGCTTCTATTGAAATCATTTTACAAATTTGTGTAAAACTAATCCAGTAAAGACCACTGAAAATCCGCTTTTTTGCATGAACTTTGACACTTCATAATTTATAAAAAAAAAAAAAGTCAAAAAGTATAACAATAGAAGCCTTGCAAATTTAATCAAGATTTTAAACGACGACAATTTTTTTCAAAATCTTTCAAGGATTTAAAAAAAAGCACGTATTTCCTGGAACAAGTTTTGTAAAATATTCGACTAAATCACGGAATTACCGACTTAAAAAAGGAGGAGGTTATATGTTCGGTTGAATGTATGTTTTTTTTTTATGTATGTTCACCGATTTCTCGGTCAATTGTGGACCGAATTTGAATTATTTTTTTTGTTTGTAAGGTTATGCTTCCGAGTTGGTCCCATAGAAATATTGTTATGATCTGATCATGAACTTTGAAGATATGGAACAGAACTCCTCATAGAATCACAGTAGAACCGTCGTAACAATAACTTTGTTTATACGTGTAGTCGATGACTGACTGAAAGTAGAGGGGGAATATATCGACCTGATCTGATGATGAAGCCTTAAGTTAGGCACCGGAACTCTGTAATAAATTAATGTAATCTAACTGTGTTTGGGATTATTAGGATTGTCATGAGATGCACTCTGGCTATAAGGTATTTAAGTTTGGCCGAGGGGTACTTTTTAGTGGTGGTACCATAACTAAAAAGTGTAAAATAAAAAACTTTTTACAAAAAAAATACAACCAACTTCAAAGTAAAAAAAAAAACACTGAAAAGTGCAAAATAACTTTGTCGGCGCAGGATGCCGATCATCATTGAAGCTCTGTCCAGTCTGTGAATTTCGGAAGTCGGTGTTAAATAACGAAGAGACAAAACTATTATAGAAACACCGACTTCCGAAATTAAAGTTATTTTGCACTTTTCAGTGTTTTTTTTTTTACTTTGAAGTTGGTTGTATTTTTTTTGTAAAAAGTTTTTTATTCGCGTTGCCTTTTCGTCAAACATCGCATTGGATTGCGTTAGACGTAATAACAAGCTTTCAAACCATGCCCGATGTTGACGATAGGCATGTGAAAAAGGAAACTTTTAAGTTTAAGGATTCGTAACGTATTTATGACGTAACCGGGCTAAGTTTTTAACTTTGTGTTTACTGTTTTTGGCAAACCACAATTTAAACTTGGCAAAAACAAACAAACCAGAATATTTGAACTAGAAAAGATGGATTGATGGAGAAAGGGGTGGCTTCCTAGAGTAAACAACAACGAGGGTAAGAACAACTTCCTGATTCTGAGCGTTCATTACAACTTAGTAGTTTTAGATTAGAATTGACCTTTACTGAGCTGATAAGAATATATGCGTTATCAACACAAATCTTGATCAAAGTTTACCCCGAGTTTTTGTTCTATTTCGTACGTCTTATGTATTGTATTACTTGATGGTCTAATCACCATTGGAAGTCACTCTGTTTTTGCGGTGACTTTGCTTGCTCTAGGGTTTTTTTTTTTTTTTTTTCAGTGGGAAAATCATCTAATGACAAATCTCGCTCTTGGGCGGTAGTGTATGAGAGGGTGTGTAAGACTTTTACAAACTAAAATCCACCTGTGACATTTAGTTGCCCTTCATGTTCCAGGGTCACAGTAACTCTTCCAACATTCCCGCGGCCCTCATTGTTTAGCATAGCATAAACATAGCATAGTCGGCCTTATAATGTTCCCACTGTTGGGACTCAGGCCTCCTCTCTAGGAGAGTGAATGGGCCGTAATCCACCACGCGGGCCCAGTGCTGGTTGGTGGATGTCACATGTCTTCGAATTTTAGGTTCTAGGACATGCCGGTTTCCTCACGATGTTTTCCTTCACCGTTTTGAGAGCAGTGGTTATGAAATAAATTACACAAAGTAATGCGCCTGGGTTTGAACCCGTGACCTACACCTACCCGGGCCGTTACCACTCGGCCACCACTGCTCTCCCTCACGGTTTAGCTGACATCTTTTGAGAGTGTGCCACGCTCGCCGCTTGGCACACTACTCGCCGCCACCGTCTGTGACTCGTACTCAGTTCTTATCTATGACGGCTGGACGGCTGGACAGCGAGCTACCCATTGCTCGTCGTCCGTTAGCCTTCTATATCGCCCTGCGACTCCCAACGTCTTGAGCGTTATATGTGGCGGTGGCTGAGGATGATGAGAATGTCCATTTCCTCACGGTTTAGACCATGTTACCCTAACAGCCCGACACGGGCTCACGAGTACCTCACACAGAATAATGTGTTTTAGCTTTTTATCAGTGCTTTTTTTTCGGTGGGAAATCATCAAATGACTTCTCTCGCTCTATGGTGGAGTGGGAGGACTTTTACTGACTTAAACCGACCTGTGTTCCTACAGTAGCCATTTGCATGACCACGATACTTCTTTACCGGTAGAAGACATCACCGAGTGACATAAGTTAGGTATGTATTTTCTAATTTCACGCAGGCGAAGCCGTTGACTGAAGCTAGTATACAAAAATTCGCCTACCAATACGCACAAGCTTCACCACAGTTTTTCCTTCGTAGGCCGCTTCGTACACGGAACACCGTGCGTGTGATTGGTAAAACTCATACAGTTTTCTAGATGTGGTGGGGGCTGCCCGCCGCACTTTTCCGAAGAATTAGCCTTAAATCTTAGTACGCAACATACATTAAAATGTTATAGCAAAAACTATTATGTTACTTGCTTTTTAAGAAAATAATCAAGCAGTGAATGATAAGAGCTGTGGTGGCCCAATGGCGTTACCACTGGGCGAAAACGAAGATATAGAGATCAAAATTTTCGGCTGAATAAATTTCGTATGTACAACCGTGTGTACAGTACGACGATTAAGTGACTTTCAAGGTCATTCAAGTTGTACAAACGTATATACAATCGGCGCGAGGGGGAATTACTACCTGGCCAAAGAGAAAAATTATATAATACTAACATTAAAATCCGCGCAGAAAATATTTTCCAATTCCACTATAGTTCTCAACGTAATGAGAAAAGTGCAATATTTCAGCTTGCTACTCCCCAGCGCCTTCTATAAATATAGAGTGGCGAGTGCGAGAACTTACTGAAATCTGTAGTCGTGTCTATTACGTGATGCCGTTTTCTAGCAGATATTGAAACTAGTACAGATACCTGTATTCGTATATATGCTGATATTTTAGGAGAGTGTGAAATTTAATGTGTATCTTGTTAAAAATCGTGAAATTTTTAGTTTACTAATTTTTTTTTTAGATGGGAAATTATTCAATCAATTCTCCCGCTCTAGGGGGAGAATCACACAAAAACGACGTCAGCTGAAATGTGAAGAGCCACCATCGGCCAAAGAGGATGATGTGGCCAAGCCCAACTTGATCGAGCCTGCGAAAGTAAAAGAAGCAGGTGAACTTGCGTCACAAAAGTCATTATGTTCAAGACCGTCACATCGAACATCAAGAATGTCGGTAGTTGCACAATAGATAAAACTCGAACTGGAAGTGGCGAAAGCAAAAGCTCAAATCAAAATGGAACTCATAAACAAACAGTTAGCTGCAGATTTAGCAGCCCTGGATGTAAAATACAGTCCACCAGCGTCGGAGTCACAAGTTGATGGCAGGGACATCGAGAAGTGGTTGGAGAGACGGCGTAATAGATTTTTACCGACTTAATCCACACATTCTTAAGTAGCCGTCATTCTTAAGTACACGTCTGATACCAGGGTTTCCTTTCCAGAAAACTCCTGCGGACCTAGCGGGTATCTGCTCTGTCGGTCCCTACGGTTTTGCTGACATCTCTTTGAGGCACGCGTACAACACTACGCACCTTAGTTCACTAAGTAAATTGGAGAAAATTGTTTGTTGGGAACGTTTTTATTTATTTATTTATGTACATACAAACACTTAAAAATGAAAAGAACAAAAGCAGATAGAAGAGCATAAAGGTACTGCTTATTTCAAATGAAATTTCTTCTAGTAGACCTGCGACAGGAGAGTTGGATGAGAGATGTAGACAGTGTATACAAATAAGTTAGAAAATTAAAAATATACTAGGTATATTATCTAAATTAAATCATATAATACATAATTATACATTTATATAACAGTGTATAAAATACATGAATAGATACAATACATAAACTCCATTTATCCTTGAGTTTTTTTAGCACATAGTATTACGCAGCTGCAACAGCAAAATCTAAAACACATAAAAATATTTTCTAATTCGAAAGTACAATATTTCCACTCGCTGCTCTCCAGCGCCCTCTATAAATATAGAGCGGCGAGTGCAGGAACTAACTCGTATGACTCGACGTGTTTATTACGTGCTGCTGTTCAGGAGCGGGTGCTGAAGTTAATATCTACCTGTGTTCCTTGGGGGCTGCAAAGAGTTTGTAAAGAAAGGATGCAAGTAAAATTTTGAGCTAGAATTAGACAAAATTGAGTAGGATCTTATTTATTTATTAGCTAACCTGGAACAAACAACAAAACATTGTTCTGCCAACTAAATTACCAAAGAAATCGAACCAAAAATACTAAAATCCGATTAAAAAAAACTAGGCAAGTGCAAGTCGGACTCGCGCACTAAGGGTTCCGTACAAACTTACCTATGAAAACAGTTCCCAAATTGAGTTACGAAGTTTTTTACGAATCACAAAAAATGTTTTTTTTGTGATTCGTATTTTTTTTTGATTCCCTTAGGAGTGTCGAAATACAAATTTTTTGCGACATAAACGGCCGTAACTTTTTTTTCGTTAACTCAGAATTTTGTTTTTTTCACAGCTTCAAGTGACCGCAGACCTAAGTATATGGTTTTCATTTCTCTACGCGTTCTCGAGATAAAGGGTCGTGACAGATAGGCAGACAGACAGACGGACAAAAAAGTGATCCTATAAGGTTTCCGTTTTTTCCTTTTGAGGTTCGTTCAAAATAACTTTATATTTCGAAAGTCGGTGTTTCTAGTATTTTTTTATTTTTTGTTATTTAATACCGACTTACGATAAATGATGGAATTCCGAGGTAATACACATAAAAACATCATACAATCGAATTGAGAACCTCCTCTATTTTTTGAAGTCGGTTGAAAATACGGTAAACCGGCAACCACCTTAATCAAGAGGGAAACGAATACAATTCCAATCCATTTTCAAATAATGACTACGTAACTTTCATTAGCTAAACAGTATCTGTTCAACTAATGAAATTAAAACGCAAAATACGGTAACTAATGATAGTTTACAGTTATTTTTTATTTGCGAACATAAAGTACCTTGGGACTCGAGCTCGGGATGCTGCGGACATTCGCTCCGAGTAACTCCGCGTAATTGTTTATCTTGTCTGTGGAAGCAGAAACCATAAAATTATTTTTTAATGTTTCTTACGGATACTTAAAGAACATAGGTACATGTACATAGCATTAAAAGACTTATAATTTATTATCAACTTACTTTAGCCAGCGGCAGCAGTATTGCCTGTGTTCAAATCGGAAATCCTCCCTTTTTATTCCGGTATTAGATTCAAGTATCTAATACCGTAATAGATTCAAGTATCTAATACCGTAATAGATTCAAGTATCTAATACCGTATTAGATTCAAGTATCTAATAATTCCCTATTCTAGAGAGAGGAGGCCTTAGTCCCAGCAGTGGGAACATTAAAAGGCTGATTATGCTATGCATGCATGCTTTGCTATGCTATCTAATACCGAAATAAAAATAATTCCACGTTCTAATCCAGACTGTGTTAGAACTGAACTGATTGTGTCTGTCTTTAATGTGGCACTGCACCCTATTCGGCATACGTCTAAAGGTATGCGAAATAGGGTGTTAAGTTCCACACATCTCCATTGAAAAGGGAGGATCCTCCGACAATTCCTAAGTAAGGACTGTTACGACTGGGTCACCAATGCACAAAAAGTCAAAATAAAAAACTTTTTACAAAAAATAAAAATACAACTGACTTCAATACAACTGACTTCGTAAAAAAACAGTATTTTTTGTAAAAAGTTTTTTATTTTACACTTTTTAGTTATGGTACCACCACTAAAAAGTACCCCTCAGCCAAACTTGAATACTTTATAGCCAGAATGCATCTCATGACATTAATTTATTACAGAGTTCCGGTGTATACCTTCCAGCTTCATCATCAGATCGGTTCCCTCCCCCTCTTCTTTTAGTTAATCATCGACTACACGTATAGACAAAGCCATATTACTTGTTACGACAGTTCTGATGTGATCCTATCAAGAGTTCTGTTCCATATCTATGAATTGCATGATCTTATAACAATATTTCTATTGAAACAACTTGGAAGCATAACCTATCAATCAAAAAAATAAACAAATCAAAACTCCTTCTTTTTCAAGTCGGTTAAAAAGATTACTTATTGCATGGTTTGTTATTGTACATTATTTTAGAAGATTCGAGATATACCTGACTGTATTTAAATGCTTTTGCACAAAATATGTAGATTAACCCGTTTTCCTAAAACGTCAAAGTCAAAGCTATTTATTTGCAACTAGCTTTTGCCAGCGGTTTTGCCCGCGTGAAAAAAGGTTTTTCTATACAAACTTTGAACCCCCGTTTCATCCCCTTAGGGGGCGAATTTTGGTTTCTCTCTTAGTGCTCGCCTACGTCATAAAAGGAATCCTTGTACAGAATTTCATGTTCGTAGTCCCAGTAGTTTCAGCTGTGCGTTGATATGTCAGTCAGTCAGTTTCTCTTTTTATATACATAGATAAATGTGATACAAAAATTACATCATTTTTAGCGCAGACACATTTCGCCATAAATTGGCATGCAAATATTAAAACACTTTGAGCCTCAGACACACAAGGGGACGAAATGTCCCCCAACTTGATGCGCAACGCTGTCAAATTGTCCAACAACATGACCCCAGTCACGTGAATGCATCGTAAAATGTTGGGTGGCAAATTGCGGGACACTGGGCAACGTTGCAGCGTCACGTAAATTAAGCGTTGCGCGTCATGTTGGGGGACTTTTTATCGCCAAATGTATCTGAAGCTTTACATTTTAATAAGTAAGCAACCCAGACACGTGACATCCACCAATCCGCACTGGACCCGCGTAGTGGATTACGGCCCATTCCCTCTCCTAGAGAGGAGGCCTGAGTCCCAGCAGTGGGATTTAATTGGACATTAAAAGGCTGATTATGCTAGTATGCTATAAGTAAGCAAAACTCTACAAAAACACAAATTATGTTTTTAAGATTATTAAATCTTCTGAACTCAAGATACATAAAAGCAAGTACCTACTCTTCTAACAAAATATGGATAATAAAAATGAAAATTGTATCTGAATCAAATAAACAATAATATTATGAAAATAAAAGATAAAGTAACAAGATTACACTAATGTTCTGCTAACAAGAAAATAAAACAAATCCGATAATTGTTTGTCACACTATCAACACGAAATATTGTTCGCAAAAAACTTAAGTAATTATGTTAATAAGGTCGTTGAGCGAATAGAATCTTAATTTACTAATGGACTTCGTTCATTCGCCGACGACAACCATAAATCCTGAGCTGGGAGTTGTTGAAGTTGGTGGCTATTTAAATTTTTTGCATATTGATTCTTAGTGATTATTGTAATTGATGTAAAATTGGTGTAGTCTTGTATCTCAAGTGGACAATATGTGGAATCTTTGAAACAGGCGGGATCGCGAAAAATTCTATAAATTATTAGCATTTTTGTCACTCACTAAGCTTGCCGGGAATGTTGACGCGATACATTTACTGACAAATATTTTTTTCGCAAACATTAGAATACGATACTTCCACATTCATTACTCAATGTGATAACAAAACAAACTACAAACAATTCTGATTTTCGACAAAGAAACAGGTCATTTGAAATATTATCTGGTAGGTAACTCATGCTAGTGCTAGTTTTGGGATAATCTGCTAAATGTTATCTCTCTATAATCTTAATAAAACTTAAGAAAATTTGAATTTCGACAAAAAAGTCATAAGTTTTTATTTCACATCTGACACAGGCCTACATGGGCACTTATAAAACGTCAGAAGCTAGTGCACGGTCCCAAATTGGTCGTTTCCTATGGAGAAGAGCCGGCAAGATACTCCATGGTCACTGCTACGTCGGATTGTCTGGTCGCTTTCACGTTAATTACTAGTATCATTCTACACCTTACAGCAATTTAATTGATTAGCGACTAAGTACTTAGCTTTGATAACAATTAATAAATTAATCAGCAAACTGCTTTGAAGCAGACGGTTTCAATTTCAATATTCAGATAGTTAAGTGACAAGATATTAATTGAAAATCTAACTTTGATACAATATTGATATAAATTATAATTAAAATATATTAGTTAGTATTAGTGAAATATCAATAAGCACTGCTCAGGTAACTTCGATAACTTTCAAAGTGATGTTTGGATGGTTAGCAAACGCCTTGAGGACTTTTCCGACTATGTGGCCTCAAATTTGGCGGAAAACTGGGGGCGAAGTGTTGTATATATTTTTATATTTAGTGTGTCCAGCATTCTAACATAAAATATATCATTTGCCTTTTGTTTTTTTTTTGTATGTTTTTTTATTCATGAATATCTGATTATTTTTTCATGAATATTGTTTATTGGGTTGCCAATAAACAAAATGTTATAATTATTTAATACGTGTGTAGTTAGAAAAATCAACCAAAACATTAAATTATTAGGCTAGTTCGTTTCGTATTGAGGTTATAGATATACGCTTATTTCCTCAAATACTTGTGCGAGATTCAATCTTTGTAAATCATGAAATTTTTCAGACATAACCAGGTATGCTATCGTCATTAATATATTAAAAGCTTTCGAACCAACCTAACTCTCCGTACAGCAAAAAGCTGTAACGAAAATTTATATGAAACGACAAATACATACCCACACAAAAAGCCCTATAATAGTACATTTTGATACAAGAGGAGATACTTCGTCATTTCCATGGCGGAATTCAACCGAACCGTAGGAGAGGGTGTTATGGAGCCGAGTGCTGTGGTTTCTCGAGTAGGTGTATTAAAAAATATATATCCGCTGTTCTAGAAGCCACACACAGCCTGACGCGACAATTAACAAAATGTTTTCAACTTCCATTTGACATTGCTTTACTTTTAAACTAGTAATAAACGACCCGAAGGGCATAATAGACAGTGTTGTTTGTAAAAAAAGCTAGGAAGAAGTGACGACGATAGCAACAACAGACTAAAATTAAAGTTTAATGAAGAATCTAAAATCAAAAGAATTTGTAAGGAACCGATGGTTTTTCAATTAACTACTGAATCATGATCAATTCATCATCATCATTTCAGTCGAAAGATATCCACTGCTGTACATAGGTCTCCCTCAAGCGCGTCGCCACAAGGGCTGGTCATGTGTGTCTCGCTCGCATCCATCTGATACAAGCGACCCTCACCAGATCGTCGGTCCAGTTTGTGGGAGACCTTCTAATAATAATAATAATATTCTTTGTTTCGAGCAACAAGACCCATTTAGTGTTAGTAAAAACAAAACAAACTTACAACTATGTTAGTGACACAAATACAACTAAAAAATTACATACACACTCACAATAAAACAATCATTGCTTCAGCATCCCAGCAGAGATACTGGAGCAACGAATTAAAATACAACAGTCCAGTTTGTCAGCAATCATGCCCAAGATGCCGCTGGGACTGGCTCGCACCCTGCGCACCAGGGATGCACATCTTTTACGCATCAATGCATAAAAGCGATCAACTCGCATTTCCGCAAACATCCCTGATGCGCTACAGAAGCGAGGCAGCCCCATCAACACACTGAAAGCATTATTATACTGCACGCGAATGCTGCGTCTTCCGTTGTGCGGTCGCTACTTCAGAACCTGTCGGCCCCATCGACCACCTATTCTGTAAGTAATGCTTGTGTTAGCTACTGAATAACAATTTTAAGATAACAAAAGAAAATGAACTACTTGTTTGCTGTACATAACATTTTTTAACAGGCCTGTTGGTCTAGTGGTTAGTAGCCCTGACTGCTACTCTGGAGTTCATATGTTCGGTTCCCACCCGAGACAAATGTTTGTGTGATGAGCTCGATCGTGAACACATCCAGTAAAATACAATAATAATAAGCTTTATATATAGCATAATTTCACAAAATAAAACTACTTGCAAAGTTGTAGTAAAATTGCATAACGTGTGATTGACACACTTTATGTCTTGGTTATTCAATTTTATCCAAATCAAGATTATATTCCATATATATTCGATTATATTATAGAGCAGTGGTGGCCGAGTGGTAACGGCCCCGACTTACGAGTTCTAGGTCGCGGGTTCAAACCCAGCCAGGCGCATTACTTTGTGTAATTTATTTCATCACCACTGCTCTCAAAACGGTGAAGGAAAACATCGTGAGGAAACCGGCATGTCCTAGAACCAAAAATTCAAAGACATGTGACATCCACCAACCCGCACTGGGCCCGCGTGGTGGATTACGGCCCATTCCCTCTCCTAGAGAGGAGGCTTGAGTCCCAACAGTGGGAACATTATAAGGCCGACTATGCAAGATTATATTCTGTGGTATGAATAGTAAAAGAATTTCGTGTGCCATAGGCACAATTTGACACATATTTTTGGCATAATCAGTAATTTCCCACTATTGATATTTTATTAGATCTGGTTGTTGTCGGGTCAGGAACCGTGATCCCCAGCCTGACTACAATCGTACTCTTATTACTCAAAAAGTACAAGGCACAAATTCCTAGGTTAAGTGGCACAATAAAACACAATTAAAATAACCATTTTGTGCCATAGTAATATCTCCGTTCCATGTCGTGGTCGGGTCAGAAATCACAACACCATTAATTGTTCTGTGTCTGGAAGCAATTTATCTATAATATGTATGTATTTATAAATATATTTATGTGTATCTAGTACTCATAGCACATAAGCTCTGCTTAGTTTGGGACTAGATAGCGTTGTGTGATAGTTGTGGAATATTGTTATTTCACAATATTGATTTTTCATGATATGCATCTAGCATTAGAAATTTACAATCTAATTCAGATCAAACGTGCTTAAAGTACAACCTCAATCTTATAAACAAGTAGGCAAACGATAATATGCTTAAGTTTTAACGAATTCTAGATTATCTTCATAATGAGCAGGTCCGAAACGAACTTGGGCTTAATTAAGTTATTTTTAGAGGGCAGCCGAAAAAATCTTCGATACCTGATCTGCCAATTTGCCTTGGATTTGACCTTTGAAGTATAGCCTATTTAATTTGAGCTTTTTTTTGTTATTGGAGATCAAAGATGACTAAGAAATTTTAAAAAGTAGTATTATTTAGCTGGTTGTTCGTATCGAATGTCTTAAAAGTTTTTAATTTATTCGATTTTAAAAAGAATTAATTTCATGATTTTTAGGGTCACCTCAAAAGGAAAAAATGGAAACCTTATAGAATCACTTTGTTGTCCGTCTGTCTGTCTGTTTGTCTGTCTGTCTATCAAGACTTTATCTCGAGAACGCGTGGAGGTATCGAGTTGAAATTAAAACTATATACTCAGGTCTGCGGTCCCTTGAAGCTATGAAAAATCAAACTTCTGAGTTAACGAGAAAAAAAGTTACGGTCGATTATGTCGCAAACAACGTGTATTTCGACACTCTCAAGGGAATCAAAATTCATAGTGTATTGGCATGAAGCAAGGTCATAGCATAAGTATAGAGAAAAATCTGAAAACTGTAAATTTACAGTTACGTCGCAAAAAAAAAGCTTTTTTTCGATTCATAAAAATCTTTGAGACTCGATTCGAAATTGAACGGTTTTCATAGGTAAGTTTGTACGGACCCCTTAGTACACGAGTCCGACTCGCACTTGCCCGGTTTTATTTATTATGTATAGGCTTGCGTTTGACCATTATCTCACCTGATAATAAGCGATAATGTGGTAGACGATAGAGCAAGCCTAGAAGTAACCTATTCACTCTTGACTTAAAGATGTAGATTAACTTCCATTTTATTTAAATGCAATGTCTTGCAATTACAGCAGTTTTTAATTCAAAGCATATCAACTTCATTCTAAGCTTGAACTGGGTACCGATTAACTACCTAAACAAATCTCAAATACACATTATACATATGTATAAGTAGCATTTTAACACTCACAACATTCTAAAACCGAAACGACGCTGGTATCTTTACATATAAAAAAAGCGAAATACCACTCACTGATTAATCACGAAATCTTGGAAACTATAAGACCTACAAACTTAAAATTTAGTAGGTAGGTTCCTTATAGGGTGTAGACATCCGCTAAGAACAGATTTTACGAAACTCCACCTCTAAGGGGATAAAACGGGGGTTGGAAGTTTGTATGGAGAAACCTACTTTTACGCGGATGAAACCGCTGGCAGAAGCTAGTTTATTTATATGAAGCGAAAAATCTATACGAAATCATACTTTGCTGATTTAAATCCACCCAAAGGTTGACTGTGAAAAAGACGGATGAAAAAAGATTGCACGTAGCGGAGATGAGAATGTTAAGATGGATGTGTGGTGTGACGAGAATGGATAAAGTGAGAAATGAGTATATTAGGGGAAGTTTGAAAGTGGCGCCAGTGACTGAAAAGTTGAAAGGGAATCGTTTGTCTTGGTATGGTCATGTGAAGAGGAGAGATGAAACGCATGTTACTAAAAGAGTTATGAGTTTACATGTGGATGGATGGAGAGGGAGAGGGAGACCAAAGAAAAGATGGATGGATTGTGTGAAGAGTGATATGAAAGAAAAGGAAGTTAGTGATAGTATGACGAGTGACAGGGCAGAATGGAAGAAAAAAACGTGTTGCGCCGACCCCAAATAACACGGGACAAGGGCAGGAAGATGATGATGAAAGGTTGACTGGTTGAAAATGCCTAAGGCATTAAGTCTGCCTTTGTACCTTTATGTGCATAAAGTATTAAATATGTAAATAAATGCTCAGTTGCCGTTTGCGTTCCAGCCCCCCTAGCCAAGTTACAACCGTTTCGTTTCGATTCTCTTTTCGTCGATTCCTTTATTCAGACGTCATCTCAACGCTCAGTCACGTGGTCAGAACAAAGGAATAGAAGGCGTGGCCGATTCGAGGCGATCAACGAAAAGACAATCGAAACGAAACGGTTGTAACTTGGCTAGACAACATCGCTGCCTAAATCAAAGAAGCCTTAGGGGCCATTCAAGTTTTACATAAGCACTGCAGGGGGGTGGGGGTCTTTGCTTTGCTTATTTTTGTTGACATGGGGGATGGGGGGTCTAGATGGTGATTACGTCAGCAGCAGTGCAATTTTTTTTAGTTTTTTAAGAGAACAATGTCGATGTTTCAAAATCATAAGAAAGTAAGTAGACTCACATCATTAAGCAGCATACATCTAATGTCATTGAAGACTTAGTGTCATGGATTAGTGTGTCCTGTATTGAGAACTGTTAATTTGAATTAATAATGTCAAAATTTTAAATTAAATCTGTTTTTTCCTTTATTTCAAGTATTCCTTTTTTCTAAACTTACAACTACTGCTCATAAATTAGTAACCAAACTAACACATTGACAAATGCACGTACCAATATTTACGTAAGCATGGGAGGGTTAGAGCTTTGCTTACTTTTGCTGACGAGGGGGAGAGGGGGGGTTAATATTTGCAAAAAATCTGCTCACGTAATACTTGAACGGCCCCTTAACTACGAACTTATCCCATTCATAATAATATTACTAGAGTAGTGTCCAAATTTATATTACGTACACTATAATTGCTATAGAATGGTGCTGGTGACAGCTGTCGGATTCATACAATGACTAACCTATCCTTTTCTCTCATCTTAAAGATGCATATTTTTTTCAGTTTCAAACGTAATTACACACACACACCATCACCATCACATACTTACACTTCCACACGCAACACACACTCATATACTTATATGCCCATATACACACACACACATATACTAACCAATATATATTTATTTATTGAAAATAATTATGTATGAGTTCACCGATCAGTATACAATACTTAATGTTAATGTAACGAGAAAATTAATTACTATATAAAAGGCGGGGTCCTGGTGTCCTGAAATACAGGCTTGCAGCCTAGTTTAGGCACCAGTCTTCCACAATAATAAAACACTTGTCACTACATTTTAAGAATTTGATGTATTGTAAAATATTGTGGTGAGAAAATAAACATTGTAGTACCGAAGTACAGGGTTCAGGTTAAATGATACTCCAGAATAATGTACTGAATACCTATATTAACGTAAGAACACGAAAGTACACAAAATACAATAAGTGCGGGTAGACTATATACAAAATGTGGTTAAGTTAAAACATAAAAGCAAAAAGTGAATTTAAAAGCGGGTACACAAAAATAAGGCTAGGGACACATTAATAGACAGCGTGAATGTTACAATTCTATGAAACTAATTACTAGGCAAAGAGATTTAAAGTTAAGCGACTAAAACTATTATAAATACAAAATATAAGCAAACTAACATAAAACAATAAGGGAAGCGCTAATAAGCAAATTAATCTAAATCAATAAGAAAGCGGGAAGCGCTTGTAAGCAAGATAACCTTCGCACAATAAGACACACTGGTAATATTCCGTGTTACGAATGTATCACCAGGTGTGAGATATTGTTACGTAGGTGCGTTCGATCAGCGAGGAGTTGTTCCGAGTCGTCGGATGCAATGCCTGCGCGGAGCCGAACTGAGCTAGCGGGTGGCGAGAGGCCATTTATACCCGTCTCCGCGTCAGTGCGATGACGCGCTCGTGTGTCCGTGTGCGTCCGTGTGGTGAGCGCTCGTTAGCGGGCGAGTACCTACTAGAGTGAGGCGCGCACACATTGTTTACTTTGTTACAACATTTAATATTATTATTATTATTTTCGTCCTGCTGTCATCCTACCCATGCTATGTTAAAAAGAACTTAAATATAGGGTGACTGGCAATTAGTGTACGATACGTAAACACGTGATTTTGCTCATGATAACAAACAATTTTTGTTATGGGAGCAAAGCCGAAATCGCGAAAAAAATATCAGCTGTTCAGTACATTAGGCAAACATAAATGTACTGAACAGCTGATTTTTTTTTCGCGATTTCAGGTTTGTTCCCATAGTAAAAGTTGTTGGTTATTATGAGCACAATCACGTGTTTAAGTATCGTAGACTAATTACCAGTCACCCTTTATAACCACTAAATCAAAGTACGGTGCTCAGAGTATATCGATCATTTGCAAAAGAGGTGACATAGCTTAAAAATTGAGATATGACATAAAATATTAAAAAATGTAATTTTACTGCATTGGATTAATAAATATACATTATCTTACAAATTGCGTCATTATTTTTTAACTTTAATGAACAGAAAATGTTTATTCAAATATTATTTATTCAAATTTAAAAATGCTCTCCCGTAAAATCATGTTTTATATTTTATCCTTGTCACAAATGAGTGATATCTTGAGATTTATATGAGCAAGTATATTTTTTCTAATTGGTAGGTATTCAATCAATCAATAGGTTTTCACTGTTACTGGGGAAACTTTAGTTAGAACATAGGTCATTTACCTGTCTAGTACGAGTCATAGAACGTAAATATTCGCTTACATCAAAGCGTATAGAAAGAAAGAGGTTTTCCATTATTTTCACAAGATGGCGCTTATAGAACATAAAACTGGAATAGTACATACCTTTGTATACCCAAAATATAATATAATAATAATAATATAATATTCCACAACTATCACACAACGCCGTCTAGTCCCAAGCTAAGCAGAGCTTGTGTTATGGGTACTAGACAACTGATAAAAATACTTATATATTTCTAAATACATACATATATAGATAAATTACACCCAAACAAAGAACAAATGATCGTACTCATCACACAAACATTTGTCCTGGGTGGGAATCGAATCCACGACCTCCGGCATAGCAGTCAGGGCCACTAACCACTAGACCAACTGGCCAGTCAAAAAATAGACCATTAAATTATAATCATATACACCACTTATTTATAATTAGCACAAATACTTAAAGGACTTATTAGAAAAGGTCTTGTTATTATTTAAGTAAAGTCTCAATAAATAATATTCATAAACAGGAATTTTATGAACGTTTGTTTATATCCCAAAATGTCACTCAATTTATGGAAATATTGTACAGGCTATTGATTATGAATGAATTAATGGCGATAAAAATGGAAAAACCCTGCGCATAGTATTTTCTAGTAGCAATTGTTATGAATGATTGATTCAATTATGAATTTACCAATTATGATAAATTTTCGTGGACAATTTTGGGATTTCGTTTTTTTCACTTTTGACTACACAAATATGATCAGTACGGATAGAGCACCATTTATTTTGTACTAATTAAAAAATATGTATATAATTCTCTTAAGTAGTGTTTTTTATAGAAATTAATTATCCTAATCGTAGTACTACATTTATAACACATCGGTATACATGCACACATAAACACGCTAATGACGGAAATTTCACGATTAATAATCAAGAATTTATCAAAATAAGTAATTTTTTAAAAATAATTCTTGATTATTTTAGGATAAAAAATACTTAGGTATTTTAAAAATAGCTGAAATCGGTTCAGTACCCGATTCTGAACATAATACTTTCCAGTTGGGCGTTCATTATATTACAAGTTGAAGTAGTAAAAATTGACGTTTAGTTTGATACAATCTAACGTTAAAAACTTACTCTAAGGCTACAAAATACAAGAAAAGGTTTAAAAGCCAAAAGAACAAAATTCTTAAAGTCAATAACGACTTTGAAACTATGAAGTTTTCTTCTCCGCGTGTTGGTGGCATATCGTTGACGTAGATGGCACTTAACTCCGGTAACCTAGCTTTATGATGTCAACAAAACTCATACAGCTAGATAACCAAAGATAATTAACCGATCTACTTGTTCTTTCTTCATTATAAATCTTCAATTTTCTCTATTCAATCTGCCAATCATCTCTTCGATTTTTTCCAATCTTCTCTTCGGATTTTCCAATCTTCTCTTTGGATTTTCCAATCTTCTCTTCGGATTTTTCCAATATTCTCTTCGGATTTTCCAATATTCTCTTCGGATTTTTCTAATCTTCATTTCCATTCATGTGTGTCCTCTTCTCTATGATGAGTTGTCTCGATTACCGCTACTTCCACAGACCTGAAATTGATACAAATTTCATGTTAACATCACTCTTATAATGAATGATAATCAGAACAATTTTCGTTATTAAAAAAGTGAATTATTTCTCTTACAAGTAAGCTCTATGTATATTTTTCAACAACAAAAGTAGAAAATCCTACAAAAAGAACACTATTTACTGACTTTCAAAGTTAGGCTGTATGATCGCGCCTCGCTCACGCCCTTGGCCCAGAAAAAAAAAACAAACGTCAAATGAAATACAGAATCACCAGTGTTTTATTAAACAACGAATTAAAAAAGAATGTTGTACAAACTGAAAGTTCCAATTTGCGAATGGGATGAAACTTCAGTCTCTAGGGATGGTTTGAAACAAAAATTCGCTTTGAACCTTCGTACTGGTTTTGTAGAATTTCGAAATTAAAAGGTTTTCTGTTTGTCTTGTATTTTTAGGGCTCGAGAAGTCGATTTTTTTCGATAACGAGAAACTCAAAGACATTAATTTGAAAGATTCATATCATTTTTGACTATTTTGAAATTCGCCTTCACTTACATGCGTAATCAAATAAATATAGTGAAATCAAATTAATTATCAGTTAAATTATTCCTATTATTTTTATTAAATTTCTTTATCTCTATAGCATTATATTATATTGATTATAGAATGAATAACATTTCGAATGCTATAATGAGGCAGTAACCTGTTTTTATATCGTTAATAAAATCGCTCTGTCTGTGTATTTATTTTGATATCCTATAAAAAGCCTACTATCCTATAAATACTTCAAAAAATATCTTTAAAGTATGAGAATGTGTCCTTTGTCTCGATATAAAAAAAATATTTTGACAGATTTATTTTAATAAAATGTTGTTACTAAAACCAATATAACTATAAAGTTACATATCTATGAATGGTGATCGTGAACAGTATAAGTTTATTTTTGTTGTAAGATCATATTTAACTCTATATGAGTCTCATTATTACTCGCAATTTATAAAGAATATTAGTGTTATTATGGGTCAGTATATCTCAAAACCTTTAAAAGGCTTACGAGGAGCCGAAACCACCTCGCAGAGGCCCTTTAGACACTTTTAATAGAACGTGGTACCAACAGACGACTAACCCTATACGCGCTATGCTAGTGGATCTAAGAAAAACCTCTGGTTAGTGAAAAACTATTGCGATATATGGAAAAATAATAGGGCTATGGTTTTTGCAGTTTTATATGGACTGGTTACCAGCAACTATGTTAAGATTATTATTATTTCGTTTATTCATTAACATTATAATAAATTAAATATTTCAATATAAAATAAATAAAATATTTAAAAATATAAAAAATAGTAGCCCTTCGGTATCGGGAACAGGGTCCAAGTTACCGGCGGTCAGGGCTCCAGAGAGTAGAACCTCCTAACTATACGAGCCGTGTCCAGAAGTACCGCTTTCTGAATGAAGACCTTGATCCAGTCGCCTAACGAGAGACTCCTAAGGTGTTGGTCGAGACTCTTGGCTATTTAGCCATTGGCTGACACGACTATCGGTACAATGATCCCAAATCCACATCATTATTATTATTGTAGCAGACTCAATTTTTTTGCCAAAAGGGCCTTTACCTGGGGAGTAGCATTTTTTCAACGTAACTGTCATAATACGTAACTACTAATAAAACCCCGAAATTAACTAGCACATATACAAAAAAGGGAAGCTCTCGCACCTGACAGCAGGTACGACTACCCTAGTTTATTATCTATGGAACCGCACATAATCCGACCACAACCACAAAAAATAGACGAAAAAAAAAACGAACTCACTGGCCAGTATTAGTGCGAACGATTTGAATAAAGAACATTTATAGATATCTCTACTTCGCAGAATTGTTTAGATAGGCTTAATAACTATGAAGATACACCAACATAACTTGAGCTTTAACGTCCTTTTTATAGGACATTATAAAGAAGTGTTGATGGATTATAAGAGGTCATTTTAATTCGGTTGTCAAAGACCAAAGAAATCGGCCTCTTTTACTTTTCATTGGTGAATTTTCCTTCCTTCGAATAGAACAATGTTATTACTGTAAAGATTTTTTTCTTGAGATTTTAAAGACAATATCGTTTTCTTAGTTGTATTCTATTCAATCAGTGTTGTTAGAGACTAGTTTTTTTTATACGTTACTAGTTTCTGCGGCTTTACCCGCGTAAATATAAGTTTCTCCATACAAACTTTGAACCCGCGTTTCTTCCCTTTAGGGGGTGAATTTTGGGAAATCCTTTCTTAGTGCTCGCTTGCGTCATAAAAGGAAACCTTGTGCAAAATGTCACGCTCCTAGTTCCTGTAGTTTCGGCAGTGCGCTGATATGTCAGTCAGTCAGTTTCTCTTTTTCCACCTGATGGTAAGCAGTGATGCAACTTCAACACCAAAAACTTATGAGTATGACTCAATAGTAAAAAAATACTTCAATCCGCACTACAATACAATTATTGTACTTCTTATTGAAGTATTTTACGACTCACCAACACCAAGACCCACATATATTCGCTCCACACAACTGCTCCAGTCGACCACCGGATGGCAACTGACAGGTATCAAATACATCTATCGGTCACTATGCTTGAGACTACCAACATAGCTTAACTACAACTATGAATTTGAACCTATAATGGCCAGAAATGGGGCCGCCATAGATTCTACAATCCACAATTTATGAATTCTTTCAACCGACTACCATGTCAAAACAATAAGACAAGAGGTTTTTTGTCCCGACGTCCGTCCTAAGTCGTGACCACGTGACAAATGACATAATGCGACGAAAAAGGTAAAAGTCTTGAGGCACGAAGTCACGCCAAGGAATCGTCGCCTCCCAGAAGGTCATTCTGACGAGCCAACGGCCATTGACGACCTTGTCTTTGTTAGTGTAAATTCCGTGCTAAATACATCTGCATACTATGTTTTACGAGAAATATTAAAGGTTCTGTTTGTTGTCCATTGCGTAGTTATTTTCAGCTGTTGTGTTTCAAACGGGTTAAACAGAGTAATGGGTAATGAAACCAAAGATTTGGAAGTGATATGAATTTTGTATCAAACAATTGTCATACTTCACATTATTATAGAAACTGCATTCTAAAAACTTATGTTTTGAAGTTCATTTTTAGCTAAAAGTAATTTAAGTACCTACTCTTATATATAAATCGTATAAGTACCTACTTAGACCAAAGAGTTACATCAATACAAAGATCACCAATGATGACCAAGTCACCAAATCTAAAAAAATAATTATCAAAAAAAAATCAATATGTTTTTTGTAAAGAACAATGGAAAAACGTATATCGTCATCGAACTCGTACACCTGTACTTAATCGTTCGAAAATCAAAACGATTTAAAGATGGCCGGTACAATTTTCTTTTATTCCGAATTCGAACTCTAACGGCGACGCCTCTGATTGGTCGTTACGCATATCGTCCTTCGGTACGCGTGAATTGTGTTAAAAAACACATGATTTGAATTCGGTATTGGCAGACAGACATTAGTATTCATGTGTGTTTCTCGTGTATAAACGCGTTTTTGTCGTTCCTTTTCAGAATTACCTTGTGAAGACGTGATGGGAAACGTGTTTAGGACTTATTTGACTCATATTGGGCTGGTTTAGGCTAGTTTTAGTATTAATTGCGCGTTTTTTGGGGTATTGCCTCATGGTTTTTTATGTGATTGGTTCGTTGAAGACCACCTAGGTTGAATTTTAAATCGAGATATCGTTCGATTACGTGATGCAATTATTATTACTAACTTCTTATCCATATTATATTCAGTTCTTATCATAATCAGAATCTAAGAACGCATAAATGAACGGATCACGTTATGAATATATCCTATGATTCGTTTACAGGTATCTAAGTACCCACAATAATGCGCAATGAGATATTCACTTTGAATTATACGTAATATATGCGAACACACAAAACACACACATTTAAACAGTTCGTCATCATCATTTCCGCGGCCTTTGCCTTCCTAGCTTGGGATCGGCTTCTAGTCTAACCAGATGACGCTGAATACATATCTGTGGAGCTGTAGCGACATCTATGGTACCACAAAGGGACTATAAACCACGAAATCCTTCAAAATTAGAGTTCTCTGTGCGGTTTGAACATATTTTACAACAGCCCGAAATCATTTATCGGGCAGTTGCCTGGATCAGACGTAACATCCGTCTGGTTGCATCCTCCCTTTTCAACGGAGTTTTGCAGGACTATACTCTCTGTTCCCCATACCTCTAAAAAGTAATTGCCTATTAGACCTCCATAACCTAGTAACTGGGCAACACCATTCACCTTGTGTAGACTGATGGTCAGACTTTCTGGCGTCTGACTACCTGTAACGGCTGTCAAAGATCTACGAATGACAACCGGGACCAACTGTTTTACGTATTTTTCGTGGCACCGGGTGTCAGTAAAGGGCCTATTACACTACGCCATATTCAGCACACGATATTCAGACTGTCTTATTTTTTGTTCCGAGTAAGACCGGTCGAACCCTTATTACACTACGCGACAAAGGCTGTCTGAATATCGAGTAGTGTAATAGACCCTTAATATCCTAGATAAACTTAGAAAAATTCAACTGTCGACTGGTGAAGTGAATTTGGTTTGTTTAATTATTCTTGTCTAATACTGTCCCACCGTAATACAGTTCAAACTAGTACGGGGGTCTGGGTGAATCTGTTTCGCAACAACCAAACCAAAGTTTCAAGTGTAACTACGATTATTGTATAAGTAAGGTATGTGTATATTTAGAAAATAAGTAAGCATTAGCTATGTAAATATGATTAAGGTTGTTGTTAATTTGTGGAAATAAATTGAATTGAATTGAATTGACTCAAATACTATAAAGGGGAATCATGTTTCACGATATTTAAACATATAGATTTCCTCATACCTATTTATAAAGATCTAGCCTTCTTTCCATGGTCCTAAGTGACGCGAATCTCCACTACTTCGAGGCCAAAGTCAATATTATTTTATAGCAAAGGCTATTACCATATCCTAGGTTAAGACCGTCTTATTAACAAATGAATGACGCTGGTGCTATGAGAAATATTGCAAGACTGCTTATGGAAAATACGGGTCTTGATGGACTCTTAAGATGATGAAGACAAGATTTACCTTCGTGTGTGGAGAGATTAAAATGTTCCTTAGAATAATACCTAACAGGCTAAGTTTTACAGGGTTCTCTTCTCTTTATCCAATACTGGTTGTACTTTAATCGTCAGACACACACGAGTAAATTTAATATAGTCAGAGGAAACAGTAGCGCAATCAAAGTTTATATTTATGTATGTTTGTTATCTTTTCACACTCAAACGCGGATTGGATAAAACTTAACAATTATCATTTTTAATGGTGGAAGTACTAATTTCATACGGGCGAAACTCGTTATCTAACTGGTTTTTTGTACATATCGTGAGATATTTATTAAAGTTTTTAAGTACCTTTCTACATAAATTCCAATAACACGGAGATTTTTTTATTGAATTCAAGATAAAGGTGAAAATTTCTTTATAGGAAACCAACATAAATTAAAATTAAGTAATAATACTCAGAAGGAGATGGCATGACTATTTGCACTGCCTTAAGGATTGGTCAGAAGTGCCCAAGGACAGAAAAGAGTGAAATAACAGAAGGGAGGCCTTTGCCCTGCAGTGGCTCATAATAATAATAATTGTGCCTCAACAATTAAACAATGTTTCAAAACTATTCAATTCTTTTAACAATTTAACCTTGACTAAAAGCGACCGCATACTTGCAACTTTTACGACATTCCACGTTCAAAATTCAGTTTAGTTCAGGGAAATAAGCGACATAGTCAGTCGGCCACATCAAGATAGGAGAGTGGTCACGACCGACAACCGAGTCAAACCGAGTCATGGCGACCAACGACGACGCGACGACAATTCGCCCGTAAACACGTGACTTGCAACTCCAATGCTTCTCATATTTTGAAATAGACTTCTACGAAAGGAAATGGACTGAGCTTTCTTATCATTCTTTGAGTGAGCATGACAAACTCTCAACTGCCATGCTTACTTATGTCAAAACACAAGGCAGACAAATATATCTACAGTTGGTTTGTTAGTCTTTTTTTAGTTGTTACTCTAATGTGAGACAAGGAACTTACTCCTGTAAAACAATGAAGTTACATTCATTATGCCGATATAGAGCCCTTGTTATACAATACATTTTAGATTTATAATGTAAATTGTTAGATGCCTGACTGGCATAAGAGAAAGAGAAAGATAAAACTACCGTGTAGTCAATAATTGTCTACTTCTCGAATTCTGATTGGACCACATCACAGGCTATCTATGTCATCTTCTTCACATCGACTTACAGAAAAAAGACAGTCACTTTGTCTCTTTCTACAGAGTAGACACTTTTGTGAGGCTCAGTCCATTCTTCATGTCCATCCCCATATCATTTACCATCAACTACTAGTTTTAAATTTAGAATTTTTTTTTTCTTTTACTGGCCAGCTTATTTAAAACCAGCTTTCAGAGTAGAAAGTAGGTTATAGTGCTTAGATACTCGTTGGATGTAAGCCATCGACCTCTGCGTAGGATGTGGCTGAGAGATACGTGTCCGCTACAGAATTTTAAATACAGAGATTATGTTCGATACTATTTGGAAATAATTTTGCAACTGGCATATAATAAAAATGGAAAAATTGATTCCAAATTTAAAACTTTTCCAATGAGTTGTATCAGATAAGAGGAAAAAACGAAAATGGTACAGTTTGAAAAAGTTTGTCAATGCGACCGAAGCGGCATTCACCCGAGCCTTGGCGAGGGTGTTATGGAGCCATGGCCTGCAGTGACAAACCACATTTATCAAACAACGTTTTTATACACTTACTAAGACATAAATAAATGGGGCATAGCCTAGCCTGATACGATAACTGTAATAAAATTGTAGCAGGGTTGAACACGCGCACTTTTCCGCACTAGTACAAAAAACAGTCAATTGCATGTCTAAAAGTGCGATAAGAGCGGGTTTTGAAGTAAGTGTATTGAAAAGTAAATTTTTCAATTCCAAAACATATCAGTAAAAGCTCGATGCAAAGACCGGTGTACACCAAAGAAATAAACGTCTGATTCGGGCCGAGCATCTGTGCAATATAAATTTTATGCGGCCGACCAGACCAGGCCATTTAAGGGCACTAGTAATTGCTGTAGAAACTTTAGTAATGGCTTATTCAATCCGCGAAGCTACCCGACCGGTTGTGGCAGCCATTTCTATGTTCGCAGACAGATCTACGCAAAAAGTTGGCAAAAAAACTTTTAAAATTTATCGAGATATTCGCCGCTGCATAGAAATCAGACACGCTTGAAATTTTTGGTTGTGTGAAAAAGGAAGAAAATATTTTAGTGCGCCACTCAAAATGAAATTTGATTTCTTGACAACCGTTAAAGAAATATTGGTTCATTATTACTATTTCTTTCTGATATACCATCTCATTATATTAGGTATCCTGCTAGAGTTACGAGAAATTTCTGAAAAGGAAACAAACCTATAGTACTTGAACGCAAAGAGCAACTGAAGCACACAAGTGTGGTTTTAGTCTGTAAAAGTCTGACACACCCCTCACTCCACCCTATAGCGATCAATGGATGATTCCCAGCCTCACAAAAAAATGTATTAGGTGTATAGGTAATCAAGCTAGCATGTTTTTTAAGACACCAATCAACAGTTAATTTAAAAATGTCGTAACAACAGCCTCGTACCTACACAACCTCTTTTTTTTCTGAAGTTGGGAAATCATCCGATACGACCACTTACGAAGTAATAAAAGCTAACACAGTTATTTCCAATAAAAAGTTGATTACAACGAAAACACTTCCCTTCGTCCGCGGGAGATCAAAAGAATGAACTAAATTAAACTCATTCGATCGTTCATTCTTTGATCGGAACCATTTACGGGTTGAAGTAAATTGGGTTATAGCGAGACGGACAGGATCCATAGTCCTAAATTTGAGGCTAACTTAAATACGATTTTGTTGATCAAATCAAGTACTTTTGGGTCTTTGAGTCAATTCTATATGAAATTTTCTGCTTGGTTTACTCTTGAAATTGGAGATAGATATGGGCTTAAAAGCCTTGGCTCCTAAGTGCAATTCAATAATTTTCTTTGTGATATTTTTAAATGTTCATTTTTTTATATTATTATTTCATAAGTCGTTGTTTCTGTTTATTCTAAAATTTGGTTTTTAGTTTTATTTTATTTCTTACTAAGTCTTTAAGGGAAGGAGCGAAACAATCCCAACACAAGTATCATTAACTTCTTGAGTAGCGTAATTAGAGACACAATAGTAAGACAATAGCGCACGACCGCCGGCGTTCGTGCGGGGATCAACAGCTTAATAACTTACTGGGGCTGTTTCATTCACATTTGTAATGTAACCGTTTGAGACCGAATATTTTTCTTTATTTATTTATTATTATTTATTGGTAAAAACCGCATGAAAATCCGTTGTGAAGTTTTTGAGTTTATCGCGAACGTACCGACAGCCGCAGTGGGGAATTTGTTTTATAATATTAAGGATATTAAATTGAAAATTACATTCAATGATTAAGTACACCAACTATTCTCAGTAAAATATTATGCACACACTGACTTACACAACTCCATTGTGTAACGACTGAAATACAACGGTCAGTTTTTCATTTGGACAAAAAAATTCAATTTAAAAATATTTCAATCACAAATATAGTTTAGTGCCTACCTATTTCAGTATACAAAAACGTAATCGTTTAATATAAAGAGAAGCGTGTGCAAAAAAATATTTTAAAGATACACTTCACGTTGCTTCACACAATACATAAATCATAAGCCACATTAAGATAAAAAATTGCAAAACTTACAAAATGTTGGTGACCTCAGAACAGACAGGAGAGAGAAACATTTTTTTAAACAAAAGACTAGCGTCGTTATTCTTAACAAAAAAAAATAGAAACACAGCGCCGTCGAGCTCGAGGCTGAATTAGTATTTATAACGTTCACTAAATACTAAAGTTCTGACAGAATGCGGACTATGATTGATAGTCCTGCCCACATACATTTAAAACCACTCTTAGCTAGCAACGCGGTAGTTATTTTATAAATCTGTCTGTATAAAATCCGGTTTTTATTATTACTTATGGCCCGAATTTTATTGATAATATTTAAAACAACGATTGCTATTAAAACATTTCAACAATTGATTGTACCATTCGTTTTTTTTTTTAATTGCCTCACGCTAGGAATTATTCCTGTATTGTGGGTGTGTTCACAATTATGTAAACTCACATATAAAGACATCCACAACCGGCACAAATATCTGTAGGTCATACAAATATTTATTTCGTGCAGGAATTGTACCTGCGACACGCAGCGCAGTAGCCAATCGCTCAACTACTGCGCCTATGTGCCGATGAAAATTATCTACTCAAGAAAATAATCTATTCAAAAAAATAATCTACTCAATAAAATAATCTACTCAAGAAATTAATCTAAACAAAAAATATATAGAATCTACCCAATGCAGACTTGCATACAATTGTAAAAAACACTCACGTCAAAATTTTAAATTTCGAAAACGAACTCACGCGCATTTCGTATTCCCGATTGTAAAATTCGTAGTAAACGTTCCCGGGTGAATTTAAAATATTATGGTGACATTATAATAGAAAACGGCCGTTTGCATTGATTACGGTGTTAGGCGCAGTTCACACTGTAGGACGTGATAAAGATTTGAAACACGTACGGATATGCGTGACGCATTGTTTGAAATGTCAAATGTAATTTATTATGGGTCCAAGTCAATGACTTTCGTGTCTAGAACTGTCATGATATATCCATGTCATCCATGTCTAATAATTTTTTTTTACCCGTCCTAGGTGGATCGAGAGGGGATTGTCAGACTTTTGCTGACTAAAACCCACGTGTGTTTTCTCAGTTGCCCTTTGCGTTCCAGGGCCACGGTAACTCGAATAAAGCTTCGAACTATCCCGCAATGTCTTTTTCAATACACTTACTCGAAAACCCATTCTTATCCCACCTCTTATAGGCACGCAATAGATTGTTTTCCACACTAGTGCAGAAAAGTGCGCGTGCTCTCCACCGCCACAATTTTATTACCGTATCAGACTGGGCGCGCGTCGACCCCCACGAGTCGTCAGTCAACCCCCGAAGTGTATGAAAAAAGTCATTAGATACACGTGCAAATTTATCACTGCAGCTCTCGGCTCCATAACACACTCGCCTACGGCTCATGCGAATTCCGCCTCGGTCGCAATGACAAACTTTCTGCACTTGTATCAAAATGTACTATTGTACCATATAGCAGTAATACATAGTACAATTAGATATGCGTGTAACGATATCTATAATACCACATAGGAACTAAAATTCAAAATCCTGCATCGTGGAGTTAGTGCTTCACGCAAATAGAACGTACCATACAACCGCCCAAAGTCAAATGTCGGGTAGGTGTTTGCCCGGAACAGACACAACGCCCGTTTCGTCGGACATTGTTTTGCATACCTACTTCTAATTTCGTAGTCACATAATACCTTTTCCAAAAACACTCACCACTAATATAATTTAATATCTATGTCGTGGCCAAATCTTAGAAATTAATCACTTCATGATATGGTCAAGTAAAACTGGCCAGATCGTTTTAGACATTAAGGGCGGAATTCACCAATAAAACTAATCGCGTTTTAACGTTTGGCTCGCATAATCGCGTTTAGCCGCTGTCACTAGTGTCACTTGTCTGTTTTTTTCTTTTGTTGTATTTTTACAATTTAAAGTTTGATGATATTTCAGTCTTCGTTTGGCCTAATTTCTTTAGACCTTTTATTATCATTGAAATCCAACATCAATGATATGGCTAAACGAGGATTGACATATCATCAAATGTTAACGTTAAACGATCTGGCCAGTTTTAGTTTTAGTTGATTTGGCCACGACATCTACTACTATCTACTTAATACCTCCTCTCTAAACTCACCATTTTATTCAAAGCAACATTTATCGCTCAATTCCACGAAATCTATTCGTCAAAATAAAATAAATAAAATGACATTTCGTAACTCTGTACTTGTAAATACTAGTGCCAGGTAAGTACGCCACAAAAGATTCATATTTTAATACCTGCAACGCAACACAATGAGCGTTCTCATTGAATCTGGTAGACGACAACTTATTATTTGCTTTCTACATTTTACATTTAAATCAAAAGGATGTTTTGAGGTTGAAACGTCCGTCCAACGAATTGAAGGGATTGTATCTATTTTAGAACTGTCTCGCCAAAATGCGTCATAAATTGAAAGATAAAATGTTATTTTTGGGTGCGAATTGGAAATGGTTGATAAAGAACCTTATGAATCTAAAGTTATCTTTTCAAAATGATAACTGAAAGTATCTTTTAAATGTCAATAGTTACTTTTGATACAAAACCTGTATTTCAGGATATCCCATTACATTTTTATTTTATTAATTATGCTCTGACAACTATTGCTGTAAGATAGTATAATGTAATGTTGAATGATTTTAAATAATTAAAAAGCATTTGTTTTTACCAATCAATAGCACCCATACTATATACAGTAAGCCCAAAACAGAACACACACATAAATAAATACATTATACTATTAGACACAGAAAGTAACATGTCTGCTACAGCAAAGTCCGAAATAAGGGCAATCAAATCTCCCAGCAAACATTACCAGAACTGTATTTTGTTTATTTTGACGAGACCAATGTTATTAGATACATAATGTGAGTGTGAAATATAGAGAAATAGTATAAAGATATGCCAGAAAATACAATAACTCCTAAAAAAACAATTTTGTTGATTGACATGACTGGCCGGTTGATCTAGTGGTTAGTAGCCCTGACTGCTAAGCTGGAGGTCGTGGGTTCGATTCCCACCCAGGACAAATGTTTGTGTGATGAGCACGATCATTTATGTCTGAGTGTAATTTATCTATAATATGTATGTATTTATAACTATATAAGTATGTTTATCAGCTGTCTAGTACTCATAGCTCAAGCTCTGCTTAGTTTGGGACTAGATTGCGTTTTGTGATAATTGTGGAATATTATTGTTTTATTATTATTGACGAAACACTACAAAGAGACGCTCATAAATTTACAACCCTAACGCACAAAATTAAAACAAAACACAACGAACAAGACACTCAGATACAAAGAACAAAAAGCAAAGAAAAGGCCGCCAACATGAAAAGTTAAAACAAAAAGCAGAATTAAGCCCGAGGCCGCAATAATACCTGTCACTGGAGATAAAGATATAGCACTTCCGTCTTATAATAACTGTCCTGAGGCCTTTCTATCTAGTGTTTCATCGCTTGCCATAACCGGCCTCCTTCGTGAAACGCCTATGGCTATTCCAGGCTATTTTGGTCTTGGACGTTCAATATCCAGCGGTTATGGGAAGATGTTATTAAGAATTGGATTTTATGAAAAGATTTTATTGTGAGTTTTTGAATTATGATGATAGATAGAATAGAATAAGATATGGTTGCTGCCAGTGACTTTGTCCGGGTGAAAATAGAAAATTTTCCTAATGGAATATACTCCTGGGACAAAAAGTATATCCTGTGTACTATTCCAAGACTTTGTCAACCCGTGTACCAAGTTTCATCGAATTCCGTTTAGCCGTCATTTATATCGCGTACATCAAAAGACTGGAACAATTTGTCGCTGCGGTCTTCCCGTCCGATTATAATTTAGGTGTATTCAAGGCTAGAGTGATAGTGCGCCTCACCATCAACGATTGCATCATTGCTTACCATCAGGTGGGATCGCAGTCAAGCACTAGTTTATATTAATTAAAAAAAGCCGTTCAAGCGTAAAGAAGTAACTAACATAATATACAATTTTCTTCTTTATAATATTAGTGTAATGTAATATTTTTTATCAAATCGCAATTCGCTCCCACTTAGGCCTCACTCTTCCGTTCATCATTCCTTAATCGATTCATTCATTCATACTCGTTATTGGCGCCATTACCCGCAGCGCATTGGCGCACACAATTACAAGTAATTACAAATTCAACATTATCATAATAGTTAGACGTCTGCGCTTTTTCTTCTTCTGTGATCAGCCGCTGTGGCGAGAATTTAAACGTTTTGAATATATAAATGATTTTATTTTATGACTTACTTTCAATGGATTAAAGAATGAATGTTTCTTAGGGTTCTGTATCCGAAGAGCGGCAACCGGACCTTTTACTAAGCCTCCGTTGTCCGTCCGTCCGTCTGTCAGCGGACTGTATCTCATAGACCGTAAAAGTTTGAAAGTTGAAATTATCACAGAATGTGTATTTCATAGCCGCTACAACATAAAATTAAAAATTATTGGGGGGTCCATACAAGAAGTGTTATTTTGTCGCCATTTTTGCTCGATTTTAATATTGGACTCGCACTTAGCCGATTTTTTTAACTTCTTTTACTTAACTATGTTCAGTGCTGCATAATGGGTCTAACTTAGTTATAACTTTCTTTGCTAAAACAGCCAATATTTAAAAAAATAATATCTAATGTTACCTACTGTCAGTCGCCAAGTCCTTATTTAATATTTAAACTAGTTCTTCACCTTACACCATTAACGACGTATAATGAAAAGGTACAAGTCCACAAACACATCAGTGTCGTCAAAAAGAATGCCCCACATATATTTTAATGGTGCAGTAAACCACATAATAATATATGAAACCAAATATGGAAGCACATTTGACAAAACAGTTATAGATGAAGCAACAGTACCAAACAATAAAACAGATAATACAACTTTAACACAAACAAAATGAACACAAGAAAGAAATTTTTATGAAAACAAAAGACAGACACTAAAAAGTCCACGTCTCAGTATCCAGGTGTGTCAGAGTAGGTAATAAGTTAAGCCAGAACAGGTGGACGGTGCCAAATAAGGCCGAGAGCACGCCATCAAGATGCCAGATGGGAGAAAAGGCGTTGCTAACAGAATTGCGTGACTTGCGTAAACCACGGCTCGGAAAAATACCAGTAGTTTGTGTTCAACTGAAGATTTTTGTAAATTTTTATTTGGATTTTGCCTTAGAAAGTGGTGGTGTGATTTTAGAAATCACACGTTTGAATTGATGTCTGAGATTCAAGCAAATAATTACCACGTGTGAAGAATCTGATGTCAGTTTACTTACATAGAATAGATTGGATTCAGTTAAAGAAAAAGATGAGACGGTGATTAGATTTTGTGTAACTAATGTTAGTCAGAACATATCTCTGATAGACAAATCAAAGAGCATCAAAGTTATAATAAAACAAACACAAAATAAGTACCTGACAAAAGTACGAATCACAACCAATAAATCACTGAACAGATCAGACGGTTCCTTTCAAGTATCAGTCGACCATTCAACTGCACCTTGCATAAAGGACCATACAAAGAGACACAGCACAGCATTCATCATCATAAACCCATCAATAACACAAAAACTCCTTACAATAACTTCGAATCTCACATATTCAACAGATACAAGAAAAATTTTACCTTGGAAAGGACAGCTGCGAACAATAACACTGCACACTAAGAGAACCGTGTATACTGCACAGGTGGCTGCACAAGACTGACCAACGGATGAAAAGCTTCCCCGTCCCCCGTACCGCATGACTCGCAAGCCGACGCAGGGGCAACGAAGACAATGTGAAGAGTTCTCAAACGACAGGTGACCAGACCCTTACCTGCTCAAAGGAAAGATAAAAGGTACCTGCGATCCGGTCCACTCACCGAATTAATTGGTCGAAACCGACTTTTGGGATTTGTTACGATTTGTTGGTTTTGTACTGGAACTTGATCATTATTTCGAGTCATTTACTTAAATTAACGACGTATGTTTAATGTCGTTTGACTTAGTTTAAAAATTAGAGTGATTAAGTAAAGGAGTGATAATTTTAGGATTCTTTGAATATTCGGTTTTAACAAGAAACAGGGTTGAATGTGACCGAATAATCTCGTAATAGAAGAGGGCTGTAAGTAAGAAGCTATAAAAATTCTTGACAGCGACGAAACTTTGAAAAAGTTTTGATTTCCTCAACCCCTTTGTAGAACTTCTCTCTGGAACGCTTTTTAATTTGCTTAAAAAGAAATATTACGCAAAGCGCCTAGATTAAGTTTCATCACGTTTTTACGCAATATTCTGTTAAGAATAAAAACTCAATTAATTTTATTCTTTAGAATATAAGAACAGCTTTTTAATTAAATTACCACTGTTCAAATTCTCTTTTATTCAAGATTGCATTAAAACAAGTACATAGTTTCTTCAATTCAAATGACGAATCTAAATTCTCAGATGCAAATAACAAAATCAATGCTGCTAATTTTGGTAAAGCGATTAGTGTTCCCACGTTTATCGCAATCGATCCACCCACTTGAGTCAAAAACAATAGTTTTCTTAATCGACTTTACGTACCATTACCCAAGTTAAATGGAGAAATTTGCCATTGCTTGCCTTTAAATTTATTGAATCGATTCTCACCAATACCTATTTAGAATCGATTCAATAAATTCTACTGCGTTTAGTGGATAATGTTACGATTGTCAGTAAAAAATAAGTTGGCGTTACCGGTGACCTTACTTGCTTTTTTAAGTAAATGCTTCGCGGAAAAACTTAAATACTAGACAGTTTTTTTTGCTAGTTTCGACTTAAGTTCTGTATTTGCTTAAAATTCGTAGAACCAGATAAATTCTTAATAGATCAAATTAAAAATAAACAAGAAAAATATTTCATATTTTTTATCTATCTTAAATAAGTTTGATGTAAAAATATGTTATGCAAAGCATTAGCCACCTAATTAAAAACTCAAAAATAAATGACATGTTGGAATAAGCTATTAGGTGTGCAATAAAATTAAAACAACAACTATGATATAAATAATCAAAACACTTAATTACTTTTTATTAAAAAGGTTGAATACATATAATATTTTCAAAGTCTAACATGATCAACGACATAAATTGTGTTCTTTCTTTCTTTTATAATAAAATAAATATTTATAACCACGTTATATTCAGCTTTATTTTTATCTTATTATATCATATCAGCACTTGTATCTACATTTTATTATGAATAAAACTAAGTTATTGGCTAGTTTAGTTGGTTTCATATGCCACAATTATTCTTATTTTTAACAAATTTATATATACCTAATTATGTAGGATACTTTACTATTAAATATGTATAACTGACATAAGAAAATAATAGAATTAAATTGTCTTTTAAATATTTAAAATACTGTCGTAAAATCAATGGAAATTAAGGTAGTGGTAATTATATTTTATAATATTGAAATTTAAAAACATACCGTCATGATTTAATGCTTAGAAGACATTCACAATATACGTATTCTAAATGTTTTTTATTATTTTATCTCATATATACATCAATAAAAAATATAGTCATGTAACGTCAAATGCAAATACTCATAGATAATATTTTCTATCATAATAATTATCATACTTCAACGTAAAGTAACTGAAATTCATTTTAATATCACTTATTTAGTTCACTTTTTTTTTTCATAAAATTAGATATTAGTCTTAGGTACTTAGAATTATTAGACCTATTAACACATCTGTATCAGACATATCTAATTTATTTTCTTTTATGTCTCTTTTGTTCGTTTAAGTTCACTTGTGGTTCACAGAAAATATTGCACTTACTTTTTGGTAAAACTTCATTTGAGCCATGCCAAAATAAAATATACAGGTAACAGTTTGTTCTCGTAGAACAGAAAGAACATTATTACCTCACTCAAACTTTTCCAGAGGCTTACAGACCGATTTTAATTGTTTCTCTTTGTTAAAATTTAGTAGGTACTCGAAGAACTTGAGGACAATAAAAAAATAAGGTAGAACCGGTATTTTTTTGAAATAGTGAACTAAAGACATGGAGTGGTATTGGTTTTCTACGAAGCACTAGCATTACTAAAGAGTGGTACTTTTTTTGCCTGTTTCTATACTTTTTTTTGGCAGTCGTTAAGTGGAACTACATACATAATATTATACGCGTTCTTTAGAGTTCATTATAAGAAGTTTTATAATACAAAACAAATTTTAATGCTAAAAATACTTAGAGTTGTTACTTTAGAGTTTTCAAGATTAGTTTTCTTCACTTTTCAGGCACATGTTGCTACAAAATTCTTTTTTTACGTGGAAAATAACAAAACAGAAGAGCTAAAGGAGACTTTTACTGACTGAAACCCTCAGTGTTCCTTCAGTTGCCCTTTTTGTGAGGGCCTTGGTAACCTAGAACAATCAAACCCTAGAACAATCCACAGTCCTGACAGCTTCCGACCCTGACTGAACCCGTCAATCTTAACCTCTAAACCCTATTATTGATTGTAAAACACACTAATTTAAAATAGTATTTTCGATAGTATGTTTCCAAGTTAATATTTAGTTTTTCTCCTGTTTTATTATTTTTTGAAGCTGATATTCGAATCTTGCTTTTTACTATCCATCCCCCTTATCCTTATCCCTTTCATAACCTTTTATGAAAGGGACGAGGGGGTCCGTACAACCACACCTTAATTTATCGCTATTCTACTTTTTCTCAGGAAATCCAATTCTTTTTCTTTTAATAGCTGTTAGAAACAAAAGCAGGCACGCACTCAGTAACAAGACGGTAGGTACCTACGATGAAGTAGATATGTCTATATCGAGTTTGTCCGCGGTCCGTCCGTGCTTGCACTGCCAATGAGCCTTACGGCTATAAGGAACACGATGTCGCACTGACAGGATAAATTTGGATAAAATTACATGCAAATATGGTTTCGTAGAAGTTTAGCAAATAATATTGTGTGGTGGTCGTTTAGAAAAGACAATTTTTATGAGACTACGTTTTGATATCTTTAAATATATTATAATTCTTCTGAACGTGTGTTTGTGACCTAACTCCTCCGCTCAGGCTTGATCGATTTGAATGAAATTTTCTGTGATTTATATTTGAATTGAGCCCGGTAGGTGGTGCTGCAATCAGGACTTCTATTTTTTTTTACAAAGATTGGACGTCTGTCGGAACTGCTAGTATTTCATAATTTTGATCAGCATTTTCGCTTGATATTTAAGTTTTTCCAAGTTTGAGTGTACGTGCGTCTGAAATTTATGTCATAAAACAGCACTGGAAAATCTTTTAACGTCGTAACATCGTGAAACAATCATTTTCAAATAATTTCTTAATTCCAACTTAAATTTTCGTACAAATTTTCTAATGTAAGAAAATAGGTCCAAAAAATAACAACACTGAATCCAGATTGACATCTCACAAGTTATCGAACAGCCGATCTGCTCAAAAACAGCGGCTGAGCGTTCTAATTTAATTTGGACATCAACTATAGAAGAACACTACACGCTCCGTCGCTCGAATCTTTTCACACGAGAAATTCACGGTCACTGACTATGTAAATGTGAAACGTTTGAAACACGAAATAAGAATAAACAGAAGTATCACTGGGGGTAACAAACTTACGCGTTTTAGTGTTAAAACAAATATGGCGGGCACATAACATTTCACTTCTCATATTTGGCCAAATATTTGCGTTATAAAATAAACTTTATTTGAATATAAGTAAAGATAAATTTGTAACAGCCGTGCATACTTGGAGGCTGTTGGTTCAATACTGTCCAGGTTTTGCTTCGAATCTTCATGTTATCCCGTAAACTATGATGCACTAACGTCAATAGGATTTAACCAATATATTCAATCGACAACATAAATTTCATAAAATAGAAAATAATTGCTGGAGTTTGATTTAAATTAAACGGAGTCTATATGAAGATTTATAGAGACCATTAGAAGATTTGAAAAAAAAACTGCGCCTTCCATTCTGTCATCCTCCGTGTCCCCAATGACTAACACCTGAGTTACAGACGAAAATACTGTTATGTACAGAGAGACAGAATGGCTTAAGTGGCGCGAAGTAAATATTGTTGGAACAATAGGAGTGTGAAATATAATGATGTATGGACCGTTGTCTCAATGTTCGACGATAGTGAATAGTCGGTAATTTAGTTATAATAGACACGAGTCAAGGAACTTTAGTTTATGTATAAAGTAAGCTGTTTCCTGGCAATCACTTGTGGTTGTAAAAAAAAAGATGTTAGGTTGATGAGAATCGAAAAGAAGTATTTTGTTAAAATATATAAAAATGGTACATAAAGTCACTTCAATCTGAATTATAATAATCTATAGTAGAGCTAACGATTTTATGCACTGGTTTCATTATAAATATTAGAAAACTATAGTAATGAAATCTTTTGTGTACCTAATACTTTAGAGAAACGAATTAATGTTCACAAAAGAAATCACAGAAAGTGTAACAAATTTTAATCCATACAAATACCGTTCGGCTTCATTCGGAATCATTCGGTATTTTCCGTCAAACAATGGAAAAGTTAACGTACAGAAAACATCGAAATGAATGCGAGACATTAGAGAGGAATCGAGCAGCTATTAACTTGCGAAACTCGGTTAACGACACTGACACACTGCGACATTGCGAAACTAATAGTTAGTCATCATCTCCGACATCCGAGCCTTTTCTTAACTGCGCTGAGATCGGATTTCAGACTGGCTGGATTCTGTATATCAATATTGCTTAAGGTAACTTTCATCTTAATTCTAACTGTACTATACTTGGTAATTTTAGTTCTCGGATTTTAGTCGAATAGTCATGATATAAGGGTTTTTGGCACCAACGTAAGTCCTAAAGTTACAAAAGATGTAAAAGAAAAAATATTTAGATTTGAGCAACAATATTTTCAGGCTCCAAAGAGGTATTGGAAAATGAGAAGTAACACATTTGAACGGCAGATTTCTTTCGAAAAATACAAAAGACAAACGGTAATCTTGGCCTAAAGCCCACAATAGTCACCAATTCCTCAGTCATCCGGCGGCAAACCAACAAACGTCTACGCCAAGCGAAGTCTTGAACTTTCAAAGGGTGTGAAACCCGCTGTCCGGTACATAATACCCGTGAAAATCACATAAAACTAAAATGTTAAGTACAAAGCGGTCATCAAACTCTGTTGTTAAGTTTGTGAACTATGAATATATACGCGGCGTCCATTATAATATTAAGTCTTAGCCTTCATCTTTAACACAGTCCATAAAAAACTAATAATTTTCACATGAAATTCAACGGACCGACTATGTTTTCGACTATCAAAATACAGTTAGATGCCGGAAATTGATGAAATATACAGACATGTTAGTATGCATGTTTTAATAGCTAAGTAGTTACGATGACTAAAGAAAGAAAAACGTTATACCAACTTTCTTTTCAAAGATAGACGAATATGCTATAAAACGTCTGCACAACGGTTTTTAACTCAGCTAAGATTTCAATGAAAATTATGACTAACCTGAAAAATTTACGACTATTTACCTATACAGAATACAGCTAGAACTTTCATAAATAAACAGTATTATCCAAACTATAAACTTATATAACAATCGTGCAAAAAGACCACTTTCCAAGCACAAATTCTAACGTCAAAATGTTAAAGAAAAAAAGTTCATGACAGAATTTTTAAAAAATCCTGGCCACATACAACAGAATGCTTGAAATGTTTCCCCCGCATTCTCAGTCAAGCGGATTCACACGCTAGTCACTTGTGAATGATACTTACATACATTCACGGTCGCTGACTATGTAAATAGGTATTTGAATTCTACCACAGCGAGCGTCGACCGCCTAAGGAATATTATTAGCTTAGACAATGAGTAACTCAAGAATTTTCTTCAAAAAAAAAACCTTTCAACAGTTTTATTGATGAAAGGAGTGAATTAAACGCTAATCGATTTCAGTGTGTTAATTGGCTAAGATGAGGTTGTTATGGCAAAGGGTATTGCACTGAGCTATTGTTGTAACTTGGTTATAGAATGTTGTTGTAAAAAACACTAATGGTTATTACAAATTGAGTAGCATGAGCTTTTTTCGTTGGTCTTTAGGTGGAGATGACGTAAGATTGTGGTATTGGACGCTTAAGCTGTAGGCGCATATTGTGAACCGAATATCTAGTTAAATAGAATATGTATTTACTTATTCGAATGAAAACTTAATTCATACGAAATTTCAACCCCAGTTGAAAACGGGTTCGAGCTTCGTCATATTGACGCTAGATGGCGGTAAACTCAATATTTTTTTGTTTATTTTGCTTTAAGTGTATGGGAGCATTAAGTCAAGAAAATGGTATTTGCTAAAATTGAATATTCCACTTTATTGCATTTAGTTAAATTATTGCCTCAAAATCCACTTAATTCCGACTGTTTATGACTTTAAAAATAAAATAAACTATATTGAATGCAGCGCATCTAGCCAGAATATGGCCACGTTTGAGCCCATAGCTTTCACTTTAACGAATATTTAGAAAAATAATTGATGTACAGTCAAGAGCAAGTAAGAACCATTTGTCGTATACATATTTCTTGAATAATAGAATTTAAAAAAGATTGCTTGTGACTGTACACTAAACGCACTTTTGACTAACCCTTAGATAAATAGGCGTGATATTTGGTCTTTGTGTAATAGGCTTTCTGTCTGTCAGTCTCCCTTGTAACGACTATGTTCAGCCATATTTTTTGGAAAATCAAACATTTTCTTGAAACTTTAAAAGACACATCCCACTGACGCAAGACCAGAATCTCTTAACCAATTACAGACAATTAGTTACAAATCTGTCCCCATTTCGGACCGTACTCATACGTACATATATGGAAACTTGACTTAATAAAAGTTGTGCAATGTAAAATGTAATATATTTGTAAGTGACGTGTGTCGACACGGTCCGACATCATCAGTTTCACATTATACATGAGATACATACATGGATTATTTTATTTCGTAAGATTTCGTTGAAGGTTTTTGTTTTAAAATAAAATTGATAGCGGGACCCCAAATTTCGTTGTGTATTTTTTAAACGCTTTGCCTGAAAACCTGACAAAATTATAATACTTAATTCAAATACCTGCCCTTAGTATCTCGAAGCAGTACGCGCGCAGTATTCTGGGGTTTTAAATTTCGAATCGTATACGAAACGCAAGACTGCGCGCCAAAACTAAGATCACAGATGATAAACGCAAAACTGTGGACCAGACATGTCTGCCGCATGTCAAATGAACTATGGGCTAAAAGAGCTACTTAGGTATCTATGGGTTTCATGAAAAGCTAGGTGACATCGCTGTGGACTAAAACAAAGGTGGAGAGACCAACTTGACTATTATCGGAGGGACTGACTCGCAATGACTGAAGAACGACGCGTCTAGAAAAAGCCTTTGCCCAGCAGTGGGACATAACAGGGTATTTAGATCAGATTAGAATGTGAATACTGGATGGTCGTAAAAATATTGGGTTGCGACCAAAAAAAAAAGATTTATTAATCAAAGTACGAAAGAAGAGAATCAGTTTTAAACATGGGTGATTCGGATTGAAACTGTTCCAAAATACCCATCTATCTACTGTACATTTTTAATTAAAAACCCAGTTTAATCTAAACCAATGCTATCACTTATGCGTTGTTTGGTTTTTTACCCAGAATTGAATTTAAAAAATCTGATATAATTCTGAAAATATGATGATCTAAGACGAGCACGCTTTAAAGCTAACTTATACTCAAAACGAGAAATTTAATGTTTTTCAGTCGATAGGCAAAGGCGGGATTTCATTAGTTCTTATTAATAATACTGGCTACTAGAATTATTTATGAACTCAGGATAACATTAAAATGCTTTGTTTTATTTTAAATTAATTTTGACCTTTCAGCTCATTTTGGAGATAACGTTATCTGAATCAGTAATTCAACTCTCATGTTTGCTCTCAAATATTCAAGTTTTGAAGTATATGTGTGTGAGTAACATATTACTTAACCTTATCAAGTTGCAACTAAGTAATTTCCAAACGTAAAGCTTTTCACTTCAATAATAAAACCACAAGAAATTCAAGTATTTTACATTTCCACACTGACAGACATCGCTCACTATTCCTGTTGGCGCGACGCCAAAAACCTTTCGCAACTAGACCACGCATTTTATTACATCCTTTCTATTAAACTAGTCTACATTATTATTCATGAATAATAATTCTAGCAAATCATTTGCCTAATAATAACTCCGTTAACTTACAAGTTTGTCAGCTGTCAATAATTTTCCTACATTATTACGTCTTTCAAACAGTTTTCTATGCATTAATATTCTTTAAAAACATAAGTTTGGTATTATTAAGTCTGTATATTATAATTTGAATGCTAATGAAGCCGCCCCGCCCCGCCCGGTAGAAAAGACATCAACGCGCTCGACGTCATCATTATTAATTCATGAATAGTTTAATTTATTTATTCACATCGAACAGATTAGGTTTTGTACAATTTTTGATCGTAAATTATGAGCTATTATTAATTATCACTACCGAATAATATTTCTTTGAGCATTAACGGTTTGGAATTAAATATGTAGATGATACTTAATTATTTCAAGAGTGAGTCGTAAAACTTTATCTTCAAACGCCAAAAAGATTATTATTTGCCGCCTAAAGTTATTCAAGAGGCGTATCTAACTGAACACTGGTTCATCGTACCTGCATGCTACCTACTTCAGTATTTTCCGAGAGATGTTTATCTTGGAAATGCTGTCATTTTTAATTTGACAAAGTTACTGCCTACAACTTTTGAAACTCATATTTTTAACCACCAAAAATTTAGCCCCATTATCATTATATTATACATAAATCGTGTCGTGCCGTGGTCGTATCGTGAGTATGTCGTGCCCGAGTCGCGGCGGGTTCGCGGCGGTCAAGGCCTGCGGTGGGCGGAGCAGACGTCGAACCCGGATGCTAATACCTCACAAAAAACCCACATATGTTGTACCACTTAGTCTTATACCTACGTCTTAGAATTAGATTTGAATAGAACACGATTCTTCGCTTCGAGATGTGATTTCAAGACAAAGGATACCCAAGAGGGTGTGTACCAAAAAGATTTGAGAAAAATTGTTTTCTCAAAAAATGACATGACATTAAGAAAAGCCGCCTACTTCCGTTTGGAAAGAAAGAGACAAAAAAAAACGAAAGGCGCGAAGGAAATTCTGGCATAGAAATATTTTCCGGCTACATTAAAAACCAGGATATATAAAATTCGTATCTCAATCATCTTAATACATTGCATAAACCCATAATTAGTTCATTAAAGTATACAGGAAATTACTTGTACTAATTACAAAATAGGCGGTAGTCAGATCAGTGAGATTAACAAACGGCGGCCGACGAGGAATGCTCGCTCGCCGGCCGGAGTGGACCGAGTGGTTACGAAACCAGTTGCAGATATATTACTCTTAAAAGTCTATAAAACCGAAAAAGAACTTACCCAAGGATCCAAATGTTGATCCGTGCATCCGGAGCTACGAAAAACCGCACGTTCGCAAACCTGGCGATAGAACGAAAAGTGCCTGACGCCTGTCTTAAAAGGCTGTTTTCAAGCCTGTATAAAAAGACGTTTTGATACCGCACGCAGCAGGGTACGCTCCCTGAAGGCCTGATGTAGAACCTCGGTCGACCGTGGTCTGTCATAGAACCTTTGTGGATCGTGCGGCGTGCGGTATGCGGTACTCATGAGGTATGAGGTTCACTGATGCGCGTGCGGCTCCCACTGGGCGGCGGAGGGCCGCGACTGGCCGCGAGCGCTGCGCCCCGTCCCGCGCCCCCGCACCCCTGCATCACCGCGCCCCCGCGCCTCTCGTCCCCGCGCCACCATTGGTCCAGCGCGGGCTGGTGACGTCATCACGTCAACTCACGATGACCCCGACACACGACACAGGCGGACGCGTCGCGGGAAATGAAAGGACCAAGATGAAGTGACGAGTAACTTCTTTCTCTGAGAGGAGGCTTGTGTCCCAGCAGTGGGAACTTTGTAGTCTGACTATGCTTACGCTTAAGACGACTAACTACAAAAGATGAAGGACTGGGCTGTCAAAAACATGTTGCATTTTATTTTGAATCATACTTGACAATAGACTTAAAAACATTGGAAAATACCTACTTCTGAAGCCTTCGATTAATCAGCAATAAGAACTTAACTATCTAATGTTATGGCAAACAAAGACTTCCGTTGAAAATAACTATGTTAAAAGAGAAAGATACTAAACTCCTACAATGTTTCACCTAGTTAACACTTGATACATTCACTAGTGAATGACCTAAGTATATTTCATTATATATCAGTGAGGGTTACGTGAAATTTAGGTCTCACCACTTTTGAATGGGAGACAAAATTCGTTATGATCAAATATGCATTCTAAGAATTACAGTCATAATAAATTTTAACAGGGAAAAAATGGTCTGATCATGCGTGGTTAGTCATTGCAACAAAAATGTACCTCATCAAGGTTTATAAGCTCCAGCATTTCGCTGTTCTCATCCACTGTGTCACCAGCCTAACCGCTCGCCAACGCCTCTGACATGTAACCACAAGTTATTCACGCCGACAGACGAACTCCGACGAATTATCCCGAATCATCTGTTCAAATTTGAATTTAGAATCCGAGAAGACGTCTCTAACCGCGACTAGACAGATCGTTCACTTTTGCCGCGTTTTTGCGCAGCGAAACAAACATGGCCGAATTTCCGTAATGGCCGCCCCACAATGGCGGCTTTCTTCGAACGCGGGACCGGTTTGGGCCGCGGTTATTTTGCGAACGCGCTCCGAACACAATTTCGTGCACTAATTTTGTATAAATTACGTCCAACCTCTTCAGGCGGTCTCACGGCACTGAAATAACCGGTTTTCTAAACCACCAGAGTTATGATTACCATTGCAACAACTCAACAAGTCCGCGCTAGTTGGCACCTCCGTTCAAGGTTAGCGGTTGAATTTTACGTCAAGTTTACTATTTCTCTGTTGGTATGAAATTACTTGCATACTTGCCATTCACCGAGAAACGTGCGGTGGTTTATTTTGAGGTTTTAAAAATACTCATTTGTTTTGAGAAACTTGTTTCGAAAGAGATGTGTCTAAAAATAGTTGGAGTGTCGTATCTAGGTCCGCTTGACGGATGTCAGTATGAAAATTCTCGTTTAATCACTGCGTGGCGCCAACGCAATTAAGGCGAAAGGAGTACGAACGTGGAATAGAATATTTCTAATTTCCGTGCATTTTAACTGTTTCTTTAAGTACCCAATGCTAATCAACGTAAATCGTGCGTATTTCGATAGATTCGTAGAAGTATAGATAGTTATAGGAATCCACTGGCTTTGTTAGTTAGTTCTTCGATTGATTTCAATCGCTTTAGACTTAGTTCAACAAAATACATAGTTTTTTCTTTTTAAAGCCTACATTTACAACTATCGTCTATCGCAATAATGGCCTTGTAGTAATAACCCCGACTTACAAATTTTACGTCGTGGGTTCAAACTCAGCCAAGCACATTACTTTGTGTACTTTATTTCACCACCACTGCTCTCAAAACGATAATGGAAAACATCGTGAGAAAACGAAATGTAGTAAAACCTAAAATTTGAATACACATGATGTACAGTCAGGGATCAAAAGTGCAGTTACACTCTACCAATGCTAAGGTGTCTAAAATTTCTTTATTGTAGAAGTTCAATAGTCCACAACTAGTTTATTCAATACTTTAGATTCTATGCTACCAATTAAATCAGTCATGGACCATTGACACTCTTCTACAAAGAAATTATAGACATTTTAGCATTGGTAAGGTGGAACTGCACTTTTGGCCCCTGAACCTTTTAACCCGCACTGGGCCTGCGTGGTGGATTATGGCCTATGGCCTTTTCCCTCTCCTACAGAGAATGCGTGAAACCTAGCAGTGGGAACATTAAAATGGTTATTTATGGTCTATCGCAATTAGTGAGTGAAATCAATACAAACAACCTAGTACAATTACAACCTGATATTTACGATTTTTAAACGACTTAAAAAAAGTTGGAATTTCTCAAATAGGTTTTTTTTAAGAACAATCTACTCACTTCGTCCTGGATTCCCTCGATCAGTTGATTTATACTTAGTTACTTACTTTTATCTCGATATCTCTAAAAAAATATCTATTACCCCACCGAATAGGGTGAAGTAGTCACTATCAATCGCTAAATCGAAGTGTAGACAACATCGTTTCCCTTCCAGAAATTAAAGTAAAGAGCGAATAGATTACTTTTGGCCTCATCAGAAGGCTTAAAGTCACCTAAAGGGCAATGGAAAGAGCTATGCTCGGAGTTTCCTTGCGTGATCGAGTCAAAACTGAAGATATTCGCAGGAAAACCAAGGTCGCTGACATAGCACGAAGAATCGCTAAAGTTAAGTGGCAATGAGCAGGGCACATTGCTCGCAGAACAGATAGCCGTTGGGGCCGAAAGGTCCTGGAGTGGCGACTGCGTACCGGAAGACGCAGCGTTAGAAGGCCTTCTACAAGGTGGACCGACGATCTGGTAAAGGTTGCGGGAATTCGATGGATGCGAGACGCACAGGATCGTTCATTGTGGTGACACTTGGGGGAGGCCTATGTCCAACAGTGGGCGTCTTTCGGCTGAAATGATGAGGTTAGTTTTAGGCAAGCGTGCTCCATCGTCGACCACCTCGTCGCTTTCTACCAAATAAAGAAATTAAAAAAAATCACCGTAGGGGCCCAGTATAGAATAATACCCGATCTGGAACATCGGGTATTGCCCTACTGGGCCCCTACGGTTTTGCGGACACCTTTTTGAGGCGTGCGTAAAACACTACGTGCTGTGGACGAATCGGACTCGGGCGATTGCCGGACAGCAGGATGGCAAGCTACCCATTGTTCGTCGTCCGCAATCCTGTGGCTACGGTGGCTGGCTGGGGCGTGAGGATATCCGTTCCCTCTCGGCTGCAGCTTTTTTTAAAGTGGGAAATCATCAAATGATTTCTCCCGCTTTAGGGTGACACACCCTCTCGTGGTGTGTCAGACTTTTACTGACTAAAACCCACCTATGTTTCTTCATTTGCCTTTTGCGATCTAGAGACACGGTAGTTCTTTCAAACGTTCCCGCAGTCCAATCAATTCAACCCTTAAAAGGCAATCCACTTAATTACAGACAATCGTCATCAGAATGGCAACCGTCTAATAATAACTCAAACACTGCTCACGAGTCCTCACATCACTCACAACTACAGGTAGATTGGAACTTAATGGCGGTTAACACGAGGCGAGACGCTGCGCAATTGAAAATTCATGTGACAGCGAGGGTTGGGGGAATGTTTGAAAGAGTTACATGTGAAATGTAAAGGGTGAAGAAACTCAGGTGGGATTACGTCAGTAAAAGTCTGACACGACATCTCGTTTGCACCTCAAAATAAAAGGTGTATAAAGCCCTAGTAATATTTAAGAAGTTATCTATATTTATAAAAGCGAAATACCACTCACTGATTTATCACGGAATCTCAGAAACTATAACACCTACATACTTAAAATTTCGCAGGTAGGTTCCTTATAGGGTATAGACATCCGCTAAAAACGGATTTTCCGAAATTCACCCCCTAAGAGGATGAAACGGGGGTCCAAAGTTTGAAGTCGCTGGCAGAAGCTAGTTATTAATAACGTTTCTGTCAGCAATTTCGCCCACGTCAAAGACGGCAAATAATCCCTGGGCACATGCTACAGAAATAAAAAGAAGATTTCATGTCCTAATCCAGAACACGGTGCTACACATGTGCATTTCATACCTCAAAAAAAAGCGAGGGTTAGGGCGCACCAAAACGCGTATCCGAGCCGTCATTAAGTTTGCGTCGACCTATACATACTTCCAAGTACTTAGTAGTTCGCACGTCCATACAAACAGTAGGTATTCGTAATCGATGTAAATTCCTCAGCCAGCTAGGAGCCGCTAAGATAAACGGTGGAATGTCACCAGAACGTGTACCTTTTAAGGATTCTGCCAGTTCTTGTTGCTAATCGAGGAGTTCAGGAGAAAATGGTTATTGTTTCTTATAACTGGATTTGTAGACTGTATTATTGAATCTTCGATGATTATTTGTCGTTTGAACAGGTCTTCGGAAGATCATGGACAAGATTTTTTGATGAAGAGGAATCAGACGTTATATGAATGAAGATAGTCTGATAATTATTTTATTTTAGATATTTGAACGTTTAAATGAATTTCTATACTACTCAATCCAATGTATTACACAAAGAAGAAAGAAAACAATAAAGCTAGAACTACATTAGACCGACGCACACGTGTAAAACAACTGATTTGTACGTAGAACGACGTTGCGTGGCGTGATCTAGTGTAGCTCTACAAGTCTAGTTTCCATATAAAATGTATGGAGAACGACGCGCCCAGATCGGCGTCTGTGGCACACGTGAGCACAGTGTAGATCTACCTTAAATCACAAAGTGCACCTTACTAGCCTGTCGATTGTCTATCATTTACTTTTCGGGGAGTGTGCACTGGAATTACACAATTTAATTCCGCTAAGCCCGTGCCATCATTGGACCACTAGACGTATACGGCGTTGCGCCACTGATACATGGTGGACATCTCACCCATACGTAAAAACAAAACGTTTTGAGTAACACATTTATTGTACATATAGCTAAGGAATGGAATTTCCGGCCGGAGTCTGTTTCTTGATAGCTAAAACCTAGAGGTATTTAAGTTAGTTATAGGTTAGTTTTAGGCACGGGTGCTCCATTGTAGACTACATCATCGCTTATAATCAAGTAAGATAGTAGTCAAACGTGAGCTTATCAATAATTAAAAAAAAAATGGGTTAGCCCACGGGGAGGTGATGGGGGGATTTAAACGATGGCTCGCTCCCATCATCCCAAATTTACAATTCGACACCTTTCTTAATGATATATAAAATTTATCACCACCCACAGCGACCAATACATTAGCCATAAGCAAAAACCGGCTTACTAAAGTACACGCAAGTACAAATATTTTCCACCAAATCTCAAGCATCTATCAGTTCATAACAGACTTAGCCGGTCAAGCACCCACGATTCTGATTAGCTACACCGTCTGCTCACGGCTTACGAATTATCACGAATCTTGCCGATTATGCCCGAAGCCTGTCGATACCAGCTTCGCCTTTTGATTCGCCGCCGATTGAGGAATAAAAAGGAAAATAGTGGAGGCAATTGGAAGTTTTCCATTGATTTTGTAACAATAATAGTTTTTGATACAAGTTGAGAAAGTTTGTCATAGCGACCGAATCGGCATTCATCCGAGCCATAAGCGAGGGCGTTATGAATGAAAAATTTCCACGTGTATCAAACGACGTTTTTCAATACACTCACGAAGACATAAATAAACGAGGGTTGACAACAAGCGACTCTTCGCTTAGCGCCCAACCTGCCCCCCTAGCCAAGTTACAATCGTATCGTTCGCGCCGAACGCCTCGAGTAAGCCATGCATCCGATTCATTTGTTCTGACGTCATCTCAACGCTCAGTCACGTGGTCAGAACAAAGGAATCGGAGGCGTGGCCTACTCGAGGCGTTGGGCGCGAACGAAACGATTGTAACTTGGCTAGGTGGGCAGATACGATAAATGTAACAGAATTGTGGCGCGGGTGAGGACGCCTACTTTTCCACACTAGTGTGAAAAATAGTAATTTACGTGCCTAAAAGTGGTAAGAGCGGGTTTTTAAGTAAGTGTATTGAAAAATGTTTATTGATTTAACTTCAGATATTAACAAAAATGCTTTCGTTGGTATGGGTCTAATAACTACCCATTAGACTCATGAGTTTTGTTAAACTTTTAATTTAAACATAAAACTCAAATAAAGTAAAGTAATTATGGGCCTCCTACCTATAGGGATGAAACGTTTTGCGAAAACGTTCATTGTGCGTACAAGTAAGAAGTGGAATTCCCTGCCGGAGTCTGCGTTTTCTGATAGCTACAACATGGAATTACTTAAGTCAATAGTGAACAGAGAGCAGAGGTGTGGTAGTACTTTTCTTTAAGAAGGGCGACAATGCCCTGCAATGCCCTGAAACAGGTCCATCTCACTTCTGAGCTATGTCTACAAGTTGTTTTCCAGAGTCACCACGAACCGACTCGCGCGCAGGTTCTACGACTTTTAGCCAAGCGTACTCCAACTTTGGTCGGCTACATCATCGCTTACCATCGGAGTTTTTGGCGGGATTTTTTTCGAGTGAAGTTCAGTGGTTGTTTTAATTATTTTTAAATTGATTTCTAGTAACTAATGTGATGTAAAATTGGTGTAGTATTCTATCTCATGTGTTAGCACAACTGGATATTATGTGAATCTTTGAGATAGGAGCGATTTCAGTAAAATGGAGCTGACATTTTTATTGTAGTATTGACTACCTTTACGTAACTTGCTGAAAATGCTGACTCGAGATATTACCTGCTAAATACTGTAAAAGAATCAGAATATGTTACATCTGCATGCTAAAGAAAAACAATTTGTCTGTTTTATACAAAGACATAACTTAAAGGACTTAGTATCCAAGCAAAAAAAAAACTTACCATCGGCTGAGATAGTGGTCAAACAAAATAAATCATTTGAAAAAAATATGTTCCAAGTTCAAACAGAAAGAACTACTTAGAGTACCTATTGTATCTACATTTTTTTGTATTCAACCATTTTTTTTTTTCTGTTATAATCTCCACTAGAATAGACCACACAGCACAATGTAAATTGTTTTATCTCAATCTTGTTCGTCTATGACAGCATAATGCTTTGGGCCAGCGCACCCAACTCAGTTAGCGTGCGGACATTAATAAGCACCTCCAATCTTATGGGAAACAAGAGTGCGCTAGCATTGTGTTTACCTACTAATGATGGAAATTAATGCATTCCTCATGGTGGTGCGTAGTTTAGGAGTTTCCAGAATGAATTGTCTTGTGACGTACAAAGTCTTTGTTGTTCTTAACTTTCTTTTACTTGTAAGTAGGGTTTTAACACGCCCTTCCACTCCACGCAGGCGAAGGGCATGTCAGACTTTTGCTGACTAAAACCACACCTGTGTCCTTCAGTTGCCCTTTGTGTTTTAAGACTACGGGTTTTCTTTTCAGAAAATCCTCGCGGTCCTAGCAGGGCTAATGGCCTACTGGCCCCCTACGGTTTGCTGACATCTCTTTGAGGAGCGCGTGGATCAACTTTCTATTTCTTGTAATCTGCTCTAGGTAGCCTTTGCTAAAGAAGCAGGGCTTTCTTCAGGGATGTTCAAAAGAGTTACCATGGCCCTGGAATACAAAGAGCAACTGAACGTATAAAGTTGACTTTTAATTAGTCAAAGTCACCTTTTGCTTGATGCCTTTTGCGGCCTAAGAGCACGGCTTTTCTTTTTAGAAATTCCCCGTGCCCTAGCGAACATCGGCCCTGTTGGCACCACTCGATTTTGCTGACATCTCTTCAAGGCGCACGTGGAAACTGCCCGCCGTCAACGACTTAGGTTCATTCCTTACAGGATGGGCGAACGGCTAGCGACCCATTACTCATCATCCGCTTGCCCGCGCCTACGGTAGCCGCAGACGCTCTGCGACTCCCAATGCCCGGGGCTTCTTCTGTTACTTAATCTCTTGCCTATATATTTTGTAGGTATATATTTATGTATCTATAATTTCTGTTTAGTTTTATATTTGCATCAAGTGCAGCCCTATTTTGTATCCAGGCATTCTCTGTACATTCCAGATTGTCTGAAAAAAATCCCAGAATGCGATAAAGCCGCCATTTGTATGTCTTTTTAGCGTGAGTTTATTTTTGTATATTTACAATCTTGGTGTCATCATCATCATCATCATGTCAGCCGAAAGACGTCCACTGTTGGACATAGGTCTCCCCAAGTGTCGCCACAATGAACTTCTCGCAAACCTTACCAGGTCATCGGTCCACCTTGTAGGAGGCCTGCCAACACTGCGTCTTCCGGTACGCGGTAATCTTGGTGTAAAATAAAGTATTAATAAATAAACAAAAGTTATGACCATTGCAAAACATATCTAAATCATCAATAGCCAAATGGCCCCACCCTAAATTACCACAATTCAAACACTGCAGAGTTTTTTGAACCTGAGCACAAATTACCATAACGCATCGTATTCTACGTAGGTAGGCACGTTACCGATAAATATCATACTTATTTATAGAAGTCCGTCACGAAAGAGGAAAATTCTCAACACATGAGTTTTCGCGTCAACAATATCCGTTTTACTTATACGAGTATATGTGGAATATTGCGTGGTGGCATAGACTAGGTAAGTAGATGGGTTATAGACGCCAAGCTTATTTATTTATTTATTTAACATTTTATGTACACACATTAATGACAGAAAAGAAGAAGGAAACAGAAGAATAGTACTTCCGATTTCCGGCCACCGTAGGCGCGGGCTTGCGGACGGCTAGCAATGGGTAGCCCACCGTCCGACCGTCCACAATGCTCCAGAGGTGACCGAGGCAGAGATGAGTGTGGCGGTACGAAGGCTGAGTGCCAAGAATACCGCCCCAGGACCCGACGGCTTGCCTGGGAAAGCCTGGGTCCTGGCCATGGAGGCTCTCGGGTCTCGATTAAGAGGGCTCTTCAGCGCATGCATGGAGAGGGGCCAATTCCCACTTCGCTGGAAGACGGGGAAACTGGTCCTTATCGCGAAGCCGGGGCGCCCTGCGGACTCTCCGTCCGCGTACCGGCCCATTGTGCTGCTCGACGAGGTGGGCAAGCTCTTTGAAAGAGTAATTGCAGACCGCCTCGTCGCGCACCTAACACGGGCGGGGCCGGATCTGGCGGACGGCCAGTTCGGCTTTCGAAGGAGGCGCTCCACGGTGGACGCCATCATGCGCGTGCGAGCTCTCACGACGGGGGATGCGGTGTCCCAGGGCAGGTGTGTCGTGGCGGTGTCATTGGACATCGCTAACGCCTTCAACTCCCTGCCCTGGAGTAGCATTAGGAGGGCACTCCGGTATCACCGGGTGCCCGACTACCTCTGTCGTGTGATCGAGGCCTACCTTTCGGACAGGTACATCATCTACCCTGGTCACCAGGGAGAGTGGAAACGGCGAGAGATGTCGTGCGGTGTTCCGCAGGGATCGGTACTAGGACCGCCCTTGTGGAACATCGGCTACGACTACGTGCTGCGCGGCGACCTCCCTGACGGGGTCAGCGTGGTCTGCTACGCAGACGACACGCTGGTCCTGGCTCAGGGAGACTCGTACCAGGCGGCGGTCGAATTAGCGACACGCGGGGTTGCGATAGTCGTTGATAGGATCCAGCAGTTGGGACTCGAGGTGGCGCTGCAAAAGTCCGAGGCCATGTGTTTTCACGGCCCTCGGAGCGCGCCGCCTCGGCGCTCCCAATTAACGGTAGGAGGAGTTCACATCGGCGTCGGGTCGACGATGAAGTACCTGGGACTCGTCCTCGACAGCCGGTGGAATTTCGAGGAGCACTTCCGACGTCTGGCTCCCAAACTGAATCGGAATGGGGCTGCCCTCAAGCGGCTCCTGCCCAACCTCGGGGGTCCAGACGCCTCCTGCCGGAGGCTCTACGCAGGCATCGTCCAGTCCATGGCCCTTTATGGGGCGCCGGTTTGGGCGCCGTCACTGCGAAAGCGACCGGCGGCCCAGCTGAACGCGTGCCAGAGGGTCATGGCCATACGGATGGTGCGGGGATACCGCACGGTTTCCCGCGAAGCGGCGAGCCTCCTTGCTGGCCAGCTACCATGGGATCTGGTGGCAACAGGCCTTGCACGCATGCACGATCTGCGCGTGGAGATGCAACGTCGGGGCGAAACTCCGCTGCCACGACAAGTTGCGGCATGGCGGACAGAGCTCCGGCGGGGTCTCATGGTGGAATGGCGACAGCGACTATCGCAACCCAGTGCTGGGCACGCCATAATTATGGCGGTGATTCCCCTCTTTGAGGAGTGGCTGGAAAGGCAACACGGCGTCCTTACCTACCGCATGACGCAGGTCCTCACCGGACATGGTAAGTTCGGGAGGTTCCTGCACCGGATTCGTGCGGAAGAAACGCCCGGGTGTCACCATTGTGCGGACCACCCGGAGGACACGGTGGAGCACACGGTGGAGGTGTGTCCCGCTTGGGCAGAGCAACGCCGTGTCCTTGTGGGGGCGATCGGCGGCGGCGATCTCTCGCGCCGGGCTTTGGTACAGGCCATGGTCCGAAGCGAGGAGGAGTGGCAGGCGGTCGCCTCCTTCTGCGAAGCAGTAATGCTAGCAAAGGAGGCGGCTGATCGCGTGAGGCAACGGTCCTCACGCCCCAATCGCCGCCGGGATTCCGATCCCGATTTCCGGCCATCGTAGGCGCAGGCTTGCGGACGGCGAGCAATGGGTGGCTCGTCGTCCGACCGTCCGGTAACCGTCCGGACCGAGCCCAAGTCGTCGACGGCGCGTGCTGTTCCACGCGCGCCTCAAGGAGATGTCAGCAACTGTAGGGGCCTAGCAGGGTCGAAGCCTACTGGGGCCAAGGGTCTGATTCTGAAAGGAAGACTCGGCCCTGGTACGAAAGGCAACGAGGGAACGGGAGTGGGTTTTTAGTCAGTAAAAGTCTGACACTATCTCCCGCCCCGCCCAAGGGCGGGGGATGTCATAAGATGATTTTCCCACCGAAAAAAAAAAAAAAAAAAAAAAAAAAACCGTCCGACCGTCCGGTAACCGTCCGGACCGAGCCCAAGTCGTCGACGGCGCGTATTGTTCCACGCGCGCCTCAGGGAGATGTCAGCAAATCGTAGGGGCCCAGCAGGGTCGAAGCCTACTGGGGCCATGGGTAGTGTGAAAACGAAACCCGGGGCCCTGGGACGAAGGCAACGAAGGAACAGGAGTGGGTTTTTAGTCAGTAAAAGTCTGACACTATCTCCTGCTCCACCCAAGAGCGGGATTTGTCATTAGATGATTTTCCCACCTAAAAAAAAAAAAGTTGATGCTTATTTCTAAAGAAATCTCTTCCAGCATACCTGCGAAAGAAGAGTTGGAGAAAATAGAGATGTGTAAAAGTAAAAGGAAAATTTGTACACACAAAATACATACATAGTTAACAATGAAATAATATAAGAAGCAAAAAAAGATGTAATATTATATATAATTATATACAATACACATAGTAAAATAAATATCACAAAAATACATACTAAATCATATAATAAAATAATACATACTAATATGCAACTATGACTAAATAGTAAGATAATGTTCTTTCACTCTACTTTTAAAACCTGCAACAGTTTGGCAGCCCCTAATGTCAGGCGTAAGAGCAGGCGACTCACAATCAACAGCGGTTTACAATTGCGGGAACGATTGAAAGTGGTACCGTGGCACTTTTAACAGACACCTGGTCTTTTGGGGAAAAGACCAGGGAGTATGGGATTCTTACCTCACTAAAACCACCCCGGTGATCATCATCAGAACATGGAAGAGGGCCCCGTGACCTCTTAAAAGATCACCCCAGAACGCCCTCCGTACAACGCCTGTTAGGGCACATCTTTGAGGATACTGTGAGGGGTCTCCCCTGAGCCTCGTTGTGCACGGCAGCACGTGATCACAGTGCCACCTTCTAGAAAGCAATGGGCAAGTTTGACACATCCTCTCTCTGGAGAGATTATTTTAGAATAATTATTGGCTTTTAAATTATTTTTTAAACTAATGCGTAACTTATTACTATAACGACGACGTCACAAAACCATAATAATTTCAGTGTGTGAGAGAGAGACGGAGGTATACAGTAAGAAAAGTACTATCCCTTTTCCACAACAGAAATTTGACGGCATTAGCACTACGTAGCATGGCCCCTTTTTTTTAGGTAGGAAAATCATCCAATGACATCTCCCGCCTTTGGGCGGAGCGGGAGGGTGTGTCAGACTTTTACTGACTAAAAACCAACTCCTGTTCTTTCTTTGCCGTCCTCCCAGGGCCCCGGGTTTCACTTTCACACTACCCGTGGTCCCAGTAGGCTTCGATCCTGTTGGGCCCCTACGGTTTGCTGACATCTCCTTGAGGCGCGCGTGGAACAATAGCGTTCTAGGTCCAAGGGTTTGCGTCGGGCGTTGATGAGTCAGCGAGTGAGTTAGAACTTTACCTTTTATAATAGCTTTAGCTTTTTTTTTTAGCTTTTGCCGCGGCTTCTCCCGCATACATAAAAAATAGTCAATGTCACTCAGGAATAAAGCCGCTTTCTATCGGTGAAAAAATTTTCGCAATCAGACCAGCCCCCCTAGCCAAGTTCCAATCGTATCGTTCGCGCCAAACGCCTCGAGTAGGCCACGCCTCCGATTCCTTTGTTCTGACGTCATCTCAACGCTCAGTCACGTGGTCAGAACAAAGGAATCGGAGGCGTGGCCTACTCGAGGCGTTCGGGGCGAACGAAACGATTGTAACTTGGCTAGGGGGGCAGTACTTTCAGAGATTACCTCCAAAAAACAAAAAAACAAACTTTACCTCTTTATAATATTAGTGTAGACAAATATACCTACTAGCTGACTCATCAAACGTTGTTCTTCTATATAAATTATCAAATAAAAAATTAAGGGATGGGGGTAGAAGGGTAAAAAATAGCCTATGACATATTCTTAGACCTACCAAAATAAAAAAATAAATAAAAAAAAACTTATAAATTAACTATTATTAATTAACTTATAAATTTTTATATTTTTTTTTACATAAAAAAATTATAACATTTTGTCAAGGCGTTTCGGAGCAGTTCGATAACAAGTGATTTTTATATCTACACTAGTATTATAAAAAGGTAAAGTTTGTTTTTTTTGTTAGTAGGAGGTATTCTCTGAAAGTACTGGTCTGATTGCTAAAATGTTTTTTTACCGATAGAAAGCTGGTTTTTTGCCTACAGAAAGCTGGCTATTCCTTTTTTAAAAATAGGCTATATTTTATGTACGCGGGCAAAGCTGCAGGCAAAAGCTAGTATTAGATACAGATAAGTGAGCAGTCTGTGGACTATGTACTCTGTGTCCATATGGTTATTTATTTGCTGTAGTAATTGACACCGCATGCAAAACAGTTACTTCTTGTGAATTCTTATGAGTATATTGAGTTAGGGCGCGATTTTTATCGGATTTTGTTGGGAAATTAAAGGCAACCTTTGCATTTAATTATTTCATTGTATTACACTATTACCATTAGTGGTATTAGTATTATATGTAGGTAGATACAGTCTAACTAGTTAATTACAGTAACTACATTAATTAATTTATTTATTTTATCTTCATGCAACATAAAGTACAAAGGCGGACTTAATGCCTGAGGCATTCTCTACCAGTCAACCTAGGGTGGTGAAGAGACAATATGGTAGGTGCATAAAAAGAAAATTTTATATGAAAAACAAGAGTAAAAAAAAAGTATACATATAATTAAAATACACATACTTACATATATATTTAATATAATATATATACATATATATTAATATAAAGTAACGAAAGAAGTTAATTAGTTTGTTAGTTAGTTTGTTATATTTATGATGTGGATTAATGAGTATAATCTAAAGATACCTATATTAAAAATGCATTTTTTTGTCTATCTGTTGGTCTACCTGCCCGTTTGTTCTGCTTAATCTCTGAAACGGCTATATAGATTTTGACAGGAGTTTCACTGGTAGAATAGCTGATATTGTAAGAAGGAACTAAGGCTAGAAAAATAATTAGGGTTCCGCGCAAAAAACAAACTTCTTGAAATTGTGACCCAATAGCTTTGTGCTGTTTTACGAGTCTAACGCGGGTGAAGTCACGGGTACTAACTAGCCATATAGTATAGTAGAAGTAATTTAACCATTAGCTTACAGATAATAATGACAAATACACACATAATTATACAGTGTAAATGAAATGACATTCACAGCACTATGAGAGAATCGAAGATACTGCATAAATAATCAACCTATAATTATTTGCGCATGCTGTTATGGAGCTGAACGGGCAGTAATCCACCGCTCAGGCTCGGTACGGGTTGGTGTTTAAGATAGACTTACTGTCCCAGAAATACCTTTCAAAGGAACTCGTCCACAACTTTCCTGACATACACTGGATATGAAAAAGACAATTCCATATCAGTACTATTTCATAACCACAAACCCAAATGGGTTTGTGGTTAAGGGCCGTGCATTACTGGGACGCCAAATCAGCCAGGGTAGCCAGGTCATAACGCCAAATAAATGTATGGTTCCAACTGCGTGACCAACTCAAAAAAATAAAACATAAAGTTATTTTATTTTTAATCGACTTCAAAAAGGAGGAGGTTATATGTTCGGTTGAATGTATGTTTTTTTTATTTTTTATGTATATTCACCGATTTCTCGGTCAATCGTGGACCGATTGTGATTTTTTTTATTTTTATTGAAAGGTTGTGCTTCCGAGTTGGTCCCATAGAAATATTGTTATGATCTGATCATGAACTTCGAAGATATGGAACAGAACTCCTCACAGCAGAATCGTCGTAACAAGTAAAATTGCTTTGTTTATACGTGTAGTCGATGACTGACTAAAAGTAGAGGGGGAATACCTATATCGAACTGATCTGATGATGAAGCCTGAAGTTAGGCACCGGAACTCTATAATAAATTAATGTAATCTACCCGTGTTTGGGATTATTAGAATTGTCATGAGATGCACTCTGGCTATAAGGTATTTAAGTTTGGCTGAGGGGTACTTTTTAGTGGTGGTACCAATACTAAAAAGTGTAAAATAAAAAACTTTTTACAAAAAAAATACAACCGACTTCAAAGTAAAAAAAAAACACTGTAAAGTGAAAAATAACTTTAATTTCGGAAGTCGGTGTTAAATATCGAAGAGACAAAACTATTTTAGAAACACCGACTTCCGAAATTAAAGTTATTTTGCACTTTACAGTGCTTTTTTTTACTTTGAAGTCGATTGTATTTTTTTTTTGTAAAAAGTTTTTTATATTAGCTTATAAAACGTCAAAAACTAAATTATTTACGCGGTGACTTTATCCGATAGTGGCCAGGTGTAGTACACACCATAGAACTCCATGCATTTTTTTGATTGCGTGAACTGGCAGCACCGCTATGGCGTCCCTTTGAGGCACGTGCCTTTCAGACCATGGCGGCCAACACACCAACACGACTGCGCGACCAACAGTAGCCAGATGAAGTACACACCATAGAGGTGCATTCCTTTTTTTGGCTGCGCGAACTGTTAGCACCGCCATGGCATCCCAGTGAGGTACTAGTCTTACCAACCATGGCGCCCAACATACCAACACGACTGCGCGACCAACAGTGGCCAGATGAAGTACACACCATAGAGGTGCATTCCTTTTTTTGGCTGCGCGAACTGTTAGCACCGCCATGGCATCCCAGTGAGGTACTAGTCTTACCAACCATGGCGCCCAACATACCAACACGACTGCGCGACCAACAGTGGCCAGATGAAGTACACACCATAGAGGTGCATTCCTTTTTTTGGCTGCGCGAACTGTTAGCACCGCCATGGCATCCCAGTGAGGTACTAGTCTTACCAACCATGGCGCCCAACATACCAACACGACTGCGCGACCAACAGTGGCCAGATGAAGTACACACCATAGAGGTGCATTCCTTTTTTTGGCTGGGCGAACTGTTAGCACCGCCATGGCATCCCAGTGAGGTACTAGTCTTACCAACCATGGCGCCCAACATACCAACACGACTGCGCGACCAACAGTGGCCAGGTGAGGTACACACCATAGAAATCTATGCATTTTTTTTGGCTGTGTCAACTGTTAGCACCGGCATGGCATTCCAGTGAGGTACTAGTCTTACCAACCATGGCGGCCAACACACCAACACGACTGCGCGACCAACAGTGGCCAGGTGAATTACACACCATAGAGGTGCATACCTTTTTTTGGCTGCGCGAACTGTTAGCACCGCCATGGCGTCCCAGTGAGGTACTAGTCTTACCAACCATGGCGCCCAACATACCAACACGACTGCGCGACCAACAGTGGCCAGGTGAGGTACACACCATAGAGCTTCATATCTTTTTTTTGGTTGCGCGAACTGTTAACAGCGTCATGGCGTCCCAGTGAGGTACTAGCCTTACCAACCATGACGGCCAATACACCAACACGACTGCGCGACCAACAGTGGCCAGGTGAAGTACACACCATAGAGGTGCATACCTTTTTTTGGCTGCGCGAACTGTTAGCACCGCCATGGCGTTCCAGTGAGGTACTAGTCTTACCAACCATGGCGGCCAACACACCAACACGACTGCGCGACCAATAGTGGCCAGGTGAGGTACACACCATAGAACTCCATGCATTTTCTTGGCACGAACTGGTAGCACCGATATAGGTATGTACTGTTTCAATCTAGCGGTGCCCCTCGAGCTAGACTGAAAAAACTAGTGGCATTGCTTTGTTTGTTCAATGTACCTCAAGAATTTACTGACAAGATCCAATGTACCTCAACTATTTTAACAGAAATTACAATTAATCGCCTTATCCATCCAGCGGGGCCCTCGGTTCTGTTACGCTCGGTGTACATAAAAATAATACTGATTATAACTTGTACCAATGTACCTCTAAACTCCAAAGGATCTTTAACAGAACGGGAGAAATTAGGAACGCGAAGATAGATAGATAGATATATTCTATATTTTATACAAGAAATAAAAATTACTTTTTACTAAGGTCCGACCGAGATCTCGGTCTCGGTCTCGGTTCCAGTCATTCTCGGCTAAAAATCAGGCCGAGATTCTCGGTCTCGTTCTCGGCCTGATTTACGCCGAGAATCTCGGCCATGGCCGAGACTTCTTGAGGTCTAACAAATCATTTATTTTCCCTAGATTTAGAGCTTATCGCTCCATCTACCGACGGATGGGCGAATTAGGTGCAGGTTTGACGTTACTCGCGTTTCTGTTTACGATCGCTGATTGATTGGCTAATGGCTTAACGTCAACAAGCGCTGACTTGTCGGGGAAATACCTTTCGTATCTCATTTGTTTTTTTACATGTATGGCAATTTATTGTCAATATTTGGAATAGTGATTTAAATAAACATAATTCACGGATTGTTATTTGACAAGAATTATTGTTAATAGATTAGTGAAAAAGTTGCGTGCGAATTGAATTGGTTTGGTCTATGTGAGTTTAAATTGGTAAGTAGGTATCTAGTGTTATTTCATTTCTTTCTTTTTTACTTGTTGTGTTGTTGTAATTAGCGGAATGGTATCATTATTTCATATTTACATCTGTCGATCGGCATTATTTAATAATTATGTGAAATACATACGCAGCTTTTTTAAAGACTTACTTTTTAAACACGTCGCGCGTCGATCGTGCGTTTACCTATGTACCTATTCAGTGCCTAAGTAAGTGTTACCAAGTGTTTTTAATATTCTCAATTTTTTTTTTTCTATATTTAAATATAGTTCTGTTCGATTTTGATTACGAAGTGTTTTTAACATTCACAATAAAAAAATACTTTTTTTATGTTAAAATATAGTTCAGTTCGATTTTGATTACTAAGTGTTACTAAATGTTTTTAATATTCACAATAAAAATTACTTTTTTTATGTTAAAATATAGTTCTGTTCGACTTTGATTTCTAAGTGTTTTGAATACGTAAAATAAAAAATTGCTGAAACAAGCACTATTTCGTATTATTTCGAGATTTAACATACTAAATGTTATAGCGCCATGTCTCGGTCTCGGTCTCGGTCTCGGCCGAGAATTTATTTTATTCTCGTTCTCGGTCTCGGTCTCGGCCGAGACAAAAAAACAAGGTTCGGTCGGACCTTACTTTTTACAAAGGTATTTTATTTATCACTTTTACTAAAACTAGAACTAACATCAAAACTAATAAATATTAATTAATAAATAGGAATTTATACTAACTAAAAATAATAATATTTAAAAACGGGTAGAAAAAGAAATTATTGGGCATCAAAAAATTCATCCACATCGATATCAATGGGAAAAGTGCCCAGAACGCTGGCAGCATTGCCACGTTGGATAGCAATGCTGATTCTTTGTCCGAAGAAAAGCCCAGCCCTCTGGTCACGCGAAGAGTCGACCAGTTGTTTGCTGATATCACGGACAACTCGATGAGCGCTCGGACCCCATGGCCCTAGTGTTTCAACCCCAAACGGCTCAAACATATAACCTCCGATGAGGTTATTATATTTACGCCGTTTGAGGTTTTCTGCACTTGCAGCAGCCGCCCCAGCACAGCCTGCCGTACTCAGAAGATAGGATGGCGCAAGGGTGTCGACACATGTTGCATCCCACACCAAAGGCCAATAAAAATTATATTATGAACTTAAAATTAATAGGGTGTCACAATGGCCGGTCTTATCGCTAAAAGCAATTTTTAACAGACAACCCCATAGTTTGTGGTGTACTATTTACATAATATTATATAAGGTTTAAGAACAACTTTTTTTTTATTAATGATAGGCTCGTTTGGCCACAATCTCACCTGATGGTAAGCGATAATGTGGTCGACGATGGAGCACGCTTGCCTAGAAGTAGCCTATTCACTTTATTTCTCATATAGAATTGCATACATAATTCACTTACTGAGAAACAATATTTAAAACTAAAATTAATAATTAGAGCGCACAGATGTAAGTACGTATGTAAAATAACAAAACAAGATAGCCAGTATATAATATATATATATATATAGTACAATACATAAACTAATAAATTGCATACAATACGAACAATATAATAATATATATAATTATGAAAGCAAAGAAATGATGTACTTAATGACGACGTTCAAGAGGAAATGTAGTGATACTAAACCATATTTTTAAAAATTGTGAGTGTTTGAGCTTGCCTTACTGACACGGGCAAAGCATTCCACAGCCGCACTGCTTGAATTGGAAACGACTTGTCATAAAAATTGGTTTAGTGGCGAAGCATCGGTATGGCATCCCAGCGTGGCGTGGGCCATACCAACCATGGCGGCCAACAAACCAACAAAACTAACAGTACACCTAAAGTACCAAACCTCCGTTCTACTTCAATTTCAAGTTTTTTATCGTCCACATCAATCCATCGTAGCCGAAACATACTTGACAAGCAGAGGGGCCGGAAAGCCGATTGATTTACAAGAGCATGCTCTTATAAACAGGTTGTATTTAAACTCCTATTTGGGGTCATTGAACTGTCCGAAACACATAGTAGATCTGTGTGTTGTCGGTTAAGTGCGAGTGTGTGTTTTTTTTTGTTTAGTGGTAGGTTGTTCAAGCGTGTTCGTTATCTTAAAGAGTCGTATGATATTTTTTTTATAAATTAAGAAGTTTTAATTTTTGTACACCTACCATTACAGAAATCCAATGCGATAGATGTAGACAAAAGTATAAATTACAATATCATTTAATTTAATTAAAAAAAAAAAAAATATATTTACTATAATACAATTTAATAAGAAAAAAAATATGTACATAAAAAACTTAAATATTAACCATACTATTTATACTAAAACCTAACTATGTACAATCAGGCGTCGAAGTGCTGCTCCACATCGCTGTCATCCAGAAATGTGCCCAGAAGACTTAATTAAGAAGGAAATTAAAGTCTGGTAAGAGGTGGTTAAAAAAAATACTAGGAAGACGTTGGGGGAGATTTAGCCATTGGAAAAGCATAGGCTAAAAAAAGAAAGGAATCAACATTTTCTATGGAGACTTAAATCGTCGTCGCAGATTTAAATTATATTTTTTTTTAATTGATATAAACCAGTGCTTGACTGCGATCCCACCGATGGCAAGCAGTGATGCAATCGTTGATGGTGAGGCGCACTAGTTTATTAAGAGCCTATTCACTCTAGCCTTGAATACACCTAAATTTTAGTTGGACGGGAAGACCGCAGCAGGCAAATTGTTCCAGTCCTTCGATGTACGCGATATAAACGACGAAGCGAAACGCTTAGTCCGGACCGTTGAAGTTTCAACAACGTAAGGGTGGATTCTGCCTATTCTGTCTATTTTGTAAAAATTTTGGTTAACCTAAGAACATTATAACATACTGCTTAATTTATTTAGTAGATAGTGCATAATTATCCGAACCTAAACACAATACCATAAAGATTTAAAAACAATTTTAAAACTTTTAAAAGTTCAGGCGGGCCAACCCCGCATGCGTGATGAAATCCGCACGATATTTAAAACACCCTGGAATCGTTTGAAGGAATGACCGCGTCCTTTTTAAGCGATGGCTTTATTAAACATTCTCACCCTGGACCGCAAAGAGCAAAGTTCTGACAACCTTTGGTTTTAGTTTGTTATAGTTAGTGATTAGTGAACTCCTGTAATTTATTGCGCGTCTATTCAGGCAGAATAAACATATTTCCTTTCTTTCTCACACTTCATCCAGAGAGGAATCAGTTATTTCATGATATCCCACTTAAAATAAAAAAGTAAACAAAACAGGATCTACCAATGAGTGGCTGTCCACAAGTTAAATTTTGCAAGCAAGCCATTTTCTTTACCCATCATTTGGTAAGTAAGTACATATCCTGTTTCACCCATCACTTAGTAGCCTTGCTTCCATTGAGGTCCTCCTACACAAATGATTTCAATACAATTACGTAGGTGGTAAAGTAGCTTGAGCCGCTGGCTGTAACGTAAGGAGATCGTTGAATTTCTCTTTTGGTTTGTTGATTAGAAAATATTGTAACGAACATGCTGGAAGATGGAAATATGTTCAGTGACTGCAAATTATTCAATGTCATGATGGCCGAATGGTTAAGCCGGGCCAGTCATGCTTGATGTTGAGGATTCAAAACCGGACAAGTACCAATGTAAATTTTTCTATTCATATGTACTTTTCTAAGTTAGATGAATAAAAAAAGATCGCATGTAGCGGAGATGAGAATGTTGACATGGATGTGTGGTGTGACGAGAATGGATAAAGTGAGAAATGAGTATATTAGAGAAAGTTTGAAAGTGGTGCCAGTGACTGAAAAGTTGAAGGGGAATCGCTTGTCTTGATATGGTCATGTAAAGAGGAGGGATGAAACGCATGTTACTAAAAGAGTTATGAGTGTACATGTGGATGGGTGGAGAGGGAGAGGGACGCCAAAGAAAAGATGGATAGATTGTGTGAAGAGTGATTAGAAAGAAAAGAAAGTTAGTAATAGCATGACGGGTGACAGGATAGAATGGAAGAAAAAAACGTGTTGCGCCGACCCCAAATAAGACGGGACAAGGGCAGGAAGATGATGATTTATGTACTTTTTTAAGTTTAGGACATCACTAACACCCTCTGCCTCGAAAAGCTCGTAAATCCATTGGTCCCGGTTGTCATTCGTAGATCTTTGACAGTCATTACTGTTATTTAAAAGCCAGGAAATCTGATACAAAGAGCTGCGAATTATTCATCATCATCATCATAGTCATTTCAGCCGAAAGACGTCCACTGTTGGACATAGGCCTCCCCCAAATGTCGCCATAATGACCGGTCCTGTGCGTCGCGCATCCATCGGATTCCCGCGACCCTCACCAGGTCATCGGTCCACCTTGTGGGAGGCCTTCCTATGCTGCGTCTGCGAAGTTATTGTTATTTTTTAATTGTTTAATTGTTGACTAAAGTGAACCGTAATGATATACGTTTATAGGTATGTATTTCGCAAAATAAACAATTAAAACTGTTCCTAAACTAACGAACTTCAACCTCCTCTATTCAAACAAACAACCAAATGGAAAATCCCATAAACCGACGTCTGTTTTATAGCAACTATTATAGTAAAATACTTACGATTTTATCAAAAAAAGAACATGAAACCGGTTGCTGCGTTCCGAGTTGTATCGTAAGAGCACCTAGCAACTAAACATGGGCGTTATCCTGAGACTGGGCAACCAGTTTCTATAATTTATGGATCTATGCATCTACGAGATGTATTCAACGATTTAAATCTTGGAAGATCGAGTCGCTAGATGTAATGTAGTGTGAAATGTATTCAGAACTGTATTAAAATATGAGAGTAAATTACTTTACTTTTACCCAAAAAAAAAAAAAAATTTACTCATCTTTTTAACTAAATTCAAAAAGTATCTCAATTCTTCAGATTATTTTCTTTTAATCTATGTTCCCCAACTACTCATACACGTCTGGACCGATTTGGAAAATTGTTTTTTTGTTTGAAAGAGTGTACTTTCTAGGTGGACCTATGATTCTAAGGTCAGGATCTGATGATAGAATCCTGGAGAAATCAAAGGAACTCTTCAAATTTTATAAGCTCACTTGTAATGGTTATATTTTGTAGAACTTACACACTATTTAAGTTTGGCTAAAGAGTACCACACTAAATACACACACAAATACAACCGACATCAATACCACCCAGAGGACACGGTGGAGCATACGGTGGAGGTGTGCCCCGCTTGGGCGGAGCACCGCCGTGTCCTCGTGGAGGCAATTGGCGGCAGCGACCTTTCGCGTCGGGCCCTGGTTCAGGCTATGGTCCGAAGCGAGGAGGAATGGCAGGCGGTCGCCTCCTTCTGTGAAGCAGTAATGCTAGCGAAGGAGGAGGCTGCACGCGTGAGGGAACGAAGGCCCTCACGCCCTAGCCGCCGTAATTCCGACCCCGACTACCAGCCACGGTAGACACGGGCTTGCGGACGTCGAGCACTGGGTAGCTCGCCGTCCGGCTGTTCGGTAATTAACCGGACCGAGCCCAGTCGTCAACAGCGCGTAGTGATCCTCGCGCTCCTCAAAGAGATGTCAGCAAACTGTAGGGGCCCAGCAGCGGTAGCTAGGACCGCGGAGAATTTCTGAAAGGGAAACCCGTAGTCCTAGAACGCAAAGGGTAATTGAAGGATACAGGTGTGGTTTTAGTCAGTAAAAGTCTGACACGCCTTCTCGCTCCACCCAGAGCGCGAGAAGTCATTTTGATGATTTCCCACCTTAAAAAAAAAAAAAAAAAAAAAAAAAAAAAAAAAAAAAAAAACCGACATCAATACAAAAAAAAACCTTACTTTTCGGAAGTCGGTGTTTTTTTTTCTTCGTTAATTAACACCGACTTCTGAAGTGTGAAGTTATTTTGCTCTTAACCTTTTTTATACCGAAGTCGATTATATTTTTCTAAAATCTGCAAACAAATTAACCAAATAAATGATTTTTTAGAGGTGTGGGCTTGTATTTGTTTACTGAGGCTTCAAATCTATTTATCATATGATCAGCAATATCTTATATGATTAGTTCAGCTCATAAAACGTTCTGACTAGTCGAACTTATCTCACTAGTGCTTACAAGTGAGATATATTTTCTTCTTCGACGGCTCTTGTTACAATCTTATAGCCAACATTCAAAAGAAATATTCGGTAATATAATGTAGTAGTATTTGATGGACTACGCGACAGCAAAGACCATACTGACCGTGACTGCCATAGGCGGTCGCGTGAGGGAACGGACCTCTTCACGCCTCAGCCACCGAGGCCCTGACCCCGACTATCAGAAACAGGTAGACACGGAAGACGATCATAGATGCGTAAGCATAATAAACCTTTTAATATTCCCACTGCTGGGACTTAAGCCTCCTCTCTAGAAGAGGGTTGGACCGTACTCCACCACACGAGTCCATGCAGTGTGTGTTGATGGATGTCTCGAATTTTTGGTTCTAAGACATACCGGTTTCCTCACGGTGTTTTAGTTTGAGAGCATTGATAGTGAAATAAATTACACAAAGTAATGTGCCTGGCTAAGTTTGAACCAACGACCTACGATTCGTAGGTCGGGACGATTACCACTGGGTCACCATTACTTCCGACGGAAGCTCTCGACTGGAAGACGAGCAAAGTCAATGAGGAACGCTGTTTGTCAACACTCTGAGTCGTCACTCAGACGCGGTAAAATTAAGAAAAAAAATCCTCCCATTTTATTGTTGACTAACTTCTACCAACGGCTTCGCCTGTGCAAAAGTAACTTTCTCTGTACAGACTTCGTTCCCCGTCTCATCCTCTTAGGGGATATGTTTTGAAACTCCTCTTTTATATTGATGTTTTAGAAAATCCTCTCTTACGCACTTACCCGGTTTTTTTTATTCAAAACTCCACCTTGTATAGTCAAACCATGGTTCTCCTGAACAAATCTCCAGATACTTTGCAAAAATATTGATTCAACATTTCCACTACGCCATGTAATAGTTACAACGCAATTAAAATCAATTCATTTGCAACAAATAAAACATAGACAAATGAATGGACTTCTCACAATATTTATTAGATCTTTTCAATTGATAGGGAAATATTGACGCTTGTATTTATTGGTCATAATTACAGGCACGGTTTCCACGGTACAATAAAACATATAAAAGTAAGTTGGTGTTTCACCTGCTTATCTTACATACAATATGTAGATAAACAAGTTTTATATTGACTAGATGTCTCATCATATATATTTTTTTTGTTTACAATATGGACAAATCACATACAGTTTGTAATAAAACCGCTTACTACGATATAAAATATTATATTTATTACCTACTCATTCATCATCATCATTTCAGACGAAAGTCGTCCACTGTTGGACATAGACCTACACCAAGCGTCGCCACAACGACCGATTCTGTGCGTCTCGCATCCACCGCATCCCCGCGACTCTCACCAGGTCGTCAGTACATCTTGTGGGAGGTCTTCCCACGCTGCGTTTTCCGGTGCGCGGTGGCCACTCTAGAACCTTTCGGCCTCATCGACCATCCGTTCTACGAGCAATTTGCCCTGCCCACTGCCATTTTATCTTGGCTATTCTTCGGACTATGTCGGCGACCTTGGTTCTCCTGCGGATATCTTCATTTCTGATGCGATCACGCAAGGAAACTCCAAGCATAGCCCTTTCGATTTCCCTTTGGGTGACTTTAAGCCTTGTGATGAAGCCCAGTGTAAGCGACCATGTTTTAGTGCCATATGTCATCACTGGCAACACGCACTGGTCATAGACTTTCGTTTTGAGAAACTTTGATATGTTGGACGAGAAGATACCGCACATCTTCCCGAACGCTGCTCAGCCGTGCCTACTCATTCGCCTCTGATTTATCAAGAAGTCAGTCAGTCAGAAAAATAATGTAATTGCACATTCCAATCTGTAGATATCTATGTAGAATGTGCAAGAAAGTCTATGAAAAAACGCCAAACCAAACAACGTTTCTCGTATAGGAACCCCCTTTAATTATTCACTTTATTTTAATTTTATTATTAGTTGTTGTAGCGGCAATAGAAATAGTGCAACTCTCTACCTCTCCACGGTTCCATTGGCACCCTTCGAATATTTTCACAACAAAAGCCACTTCAGAAAATGCCTAACAATAAATTGAGAGACACAAATGTTTAATTCAAGATAAAATAAACTAATAGCACACTACTGTTCACCGTTTACGATATCATATCTCAATGATTATCTTATTGCTATTTACGAAGCTATTCTATCGCAGATTTTCCTTGCCACTGCGCTAACAGAACTTAGGCCCTCCGCAGACGGGACAACTTTGATTTCCGATTTTGGGCAACTTGCAACAACCTTTTTTTGTGACGATTCATCACCATGTTCTTTCCTTTCTCCCGTGTAATTTGGAGTCGGCACAACATCACTAACTCCCTTTTCTTTCATATTACACCTCACACAATCCATCCATTTCTTTGGCCGACCACTCCCTGTCCATCCACCCACATGTATACTCTAACTTTTTTTTTTGTAAATTGTTTCAATCTTTCGACGTCCGCGGTATAAACGTCGCGGCGAAACGCTCAGTCCGGACATTAGAGGTGTTAACAACGTAAGGGTGAACACTAGCCGTACGTCGGTTTGTCCGATGGTAGATGGAGAAAGCAGATTACTTGACTTGTGTTCCAGGGCTGCGGCGAATCTTTCGAACAACTTCACAGTCTATCTGTGTGCAGAGTGTGATCGAAACGTTTACCGCGTTTGGCTCTCTGCCCCCCTAGCCAAGTTACAACCGTTTCGTTTCGATTCTCTTTTCGTTGATCGCCTCGAGTCGGCCATGCCTCCTATTCCTTTGTTTTGACCACGTGACTGGGCGTTGAGATGACATCAGAACCAAAGCATCGGAGGCGTGGCTGACTCGAGGCGGTCGACGAAAAGAGAATCGAAACGAAAGGGTTGTAATTTGGCTAGGAGGGCTGATCGGATAAGGTCATAAACGTGGCGATCGCGTTAACGTAAAAAAATAATCACAGTAGGCACTCTGTAGAGTGCCTTACGTCTTTGGCCATTTGAAGTGCGAAATTATATTGTTCTTATCGGCACTATCTGTAGACTATGCCGACCTCACACTTTCCTCCTATCTGCCATTTAAAGTTCTAGTCGGCACTTATTCCACTTAATAAGGCACTAAGAGCAGACCATTATAAACCCGTTTCCTTTAGTTTCTCTAATACTTACATCTGTATTAAATGCTATGCTGTACACAAGAAGTAGTTTCTAGTCATTTTTTTTAACTACCGATATTCTTACAAAGTTACAGGTATCGGCACGGATCTTGAGCGCTCGGCGAAAGAGTGGGGATCGCTTTGCGTACGCATTTTTTTTTAATGTACACCTATTTTATTTTATTTTTCTTTTACTTACTAGGTACTAGGTAAAAGAAAAAATAAAATAAAATATGTTTACGGTTTTTTTTTTTTTAAATAATACGCGTACGCAAAGCGATTCCCACTCTTTCGCCGAGCGCTCAAGATCCGTGCCGATACCTGTAACTATATTCTATTTATTTATTGTTGTTACATTTCTATTCTATTTATTTCTATTTTTTTTTTTTTTTTGTTTTATTTTTTTATTATTGGCATGTAAAGCCAATGTCGACTATTCTGCTAATGTCAAAAGTAAATAAATTGGATAAGTGTGTAATCATTAATAAAGAAACCAAAACGGAACAGCAACTTCAGATATAAATTCTTTGATTCATGCAGTTGGACTTGTTGGGTTAGTACTGGACTGAAATAAACTAAAAAGTACATAAAATTATAATTATTAAAACATTAAATATATTACGTCCACAATTTCCTAGACAGAATATTTGGAGCCACGACTCATAATTTTATATTATTGTGGCGGATGAAGCTCATCAGCGCCACAAGCAGTTCTGGGGAAGGATATGTAAGGAGGGCGGGGAAAGGGATTTAACTGAAACTGCAGGATTTCCTGATTTCAATAAAAACAAAATAGCCTATAAAAATGGATGTTTATACATGCAAAACTTTTTTTTTACATATCTTACTTTATATCTTTTCTTTTTATCTCTATTTTTTTCTTTATCTTTTTCTTTTTTTTTCTAATTAGTCTAATATTAGTCAGAATTAGATGAATTTTGAAGCAATAATTTTGATGAAGGTCAATAAAATGGAATGTCCAATTTCTGCGGATACCATTTTTTTTACTTAAAATGCTCATATAAACTAAAAACAACATAAACCATAATGAGTTCAATGCCAGAATGCCAGCTAGCGAGGACATCGCCACGCTCGGGTCCATAAGTTTCTCCTTTTTTTAAGTGGTAAATCATCCAATGACTTCAGGGTGGAGAAGGAGGACGTGTCTTTTACTTCAGTTGCCCTTTTCAGGAATTCCCCGTGGCCCCAGCGGGCATCGGCCCTGCTGCCCCTACGGTTTCATTGACATCTCTTTAAGGCGCGCGTGGAACTTACATATTTTTTAAATTTATAAATGCGATTATGGTCGATAGGGACAAAAGGTTCCAGCTCTGGAGTGGCGACCACGTACCGGAAGACGCAGCGTTGGAAGGCCTCCCACAAGGTGGACCGATGATCTGGTGAAGATCACGGGAATCCGATGAATGCGAGGCACATAGGACCGGTCATTATGGCACTTGGGGGAGGTCTTTGTCCAACAGTGGACGTCTTTTGGCTGAAATGATAACGATGAGTTCCATTTTTAATAAAACTCGTTCGTTCACAGGATCCATGCTTTTTACCCACGACAAAGAAACAAATAACCCAATCACAATTTCCTGAGGCAAGGTAAGCATTGATACATTTTGTTTTCGTGTTTTCTTCGCAAACATATTTTTCTTATTCGATGTAGCTCAAAACCAACGCATATTTCTACGGTATGACGTAATGTATCGCCCGGGGCGGTCGTCCATTTTATGTAAAATTCTTGCTAGAGGAAAAATCTGAGTTAGTGGTACATAAAATATGTGTCTTTGTCGTAACTTTGGGGTGCTGTATGGGGTCTGTTAGCTAAGTTATTGTTAGATGGCGCTTCTAGCGTTGTAGCTAGAATATCAGTCATCTTTCCTTTTTTTGTACTGATTTTTATGCCCCGTTTACACGTGGGCCAATCGTCAAACCTCGGCCAATCGTCGTCCTTAGCCATTGTGTAAACGGGGAAACCCCGATTAAACAATGGCGATTGGCCGAGGCTGAGCCCACATATAAACGCACCATTACAAGTACACGGATGGATATGTGTAGTTCTTTCTTATCCTCGAATTGTAGCTTGACTACCTCTGTGGTAGGCAACATTTTTGTTAACCACTTCTGTAATTGTAGGCAGGACACATCTACCGGATTGTTCGAAACAATCACCGCAGCCCTGATACGCAAATAAAGGGCAACTGAAGTAACACAAGTGGGTTTTAGTCAGTTAAAGTTTGACACCCCCTGTCACTCTACCTAGAGCGAGAGGAGTTATATTTATAACTAGCTTCTGCCAGTGGCTTCGCCCGCGTATAAGTAAGTTTCTCCATACAAACTTTGGACCCTCGTTTCATCCCCTTAGGGGGTGAATTTTGGAAAATCCTCTCTAAGAGCTCGCCTACGTCTTATAAGGAAAACTTGTGCAAAAATTTCACGTTCCTACTTCTAATAATTTAGGCTGTGCGTTGATATGTCAGGCAGTCAGCTTCTTCTTTTACATATATAGATGACTTGGTTACTTGACTATCACGTAGTCATAAGAAGATTGATCGGCAATAGAGGAGGTACTAAGGCTGGCACAGACTTAACTTGAAGCATCTGAACATAGGCCACCCGCTCTTATCTTTATATATAAAAGCGAAATACCACTCAGTGATTAATCACGAAATCTCAGAAACTATAACACCTACAAACTTAAAATTTGGCAGGTAGGTTCCTTATAGGGTGTAGACATCCGCTAAGAACGCATTTTACGAAACTGCTCCTATATGTGGGTAAAACGGAAATTTGTATGGAGTAACCTACTTACGCGGGCGAAACCGCTGGCAGAAGCCGGTACTTTATATTAACCACGATGCATTCGCGAAAACTACAACAAACCGCATCAATCTTCCCTTTGAAACAAAACCATCTTTCAGAACAAAACGTTACAATACCACATCAGAAACGGTGCTACACCGGTGTTTTGTTCGATTCCGACTTTCTACACAGACAATAGAGGGCGGGGGAGTCGGGTCGCGCTCGTGACGACTCGGCTAACTCCGTGACTCCGCCGTGACACATGACTCATCTATCCGATCCTATTGGCACGACTGGCCTACGTATTTGTTTTGAACTTTCTCGTTATTGTGGAGGTAGATTGGATTTTGTGATTTTGAATGTCGAACGCCGAATTATGACGTAATAACTTTGAGTGTTTGGTATTGATGAGAGGTCCCTTACTTACAAAATCCTTTAAGACTTGTGTGTTCTACCAATGTCTCAGCACTCTACCGAAGACAGTGCACAAATTCTGTGTCCAAAGACTTACAAGTTCATCGACTAATTGACGTCATGCAGAGAAAATACTTATCAGCCAGAAAGCTGAAATGTTTCCAGCACGCAGGGTTTTCAGATTCTTTGGAGAATTGACATGAGCTTCGGCTTATCTAGGCATACCACTTGAACAGTCCCAAACATTTTAGCATTTCGATGATAGCTATAGCTGATAGAATGTTACTTGTTCGCTTAAAGCACCTGATACTTCATCAAGGCCGGTTCAGTACTTTTTCAGTTCAGGTCGAAACTTTCAAAAGGCGCCTGGACTTTTTGGGAAAAGACTTGGGAATTTGAGATGTTTACCTCATTAAAACCTCCCTAGTGCTCAACATTCACGCATAGAAGGAACTGCGTGAGTAAGCGCCTACGTCGGATATATCCGTCTGCCAAGGACATCCACGACCAAATACTCCACCTCGTCAGCTCTTCTGTCACATATGGGAATTGAAGAGCTAAACGCGATGGAGGGCCCAGTCGCAAAACCTTGCGAATAAGACACGAAAATACTCGTCGAAGTAATTTGACACAAGCGGTTAAAGTGTAAAAGACCACCCCGGACCCCCTCTCTGTTCAACACCTATGCGGGCACAACTGACCACAGTTAACCCCTTACTGCATAAATTAAGGAGGTCCTCGCGCGTATTGGGGTATTATGATTACGTAATTGCGCGTTTTTACGTAAAATCACAAAAAATAATTTTAAAAAACTTTTTCTGGATTTTTCTAGGAAAAACGAAGACCAAAACCCAAAAGATCAAAATTTTCGGCCGAATAAATTTCGTACCCGTGTGTACTAAACGACAATTAAGCGTTTATCAATGTCACTCAAGTTGTACAGAAGTATGTACAATCGGCGCTCGAGGGGTTAAAAATATTTTTGACAAAGAGTTATTAAGCTTATGTAAGAAGTATATAGATTTTTTTTTTAATCCTTCTTTTAGAAAAATGGAGCAAAAAAGTACATATTATTTATTATACTTTGTCGAATAGTAATAAAATTGAAAACATAAGAAGCTTATAGTGGCTTCGTATGCAGAAAGAGGTTTAAAAAGTAGACTCTATTATGAAAGTACCCGCAAATACCACCGTCAGCATACTTCTAAAAACAAAAACAAAATTACAAATCGGTCCATAAATGACGGAGTTCTGAGGACAAACATAAAAAAAAATACAACCGAATCAAGAACATCCTCCTTTTCTTTCAAGTCGGTTAAAAACACAAATTTATTTCACACTAACATGTACCTAGAAAGTGTAGACCAACAAAAGATCAGCTCAATGATTGCCGTTCCCTGACCTTTACCTACAGAAACAATGAAGACGTGTCAACACAGACTACATACATACAACATCGCGCGACGTCGCTCGCCCATTGTATGAGAAACATTTCTTTTGTAACACTTATGTAAGATGTCGTAAAGTGCTTATTTGGAGCGGAAAAATGTGTGTAGTGTCACAGTGTATTAACATACAGTGGTTCAACACTTGCAGATGTGTAATTGGTTTTAGAAATGTCAGATTGACAGACACACATAGTTTTGGTATAGGCGAGTGAGGCACAGAGTATGGAATAGGAAATGTAATTATAGTGTAAGTTCACATCTATAACGATTTAACACGCGTCAACGCGCGTCAAAAATCATAGTTAAAAAAGAGTTCGAATGGTGTTTTGCTGAACTGGGGGGCTATTGGCTAACTTTTTCAATAACAGTTGACAACTAACATTCGTTGCACACTAAACTTAGTTGTCAACTGACAATTTCATAAAATCGGTATTACGTATCACACAAGTGACTAACAAACTACGGTGGAAATGTGGTGAATTATAAAAAATTACGGTGCCTATTGTGACCACTCTAAAATTTTATCGACTATTATACAGCTTCAAAAGCTTACACAATCGCAATTTTAAAAGTATCGATACAATAACATCTGTCAAAACGTGTTACGGTGGCTATCAAAGGCACCAGTGGCTAATGACGTCACTGCAGTTGGTCACTGAAGATAGGCAATACGAAACTAGCTGTTTGGCAGTTCAATGATGCACATTGTTAACAGGAAAATGATGATAAAAGAAACTATACAGAGCAGTTTACCCTGTGAAAATGCTTGCTTTGTCCTGCTGTTAAGATTTTTCTTTTTAAGTAGACAGTGGCAGTTTTGTCGTCATACGACTTTCATAGCTTAATGTACTCTGCAAAAGCACACAGATAGTAGATAAGATGAAAAGCGAGTCTATACAATCCATTTTAAAAAACAAGTTTCCTTGCAAATTCTTAAGAAAGTCATTCAAGTCATTCCGATCTCCTTTGTGCATTTATTGAAATTCAAACTCAACATCTAACCCTAACAAAATATCAAAAGATTTTAAAACATTCGCAAACATGAGAATCGCAACGAAAATTGAATTTATTGAACTACAAAAATATTTCAAATATTTCCGAGAAACAACGTAGAATAATCGCATTCGAAATCGCATTGGTTCGAAATGTGAATTTATAAAAAAAATCGCTGCATCGTGACGTCATCGCGATTTTACAACCAGCCAGTGAGAATGCGAAAATTTCACTTCTCGATTGTATTCGTAAAGAAAAATAAAAACCCGACAAGTCGGACTCATGCACGAAAGGTTCCGTACCATCTACACAACATTAGACACTATAAATAGGCAAAAAAATCACGTTTGTTGTATGGGAAATTCTTCCCTCTCTTAAATATTTATTTTATTTTAATTTAGTTATTTATTTTTAAAGCGAATATACAACTAAACATTCTGTGGATATTTCAAGCGTCTACCATTGCCGTTATTAAATATAGAGCAAAAAAAATGACAAAAAAACTCACGTTTGTTGTATGAGAGCCCCGCTTAAATGATTATTCTATTCTATTTTTAGTATTTGTTGTTATAGCGACCACAGAAATACATCATCTGTGAAAATTTCAACTGTCTAACTATAACGGTGCATGAGATACAAGCCTAGTGACAGATAAACCGACGAACAGTAGAGTTTTAGTAACAGAGTCCCGTTTTTACCCTTTAGGTACGGAACCCTAAAAAGCGAACCATCTTGCAAGCTTTTTCTTTTCTGCAAAATGTCCTCAAAGAGAGATTGTATCGGGCAATGGAGGAAATATAAAGAACTGTTGCCGTTGTTTGTAATAGTTCCTCGATCTGAATCCAATCTTAGCTTATATTCCCACAGGCCAGTACTCTTGGTTAGTTTTATCCGCTAGGGACAACACTACAACTTTTTTCGCTGTATAAGCGTTCAGCCTACTGAAGGTTTGTCTTGCCAATATTTTGTTTCACTTATCTAAAAGTGCTGTGTTGTTTTCGGCTGAGATAAGCTTGAAACCTATTTGGATGTGGCGTAAGTGACCTTTCCAGTTTATCTAAGAGGCTGATGTGAAACATCATCCTATAATAATGACACTGAACTGTAATAAAAACAATCGACCTTCGGATTGTTAACTAAACTAGGATTTTTTTTTTGTTCCACAACTTTCACACAACGCTGTCTAGTCTCAAGCTAAGCAGAGCTTGTGTTATGAGTACTAGACAACTGATAAACATAGCATGGCATAGTCGGCCTTATAATGTTCCCACTGTTGGGACTCAGGCCTCCTCTCTAGGAGAGGTAATGGGCCGTAATCCACCACGCGGGCTCAGTGCGTGTTGGTGGATGTCGCATGTCTTCGAATTTTTGGTTCTAGGACATGCCGGTTTCCTCACGATGTTTTCCTTCACCGTTTTGAGAGCAGTGATGATGAAATAATTACACAAAGTAATGCGCCTGGCTGGGTTTGAACTCGCGACCTACAACTCGTAAGTCGGGGCCGTTACCACTCGGCCACCACTGCTCAAGACTGGGACTTAGACTGGGTCATACTCGAGACTTAGACTGGGTCATACTCGACCTTAGTATGGACGGACCAAATCAATCGTAACAAGTACGAGCGCTTGTTAACACTGTTACCTTAGAGTTCCAGTGGCTTACAATCATTAAAAGTTTGTGTTTCCTGATGGCTACAACCTGGAGATCTTTAAGTGAAGATTGAATAGGTTACTTCTAGGTAAGCGTACTCCATCTTCGACCGCATCGTCGCTTTCCATCAGGTTATATAGCGGTCAAGCGCGTACCTGTCAACAAAAAACAAAATGAGTAGCAAGAGCACCTACCTTGTGACAAGTCTAAAATTTACTTCTTTAGAGTATTTAAAGTAAATACATATAGTACAGGATCTGGATTAGTTACCACTATCCTTTTACACAATTTTATGACGTCATATATCGAGGTGGGGTCCTAAGACTTTAATCGCCACTACACGTAGATAATGGCGTCGTCAAACTTTAGAAACATCGGTTTTAGTAGCCTAAGCTCTTGTTTTTACAAGCGTAATTAAATACATACGATCAAAAAACTAATTATCATAATGGACGTTCAAAATCAATGCCATGAACCTTAAAATTATCTGTAAATTAGAGGGTTTTTGAAATCATCCAATGTCTTCTCGACTCTAGGGCGGAACGAGAGGGTGTGTCAGACTTTTACTGACTAAAACCTACTCCTATGTTCCTTTTTTGCCTTCGTTCCAGGATCCCGGGGTTCTGTTTCGCACAACCCATGAATCCATGGCCCCAGTAGGCTTCGACCCTGCTGGGCTCGCCATGCCGTCAATGAATCGGGCTCGATCTGGACGGTTACCAGACGGCCGCAAGCCCACGCCTACGGTGGCTGGAAATCGGGACGACGTCTTTCCAGCCACTCTTCAAAGAGAGGACTTACCACCATAATTATGGCGTGTCCATGACTGATGGGGATGAGACTAGTGTTTAAATACGAACGAAGCAATAGACAATTTGCATCTTAGTTTATCGATGAACAAATTTTAAAAAATGTGCTTATATTAAGATGAGAAATAACAACATATTCAGTAAAACCAAAATCAGAAACACCTCCTAAACCCGCGGTAATTTCCCTAAGTCACGCAAAAACGTTAGGTACAGTACACTCGAACAAAGGACATAAGCAAAATCATGCCAACACTAACTGCTATCCATCCTTTTTCTAATCGTATAAAAAAATACACATTCGGCCGAACAAAAAGACGCCATCATTGAATAAGGCTCTCGTATTGGCGAGCGAGCTCATACGCCGCACCCAATTTAAATACAACAAAAACTGCTCAAATCACCTCGAATTTAGTTCGAGAGCCACTCGTGTAGGCGGATTTCTTATGGCCGTGTGGTGCAAGTGGTAAGATGCAGTGGTGTGAATGTTTGTAACGTGAAAGTTGAGGAATAAACGGAAAAGCAGTTTAGCAAGCAATGAGAAGTTACAAAACTTTTTAAATAAAGTTATTATGATGCAGGCTGCAACTAACGACTAAGCGTTTCTCCTCGTCGTTTATGCCGCGTACATCAAAAGATTGGAACAATTTGCCTGCTGCGGTCTTTCTGTCCGATTATAATTTAGGTATCTTCAAGGCTAGAGTGAACAGACTAGCTTAATAAATTAGTCCGATTTACCATCATCGATTGCATCACTGCTTACCATCAGGTGGAATCGCAGTCAAGCACTGGTTTATATAATAATTAAATAAAAAACTTAGCCCAGAGACGTCTAACTTCATTGAGCACAGGATCCCATAAAATTTTAAAATTTCCTTGAATTGGTGAGAGACTGTGTCGATTGATCATAGTTAGATCGCATGATCAAGTAATAGTAATTAACTACTGGACTAGGTAAGGGCCAATAGCTTCAGCTTCATTGACCTGACGTATTAAAATGGCAGGCGTGCGAGTATGGGATGGAGCTAGATTCATCCTATATAGCTCCATCCCTTGAACAGTTCAGTTTTTTTTTTCGGTGAGAAAATTGTCTTATGACATCCCCGCTCTTGGGTGGAGCGAGACTTTCACTGACTAAAAACCCACTCCTGTTCCTTCGTTGCCTTTCGTACCAGGGCCGAGTCTTCCTTTCAGAATCAGACCCTTGGCCCCAGTAGGCTTTGACTCTGCTGGGCCCCTACGGTTTGCTGACATCTCCTTGAGGCGTGCGTGGAACAGTACGCGCCGTCGATGACTTGGGCTCGGTTCGGACTGTTACCGGACGGTCGGACATCGAGCTACCCATTGCTCGCCGTCCACAAACCTGCGCCTACGGTGGTTTAACAGTTCAGTTTAGTGGTAGTAGTCGTCAAATGGATCGCGTTACTCTTATCATCGTGGTAGGGTCTCTGGCTCGCACAAAAGATGATAAAAATTTGGAAGACCAAGGAACATGGTGGCCGGTTCCTCTAGTGATAGTAGAGAATCGTTCCTTTTGAGTGGTGATACATTCCGCCTCATTCCTTCACCACCAACCTTGGGACATTCGTGCCCTGACTGTCAGTTAGGAATGCCAGGATTATTACCGGAAAACGCTGCAGCTATCCTCCCCGCTCCCACGCCTTCTCATGCCTTACGCCCTCTCACGTGGGAGGTTGTAACGCTACATGTGAACGGCAACGCATCTGCATCAACTAAGTTCATCGACCCCGTCAGTATCACAGCATTTGTGAGAAGGTCATGCGTTTCGGCAAGTGCGAATAACGTTCGATTTAAATTTGAATTTCGTTGCAGCTAACGTTCTTTTCTCGAACTGGTTTTCAAGATGGCGCATGTTTTAGGTATGTTTGGCTATGTATGTGTGTGTGAATGTGTTGTATTTGTATTAGATGTTGGTTACCTATGTATTTCAAGCGTGTGGAGTAGTCATACTAGCTTTAGCTTTTTTTGACGTGGAAAATCATCCGATGAGTTCTCTCACTCTAAGATGGGGCGAGAGGGTGTGTTAGACTTTTACTGACTAAAACCCATTTGTGTCTTTCAGTTGCCCTTTGCGTTTCATTACCATGGTATCTCTTTAAAAATTTCCGTGGCCCTAGCGAGCATCGCTCATACTGGGCCCCTACGGTTTTGCTAACATCTCCTTGAGGCTGACGGATGACCTGGGTTCGGTTCTTAATGGACAGCCGGACGACAAACTACCCATTGCTCGTCGTCCGCAAGCCCGCGAGGATGGCCCTGCGACTCCCTGTAGATTCCATAGATTTTAGGTTCTGACGGCGGCTCTTTTTACAATTAGGTTTACTTGTTTCTAGTTTAGTGATAACAAGGATTGTTAAAATACTGATTATTCTGGAACCCGACTCCAACATGATACGGAAAAGGTAAGTCAGGCAGAATGTACTGTTCAATACTGATTCTTCGGTGTCCTCTCAAAAGTTTTAGTACCTACCTACACGTCATTGAGAAAAATAAATTTTAGTAAAATAATAAAAATCAGTTCCATCTAATGCAAATTGTAATCAAAACACAACAGTATACCTACATTTAACGTCAAAGTCAAACATTTATAATCAAAAACACAATACAATAAATTATACATTTCTGAATGTCATTTGAATGCTCTAGTTAATTGTGTTTTACAAAATTAGGCATGCAAAATTGTAGTAAATTCAAAAAAACATTTTGTGAGTAAATGATAATGTCAACACAGAACAAAAAAAAAATTAAAATAGTCAAATGATAATGTCAACACAAAATAAAAACGAAATTAAAATAAATACAATAAATGGATTAAGTAAGGTAAATCGGACTTAGAAAGAACCATTATCATAATTTTACACATAAATTCCTGTCTGAGAGGTACTCACTCACTGTAAATTCGAAACCGTAGTAAACAAAATGACAACCAATATCATTAAATGATAAGTAATCCAGATGGAAGGTGTGGCGGCCGGTGAGGAAAACAAAAACCGGTGTGAGTTGGACTCGAGGCAAAGGCTTCGTAAAAACTTACGAAAGAATTTCGATTCCCGAATCGATTCTCGAAGAATTTTCCGAATCCCCAAAAATAATTATTTTGTAGTGTACTACGATTTTCAGACATTTCCTGTACTTGTACTACGAGACCTTGCTTCTTGTCAAATTTCAGGATTTTTTTTTTCGGTGTGAAAATCATCCAATGGCATCCCCCACACTTTATGTCAGACTTTTACTGACTAAAAACCTACTCCTGTTCCTTCGTTGTCTTTCATACCAGGGCCAAGTCTTCCTTTCAGAAGCAGACCCTTCGCCCCAGTAGGCTTCGACCCTGCTGGGCCCCTACGGTTTGCTGACATTTCCTTGAGGCGCGCGTGGAACAGTACGCGCCGTCGACGACTTGGGCTCAGTCCGAACTATTGCCGGGCGATCGGACGGCGAGCCACCCGTTGCTCGCCGTCGGCAAGCCCGCGCCAACGGTAGAAAATTTCAGGAAATAGGTTTTGATTTCCTCATGACTGTCAACATATGCACCTAAACGGAGTAAAAACGGCCTTATCTTTAGATTTCGGTAATTTGGACTTTTTTTTTAGGTGGGTAAATCATCTAATGACAAATCCAGCTCCTGGGTGGAGCGCGAGATAGTGTCAGACTTTTACTGACTCTCCTGTTCCTTCTTTGACTTCGTCCCAGGGCCCCGGGTTTCACTATCACATTACCCGTGGCCCCAGTAGGCTTCGACCCTGCTGGGCCCCTACGATTTGCTGACATCTCCCTGAGGCGTGCGTGGAACAGTACGCGCCGTAGACGACTTGGGCTCGGTCCGGACGGTTACCGGACGTTCGGACGGCGAGCCACCCGTTGCTCGCCGTCGGCAAGCCCGCGCCTACGGTGGCCGGAAATCGGGATCGCAATCCCGGTGGTGGTTGGGGCGAGAGGACTGTTGCCTCACGCGATCGGCCGCCTCCTTTGCTAGCATTACTGCTTCGCAGAAGGAGGCGACCGCCTGCCACTCCTCCTCGCTCCGGACCATGGCCTGTACCAGGGCCCGGTGTGAGAGATCGCCACCGCCAATCGCCCCCACGAGGACATGGCGTTGCTCTGTGTATCGTGTTGTTGAATTTAGACGTTTGATTTTTTCACAGCTCCAAGGGGTAGCAGAAATGAGTTTTTGATATTCATTTCAACTTCATACTTCAACGCGTTACTCAGAAAAAAGATCCAAACAGACAGACCTATGGAAAACAAAATAATCCTATAAGGTTTCGTTTTTGCCGACTGAGATTGAACTGAGGACCGACGGAACCCAAAAACATAGTCTCACATTTGAAAGGGTACATACCTGACCTCAAGACTAAGTCGTAAGTTATCATCTGCCCACACTCCACCAAATCGGATGAGAACACTCCATAACTTGACGTAAAACAGTTAGCTAAACAACTCGGGTTTTCCTTGTAGTTTTAACAGAAGATTTCCTTATAGAATTTGGTAATGGAGGAAAACGTATGTATATAACCTTGTAGGGAAATAAGGTAGTCAATGTTTCGAACAAAGAAAACCAACCAAGCTATATAATGGTGGAAGTTTGTATGTATGTGAGTATGTTTGTTACTCAGGTCAATGTCTAGTTGTATATTGATTGAAATGTGATTTGTGACCGAAACACCTATACATATTTACAGAATTATCTATGCACCCCTATTTTTTAATTAGTAAAAAAAACGTTACTGATTATATTTTTGTTGTCAAAAGTAAAAAAACACTAAATTCCAAAATTGTACATGACAATTTGTCATAATTGGTAAATTCACAATAGAATCAATCATTCATAACGATTGCTACTAGAAAATACTACGCGCAGTGTTTTTCCATTTTGATCGTCATTTATTCATTCATAGTCAATAGTCTGTACAATATTTCCATAAATTGAGTGACATTTTAGGATATAAACAAACGCTAATAACTTTGCTGTTTATGAATATTATTTATTGACACTACTTAAATAATAACAAGACCTTTTCTAAGAAGCCCTATAAGTATTTGTACTAATTAAAAATTAGTGGTGTATATTTAAAAGGAAAAACTGGCATACTGACATATAAACCCACAGCCGAAACTACTGCGACTTGAAACATGAAATTTTGCACAAGGCTTCCTTTTATGACGTAAGCGAGCACTAAGAAGGGGAATAATTTTTGAAAATTATTTATTTATTTATTTATGTACACACAAACACTTAAAAATTAAAAGAACAAATAAAGCAGATAGAAGAGCACAAAGGTACTGCTTATTTCAAATGAAATTTCTTCCAGCAGACTTGCGACAGGAGAGTTGGATGAGAAATGTAGACACAGTGTATACAAATAAGTTAGAAAATTACTATATTATCTAAATTAAATCATATAGTACATAATTGTATATATATCTATAACAGTATATAAAACACATAAATAGATATAATATAAGCTAAATTATAAAAATATATATCTATAAAATATAACTTTACGAGATGGTAGAGAGGTAATGTTCTTTGACTAAATTCTTGAAGACAAACAAAAATTAAAATTAAAAAAAAAAAAGTTTTTTGAGGGGTTAAAAAGGGGGAATTTCGTTTGTATACAAAATCTCAATTCGTGCCATTATACTTGAAAGTCAGCGCATATAGTGAACTAAGGAAATAATAAAAGTTGTCATTAATTGTTTTCAGAACTGGTCCAATAGAACAATTTAGAGGGTTTTAAAGATTGTATGGACGATTCTTATTTCTTGGGTTATTAAACTTGAAACTTGGCGTAAATTCTTATCTATATTTATTAAAGCGAAATACCGCTCACTGATTAATCACGAAATCTCAGAAACTACAACACCTACAAACTTAAAATTTGCAAGTACCTAGGTTCCTTAAAGGATGTAGACATCCGCTAGCTAAGAACGGATTTTACGAAACTGCACCCCTAAACTTTGTATGGAGAAAAAAATTTCACTTGGGTAAAGCCGCTGGCGGAAGCTAGTCAATAATAAAAACCGTAATTATTAGTTTTTTAAAACTACCCTCAAATTACGGTTTAAGGAGTGATAAAGGTTTTATGAAAACATTTACTTGACAGGCCTGTTGGTCTAGTGGTCAGTGGCCCTAACTGCTATGCCAGAGGTCGTGGGTTCGATTCCCATCTAGGACAAATGTTTGTGTGATGAGCACGATCATTTGTTCTGTCTGGGTGTAATTTAACTATAATATGTATGTATTTAGAAATAAAAACATTGATTAAATTAAAATGAACGTGTATCAAAAAAGTTAATTCAATGATCAAACTGGCCACTAACAAAAAAAAAATTGTTAAATGGGTTCTGATATTATATTTTGTTTGTTTGAAATTTCAAAATATGTCGAGTGATAGTTAAGATTTGTTTTAGTAAATTGTCTTTTAATTATCTCACATATGGTGTAAAAAATAGAGTATCCAACACGGGGATAAAGCTGTCTTTGTCTTGGGGGGCTCGAATTCCTCACTTCACTCAGGTTTTTATATTAACTCTCTCACAGTGCTCGGGAGTTAATTATATAAATCCCTCACTACTGCTCGGGATTAAAACTTAGCAACCTTCGTTTCGTTCGGTATTCAACATGCCCACCGCGACTTAAAGACACTGCTTTATCCCCTAGTCACATAATCTACTATTATACTAAACCTAACTATGTACATACATATAATATCAGAACCTATTTTCAAGTACCTCTATGAAAATAATAATGTTAGCCACACAGGAACAATATATTCCGCACAGCTTTCGAGAGTAAATTATATCGATATTAAGTCCATATCTAACGATAATGGAGCCGATAAGTTTATAAAGTGACATTCTACTTCAGTTTTCTACCTATTTGTACTGTTATATCATAAATTTATATATTTTACTAGTATTTGGTATGATAGATGTGTTAATTTCTATGCTAATGACAGGAAATAATAATATTGTGTCGATCCAATTTATACATAGCAATAAAGATATATTTTATGAAATTATTAGCTTTTGTAGTACTTGATAGCATTATAGATATGTTTTATGAAATTATTAGCTTCTGTTTGAAAGTAGAAAATTATCCTAAGGAAAGAAATCCCAGGATGAAAATTTTATTTCAAGACTTGATCTATCAGTGTCCCAAATTTCATCGAAATCCGTTCAAACATTTGAGCATGAAGGAGTAAAGATACATAAAGAAAATGTCTTTTGGTCTTTCTTTTGTCTTAACAACATTAGTGAGATGTGTTAATTGCTAAATGAGAATAGTTTAAAAAACTAAAAAAAAACACGCTTTTAGCACGCACTAAAAATTACAAAACGATTTTTTTCGTATCCCATTCAGCAAACCCTTTTATTTAATACCCACATCATGGGGGTGCATTTCAAATAGCCAATCGGCCATCTTGGATGTCCGCCATGTTGGATTTAAGTCATGTGGCTATTTTTTTCGTTTTTCTGACAGTAAACCCTTTCATTTGATACCCACATCATGGGGTTGGATTTCAAACAGCCAGTCCGAAATCTTGGGGAGGCCGCCATATTGGATTTGTAATGACGTTTCTTAGCTAGTCATGTATTGTCATCAGAACTCAGAGCGTGTGCAAAATTTAATCCTAATCGAAGACCGGGAAGTGAGTCAAATTAAGATTCCAAGATTTTCTTACATACATAGTTACAAGTGAAGCTAATAAAAGCGTGTTAAAAACTGGGCAAGTGCGAGTCGAAATCGCACACAGAGGGATCCGTATAAACGTATGTAATAGTACAATTCCCGAATGGAATCTCGAAATTTTTTCTGAATCGTCATTTTTTTTTGTGACGTAACATCAAATTTACTGTTTTCAGATTTATTCCTATAACTGTGCTATATGATATGCCATATTTAATATATGACCCTGCTTAATGCCGAATTTCAGGATTCTGGGTCAATGGGAAGTACCCTATGAATTTTGATTCCCTTGAGAGTGTCGAAAAGTACGTTTATGTCGCAAAACGACATAAACGGCCGTATATTTTTTTTCCGTCAAATCAGAAGTTTGATTTTTTCACAGCTTCAAGAGACCGCAGACCTGAGTATATGGTTTTAATTTCAACTTGATGATTTGAATTGACCTCCACGCGTTTCTGAAATAAAGTGATTTGACAGACAGACGGACAACAAAGTGAGCCTATATGGGTTCCGTTTTTTCTTTTGAGGTACGGAAACCTAAAAATTAAGTGAAAAAATTATATATCATACTAACTCCTGCCAGCGGCTTCGCCCATGTAATAGTAGAAACTATCCTCAATGAAATATAATCCTGTGATAAAAAGTATCCTATGTGCTAGGACACGGTCTACCCGTGTGCCAAATTTTATTCAAAGCCACTCAGTGAAGAATTAACAAAAATACAGACACACACTCACACAAACTTTCGCCTTTTTAATATTAATGTGATATTATTTTGCTAAATGATATTTATTTTGCAGACTTTAAACTATTTTTCACGTATTTAATTCTATAAAAACACTTTACTAATTTAAACTACATATGTAAGTTATGGAAGAGCGGAGTCTCCTAATACAGGTATTATTTACTTAAAAGGAGGCTCCAATCACAATATATTGTTAAAAAATATTTGGTTTCGGAAATAAACAAATTTGTATTTGTATATGTACACTAAAGGCTACTCCTAACTAAAATATGGCGTCATAAAACTCCTCCGCATCGCTGTCGACTTGGAGTGTGCTTAATAGAAACCTATTTGCAATTTTGCAAATAGGTTTTATAAAACACATAAATTTTATTGACAGTTTAAACTAGATGAAGCAGGTGTTTCCTAGCTGACTACTCTGAAAACAAACACCGGAACAAAAGCAGGGGTCAAAGTCTCTTTTAAAGTCCATACAGCAAACATGTAATGGACAAATCATATGAGAACTATGCAGATTAGTCTCTGAGGAAAGAACCACACTGATTTGAATGGACCTATCCAGTCAATGCAAGCATTTGTCAGTATTCGTATAGCTCAACTCAGGACTACTAAGAAGCTCAACGACTTGAAGAACAATACCAAGGATAGGACATTTGGGTAGGCTGCAAAAAATACTCATATTGCCAGACATACGTCAAAATTACTGAAAAGAAAAAAAATAATCCACATAATCCTCACATTTACAATCATAAAAGAAAATATATTAACTAAAGTGAACAAAAATGTAATCTATATATATAAAAGGAGAAACTGACTGACTGACATATCAACGCCCAGCCGAAACTGCTGGGACTAGGAACATGAAATTCTGCACAAGGCTTCCTTTTATGACGTAGGCGATCACTAAGAGAGGATTTTCCAAAATTCAATTCCTAAGGGGACGAAACGGGGGTCCAAAGTTTGTATAGAAAAACCTATTTTCAAGAGGGCAAAGCCGCTGACAGAAGCTAGTCTATTATATAAAAATCAATAGCTGTTCGTTAATCTCGCTAAAACTCGAGAACGGCTGGACCGATTTTAATAATTCTTATTTTGTTTTGTTCACTAGCATACAGGAAAGGTTTAAAAGCAAAAAAAAATAGGTAGGGTAGGGTAGGTAGGTAGTGTAGGTCGTCAACTGAATACCTACCCTACCTATGTAGTTAGTCAGTTGACGGGAGCGAAGCCGCGAGCAAAAGCTAGTATTTAATAAGTAAATATTTATGTCAAATGATAAAAATAAAATTGTAAAATAATGTTTTTTTAGGCAGAAAATCAAATAACTCCTCCCACTCTAGGCCGATGCCACAAGTTACCTAGCTACGTTTAAAACTTGGACCTATAAACTGTGTAACACACTGGTCCTCGTTATCTCAGAACTAGTAGGTAAGTGCCGGCATGTACTGGCCGGGATATTGCCACATGGTAGGTAAGTAAGTGTTAGTAGCACTGACAAGTTGTTACCTCATCGCTTCACATTAATGACTCATTGACTCATGTCCCAGCTTATAACTTGTTCGAACGATTGCAGCTTGATCGCTTGTGGTGTAACCGACCTGTGTGAATGAAAGGGGTAAACGGTAACTACTGGACGAATCAAATCGGTACTGTACTCGTAAATCGCGATTACCACAAGTTACATGGTAAGTCAGCTTTTTAGTATATTTGTCAATCGACTATAAGTCTTAATATAATACGAACTATGTTTGAAAAATATCATACCTACAAACATTTTACTGGGGCCATGGGTGATGCGAAAGAGATCCCCGGGGCCCTGGAAAAAATGGCAAAGAAGGAACTGGAGTGGGTTTTTAGTCAGTAAAAGTCTGAAACTATTTCTCGCTCCGCCCAAGAGCGGGGGATATCATTACGTCTAAGAAAAAGAATAGAATAGAATAGCATTTATTCGTCGCAGGCAATACAATAGGTAACAACACAAAATAATAATAATAATAAAAACGTTCAGAAATACAATACAGTTGCTCTAAGCGTGCCTGAACTATTACTGAGAATTTGGTTAGTGTACCGAAATCAGAACTAAGGACCTACATCTTTTCCAGAGCTGACGTATTGTTCGAAAGAGTTACTGTGACCCTAAAACGCAAAGGGACACATACAAAAACAACATAACTTGGAACACATATAGGGTGACTGGCAATTAGTGTACGATACTTAAACACGTGATTGTGCTCATGATAACCAACAACTTTTACTATGGGAACAAACCTGAAATCGCGAAAAAAAAATCAGCTGTTCAGTACATTTATGTTTGCCTAATGTACAGCTGATATTTTTTTCGCGATTTCGGCTTTGCTCCCATAATAAAAGTTGTTTGTTATCATGAGCACAATCACGTGTTTAAGTATCGTACACTAATTGCCAGTCACCCTATATACCTGAGTCAATTAAATTCTAACACTCCCTCTCGTTTCACCCTGAGTGTGGGAGGAGTTTTCTTTTATAATCATATAAACTAGTGCTTGACCGCGATCCCACCTGATGATAAGCAGTGATGCAATCGTTGATGGTGACTAAGTTACTAATTGTCCATTCCAGCCCGCCTTGCCAAGTTACAACCGTTTCGTGTCGAATTTCGCTCTCCGAAAACGATAAGTTGGTAGCCATGTTGACGCGCCTGAGTCGGCCGCTCGTTCTACAATGTCATTCTAAAATAACAAAGGATGCAGCGTTGAACATTATAGAAACGATAACAATTAATTCTATCATTTTGAGCGATGTGAACTTGGCTACGAATTTTCTATTCGTTTGTTCTGACCACGTGACTTAACGTTGAGATGATGTCATTCTCATACATTTGATTAGTTTTCGACTAGCGTTAACGATTGCAGATTATCAACTTGGCTAGGGGTGCAGGTTGCCTGGAAGAGATCGCGGAATGCGATAAGGTTGCCTATTGTATGTATGTGTTTCAGATTTAGTTTCTTTCTTGAATGTTTAATAAAGAATATAATAAGTTATTTGATTTTTGAGATTTGCTACCTTAAAAAAGCAACCTATATTTTGGCAGCTCCTTTACTTAGCCTTCTTTACTCATAGGTACCTCAGGCTTACCTGAACATTTCCAGTCAAAACTCGTAAAACTTGTGCGTTTTTTTTTTCTAATTGACTCATTCAGATCATGTTTGGTATCCTGTCTGTATATAAAACACAGCTATAAAACCAGAATAAGAGTAAACAAGACTGTAAATCTTGATTAGCGTCGCACGAGTAGGTCCACGCTTTTAGTTAAACTTTAATTAAGTTGGTGCAAAAGTAATGTCAAAATAACTTGTCGTTTGCTCTCAAAACGGTGAAGGAAAACATCGTGAGGAAACCGGCGTGTCCTAGCCGCTTCCGTTAAGATACTTCCGTTGCATCACTACTGTACACGTATGTTTTTATAAAAATTATTTAATTACAAAATACAATGAAAGCGTGTGTAACAAAGTGACTTATGGAAGACCTCTTCATATTATTTGCTAAAACTCAAAAAATCCAGAATGACGTCAAAGATATCTATTTATAAAACTCGTGAAAGGTAGATAAGATGTTAATCTTGGCTACGTTAAGAGCGCACCTCCATTGGAGGCCGGAAAAGTGTTAAATTGAAAAGATAAGAAAACCCGTCGTCTCAGAAAAGATAAAGATATGAATTTTAACTTTTCTACATTAATAAATGGATAGTAAGCGTTCGAAACACCGTACTGTGCTTCAAAACACAGGTCGTTGACATCGCTCGGAAGACTGCCTAGCTTAAGGTGAATGCTCCAGGATCATCTGACTTTTGAGCATCTCCCTTAATTAAGTGGAACTGAACTGGAGATGTCTACCGCATGCCGATCAAGCGATGGGCCCGTAAAACTCAAAATTTGTGTCCTGAAATCGCGAGACGAGGTCTCTGTAGTCCACAAAGGAGATGGCGGGACGAGTTAGATGTCTTCCTATATGTAGTCTTATAATGGAAGGAATGGAGGCCTTTGCCCAGCAGTGGGACAGTACAGGCTAGATATAATAATAATAATTAGTCCTACATATACTTATGTAGCAACATCTTTGTCACCACATAGGAACTAAAATTCTAAATTCTGCATATTCTAAACTAAGATACAAATCCGTTCAGTCGTTTGAGCGTTAAGGAGTAACAAACAAAACTTTCACATTCTTTTTAGTTAATATTTTTGGCCTGGATACTAAATCCTTTAAGCCATGTCTTCTTAAGAATATTTTATTTATTTACTATTACAATATGGATGTACAAATTCTAGGTTTTGTAGTACATATTAGATAGCAAATGTATCAAGTCAACTTTCTTTGCAAACTTCGCCGAGGTAGTCAACACTACAATAAATTTCTCAGCTCCATTTCATCGAGATCACGCCTGTTTCAATGATTCCATACATTTTCTAGTTGCGCAGACACTTGAGATGCAAAACTACAACAATTTTAAATCATATTATCCACTAGGAATCGATTTGCGAATAGTTAAAATAAAACACTGAAATTCAGTCGAAGACATCCCGCCAAAAACTAACCTTCACCATTATAATATTGGTGTGAGGTTTGAGAACATATCGAATGATTAAAAAAAACCGGTCAAGTCGAGTCGGACTCGCGCGTGAAGGTTCCCTTACCCGGCAAAAAAATTACGTTTGATGTATGGGAACCCCTTAAATATTTATTTTATTCTGTTTTTTAGTATTTTTTGTTATAACGGCAACAGAAATACATTATTTGTAAAAATTTCATCTGTCTAACTCTCATGGTTCATGAGACAGACGGACAGTCAGACAGACGGATGGACAGCGGAGTCTTAGTCATAGGGTCCCGTTTTACCCTTTGGGTACGGAACCCTAAAAATAAGCTTTACTTCACACACTCCTACGAATTGTAAATGATGCTAGATTACACCGATACGTCCACCATTTTTTCCTGACAAAAATCGTAGCACGAATACCATATAAGTTTTAGCGTGGGCAGATAACATAAATGGCGGTTAATTCTCAAATCAGTCCACTTCCTTCTACTTATAGTGGGAGTATTAATCTAGATACCATATTAGGATATTTTAAAGATGGAAATGTATCTGTATTGGATAGGAAAACTATGTTATGCTTATCATTTGTGTTGACACGAATAAACATCAAGTGGAACTTAGGAAGCTGTTTGAAAACGAAAGGAAAAGTTTACAGCTATCCACTTAGAGATCATCATCATTTCAGTTGAAAGACGTCCTTTGCTGGACAAAGCTCCGAAGTGTCGATACAACAACTGGTCCTCTACGTCTTGCTTCCCGATTCCCATAACCGTCACCAGGTCATTGGTCTACCTTGTGGGAGGCCTTGCAACACTGCACCTTCCTTTACACGGTCACCACTCCAGAACCTTTTGGCCCTACGACCATCTGATCTGCTAGCAATATGCCTTGTCCATTACCACTTAAGTTTGGTGAGGCTAATCGTATGTTGGTAACTTTGGTTGGCTCTTTTGCGAATATCTTATTTTCTGATTCGCTCACGCAAGGAAACTCCGAGCATAGCCCTCTCCATACCCTCATGGTGACTTAGAGATAGCTTATTTTAACTGGATCATTTTGTATTATTACTTATATGATATTACTCCTAAAGTTTAACAGCATTCTGCACTGCTTATTAATTCAAATTTTGTGAATAGTATCCATATCTGACTGGCCTGTTGGTCTAGTGGTTAGTGGCGCTGACTGCTATGCCGGAGGTCGTGGGTTCGATACCCACCCAGGACAAATGTTTGTGTGATGAGCACAATAATTTATTCTGTGTCTGGGTGTAATTTATCTATAATATGTATGTATTTAGAAATATTTAAGTTGTCTAGTACTCATAACACAAGCTCTGCTTAGTTTGGGACTAGACGACGTTGTGTGATTCTACTAGCTTAATTATTAAAAATAATAAATAAAGTAATAGGATTAAATAAAATAATTAATAGGTATATGGAAATATCTCAAGGCAAAGGTGGATAAATACCAGAGGGACTGGCCCGCAATGGCCGAAGACAGACTTGTGTGGAAAAGGGAGAGGGAGGCCTTTGCTCAGCAGTGGGACATAACTGGGCTGTAAAAAAAAATAAAAAAATATGGAAATATCTACTGATTAACGATGAAGATTATTGCAATAAGAAAGCAACTCTATCGTTGTACCATTACCATAGGCTAAGGAAGCGAAGTCACGGGATGAAGCTATCATACTAATATTACAAAAGCAAAAGTTTGTGTGTATATTCGTTACTCCTTTACATTCAAAGTGCTGAAGGTACTTATATCACGCGTACACCATGACCTGGAATAGCACATATGATTCTTTTTATCCCGAGAGTATGTTCATCATCATCATTCCAGCCGAAAGACGTTCACTGTTGGACATAGGCCTCCCCCAAGCGTCGCCACAACGACCGATCCTGTGTGTCTCGCATCCACCGCATTCCCGCGACTCTCACCAGGTCGTCGGTCCACCTTGTGGGAGGCCTTCCAACGCTGCGTTTTCCGGTGCGCGGTCGCCACTCTAGAACCTTTCGGCCCCATCGACCAACCGTTCTACGAGCAATGTGCCTTGCCCACTGTCACTTTAATTTGGCGATTCTTCGGGCTATATCGGCGACCATGGTTCTCCCTTGTGTGAGTGTGTTCCCTTGGAATAATTATCTACTATTACGCGGGCGAAGCCACAGGCAGCACCTAGTTCTACAAAAAACAACAAAAGTAAGTCTAAAATAACCACTAAATGCTTTCAGCATCGTCGAATAAAACCACGCACTCGTGCGTACAATCACATACCACTCCCAATATGCATCGAAAAATACGAAATAAATTCCGAGAAATTCTCTCAACATTTCCAAATCGTGAAACTGGATATTAAAACAAAATGGTCACTTACAATATGTGTTGTATAATGGTCGAAGCTTGTCTGGCGTCGCCTTTAATGGCGGAGCACGTGATTCGCGGTGCCGATGCAACTCATTATGCAGCTCTGAAGAACGTGATACCATAGAGTAAGGGGGTTTGTAGATAGGGCAGTTAACGGTTTTGTGGATACGCAGTAAGTTTACGTATATTTACTAGCTGCCCCCCGCAGTTATATCCACGCCTTTATTCACTGCTCAGCTTCCTCAATAAATGAACTATCCAACACCAAAATATTTTTTAATTCGAACCAGGACTGTCTGAGATTAGCGTGTTCATACAAACGAACATTTCAGCTTTGTAATATCAATACAGATTATATAAGCCGCAGGGTGTTTTAGATTAGCTTCTATTTATCTATTATTATTATATATTGAGGTTGGCTTCTAGCCTAATTGAATGTAGCTGACCAGTACTTTACATGGACTGACTGCCTATTTATTCTTCACAGTAACTGAGTAACTCAACCACCTTTGGTATGACAGACTTCAGACCTTCGGTCAGACTTCGGTCCTTCGAACCTGATGTTTCCAAAGCGTTTTGCGCTGCATACTATTAGACTGCATGTGTAATCGTTCAATTATCGTAAATATTTTTAAGTTTCATATAGTAAGCCGTAACTCAACTGACAATCCAACCACCACTTGAGAAGAGAACAAATTAAAGTAAGTAATAATGTTCTCTTGTTCAATTCTGGTTACAAACTTGAGGCAAAAACGTCTTCCGAAAGCTCAAACTCAACCAGCAGAAAAAGCTGTTTTTTTATTAATCGTATAAAATTGTCCTTTCTGCCATAATCTTTGCGTTGCATGCAAATTCAACGTCGCCAACGAAAGGCTTATCTCCAAGGTGGGGCTCCGATTTCTCTGCGACATTTCTCTGTGCGTGCGTATTACTGCAGAAACAACATCGTTATTGAAATGCTACACTGATATGTATCCTTAATTAGTTGTCTGTTTAGGCAAATTGCTTGCTTTGTCTTATCTTAGCGGGGAGTTTCGTATCTGTGCTAATTTGGTGAAGAAATGTAAGGTTGAAATCTTACTAATGCTGAAGGTAACTGCTGGAATTCTTTTGTTCTGATTCTGTGATACATTATTTTTTGACTACTTATTGAACTTCCAGAGCAATTTTGTTTGGTTTAGTTTATAATTAAGATATCCGCAGGAGACCGACACAGTCCGTAGAATCGCCAAACTTAAGTGACAGTGGGCAGGCACATTGCTTGCAGAACAGATGGTTGGAGAGGCGACCATGTACCGCAAGACGCACCGTTACGTCTCCCACAAGGTGGACCGATGACTTGGTGAGGGTCTGGGGAATCCGATGGATGCGTGACGCACAGGACTGTTTGTTGTTGGAGGCCTATATCCAACAGTGGACGTCTTTCGGTTCAAATGACGATGATGATGATCCATCGGAGTTGACTACTATGCCCGAAATTCGGTCGACAGTATTATTTTTTAAATTCTGTTAGAATGTTCGGTAAGGCATTCTATTGAAATCATAAAGGTAAAGTACACAATATCATAACCGGTCGTTATGGCAACACTTAGAGAAGGCCTATATCCAACAGTGAACGTCTTTCGCCTGAAATTATGACCAACAGTCTTTCATAAACTAGCTTTTTCAAATTATATTCCGAAATTATGTGCTCACAATAATTATTATCGAATACCTAATTGTTTGCAGTTCTCGGGTAGATTATCTTTCTTATTATTTCCAGCTCTCGGTAATAATTATTTCGCACATAACAGTTTCGAAACATAATTTGAGAAAGCAGTTATTATCAACAGTTAACTTTATAGATAGTTCTTGAACTTTAATTTATTTGCCTAGTACATTGCACCGCTTAGGACTTAGGCCGGTTTTAGTGCTCGACCGACCATTGGTGCTTACCACCGTTCCTGACGAAACGCATAACCGATCGTCAGTTTGTAACGTTCAGTGCTCTCCTGAGCACCTAAACTAGCCGGACTGGTACAGTCACAAACACATACACGAAATGGACGCATTTACAAATTGTCGGTCCACCGATCGGTGTAGCACTGAACGCGTTAATATGTTTCCATAGCGAGTCGCTTGACCGACGGTCCTCGTACGCAGTGCGAGTACTGTCACGACCTGTGAATTTTCATACAAATGACAAGAACGACCGACGTACGCACCGACGATCGGTCAAGCCGGCAAACTGGCCTTACTGTTCCTAGGGCCGCGGCCCTGGAACGTAAATGACGACTGTAGGAACATAAGTGAGTTTTAGTCAGTAAAAGTCTGACGCTCCCTCTAACCCCACCCAAAGCAAGAGAAATCATTTGATTCCCACGTAAAAAAAAGTATAATTTCATAGACAGTTCCAGAATATAAAATGAGAAAACAGTCATCATTGGCTGTTAATTTTATTGATAGTTAAAATTCCAGTGTTCTTGAAGTTTCATTGTAATACGTTTATTAGCCCAGACCATTACATGCTTTAGATTTACTAACTCAAGAGTGACTGTCAATTAAATCTGACTTTAAATAGCCAATCAATGCTGATCAAATGTGAGCCAGTTCTAAGTTACAATGAAGCAAGAGGTCGTAAAAGTGTCGTAGCTCGTATCAAAGGGTTGTCTATCTGTTGGAAGCCTTCGTGACGTCACGACTTCCAATCTGTGTGTATATCGATGTGCTGAATTTAGACTTCAATTTATCTAATTAATTTTGTTAATGTTGACATTAGATTGACAAAATAAACAGTTAAGTGTAAATAAAAAATACAATAAAAATAAAAATAGAATTCATTTATTTCAGACTAATTTCAATTTCCATATTAGGTTAATGACCGAAACTTAAAACTAATAAAAACAATAGGGTATCACATCTATTTTTGAAAAATATCTCAATTCGATCTTAAAGGGCTAATAAACTACTGAAAATTACGAAATTTTCATTCAGTCGATATGTACCATTTAATTTTACATTTTAAAACGCTAGACGCCATGTTGTTCTGTGTTCATGACGTCAGTTGTTAATGTAAACAAATGCGCTGACATGAAAAATTAAAGTAACATATAGACGTCAGTCCTGAGCCAGTGTCAGACACCAGAGGGCACCGCCACCGATCGCCACCACGAAGACACGGTAGTGCTCCGCCCAAGCGAGAAAGACCACCACCGTATGCTTCACCATGTCTTCCGGGCGGTCCGCACAACGGTGACACCCGGTGAGTAACACATATAGTATAAGCACTTTATTTCCCTAATGACATAACTACAAGTACTTACGGATATTTCCCAACTAGTGAATACTATCACTCTCACTGGCAAGCGCCGCATAAGCATAACATAAGAATAATCAGCCTTTTAATGTTCCCACTGCTGGGACTCAGGCCTCCTCTCTGTAGGAGAGGGAATGGGCCGTAATCCACCACGCGGGCCCATTGCGGATTGGTGAATGTCACATATCTTCAAATTTTTAGTTCTAGGACATGCCGGTTTCCTCACGATGTTTTCCTTCACCGTTTTGAGAGCAGTGGTGATGAAATAAATTACACAAAGTAATGCGCCTGGCTGGGTTTGAACCCGCGACCTACCACTCGTAAGTCGGGGCCGTTACCACTCGGCCACCACTGCTCAGCCCCGCATAAGCGCCGCATAGTTGGCTCCATTCATACACCTAAACTCCTACAACAGTACAACAATAATTATCATTAAATTTGTCGAACAAATCATTACACAAAACCATTAAAATATGAATTAACACTAATTTTACCACCTTTCTCCTATAACTTTGTGTGCTAAGTTACCACCTAAGATCTAAGCAGTAGCCACACCTTAAGGCAGGTTCTCTAATTAATGTAGCTAGCTAAAATTGGCTCGGTATAGTTCATGGTAGCGAAACACGCGAGACCGGGTTACACCGAACATTAATAATTTATTGGTTGTACTTAGATTTTCTGAGATAGTAGGTTAAACGGTAGGTTTCTTTAGAAGTGATGATGGGAATCGATAAGTCTTTGTACCGACTTGAAGGAAAGAAAGAAAAAATGGAGTGCTTTTAAGATCATACGACCGAAGTGAGAACTTTGCCAAGGCGAGGTTTTTTTTCTTTATTTATTTATTAGCATAGCGTATGTCAGTCCCATCGTATCCTAAACAACTATACGAACATCACAAGATATGGGCCATGCATTCGAACAAATCTTTCGCATTGTCACTATTTGTTTTGTTTTTTTAAATTGTTATAAACTAGTGCTTGACTGTGATCCCACCTGATGGTAAGTAGTAATGCAATCGTTGATGGTGTGGCGCACTAATTTATTGAGAGCCTATTCACTCTAGCCTTGAAGAGACCCAAATTATAATCGGACGGGAAAACCGCAGCAGGCAAATTATTCCAGTCCCTCGATGTACGCGGTATAAACGACGAGGCGAAACGCTTGGTCCGGACCGTAGAGGTTTCAACAACGTAAGGGTGGATACTCGCCGTTCGTCGGCTTGTCCGATGGTAGAAATGAGATGGTGGAATCAAGTCATGCAATTCCTGCGCACACTCCAAAATGCATCCTGTAAAACACCGAAAGGCTGGCTACCCTACGCCTGTGCTCAAGACTTTGTAGATTGGAATTAACCAGAACTGGATCACCAATTAGCCTCTTTGCACGCTTTTCCACCGAGTCCAAAGCTGCCATTTGGATAGAATGTTATGGAACATGCCTATATCAGTTCTATTCAAATTCAGAGACCTTATGAAACTATTTCTACTGGACTCATATTGGACACATTCCACCAATAAATGTTGTAGATCCTCGACAACTCCACATTCCTTACAATTGGGTGAAGTGATTTTCTTCATCATGAAGGCAAATTTTTGGTATGGAATGTGTCCAGATCTGAGTCTAAGAGCTATCACTAGTCATAAACCAAGGCACATGTAGAGGCTCACACTGTATAATTTTATACCATTTAAACCCTTTTCTAAAGACCGTTTATTAAAGAATTCTTTCCAATGATCGTGGCACATATTTTTTTAAATAAATTTAGGATAAAAATCAGAATAATCTAATAGATACAATATTTATTTCTTTTCTATAAATTTTCTATTATTCATAAATTTTGTAAAACTAATCCAGACCTTTGAAAATCTGCTATTTTGTACCAATTTTATGTGATTTTTTCTCTTTAATAATGTATTCATAAATTAAAAAAGTAAAGAAAATATGTTTATTCAAAACCTAGCACATTAAATGGGAATTTTGAATGACAGTGTTTTTTTTTACAAAAACTTTTAAAATTTACAAAAATGAATAAATAAAATAAAATAAATAAATAATATTTATTTCTTTTCCATTCCTAGCCGCTATTTTCGCCAACAGGTCAGCCTCTTCGTTGCGCCGCAACCCAATATGCGATGGAACCCACTGCAACCTCAGTTGGATGCCTTTTAAAAATTCGAGATCGATAAAACAAAATACGACAATTTTTTTTTGAACCTCTATCCTATCTATAAAATAATAGGAGTTTTTGGCTGGATTTTTCCGAGCGAAGTTCAGTGGCTGTTTTAATTTATTCGCAAATTGATTCTTAGTAGATATTGTGATGTAAAATTGGTAGTTCTACTAACTCACTAATATTATAAAGGTAATAGTTTGTATGTGTGTGCATGTTTGTCAAAGTCACAGTAAAAAACGTTTATTACGAACAAAAGTGCCTATTACGCCACTCAATATTCAGACAGTCATAATCTATGTGGTGTTCTCTCAATTCTTTGTGGATATTCTTCAGACATAGCCCGAAGAATCGCCAAACTTAATCATGTACAAGTGCTCGCGACGCGCTTTCCGGGGTGACTGTTATTATTACCTACGTCACTACTGCCCGGCAAAAGGAGCGGTGCGGGCGGGGGAGGGGGGGTACGTATGTTTATCTATTTATGTCATCGTTCTGTTTCATTCCTTTACACGACATTGGCGTAAGTTGCTCTTTTTTCTTGTGTGACGCTGCATCGAATAAGACTGTCTGAATAACGTGTGGTGTAATAAGGCTTAAATATTGTTACTCCTTTACGCTCAAACTACCGAACTGATTTGGATAAAATTCGGCACACTGGTCAACCATATATCCTGTAATAATACTTATGATAATTTTCTAAATTCAAGCAAGCTAAACCTCTGGTATAAGCTAGTACACATCTGCAATTATCATTCACACCGCTGACATTTTAATGCATTTTATTTAACGTCTCCAACGTAACATTAATTTACTATACCTACTGTGATAAAATACAAAATAGACAGGATCAATAAACATAAAATTGACTCTTAGGATTAAATCAACGAACGTATTACACTGACCGGATTTATGATTTTATGCAAATAAATGAATCTATAATTCTTGCCTTATGACTTCTTATGACTAACAAACCCATACTGCTGGGTGCAGCAATTAAATATTTGATTTAAGAGCGCCCAACCCGTTGATAATTCCCATACAACCACTCTTATGTGATTATGACGTCATTTCTCTACATACACATTTTTTTCTAGATATTTTGGAAACACAAATATCTTGCGGTTATTACCTAAGTTTCTATTAAAAACAAAACATAAATTTTGTAAAACTAATCCAGTAAAGACCTTTGAAAATCTGCTATTTCGTACAAATTTAATATGACCTTTTCCCTTTAATAATGTATTCATTCATTAAAAGAGTAAAGAAAATATGTTTATTCAAAACCTTGTTCATTAAATGGAAATTGTGAATCACAGTTTTTTTTACAAAATCTTTTAAGATTTATAAAAACCAGGTATTTAATGGAACAAGTTTTGTGAAATATTCGAGTGAGCGACGGAAGTTACCGAATGTCAACCTGGCGTTCAGGGCTATCTCTCTTTTTTCGGTAACCTCTTTATCAAACATTGCTTTGGTTGACATTTCAAGCTTTTCAATCATGCTGACGGACCGAGAAGGGTCCTCTTAAGTCCTACAATTGTGTTCTTTAAACGGCTTAGTTACGCTCAATTTTAAAGTAGAAGCGACGCACGTAATCAATAAACTAAAAACAAATGTAAACTGGCGACATAAAGCAGAAAATCAAGCAGCAATATAATATCTAATCGATGAAATAAGCCATTGATATCTCAGACACGCCTGCGGGGACAGCCAACAAGCGGGCTGTCACTGAATACGGACCAAAGTACCAATAACTCTTTGAGTGCTAATTGGTAAGATGTAGCCTTAAGAAATGTTCCCTTAAAGGAAATTATGGAAGTCTGAATGGTCGTATTTGGAAATGCGATAAATTCTTTCACACTTACGCTAAATACCACCTGGGTTGGGATTAAGGGAACCTTGTACGGGGTTGTGTCGTGTAGAAGAAACTTTGCATACGTACCTGTCGAGGTATGGCAGTACGAAGTGTTTCATGTATATAGTTTATTGGCATTCCTTTTATTTATTGTTTTTGTTATTATGGTTATAAAGTTAAATTTTCTCAGGCTAGTACCTGAAGTTCTTTTAGAATCTCACGAGTGTGAACCAAGGTGAGATCCTAGTTATTAGTTTACGATAGTAAAAGGCTTTGTACTGTATTTAAATTATTGTCTAAGTCCAGTTGTAAAATTTTTCTAGCTATATGGCAAGTGTTTAAAATTGTAACTTTTTTTAGTGATGTAATATGTAAGTATTTCGACAGATTGAGAACATTAAAACTATTGAATATTTGTTTTGGAATAACACCAAGCTTTGTTTTGTATATTACTATTGGAACTATTATTATTATTTATAGGCTCGCGTTTGATCACTATATATCTCATCATGTTATCCTAGCTGACATGATGATGATGATAATGATGATGATGATGATTTTAAATAAAACATAATAGAGTTGGCATCCGAGTAGCAAATTGTGTTCTAATTCTAAAATGAAAAGAGATTTTTTCACTTTAGTCTGTGGTCCGTGAGTGTATCCGTGGCATCATAGACTTTTACAATACCAGCGCTGATTCATTTTCCACTGTAGGCGTGGACTTGCGGTCGGTGAGCAATGGGTAGCTCGCCGTCCGGTAACCGCTTGGACCAAACTCGTCGTCGACGGCGCGTAGTGTTCCACGCGTGCCACAAGGAGATGGCAGCAAAACCGTAGGGGCCCAGCAGCGTCCAAGCCTACTGGAGCCATGGGTTGTGCGAAAAAGAACCCCGAGGCCTTGGAACGAAGGCAAAAAAGGAGCATAGGTGTGGGTTTTATTCAGTAAAAGTCTGACACGCCCTCCCACTTCGCCCTAGATCGGTAGAAGTCATTGGATGATTTCCGACCTAAAACAAATGAAATAAAAAAGTGCTGATTTATTTTAGTTTTTTTTATATATTCAGCATAGGTACAATATTATGATAGAGGCCTTTTTGGATTGCATATGTCTTTTTATGTTGTTTTTTATTAATAATAATAATATTCCAAAACTATCATACAACGTCGTCTAGTCCCAAGGTAAGCAGAGCTTGTGTTATGATTACTAGATAACTGATAAACGTACATAAATATATCAAAATACATACGTATTATAGATAAATTACAACCAAATCCAGATCGTGCTCATCACACAAACATTTGTCTTGAGTGGGAGTCGAACCCACGACCTCCGGCATAGCAGTCAGGGCCACTAACCAATAGACCAACAGGCCAGTCAAAAGTATGAGTTAGTTTATGTATAGGATTAATTAATAATTTATTTTATATTGTAGTTTGTCCTGTGCGAGTCAGAAATCAACTGTTTTTCTTTCTTTCTTAGACAATGAAGATATTTTCCACAACTTGGGTTCTGATTATGGGTTATCCATCTGGTCTTAAAAGCCTCCTGGCACACTGAACGAGCAGGCAATACATTCTATTTCATAAACTATACACTAACCGCCTCCAAGCTTTACGAGGAAGGCGCAGAAATTACCTCTGTTAATTACTCTATTTTAATTGCAAATATAACTATTAATACTGTTTCGAAATTCTATCGATAAGTTTATTAATTAGGCAACATGCAGGTACCAAGTATTTAGGCTGCGGGTTCGTTCGAAAAATTCACCGCAATCCTGGGACGCAAAAGACAACTAAAGGAACACGGGTAGATTTTACTCAGTATAAGTCTGACGCATGGGCAGGGCACATTGCTTGCAGAACAAATGGCCGTTGGGGCCGAAAGGTTCTGGAATGGCGACCACGTACCGGAAGACGTAGCGTTGGAAGGACTCCTACAAGTAGGGTTGCCAGGTCTTCAAACCGAAAAGCCGGACAGACCAGCCAATTTAGCCGGACATTTGAGTAAAATGGCCGGCATTTTTTTTTAAAGTAAATTTCGACTTTTTTTATTATTTTTAATTCTAATGAAACAACTATAAAATTGGCTGCTATAATTGCTAGTCCGGTCCGCTTATGCTAGCGATACAAGAAAAGTAGAAAACATGACAAATCTAAAAAAAAAAGGCCGGACTCCACCTAATTTGGCCGGACACGCAACTAAAAAGCCTGACCCTGTCCGGCTTTATCCGGACGTCTGGCAACGCTACCTACAAGGTGGACCGATGACTTGGTAACGGTTGCGGGAGTCCGATGGATGCGAGACGCACAGGACCGTTCATTGTGGCGACACTTGGGGGAGGCCTATGTCCAGCAGTGGACGTCTTTCGGCTAAAATGATGATGATGATGATGATGATGATGAAGTCTGACGCCCCCTCTCGCTCCATCCAGAACAGAAAAAAATATTTGATGATGTCTCTTCTAAAAAAATTCATGAATTTTTTTAGAAATTTCATCTAAATCCGTTCAGCCGTTTGAGCGTAAAGGAGTTACTAATACACACATATATGTATATAAAGTTTCATCCTTATAATATTAGTATGAAGTGATTTATTCTTCTTAAGCATATGTTACTAAGAATAAAGACAGTAGTAACCTACACCTTCAAATACAAGATTGGCTCTCAATGAACAATTTTCAAAACATAGCTAATCTTATCATAAGTAAACCAAACCTGACCTTCCATTTCTTCAAGAGCTACTTACAGTACCGCAAAAGTAAGATGTAAAGGATCAGTTTACACTGGTCGTCCGAATAACGTGTATATTTTGACTGCGAGCTCAAATTTCGGTCTTTAGAGCGGCGCAAATCGCATTTCGTGCTGAATTCTACAACAAAAGAGGTCAAAGCCGATAAGTGAACGAATTGTCGCACGTACGGGTTCGACACAGTCACCTTTTTGGTCTTTGTGTGCAATTTAGAGAGACATTAGATACGTAAGCGCCACTTTTTAGTGACATTTTGATGTTGGAATATGTGCCAAATGCAGGTGTAAAATTCGTCTCAATAAATATGAAGTAAAGAGGGATTAATTAAAAAATAATCTGAAATAGAAACTACAAAAGAACAGTGGTGGCCGAGTGGTAACGGCCCCGACTTACGAGTTGTAGGTCGCGAGTTCAAACCCAGCCAGGCGCATTACTTTTTGTAATTTATTTCATCACCACTGCTCTCAAAACGGTGAAGGAAAACATCGTGAGGAAACCGGCATGTCCTAGAACCAAAAATTCGAAGACTTGTGACATTCACCAACCCGCACTGGGCCCGCGTGGTGGATTACGGCCCATTCCCTCTCCTAGAGAGAGGAGGCTTGAGTCCCAGCAGTGGGAACATTAAAAGGCTGATTATGCTATTATGCTAAGGGGGATTTCTTAGTTTCATTTTATTGAATCGTGAATGTTAAAAGAAAAGAAAATTTTCCTAAGGAAACGTATTTCCGAGATAAAAAGTATTCTATTTTGGTGCAACTGTGAGGCACACAATTGTATTTTTTTGCGTCCTTTTTGTTCGTATGTTAGGTGTCTTTAAAAGCCTACAATTTAATTCAATATTCAAGTTTATTTTATGTGGCAACATTTAAATTGATTTGAGTGCTAGATAGGAAGGCGTTTAAATAACGGTTTTAAAATATTAAAGAGGAGAGGCAATAAGGTAAGTACTCATAAGTCCCCTCTTCGAGTAGTGGCTGGGATAACAACACGGCGTCGTCACCTTCCGCATGATGCAGGATGCTCACTGGACATGGTAAATTCCTGCACCGGATTCATGCGGAAGAAACGCCCGGGTGTCACCATTGTGTGGACTGCCCGGAGGACACGGTGGAGCATACGGTAGAGGTGTGCCCAACTTGGGCAGAACACCGCCGTGTCCTCTTTGGGGCGATCGGCGGCAACGATCTTTCGCACCGAGCCTTGGTACAGGCCATGGTACGGAGTGAGGAGGAATGGCAGGCGGTCGCCTCTTTCTGCGAAGCAGTAATGCTTGCAAAGGAGGCGGCCCAAGCCGCCGGAATCCCGATCCCGATTTCCAGTCACCGTAGACGCGGGCTTGCAGCCGGCAAGCAATGGGTAGCTCACCGACCGACTGTCCGGTAACCGTCCGGACCGAGCCGAAGTCGTCGACGGCGCGTATTGTTCCACGCCCGCCTCAAGGAAATGTTAGTAAAACCGTAGGGGCCCAGCAGGGTCAAAGCCTACTGGGGCCATGGATTCGCTTCTGAAAGGAAAACCCGGGGCCCTGGAATGCAAGGCAACGAAGGAACATAGGAGTGGTTTTAGTCAGTAAAAGTCTGACACGCCCTCTCGCTCTGCCCAAGGGCGAGAGATATCATTGGATGATTTGCCACCTAAAATAAAATAAAGTCAGACCTACTCATGGCATAACTATACTGCAGAATCTATTATAGCTGTAATAATAATAACGTTTTAAAGATATAAAGAAGGTGTTACATTTTATTACATTACATTCAATTGAAGCTCTGACTGAATGAGGGGGCAGGCCCCCTAGCCAAGTTACGATCGTTTCGTTTGCTTCGAACGCCTCGAGTAGACCACGCCTCCGATTCCTTTGTTCTGACCACGTGACTGAGCATTGAGATGACGTCAGAACAAAGGAATCGGAGGCGTGGCCTACTCGAGGCGTTCGACGCAAACGAAACGATCGTAACTTGGCTATGGGGGCTGAAATAGATTGTAACCTGTGTTAGATCGTAGCTCCTGTGAGTTATAATTGTGTCCATTTTCAAGTCAGCATCAACACTATCTCATGATGTTTTTTTTTAAGGTGGTAAGTCATCCAATGACTTCTCCCACTCTGGGTGGAGCGTAAGGGCGTGTCAGACTTTCTCTGACTAAAACTACAACTGTGTCCTTCAGTTACCATCATGATACTGTGATACCGAAGGAGATCGCATGGGTTATTGTTCTTATTTGCTGGAGGACTGGCTAGGTAAATATTCTTTTTAGGATTTTGCATATTTACAATAAGTTTTGAAATTGATAGATAAAAGAATTGTTTTTGGTTTTAGCAGTGAAGTGGTTTTTGGTTGCAAATGTGATTTTTTGAAGATAGAAAGAAAATATGTATTAATTATTACTACCACGTATAGGAGTTCTATCACACTACGCCGTCTAGTCCCAAGCTAAGCAGAGCTTGTGTTATGAGTACTAGACAACTGATAAACATACTTATATATTTCTAAATACATACATATTATAGATAAATTACACCCAGACACAGAACAAATGATCGTGCTCATCACACAAACATTTGTCCTGGGTGGGAATCGAACTCACGACCTCCGGCATAGCAGTCAGTGTCACTAACCAATAGACCAACAGGTCAGTCAGTTGATTACGTCGCAAGGTTTACTAGCTGAGCACGGTTCTCACAATATTATACGGGAAATACTTGTTTAGGATAGTTTTGAACATAACAGGTTCCTGTTAGGAATTTCTTTCCTCTCCCAAGGAGTTTACAATCCCGCGCAAAATGAAGATCGACCGTAGCCTTCACACTATCCTCCCTGTGATAATTTTCGCCAGTCTTATATAATCTAATACCTAACCAACACATATAATTAATAACTAAAAGTTCCCACCGAACTTCCTCAAGTCGAATACCAAGCAGATGACGTCAGACCGTCTAGCCCGTGTAGTTTCCTTCACTCCTAGTATCGTTGACCCGTTGCAGTTCGCCGGCGACCAGTCACGGACGCCGAAGGCCACCGCGGCCGTTACACAAAGAGGCCGATTTTGAACAAAACATAGTTTATGCTCGTGTTTGAGACAAAAAATTTGAAGAAAATATGCATTAAAGGAAAAAATTGTAGGTCTTTGTTGAGACTATTAGGAGTCCACTCGTCTGGTATTGATGATGACCCTTTCGGGAACGGTCTTTAAGTATCAACAGTTTATGTTCAAAAGAAGTCCTTGAAATGAATGGGTCTACGTGGAACAGATAAATCTTTTATTCTCTTTTTCAGGGTGTAGACGTTTTCAGAGATCGTAAAGTTTTGCGAAGTCGGATCGACTAGTGGAAACTCTTGACACAGATTGTCGCAAGGAATGTAATTTTAATACTCTTTTGGTTGATTATTTAAACGCTCATTCTCTCTCCTGACAGCCATAACTAAGCCCATGATATATGAATTATTACCAAGCCTTGTAAAACAGCCCTATTAATGATGAATGATCAGTCACATCAACGCCAACCAGCACACAGAAAAGCCAGCCTCTTGTAATCGCAGTTTGTTTCTTCCAAACATTTACAATAATTATAACTAAACAATAACAGAAATAAGTTAGCAATTCTACTTATACAACTTATTGGTAGTAAGCAATATATTGCTCGCAGAAGAGATGGTCGATAGGGACGACAGGTTCTAGAGTGGCGACCACGTACCGGAAGATGCAGCGTTGGAAGACCTCCCACAAGGTGGCCCGATGACCTGGTGAGGGTCACGAGAATCCGATGGATGCGAGACGCACAAGATCGGTAATTGTAGCAACATTTGGGGCAGGCCTTTACGTCCAGCAGTGAACGTCTATCGGCTGAAATGATGATGAATCCTCATTCAGTGCCTATACAACAGACTTAAGTTAAAAGATTTGTTTAAAACTAAGTAAGCACTTAGCCCTCCAGATTGGCAAAGCATAGCATTTTGGTCTACTGCCATAATCACGCTTGGCGCTCATGTTGCTAATCAACTTCGCTTGGTACACGTGATCGACGTAATAGGAACACATCAAAACAAAGAGTTACAAAAGGTCAACTTCCATTCGTATCTGGTTTTTCTTATACTCTGAACAAAAGAAGGCAAAGATTGGGGAGAAATGTAAGTGAAAAAATATGGCGGATATTTGTGAGCACTTTTTCGCACCATCATAAGCTATTGATAAAACTTATTGGATCTGCTTAGCTAATAGGTTCAGTGAAACATTCTAGACAAAGTGACATTCTTTATTTCAAAACTCTTTCGAGGACTTGTGCCCTTACGCGGCCGCAGAAGGTGAAGGGGTCCACATGAATGCATGTAATCCAATAATGCGCAAGGGCTTCAGCGCCCCGACCATTCTTTTTTTTTAGCCTGCTCTGCACCACTCCTGGGCAAACGCCTCTCTCCACTCTTTCCATCTTTCGCGGGCCCGCACTTCCTATTGCTAGTTCCGGCGGAATCTGACTAGTTCGTCGTGCCATCTCCTTCGTGGTCTACCGCGACCTCGTCGCAAGGTTTCAAGGTACTAACTTTGAGCAATATAGTGTTTCGAACTCGATCCTTGAATTTAACACCTAGTATAGGTGCGCTCCGTTGCTCGTCGGCACACCTTTACTTCAGACTTCTGGATCTTAGTCAATGTCGTAATCAATGTCTGGCCAAGCTCGTCCATGGTTTGGCGCCGAATGTGATCGCGTAGAAACGCGTGCTTAACACACGGCATATCGAGCTTGGGCTGACGCTCGTACGCGCAAAGCAAGCGACGTGGCTCAAAAGAAGAAGGCCTTTAACAGGGCTGCCAAGTCCTGCAAGAAGGTGTTGCAGAGTTTTCGGTTTGACCACATAAGCCAAATTGGGAGCAAGCTTGCTTCATACCCCGCAGGTAGTAAAGCGTTTTGGTCCCTGGCTAAGTCGGTTAAATCGAACTTCTGCCGTCCCTCACTTCCGCCATTGCTAAAACCCGATGGGTCGCTGGCTCACACCGCTGAGGAGAAAGCAAACTTGTTTGCCTCTCTTTTTGCGGAATCTTCTCGTCTGAATTCTGGTGACGCATGGCCACCTGTTTCTCCTGATGGATGCGCGACAAGGATGTCAGACGTTCGTATCCATCAAAAGGATGTTCGTAAGGTCCTGCGTAACCTCGATGTGAACAAAGCTAGTGGCCCCGACGGGATACCAGCAATTGTGCTTAAAACTTGTGCGCCTGAATTGTCTCCGATCTTGACACGCCTATTTCGCATCTCATATGAGACTGGAAAAGTGCCGATTGCTTGGAAGCAAGCTAACGTACAGCCTGTGCCCAAGAAGGGCAGTCGAGCTGACCCAGCAAACTACAGACCGATCTCTGTTACGTCCGTCCTCTGTAAGAGTATGGAACGGTTGCTAAACAAGAAACTTCTGGCATACCTAGAAGCTAACGCCATCCTCAGTGACCGGCAATACGGTTTTCACCAAAATCGGTCCACAGGGGACCTTCTAGCGTATGCCATTCACATCTGGAGCGAGGCCATCGAGAAGCATGGGGAAGCGCTTGCCGTCTCCCTTGATTTCTCGAAGCCTTATTGCTAAGCTTCTTTCCTTCGGTCTACCCACTGGTCTGTGTGATTGGATCGCAGACTTCTTGAGAGATCGATCCATCGGAGTGGTCGTTGATGGCTGCTCGTCCGGTCAAATGGATATTAATGCCGGGGTCCCTCATGGGTCGGTACTCTCGGTAACACTGTTTTTGCTGCACATAAATGACTTACTTAAACCCGGTATCTTTGGGTATGCAGACGACAGCACTGTTGCCGTGAGATATGTGGCTGACGCACGCGCTAGTGGGTCAAAGATCCAGTCATCCCGAGAGGCTATGGTTGAACGCTTGAACTCGTCTTTGAAGGCGGTCTCCGATTGGGGCGATGCTAATCTGGTCAAGTTCAATGCAACTAAAACCCAAGCGTGTCTTTTTTCCGCTAAACGGAGTCAATTCCACCCGGCTCCATCTTTCCGAGGTGTGACCGTGCCAATAACCGACCATCTTGATCTTCTTGGCGTTACGCTGACGTAAACTCTCAACTTTGGGCCATACATCGAAGCAAAGGCTCAACTGGCAGCTAAAAAGCTGGGAATCCTCGCGAAGGTCAGACAGTACTTCACGCCAGAACAGCTGCTAAAACTTTATCAAGCGCAAGTTCGATCGTGTATGGAGTACTGCTCTCATCTTTGGGACGGGTCTGCCAAATACCAGCTTGATGCGCTAGAGTCGATTGAGAGGCGAGCCAATAGGATCATCGGCAATGATGCACTTGTTGAGTCGAAGCTCCAAAGCCTTGGGCATCGCCGCCGAGTTGCTAGCCTGTAGGTTTTCTAACGTTTACATTTCGGGGAGTGTGCACTGGAATTGCACAATCTGATTCCGCCAAGTCCGTTCCATCATCGGACCACTAGACGTACGGCGTTGCGCCACCGGAACATGGTAGACATCCCACCCATACGCACAAAACGTTTTGAGAACACATTTATTATGCGTACAGCCAAGGAGTGGAATTCCTTGCCGGATTCTGTGTTTCCTGATAGCTACAACTTAGGGGTCTTTAAGTCAAGAGTGAATAGGTTACTTCTAGGCAAGCGTGCTCCATCGTCGACCACAACATCGCTTACCATCAGGTGAGATGGTGGTCAAACGCGAGCCTATCATTAATTTTAAAAAAAAAGTCAATGGCGCAAAAATGGTAAATATGGCGCAAAAACCATGTTTGTGCGGCATAGGTCAAGAAGGGGAGAATACACATGGCCATGATTTTTTTGTGTTACCTCGACCATAGGTAGCTGCAAATCATTATGCGATTTTAGCCAATAAGAATCTGACAGACCTCTGCGCCCCTCCCGCCCCATATTGGAAGAAGTCTATGAAGATATCCAAACGTTAAAAAGAATACGTGGCGTAGTGAATCTCGAACTGAACGAATGAACTCTTAAAACAGAATATTTGTTACTTTGAAAGTGAGATAATTAATAAGGTAAGCGAAAATTTAATGAAAAACACGACAAAAAGCTAGCCTTTAGCCAGTAAACAGGTGACGAACAGGTAGAGGTTTTGCAATTTGGTATCACACAACATAATATTGTGTGTTGCGTCGTCATTTTCGTTGGTCATTTTTGTTTAATAAAAACAAGTGCGAGTCGAACTCGCGCACTAATGGTTCCGTACAAACTTACATAAGTAAACAGTTCAATTCCCGAATGGAACCTCGAAGATTTAGCAAAATCGCAATTATATTTTTGTGACGTAACTACAAATTTACAGGTTTCAGATTTTTTCCTATATTTGTGCTATGTGTCCTTGCTTCATGCCAAATTTTAATATTCTAGGTCAATTCTAGGTCAACGGGAAGAACCCTATAAATTTTGATTCCCTTGAGAGTGTCGAAATATACGTTTTTCGTTAACTTATAAATTTGATTTTTACACAGCTTCAAGAGACCGCAAACTTGAGGACATGGTTTTAATTTCAACTCGATACCTCTCCACCTCCACGCGTTCTCGAGATAGGGTTCCGTTTCCTTTTGAGGTACGGAACCCTAGAAACATATTTTAATTTGAAGTTTTTTAACCATTCGATTTGGCCATGGTATTATACTCAAAATCTTGTTCTTAAATAAATTGACATTGCAACAATCTTTATGCCTTATAGGCCTATCATCGGCTATTATTTTTGTATATGTTTATCCTGTCCACATTATGAGGTGTACAATAAAGTATAAAATAAATAAATAGGTATGGACTGAACCTTCTACCTCATCCACCAGCAGTTGACACGGTATCCACGTCATGTCTCGAGTAACCGGGCTACAAACATTTCGTCTAAGCCCGAAGGCCACACGACCAAACTGGTTCGCAATAACTCATAAAGCAGTGGGCTTCTAAAAATACCTATTAACAGACATTTGAGATATGACAAAAAGAATATTTTTAATAGTTAACTATTTTCTAAGAGTTTTGTGTTTCATCCATTGTGTTTGCACATTTAATTGATTTAATGCGTGTAAAGATGTGTTCACACTGTGTTAGTAAAATAATATTTTTCATAAACATATCTTCCAGGTTGCCTGGAAGAAATCGTCGAATACGATAAGGCCACCAATCGTGTATTTTTTATTGTGAAGTTTCCTTTTGGTCAATTATAATCTTGTGTACAAGAAAAAATATATAAATAATATTCAGATTAACAAAAGAAAACAACAAGTAAAATTATTTTAGTTTCTAGCATAATTAGTATAATCAGCCTTTTAATGTTCCCACTGCTGGGACTCAGGCCTCTTCTCTAGGAGAGGGAATGGGCTGTAATCGTAATCAACTACACGGGCCCAGTGCGGTTTGGTGAATGTCACATGACTTCGAATTTTTGGTTCTAGGATATGCCGGTTTCCTCACGATGTTTTCCTTCACCGTTTTGAGAGCAGTGGTGATGAAATAAATTACACAAAGTAATGCGCCTGGCTGGGTTTGACCTGCGACCTACAACTCGTAAGTCGGGACCGTTACCACTCGGCCACCACTGCTCTTTTTTAGTTTTTATTTCAGATTATTTTTTATGTTTTTAAGTTTATTATCGATTGGTTGGTTTACTAATATTTACGACTTTTTTATTGCACGTTCAAAATCAATAGACCTTTAACTCCGAACATGATTTTTTTATTATACTAATTTAAATGTTCGATACTCACCATTTGCCTACTTCCATTTTGATTTTCTTTTTTATTACATAATTATTGATTTGGTCATACGTTTATTGATACTAACATTTGGATAAAAGTCTTGTCATTGTTAAAAGAAAACTAATAACTTGAAACAGTTCTTTAATCTTTCCTAAAACTCAATAATTATGTTGATGAAAGTGTGAAACTTCTGGTAGGTACTTCCAGTAAATTAATACCTTACCACTGAAATCTTAATTATTCTTACACAACGTCCACGCATGAGTACAGTCGGTATCACAGATCCCCGAACTATCCCCATCTGAGCACAGCATTATCACCTTTACTAGCATAATTTGAGAGGTTATTTTTTCGTATTGTTTTTAAGTGTGATGGTAACTTGAGAAGGTCGGTTCTTTTCGTCACGGGACGCGCGTATGGCGTAACAAACTCGACGCGCTACGCTTACTCTGCTTTGGGTGGTGAACAGTAACATTTGGTACGACTTTTGTAGGGTTCTAAGTACGTGAGAAAAACATTCCTAGGGTACGGTTGGTTGGTAGAGTAAAACAATAGAAGGGGATATAAATGAAGTGAGCATAGTAAAATATGGGGGAAATAAAACTGCTGCATAGTCGTCAATCACAGAAAACCGAAATGAATATTAATATTGGCGTAAAAGCTGCTTTGGATACGTCGTTTCCAAATCGTTGAATTAACCATTTTATGAAGTGTTCATAGAGCAGTGTTGGCCGAGTGGTAACGGCCCCGACTTACGAGTTGTAGGTCGCGGGTTCAAACCCAGCCAGGCGCATTACTTTGTGTAATTTATTTCATCACCACTGCTCTCAAAACGGTGAAGGAAAACATCGTGAGGAAACCGGCATGTCAACCAAGAATTCGAAGACATGTAACATTCACCAACCCGCACTGGGCCCGCGTGGTGGATTGCGGCCCATTCCCTCTCCTAGAGAGGAGGCCTGAGTCCCAGCAGTGGGAACATTAAAAAGGCTGATAATGCTAATGCTAAATGAAGTGATCGTCAAATTGTCAAAACGGTTGACCACTTCATAAAATAGCTGTCATAAACCAAACCTTACCACGACCACATCATGAAATAGCTAATTCTACGATATGGCTACGACACGTATACTTCATACCACCAGTGTTTAAAAATATTGAAGCATTTGCTATTTATCTGCCATCATCATTTACCTGCCCTTGTGCCATGTAACTTGAAGTTGACAATACGTATACATCTTCAATTCTCCAGTTCAAATTCTAATTTTTCAATAGTCTTCTAAAATGCTATTGACACCATAATACATCGCGGATAGTGTTTCATGAAAATGGCTTCTTAGATCTTAAAATTGGTCGTTCGCTTGTTCTGAAGCTAAAGAATTTACGTTTACATCACTAGATTATTTATAAGTAACGTAACTTTATAATAAATTGCGTAAAATTGTGAACTATTTAATTTGGATGATTTTTGTTTCATTTGAAATTATTGTTCACAATAAATTAAGATTTTATATGGTCTTGCCAGATTTTTTTCTAGTGCTTGACTGCGATCCCACCTGATGGTAAGCAGTGATGCAATCGTCGATGGTGAAGTGCACTAATTTAAGGGCCTATTCAATCTAACCCTGAAGACACCTAAATTATGATTGGACAGGAAGACCGCAGCTGGCAAATTGAAATATTTAATAATCCGATAACATACATAAATTAACTGTTTCATTTACTTCAACAAGTATAACACCAATAAAATTCGATAACAAAAACGAGTTAACAACGTTCATAATATTAAATATAAATACAAAGAAGCAATACCCTAAAACAATGCGCACAGAAATTCGAGAACAAATTGCTGTTCAAGTCGTGGGATACTCCGTAAGTCTGTAATGAGCGCTTGCGCATAATGATGTGTGCACACTGGCTAGATTTTTCAATGTTATGTTTTGGTAGAATATTGAATTTATGATTACAATTTAAGATTTAAAAAAACATAATATGAGGTAAACACGCAAGGTTGTAATGAGATGTTTTTTTTTTCAGGAAATTCTTCTAATATCTCCTTCCGGTCTGGGTAGAGCGAGAGAGAGTGTCAGTCTTTTACTGACTTAAACCCACCTGTGTTTCTTCAGTTACGCTTTGCGTTTCAGGACTGGGATGAATCTTTCAATCTCGCAGCCCTGGAAAAGAAGAAAGAAAGAAATTCTGTGAGCTTTTAAAATTCGATTTTTTCTGAGTTTTTTTTAGTAAATTGTAATTGCAGGCGGTTCCTGATAAGTGTATTCTTCGTATTTGTTTGATCTCTTTGTGACTTTTCCAAACCACTGTAAAAGTTGAGGAAAATGTGAAAGAAACAGATTTTCTCATTACTGAAAGTGTTTGTATTGTGTGTGTATTTATTTAAATAATTCATTGGAATTACATATTATCGAAGTCTAATAAATTACTTTTCTAATTTTACTATAACGTTATTCAGTGCTATAGTTAAAAAAACCGGGAAAGTGCGAGTCGGACTCGCGCATTGAGGGTTCCGTACAAACTTACCTATGAAAACAGTTCAATTCCCGAAATGAGTTACGAAGATTTTTACAAATCGCAATTTTATTTTTTGTGACGTTTGTACAAATGTACAGTTTTCAGATTTTTTCCTATACTTGTACTATGAGACCTTGCTTCATGCCAAATTTCAGGATTCTAGGTCAACGAGAAGTACCCTATGAATTTTGATTTCTTTGAGAGTGTCGAAATATACGTTTTTTGCGACATAAACGACCGTATCTTTTTTTTTTCGTAAACTCAGAAGTTTAATTTTTTCACAGCTTCAAGGGACTGCAGACTTAAGTACATGGTTTTAATTTCAAATCGATACCTCAACCTGTTTCCGAGATAAATGGTCTTGACAGAAAGACGGACAACAAAGTGATCCTATAAGGGTTCCGTTTTTTCCTTTTGAGGTACGGAACCCTAAAAATATAAATAGACTATTTTCTGCCAGCCGCTTCTATTACGTGAAAGTAGGTTCCTCCATACAAACTTTAGACCCCCGTTTTTCGTTACCCCATAAAAGGCACCTCTGTGTAAAATTTCATTGTTCTATATCCAAAGGTATGGGATATGCGTTGATGAGTTAGTGAGTGAGTTAGGACTTTGCATAAAAAGCAAGCTCCTGACTATAGGCCTGATACAGAAATTATTCACAAGCACATTGAAAAGTAGCTGGCTTATTAAGCCATTCAAACCTTTAGAAAAATATTATAGACCATATTCCACTGTATATTTGTTAATAAAATAACAGATTTTAAAATAAGATTTTTCGAAAAAAAAATCGACAAAATTGTTCTCATGTGTGTTCGCCCTTATTCCGCAGACGTGTGCGTCCACAATTACACCTGCACACGACTGTACCAGTGTGCGTAACAATGAGTTCTGAGCGCAACTGTACCGGAACACAAATTGTTATATCAAATTACCCGTCTCTTACCTAATTTAGAGTTTATGTACGTAAATATTACTTCATCAAGTTAATAATGTCATTTGAAAAATGTATGATGACAGTTATTGTGTCAAGTTCTAGACAAGGAGACTATCACCCGTATTTATAAACAAGTAAAAGTAACTACTTAAGTAACGAATTGTATTCTATAGTTAAGAAATTGCTTGAATATAGAACTGGCAACAAACAACAACAACAACAACCACCTAGCGTCGAGTTACTTGAGCATTTTCTCAAGTAAGTAACGTGTGTTATAAAATGAGATTTTGTAATTAAGAATTCTAACCTGAAGTAATTACTTCTTTATAAATACGGGTGTAAGACTAATCTTGCACCTTCAATATATCTATTGGGAGTCGTTATAATAGCAATAAAATTAATATAACAATAATAAATAAAATTTCTACAACTTCAGTAAACATTACATCATTGTGATCTCAACCCCAAAAGAAACCCGTGGTCCTAGAACGCAAAAGGCAATTGAAGGAACATAGGTGTGTTTAAGTTAAAAGTCTGACACGCCCTCTCGCTCCGCCCTAAAGCAACCTAAAGGGAGAAGTCATTTGATGATTTCCCATCTCCCAAAAAAAAAACACTAAACTCGAACAACCTGTACGACATGGGTTGAGGTATCTATCCCCAATTAAAAGTTGCACAGTTACGCACACTCATATTGTCGCGTAGACTGTCGGTTTGTGTAAATAATTATTACATTGAAGGACTGATACTAGTGGAAGTGTGGCAATATAAATAAAAGACCACCGCCGAATATATTCGCGTATACTCATGCGTTTAACATGCATAAGAGAGTGAGACAGTTGCCCTACAAACATCACAGAAATCTCAATATTAGTGTTGCCAGTAAGAACTTTAGAACACTTACACACACACCTGTACATTTGACATAGTCTTTACTAATTTGTTGTTATAATATTTAATAAATATACTACCTTCTGCTAGCGGCTTCGCCCGCGTTATAATAGAACATTCATCATCATCATTTCAGCCGAAAGACGTCCACTGTTGGACATATGCCTCCCCCAAGCGTCTCCACAACGACCGATCCTGTGCGTCTCGCATCCACCGCATTCCCGCGACTCTCACCAGGTCGTCGGTCCACCTTGTGGGAGGCCTTCCAACGCTGCGTTTTCCGGTGCGCGGTCGCCACTCTAGAACCTTTCGGCCCCATCGACCATCCGTTCTACGAGCAATGTGCCCTGCCCACTGCCACTTTAGTAGAACATTATTCCAAGGGAAACATTTTTTTCTAGCCAGTACTGTTCCAAATCCTTCAGACATTCTTCCGTTATGTGTTATTCCAGGGCATGGTCTACATATGTGCAAAATTTCATCCAAATCCCTTCAGCAGTTTCAGCGTGAAGGTACTTCTCTTTGTTACTGCAAACATACCTACAAATATATATACACACTCACAAACTTTCGCCTTTATAAAACTAGTGAGGTTATAGTAGTTTTGCCACAAAATAGTGACGTTATAGTAGTTTTGTCACAAAATAGTGAGGTTATAGTAGTTTTGCCACAAAATAGTGACGTCATAGTAGTTTTGTCACAAAATAGTGAGGTTATAGTAGTTTTGTCACAAAATAGTGAGGTTATAGTAGTTTTATTATTTTATTTTATTTATTTTTTTCACATTTTAGGAAAGCTTACAGACTAATAACAACATAATGACAATGGTAAATAACTAAATTGCTAATTACAAGCTTCCACATATATAATGACAAAAAAAAATATATTTAAAGTTGGTCCCACAATACCTTAAACTGTTAGTAAATTAATTTAAACAAACAATAATAATATAAATTTCAGGTGCAAATAGGTGCTAGTTCCTCAAAAAATGGCTTTGCTAAGAGCTTCCTAACTGTGCTCGCGTTGGTGCAAAATAGGTCAATACCAGGTTCACATGAAATCCTGTTAAAACTGCGACTGGCTCTCAGAAAAAATGCATTACGCCTATAATTAGTGTTTGCACTAGGTACATGCAGAAGTGGCCGCTGTCTTAGCCCCATCTGATTAGTGCGTAGTGATAATTTTGAGACAAGTTCAGGACAGTCAATTGAACCATTTGCGATATTAATCAGGTAGCACACATCATTAATATCACGTCTCTGGTCAAGCGGTAGAAAATGGTATCTTTTGCATCGGTGAATGTAGTTAACAGATACTTGCTTTGCTCTATAATCAAGAAACTTAAGAATTTTTTTCTGGATGCCCTCAATACGAGACTTATATATCCCATATTGAGGGTTCCAGACCTGTGATGCATATTCAAGGTGGCTGCGTACGAACGAACAATATAAGATTTTGATCGGTTTTAGTGATCGGAAACCGGCTGAGGTTCTCATTATGAAACCAAGTGCTCTTGACGCCTTATTCACTATACTATCAATATGCTGATCGTAAAGTAGTTTACTATCTTGTATTACACCAAGATCCCTAATACTATTAACTTTACCTATATCGGTATTATAAAGTCTGTATGTGGAATCACATCGTTTTGTCACAAAATAGTGACGTTATAGTAGTTTTGCCACAAAATAGTGACGTTATAGTAGTTTTGTCACAAAATTGTGAGGTTATAGTAGTTTTGTCAGAAAATAGTGACGTTATAGTAGTTTTGTCACAAAATAGTGAGGTTATAGTAGTTTTGTCACAAAATAGTGACGTTATAGTAGTTTTGTCACAAAATAGTGAGGTTATAGTAGTTTTGTCACAAAATAGTGACGTTATAGTAGTTTTGTCACAAAATAGTGAGATTATAGTAGTTTTGTCACAAAATAGTGAGGTTATAGTAGTTTTGTCACAAAATAGTGAGTTTATAGTAGTTTTGTCACAAAATAGTGAGGTGAGTCTTTTTTGTGGTAAAACTACTACAAGTTTTACCACAAAAAAGACAGTGATGTTGATTCAAAGATTACCAAACTTTGGACTGTTATTCAGCCAGTGGTGGAAACTGTATATTTTTGAGAATATTCAAACCCTATCAATCAATCAAAACCAAAATATTTATTATTATTATTATATAACTTTCTTCTTTATTTTTTCTTTCTTTCTTTTTTCTTTTTTTCTTTCTTTTTTCTTTCTTTCTTTCTTTTTTTATCTTTTTTTTTTCTTTTTTTTTATCTGCTAGAGTATGATACTTATGGTGTTACAGTAAATTTGTCTCAGCATATCATACATATTTCACATTGCTATAACATGGCGTTCAAACATATTCATATAGTCAGTGAAATCAATTACTAACTTGCAAATTACAGGTTCCATTGACTTGTCTTCTAAATAGTCCTTAACAGTATTATATTTTTTAAATAGTAACAGATTGAAAAGCATTTTTTTAAACATTGTCAGTGGTAAGTCTTGTAAACTATTTGGTAATTGATTGTTAATAATAATCGACATGCAGTCGACAGTATATGTTTTTCTTAAATAATTTTAGTCTTATAGCAGGTGGCCTAGATACATAAAAGTGAAGTTCAAGTTACAATAATTATATTTATGTCGACTGCATTATAAATAGACTGAAATGCGTCAGAATGATAAGTAAAGACTAATAACATGATCACGGAATTAGGCTAATTGAATCATTTGTTTATTTGTCTAACAATCGTGTTCCAAGTATTAAAATGGCTGCATTTATTAACTTGGCGCGTGTGCCTACCTACCTATAGTTGGGTTGCTTAAGACAAACTTAGTCGCAACTTATTCAACAAATTGTGACCGTTTGCGAATAAGTTATTATGTTGCACGTTTTACTTCGTTTCCAGACAGGAAATATCTATCTATTTTGTCTTTGAGTTATATTTTCGTTCTACTGTCTGTAACGAAATAACAGAAATAATTTGAAATTAGGTACAGTTGTAAAATATTTATTGTAGACTAGCTGACCTCACAGACGTTGTTCTGTCTTAGAGCTAAGACAGAACCACAACTGTGGGGTCAATTAATCTACTACGAATAATCAATTCGATATACTATTAAACGTAACGTAAATAGTGGCTAAGTTTTCTGGAATTTCCCAAAATTCTGCGCAATATCCTTAATTTTCCTTTCCATAAAAACTGTTTGGGCGTCACTTTGTAGATCGTATCACCACTGTGATCCGGCTGAACGTTCAGCCGGATTGCGGAAAAACGTCGCTGTAATGTATTAAGGTGCGCCGATTTGCAATCAGGCGTGTCGTACGATACACAATTTGACTCATAAAAATAACGTTAAGTTCTACCGTGAGTTTAAACATCTGAGTCATCGTCATTATCCTTCTCTCTTTCTCCCAACTACTTTAGACTTGGCGCGATATATTTTCATCTCCCTTCTCTTTAACTGATTGATTAGCCATCTACTCTAGTATTCATCCTATTTTTCTGGTCAATAAAATTATATTAAAACATTCATATTTTACACAAAAGCGTCATCTAAAAATATCTCTTTATTCTTCATTTTTCTAACAAACATTTTCACCCAACACCTTGAAACAAATTGCGTCCCCGAGTGTCCCCAATACTGTCTCAAGCTTCCAATTGTGTCGGAGTTTGAAGAATTCAAAAATTGTATGTTCATCCTAGACTTTTACAAGTGTCTTGAACAACTTCTAGTCTATGCACTACACCCATTCTATGAAAAATGGCTAAGAGGCCTCTGCGAGTTGGCTTCGGCCCCTCGAACACCTTCTAAAAGTGAGAGCCTCAGTCCAAAGTATTATAATATTCCACAATTTTCACACAACGCCATCTAGTCCCAAACTAAGCAGAGCATGTGCTATGAGTACTAGACAACTGATAAATCTATATATATAAAAGGAGAAACTGACTGACTGACATATCAACGCACAGCCGAAACTACTGGGACTAGGATCGTGAAATTTTGCATAAGGTTTGCTTTTATGACATAGGCGAGCACTAAGAGAGGATTTTCTAAAATTCACCCCCTAAAGGGATGAAACCGCGATCCAAAGTTTGTATGAAAAAACTTACTTTCACGCGGGCGAAGCCGCGGGCAGAAGCTAGTATGCTTATATATTTCTAAATAGATATCATGCAAAGTGCCGCGCGATGGCAGCGCGGCTGCAGCGCTGCTTTGTCATTCCATATAAATAAAAAACGCACGACTGCGGCACTGCGGCTAATTTGAAGGACCCCTATAGATTAATTACACCCAGACAAAGAACAAATGATCGTGCTCATCACACAAACATTTTCTTGGGTGGGAATCGAACCCACGACCAGTACAGCAATCAGGGCCACTAACCACTAGTCCAACAAGCCAGTCAAGTGATCCAATATAAAGTTCCGTTTTTTCCGGCTAAGGTACGGTACCCTAAAAAGCATAATAAAAGCCACATCTTACAATCAAGCTTACCCTTGTTCTACAGCCAGCAAAAAGTTCAACAACGTCCAAGATTACTGTGCTCACGCAAATAGGGTTACCATATACAGGGTGACTTTATTTATTATTGTTTAACAATCTTTTATTATACAATTTTTTTTTAGTTTATGCGAAACCTGAATATAGTTTGTTCAGAATCAGTAATTGAATGGATTCCAATAGTTACACAATGTTATATTTTTTCCCAAAAATATTTAAAAAGGTCACAAGTTGGACACCACCGACACTAAATACAAAACACAGGCCACGGCAGGTCATAGCGGGTATTAGGTGCCAGCAAACAGCTGGGTGCAAGTACAAAACAACCCCACAGTCGCCTGGATGGCCCGGTGACTATGTATTTTTGCTAACATCAGCTTATAACTTTGTGATTTTTCATGATACAGTTATGAAATTTTGTACATAGATTTGAGTTTCGCATGTAACACTAAAACTAATGTTGTATATACCCGCAAGACAAACTAACGATCCTGTAGGGTAACTTTATAGTAAGCCCAGTATGAACAGCCCCCTAGGCAAGTTACAACCGTTTCGTTTCGATTCTCTTTTCGTCGATCGCCTCGAGTCGGCCACGCCTCCGATTACTTTGTTCTGACGTCATTTCAACGCTCAGTCACGTGGTCAAAACAAAGGAATAGGAGGCGTGGCCGGCTCGAGGCGATCAACGTAAAGAGAATCAAAACGAAACGGTTGTAACTAGGCTAGGCTGGACTGTTTTAAACAAAAGTTGGTCTTTAGCAGTTCTGGACAAAGAGAGGTGGAAGAACAGGGGAACAACAGAGCCCTTTAACAGTTCAGTTTAGGTCATAAACTAGATCGCGTTAAGAGCCTCTGATTAGATACAGTACAGTACTGAAGTAGGAAGGTTTTTCATAACAGTAGAATAATAGAGTTGCTAGCCTGTCGGTTTTCTACCGGTTGCATTTCGGGGAGTGTGCGTCGGACATTGCATAACTTAATTCCGCCAAGCCCGATCCATCATCGGACTACCAGACATAAGTGATGGACATCCCATCCATACGCTCAATTTTTTTTTTGGAACACTTTCGTTGTGCGTACAGCTAAGGGGCGGAATTTCTTGCCGGAGTCTGTGTTACTACTCTTGAATTCCAACCTTAAAAAAAATAAGTTACTTCTAGGCAAGCGCGCTTCATTGTTGACCACATCATCGCTTACTATCAAGTGAGATAACGGACAAGCACAAGCCTATTAGTAAGAAAAAAGATATACATTTTCAGATGTCAATATTATTTCAAACTTTATTATTTTATAAAAACAAAAATACCTGTTACAGAACAATTCCGGCCGCTGCCAATCTAAATTTTAAAATGCTTGTCAAAAGCAGCAAACGCCTGTCATAGCAAAGTAACCCTACCCGTAACCACTTGGCACATACAATCCCCCGCTGGGCCCAAGAACTACGGTGTCTATTTATCTCCAGGAGGGCCTCAAGCTCTCGCCATTCTTTACAATAAGCACTATCTTTTGTAAAATATGGCGATTTTACGGCGTTTATAAATAAGTTTGCATTCAACGCTTTCACGAAATAGCTGCGAAGCCTACGATTCAAGTTCTGAATACAATAGCGCCACATCCTAGTGTGTGGGCGGCCGGGGACTGTGACTCACTAGGATACCTAAGAGTTGGGGTACACTGCAGAACTTACACCAAATGTTGGACTTTCCCAATCACGTCAGTTTGATAATATTATTTCTCGTTTTATTAGCTCACGTAAGACATTCCTAATTTAATATAATGCTTAAATTATATTTGTAAAAAACATAGTTTAAGCATTATTTAACAAAAGACAACCAATATACAATATCGGTGTGTCTGTTTTTTAAATGAGTTAATAAGTTATTCAGTTCGAGATAGCAGCTCAAAGTACAATACTGTGCAGCAAGGTAAAACGCTTTGAAAACCTTCTCGAAAAGGTTTTTTTTCGGTGGAAAAATCATCTTATGACATCCCCCGCTCTTGGGCGGTGTGGGAGATAGTGTCAGACTTTTACTGACTAAAAACCCACTCCTGTTTCTTCGTTGCCTTGCGGACGCCGAGCAGTGGGTAGCTCGCCGTCCGGCTGTTCGGTAATGAACCGGACCAAGCCCAGTCGTCAACAGCGCGTAGTGATCCTTGCGCTCCTCAAAGAGATGTCAGCAAACCGTAGGGGCCCAGCAGGGCCGATGCCCGCTAGCTAGGACCGCGGAGAATTTCTGAAAGGGAAACCCGTAGTCCTAGAACGCAAAGGATAATTGAAGGATACAGGTGTGGTTTTAGTCAGTAAAAGTCTGACACGCCCTCCCACTCCACCCAGAGCGCGAGAAGTCATTTGGATGATTTCCCAACTAAAAAAAAAAGTCTTCCTTTCAGAATCAGACCCTTGGCCCTAGTAGGCTTCGACCCTGCTGGGCCCCTACGGTTTGCTGACATCTCCTTGAGGCGCGCGTGGAACAGTACGCGCCGTCGACGACTTGGGCTCGGTCCGGACGGTTACCGGACGGTCGGACGGCAAGCTACCCATTAATATAATAATATAATATAATATAATAATATAATATAATATTCCACAACTATCACACAACGCCGTCTAGTCCCTAGCTAAGCAGAGCTTGTGTTATGGGTACTAGACAACTGATAAACATACTTATATATTTCTAAATAGATACATATATAGATAAATTACACCCAGACACAGAACAAATGATCGTGCTCATCACACAAACATTTGTCCTGGGTGGGAATCGAACCCACGACCTCCGGCATAGCAGTCAGGCCCACTAACCCCACTAGACCAACAGGCCAGTCATTGTTCGCCGTCCGCAAGCCCGCGGCTATGGTGTCCTCCTCGAAAGGGTCAGTAACACCAAGGCGCTTCTGGCCTTCCTTGAAGAACTGGGGTGGATCAAATAACACACTTATCCCACCTGTACGCAAAATACTTACTTTGGACGTGGAGTTACGGACACCAGCCCGACACACATACATACCATTGCCGTAACTGGGGCGGTTTCAGCGGTGTGGCACAGGACGCAGTGCCTTCCTGGAGGGGTGCAATTTTTTGATACCTAATCCTTTTTTTTGTTTTGTACTTTCTTCCAGAGGCGCTGTTATAGAAGCTCGCACCTGTCGTATAAAAGGCTAGATACGGCACTGATACATACATACAAGTTTGGCTCTCGAGAGTCTTCTAGTAATGAATGACCAAAAACACTGATCATATAAATAACTTGCTTTTGCCCGCAGCTTCACCCGCGTACATAAAATATAGCCTATGTTACTCAGGAATAAAGCAGCATTCTATCGGTGAAAAAATTTTAGCAATCGGACCAGTAGTTTCAGAGATTAACTCCTACAAACAAAAAACAAATTTTACCTCTTTATAAAATTTGTGTAGATTCTTAGATTATATTTTATTTATTTATTTATTTTATTGAAATCACTGAATAAACTGCGAGCTAATTCGTAAGAAGTTGGCAGTAGTGTCATCACAGCATGTTTTCAAATTGTCTATTTGAACTAATTGTTTGACTTTATTAGTGTAGATATATATGTAGATAGTTTATTAATTTGTGTATTGTATAATTGTATGATATTTATGGTTTATTAGTATATCTTTTCTTGTACCTATTCGCCTTTTCTCTCTCTTTTATTGCACCTACCACTATTTATCTCTGCATCACCCTAAGGTTGACTGGTAGAAAATGCCTAAGGCATTAAGTCCGCCGCTGTACGTTTGTGCATAAAGTATTTAATAAATAAATAAATAAATTCATAACTTTGAATTGTAGTTGTGTGAAACATGCTCACATAATTTAAAGCTTCGCAAACTGCCGCAATCGAGTTCAACTAGTGTACAACTGCCCTAAACACATTAAGCTGCAAACCTAAACACTACAGCGGCAGTGTACTCCGCTCTTTATGTAGGTGTACCTTTCTAATTGACGTAAATCTAGAAAGCTGACTACATTAATATTTCTAGTCGAGTGCTCTTAGTGCATTTTCTATTTTATCATTGTAATGAACTTCACTTAAATTGTGTACTTGGATTAATTCAGTAATATAGAAATGGGTTTATTTCTGTAAATAGAGGTGTTTTGCGGATCTGTTTAATATGTATGCATATCTAATATTTTTTTTGTTCAACTAGCAAACCAGTTAGATTCAAAGCATTTTGATTTGGTTTATTGGCCTGTTGGTCTAGTGGTCCATTTTCACCTTGACTGCTAAGTCGGAGGTCGTGGGTTCGTTTCTCATCCAGGAAAATGTTTGTGTGATGAGCACGATCATTTAGTTCTGTGTCCGGGTGTAATTTATCTATATTTAGAAATATAATATGTTTATCAGTTTTCTAGTACTCATTCCACAAGCTCTGCTTAGTTTGGGACTAGATGGCGTTGGGTGAACGTTGTTTAATATTGATAATTATTATTATTTCGTATATTCATTTTCATTACATATTTTTAACATTTTTAAATATTTTTAATATTCACATCATTTTATGTATCAGTATATCTCGGAACCCTGAGATCCCGGACTTTTGGAAGGCGTACCAGGAGCCGAAACCAACTCGCAGAGGCCCTTTAGTCACTTTTAATGGCATGTGATCACATTCCATATTCACATCATTATTATTATTTACTTCAAATAAACCATTTACAGGAACTGTTGAATTGTCAAGAAATTAGTCAGTCAGAAAATTGATGCTAATCGCACAATCCAAAGCGGAGATCTCTATGGAGAAGAATGTGCAAGAAACTTTGTGAACACTCTTTTTCAATCATGTTATGTATTACAAATATCTTGGTTACATGCTTTGATTACAAGTATATAATCAAAGGTTACATGTTTCTTGTCGTTACTTTTATGTGAGAACAATGTAAATAAAGAAAGAAAAAGAAATTCTAGATGTCGTTCTGTCAAAAGTTACTCTAACTGACAAAGTCAAACATTACATTGGAAAAAGAAAAAATATCAAATCTAAGAAATAGTTCATCGTAAGGAGTGACTGCTAACCCTAATGTTGTCAGTTTCGAACAGTTTAAATGTAATAAAGAAAAATGTGTTTTTAACGGGTTTCTGTACTATTTTTCAATTTTTTCTTCATTAGCACCTTCCTGAATCTTCAACATAAAATTGATAGAAAAGTTCATCCAAATCGGTCTAGTCATTTTCAAGTTTTGCGCTTAGCAACACATTTAACCATTCATTTTTATTTATATATAAATAGATTATTATTTTTTTTAAATACATTAATTCATTATATGTACACCTAAAGCGCTTCCTTTTAATTCTAAAATCTTTCAGTCCATCCAAAGGTTGGTGGGGTATGGCGGATATATCGCTGTCAGCGATAAGACCGCATTATTGTTATTATTAATGAGTGTATATATGAGATGTGTATTTTTTTGTGTACTATTCGATTACATTTTACTCTATTTGATGTTAAACGTAACACGAAATACGCTACCGTTTTTAGAAGTGTAACTTCCCTACCAATGGGCGTCGATTAGCTCTTTATTTATAACAAATGACAAATAAAAAATGTAACACAATTTGATTCTATTAAACGTTACCTTAATTACCTTAATTCTTTATTGTACACAAAAACATAATATAATATATTGACATACAAACAGTTCATGTACAAAGGCGAGCTTAACTCAGCAATTGTAAAAACGTTGCATTTTTTATGAGAGTAGAAAATCATCAAGTAACTTCCCCCGCTTTGGGTGAAGCAAGAGGGAGAGTGTCAGACTATTACTGACTAAAACCCCCTTCAATTGCCCGTTGCAGCCCAAGAGTGCAATAACCTTTTCAAACAATCCTAGCCCTGTATTTTTGAGGAGGGAAATCATTCAATCATTTCTCTCGCTCTGGGTGGAGTTATAGAATGTCAGACTTTTACTGAGTAAAATTTTGCCATTCTTTAGTTGCTCCCGTGTTCCTTTAGTTGATCTTTGCAGTCCGAGGCCGCGGTGAACAATCCCGGGGCTTACATTGTAATACATCAATGCCTATCCCTTCTCGGTACGTCGTGATTTTATGTATAATGAAATAATCTTTTATACGTTCGTTGCAATTATTATTCGCAATATATCAGCAGTCATATTTTTTTGTCTGTTTGCATTTCCAAATAACTCCAGCTCTTTTTGGCAAACTATGACGGGTCTATTATGATAATAAATTATAATTGTTTGTCTAATTATTATTACGGTAACTAAATGATATATCATCATCATCATTAATCTTTGAAATTATAAAATGGAAGGGGAGCATTTTTTGTCCGCACAAAAAATCTAAGTACCGACATTAGTATGAGAAAAACAGGAAATTACACTAATATAAATTTAGCCACTATATCATTTAAACTGGTTTTGAGAAAACCTCACCACATTCACTATACACGTTGGAATTATGTACATTTAGACAGGGGCACCGACTCCGTGGTGCTTGGGGGCTCCAGCAGCCATGAGATACCACCCACTATAGGTATATAAAGAGTGCTGAGCACCCTCGAGTATAAGCTGACTTTCCGTCTTGTTTTCTTAAAATAAGCAGTACTTTCCGCCCCTAGAGCTTGCGGCGTCATAACTTTATATCTGAAAAAAGAAACAGTAACTTATCCGAGACGAGGTGCTAAAAGTTTTTAGCTCGCTTCGCTCGCTCTAGCATTCTTGTTTATTAAGATTTACTTCATAATTTGACAAAGTTACTCAGAATCTGTATCCATATGATTAGTTTAAAGAAGATCGGCAGGTTGCTATCATAGCAAGAGCGAATGAAACGAGCTTCAAAATTCTTAATTTGTTTTTGTAGATCTTTTATGAAACTTATTAGTTTAGTTGAGGTATCCTTGTTCACATCCATTATTTTTGTACAGAATTAATTTATGACTACCTAAATTAAAAAAATTAAAAACTTTTTTGTTTCAGTTCTAGGCAAAAGAGTCATCCAAAGTCTTACATTAAAATATTATTATACATACTCGTATTTACAAAATTTCCAAATTCTTTTTCATTTTCTTGGAAAGCAATACCTTTAAATACAATCCTCTCTAACTTTGAGCTTGCCTCGTGTAGTTAAATGTAATTTAATGTCAAACCACTTACAAAAATCAACTCGGTTCCCAGAAAATCTAGCTTACCATTGTTTTGTGAGCCACTACTGGTGGCTGTATTGTACAAGCCAAACGAATGAACGTACACAATGTTGCATTCAAATAATACCTAACAACCCCGCATTTCTATGCAAACTTGGTAAAATTGCTAGCCAAGTTTGAAGCGTTGCATTCTCATATACATATGAATAAGTTATTCCAAGCTAGGCCTGATGCACACGATCAATTTACCGCATCGTGCTGCACACGAGCGACAGAACTGGACTGTCGTGTCGTTTGTCGCTGTCTAGCTGCGACAGTTTGCTTGATTGTCAGTCAGACCCTTAGGTCGATTGCTGAACATCTGTTTTGCATGTTACGTTACACGAGCCTTTATTGGAATGATCCTGTACTTGATCGCGCATTGATCACGTTTGTGTGGAAGTTCGCTCACAGTGTTCCTTTATGTTTTGGCTCAATGATGAGTTTTAGATCTCTGCTTCATCGGTACGTCATACATACTCACTTTTTTTTCGTAATCGTTTAAAATATTTTATTTAGAGTTCAATAATGACGGCACGGTTGGCACAGATACTTAGTCCAGGTGCCTTGTGTGTTTGAGGAGTGGCTGGAAAGACGTCACGGCATCCTAACCTTCCACATGACGCAAGTCCTCACCGGACATGGTAAGTTCGGGATGTTCCTGCAACAAATTTGTGGGGAAGAAACGCCCGGGTGTCACCATAGTATAGATCGCCCGGAGGACAAGGTGGATCATACGGTGGAGGTGTGCCCTGCTTAGGCGGAGCACCGCCGTGTCCTTGTGGGGACGATCGGTGCCATTTGCGTCGGACCTTGATACAGGCCATGGTTCGGAGCGAGGAGGAATGACCGGCGGAGGCCTTCTTCTACGTTCGGTAACCGTCATTGTGGGTTTTAGTCAGTTAAAGTCTGACACGCCCTCGCGCTCCGCCCTCATTGGATGATATCCTATCTAAAAAAAAGCTGCAAGCAACGGTGTTATGGAGCCGAGTGCTGCAGTGAAAAATTTCCACATGTTTCAAACGATGTTTTTCAAGACACTTACGAAGAAATAAATAAACGGGGGCCTGGCAGGTGACTCGTGAGGGCTGCTTAACAATCAGCCTGATACGGTTAATGTAATAAAATTGTGGCAGAGGCGAGCACCTGCACTTTTCCGCACTAGTGTGAAAACAGTAAATTACGTATCTAAAAGCGTTAGGAATAAGAGCAGCTTTTCGAGTAATCTGTCTACCATTTTCCCATGCCTCGTAAGTGCAAAACTGCCTCCTAATTTATGTAACCCATTTATGTCTTCAAGTCGTTAATGTAAGAAATAAATCTTTGAAGGTAAGGCGAATTTCCAGTAGTTTCTAATGTTTCTATGCTAAGCGCGTGGGTGGCTCGCGGCTCACAAAGACGAGCTACAGTAGCCTCCGGGGTCAAAGTTCATACGACTATGCCTACGTAAGTTAGTAATAATGGCCCACGAGGTTTATAATAAATATTAAATTGTGTAATATTTTTTTAAATCTTCCAACTGGTTGGTACGGGTTTTTTTTGGGAAGTAAGTCATCATGTAATTACTTCTCCCGCTCTATGTTGGAGCGAGACGGCGTGTTAGACTTTTACTATCTGAAACCCAGCTATGTGCCTTCAGTTGTTCTTTGCGTCCTAGGACCACGGCCTTTTCAGAAATTCCCATAGGCTCTTGCGCGCATCGGCCCTCCTGCACCCCTTCGGTTTTACTGACATATTTTTGAGGCGCGCATGGATTACTACGTGCTGTCGACGACTGGTGCTCGGTCCTTACCGGACGGTCGGACGGTGAGCAACCCATTGCTCGTCGTCCGCAAGCCCGCGCCTACGGTGGCCGGACATTAGTATTCGGAGGCTCTGTTCAGTTCTACGGTTGGAACGCGTAAAGCGTATTGTGAACTACTTAAAGATGTGCGAGATGCTTATGCTATGTTAATGACCTTGTGTGTTCCATAGATCGACAAAAGACTGAGAGCGTCTTTGACTATAAGATGAATTCTAACTTAAGATCAAAAGCGTCATTAATCATAACTTTTGAAGCGGACAGTCAGAAACTTTCAGAGCGGTGATTCTTGTAGATTCAGATCTATCACTCAAGTTCAATACTGCAATACCTCGTTGTAATCAAGAGAACTTTGAAATCTGTAGCACGCTGCGCTGTCCGACAGTGTCTTCGTTATGTTAATGTATTGACGGAAAACCGGCCCAGATCGGCAAGAACCGGCCCGGTTCTGCCAGATCCGGTTCCAGTCTATTGTCTATCTATTACCGGTCGATGTAGGCGGCTGTGCTTAGACGACGCGACGTATGACGGTCCGTTTATATGTTGCGATATTCTACACATGGGATCCTGGACCAATGCCCGTTATGAACTATATTTTTCCTTTTATCATTGTGAACGTGAGGACTATGTTGATTGCTTTTTTTTTCCTTTTCAGTATGTCCTTTCCTTGGTATTGTTCGTCAAGTCGTTGAGCTCCTTAGTAGTCCTGAGTTGAGCTTTACGAATACTGACAAATGCTTGCACTGACTGGACAGGTCCACTCAAATCTGTATGGTTCTTTCTTCAAAAGACCATTTCAGACAAATCTGCATGGTTCTCATGTGATTTGACCATTACATATTTACTGTATGGACTTTAAAAGAGACTTTGACCTCTAAGTTTGTTTCGGTGTTTCTTCTCAGGGTAGTCAGCTAGGAAACACCGGCCTCATCTAGTTTAAAAATGACGAAAAAAAATATTGACGTGTAAAAGTGTTTTTTTAAACCTATTTATTACAAAATAAATATCATTTATCATTTATCATAGGCACAGAGAATTTCTGAAAAAGAAGTTCGTGGTCCTAGAAAGCAAAGAGCAACTAAAGAAAACAGATAAGTTTTCGTCTGTAAAATTCTGACAGGCCCTTTCGCACCACCCAGCACGGACGAAGTCATCGGATGATATCACACCTTAAAAAAATGTGTGTGTTTTTAAGCCAGTAAAAAGTCGTGAGGTGTAAAAGGTCTCTTAACGGCCAACCATGATCGCTTCACAGGTCACCTTAGGTCACCCGTACACAATAAAATGGTGATTCTTTATCAGGTTTCGTTAGTAGGTAATAATAACCTATGTTTTGGGCCACTGTGTATGGAGTAGTGGCCCACGCATTAAAGTCGTAGAATAACAGTTTATAGTGTGTCAATGTACTTATAATGTACAGTAATTGAGAGTATTTTGTGTCTTTGTGTAATTTATTTCATCACCACTGCTCTCAAAACGGTGAAGGAAAACATTGTGAGAAAACCGGCATGTCCTAGAACTAAAAATTCGAAGACATGTGACATCCACCAACCCGCACTGGGCCCGCGTGGTGGCTAACGGCCCATTCCCTCTCCTAGAGAGGAGGCCTGAGTCCCAGCAGTGGGAACATTATAAGGCCGACTATGCTATGCTATGCTATGAGAGTATATTGAAAGATCGGACTATGGGATTGTGCATAACGGCCTGTTCACGAGTTCGGTCTTAGTGGCGAGCGGGGCGGCATCGGTACGCGCGGTGCTATGAGCGGCGTCTCGTGGCGTGCTTCAAAAATTTTCATTTTTTTTTTATGAAGAAAATTATAAATGCGAAAGAAACTCTGTCCGTCTGTCTGTTTGTTTCGCAGTCACGGCTAAAGACAAAAAAGAAGACCGATAAATTTTGGTATAGAATTTTTTTACGGTAGAACATTATCTAATGGCTTTTCTCGCTCTCGAGCGGAGCGGGAGGGCGTGTCAGCCTTTTACTGACTGTATCCACACCTATTTTCCTTCAGAAAACCCCCTGGGTCACTTACAGCTTTACATCTCTTGACATCTCTTTGAGTCGATCCGGACGGTTACCGAATAATCGGATGGCGAACTACCCATTGCTCGCCGTCCGCAAGCCCAGCCTATGGAGGCTGATAGTCAGAGTCTCGGTGGCTGGGGCGTGAGGATGTCCGAACGTCCTTCGCTAGTATTACTGCTGCAGAAGGAGGCGACCGGCCGGCCATTCCCCGTCGCTCCGGACCATAGCCTGAACCAGAGTCCGGCGCGAGAGGTCCTCGCCACCGGGTATAGAGATAGATCCAACTTCAGCAAAGCACTATATCCTTTTTATCCCGATAGTTGTAATTATCCCCTTTGGGATAATTTTCAACTTTCACGCGGTCGAAGTCTGTGGCAAAAGTTATTATCCATATAATTATTTTTCACATATTGTACCTACCATATAATAATGGTCACATCGTTAGACCAATTCGGGGGCAACGACCTCACTAGAATTAGATTAGTTAATACAAACAATTCACCAATGTTGGCTCTAAACATTGGCCTAATATTTGTCGATAAAGGTTGACTATCCATTGACGAGTTACTTCGTACTTGGGTTGACGTGTTACAAAGAAACGCAGTAATGAATGTGTTTCAAGTACCAATAAAAGTATGATTGTTGTGAGTTCGGAGTAGTCAATACGTTATTGATTGCTCATTAACAGTTCTGTTATTGAACGGTACATAACAGTGGTACATAAAAACCTACGTACTTACCTTTTGCGGTTTGCAAAACATTTGTGAAGAAATGCTGGTCATAATTGTCACGATTCTTGAAACCGCAGGCAAACGTGATCAAGTAGGATCCGTTTTAACAGATCTCGATTAAGATTATTTAATTGAAGCATTTCTGTTTAATTAAAAAAATATTAAAAGTATGGAAACTCCAAAAGAGCATTAGTTATTAGAGACTAGCTCCAGCCAGCGGCTTCGCCCGCGTGATAGTAGGTTTCTCCATACAAACATTGGACCCCCGCTTCATGCCCTTAGGGGGTGAATTTTGAAAAGTCCTTTTTAGGGTTCCGTATCTCAAAAGGAAAAAATTGGACCCTTATAGGATCACTTTTTTGTCCTCTGTCTGTCTGTCTGTCTGTCAAGTCCCTTTATCTCGGGAAAGCGTGGAGGTATCGAGTTGAAATTAAAACCATATACTCAATTCTACCGTCCCTTGCAGCTGTGAAAAAATTAAACTTCTGAAAAAAAGATACGGCAGTTTATGTCGCAAAAACGTAAATTTGACACTATCAAGGAAATCGAAATTTACTGGGAACTTCCTGTTGACCTAGAACCCTGAAATTTGGCATAAAGTAAGGTCTTATAGCACAAGTACAGGAATAAATCTGAAAACTGAAAACTTGTAGTTACGTCACAAAAAAATAATCTTTTTTTCTGTTCGGAAAAATCTTCGAGACTCGAATCGGGAATTGAACTATCTATCTATCTATCTATTGTGGTCTGGTTTCCGCACTTAGTCCATGGCGGACCATTGTGCGTGAGCCATGGCGACCTGCACTCCAACCAGCCCACCTCACTCCAGAAACAAATGAGTCTTTTCAGTTTGCTCAGGGCATCTATGAGTGAATTCGGTGCACCCAAGGTTCGTGTTCTTATTTCGTTGACGGCTGTGCACTCGAGGAGCACGTGCGCAACAGTTTCCTCTGACTCCATACATCCTCTGCACAGAGGACTATCCGTGATATTCATTGTGAAGAAGTGTTTGTTCAGTGAGCAGTGTCCAGTGATGGTCCCCACGGGAATTGAACTATTTACATAAGTTAGTTTGTACGGAACCCTCAGTGTGCGAGTCCGATATGCACTTGCCCAGTTTTTATTTGAACCCGCGACATGTAACGCAACAGCCAATCGCTCAACCACTGCGGCACCACCACAGGGGGTAAATATTAAAAAAATCCTTTTTTTATTCTTTGTTTATATCATAAAAGGAACTTCTGTGCAAAATTTCACCGTTCTAGGTCCAAGAGCTTGGGCAGGGCGTTGATGATTCAGTGAGTCAGGACTTTGACTTTTGTATAAATGTCGTGGCCAGATTTTAGAATTGATTACATCATGCAATGGCCAACTAAAACTGGCCAGATCGTTTAAACTTTAACATTTGATGACATGTCAATCTTCGTTTGGCCATATCATTGATGTAGGATTTCTATGATAATAAAAGGTCTAAAGAAAGTAGGCCAAACAAGGATTGACATATCATCAAACTTTAACGTTTAAAATGTAATTTGTATTTTTGGTGTACAATAAAGAATATATCTATCTATCTATCTATGATCTGGCCAATTTTAGTTGGCCATTCATCAATTTCTAAGATCGGGCCTCGACATACATATTGATATAGTATCTCTGTTTGTATCTCCCCAGTCATTAGGTACAATGTAGCTATTTTGTAAAAATCAATAAATATATGATTTTTCTACTAATTTCACTTTTTCATACAGCAATGGTTGACAAGTTTACAATAAAACTCAACTCAATGCAACAATCCATAACCTTCCAGTATACTGCCAAAACATATAGCATAGCATAGCATAGTCGGCCTTATAATGTTCCCCCTGTTGGTACTCAGGCCTCCTCTCTAGGAGAGGGAATGGGCCGTAATCCACCACGCGGGCCCAGTGCGTGTTGGTGGATGTCAAATGTCTTCGAACATTTGGTTCTAGGACATGCCGGTTTCCTCACGATGTTTTCCTCCACCGTTTTGAGAGCAGTGGTGATGAAATAAATTACACAAAGTAATGCGCCTGGCTGGTTTTGAACCCGCGACCTACAACTCGTAAGTCGGGGCCGTTACCACTCGGCCACCACCGCTCCGAAACATATATATAGATAATGAATGATGTTGATTCAACACTAATATATTATAAACACCAAAGTTTGTGAGTGTGTATGTTTGTTACTTCTTTACGCTCGAACGGCTGAACGGGTTTCGATGAATCTTGGTACACGGGTAGACCATGTCTTGGAATAGTACATAGGATACTTATCCCGGGACACGGTAGCAGCTAGTTACTACGTATGCCAGACTATTTTACTTGATAGCTATTATTATCTGGGGTTCTCAGTCAGGACTGAATGAATAAGCTCCTTTTAGGCCAGTTGCTCCATTGTCGACCACATCATGGCATCGCTTATCATCAGGTGAGACAGTGATCAAACAAAAACCTAATAAAAGAATTTTATAACAGTTAAAATAAAATATTATATTCGTTTAAGCTGTTGATCCCCGCATTAACGCCGGCGTTCACGCGCCATTGTCTTACTATTGTGTCTCTAATTACGCACTCAAAAGGTTAATATATTCATTGCTATAATAAAACCAAAAGTAATATAAATATATGATACTAGATACTCGTAATATTCCTAGTAAAAACGACCACAAGACTAGATTAACAGTTAAATTCCAGGTATATAGGGTTTAATCCCGGATGTGACAATACCTACACTAGGTTAGATAAATGTGTTATGACGTGGTGCTAGGGTTGTCAAACCATCTAAATAAACTCCATAATTATGAACTACTTTGTTGTCCGTCTGTCTGTCTGTCTGTCTGTCAGGACCCTTTATCTCGGGAACGCGTGGAGGTATCGAGTTGAAATTAAAACTATATACTCAGGTCTGCGGTCCCTTAAAGCTTGAAAAAATCAAACTTCTGAGTTAACGAAAAAATAGATACGGTCGTCTATGTCACAAAAAAACGTATATTTAGACACTCTCAACGGAATCATCGGGTACTTCCCGTTGACCTAGTATCCTGAAATTTAGTATGAAACAAGGCCTCATAGCACAAGTATAGGAAAAAATCTGAAAACTGTAAATTTGTAGTTAAGGCGATTCGAAAAATCTTCGTAACTCAATTCGGAAATTAAACTGTTTTCATAGGTAAGTTTGTACGGAACCTTCAGTATACGAGTCCGACTCGCACTTGCCCGGTTTTTTTATTGGACTAGTATTTGGCAACCTGTACAGCTCTGTTATTGGCCACGTATAACTGCTGAAAGTTTCAGGTGGTTGTATCTTATACGGACAGCACAGCAGGTGGCGTATGTCGAGAAGTGGCTTCAAACTGGCACTGTATTTGAAATGGGTCGAGGAAGACCCATTTGGGCAGATTGTTTATGCAGCGACCAACCCGGGTCCACAGTGACTTAGTCACGCTCAAAAGGCCGAACGGATTTCGATAAGGATCCTGTAAGGGTTCCATTTTTTTCCTTTTGAGGTACGGAACCCTAAAAAATTTGTCCATTGACACGAAAAGAACAAAAAGCTGTAATTTAAGATTTTTTTATTGATATAAACTAGTGCTTGACTGCGATCCCACCTGATGGTAAGCAGTGATGCAATCGTTGATGGTGAAGTGCACTAGTTTATTAAGAGCTTATTCACTCTAGACTTAAAGACTCCTAAATTATGATTTTTTTCCATCTCTATTGATTGTTATAGTTCGAATCCCAAGCTGCTAATCACAGAGCTGCATGGTGTCGTATCGCGAGAGAGGAGGTGAATAGGATTCGACCAAGACAACACACAATCACTCTGTCAAGAATATAATATAATATTCCACAACTACCACACAACGCCGTCTAGTCCCAAGCTAAGCAGAGCTTGTGTTATGGGTACTAGACAACTGATAAACATACTTATATATTTCTAAATACATACATATATAGATAAATTACACCCAGACACAGAACAAATGATCGTGCTCATCACACAAACATTTTTCCTGGGTGGGAATCGAACCCACGACCTCCGGCATAGCAGTCAGGGCCACTAACCACTAGACCAACAGGCCAGTCAGAATGTACGACTGAGAAAAAGATTGTTAGAATCATGAAAGACTTTGATTACACTAGTATTACCAAGTCACGCTATCCTCTAAAATAATGTTTACTCATCTTCATTAAAAACAAAACTACATATTATAAAAAAGAACTGCCAGTGTCATCCCTGAATGTGACCCAGCATGTCGCACGGCGCGTGGGCGATCCACTCGCGCACGCGCATGTCAAGTGAACCAGTTGGTACGGCGTCACGTAGCTAACTTACTTCTTACTTATTTTATTTTTATTTGATCCATATTGGTACAAATTGAAGTACCTAAATAAGACTGCAGGTAGACGGACCGATGACCTGGTGAGAGTCACGGTAATGCGATGGATGTGAGACACACAGGACCGTTTGTTGTGGTGACACTTAGGGGAGGCCTATGTCCAACAGTATACGTCTTTCGGCTGAAATGATGATGATGATGATAGTAGTGACACGGGCAATGAGATTATTGGGCTTTGGGATTGTTCGAAAGAGTCAGAGAAATCCTGGCAAGCAATAGGCAACTAAAGAAATCCTGGCAAGCAATAGGCAACTAAAGAAATACTGGCAAGCAATAGGCAACTAAAGAAATCCTGGCAAGCAATAGGCAACTAAAGAAATACTGGCAAGCAATAGGCAACTAAAGAAATACTGGCAAGCAATAGGCAACTAAAGAAATACTGGCAAGCAATAGGCAACTAAAGAAATACTGGCAAGCAATAGGCAACTAAAGAAATCCTGGCAAGCAATAGGCAACTAAAGAAATACTGGCAAGCAATAGGCAACTAAAGAAATACTGGCAAGCAATAGGCAACTAAAGAAATCCTGGCAAGCAATAGGCAACTAAAGAAATACTGGCAAGCAATAGGCAACTAAAGAAATCCTGGCAAGCAATAGGCAACTAAAGAAATACTGGCAAGCAATAGGCAACTAAAGAAATCCTGGCAAGCAATAGGCAACTAAAGAAATCCTGGCAAGCAATAGGCAACTAAAGAAATCCTGGCAAGCAATAGGCAACTAAAGAAATCCTGGCAAGCAATAGGCAACTAAAGAAATACTGGCAAGCAATAGGTAACTAAAGAAATCCTGGCAAGCAATAGGCAACTAAAGAAATACTGGCAAGCAATAGGCAACTAAAGAAATCCTGGCAAGCAATAGGCAACTAAAGAAATACTGGCAAGCAATAGGCAACTAAAGAAATCCTGGCAAGCAATAGGCAACTAAAGAAATACTGGCAAGCAATAGGCAACTAAAGAAATCCTGGCAAGCAATAGGCAACTAAAGAAATCCTGGCAAGCAATAGGCAACTAAAGAAATACTGGCAAGCAATAGGCAACTAAAGAAATCCTGGCAAGCAATAGGCAACTAAAGAAATCCTGGCAAGCAATAGGCAACTAAAGAAATCCTGGCAAGCAATAGGTAACTAAAGAAATCCTGGCAAGCAATAGGCAACTAAAGAAATCCTGGCAAGCAATAGGCAACTAAAAATCCTGGCAAGCAATAGGCAACTAAAGAAATACTGGCAAGCAATAGGCAACTAAAAATCCTGGCAAGCAATAGGCAACTAAAGAAATACTGGCAAGCAATAGGCAACTAAAGAAATCCTGGCAAGCAATAGGCAACTAAAGAAATCCTGGCAAGCAATAGGCAACTAAAGAAATCCTGGCAAGCAATAGGTAACTAAAGAAATCCTGGCAAGCAATAGGCAACTAAAGAAATCCTGGCAAGCAATAGGCAACTAAAAATCCTGGCAAGCAATAGGCAACTAAAGAAATACTGGCAAGCAATAGGCAACTAAAGAAATCCTGGCAAGCAATAGGCAACTAAAGAAATCCTGGCAAGCAATAGGCAACTAAAGAAATCCTGGCAAGCAATAGGCAACTAAAGAAATCCTGGCAAGCAATAGGCAACTAAAGAAATACTGGCAAGCAATAGGTAACTAAAGAAATCCTGGCAAGCAATAGGCAACTAAAGAAATCCTGGCAAGCAATAGGCAACTAAAAATCCTGGCAAGCAATAGGCAACTAAAGAAATACTGGCAAGCAATAGGCAACTAAAGAAATCCTGGCAAGCAATAGGCAACTAAAGAAATCCTGGCAAGCAATAGGCAACTAAAGAAATCCTGGCAAGCAATAGGCAACTAAAGAAATCCTGGCAAGCAATAGGCAACTAAAGAAATCCTGGCAAGCAAAAGGCAACTAAAGAAATCCTGGCAAGCAATAGGCAACTAAAGAAATCCTGGCAAGCAATAGGCAACTAAAAATCCTGGCAAGCAATAGGCAACTAAAGAAATCCTGGCAAGCAATAGGCAACTAAAGAAATCCTGGCAAGCAATAGGCAACTAAAGAAATACTGGCAAGCAATAGGCAACTAAAGAAATCCTGGCAAGCAATAGGCAACTAAAGAAATCCTGGCAAGCAATAGGCAACTAAAGAAATACTGGCAAGCAATAGGCAACTAAAGAAATACTGGCAAGCAATAGGCAACTAAAGAAATACTGGCAAGCAATAGGCAACTAAAGAAATCCTGGCAAGCAATAGGCAACTAAAGAAATCCTGGCAAGCAATAGGCAACTAAAGAAATCCTGGCAAGCAATAGGCAACTAAAGAAATCCTGGCAAGCAATAGGCAACTAAAGAAATACTGGCAAGCAATAGGCAACTAAAGAAATCCTGGCAAGCAATAGGCAACTAAAGAAATACTGGCAAGCAATAGGCAACTAAAGAAATCCTGGCAAGCAATAGGCAACTAAAGAAATACTGGCAAGCAATAGGCAACTAAAGAAATCCTGGCAAGCAATAGGCAACTAAAGAAATACTGGCAAGCAATAGGCAACTAAAAATCCTGGCAAGCAATAGGCAACTAAAGAAATCCTGGCAAGCAATAGGCAACTAAAGAAATCCTGGCAAGCAATAGGCAACTAAAGAAATCCTGGCAAGCAATAGGCAACTAAAGAAATCCTGGCAAGCAATAGGTAACTAAAGAAATCCTGGCAAGCAATAGGCAACTAAAGAAATCCTGGCAAGCAATAGGCAACTAAAAATCCTGGCAAGCAATAGGCAACTAAAGAAATACTGGCAAGCAATAGGCAACTAAAGAAATCCTGGCAAGCAATAGGCAACTAAAGAAATCCTGGCAAGCAATAGGCAACTAAAGAAATCCTGGCAAGCAATAGGCAACTAAAGAAATCCTGGCAAGCAATAGGCAACTAAAGAAATACTGGCAAGCAATAGGTAACTAAAGAAATCCTGGCAAGCAATAGGCAACTAAAGAAATCCTGGCAAGCAATAGGCAACTAAAAATCCTGGCAAGCAATAGGCAACTAAAGAAATACTGGCAAGCAATAGGCAACTAAAGAAATCCTGGCAAGCAATAGGCAACTAAAGAAATCCTGGCAAGCAATAGGCAACTAAAGAAATCCTGGCAAGCAATAGGCAACTAAAGAAATCCTGGCAAGCAATAGGCAACTAAAGAAATCCTGGCAAGCAAAAGGCAACTAAAGTAATCCTGGCAAGCAATAGGCAACTAAAGAAATCCTGGCAAGCAATAGGCAACTAAAAATCCTGGCAAGCAATAGGCAACTAAAGAAATACTGGCAAGCAATAGGCAACTAAAGAAATCCTGGCAAGCAATAGGCAACTAAAGAAATCCTGGCAAGCAATAGGCAACTAAAGAAATACTGGCAAGCAATAGGCAACTAAAGAAATACTGGCAAGCAATAGGCAACTAAAGAAATACTGGCAAGCAATAGGCAACTAAAGAAATCCTGGCAAGCAATAGGCAACTAAAGAAATACTGGCAAGCAATAGGCAACTAAAGAAATCCTGGCAAGCAATAGGCAACTAAAGAAATCCTGGCAAGCAATAGGCAACTAAAGAAATACTGGCAAGCAATAGGCAACTAAAGAAATCCTGGCAAGCAATAGGCAACTAAAGAAATACTGGCAAGCAATAGGCAACTAAAGAAATCCTGGCAAGCAATAGGCAACTAAAGAAATACTGGCAAGCAATAGGCAACTAAAAATCCTGGCAAGCAATAGGCAACTAAAGAAATACTGGCAAGCAATAGGCAACTAAAGAAATCCTGGCAAGCAATAGGCAACTAAAGAAATCCTGGCAAGCAATAGGCAACTAAAGAAATCCTGGCAAGCAATAGGCAACTAAAGAAATCCTGGCAAGCAATAGGCAACTAAAGAAATCCTGGCAAGCAATAGGCAACTAAAAATCCTGGCAAGCAATAGGCAACTAAAGAAATACTGGCAAGCAATAGGCAACTAAAGAAATCCTGGCAAGCAATAGGCAACTAAAGAAATACTGGCAAGCAATAGGCAACTAAAGAAATCCTGGCAAGCAATAGGCAACTAAAGAAATCCTGGCAAGCAATAGGCAACTAAAAATCCTGGCAAGCAATAGGCAACTAAAGAAATACTGGCAAGCAATAGGCAACTAAAGAAATCCTGGCAAGCAATAGGCAACTAAAGAAATCCTGGCAAGCAATAGGCAACTAAAGAAATCCTGGCAAGCAATAGGCAACTAAAGAAATCCTGGCAAGCAATAGGCAACTAAAGAAATACTGGCAAGCAATAGGCAACTAAAGAAATCCTGGCAAGCAATAGGCAACTAAAGAAATACTGGCAAGCAATAGGCAACTAAAAATCCTGGCAAGCAATAGGCAACTAAAGAAATACTGGCAAGCAATAGGCAACTAAAGAAATCCTGGCAAGCAATAGGCAACTAAAGAAATCCTGGCAAGCAATAGGCAACTAAAGAAATCCTGGCAAGCAATAGGTAACTAAAGAAATCCTGGCAAGCAATAGGCAACTAAAGAAATCCTGGCAAGCAATAGGCAACTAAAAATCCTGGCAAGCAATAGGCAACTAAAGAAATACTGGCAAGCAATAGGCAACTAAAGAAATCCTGGCAAGCAATAGGCAACTAAAGAAATACTGGCAAGCAATAGGCAACTAAAGAAATCCTGGCAAGCAATAGGCAACTAAAGAAATCCTGGCAAGCAATAGGCAACTAAAAATCCTGGCAAGCAATAGGCAACTAAAGAAATACTGGCAAGCAATAGGCAACTAAAGAAATCCTGGCAAGCAATAGGCAACTAAAGAAATCCTGGCAAGCAATAGGCAACTAAAGAAATCCTGGCAAGCAATAGGCAACTAAAGAAATCCTGGCAAGCAATAGGCAACTAAAGAAATCCTGGCAAGCAAAAGGCAACTAAAGTAATCCTGGCAAGCAATAGGCAACTAAAGAAATCCTGGCAAGCAATAGGCAACTAAAAATCCTGGCAAGCAATAGGCAACTAAAGAAATACTGGCAAGCAATAGGCAACTAAAGAAATCCTGGCAAGCAATAGGCAACTAAAGAAATCCTGGCAAGCAATAGGCAACTAAAGAAATACTGGCAAGCAATAGGCAACTAAAGAAATCCTGGCAAGCAATAGGCAACTAAAGAAATACTGGCAAGCAATAGGCAACTAAAGAAATCCTGGCAAGCAATAGGCAACTAAAGAAATACTGGCAAGCAATAGGCAACTAAAGAAATCCTGGCAAGCAATAGGCAACTAAAGAAATCCTGGCAAGCAATAGGCAACTAAAGAAATACTGGCAAGCAATAGGCAACTAAAGAAATCCTGGCAAGCAATAGGCAACTAAAGAAATACTGGCAAGCAATAGGCAACTAAAGAAATACTGGCAAGCAATAGGCAACTAAAGAAATCCTGGCAAGCAATAGGCAACTAAAGAAATACTGGCAAGCAATAGGCAACTAAAAATCCTGGCAAGCAATAGGCAACTAAAGAAATACTGGCAAGCAATAGGCAACTAAAGAAATCCTGGCAAGCAATAGGCAACTAAAGAAATCCTGGCAAGCAATAGGCAACTAAAGAAATCCTGGCAAGCAATAGGTAACTAAAGAAATCCTGGCAAGCAATAGGCAACTAAAGAAATCCTGGCAAGCAATAGGCAACTAAAAATCCTGGCAAGCAATAGGCAACTAAAGAAATACTGGCAAGCAATAGGCAACTAAAGAAATCCTGGCAAGCAATAGGCAACTAAAGAAATCCTGGCAAGCAATAGGCAACTAAAGAAATCCTGGCAAGCAATAGGCAACTAAAGAAATCCTGGCAAGCAATAGGCAACTAAAGAAATACTGGCAAGCAATAGGTAACTAAAGAAATCCTGGCAAGCAATAGGCAACTAAAGAAATCCTGGCAAGCAATAGGCAACTAAAAATCCTGGCAAGCAATAGGCAACTAAAGAAATACTGGCAAGCAATAGGCAACTAAAGAAATCCTGGCAAGCAATAGGCAACTAAAGAAATCCTGGCAAGCAATAGGCAACTAAAGAAATCCTGGCAAGCAATAGGCAACTAAAGAAATCCTGGCAAGCAATAGGCAACTAAAGAAATCCTGGCAAGCAAAAGGCAACTAAAGTAATCCTGGCAAGCAATAGGCAACTAAAGAAATCCTGGCAAGCAATAGGCAACTAAAAATCCTGGCAAGCAATAGGCAACTAAAGAAATACTGGCAAGCAATAGGCAACTAAAGAAATCCTGGCAAGCAATAGGCAACTAAAGAAATACTGGCAAGCAATAGGCAACTAAAGAAATCCTGGCAAGCAATAGGCAACTAAAGAAATCCTGGCAAGCAATAGGCAACTAAAGAAATACTGGCAAGCAATAGGCAACTAAAGAAATCCTGGCAAGCAATAGGCAACTAAAGAAATACTGGCAAGCAATAGGCAACTAAAGAAATCCTGGCAAGCAATAGGCAACTAAAGAAATCCTGGCAAGCAATAGGCAACTAAAGAAATACTGGCAAGCAATAGGCAACTAAAGAAATCCTGGCAAGCAATAGGCAACTAAAGAAATACTGGCAAGCAATAGGCAACTAAAGAAATCCTGGCAAGCAATAGGCAACTAAAGAAATCCTGGCAAGCAAAAGGCAACTAAAGTAATCCTGGCAAGCAATAGGCAACTAAAGAAATCCTGGCAAGCAATAGGCAACTAAAAATCCTGGCAAGCAATAGGCAACTAAAGAAATACTGGCAAGCAATAGGCAACTAAAGAAATCCTGGCAAGCAATAGGCAACTAAAGAAATCCTGGCAAGCAATAGGCAACTAAAAATCCTGGCAAGCAATAGGCAACTAAAGAAATACTGGCAAGCAATAGGCAACTAAAGAAATCCTGGCAAGCAATAGGCAACTAAAGAAATACAGGCAAGCAATAGGCAACTAAAAATCCTGGCAAGCAATAGGCAACTAAAGAAATACTGGCAAGCAATAGGCAACTAAAGAAATCCTGGCAAGCAATAGGCAACTAAAGAAATACTGGCAAGCAATAGGCAACTAAAGAAATCCTGGCAAGCAATAGGCAACTAAAGAAATACTGGCAAGCAATAGGCAACTAAAGAAATCCTGGCAAGTAATAGGCAACTAAAGAAATACTGGCAAGCAATAGGCAACTAAAGAAATCCTGGCAAGCAATAGGCAACTAAAGAAATACTGGCAAGCAATAGGCAACTAAAGAAATCCTGGCAAGCAATAGGCAACTAAAGAAATCCTGGCAAGCAAAAGGCAACTAAAGTAATCCTGGCAAGCAATAGGCAACTAAAGAAATCCTGGCAAGCAATAGGCAACTAAAGAAATCCTGGCAAGCAATAGGCAACTAAAAATCCTGGCAAGCAATAGGCAACTAAAGAAATACTGGCAAGCAATAGGCAACTAAAGAAATCCTGGCAAGCAATAGGCAACTAAAGAAATACTGGCAAGCAATAGGCAACTAAAGAAATCCTGGCAAGCAATAGGCAACTAAAAAAATCCTGGCAAGCAATAGGCAACTAAAGAAATCCTGGCAAGCAATAGGCAACTAAAGAAATCCTGGCAAGCAATAGGCAACTATAAAATCCTGGCAAGCAATAGGCAACTAAAGAAATCCTGGCAAGCAATAGGCAACTATAAAATCCTGGCAAGCAATAGGCAACTAAAGAAATCCTGGCAATAAATAGGCAACTAAAGAAATCCTGGCAAGCAAAAGGCAACTAAAGTAATCCTGGCAAGCAATAGGCAACTAAAGAAATCCTGGCAAGCAATAGGCAACTAAAGAAATCCTGGCAAGCAATAAGCAACTAAAGAAATCCTGGCAAGCAATAGGCAACTAAAGAAATCCTGGCAAGCGATAGGCAACTAAAGAAATCCTGGCAAGCAATAGGCAACTAAAGAAATCCTGGCAAGCAATAGGCAACTAAAGAAATACTGGCAAGCAATAGGCAACTAAAGAAATACTGGCAAGCAATAGGCAACTAAAGAAATCCTGGCAAGCAATAGGCAACTAAAGAAATCCTGGCAAGCAATAGGCAACTAAAGAAATACTGGCAAGCAATAGGCAACTAAAGAAATCCTGGCAAGCAATAGGCAACTAAAGAAATACTGGCAAGCAATAGGCAACTAAAGAAATCCTGGCAAGCAATAGGCAACTAAAGAAATACTGGCAAGCAATAGGCAACTAAAGAAATCCTGGCAAGCAATAGGCAACTAAAGAAATCCTGGCAAGCAATAGGCAACTAAAGAAATACTGGCAAGCAATAGGCAACTAAAGAAATCCTGGCAAGCAATAGGCAACTAAAGAAATACTGGCAAGCAATAGGCAACTAAAGAAATCCTGGCAAGCAATAGGCAACTAAAGAAATACTGGCAAGCAATAGGCAACTAAAAATCCTGGCAAGCAATAGGCAACTAAAGAAATACTGGCAAGCAATAGGCAACTAAAGAAATCCTGGCAAGCAATAGGCAACTAAAGAAATCCTGGCAAGCAATAGGCAACTAAAGAAATCCTGGCAAGCAATAGGTAACTAAAGAAATCCTGGCAAGCAATAGGCAACTAAAGAAATCCTGGCAAGCAATAGGCAACTAAAAATCCTGGCAAGCAATAGGCAACTAAAGAAATACTGGCAAGCAATAGGCAACTAAAGAAATCCTGGCAAGCAATAGGCAACTAAAGAAATACTGGCAAGCAATAGGCAACTAAAGAAATCCTGGCAAGCAATAGGCAACTAAAGAAATCCTGGCAAGCAATAGGCAACTAAAAATCCTGGCAAGCAATAGGCAACTAAAGAAATACTGGCAAGCAATAGGCAACTAAAGAAATCCTGGCAAGCAATAGGCAACTAAAGAAATCCTGGCAAGCAATAGGCAACTAAAGAAATCCTGGCAAGCAATAGGCAACTAAAGAAATCCTGGCAAGCAATAGGCAACTAAAGAAATACTGGCAAGCAATAGGCAACTAAAGAAATCCTGGCAAGCAATAGGCAACTAAAGAAATACTGGCAAGCAATAGGCAACTAAAAATCCTGGCAAGCAATAGGCAACTAAAGAAATCCTGGCAAGCAATAGGCAACTAAAGAAATCCTGGCAAGCAATAGGCAACTAAAGAAATCCTGGCAAGCAATAGGCAACTAAAGAAATCCTGGCAAGCAATAGGTAACTAAAGAAATCCTGGCAAGCAATAGGCAACTAAAGAAATCCTGGCAAGCAATAGGCAACTAAAAATCCTGGCAAGCAATAGGCAACTAAAGAAATACTGGCAAGCAATAGGCAACTAAAGAAATCCTGGCAAGCAATAGGCAACTAAAGAAATACTGGCAAGCAATAGGCAACTAAAGAAATCCTGGCAAGCAATAGGCAACTAAAGAAATCCTGGCAAGCAATAGGCAACTAAAAATCCTGGCAAGCAATAGGCAACTAAAGAAATACTGGCAAGCAATAGGCAACTAAAGAAATCCTGGCAAGCAATAGGCAACTAAAGAAATCCTGGCAAGCAATAGGCAACTAAAGAAATCCTGGCAAGCAATAGGCAACTAAAGAAATCCTGGCAAGCAATAGGCAACTAAAGAAATCCTGGCAAGCAAAAGGCAACTAAAGTAATCCTGGCAAGCAATAGGCAACTAAAGAAATCCTGGCAAGCAATAGGCAACTAAAAATCCTGGCAAGCAATAGGCAACTAAAGAAATACTGGCAAGCAATAGGCAACTAAAGAAATCCTGGCAAGCAATAGGCAACTAAAGAAATCCTGGCAAGCAATAGGCAACTAAAGAAATACTGGCAAGCAATAGGCAACTAAAGAAATCCTGGCAAGCAATAGGCAACTATAGAAATACTGGCAAGCAATAGGCAACTAAAGAAATCCTGGCAAGCAATAGGCAACTAAAGAAATACTGGCAAGCAATAGGCAACTAAAGAAATCCTGGCAAGCAATAGGCAACTAAAGAAATCCTGGCAAGCAATAGGCAACTAAAGAAATACTGGCAAGCAATAGGCAACTAAAGAAATCCTGGCAAGCAATAGGCAACTAAAGAAATACTGGCAAGCAATAGGCAACTAAAGAAATACTGGCAAGCAATAGGCAACTAAAGAAATCCTGGCAAGCAATAGGCAACTAAAGAAATACTGGCAAGCAATAGGCAACTAAAAATCCTGGCAAGCAATAGGCAACTAAAGAAATACTGGCAAGCAATAGGCAACTAAAGAAATCCTGGCAAGCAATAGGCAACTAAAGAAATCCTGGCAAGCAATAGGCAACTAAAGAAATCCTGGCAAGCAATAGGCAACTAAAGAAATCCTGGCAAGCAATAGGCAACTAAAGAAATCCTGGCAAGCAATAGGCAACTAAAAATCCTGGCAAGCAATAGGCAACTAAAGAAATACTGGCAAGCAATAGGCAACTAAAGAAATCCTGGCAAGCAATAGGCAACTAAAGAAATCCTGGCAAGCAATAGGCAACTAAAGAAATCCTGGCAAGCAATAGGCAACTAAAGAAATCCTGGCAAGCAATAGGCAACTAAAGAAATACTGGCAAGCAATAGGTAACTAAAGAAATCCTGGCAAGCAATAGGCAACTAAAGAAATCCTGGCAAGCAATAGGCAACTAAAAATCCTGGCAAGCAATAGGCAACTAAAGAAATACTGGCAAGCAATAGGCAACTAAAGAAATCCTGGCAAGCAATAGGCAACTAAAGAAATCCTGGCAAGCAATAGGCAACTAAAGAAATCCTGGCAAGCAATAGGCAACTAAAGAAATCCTGGCAAGCAATAGGCAACTAAAGAAATCCTGGCAAGCAAAAGGCAACTAAAGTAATCCTGGCAAGCAATAGGCAACTAAAGAAATCCTGGCAAGCAATAGGCAACTAAAAATCCTGGCAAGCAATAGGCAACTAAAGAAATCCTGGCAAGCAATAGGCAACTAAAGAAATCCTGGCAAGCAATAGGCAACTAAAGAAATACTGGCAAGCAATAGGCAACTAAAGAAATCCTGGCAAGCAATAGGCAACTAAAGAAATCCTGGCAAGCAATAGGCAACTAAAGAAATACTGGCAAGCAATAGGCAACTAAAGAAATCCTGGCAAGCAATAGGCAACTAAAGAAATACTGGCAAGCAATAGGCAACTAAAGAAATCCTGGCAAGCAATAGGCAACTAAAGAAATACTGGCAAGCAATAGGCAACTAAAGAAATCCTGGCAAGCAATAGGCAACTAAAGAAATCCTGGCAAGCAATAGGCAACTAAAGAAATACTGGCAAGCAATAGGCAACTAAAGAAATCCTGGCAAGCAATAGGCAACTAAAGAAATACTGGCAAGCAATAGGCAACTAAAGAAATCCTGGCAAGCAATAGGCAACTAAAGAAATACTGGCAAGCAATAGGCAACTAAAGAAATCCTGGCAAGCAATAGGCAACTAAAGAAATCCTGGCAAGCAAAAGGCAACTAAAGTAATCCTGGCAAGCAATAGGCAACTAAAGAAATCCTGGCAAGCAATAGGCAACTAAAAATCCTGGCAAGCAATAGGCAACTAAAGAAATACTGGCAAGCAATAGGCAACTAAAGAAATCCTGGCAAGCAATAGGCAACTAAAGAAATCCTGGCAAGCAATAGGCAACTAAAAATCCTGGCAAGCAATAGGCAACTAAAGAAATACTGGCAAGCAATAGGCAACTAAAGAAATCCTGGCAAGCAATAGGCAACTAAAGAAATACAGGCAAGCAATAGGCAACTAAAAATCCTGGCAAGCAATAGGCAACTAAAGAAATACTGGCAAGCAATAGGCAACTAAAGAAATCCTGGCAAGCAATAGGCAACTAAAGAAATACTGGCAAGCAATAGGCAACTAAAGAAATCCTGGCAAGCAATAGGCAACTAAAGAAATACTGGCAAGCAATAGGCAACTAAAGAAATCCTGGCAAGTAATAGGCAACTAAAGAAATACTGGCAAGCAATAGGCAACTAAAGAAATCCTGGCAAGCAATAGGCAACTAAAGAAATACTGGCAAGCAATAGGCAACTAAAGAAATCCTGGCAAGCAATAGGCAACTAAAGAAATCCTGGCAAGCAAAAGGCAACTAAAGTAATCCTGGCAAGCAATAGGCAACTAAAGAAATCCTGGCAAGCAATAGGCAACTAAAGAAATCCTGGCAAGCAATAGGCAACTAAAAATCCTGGCAAGCAATAGGCAACTAAAGAAATACTGGCAAGCAATAGGCAACTAAAGAAATCCTGGCAAGCAATAGGCAACTAAAGAAATACTGGCAAGCAATAGGCAACTAAAGAAATCCTGGCAAGCAATAGGCAACTAAAAAAATCCTGGCAAGCAATAGGCAACTAAAGAAATCCTGGCAAGCAATAGGCAACTAAAGAAATCCTGGCAAGCAATAGGCAACTATAAAATCCTGGCAAGCAATAGGCAACTAAAGAAATCCTGGCAAGCAATAGGCAACTATAAAATCCTGGCAAGCAATAGGCAACTAAAGAAATCCTGGCAATAAATAGGCAACTAAAGAAATCCTGGCAAGCAAAAGGCAACTAAAGTAATCCTGGCAAGCAATAGGCAACTAAAGAAATCCTGGCAAGCAATAGGCAACTAAAGAAATCCTGGCAAGCAATAAGCAACTAAAGAAATCCTGGCAAGCAATAGGCAACTAAAGAAATCCTGGCAAGCGATAGGCAACTAAAGAAATCCTGGCAAGCAATAGGCAACTAAAGAAATCCTGGCAAGCAATAGGTAACTAAAGAAATCCTGGCAAGCAATAGGCAACTAAAGAAATCCTGGCAAGCAATAGGTAACTAAAGAAATCCTGGCAAGCAATAGGTAACTAAAGAAATCCTGGCAAGCAATAGGCAACTAAAGAAATCCTGGCAAGCAATAGGCAACTAAAGAAATACTGGCAAGCAATAGGCAACTAAAGAAATACTGGCAAGCAATAGGCAACTAAAGAAATACTGGCAAGCAATAGGTAACTAAAGAAATCCTGGCAAGCAATAGGCAACTAAAGAAATCCTGGCAAGCAATAGGCAACTAAAGAAATCCTGGCAAGCAATAGGTAACTAAAGAAATACTGGCAAGCAATAGGTAACTAAAGAAATCCTGGCAAGCAATAGGCAACTAAAGAAATCCTGGCAAGCAATAGGCAACTAAAGAAATCCTGGCAAGCAATAGGCAACTAAAGAAATACTGGCAAGCAATAGGCAACTAAAGAAATACTGGCAAGCAATAGGCAACTAAAGAAATACTGGCAAGCAATAGGCAACTAAAGAAATCCTGGCAAGCAATAGGCAACTAAAGAAATCCTGGCAAGCAATAGGCAACTAAAGAAATACTGGCAAGCAATAGGCAACTAAAGAAATACTGGCAAGCAATAGGCAACTAAAGAAATACTGGCAAGCAATAGGTAACTAAAGAAATCCTGGCAAGCAATAGGTAACTAAAGAAATCCTGGCAAGCAATAGGCAACTAAAGAAATCCTGGCAAGCAATAGGTAACTAAAGAAATCCTGGCAAGCAATAGGCAACTAAAGAAATCCTGGCAAGCAATAGGCAACTAAAGAAATCCTGGCAAGCAATAGGCAACTAAAGAAATCCTGGCAAGTAATAGGCAACTAAAGTAATCCTGGCAAGCAATAGGCAACTAAAGTAATCCTGGCAAGCAATAGGCAACTAAAGAAATCCTGGCCAGCAATAGGCAACTAAAGAAACACGAATAATTTTAGTCAGTAAAAGTCTGCGACTCCCTCTCACTGCCCCAATGCAGGAGATCGACCATTCAAGAGTGACACGACCACGGGATTTGATTTTATAGAACGCTCGAAAGGAAAAATTTATATATTTCATGAAAAAAAAAAAACTATTTTTCCCTTTGTGTAAAAATGGTAATACCTATCAATATTTAAGACACTTCTATTTAAGGGCCCTCTTCATTGTTCCTCCATTTATATCTACTGCATGTCAATTTGAATTTTTAAATCTATATTAATCTAGTCAATTTTAAAAACAATATTACACAACAGAATTTCAGATTTCATGACATTTCGCAATATGTAGGTTCCTAAATGTTTATTTTTTTAACAAGTTGTATTAGTCACAATTTGAGATCCGCATGTGAATCACGATTTGGAACTTCCTTTTAGTGCTTGAAGACAAATCAAATACCAATTTTGTATTTAGTTCTAAGGTTTCTAAATTGAATGAAAGGGAATCTTTTGTCTTGGTAAGGTCATGTGAAGAGTTGTGAGTATGTATGTAAATGGATGAAGAGGAAGTGATATGAAAGAAAAAGGCGTCAGTGATAGCGTGACGGTTAAGAGGACAGAATGGAAGATAAAAACTTTTTACAAAAAAAAAAAATAACCGACTTCACTAAAAAATACACTAAAAGGATCAAAATAACTTTAATTTTGGAAGTCGGTGTTTCTCGGTATTGTTTGTTTCATATTTAACACCGACTTCCGAAATTAAAGTTATTTTGCCTTTTAGTGTTTTTTTTTAGTGAAGTCGGTTATTTATTTATTTTTTTGTAAAAAGTTTTTATTTCAATCTTTTTAGTTGCGATACACTTTTAAACAGAGTGCCTATTTCTCATGACAATTCCAATTAACCCAAACACTGCTAGATTACATAGATTAATTACGGAGTTCCAGTGCCTACCTTCTGGCTCCATCATCATCATCAGATAACTTCGATGATACCATTTTCAACGTAACTATTTAGAACCATTCATTTATTTGTATTGTCATAGTCGCTTAACTATCTTCATTGTGATATCTATGTGAGTATGAAGTTACGTTGACCATTTCTGGTCTTCTTCATCAGTTCCACTTCATCAAATGTTACTTTTTGACTGTAAATGCTTAAGTTCTCGATGAAAATACCAAAATCACTATATGGTTGCCTATAATATTTGAGGAGTTCCCTCGGTTCCTCATGAATCCCATCATCAGAACTAGATTTTGAAAAAAATGGGACCAATCTGGAAGCATATCCTAAAAGGAAAAAAAAATTGCAAATGGTTCATAAAAACGACGGAGTTCTGATGTAACAAACATAAAAAAATTATTTAAAAAAAATACAACCAAATTGATAACCTCCTCCTTTTTTTGAAGTCGGTTAAAAAAACGTGTTGCGCCGACCTGGAGTAACATAGAATAAGGGCAGGATGATGATGACTCTAAGTTTTTAGAAATTCACAAAAACCAAATTATTTTTCCAGATTTTTCGGTATAGGTTCAATAACTCTGTTAAATTCTAAAGCTGCTCTAGTCGATCATTCTTCCATACAAACGTTTGTTGTTTGATGGTGTAATTTCAAGACAAAAAAAAACCAAGTGCGAGTCGGACTCGCGCACTGAGGGTTTTGTACAAACAGTTCAATTTCAGAATCGAGTCTCAAAGATTTTTACGAATCGCAAAAACATTTTTTTTTTTGTGACGTGACTACCAATTTACAGTTTTCAGATTTTTTCCTATGGTCATGCTATGAGACCTTGCTTCATTGCAAATTTCAGGATTCTAGGACAACGTGAAGTACCCTATGAGTTTTGTTTCCCTTGAAAGTGTCGAAATATACGTTTTTTCAACATAAACGGCCGTATCTTTTTTTTTCGTCAACTTAAAAGTTTGATTTTTTCACAGCTTTAAGGAATCGCTGACATAAATATGTGGTTTTAATTTCAACTCGATACCTCCACGCGTTCCGGAGCTAAACGGTCTTGACAGACAGACAGACAGACAACAAAGTGATCCTATGAGGGATCCGTTTTTTCCTTTTGAGGTATGGAACCCTAAAAATGGTATAGATTTGTTACGTCACTATCTAGCCCTGTATGTAAGCAACACAGAAAAAAAAATCAAAGTCATGTGCACCGAGACTTCAATATTTTGACACTAATTTACGCATCTCTAGGCGTAGATAATTAACTTATGTTGAATATGGCAAAATTGTTTCCATGCAGGGATAAATTATTTATACAAAAATTCAATTAATTTTACTTTGATTTACACATTCATACATTTTTCATAATATCTAAATGCCCAAAGGTCTGTTCATAAAATTCTACGCACTCTTTTCATTGTAAATCATCCAATATAATATAATATTCCACAACTATCACACAACGCCGTCTAGTCCCAAGCTAAGCAGAGCTTGTGTTATGGGTACTAGACAACTGATAAACATACTTATATATTTCTAAATACATACATATATAGATAAATTACACCCAGACACAGAACAAATGTTCGTGCTCATCACACAAACATTTGTCCTGGGTGGGAATCGAACCCACGACCTGCGGCATAGCAGTCAGGGCCACTAACCACTAGACCAACAGGCCAGTCTAATATGTTATTGGTGTGCGTATTCGTGTTTGCTCGTGCTTCTTATTGCTCACCAAAGCATTTTTAACTGTCACACATGATACTGTATGAGATAGCATGCATTTTAACGTCACCCTTCAACGAGTCCCAGCCACCGACTAGTGCTTCCTTAATTATTTCTTTATTCTAACCGCAATCTTGTGTTCAAATCGTGCTAATTATAACTAGCTGTTGTAATGAGTCAGTAACAATTACGTATTACAATGATGTTAATATCAATAAAACACTTTTCCCACGTTCATAGTGTGTCTATTGTTGAATCAAACTAACTACGATCTCTTGAGTTTATTGCACTTATTTAGCTAGGTAGAGATATTTTTTTTATTTTTTATTTATTTAGGTAATGTCGCACTCTGCGACGGTATCAGGATCTTTATTACTTCTTGCAATGAATCACCTTTATTTCATTGAATACTTGTATTGCTCTACGACATAATTATATCACTTTACAACGGTTGCGCCCGAACTGAAAAAACTAGACATATTTTGTTCTATTCAATTTTTAAACCTATTCTAGAACAACAAAATCCTTACATTTTACATGCTAGTTCGTTAACCCAAGTCATGCGATCTCCTTTCGATATCACAGTAAACATGTTTTTTTTTTTTTTTTTCGTGTTGGAAAATCATCTAATGACATCCCCCGCTCTTGGGCGGAGCGAGAGATAGTGTCAGACTTTTACTGACCAAAAACCCACTCCTGTTCCTTCTTTGCCATTTTTCCAGGGCCCCGGGGATCACTTTCGCATCACCCATGGCCCCAGTAGGCCTCGACCCTGCTGGGCCCCTACGGTTGCTGACATCTCCCTGAGGCGCGGAATCTCCCAGAAATCGGGATCGGAATCCCGGCGGCGGTTGGGGCGTGAGGACCGTTGCCTCACGCGATCGGCCGCCTCCTTTGCTAGCATTACTGCTTCGCAGAAGGAGGCAACCGCCTGCCACTCCTCCTCACTCCGGACCATGGCCTGTACCAAGGCCCGGCGCGAGAGATCGCTGCCGCCGATCGCCCCCACGAGGACACGGCGGTGCTCTGCCCAAGCAGGGCACACCTCTACCGTATGCTCCACCGTGTCCTCCGGGCGGTCCACACAATGGTGGCACCCGGGCGTCTCTTCTGCACGAATCCGGTGCAGGAACCTCCCGAACTTACCATGTCCGGTGAGGACCCGCGTCATGCGGTAGGTAAGGACGCCGTGAGGCCTTTCCAGCCACTCCTCAAAGAGGGGACTTATCACAGTAAACATGTTGAGTGAGTCAATTCTTCCACGTTGTTGGGAAATAGCTTTTCCTTGGAAATGCGTACCTACAGTTATGTTGCCGTCGGACCGTCCGGTAACGGTCCGAACCGAGCCCAAGTCGTCGACGGCGCATAGTATTCCACGCGCACCTCAAGGAGATGTCAGCAAACCGTAGATGCCTAGCATGGTCGAAGCCTACTGGGGCTAAGGGTCTGATTCTGAAAGGAAGACAGCCCTGGTATGAAAGGCAACGAAGGAACAGGAGTGGGTTTTTAGTCAGTGAAAGTCTGACACACCCTCTCGCCCCGCCCAAGAGCGGGGGATGTCATGAGATAGTGTCAGACTTTTACTGACTAAAAACCCACTCTTGTTCCTTCTTTGCCTTTGTCCCAAGGCCCCGGGTTTCACTTTCACACTAGGGTTCATTTATTTATTTATTTATTTAAATGAAGTACAGCCACATCACATACATTTCACATTAAAAAAAAAAACTATCTCGAAACAAAATGACTTATGCACATGACAATTAAGGCGTACATAGCGCTCACTACAATAATTTTGCTGCCTTAAAAACTATATTCTTATATTTTTATTTAACATAAACTCACTGTGTAGTCAGATAACTTAAATAAAATAAAATCGAACAAGTCAAATTACATTATCATTAAAAACAAATCAAATTACAGGACATTAAAACATTAAGCATTAATTATTTAAATTGAGTACATTAAAAATAAATTAAATTAAAATTAAATGAATTAAAATATAATAAATAAATTAAGATGTAATTAAATTAAATTAAATTAAAAACATTAAAAATAAATTCTAAAAGTCAAGAGTCCTAAAAGTCACAAAAGTCACAAAAGCATAAGCATAAAACATAAAACACATTAGAATGTACCTTGCAAGGATTGTACAATTTTCCTCCTAAACCTCGGCAGCTTATTGTTAAATATGTCTAGGTCAGGTATGCTCAATACAGCACTGTTGTATGCATTGCTCATCCTTATAATGGGAGACTGTAGGCCCAGATTGGTTTTGACAATGGGTGTATGAAAAACTTTTTTATTTTTTTTAACTCGCGGGTAAATTCTTGGAACTGCCAAGGAAATGCTTTGTAAAAGACAACTACAGTGAATATTTCCATTTATAATTTTATAAAGGAAACATAAATCCAAGAGACGTCTTCGCTCGTGAAGGGTAATCATTTTAAATTTTTTCAAACGCTCTGCGTAAGGCTGTCTGTATGAAAAACCTATTGTAGAGAAGGCAAGATGTCTTGTGAAGGCACGTTGTATGCTCTCCACACGTTGCGAGTGGACTGCGTAAAAAGGATTCCATACATTGCTCGCATATTCAAGGTTGCTGCGCACCAAAGCATTGTATAATATTACTTTGGTCTTCTGTTGTTTAAAGTCTCTGGAGTTGCGCTTCAAAAATCCAAGCATCTGGGCGGCCTTTTTCACTACCTTATCAATATGTGAAGTAAACTTCAACTTACTGTCTAGGATCACACCCAGATCTCGAATTTCATGCACTTGTTGTAGTGTTACGCCACCGATATCATATTTTGTAATAACTGGTGTCTTTTTCCTTGTAAAACTTATATGATGACATTTTCCAGCATTCAGACTCATTCTGTTAACGTTACACCAATGCTGAATACTGTTTATGTCAGCCTGAACCAGGTCGGCGGGTCGGTTCCGGTGGTAGTGGTTTTTATTATATATTTTATATATAGATAGATCTATATAGGTATAAAAGGAGAAACTGACTGACTGACATATCAACGCACTACCGAGACTACTGGGACTGGGAGCGTGAAATTTGGCACAAGGTTTCCTTTTATGACGAAGGCTAGTACTGAGAGAGTATTTTCCAAAATTAAAACGGGTGTCCAAAGTTTGTATGGAGAATTACGCGGATGAAGCCGCTGTCAGAAGCTAGTTAATTATAATATATTAGGAAATCATAAAGAAGATTATATTATTTACAACATAGGTTAAGGTTCGAATTTATTTTATAGTTATTTTTATTCTCAGCGATGTGATGGGACGATTACTGCGAATTCGTAAAGTGAATGAACTTTGTATGACACGACCTGGAAATTGAATCCAATGGCTGTGTTTGTGTGCTACAGTTTTGTGTGAAGCACGATTTTATTCAGTTCACTATAGCTATTGGGTGCAGCTAATGAGCAGGCCTTTAATATGTATTAGCTTTCGCCCGCAGCTTCGCCCGCGTATATGAAATATAGCCTATGTCACTCAGGAATAAAGCAGCTTTCAATCGGTGAAAAAATTTTAGCAATTGGACCATTACTTTCAGAGATTACCTCCTACAAACAAAAAAACAAGCTTTACCTCTTTTTAATATTATATATTAGTGTAGATAATAATACTCCACAACTATCACATAACGCCATCTAGTCCTAAACTAAGCAGAGCTTGTGCTATGAGTACTAGAAAACTGATAAACATGCTTATATATTTCTAAATACATACATATTATAGATAAATTACAACCAAACACAGAACAAAACGATCGTGCTCATCACACAAACATTTGTCTTAGGTGGGAATCGAGCCCACGACCTCCAGTATAGCAGTCAGGCCTACTAACCACTAGCTCCTGCCAGCGGATTCGCCCACGTCAAATTAGGTTTCTCTATACAAACTTTGGACCCCCATTTCACCCCCTTAGGGGGTGACTTTTGAAAAATCCTCTCTTACTGCTCACTTACGTCATAAAATGAAACTTTGTGCAAAATTTCATGCTCCTAGTCCCAGTAGTTTCGGCTGTACGTTGATATGTCAGTCAGCCAGTTTCTCCTTTTATATAATGTAGATTAGTATGAATTTGAGTGATTCAATAACAGATATTGATCAAACAGGAGGTAAAATTATATTATTACTGTCTAGGTATTTTTCATGCTTTTTTTGCCTGGTATGTTTTTATACAAAGTCGTGACCCCGAACAGAGTGATAGATGAAACCACAAATGATTCGATTAATAAAAGATGACTATGTGCCACTTATTGATATTGTAGCAGCAACATGGAAGCAATTGTTATTAATTAAAGTTCTTTGCGGTCACTTCGTTAGTAAGAACCGTCTTACAACTTGGTATGATAAAAAAAATACTGTTACTACGTCTAAAGTGGTTGTCACAAAAAAATAGTCTTCTTACAACTCTAATAAAAGGCAATCCAATCCAGCCGTGCTATTCTGTAAAAAACTCTAGGCACCATATGTATGGATGTATGAATGTATGAATGTATGGATGTATGGATATATGGATATATGGAAGTATGGATGTATGGATGTACGGATGTACGGATGTATGTATGTATGGAAGTATGTATGGATGTATGGATGTACAGATGTGTGGATGTGTGGATGTATGGATTGATGTAATTTCACTAGTAATTTTTTATTGTATACATCTATAATTTATTGATAGGTTTATTTTTATTTTTGTATAGCTTCTTTTTATAAACTACAATTTTCATTGTGCTTTTGGGTACAAAGCTGACCGGTCCACATTTTCCTCTCATATCTATTATTATTGTAATATGGAAATATTGTAGAAACTATTTTTTTTTTTAAAGAGTAACCATGGTGTTTCTTGCCGTTTCTTCTCCATAGGAAACGACCAATTGGAACTGTGCGCTGGCTTCTGATGTTTTATAAGAGCCCATGTAGGCCTATGTGAAATAAATTAATTTGAGTTTGATGAATCTTGGTACACCGGTAGACCATGCTGCAGCTAGTAGGTACTTTGTATTTTTGACAGTAGTAATAGTAACAGTTTAAGTCTGTTAAATTGTTCATCCAAAACTGACTTAAAAAGAACCACGGACTGCAGTGCTATTCTGAAAAGTTTATTTGCGAAATCACTTCTGAATCCGCAGTGAAATCATGGTGAAATTAAAGTTTCGTATTCTGAAATGGAGTGAATTCGACACTGGCGCCACCGAGTGATGATCAAAGTGAGAGGAACTAAAACGGTTGAGTATTTTGACATTTATCTACAAATTTGTCTATAGGATTTGGTATTCTGAAATACAATTCGCTGAGTGTGACATTCGAGATGATTTGTGAAATGATTTTCGAAATGATTTACCATTTACAGAATAGCACGGCTGGATTGGATTGCCTTTTATTAGAGTACAACTCTAATAAAAGGCAATCCAATCCAGCCTATCAATAAATTATAGATGTATACAATAAAAAATTACTAGTGAAATTACATCAATCCATACATCCACACATCCACACATCTGTACATCCATACATCCATACATACTTCCATACATACATACATCCGTACATCCGTACATCCATACATCCATACTTCCATATATCCATATATCCATACATCCATACATTCATACATTCATACATCCATACATATGGTGCCTAGAGTTTTTATTTTATTTTCATGAATACCAGATCCCCGCAGCCTGCACCCAAAGCAGGGAGAGTCTTCTCAAAATACGCAAAAGTAAAGGGTCCGATGCCGGAAACTGAGAACCTATCTCAAAATTAAAATGAAGTACTCGTAGATCCAAACCCAGTCCAGTTCCGGCCTTATCTAGGCCTTTTGTAAAAATACATTTATCATAATAATATGTTAGCGAATAATGATGTCTTTTCATATTATTCCACGTCTTCAGTTTTCAAAGCGATGTTCTCTTTTATGTTTAGGACGTGAGTTAGGCTTGACAGATGAAAGTTCTATTATAATAATGTTCTGATGTTTTACGCTTTTGTTAACACTCATGGAGCAAGTTTGCCTTTTGAAGCAGTTATCACACAAGGCTTTTGATGTGCGACATTTTATTGCTTGAACAACATGTACTGTATAAATGATATTTATTTTGTAAATAGGTTTAAAAAAACACTTTTTTACACGTCAACTTTGTTTTCGTCATTTTTAAACTAGATGAGGCCGGTGTTTCCTAGCTGACTACCCTGAGAAGAAACACCGAAACAAACTCAGGGGTCAAAGTCTCTTTTAAAGTCCGTACAGTAAATATGTAATGGTCAAATCACATGAGAACCATGCAGTTTTGTCTGAAATGGTCTTTTGAAGAAAGAACCATACAGATTTGAGTGGACCTGTCTAGTCAGTTCGTAAAGCTCAACTCAGGACTACTAAGGAGCTCAACGACTTGACGAACAATACCAAGGAAAGGACATTTGGGTAGGCCGCAGAAAATACTCAAATTGCCAGACATACGTTAAAATTACTGAAAAGGAAAAAAAAAGCAATCAACATAGTCCTCACGTTCACAATAATAAAAGGAAAAATATAGTTTACAAAATGTAATACTTTAGCAAAGTAAACATAGAGTTAATAGAGAAAGAAAAAAAAAAAGTCAAATTGCAAAATAAAAATAATCTACAATATCAAATTGTAATAAATAATAAAAAGCACAATTAAAATTAAAAACAAAAGAAAAAAATAATAATAAGACAACAGTTGCAGTGCGTACTAGAGCAGGTCAATCCCAAGCCTTTTGGTCCTCAACATAGTCCTTTATAGTGTAAAAAGCCTTTTGGCAAAGTTTTCGCTTTACAAATAATTTGAATTTATTAAGGCTTAGTTGTTGAATATGACTAGGAAGTTTATTATAGAAGTGTATACATTGGCATCTAAATGAACCCCCTATTTTTTTCAGCCTGGTTGTAGGAACCACAAATTTGTGTTTGTTCCTAGTATTAAAATTATGAACATCACTGTATTTTTTAAACATGTTTATATTTTTATGTGCATACAAAATATTCTCGTAAATATACTGTGAAGGTACAGTCATTATATTGATTTCTTTAAATTTATCTCTGAGGGAGTATCTGGGACTTAATTTATAAATAGAACGAATAGCCCTTTTTTGCAAAACAAAAATTGACTGTATTTCGGCGGCATTTCCCCACAGTAGAATACCGTACGACATGACACTATGGAAATAGCTAAAGTAAACTAAACGTATGGGCTTTGCTATCTATTTTTAGTTGCATTTGGGGCACTAATAAAAGTCTTTAAAGTGATTCTACGATTGTCGACTATGAGTTCTATATGATCACACTAATATTATATATACAGGCTAATGTTTGTATACATACGTGTATGTGTTTTACTCCAAAACTTAACAGATTTTGATAATGCGATTTGGAAGAAATATCTTGCCACCATGATGTCAGCCACATATTCCTATCAGACCAACTTTACTTTTGCCCCCCTAGCCAAGTTACAACCGTTTCGTTTCGATTCTCTTTCCGTCGATCGCCTCGAGTAGGCCACGCCTTCGATTCCTTTGTTCTGACGTCATCTCAACGCTGAGTCACGTGGTCAGAACAAAGGAATAGGAGGCGTGGCCAACTCGAGGCGATCAATGAAAAAAGAATCGAAACGAAACAGTTGTAACATGGCTAGGGGTGCTGGTGAGAGTGAATATACTGTAGCGCCACCTATATCCACACATAGGAACTAAATTACAAAATCCTGCATCGCGTTATTAAGGTTAATCTCGCGATTAAAACATATACAGTAGGTAGTCAACTATCGGGAAACCCGCACCAGACACAACACCCATCTAGCCGGAAACACACGGACACCTTGTTCTGAAAATGTAAATGCTATCACGCATTACTAGAGACAGAAAACATTTTTCTTTTTAATTTTCCCCCAACATCAATAGCATCATCATTTCAACCGAAAGTCGTCCACTGTTGGACATAGGCTTCCCCCCAAATACCACTACGAACGGTCCTGTGCGTCTCGCATCCATTGGATTCACTGTCACCCTCACCAGGTCATCCGTCCACCTTCACAAATCATAAAACAGATAAAGACTGGCATAAATGACGAGATGAACCGCACGAAAGCTTAAAGCTTCCTACAGTATCTATATTTTAAACCACACAAAGAGAAAACATTAAAAGAGAGATTTCTTTAAAAATTTTATGTGCGATAACCAATAAACGAGCTATAAATGCGGACTGCCGATTTACGACACACTTACTAGTGTTCCACTCAATTTCTGGTTTCGGCTTTCATATTTATTGAATGCTTGCTACGAAGGTAAACTTTTCATGGTTATTCTTATATGTTCATTAGTATCATAAATCTTTGGAATAAGGAAAGATTTATCTACATAATATCCGCTTTTGCTATTCATTTATGATTTGGTAACTCTTTCTGTTATTGATAGGCTCACGTCTGACCTCTGAACGGCTGGAGAGGGAAGAACTTCATTAGCTTGAAGATAAATCAACAAACTTTCTTTTTTTAAGTAATATAAACTAGTGCTTGACTGCGATCCCACCTGATGGTAAGCAGTGATGTAATCGTTGATGGTGAGGCGCACTAGTTTATTAAGAGCCTATTCACTCTAGCTTTGAAGACACCTAAATTATAATCGGACGGAAAGAAAGCATTTAATTCTAATACTAAGGTTTTGAAATTAAATGAAAGGGAATCGTTTGTCTTGGTATGTTCATGTGAACAGTTTTGAACATGTAAAATGGATGGAGAAAGAGAGGGCAAAAAAAAAGTTGGATGAATTGTGTGAGATGCGATATGAAAGAAAAGGGAATCACAGGATACAATGAATGAAAGAAACGTGTTGCGCCGACACCAAGTAACATGAAACAAGGGCAGAAACATGATGATGAGGCTCACGTTTGACCACTGTCTCATCTTATGGTAAGCGATGATTTAATCGATGTTGGGGCACGCTTGCCTAAAAATAACACTGTTGACTTAGGGACCCCCAGGTTGTATCTATCAGAAAGGACTGATAATAAAAGTGCTCCCAAAACTTTTTGTGCATATAGGTGGGATGTCTACCATATACCGTTGGCGTTAGCATTGTAATTGTATAGGTGGAAATAAATTATTGTTTTTAGTTGTCTATATCCATCCCATTTTATTTGAGGTTACCACAAATGGTCTGCTACTTCCAACCTTCTCTATTACTCTACTCGTCATCCTGAGTATTTACTAGCAAAATTTATTTACATACACTAGTACGGAAATGTCGCAACTCAAAGACCAATTCTGGCGTCATCGCGTCATAAGAACAAAGGGCACATATGTCCTTTAGATAAAATTGAGTTGCTTACATTTTCGGTTTTAGAAAAACAAGGAGCATAGTGTTAATCACATTAATGTTATAAAGGAGAAAGTTTGTGTTTATGTGTGTGTGTGTGTGTGTTTGTTACTCTTTCACGCGCAAACGGCATGAATAGTTCTGGCACAAAAGAGACGTTTGCATGCATCCTAGTTGTGGCGTATTAGCTATGTGGGTAGTCTCAAGCATTGTAACATAATGTATATGACATGAGTCAGTGGCCATCCGGCGATTGACTAGAGCAGTTGTGTTTTGCAAATAAATCTGTGTTACTCTGTTGGTAAGCCGTAAAATACTCCAGCGGGGCTATTGTGTAACTCTGTTGATAGTTCAAGTGATGATCACTTGTTAACAATGTGCATCATTGAACTGTCAAACAGCTAGTTTCGTATTGCCTATCTTCAGTGACTAACTGCAGTGACGTCATTAGCCTGGTGCCTTTGATAGCCACCGTAACACGTTTTGACAGATGTTATTGTATCGATACTTTTAAAATTGCGATTGTGTAAGCTTTTGAAGCTGTATAATAGTCGATAAAATTTTAGAGTGGTCACAATAGGCACCGTAATTTTTTATAATTCACCACATTTCCACCGTAGTTTGTTAGTCACTTGTGTGATACGTAATACCAATTTTATGAAATTGTCAGTTGACAACTAAGTTTAATGTGCAAGGAATGCTATTTGTCAACTGTTATTGAAAAAGTTAGCCAATAGCCCCCCTGAACGCAGTACAATACACTAGTAAAATAGGATTCTATCAGGCAAAATACACTCTGAAATAAAATTCACTAAAAGAACATACCATCACATAACCTGAGATTTAGCAGCAACATTAAACTAAGGAAATCCAGTACAAAAACTTATAGCAAAATAAATTTTATGTTTGAAGGTGCACAACTCTTTAATGGCCTACTTAGAGAAATCAAAGATTGTGTGTTGTTTAGTAAATTTAAGAATTTAAAAAAAGATATATTTTAGATAGTAATAAATTTGAAAAACCCATCTAACACTTTGTAACAAAATTATAATAATAATGTAAACTCATTAGTGAACCTTGTTCTATAGAAGAAAAACTAATATTCTTTTTAATATAACATAATCTTCATCATATAAATTATAAATTCTCATTGCTAACAATTATCATTTTGAACCTAGGACACTTCACTTTTGCTTTCCTTTTTTTAATACTAATAAGTATCGTTTCAGCGAATAAATATTCATACGTCAGATCATTTTAATTTTTGTTCTCCATTTTGGTTGGAGGCGCCCCTATTTCTTTTAGCAGCAAAATTTTGGTCCAGATAATGATCTCAGTGACTACCTTTAGTGCTTGTCTAACTAATAATCTTGATACATAAGGTATTGTTAACACAGCGATAACTAACGTACATAAAACTGCTTTATTTATGCCAGCGTTCGAAACCGTATCGAGTAACAGGGTTGTAAAATGGTTATTGTTCGGATTAGATGTCCTTGTCGTGAATATCACTTATTATTATAGGAGTTGTCTGTAAATATATCAGTTGTTAATAAATCTAGAGGCTGGTAAATTATCTGATATAAAAAGACACTTAATTCTCTGTCTTTAGGGGCCATTCATAAATCAAATCTCACGAAATTCATGTTTTAGTCCCCCTCCACTCCCCTCATCCTTGTCACAAAGTTTCTTATGCCTATGAGTTTGATATTATTTACCAATATACCTATATAAGCTTAACCTTTTAACCGCCTTCACTCTTACCAGATTGGTCGTGGGTATCTCGAAAGTAGCTCTCCGGAAGACGTCAGGGTACGTCGCACGACTTCCCGCCACTTTTGCCTGCTGGCAGTCATCCGGGTGCACTCGTTCAATAGGCCGCCAACAGCCGTTTTAATTTGGTCAGTCCATCGCATCGGTGATCTGCCACGCGACCTTGTTCCATCCACGTTGAACTCCTTGTATGACAAGGCGTTCGATGGAGTCTCCTCCTCAATAACAAATATGGCTAAATTATTTAAAAATACGACTGCGCATCAGCGCGTAGACAAACGTTCCTTGACGCCCAGTTCCTCGAGAATGGAAGCGTTTGTTCAAAACTCGGTCCGAGATACCCCGAGCATTTTTCTCCAGCACCACATTTCCAGAGTGTCTATCTTTTTGGTCTCTTTCTGTCGTAGGGTCCATGTTTCAGTGGCATATAAAAATATGGAAAACACTAATGTTTTAACGCCTGGTTTTTGTGGCTTTTGTTATTTTTCTGTTTCTCCACATTTTCTTGAGGTATTTTTTAGGGTTCCGTTTTTGCCGACTGAGGTATAGGAGGTTTAGGGATTAAATTAAGGCTTTACTTTTACAGACTAAAAACCCAGGCGTGTCTCTTTCTTTGGCCTTCGTGTTCTAGCAAAACGGTGTCTATAGGTAATTCAACGCGAACATGATCAGAAAGCGAAGCGGCTCGAATTGAACAAAAAGTTAATAGGTATTCTATTGCAGTGGCCTGTACGGATGTGGTGCAGTGCTTAGCAAAGCGAAGCGGACGCGATTAGTTAATTTTGTTTGAAGCGGTTGACTTCGCGTGCATGTTGGACAGAGCAACCGCATCGCGTTAGATCGCTTCTCGATTGAGATCGCGTTGAGTGTTCAGACATCGCGTTACGAACAATCCTGCAGCCGAATGAATGTACTTACCCCAGGGAAATAGAAGCAAAAACATACTAAGCAGCAAGGAAAAGTAAAGTCAGTAAAGAAACCAGTTTACTCATATTTTATGTGTATAATGTTTGCTTAATAAACAAACCTTATAAAGTAATTCGTCTTATTTCTCTCGGGAGATGAAACAAAGGCAGTTCATGAATTTTGTGGAGCGACTATAACTACGTGCTATGTAGTACGTGGCATATTTTTTACAAGCAAAGCCGCTACAAAAAGTTAGTGCTAGCTAAATCTGACGAAAAACGACAAAAGCTGAGTCGCTAGATATATAAATGTATATGAAGGGTTTTTTTTTGGTGGGAAAATCATTTAATGGCAAATCTCGCTCTTGGGCGGAGCGAGAGATAGTGTCAGACTTTCACTGACTAAAAACCCACTCCTGTTCCTTCGTTGCCTTCGTCCCAGGGCCCCGGGTTTCGTTTTCACACTACCCATGGCCCCAGTAGGCTTCGACCCTGCTGGGCCCCTACGATTTGCTGACATCTCCCTGAGGCGCGCGTGGAACAATACGCGCCGTCGACGACTTGGGCTCGGTCCGGACGGTTACCGGACGGTCGGACGGCGAGCCACCCATTGCTCGCCGTCGTTGCAGTATAAATAAAGGTACTAATTAAACAGACTTCATTTTAATAGCTTTACTCGTATTTGTCTCTAAAATCTACATTGCTTTCTAAAGTCACCCTCAATTAACGATCGTCTGAATGATACTATCTAAGCGACTAGTTATCTTCTATGTAAGCCACTTTCTGGGTGGTTTTAAAAAGAACCACGAAGGCTAAGGCGGGAACTGCACCCCGCTCCGCTCCTACTTTAGCCTTCTTACCTAACCTGTCGGTGTCGGAGTGCCATACAAATCCGAGCTCGCTTCGCTCGCTCTTGGACAAAGAATATTTAGTTGGCTTTGCAAAAAAGATGAATTAGTTTTTTAAACGCATGTTCCAGCTGCTTACTTACAAAATGAGAAGTTTATTAACGTATCCAATAAAAAATCTGTGGTTTGACTTTTTTTTTTTAGGTGGGAAAATCATCTTATGACAAATCCCGCTCTTGGGCGGAGCGGAAAGTAGTGTCAGACTTTTACTGACTAAAAACCCACTCCTGTTCCTTCTTTGCCTTCGTCCCAGGGCCACGGGTTTCGTTTTCACACTACCCATGGCATGGCTTATTTTTCCTTATATAAAACGGCGTTAATCGATAGGCTAATGAATTTATTTCTAGAACTCTAATTTTTTCTATGATATAGAATTAAAAAAACTAAATCAAATCCCGCCTATCGCCTTGACAGCTGTCCTGATTTCATATGATTTAAAAAAAATATTTGTTGTCTCTTTAAAAAGTATAATTGCCTCGCCAGTTGGTAAGTTAATACGAGCTATTTTTCATGCGATCTCTTTCGACATCACAGTATTTAAATAAATGTTCTATGTTCCCTATTAATTCTCTTTCGACCCCACAATACTCCCGCATATTATCTAAATCTCTGCTTATCTCGCGGACATTTAGACCGCCTCCGTAACGGCTTATCTCTCAAACAATAGCAATTCATTCTTGTTGCATTTAAATCTTACTTTATAAACATTCGAGGGCCGATATAGAGGCTATTTTAGGAATTGGGCCTTAAAGTTTCATCTATATATAAGTGTAATATTAAAAAGAGGTGAAAATTTATAAGTTTGTATGTAGGGGTTTTATTTCGGTGGGAAAATCATCCAATGACATCCCCCGCTCTTGGACGGAGCGCGAAGGTGTGTCAGACTTTTACTGATTAAAAACCAATCTGGTTCCTTCGTTGCCTTTCATATCAGGACCGAGTCTTCCATTCAGAAGCAGACCTTTGGCCCCAGTAGTCTTCGACCCTGCTGGGCCCCTACGGTTTGCTGACATCTCCTTGAGGCACGCGTGGAACAGTACGCGCCGTCGACGACTTGGGCTCGGTCCGGATGGTTACCAGAAGATCGAACGGCGAGCTACCCATTGCTTGCCGTTCGCAAGCCCTGCCCCCCTAGCCAAGTTACAATCGTATCGTTCGCGCCGAACGCCTCGAGTAGGCCACGCCTCCGATTCCTTTGTTCTGGCGTCATCTCAACGCTCAGTCACGTGGTCAGAACAAAGGAATCAGAGGCGTAGCCTACTCGAGGCGTTCGGCTCGAACGAAACAATTGTAACTTGGCTAGGGGGGCTGTATGTAATATCTCTCAAACTACCGAATCGATTCTAAAATTCTTTCACTAGTAGAACTGCTACTTTATCACTAAGTGACATAGGTCTATAGGTAGGTACTTTTACTTTGGCGGTAAGCTGAGAGAAGCTAGTACTTATTAGCTTGGGGTCTCGGCTTCCTGGCTAACCGGATGTGGCTGAATACCCGTGTTTTACATGGAGTGATTGCCTACCAGACCTTTACAACCCAGTTATTGGTCAATATGATACTCCTTTTATATTGAAGTGTAGAATATAATAGGTATGCTCTCTTATTTTAGTAAGTAAGTACACTCCTTTATATGTATGCTGAGTTAGCAATATACCTCACATGCGACGATTCGATGTATCATGCATTGCACTCAATAAATAGTACTTAACGCATGTGGTTGTTTCCTTGAGACCACCTTTAGGGACCCTAACATTACAATATATACGCGTTTAATTACAAAATCAAAAATGAAGACAATTACTACTATTAGGGAAATTACTTTTTGATACTAATATTATTCGGTGGCCAAGTGATAACGGCCCCGACTTACGAGTTGTGGTCACGGATTCAAATCCAGCCAGGCGCATTACTTTGTGTAATTAATTTCATCACCACTGCTCTCAAAAACGGTGAAGGAAAACATCGTGAGGAAACCGGTATGTTCTAGAACCGAAAATTCGAAGACATTTGACATTCACCAATCCGCACTGGGCCCGCGTCTAGATTGCGGCCCATTCCGTCTCCTACAGAGGAGGAATGAGTCTCAGCAGTGGGAACATTAAAAGGCTGATTATGTTATTATGCTATTAATATTATTCAAATGTCGTCTTTCGTGACTCTGGCATTCTTCAAAGCAATCTCTAACATTCATCAAAACGCGCCTCAGAGTTGTAGTAGTAATTTTGGTGATTTCTTGTTTAATATTTTCCATCAATTCTGATAAACACAGTGACTTTTTTCCACATGTAAAAACAAAAATTTTACAGAAATCGCCTTATTTTTTTTACACTTTTGACACATGTGAAACTAGATATGCCATGTTAAAATATAATATTTTAGTAACTTACAGTTACAAGTTATGTTGCTAAAAGAATTATGAATTTACATGTGGATGGATGAAGAGGGAGAGGGAGGCCAAACAAAAGATGGATGGATTGTGTGACAAGTGATATGAAAGAAAAGGGAGTTACTGATAGCGTGACGAGTGACAGGACAGAATAGAAGAAAAAAATTTCTTATAACTTAGCCACAAATAAAACGGGACAAGGGCAGGAAGATGATGACAGTTATAAGTTATCCGTCGAATTATATATTGTGTTATCTTGTAGTCCTCATTCTGACCGCCGATTCGGGGCCCTAACTTCTAAGTACCAACGACAAATCCCCACAACCATTCTCTATTACAAATTTCAATAAAATTTGTTAACAGGACGAATAAAACGTTATTTTCTAACGGGCACATTCTCGACTCGTTTTATAGTTAGTACCGTCTAGACGCACTTAGCTTTATTTTTTATGATCTATAATAAAAACTTAGAACTAGTTAATCAATCAATACTGTTTATTTACTCCTTTTTGAAGTGACTGTGTTGCACTTTTTATTGAAGTACACTTAAATTTTTATTAAGACTTTTTACACGAACGTTGTATGAAGGTTGACGACCCTAAACAAAGCTTTTCATACAAAATTATTTTGTCTCTTGAAAATTAAGTAAAGGGGAGTGTTGGAGTGTCAGTTAACGCTGATACCGACTTTGCTGATAAGGCATAGCCTTGGCAAAGGGTGTCTAGTTGACACCATTGGTTCAGCTGATAATTGAAGTACCACAGTTCAGTGAAGATGGACTGATATATTTGACATTTATATCATAATTACATAATATTAGTATATATTGGTATTTAATATTATATCAGTATTTTTATACAAATATTAGACGTATTTATGTAAGTTTATATTGTACACTGGATCCTACTCTTGAATGTGATCTCTCTCAAAGGTTTTCTGGGAGAAAACTCATTGTTGAGTTAAGCTCGCCTTTGTACATGAATTGTCAAATCACTGTGTTGATCTGGTTGATAAAGGATTATCAACATTAATAATGCACATTTAGTAATGCGAAAAATTCCTTAAATGGTAATGGTAGAAAATTATCCCTAAGCAACATACTCCAGTGATAAAAAAGTGTCCTGTGTGCTATTCCAGGACATGGTCTACCCGTTCACCAAGTTTCATCAAAATCCGTTCAGCCGTTCGATAGTAAAGAAGTGACAAACGTACACACGCAAACTTTCACCTTTATAATTTAGTGTGATATGCATTTTTTGTCCACCACCGTTCGCCTAAAGATTAAAATTTGCAATTTCAAAATAACAGGATTTGGAAAATGCATTCTTGAGCAACACAAGCATAACAAATCAGAACGTAGAAATCGCCATTTGAACGCACATAATAGTGTCTGCGTGTAACTAAATTTAATCTTTAACCGTTTAATGCACATAAAATTAAGTTATCCTTTGTTTATGCTCAAATAAAGCATACAATAACTTCAGCTTAACTTAGCCTCAAATATGCACCTATCACGATATCTTAGGCCTAAGAGTTAAGTTATAGTACATTCGTTTAAGTTAATGTAACTTCAAAAGGTAGTTTATGAATGCATTAAAATAATTTATGATTATTACTGTACTGTAGTAGCTAGCTCCAGGCAATGCATACCATTGTTCTGAATCTGAAGTGCGTTCAATTGTTTTCATAATTAAATTATTTGTGATTGTCATCAGCATACAAGTTTAATTTATCGTTATTTTCGGTATAATAAGATTTTAATAAGTTTGCGTTTAATCACTATCTCACTTGATGGTAAGTGATTTTGTGACGATGATGCACGCTTGCCTAACTAACCTATTAACTCTTGACTTTAAGAACCCTAGGTAGTAACTATCAAGAAACACAGACTCCTGCAAGTAATTCCACTACTTAACTGTACGCACAATAAATGTATTCTCAAAATGTTTAGTGTGTATATCAGGAACCGAACCAAAAATATGGATAAGTATTGCGTCCAACCAGGGACGCTTCCCTAAGTTTCCTACAAAGAACTGGCTGAAAGATAATAGGAATTGGAAGTAGTCAGGTACTCACAGGATGCTGGGAGCCGGGAGATCACCACACTGTATCACTAGCAATAGTATTTCACGATATTTTTAAGTTTTGACGAGCCGCGTATCACGTGTTTATATCATTCCTGATATAAACACGTGATACGCGGCTCGTGGTATTTTTTCATTCCAATTATCACAGTGTCTCAAGACGAAATTCTATGAAAATATCATAGAATTTCCTCGCGAGGCTCTGAAACGTGTTCGTTTCGCGTCGTTCGCTCACATGAGCCTCATCAAAAGGCTCAATGTCACTGGAAAGGGCTATGCTCGGAGTTACATTGTGTGAACACATCAGAAATGAAGATATCCGTAAGGGAACCAAGGTTATCGACATATGCCGAAGAACCGCCAAACTTAAGTGGCAGTGGGTTTGGCTCATTGCTCGCAGAATAGATGGTCGATGGGGCTGAAAAATTCTGATGTAGCAACAGCGTGCTGATAGACGCAGCATTGGAAGATTTGTCAAGGTGGACCGATGACCTTGTGAGGGGCGTGGAAAATGGGCAATACTCGGGGAGACCTTGTGCAGCAGTGGACATATTATGGCTAAAATGGTGATGATCTCATCAAGACCGGTTCATCACCAAGGTACCAAGACCAACCCTCTTTCGTAAGTAATAACACTGTACACAAAGAACATTTTTTTTATCCAGAAACAAACCAATACGTTGTTACTGAGATTCAATTTCTGATGAACCCCAATTTTTTTCATATTTAGGCTTATTTGTAAACTCACAGTACCACTCACTCACCACCACCAGGTGAGATAATGGACTCAGCAACAAAAATGAAAAATATAAGGCTAAAAATTAAGTCCGCTTTTATACGTTTGCGTACGTAAATTTATAAAAAACTTTTACACAAAAAAATACAACCGACTTCAATGTAAAAAAAACACTGAAAAGTGCAAAATAACTTTAATTCCGGAAGTCGGTGTTTCTATAATAGTTTTGTCTCTTCGTTATTTAACACCAACTTCCGAAATTAAAGTTAGTTTGCACTTTTCAGTGTTTTTTTTACATTAATTCAATGTTGGTTTGTTGCGGTTGTATTTTTTTTTGTAAAAGTTTTTTATTTTACACTTTTTAGTTATGGTACCACCACTAAAAAGTACCCCTCAGCCAAATTTAAATACCTTATAGCCAGAGTGCATCTCATGACAATTCTAATAATCCCAAACACGGTTAGATTACATTAATTTATTACAGAGTTCCGAAGCCTAACCTCAGGCTTCATCATCAGATCAGTTCGATATATTCCCCCTCTACTTTCAGTCAGTCATCGACTACACGTATAAACAAAGCAATTTTACTTGTTACGACGGTTCTGCTGTGATCCTATGAGGAGTTCTGTTCCATATCTTCGAAGTTCATGATTAGATCATAACAATATTTCTATGGGACCAACTCGGAAGCATAACCTTTCAATCAAAAACAATTGACCGAGAAATCGGTGAAAATACATAAAAAAAAAACATACATTCAACCGAACATATAACCTCCTCCTTTTTGAAGTCGGTTAAAAATAGATAGAATAGAACAAAAATTTATTGTACCTACGCCAAAATAGTAATAATATAAGTATAGTATAGTATAATAATGTTATTTTTTCTTCTCTCTACGTTTAAAACTATGGCTCCTACGTACCATTAAGGAGATGATATCTTATAAAACCATATACATAGTCTTAAACACCAAAAATATACATACAAATGATCAATATGTCAAAAATAATGGGTTAATTTTGACAGTTATTGGCTGTCAAACAGCAGTTAACATCTAAGATTAAGTTACTTTGCCTAAGTGATTTATTCGTGAACTAGTTGTAGCCCGCGGAATCACCCGCTCGCGCCATTACTTCGTTTTCGCTTAGTATTCTTTCAGACAGTTGTCGTTGATCGGCTCTTAAGGACCTTAGCGTGTTGTGACATATCCTTTCTCAAAAATTTAACTATAAAATGTAAAGGGATTATTTCAAATAAAAAAAACAAACAAACTCTACAAGTGAGTATATTATGAGTCTAATCAATATTCGTGAATGTATACAGCATTATCATATTGATCTAGAATATTTCCATATTGAGGTGGGAACTACGCAAATCGATTACTGGTGACATGCATCCCGTTTTAGCAGATAGATTGTGTTTAGAATTGACTGGTTAGTTTATCTAAGAATATCCAATCAGTTAGAGACAGGTAATTAACACTCGAGTCTTAAATGGAAGTTCTCACAAAAAGTTATGAACGTTAGGTCTTTATGCCTCGATGAGCACTCAAAGATGGATTAATTTCAAACCTAGTTAGGTAATTATTCTTATTTATAATATCTCTAAACTATGAACTTAGCTGATGATTACCAGATTTTTAATTTGATTCACACTAGTAATATTATAAAAGCGAAAGTTTATATGTTATACTAGGTGCCAGCGGTTTCACTCGCGTAAAAGTAGGTTTCTCTATTCAAACTTTGGACCCCCGTTTCATCTCTTTAGGGGGTGAATTTTGGAAAATCCTCTCTTAGTGCTCGCCTACGTCATTAAAGGAACCCTTGTGCAAAATTTCACACTTTTAGTCTCAGTAGTTTCGGCTGTGCGTTGATATGTCAGTCAGTCAGTTTATCCTTTTATATATATAGATATGTATAAATTAGCATACGCGTAGACCATGTATAGAATAGGAGTACGTTCATCAGCAGCAGCTCTATGACCAGTCATATCAAGAGCTATGAAAAACCTTTTCTGGTCATCGCCAACAATCAGCCTCGAAATAACGCTGCACAATATCCAACAAACTAGAGCATAATTTTAATTTTAATTAACTTTATGTAAACCATCTTGTCATGTCTTTTATCTAAAAGTTGTCTAAAAATTGTATCTAAAAATGTTTACAATTTGTTATTTACCTATACCGATTTTTGGTAATTAACTAAATTTAAATATTCTTTGTATGTCTTTCATCATCATCATCTTCCTGCCCTTGTCCCGTGTTATTTGGGGTCGGCGCAACATGTTTTTTTTTTTCATGTTTTTGTTTTATTCTTTGTATGTCTTTATTTTATATATATTCTTTATACGATTTTTTTTTAATAAAAACACATATCAAGATTGTTTACGTTAACTACCTAAACAAATGGAGTATACCTTTATAATTTACATCTATATCAGTTTGCCCTTTTTGTAAACATACTAATATCCTGTTGGCTTCAATACTGAGCACCTTAATTGATACTTAAAGTTCACACCGAATGAAGTCGGTAGCAATTACTATACCTACCACCGCCTCCGGCAACCAGGTGGTTCAATTTAAAATATTTCTTAATAAAATTAGCTTTAAATTGGAATAAATTGAATACTTGTGCTGACACGCTTTACATTCCAAATTGATTGAATTTTCGTAAATAGTAAGACAGTCTGTGAATTTTAATGAAATACTCGAAAATAATTGAGACAACTTCGAACGAAATATTGATTTTGTAGTAGTTGACGTATTTCTAGCATCCTATAGATCAGGTATACATTGTGGCCCATAGTATAGTATAGTATAGTATAGTATAGTATAGTATAGTATAGTATAGTATAGTATAGTATAGTATAGTATAGTATAGTATAGTATAGTATAGTATAGTATAGTATAGTATAGTCGGGCCTTATAATGCTCCCACTGTTGAGACTCAGGCCTTCTCTCTAAGAGAGGGAATGGGCTTTAATCCACCACGCGGGCCCAGTGCGGGTTGGTGGATGTCACATGTCTTCGAATTTTTGGTTCTAGGACATGCCGGTTTCCTCACGATGTTTTCCTTCACCGTTTTGAGAGCAGTGGTGATGAAATAAATTACACAAAGTTATGCGGCTTGCTGGTACTTACCTTGGCTACCGTAAGGCAGCCTTCGTGCAACTACTACTTCGTGACGTCATCATCACTTCCTCAAGCTTTCGAGCAGCGAGTCATACAGCCATCACCCACGGCTTCAAAGGGTATTATGACCACCAACATGCCTACCTGATCATACCTGGTCATCACCCTCAGCCTTATCAGCGACCTTGGCTAAGCCCACCTCACCTACGGCCAGCACATGAAGAGCTATGAAGACTTCACCTGGTCGACGCCAGCAATCAAGCCCTACTTCGCACAGCACCGCTCCGACTCACTGGAGCCAGCAGCACTACTCCGACTCACTGGAGCCTGCAGCATTTGGAACCGTGCACTAGCTTCTGACGTTTTATAAGTGCCCATGTGCCTATGTGAAATAAAAATATTTGAATTTTTAATATTTTTTAAATTTAAATTTCATTTATTTTAGGCATTTTTACGAGTATACGAGCAAAAAACGTAAAAAAATAGTTCGCTAATGCATTTTGTGGTCTTAAAGTCAAAAATCTCAAAAATAGTAAGTGTTGCGAACTTTCTCAATACGGAATCATATTTGATATGCATTTATTAATATAAAATCCCCGTAAGCCACTCTGTTGCATTTTGGCTTTAGACTAACTACTTTAAACTTCGCTAGGAGGCAGGTCTTCATGCCCATGTTCCATATTATTTAGGGTTAGCGCAACACACTTTCTTCCTTCCTATCGTTTTCACGCTATCTGTTTTCAATCATATAAATTGGTCACACAATCCATTTATCCTTTCTTTGACCTCCTTCTTCTTTTAGATATAAAAAAACTATTCTCTGTCTGTCGTATCTATGATAGCACTTTTTTTTGTAGGTGGGAAAGTCATCCAATGACATCCCCCGCTCTTGGGCGGTGTGGAAGGGTGTGTCAAACTTTTACTGACGAAAAACCCACTCCTGTTCCTTCTTTGCCTTCGTCCCAAGACCGAGTTTTCCTTTCAGAAACAAACCCTTGGCCCCAAAGGCTTCGACCCTGCTGATCCCCTACGGTTTGCTGACATCACCTTGAGGCCCGCGTGGAACAGTACGTGCCGTCGACGTCTTGGGCTCGGTCCGAACGTTACCGGACGGTAAGCTACCCATTGCTCGACGTCCGCAAGCCCGCGCCTACATCATCTTCCTGCCCTTGTCCCATCTTATTTGGGGTCGGCACAACATGTTTTTTTCTTCCATTCTATCCTGTCAACGGTCATGCTATCACTAACTTCCTTTTCTTTCATATCATTGTTCACACAATCCATCCATCTTTTCTTTGGCCTCCCTCTCCCTCTCCACCCATCCACTTGTATACTCATAACTCTTTTAGTAACATGCGTTTCATCTCTCCTCTTTACATGACCATACCAGGACAAACGATTCCCTTTCAACTTTTCAGTCACTGGCGCCACCTTCAAACTTCCTCTAATATACTCATTTCTCACTTTATCCATTCTCGTCACACCACACATCCATCTCAACATTCTCATCTCCGCTACATGCAATCTTTTTTCATCCGTCTTTTTCACAGCCTAACATTCTGATCCATACAGTATGACAGGTCTTATCACGGACTTGTAGATTTTACCCTTCAACTTGGGATCCGTTGATCCGTGGATCACAAATTGATCCAGTGACCTGTCGCCATTTCATCCATCCTGAATTGATCCGATTTGATACGTCTCGGTCTACCTCGCCATCTCCTTGGATAAGCGACCCGAGGTACCGAAAGTCGGAGCAGATTGGTATGGGCGTTCCAGCGAGAGCTAAGGGCATAGGACCGGAGAGACCACCGAAATCACAGAACAAGTACTCGGTTTTCGTTCTGCTCAATTTTAAGCCAACACTGGAGAGTGTTGGCTGACAGACTGGAGAGTCTGTGACACCACACCTCCAATTTGCTCTGGACCTCTAGCTCTGGACCACAAGCCCGCGCCTACAGTGACCGAAAATCGGGATCGGGATTCCGGCGGACATAGGAACTTAAATTTAAATTCTTGCATCGCAGTATTAAAGTTCTCCACACGATTGTAACATATACAAGAGTCTGAAAATCAACTATCAGGCAGATATCACAACACCCGTCTGATCAGAAGATATATACATCTTCCCCCCTAGCCAAGTTACGATCGTTTCGTTTGCGTCGAACGCCTCGAGTAGGCCACGCCTCCGATTCCTTTGTTCTGACCACGTGACTGAGCGTTGAGATGACGTCAGAACAAATGAATCGGAGGCGTGGCCTACTTGAGGCGTTCGACGCAAACGAAACGATCGTAACTTGGCTAGGGGGGCTTGTTCCGGTTCTCTAAACTTTTTTCTCAAAAAAAACCTTCATAGACATCACAAATATACGTCTTACAAACAGGACCAAAAAAAAGATAGTTTACAGTTATTATGCTACATTAACCGGTCTCAAACTGTGTCTAATTTAAATCACTTTGACTAATAATACATCATAGCGAGGACCGCCCTAAACCGTCGCGAATCTCCGACTAGTTCCGGCTCAAATAACGGGTCTGCATACAATATGTGTCTACTGCGATGTTAAGATTAATGTCATTGCTTATTGGTAGTGTTAGAATTTCTTTTGTTACGCACCTGTGCCCAAAAAAAACGTTTTAACAAGTTCAGTGCGGTACGAGGTCTAATATGCCTAGTATGTGTCATCCTTGCGGTGCGGTTAAGAAAAACATAGTCTTCTCTGCCGTGCGGAGACTGTAACTTCAATTTGGTTTAGTTTAGGAAAGAGATTAGTGTCCGACCGAAAGGTCGGATTCGGTTTCGGTTTTGGTCGAGTTTCGGCAAAAAAACGATTATAAGAAAGAAATAAAGAAAGATAAACATTTTATTTGCCGGAAAAGGCGCAAACTTATATCTAACATATTGCAAACATTTTGCAAGAAAGAAGAAAGAGAAAAACATTATTAATTAAAAATAACATATATGCACCACGTCCGAGCAAAACGGCCGTACGCTCAGCATAATGCCGTGTCCACAACGCAAAAATGCGACGAGTCCACAGCGCTGGTTTTCAGCGTGGGCCGGTGATGTTATCGACTAACAGACGTTGGCAACGGTATTGTGTACCAATAGATTTGAGTAAATAAATATAAATAAATTTTTAGGACAAAGTCATAAATGATGAAGATGAAGACGACGACGATGATGTAATGATGAAGTGATGAATGTAGTTTCGGTTTCGACGGCAAACCGATACTACAACCGAAACTGCATTCGAAAGTTCTCGCGCTGTGATTGGTCATGTTCAGCGAGTTAAATTTTATCCAAGCGAGTAAGCGACGAACATTTCTCGTATCCACGTGCCTAATCATGTCATGTCTGGCTTGTGTTTGCAGTTCGTTTTGTTTGTCGTGAGTTTTCGTGTGATTTATTTTGAATTCATTAAGTTTTATTATGTGATATAGCATAAGATTAGATAGTAAACATAAAAAAAATTATTCATCATAACAAACTAATACATAGATTATAGTAGAATCAAGTTTAACCTATTTAAATATTATTTTGGTTGATTTAACTCTCTCGCCAATGCTATACCTAAAAAAAAAAATCTTTAAATCATTTAAAGATAAAAAAATAAAGACTGACTGATTATAATAACGTTTTCTTTACTTTTTCCTCAAAACATGACCTTTCTAAGGAAGTTTCGGTTTCGGCCGAAACTGAGACTGTTGACGAAATTCGGTTTCGGTTTCGGTCGTAAAAACCAGTTTCGGTCAGACACTAAAAGAGATGAATCTAAGATGGCCCTATTAAAACAGAATGCAATGTTGTGTCTACTTCGATACGGGGTCACTTTAACCTCGTACCGCACTAAAGAAATAAAATTTTATGTTTTCTTTTAATTTACCCATAAAAATGCTTTTAGTTTCTACGTTACGAGGTCTAAGAACCCCCCTAACCACCCTAATGACAGTTTTCAAACGAGGTCTTAAACGCCCCGTACCGCAAGAATGGAAATAATACAAAAATTAGTGCCGCTGTCAACGTGTTAATAGTATGATACCACAGTTTTACAATTCATTAAAACTGTGGTAGATATTAATATGATAATAACCTTACATTAGTGAAACCTTTACGGTCCGGACTAAGCGTTTCGGGTCATCCTTTATAACGCGTACACCTGAACCTACTGGAACAATTTGCCTGCTGCGGTCTTCCCGTCCGATTATAATTTAAGTGTCTTCAAGGCTAGAGTTAATACTCTCCTAAAAAACTAGTGCGCCTCACCATCAACGATTGCATCACAGCTTACCATCAGGTAGGATGGCAGTCAAGCACTTGTTTAAATTATTTAAAAAACCTAATGGATTTGAAGAGTGTGCGCGGGAATTGTATGATTTGATTCCACCATCTCATTTCTACCATCGGACAACCCGACGAACGGCGAGTATCCACCCTTACGTTGTTGAAACCTCTACGTTTCGGACTAAGCGTTTCGCCTCATCGATATCGTTTATACCGCGTACATTTGGATCTACTGGAACAATTTGCCTGCTGCGGTCTTCGCATCCGATTATAATTTAGATGTCTTCAAGGCTAGAGTGAATAGGCTCTTAATAAACTAGCGCGCCTCAACATCAACGATTGCATCACTACTTAGATCGCAGTCAAGCTCTACATTACAATTGAAAAAAAAAAATCGCACACAAATCTGCCGGAATTTCCGAAAGAATTACAGTGGCCCTGGAGCACAGGTGGGTTTTCCCTCTAGCCTCAGGTATTTCCGCTCAAATAACGGCACTGCATCTAATATGCCCGTCGCGCATTCGCGGTTGATCTCTTGCCCAAAGGTCAATAATACGATGTGCGGTTATCTTCGCAGAATCGCTTAGATATCTGGTCCTCCGTCTTTAATTTATTCTAGCTGTTGCCAGTGGCTTCGCCCGCGTGATAATAGAAAATTATCCCAAGGGAACATACTCCTGGGATAGAAAGTATCCTAAGTGCTATTTCAGGACATGGTGTAGACCATGAACAAGTTTCATCAAAATCCGTTCAGCCTTACGAGCGTGACGAAGTTACAAACAGACGAACACACTCTCACAAACTAGTAACTAGTATGTTCATCATCATTATTTCAGCCAAAGGACGTCCACTGTTGGACATAAGCCTCCCCAAGTGTCGCCACAACGAACTGTCCTGTGCGTCTCCCATCCACCGCATTCCCGCGGCTCTCACCAGGTCATCGGTCCACCTTGTGGGAGGCCTTCCAACGCTGCGTTTTCCGGTGCGCGGTCGCCACTCTAGAACCTTTCGGCCCCATCGACCATCCGTTCTACGAGCAACAAAACGAAGCAACGAATAACGAGTTCGGGTTATGTCGGCGACCTTGGTTCTCCTGCGGATATCTTCATTCCTGATGAACGCAAGGAAACTCCAAGCATAGCCCTTTCCATTCATTTGGGTGACTGTAAGCCTTCTGATGAGGCCCATTGTAAGCGACCATGTTTCAGTGCCATATGTCATCACTGTATGTTCCCTTGGGATAATTTTTTACTATCACACGGGCGATGCCGCTGGCATTAGCTAGTAGTTTAATAATATCAATTGTCACATAAGTGGAATCTTGGTAGATAAAGAGATATGATCGTGTTAATTCAATCAAAGCAAAATTATTGTCGAAAGATCCTAATACGATTTCATAATCCTTACTAATGGACAAAACTACTTTAATCTTAGGTACTGTGCCAGCGTATTTTCCTGAAGGTGTAATTCTAAGTCAACATTCTCGTTCATCCTTTACCCACTTATGCAGTTTGAAATAGTATGAATCACTTTTCGCAGAAACACTCGTCCTGTCCTTTGATCTCTTAATGGTTTTCTGGCACTACACCTTTCTCTCTGAGTCATATTGCAAATAATCAGATATTATATGTTATAAGTTGTAATTGTTGTGCAATTGAATTCATTTAAAGTGAAAGCGCCATGGTAGTAGCATTTTGCAGGTCAGTTTAAAGGTGTACGTTATCCATAAAAGTGGTTAGTATCACGAAATTACCAAATATATATTTAGTTTTAATTGATATAAACTAGTGCTTGACTGCGATCCCACCTGATGATAAGCAATGATGCAATCGTTGATGGTGAGGCGCACTAGTTTATTAAGAGCCTATTCACTCTAGCCTTAAAGCTAAATTATAATCGGACGGGAAGACCGCAGCAGGCAAATGGTTCTGGTCCTTCGATGTACCCGGTATACATGACAGGCAAAACGCTTAGTCCGGACCGTAGAGGTTTCAACAACGTAAGGGTGGATACTCGCCGTACGTCGGGTTGTCCGATGGTAAAAATGAGATGGCGGAGTCAAGGCTTGCGATTCCCGCGCACACTCTCCAAAATGCATCCTGTAAAATACCGAAAGGATGGCTACCCTACGCCTGCATGTGTACAATAAAACACAGATTTTAAGAAAATCCAATACCAAATCGCATGTTATTTTACTGCGTGCAGTCGTATCCAGCGCTCAAGCATCGAAGAATCCCACCGGTCCGTCAATACGCTCAAGATGCTGTTAGAACTAGCTCGCATGCGGGCTAGAGTCGAGGTACAACGTTTGCGACCGTAACACCCATTGCTAACCCTAAACTTACTTTTGACAACCAACACGTACTGAAACAGATAAAAAAGACCTGTGGCTCAGAAGAGGAAAATATTGACTGGCTACACTGCGTTATGAACGGTAAACGAAAAATAATAGTTAAACCGGAAAATCATTTATCTGGTTGACTATTAACTACAAAGTTATCAGGTAGAAAAATGTCAAGCAAACCCACACATCCTCTTTATTACATTATCGTAGACGAATCCAAACGACATAACCCGTTCCCTCATTAATCTTGATCACATCAACATGAGCGTGGTTCAAGAAACCAGTCGGGGCCACTAGCGCCACTCTACGCCAGCATTGACCATTCATCTCTATCGCTCGTTAACGAGCCACAAAAACTGCAGCGGATACAGTACACCGCTTTTACTGGAATACATTAGCTTGTAGTACAAATTGGATGGAGCGTAAACGTATGAATGCAGTAAGGATCAGTTCACACCGAGACGCAACGCGACGCGACACTGCGCGAAGAGCGACTCAAAATTTAACTTTATTTACTACACGAAAAAATACAGATTTCAGCACCCGTAGCCAAGTTGATAATCTGCAATCGTTAACACTAGTCTTCGTGGAATGACATCATCTCAACGTTAAGTCACGTGGTCAGAACAATCGAATAGAAAATTCGTAGCCAAGTTCACATCGTTAAAAATGATAGAATGAATTGTTATCGTTTCTACAATGTTCAACGCTACATCCATTGTTATTGTAGAACGACATTGTAGAACGAGCGGCCGACTCAGACGCGTCAACATGGCTACCAACTTATCGTTTTCTACAATTGTTGACACCGAGGCGTTACCGATTGGAGAACGGAATTCGACACAAAACGGTTGTAAGTTGGCTAAGGGGGCAGATCGAGATGCCTCGCGGCGCAGCGCTGCGTGGTGCAACGTATTCTGAATTCTCACAATGAAATGTGTTTCATTTCGTGTAGTAAATAAAGTTATATTTTGAGTCGCACTTCGCGCAGTGTCGTGTCGCGTCGCGTCTCGGTGTGAACTGACCCTAAGAAAGAGCTACTGTTATTTGTATAGGTAAGTAGAAATCTGTTTTTTAGAGGTAGGAATTCGTCAAACGACTACTCCCGCTCTAGTGTGGAGCGAGAGTGTCAGACTTTTACGGACAAAACCCACCTTTTTTTAAGATGGGAAATCATCCAATGACTTCTCCCGCTCTGGTTGGAGCGTGAGGGCGTATCAGACTTCTACTGACTAAGACCATACCTGTCCTTTTGTTCGTTGCGTTCTAAGACCATGGGTTTCCTTGTCAGAAAATCCCCGCGACCCGACCTGCTGGGAATACTACAAGCTGTCGACAACTTGGGCTCGATCCAGACGAGATTGCTCGTCATCCGTAAGCCCGCGTGACTAAAGCCCCACCGTGTGCTCTCTGCGTTCTAAGAGCACGATCACTCTTTCAAAGGTTCCCGCAGCTCTAGCAAGCTTAAGAAGAAACCTTGGTCTTTCTAAACATCGTATGAAGGAACGGCCGCATATTGTACATAAATTGGATTTGACCCCAAACTCATAAAAATAAACAACCAGTAAGAGCTCATGATAATGGCCTCATATCATTCTACCAATAAAAACTGAAAAGACGGCATATTTTGAAACTAAGCCGCCTTTTCAACTGCAAAAAACTGCACATAATTTAATGTAGAGATTGTCCCACGGGAAATTTTTGCTCTGGAAGCTATAAATCACTTCATCTAGTCATAGTCTAACGACTGATTGCTAGGTTATAAATAATAAGAAAATAAAATATATGTACATCACATCAGCTTCATTCCATATGTCGCAGATATTACTTACTCATAGAAATGGTTTATGTACCATATAGTACATTTGCATCTGTTTCTCAAGAAAACACAAAATCTCGAACTGCAAATTGTAACAAGTGAACCATTTTACAATTTTTTTTTTTTTAACTGAAAATATTTCAAAACGGCTTTATCCGTTTTGCCCTAAAAAACATACTACCATAGTAAAAAAAACACTGCTCAAATAAAAAAACGACCTTCTTCAAATCACAAAAAACCTCAGTACACATAAACCGATCGATATCTTCAACACTACCCCCCATACCGTTGACATTTCCTCTCATAATTGGCAGTTCCCATAGCGCCATAAAAAGGCTGGAGCTAAACAATCACGCGGTAAAAGATAGATCTATCAGTAACAGTATCAGCATTCAGCTCCAACGGCCCGCAGAAAAAACTGAACAAAAAATATACGAGGAATTGTGTCAAGAATAAGTAGTTTTTGGAGAAAAGTTCCGCACGTTTAAGAATAAAACCTCAGATACATTAGGGGATAAATTGTCCCCCAACATGACGCGCAACGCTGTCAAATTGTTCAACAACATGCCCCGCGTCACATGAATGCGTTGAAAAATGTTGGGGGCAAGTTACGGGACACTGGACAACGTTACAGTTTCACGTGTTTTGATCGTTGTGCGTAATGTAAAGAGTGTCCATGGACTTTCTTGCACGTTCTTCTCCATAGAGATGAGAACGTGCAATTTAGCTTCACTTTTTTTTTTGACTGACCGACATTTTGACTATTCAAAAGTGCCTGAAATTGGTCTATTTGAAATAAACGTTTCTGATATCTGATTTCTGCTAGGGGACATTTTGGGGCTTTAGTCTTTAGGCTTTAAGTTACATGTCCCACATGACATACAAACAGTAATTATCTATTTAAATTTAAGCTAGGAAACGTCTCAATGAACGCCTAACTATTTGCAGTCAGGTTCTTATCGCTCTGTACTGAAAATCCAACAGTGCGTTTTTATTCGTTGAGATGGTATTTAGTGTTTGGAAACTGACCTCGGAATCTGTCACAGCTAATAAATCTTTTTTTATTTATTTCATTGTCATATTTTTCTTCAACGTTTTATCGTATCTTCTTTTCAACCTCTGGGTAAATACTATGTGAGTAAGTCTCATTATTTCAGCCGAAAGATATCCATAGGCCTTTCCCAAATGCCACAACTACTGCAGGAGAACGATGGTTACTGACGTAGCTCGACGAACCACAAAACTTAAGTTGCAATAGGCAGGGCACATTACTTGCAGAACAGATTGTTGGTAGTGCCGAAAGATTCTGAAGTGGTGACTGTGTACCGTATGAAAATAGAATGGAATAAACTTTATTGTACACCAATGATGTGTGTGTGGATACAATGGTGGTCTTATTGCTGACAGCGATATCTACTAGACAACCTTAGAATGGGCTGAAGTTAAACAAAAAGGGGGAGCAAATATTAATGAAACAAAAATTTATAATATACGATTTTTTATTGCTTTTTCGTGAAATCTCTTAACTTAAACCACTGAAATCCTTAAATCTCAGGGTCTCAAGTTAAAATTTTATAATATCGAACCAGATTGAACTAATAGACAGGGTCAAATCCTACCACTCAATCCTAAAACAACACTCACAAAGTGGACCTTAAGAAAATACTTACGGAACTCTAAAACCAGGCCCCGCCCGGGGCGACCCGAGCGTACACATATTTTTGTACCAAGGTTACCTTTTCGCGAGCCGACGGCTATACACACACACACACACACATATGAATCTTACTACTTACTACATGTTGTAAGGAATAGTGACTTGCCTCGTCTGTCTGTCTTCCAAGTTTAAAAACGTTAATGTTTTTACTGAATGACTGATTCAGAAAAAAATAACTTTTTTTTAAATAAGCTTTTGCCTTACTAAGTAATCAAGTGAGACAGTACTATATTGTGAGTGCGTTGTAACGGTTGTATGAAACACATTTTCACACACAGCTCTTACGGCATTATGACGTTATTACACATTTTTTATTAGATATTTTGGAAACACAGTATCTTGTGGATATTATCTAGGCTTCTATTGAAATCAATTTATAAATTTGTGTAAAACTAATCCAGTAAAGACCTCTGAAAATCTGTTATTTTGCATGAACTTTAACACTTCATAATTTACTCAAAAATTAAAAAAGTCAAAAAAGTATAACAACAGAAGCCTTGCAAATTTAATCAAGATTCTCAATGACGATAACTTTTTTCAAAAACTTTTAAGGGTTAAAAAAAAACACGTATTTTCTGGAACAAGTTTTGTAAAATATTCGAGTAAATCACGGAAATACCGAATGCTAACAGATGGGCACGCCATAATTATGACGGTATGTCCCCACTTTGAGGCGTGGCTGGATAGACCTCACGGCGTCCTTACCTTCCGCATGACGCAGGTCTTCACCGGACATGGTAAGTTTGGGAGGTTCCTGCACCGGATTCGTGCGGAAGAAACGCCCGGGTGTCACCATTGTGTGGACGGCCCGGAGGATACGGTGGAGCACACGGTAACAGAGCAACGCCGTGTCTTCGTGGGGGCGATCGGCGGCGGCGATTTCTCACGCCGGGCCTTGGTACAGGCCATGGTCCGGAGCGAGGAGGAGTGGCAGGCGGTCGCCTCCTTCTGCGAAATAGTAATGCTAGCAAACCGCGTACCGGAAGACGCAGCGTTGGAAGGCCTCCTACAAAGTGTACCGATGACCTGGTAAGGTTTATGGGAAGCCGATGCGAGACGCACGGGACCGGGACATTGACTAAACAACAAAATTTGTAATAAGGGAACATTTTTTAAATTGAATTGTATCTCATCATCGGGGAATAATAAAAAAACACATCAGGAATTCTGATCTGATTGATCATACATTTAAACTGCTATTTGCTGCGTATTTAAAAAAAAAAACTGCAATAGCTAGTCATACTATTTACTTTTTATCTATCAGCACAGTTAGTGTATGATATTAAAACAACAAAAAACCAATAGAATTCATTCATTTCTGGTCATACTGATAAGTAAAGTAAAATAAGGTAAAAAATATTTGACTTTTCTTTAAAAAGAAGATATCAAAGGTACTACTTATGATATATTTTGTTTCGTATTTTTTTCAGGATATATGATATTTCAATGTTATCCATTATTTACTGGACACCCTGTATAAAAGGAGAAACTGACATATCAACACACAGCTAAAACTATTGTAACTAGGAACATGGAATTTTGCACAAGGCTTCCTTTTATGATGCAGACAAGCACTACGAGAGGATTTTCCAAAAGTCACCCCCTAAGGGGATGAAACGGGGGTCCAAAAAAAAAGGGTTTGTATGGAAAAACCTACTTTCACACGGGTAAAGCCGCCACTGGCAGAAGCTAGGACATACATATAATACAATATGCCAATGTCTGTCCGGTCGTCTGCGCAGTCAATAATTTCAGTTCGGACTTTACGAGCGACCAATCATATTTCACAACCAGTGTTTACGGCCCCGCCAGTTTATACACTTCGGGGAATTTAAGCAATTTATACGATTTTAAGGGGACGTAATTTTATATTATTTATTGAAAGGCATATACGTATAAATCGTTGAAGTAGTTTTATGTGGCCAGTGAACCGTTTCGCCTTGGGGTACGTCTGGCCTTTAAATAGTTTAGTCGAATGTGTAATGTTTCAGCATAGTGATTTTATTAATTTTAAGGTTACTCCACTGTATATATAGAATAGACTAGAATAGAATAAACTTACTTACTTATAACTACACAACAGATTTCCATGAAATTCTAAACATGCCTATGGTTAAACAAGAAATAGACACTCATGGAGAGAACTATAAACTAAGACTGTCGAAGCACCCAAACCAGCTAGCAGGGCAACTCACTATCCCCGAAACCATACGTCGTCGGCTCAAAAAGCGACGTGATATTTTCGACGATTAGAGGGTCTGTGATCCAACTAATGAAAAGTAAAGGGCTGGCTCTAATGAGAGCAGCTCCCTAAACGTCAAAAAGCACCCAACACATCTGCTTATAGTCTGGAATGACTGATTGCAAGATCTGAAAACAAAAAAAAAAAAACTTATAACTACACCACCACTCTACTCCTTACTTTCTTACTTATTTACTAACTTACTTATATAGTTTACTAGCTTCTGCCAGCGGTTTCGCCCTCGTACAAGTCGATTTCTCCATACAAACTTCCAACCCCCGTTTTACCCCCTTACGGGTGGAGTTTAATGAAATCCATTCTTAGCGAATGTCTAAACTCTATAAGGAACCTACCTGCCAAATTTTAAATTTGTAGGTGTTACAGTTTCTGAAATTTCGTGATTAATCAGTGAGTAGTATTTCGCTTCTATATATGTATATAGATTGTCTTTTTTATTGGGTCAAAATAAAATCATTCTCAGGCTCCAGTGACAGAATATGAGAATATTTTTTGGAATAAAAATTTTACATTAAGGACCAGCTTTTGATTATTCTTGAAAAAAAATAAATCAACACATACCCTCGGGCATAATGTGACAAAACAGTTACACAAAATGTACAAAAACCAATGTTCAAATACGCTATGTGACCTCTAACACCATATTTGATATCTGGAAAGGGACAGAGACTATGAGGTTAAATTGGAAACAATTCAGTTTTTAAAAAAAAAAACGGAAAAAGTGGCAACACTATAAGCTGATCAGACTTTACAGTAATTTTTTGTTTTAAATACTACTCTTCTATCTGGCGAGAGAATAATGGTCCCGACTTACGAATTCTTGGTCGCGGGTTCAAACCCAATTGTGAAATAAATTACACAAAATAATGCACCTGGATGGTGCATTATTTTGTGTAATTTATTTCATCACCACTGCTCTCAAAACCGCGCAGGAAAACATTTTAAGGAAACTGGCAAATCCTAGAACCAAGTAACAAAAGACATATTAAAAAAAAATGACTAATTTCAACATCCATATTATGTTAGTGACTGAAACTTAAAACTACTTTAGTATAATATTCAAATGTATTAAATTAGTCAATTAGTTCACAAAAAAATTAAATTAAGTTAAAATAAATCATTTCAAAAACACAACAATACAATATTTGTCAAACATAATACACAAAAAATAAATAGTTTATAAAAACATGCAGTTTTATAAACCTATCCCACACTGGTGACTCTGATATGACATCCACCAATCCGCACTGGGCGCGCGTGGTGGATAACGGCCCATTTTCTCTCCTAGAGAGGAAACCTAAGTCCCAGCAGTGGGAACATTATAAAGCTGACTATGCTATGCTACGCTATACTACGCGTAATAAAAAAAAACCGTACGCAAGAAAACGATTACTGACGTAACAATTTATTTTTACTCTCAATATATTTTTAGTCACGGCCACCAATCTTTTTATTGGCTTAATAAATAAAGTCTGACATTCGGAGCATGAGAGAAGCATGACATTTTAAATGTTATTTGTACAGCGATATCGCCGTGATCTAAATGTTGGGTCATTGTTCGCAACTTTCTTTCATTTGTATAATTTTTAATGTCATTTTTCACAACAGTTTTGTTCGTCTAGCTTCAGATCTTTGAGATTTCGGGTTCGATTTGTTGATTGCGATTGAAAGAAATGTTAAGATGCGGTCAGTTCAAATCTTTATTGTTTGGTATCTTAAAAACCTGAATAAATTTTATTTGTGGTATAATATTTTTAAATGTCATTACATTCTTCCCACAAGTCCAGACTCTATAGAAATTCTGTATTTGTTTTAATTATAAAATCTATAAATCATGCTTCATCATAATATTATAAATATAAAGGTTTGTATGTCTGTGTATATTTGTTACTTCTTCACTTTCAAACGACTGAACGGATTTGGATGAAATTTGGCACTTGGGTAGACCATGTCTTGGAATAGCACATAGGACACTTTTTATCCCAGGAGTATGTTCATTTGGGACAATTTTGTACATTTACGAGGGCGAAACCACTGGCAACACCTGGTGATCCATAAAAATTCATCTTAAAAAAAAAATGTCTTTTCTGTTGAGTTTTTGACGCATTGATGTCTTTTCTGTTGAGTTTTGACGCGTTGATGTCTTTTCTGTTGAGTTTTAACGCGTTGATGTCTTTTAAACGTTGTTATAGTAAAAAAAGTTCCATACAAACGTAACGAAATTGAACTTCACCGTTCCGTTTCGTGACGTACCTAATTGTTGTATTATTAAGTTACTGCTGTACAGGCATCGTGTTTTTTTTTAAGTATTATTTTAAATAGCTGTAGTAAATAGGAGCTGAATGCAGTAATTACTCAGTTGTTGTTGCGTGCTTGTTATTTTTTATATAATTAGTAAATTATATCTTTTAAGTATAAAAAAGTGAATTATTTTATTAAATAAATACAAAAAGCATTAAATGAAGACGTTGTGTCTTGTTAATATTTATTTCTTTATTTTATAATAACTTTTTTTCAATATAAACACTTTCTTTTTTACATTCTTAGATATATATTTTTATCTAAGAAAATATTGTCATTGTTTTTCTTTTTGTTATTGTTAATATGCCAAGACCATACTTATAGCATTACATTGTGTAATTTATTTCATCACCACTGCTCTCAAAACGGTGGAAGAATATATCGTGAGGTCTAACTAAAAATTCGTAGACATGTGACATCCACCAACCTCATCCCTCTCTCAGAGAGGAGACCTGTGTACCAGCAGTGGGAGCATTAAAAAGACTCATTGTGCTTTTATTATGCAAGACCATAAAATATATTGATGTATCCTAATTGTATCCTAAATGTGTTATGAAACATATACATTTAGGATACAATTGTTTTTTAAACCTTTTAACCTAATGATTCGCAATTCGCCAGATTCTGCAATACTTCGGTCACATTGCAAGGAAAGATAACGGAAACCTCGAAAGGCTAATCGTGACCGGTAAAGTAGATAGAAAAAGGCCTCGCGGGCGCAGCCAAATACGTTGGTCCAACCAGATCCGCACCGCTCTTGACTCCACGGTATACAAGGCTCTTCACACAGCCAGAGACAGGAATAGATGGAGGAACATCATAAAAATGAAAGTGATGAAGCAGAGAGGTCACAACTCTCAATGCTGAGAGTTGTGACCTGAACCTCGTGGAATACGAGGCGGAGGAGGAGGAACCGAATGATGAAAGCCTGACGTAAAACCCGAGTCAAATGAACATATAATTAACGAAAAAAATATTGAACCACCCTCTGCTCGCCTTGCAAAACACATAAACCACGTCAAGAGCGCTGTAAACAACTGTTCACTTTTATTAATCTCCTTAAAGAGATCTTGAGTAACGTACGACTTAATAAAGCAATAAAGTTAATTACTATGTGAACGTAATGAGTCTCGCTTTTAACTTATTTGTTTTATTTACGCCTTCTACATTCATTCATTTATTACTATTATTTCTCTTACACCTAGCATAAGGTACTTAGGCGTGCTGATAGATAATCATCTAAGTTGGTATAACCACATAGATAGCCAAATAGTCCGTACACGAAAATTAATCTACATCTTCAAAAAACTTCGAGACTCGGCCGATCAAGATACTCTTATGTTGGTGTACTTCTCACTTTGCCAGTCCCTTTTCCTATATTGCTTGCCGGCCTGGGGTGGAGCTTGTAAAACTCATCTACTGAAATTAGAGAGAGCTCAGAGAGCCGTTCTCAAGGTTATGTTTTACAAGCCTTTCAGGTACCCCACAGTGGAACTTTATAGGGATTCCAAGGTATTATCGGTGAGAGGACTGTATGTATTACAATGCGTTTTGAGAAAACATCGACAAGTACCACCCCATTTAAGTTCCAAACGTCGCGCCGATATTGGTTTTCCTCCGGTAAGACATAGTACCGCCTTTGCAAAACGTCAATTTACATATCTTAGCTATCTTTTATACAATAAAGTTAATAAATCACTCCAGATATACAAATTAAATTCTCATCACTGCAAAAGTACATTGAGAAAGTGGCTTTTGACACAAACATACGATGAAACAGAAAAATTACTTCTGACTTTAACTTAAAGTAGGTATCACCAAAACACACACTTACATACACCGTCACACATCACACACGCACGCACACGCTCACTAACACATCCACACTACTAACACACAATCCCTTTTCCTTAACTTGTTATTTACCATTTTTCTTTTTTAATATTTAATTTCCAAGTTTTGTCGCTATACTGCTAATAAAGATAAAAATAAAACTTGTTGGTGAACACACAAAGTTATTGTTGAGTACCTACCTAATCTTAATGAACGTATAAATAACTGACTCCCAAGTCACAGGCTATAAACCTAGTTTGGGAGCCAGTAGTTATTTACTATGTCCTCATTTATGTACCAATAATTATGTACCTACTTGTTTTTGTCACCATTTTATTTTTGGAAATAAATATTATTATTATTATTATTACATTTATTTTCTATATATACATATTATTTACATTTTTAAATATTTCTTAAAAACAAACATAATAAAAAAACATTTAAAAATATAAAAAATAGTAGCCCACCGGCATCGGGAACAGGGTCCAAGCTACCGGTGGTCAGGGCTCCTGAGAGAGGAATCTCCTAACAATGCGCGCCGTGTCCAGGAGTACCGCTTTCTGGATCAAGCCCTTAATCCAGCTGCCCAACGAGAGCCTCCTCAGATGTTGTTCGAGGCTCTTAGCTATTAAGCCATTCGCCGTTACGACTATCGGCACAATGACTGCTCTATCCACTTCCCACATGTCGACAACCTCGCGAGCTAAGTCAAGATATTTAGTTTGTTTATCTTTCTCAGCTTTCACGAGGTTCTCGTCATGAGGGACCGCTATATCAACAATCATTGTGCGACGCTCTAGTCGATCTATCACCACTATGTCAGGCTTATTGGCAACAATAGTCCTGTCAGTGATGATAGATCGATCCCAATACAATGTGACGCTGCCATTCTCGAGAACTGGGTCGGGCACATACCTATAGTACGGTACTTCTGATTCCACAAGATTGTATTTAAGAGCAAGTTGCTGGTGAATAATCCTGGCTACGAGGTTGTGTCTATGCAAATAGTCTCCGTTAGCTAAATGAGAACATCCAGAAATAATATGTCGGATTGATTCTCCGGGTCGGTGGCATGCCCGACAGATGTCAACCGTACCGTCCTTCACAATGTATTTCCGGTAGTTGTTCGTCATCATAACTTCGTCCATAATTGCAAAGACAAAACCTTCGGTTTCTCCAAAGAGATTACCAAAGCGCAGCCAGGATACGGACGCTAAAAGATCTACATCGGGCCCGTGTAAGGCCCGGTAAAAACGCCCGTGAAGCTCCTTGCCCTGCCATACTGCCCTGCGTTCATTAGTATCCATTACTGTAGGTTTGCGCCAGTTCTCGTTAACCAAGGAGAGCGGGGTGAGGCCTTTGTCTACCGCAACCACATCTCGGTGCATCCCCACGTCGGTTTTCAGGAAGTATTCCCTGAGACTGCATATCTCGCGGTTGTGCAGGGTCTTAGCATTCAAGAAACCACGACCTCCGCACTTCCGCGGGATATACAGCCTCATCACCGATGACCGTGGGTGATGCATCCGATTTGCGGTAAGTAGTGAGCGGACCCTCCTATCCAGGGCGTCGAGTTCCGTCTGAGTCCATTTGAGTATGCCGAAAGAGTACATCAAAACCGGCATGACCCAACCATTGAAGGCACGCACCTTGTTCCCGCCCGATAAAAGGCTATTCAGCACTTTATTCAGGCGGCCAAAGAAGCGCTCCTTCAACGATTGTTTCACGTCAGCGGCATTGATGCCTAACGCTTCCGACATACCCAAATACTTGTAAGTCTCGGTTGAGCAGAGGGATCTAATGTATATGGAATCCGAGAGTTGGGTACCCACGGATTCCATAATCTCCCCTCGCTTCACATGCATGACTGCACATTTGTCCAAACCAAATTCCATCCTGATGGCACTACTGAAGGTTTCAGTTACCTTCAGTAGCTCCATCAGTTGCAAGTTGTTGGAGGCAAAAAGTTTCAGATCATCCATGTAAAGAAGGTGAGATATAACTTGACCACCTCTTTTCAACCGGTAACCTAAGCCGGAACCCTCCAGCAGTGTGCTGAGAGGGTTCAAAGCTAGGCAAAACCACAGTGGACTCAGACTGTCGCCCTGGAATATGCCACGCTCGATCCTTATCGGTTCGCTGCTCTCTCGAATTTGTCGACATCCTGGATAGTGAAGGGCCGTCCTCCACTGCCGCATACACGACATCAAGAAGGTGCGAAGAGTTGCATCAACTTTATACAGCTCCAGCACCCTCATGAGCCATGTATGCGGAACTGAGTCATAGGCCTTCTTATAATCTATCCAACATGTCGACAGATCTCTTCGAGAACGACGAACCTGTTGGCTAATGGCAACATCAATGAGGAGCAGCTCCTTAGTACCACGGGACCCGTTCCTACATCCATTCTGAGAAGCAGACATGATGGAGTTTGTCTCAATATGACTATTAATTTTGGCTCTCAGAATAGATGTAAGAACTTTATAGACCGTCGGCAAGCACGTGATCGGTCTATAATTTTTAGGCTCCGCAGTACTACCCGATTTATGGAGCAGGTGGGTTATTCCTGTCGTAAGGAACTGGGGCAGCGACCCTGACTCTAAGGCAGATTGGAATTGGGATGCCAAGCGAGCATGCGATCTTTGAAACCATTTAAGCCAGAAGTTGTGCAGCCCGTCCGGTCCTGGAGACTTCCAGTTAGGCAACGGACGGACTGCACGAGCTACGTCCTGGGGGCTGATGGTAATTGGCTCCATTTCTGGTATAAGATCGCACGTTCGCTCGATCTCCCGAGTCCAATCACCCTCGGTGTGACTGACAGGCACCGACCAGATGCTGCGCCAAAATGAACACATGGCATCATCATCCGGTAGGCGCGTATCAATCACACCTTGGTCCGGTCGCTCCCAAGCCCTATAAACCCACCTTTCGTTTCTTTGGAACGTGCGATTCTGGGTGTACCGCTCCACTCGCCGCTTGTACCGTCGAATACGGTTTGCCCATGCATAGACCTTCTGCTTCAGGAAGTCGATACGCTCTGTGATATGGGGTAGATAATCTCGAGGACTAATATTTGTCCCCGAGAACGCCCGCCTCACAAAGCGCATCACCCTAGGGCGAGTGTTGCCCTCCCTGAAGCAGATAAGCTTGCCGATGAGTGCTCTGGCCTCACCAATACGGCGCTCGATCCTGCACTGCCAAGCTGGTACAGCTGGTCGTGTAACTCGGTCACTGTTAGGAAACTTGACTCGAGCTACACGACATGCCGCTACAGCAGCACAATACAAGATCGAGTGGGTATCAGTAAGGTCTTCGCTGCTTTCAAAACAATTTGATAGCTGCGAATCCAGAGCACACACCAGCGCCCTATTTTTCTTATGCATGGGCAAACGAGGTAATCGAGGTCTAAGCTCAGCCGGTGTGAAGCGGTACTCTCGAAATGCATCCTCCAAAGCGCTCCTCAAACGTACATTGCACTGGTTACTCACGGATATAGCCCCGTCATCATCATCCTCTCCAACGTGGTCGGGTCGCAGTGAAACGTTGGATTGCAGTTGCACCGCGGCCTGTGGCGAAGCAGGTGAGACACGGCTACTCCGTGATTCGAGGCGAAGTCTATCAAGTACGGCATCATCCAGCATACGGTTACGCTGGATGACCCGCACCTGATCCGATAGTCGTTGGGCCGAAACGTTGACAGCTGGCTCAAGCACCTGAAACAGAGAGAGCATCCGACCACGGTACGCAGTCAGGTTACTTCCCCCCTCTGTAGCCCCAAAGTATGAGCGCATGACATTTTCGTTAATGGATTGTGTCCATCGCATGCGCTGCACACTTCCACCGGCAGCGAGGACCCTATCAGAGGCCGGTGGGCCTCGAGGTCCCAAACTGGCCGGAGGTCGGCCTCTTCCTCGCCGACGCGCAGGTGGTGGTGTCGTCGGCGGCGAGAAGTATTCGTCGCTCGAGCTCGACGCAACTGCAGCGACCGGAATCTCTGGACTCACGGTTGGCGCTGGTCCCGGCGGCTGCGAGGCGGAGCTGAGCGACGAACCCGAAGATGTTGGGTGTGTGTTGGCTTTCTTTGCCCGGCTTCTAGTCAGCATATCAGTTTGTCATATTTCATGGTTTGGTATAGTCATTTTCGGATGTTATTGTTGCATTATGAATTGTAATTATGATTGATACGTATTTTTCTTTGTTTTATCTAGTCTTATTTGCACTATTGTTATCATGATTTAATATTTTAAATAAAATTGAAAAAAATATCGGAAAAAATATGACTGACAGCTTGACAGGCGTGCCACAGATTATTATTATTATTATTATTATTATTATTATTATTATTATTATTTTTTTTATCTCAGGACCCTGAGGTCCTGGACCTTTGGGAGGCGTACGAGGAGCCAAAGCCAACTCGCAGAGGCCCTTTAGACAATTATAATGGAACATGATACCAACCGACGATTATCCCTGTACGCGCTATGCTAGTGCACCCAAGGACAACCCCCGGTTATTGAAAAACTGTTACGACATATGGAGAACAAAGATAATAGGGCTATGGTTTTTGGAGTCTTAAGTGGACTGGTAACATGGAACTATGTCAAGACTATGGCCCCTGCCTGAACAACGTTATTAATATGCATCGAAAAAAGGCAGGGGCCATAGTCTTGACATAGTTCCATGTTACCAGTCCACTTAAGACTCCAAATTATTATTATTATTATTACTTTTATGAATACTCTTTGATGAAACATAATTTTTATCTAAGTACCTATTATAGATATTTACTTTATTGTAAACTAGACACGTAAAATAGTACAATTCCGTTTTGTCACAATTTCAAGAAGTTTTTTTTTTTGCACGGTTCCTTATTTATTTTCCTAAAATAACAGTAGCTTAAGATACTCCTAACATCAGCTATCCCTTTACCCGTGAAAGTTCCGTCAAAATTGATCCAGATATTTTGGAGATTAGCTATAATATTATTATTATTATACATTAAAAGAAAAAAAAGTTACTTTGATACTACCAACAGACTCTTCAATTTTATTTATGAGGATGTATATAGAAGATGTATAAATTTGTTACACAAAGTTTTTGATGTTGTAGCCTTTTGTTGGCCGTGAAATGCGATACTAATCTCTGTGGCTCTCCCTGAGTCTCCCTGCCTTCCTGTCTCTCACTTTCTTTTCCCTAATATTTTTGATAATAGCAATAGCTTTTCCCATTGTTCTAGCTGATACAAGAGAATCGAGACACTGGTAACTCCTACAGATCTACAGATCTGTTGAATTAAAGTATTCTGAGCCAATAGGGTTACCATATAGTTTAAAAAATCCTGACAAAAAGTCGGATATTCTAATATTGATCCCACCACTTTATTTTGTAATTTTTTAGTCGTTATGTTAATTTTTTTTTCCAAAAAACTATCTGAAAATAAATAAATATACTGACGGGGAAAATTTTCTGGACCGATCCGGACGAATGGTAACCCTAATTTTGGGACATAGTTAAGTCGTGCATCTCTGTATCCCAGAGAAAAAATAACTACTCCTAAAAACACGCTTACTGCAAACGCAAGATCACAGGACAACCTGTGTGGACAGACACACAGACAATCAGGTCCAAAACAAATATTGGTGGACGTGGCAAACATTTGTCCCGGTGTGGGAATCGAACTGGCGATCCTGGGAATCGAAAGTAAACACTTGGCCACCGCACCGTTTGAGCTGTCAAATATTGGACATGCATTTTGGACAGCGTCACTTTTACAATGAAAATACAAAGGAAATGATTATTAAAACTACTTTAAATATACCTTGCCAAGAAACAAACTCAGAAATTAAGTTCTCTTTTTACTCGACCGCAAGAAGGGTTATGTTTTAACCCCTCGCGCGCGGTTGGGTACTATTATTACGTAATTGCGCGTTTTTTAGTAAAATCAAAAAAAAAAAATCTCTTTCTGGTTTTTTCCAGGAAAAACGAAGAGAGACCAATATTTTCAGCCGAATAAATTTCGCGTGTGTACAGTACGACAATTATACCACTACAACCATTGTTGCATGGTTCATGTAGTGACAATATAAGTATTTTAATTATGTTTTAATTTAATTTTTATATAATAATTTCATTGGAATTTATTTATTTATTTTTAATTTTTATAATTTTACTTTGACATAAAAAAAAAATTGAATTGAATTTTAATGTAATTTAGTATAATTGTGTAATGTGTATTTGTGTAAATTGTAATTTGTAGTGTCTTAATATGGAAATAATGTCCTGATAATTAAATGATTATAATTATTATTAATTAAGCGTTTTTCAAGGTCATTCAAGTGGTCTCGAGCGCGGTTACGGTACGGTTCAAATAAACATATTTAAAAAATCCTGCAGCAAAATACAAGATATTTTTTGAGGTATGAAGTCTTCAAATGACTTCTCCCACTACAGGAGTGGTGACTGACTAAAACCCACCTGTATCCTTCAATTGCCCGTTGCGTTCTAGGGCCACGGTCACTTTTTTATATTTCACGTTCCATTAGCCCTAGCAAGCAAAATACAAGATTGGCTTCTGTATTGGCCTTACGGTTGGAGGAAACTTGTGTATAGACAGAAAATATACAGCATAAATGCATGAGCATCACCTTTCTAAATGAGAAATCTACCCAACGTATGGCGAGTGTCATTGTTGACAACTCAACGGTCCGGACTAAGCGTTTCGCCTCGTCGTTTATACCTCGCACATCAAAGGACTGGAACAATTTGCCTGCTGTGGTCTTCCCATCCAATTATAATTTAGGTATCTTCAAGGTTAGAGTGAATAAGCTCATTATAAACTAGAGCGCTTCACTATCAACGATTGCATCAATGCTTACCATCAGGTGAGATCGCAGTCAAGCATTACATTATATAATTTAAAAAACATAATTAAGGAGAAGAAAATCCTTTCAGTTTAAATGTTCTTGTCGGTAAAACCAAGCACCATTCATACCACGTTAACTTTAAATTAGTCGTACAAGCATTATAAAAACTTATATGCCCATTTAGTACACGTAATTGTTAAAATAATACATGTCAAATAATGCCATAAAAAGTGGAAAACAGCAAAGTTAGCGAGTTCTCGGTACGCTTTCAGGGCAAAGCAAGATTAATGTTCGTACCGGCGCAGCTACCTACAAACCGCCTCACGTTAATATAGTTTAAGTATTAATATTTATTTATGTAGTACGTTTTGTTAAACCAATGAGTTATTGCTAGCAATGGACTGGTTTTCACAGTTAACGATGATTTTTTGTACTTTTAATTGATTTTACAGATAAACAGATAAACGTATTTATTGGTAAAATATACATATTTCACAAGTCATTATATCTTTTAGTTCTGTAAATTATTGCTACAGTTAATTCATTAAATAAATAAAATAATTATACAATGACATAAAATTACAACAACTGATTCTTGAAAGTTCATCATTTAATAATAAATTTATATTTAAAAAATATTATTAAAAATAAATAAATAAAATGATTAATCAATAACACAAAATTACAACAGTTGATTTTTGAAAATTATGAAGTTGCTTTTAGTTTTTTATTGCTTCTACAGATTTTTTTAATACAGTATGCTGTAGACATTAAAATAAAAGTTACAAGAAACATGTAACTTATTCTAATTATATCTGTTTCTCTTTCTCTCTTCTCCTGAACATGTCACTAAATTCCTATTTAAGATTCCGGGCGAAAACAATTGCCTACTAGCTGCTGTAAACTTTGGTCTTTATAATATTAATGTGAGCCGTGGTAGCCGAGTGGTAACGGCACCGACTTACGAGTTGTAAAATCGCGGGTTCAAACCCAGCCAGGCGCAATATTTTGTGTAATTTATTTCATCACCACTGCTCTCAAAACGGTGAAGGAAAACATCGTGAGGAAACCGGCATGCCCTAGAACCAAAAATTCGTGACATCCACCAACCCGCACTGGGCCCGCGTGGTGGATTACAGCCCATTCCCTCTCCTAGAGAGGAAGCCTGAGTCCCAACAGTGGGAACATTATGAGGCCGACTACTACTACTACTACTAATATTAGTGTGTTAGATAAAGACTCGTTACTGACACAAATATTTCTTGCTAAGCAATATTTCTGGTGGAGACGTAAAGGACCAGTCATTATGGCGACACTTAGGGGAGGCCTATGTCCAACACTAACTAGACGTCTTTCGGCTGAAATGATGATAATGATGATGATGATGAATATTTCTGGTTTGTAAGGATTATAGGAGCTCTGTAAGCCCTTGTACTGTAAAGGAAAGTTGGAACCTCCACCTACAAACATTAAAAGACAAGAGACACTTTTCACCTTCCTACCCCCTACCTCCCTACGTATGGCCAAGAGGCCAGACATACCTAGATGTCACAAACATAAATCCTATTTCCGTGGAACAGGGTTACCACCTACAGAGACAGTTGTACCTCGGCGCATTCGTCATAGCACGTGCGTGTCGCGTGCGTGACCCCAGCTCGTTACGCAGACGACTGGGCCGCAGCGATTTATGGTACTACTCGCACTTTCACGCCGCCATGTTGGAATGTGTCGCCGAAATAGACCACTAGACACACCAAATTCCTGGAAAGAATCACCAATTAAATACAAGTCAGGTGGATTGGCTAGTTTAGCCAACGCGTTACGCATTTGATTATTTGACAAATCACTCAACTATCAACAACCACAAAAATTACTCAACAACAACACTCAACAATCACTCACTCAACAACACAACAACAATCACTTCAACTTAGCGATAATTCTCGTTCCAAAAACGGAGCATTATTATTTGGAGATTTTAACAATATCTATCATCATTTTACTAATCTGTGTTAAACCTGCATTGCATTATAAGTGGGTAACCCTGCATTACCGTTGATTAAAAATTATGAGCAATTTATTTAAAGAAAATTCAAGACACTTAAAAGAAAGAAATTGCTGAGCAATTTTATGAAAGAAATTCCTGAGCAATTTAAATTAAAGAGTTCCTGACCAATTAAATGAAATAATGTCCTGGTCCATTTCTTTCATTATTAATTGCTGGGTAATTTAAATTTGATAGAATTTCAGCAGCAGACTCTGGGTTGCTAGATATTCCAAAACCTTTCTCAATACGAGAATCGATCCCAGAAGGAGCCAGAAGGCTTTCACATAGTGTCATTCTATCAGTGACAACGATTGTCAAAACCAGCAAAGTGCGAATCGGATTCGTACACAAAGAGTTCATTATTTTTTTATTCCAAAATGATAGGTAAACTTATAAACCAAGCTCCACAAAACAATACTGTGTATTTAAAACCATATACTTTGGCAGGTTTTCTTGTAATGTATTATTAAGTTTTACTCTACCTAAAGCCCCAGCCTCACGAGGCAGATTATATCTATAGCTTTCATGCCTTATTTGTATGTGAAAAGTTTGAATCAGGCATCGCTGGTATGTTCAGATGCGGTGATAGTCGTCGAGGTTACCTGAAAAGGTAATAGCATCGGTAATGCCATTCTATAAACATCATTCAACTCTATTTCATTTATACTCTGAGAGTAAATAAAGCATCCTCAGGTCATTTTCATTTCATTTTATTTATTTGCATACCATAATGTGATTAAGGATGGTCTTGGATCGCGTGCGGTCTTTTGACCGAGATTCGAAGCCAATTTAAAAAAATATCGCTTTCCTTCTGTTTTTGCTCGCTACCTCCTAAATAAACAAAATATCAAAGCTTATTTTCACAAACCTATCATTTATTTAAGTTTGTCACAAGTCCTGATTCAACAGAAACTACATTTACACATTTGCTTTTATCAAATTCAATTTATTAACTCGAAACTGTTTTACTTTAAGCTCAAAACTTGCTCCTCAGTTTAATCCCACTTCAAACACTCCCAGTTTGTGGCGTCTAATCTTATTACAATTATAAAGCCGAAGACTAAATTTATTCAAACAAGAAACAGATCCAAGGAATTAATTCAATGGAAAAATAAACAGGACCCAAAACGAGTCACACGAATAAAGGCCCTTCAATTAATCTGGAACACTTTATTTAAAAAGCCGCCTCGAAGGACCAAACAGTGGTATTACAGTACGAATTTCAATTTCAAATGAATGAACTTCTCCTTTAACGATGCTTTTTGTTAGGAATGCGATAATATACATAAATCTTTTGCTGTATAACTGTAAACTAGGGTGTTTCATGTTTTTTAAATTTTTAATTTTTGACTTTGCTCGAATTCTTGATACCATTCATGCACAGTGTTTATATACCAAAAATCACCATAACCGGTTAATATTAAGAGGTTTCGAAACTTCTGGCATACCTAGAAGCTAACGACATCCTCAGTGACCGGCAATACGGTTTTCGCCAAAATCGTTCCACTGGGGACCTTCTAGCGTATGCCATTCACATCTGGAGCGAAGCCATCGAGAAGCATGGGGAAGCGCTTGCCGTCTCCCTTGATATCTCGAAGGCTTTCGATAGGGTCTGGCACGAAAGCCTCATTGCTAAGCTTCCTTCCTTCGGTCTACCCACTGGTCTGTGTGATTGGATCGCAGACTTCTTGAGGGATCGATCTATCCGAGTGGTCGTTGATGGCTGCTCGTCCGGTCAAATGGATATTAATGCCGGGGTCCCTCAGGGGTCGGTACTCTCGGCAACACTGTTTTTGCTGCACATAAATGACTTACTTAAACCCGGTATCTTTGGGTATGCAGACGACAGCACTGTTGCCGAGAGATATGTGGCTGACGCACGCGCTAGTGGGTCACAGATCCAGTCATCCCGAGAGGCTATGGTTGAACGCTTGAACTCGTCCTTGAAGGCGGTCTCCGATTGGGGCGATGCCAATCTGGTCAAGTTCAATGCAACTAAAACCCAAGCGTGTCTTTTTTCCGCTAAACGGAGTCAATTCCACCCGGCTCCATCTTTCCGAGGTGTGACCGTGCCAATAACCGACCATCTTGATCTTCTTGGCGTTACGCTGACGTCAACTCTCAACTTTGGGCCATACATCGAAGCAAAGGCTCAACTGGCAGCAAAAAAGCTGGGAATCCTCGCGAAGGTCAGACGGTACTTCACGCCGGAACAGCTGCTAAAACTTTATCAAGCGCAAGTTCGATCGTGTATGGAGTACTGCTCTCATCTTTGGGACGGGTCTGCCAAATACCAGCTTGATGCGATAGAGTCAATTGAGAGGCGAGCCAAGAGGATCATTGGCAATGATGCACTTGTTGAGTCGAAGCTCCAAAGCCTTGGACATCGCCGCCGAGTTGCTGGCCTGTCGGTTTTCTATCGTTTACATTTCGGGGAGTGTGCACTGGAATTGCACAATCTAATTCCGCCAAGTCCGTTCCATCATCGGACCACTAGACGTACGGCGTTGCGCCACCGGTACATGGTGGACATCCCACCCATACGCACAAAACGTTTTAAGAACACATTTATTATGCGTACAGCCAAGGAGTGGAATTCCTTGCCGGAGTCTGTGTTTCCTGATAGCTACAACTTAGGGGTCTTTAAGTCAAGAGTGAATAGGCTACTTCTAGGCAAGCGTGCTCCATCGTCGACCACATCATCGCTTACCATCAGGTGAGATGGTGGTCAAACGCGAGCCTATCATTAATAAAAAAAAAAAAAAAAAAAAAAAAAGGTTGCACAACTCCAATAAAGCTTTCTCATACAGCTAGTACGACATCAGTGTAGGTTAAATTTTTAATATTATTATTTTTTACAATGGAGGTGGTGGCAAGTGTTACTAGTGTGTAGTTGTGTCTAGTAAAACTTACTTCCTTCCTCTGTAAAAAATAATAGTATTAAAAATGCAATCTTCACTAATGACGTACTTAAAATGGCGTTGTGCAACCTCTAAATATTAACCGATTAAGGTGATTTTTGGTATATACACACTGTGCATGAGTGGTATCGAGAATTCGAACAAAGTCAAAGAAAATCGAAAATTAAAAAAAAAACATGAAACACCATACTGTATACAGTACACTAAAACCTATTTAAAAGTCGAAAGTTTATTTGTAGTTTGTATATGTGCGTGTATGTGTGAAAGCTTGTACTTCTTTACGCTCAAACGGCTAAACGCAGGTTGATAAAATTTGGCATACGGGTAGGAATTTATATGTCCCGGGAGTGTATTCCCTAGGGATAATTTTCTACCATCACACAAGCAAGCTCCAAAGCTCCAAAGCCTTGGGCATCGCCGCCAAGTTGCTAGCCTGTCGGTTTTCTATCGTTTACATTTCGGGGAGTGTGCACTGGAATTGCACAATCTAATTCCGCCAAGTCCGTTCCATCATCGGACCACTAGACGTATGGCGTTGCGCCACCGGTACATAGTAGACATCCCACCCATACGCACAAAACGTTTTGAGAACACATTTATTATGCGTACAGCCAAGGAGTGGAATTCCTTGCCGGAATCTGTGTTTCCTGATAGCTAAAACTCCCCTAAGTTGTAACTATCAGGAAACACTACTACTCTTTAAGTCAAGAGTGAATAGGCTACTTCTAGGCAAGCGTGCTCCATCGTCGACCACATCATCGCTTTTGTCAGATGGTGGTCAAACGTGAGCCTATCATTAATAAAAAATAAAAAAAAGCAAAGTCGCTGGTAACCAGCTATGTACAGTACGTACAGTTCCGGCAACTGTGTTGTACTTTACGAGATTTTCACTGTAGTGGTTTTTAGTTCGCACTAAGACTAGCACTAAACGTTAAAAGTATTTCAAAGATAGTCCTTTTAAACGTACAGGAATCCTTTATATCCCAGCCCATTGTCAGAGCTTGCTTTTTTTCAACCAGTCTCGTGGTCGTTAGCGAACGTACGAACATTCAGACACCAAGATAGTAATCTCTTCGATGCTTGTGCGAATGTTCGTAAGAGTTGCCGTGATCCTGGAACGCTATACTACCAACGCTATACTACAGACGCTATACTACCAACGCTATACTACCAACGCTATACTACCAACGCTATACTACCAACGCTATACTACCAACGCTATACTACCAACGCTATACTACCAACGCTATACTACCAACGCTATACTACCAACGCTATACTACCAACGCTATACTACCAACGCTATACTACCAACGCTATACTACCAACGCTATACTACCAACGCTATACTACCAACGCTATACTACCAACGCTATACTAACGGTAATATTCATTCAAATTCTGATATTCCCTCTCACCCAGAACCTGAGAAGTTATGTTACGATATTCCAATCTCCAAAAAAAGGTCAATTTTTTTTCGTGATATAAACTAGTGCTTGACTGTGATCCCACCTGATGGTAAGCAGTGACACAATCGTTGATGGTGAAGTGCATTAGTTTATTAAGAGCCTTATCACTCTAGCCTTGAAGATACCTAAATTATAATCGGACGGGAAGGCCGCTGCAGGAAAATTGTTCCAATCCTTCGATGTGCGCGGTATAAACGACGCGGCGAAACGCTTAGTCCGGACCGTAGAGGTGCTAACAACTTAAGGGTGGATACTCGCCGTACGTCGGGTTGTCTGATGGTAGAAAGGTGATGGCGGAATCAAGTCAAGTAATTCTGGCGCACACTCTCCAAAATGCATCCCGTAAAATACTAAAAGGCTAGCTACTCTACGCCTGTCCTCCAGTCTTTGTAGATTGGTGTTAACCAAATCTGGATCACCAATTAGCCTCTTCGCTCACCTTTCCATTGAATCCAAAGCTGCCAGATGTCATTTTGCAGCACCAGCCTATATTTGGTTGCAGTATCTATATATCAAAACTTCAAAGATTCAAAGCATTTTATTTCAAATAAACCATTTACAGGCCCTTTTGAAATGTCAAGAAGTCGGTCAGTCAGAAAAAATGATGCTAATTGCACATTCCAAAGCGTAGATTTCTAAGCAGAAGAATGTGCAAGAAACTCCATGCCCATGGACACTCTTTTCAATCATGTTTTGTAATTACAAATATCTCTGTTACATGTTTCTTGTCGCGATTATGATATCTGCAGTATACATATATATATGTTATTTCAGATGAACTGTTTATCTCATTTTTTATTACTGATATAGAGAACCAATTATATCTTTATCTCTTCATAGCAAAGTCACGCGCTCCTAATAACGAACTAATTCGCTAATTAACTTGGAATTTCACTACTATAAACATTTTATACAACACTCCAACGGTTACAAACAGGTTTCTAGTAACATAATAGCTGCCAAACACAAGTTATTTAAATACAAATCAGTATAATCCTAAATAAACGTATAATATATACATAGGTATAAAGTTTGGTTAAGTTAAAGTTTTTAACAACCCGTAATCGGATTTCACTCATTCATTTGTCCAACTTTTAATAAAAACCACGGTATTGTGGACTTGGAAACAATTTTTATGGCGTGACCTGGACCACGGTTGAAGTATGTCTCGAACCAAATGTATTTTATTGATATTTCACTGATTCAGACTGTAAAGATAATAGAAATGAGAAGGGTTGCATGTTGAGTGTTGAGTATTGAGTGTTGAGTATTGAGTGTTGAGTATTGAGTGATGAGTGTTAAGTGTTGAGTGTTGAGTGTAGTGTTGAGTGTCCAGTGTTGAGTGTTAAGTATTGAGTGTAATGTTATGTTGATGTTGCGTATTGTGTGCTATTGTGATCTTAATTCTTCTTCATTTTTCTCTCTCAACACTCAATACTCAAGTATTAAGTGTTGAGTGTTAAGTATTGAGCGTTGAATATTGAGTGTTAAGTGTTGAGTGTTAGGTGTTGAGTGTTGCGTGTTGAATGTTGAGTGTTGAGTGTTGAGTGATGAGTGTTAAGTGTTGAGTGTTGGGTGTTGAGTGTTGAGTGTAGTGTTGAGTGTCCAGTGTTGAGTGTTAAGTATTGAGTGTAATGTTGTATTGATGTTGCGTATTGTGTGCTATTGTGATCTTAATTCTTCTTCATTTTTCTCTCTCAACACTCAATACTCAAGTATTGAGTGTTGAGTGTTAAGTATTGAGCGTTGAATATTGAGTGTTAAGTGTTAGGTGTTGAGTGTTGCGTGTTGAATGTTGAGTGTTGAGTGTTGAATGTATAGTGTTAAGTATTGAGTGTTGAGTGTTGGGTGTAGTGTTGAGTGTCGAGTGTTAAGTGTTAAGTATTGAGTGTTATGTTGTGTTGATGTTGTGTATTGTGTGCTATTGTGATCCTAATTTTTCTTCTTTTTTTCCTCAGTCGGGCACTCTTGACAAGAGTAGTCGTGGTCATGTCTAGTCAAGTCTTGCGCCACCACTTCACTCGTGATGCGACGCCATGCAGCACTGCGACGCATAGAAAATTATCATTACTGTAGGAGTGTGTCACAGATTTGATGAGGGTGCTCTCCAATACAGTAGATAGACCGTATTAGATAGCGCCCACGGTATCTTTTGCCCTAGACTTGCCCTTGCACCACCAATCGTTCCATCGTTCCAACACGAAGATTCGTATTTGCACAGATGACGATAATCTCTCTTTGATATTGAGTTCTTTCAGTATCGAAGAATTGGTGCGGTAACATGTGAATATAGAATGTAAAAAAGATACTACTCTAGGTTAACCTTTTTAATCCTAACAATAACTGTCTCAATAAAAACCCGCTATTTCACCAGTACTAGGATCCAACCAGATATTATCATTATCTCGACGCCCATCGACCACAAAACATTAACTTCACCACAAATTACCGTATAAAATAGAAGACAATAGACAAGACAACAAGCCGTATTGGTTGTGGCGGACCATAGACAAACCGCAGACCTTTTGTAATACATGACCACAACTTGACTTTCAAGATAGTAAAAGCTTAACATAAATTAAGTAGTTGTAACTCTGCCTTAATTGCTAGCTGTTTCTGATAGTCATACTAATTATAATATTTAATTAATGTTTATTTTAATACGGAGTAAATTGCTTGCCATGTTTTCTAAATTATCTGATCGAGAGTTTAATTAAAATATATATTTTTAGGTGTAACACTAGGCGTGGTTTATCGCTACTTTTTGTTCTGTTAATATTTATTTTTGACTAGATTTTACCAGCGACTTCACCCGCGTTAAAATTAAAAATAAATGCTTGCGCCATTTAGTATGTAAGAAGTATTATTATTATTTCACCATTTTATTATTATTATTATTGTATTTATATCAGATAGGTACATCCATATTATGTTAGTAGAACTTAAAACTATGTTAGTAAAATTGTTCATTAAAATAAATAGAATAAAATTAAATCAGTTCATAAACTTATACATACATATTATAACTGTGCCCGCTTGCCGCTGCACCAGACCTGCAGCTGTGCAAACGAGTCCAGTGCCCCAAGAAGGGGCAATCCGGCTTATCAGCTATCACCCTCAAAATGCTGTTGGTGCTCCCCCGAATCCTACGCATCAGGGATGCTGTTCACTTTCGCATAATAGCTTGAAAGCTGTCTATATGTGCTTCAGCAAACATGCCCGACGCGCTACAGAACCGCGGGAGCCCCAACAGCACCCTAAAGGCGTTATTATACTGAATGCGAAGAACATTGTAGGCCCTCTGCGTATGTCTAACCCATAGGCTGCACGTGTAGAAAGACTGGCAAAACGCCTTGAACAGAGTGATTTTCACCTCTCTAGTACAACGTGCAAACCTACGGGCCAGCATATTACATCGGATCGACAACGCTCTTCGCTCCCTCTCAATGTCACCGTCATCATTTAAATTCTCATTCACAATGTGACCAAGGTACCTAAAATGCGACACCCTATTTAGTGGTACACCATAAAGAAACACTGGAGGAACCGTTATTGGCTTTTTTGAACCCACCCTAAACACCACAAGCTCACTCTTCCGCACATTGTACAACAAACCATGAGAAGTGGCGTACCCTTCACATATCTCCAGCATCCGTCTGAGTCCACCAATCGAGGGACTCAGCAACACCATATCATCTGCATAACTCAATATACTATCTGTATATTCTACTGGAGCAAGAATTTTTAAAATCAGTCTTGTATTTATGAATTTATTCATCAAAAAGAAAAATAAAAAAGTTATCTCTTTATAATATTAAGTATATATTGAACTAGCTTTTGCCCGCAGCTTCGCCCGCGTACTTAAAATATAGCCTATGCCACTCAGGAACAAAGCAGCTTTCAATCGTTGAAAAAATTCGCAATCAGATTACCTCCTACAAACAAAAAAACAAACTTTACCTCTTTATATATTAGTGTAGATAATGAATGTACTTTATATTATTGTATAGGTCTATAATAAACTGAAGAGAAGGATACAAAAAATAGGCATAAAAGTGGGGCTTATTGCTGGAAAAATATCTTCCAGCAAACCTGTGAAAAGAGAAACGAAAAAAAAGAAATGTAGACACTGTGTGTAGTAGGAAAAATTGTATGTAGATAATTATTATTTTAGAATATTTATACTCAAAGACTTTAACTGTCTTTTTAATTCCGAATTTCCTTTTTTAACATTTGTATGTTCAATACGGAAATGATCGATGGATTATGTGAAGAGTGATATGAAAGAAAGGGGAGTCAGTGATAACGTAACGTCTGATGGAATAGAACGGAAGATAAAAACGTGTTGTGCTGAATTCATGTAAAATAGGACAAAGGCAGGAAGATGATGGTTGTAAGTTGAAGTCAAAAATTGGTGGTTTTTGGTTTTGAAAATGCACCACAAAATTTGTTACTGTAAATTATTTAGGCCCCTAGCCTACGGTGACTTTTTGTAGCGATCGCCCTGGGCGAGGAGCCTACGTTTTTCAGTCTAAAGCTTATCAAGATGAAGTTAAACTGTTTTACAATATGAGCCCACATAATGCATTAAGTATCATGTCCATAATTATATACGTATGTATATTCGTGACTTTCAAAATACATGAGGTGACTTTAAACTCAGACTGCGTTTTAATCTCATCCGTCTTCCATGTACGTATGATAAACACATAATCTTCTTACACACCCACTACAAATACACTTGAGGACTACTTATTTCTAAAGAAACATATTCAAATCTGACTACAACAAAAAAGTACTTAGCTTAAAATGAACACTGCAACGAATACGAATACAGTTTTCAAAAGAACTAATTAAATCACGATTGAAACTTAGCCCTTTCAAATACGTCTGGACTTCCAAACTAATTAGATCGGGATAAATATCAGATTTTTAATTGCTTTATCCAGGGCTAACAGGCAAGCCTTGTGCTAGAAAAAATCTTATGCATTATATTATTTGTAAAAATATTTTGAAAATGTCTAAATCTATGGCCGTCTGTTCATTCGTGTTGGTATTATGACAAAAGGCATTACCACAAAAACGAAAAGATGATTCGAGCAACAAAATATAGCTAAGTAGCTGAGCGCATACATGATACATACACTGATGAGCAGAACATACTACGTATCATCACCAAGAGCTTTTGATCGGTTGGTAGCTGCCTGCAAAATCATTCACGGAATCAGCGACTCGTCTAGTTTGCATTGTGAGATGTGTAACATTTCTGTTCCCGATAACTATTGAGCAGAGGAGGCCGAGTGGTAACGGTCCCAACTTACGAGTTGTAGGTCGCGGGTTCTAACCCAGTTAGGCACATTACTTTGTGTAATTTATTTCATCACTACTACTCTCAAAACGGTGAAGGAAAACATCGTGAGGAAACCGGCATGTCCTAGAACCAAAAATTCGAAGGCATATGACATTCACCAACCCGCACTGGGCCCGCGTGGTGGATTACGGCCCATTCCCTCTGCTACAGAGGAGGTCTGAGTCCCAGCAGTGGGAACATTATAAGGCCGACTATGCTATAACTATTGCCGGGCAAGACGGTATATATTATTTATGGTACCATGTTATCGTACGGTTGCGTGACGTATATCATACATTCCGCGACTGCTAATCTCACTCAACGCTCTCCTTAAATTCAGTACTGGATTTGCGAAAATGCTGAGTGAAAAGCTTGTTCATAATATTGTTTATTTATGGTTTTTTTTTAACGTAGCTTATCGTTTTACATAATTTGTGTCTAATCAGCAGACGGCGAAATAGGTAGAAGTTATTAAGTTAACCTATATTTCTTAGAAGCAAATAACAGTTTATGTATTGTATCTATTTATGTGTTTTATTTACTGTTATTGATTTATATAATTATGTATTATATAATCTAATTTAGATACTATAGTATATTTTTAATTTTTTTAACTTATTTGTATACACTGTGACTCTCCTGTCGCAGGTCTGCTGGAAAAATCATTTGAAATAAGCAGTATCTTTGTGCTCTTCTATCTACTTTTGTTTTGTGTGTACTAAAATAAATAAATAAATAACATACAGTTGATATTACCTCATCTAAAATCCCTGAATCATAAACATGACGATTAAATCCCATGATTTATGAAATTGCAAATTACCTATTGTGCTTTCACTAAATTATTATATTAAAGAATCAAATTGAAACTCTTTTAGTATGCAAGTCTTAAACATAATAAGATTCTAATTTAGTTTAAGTCCTTAAATCACGTGATTTAATCGTCATGTTTATAATTCCGCAATTTTAGGGTAGGTAATATCAACTCTATGTTACTTCTACGAACTTTAAAATAAATATACTCTGCCTATTCCAATCTTTACTAATCAGTGTAATTGGCATTTTGTTGTTCTGGTAGAATAAATAAATACAAATCACTAGTGTAGGTTTTCCATGTACCCAAAAGTCTCCCTCACCGTTTATTAGTGATTTTACAAAACAATTGCTTGTAAAAACGTAAATTAATTAAGAAACGTGCAGTTTTCGTGGACGCACCATTTATGACCTGGATTCGGCTCCCATGGGCCGTCGGAGCGGTTTTATTTTGACTCAATACTTTACTTTTACTACTTGAGTGACCTCCGGACGAGTAAACGAGTAAAAAATATTGAAGGGCTCCGCCGGTGTATACCCGACTGACGAACGGGCACGTCAGACGTCGCTGGTATTTTTTAAAGTTTTATGAAATTCATTTATCTATTCTCATATTTTTCTTCAGTTCATAATATGTAATTGGATCGAAAGAATTCTGCGTTTTTTATTTTTGTAATGTGTGTTACTCATTATCAAAAAAACAAGACAATAACGACGGAGAACTCTTTTGGCAAGGAAAGCAATTTCAATAATAGGTATTAAGTATTTATTCTTTTCAACTTAAAATGTTTTATTAGAAATATATTCAGTGTTAATCCGGATCGAAGGACCGAACATTTGTTACTGCCTTCTTCATCAAAAAAAAAGCTTTTTTTAATAAGTTTTTTCAAACAATAACGTTTAGTTTGATTTAACCCATTCTATATTGTCATGAAACCTTAAATCACTTAAGCTTTAAACTACTAAAATTTAAAATGTACCGACTAACTTAAATGTAACCCTTTCCAACAAAGTCTGGAAAGTTCGTCAGTCGAGTATGCGCATAGCAACGGGGGCTGCGCGGCGGGAGAGAGGTGCGCGCCTACCTGCGCAGACGCTCCCAAAACGAACAAGAGCGCGCATTCCTGCCGCGTCGCCCGCGCACCTACACCCCCGCACCCGGGACGTAGGGGTGGCGACGAAATGTGAATTTTAAAATTATTGATTTGTCAGAAAAAAATAATTAAGAAAAATATAGAAGAGGGATGATAACAGAATGTTTGTATGAAGATAATTGTCTAAACTTGATCTGCGATCTTGTGCCAAAATAATCTGAAACACTGTTGTACCATCACCATAAAGAAGTCGTCGACAGCGCATACCAAGGAAATGTCAGCAAAACCGTAGGTAGGGGCCTAGCAGGGTCAAAGCCTTTGAGTTTTACTGACTACAGTAGTAGTCAGTAAAAGTCTGACATGAAAGAGTGGGAGAAGTCATAAGATGATTTCCCACCTAAAAAAAATCACCGTAAAGAAAAGGAACAAAAGCGAACTTGGATTTTTCAATTGCAGCTTAACCACTAACTATCCTGGAAACTACAGTGTTATATTACTTTCAATGCAGTTTTTTTAACAAAACTGCATCAATTCTTCACCTCTACAGTCCGTTTTAAGCAATTCGCCTCGTCGTTTATACCGTGTACATCGAAAGACTGGAACAATTTGCCTGCTGCGGTCTTCCCATCCGATTATAATTTGGGTGTCTTCAAGACTAGAGTGAATAGGCTCTTAATAAACTAGTGCGCCTCACCATCAACGATAGCATCACTGCTTACCACCAGGTGGGACCGCAGTCAAGCACTAGTTTATATCAATTTAAAAAAAAAACCTTTAGGTAAGAATTAAAAATCGAATCTACAAACCAACTAAATTAAGAACAGAGAAAAATTCCAAACTGCATCTCACAACCTTCACCCAAAACTAGTCCATCTCGGCAACCCAGAAAATAATTTGAACACTAACATCAGTTAAACTGATCGCTCTGTTCGTTAGCAAATTGCTTGAACAGTTTACCGCGCAGAATGTTAATTGACTCTGTATAATTGACCGTGGCCCAGAACCGTCGGTTTGACATGTAGTATACTTTTGAACCCGGATCCAAGGTATATAAATCCCTCTAGGGCTGTGGGATCGTTCGAAAGAGTTACTGTGACCCTAGAACACAAAAAACAACTGAAAGAATACAGGTAGGTTTTAGTCAGTAAAAGCCTGAGACGCCCTCTCGCTCTAGCCATAGCGGGAAAAGTTATTTGATAATTTTCCAGCTTTAAAAAAGGGTGTATAAAACCCAAGAACATCTTTTTTTTTTGTTGGTGGGAAAATCATCTGATAATATCCCCCGCTCTTGGGCGGAGCCGGAGGGCGTGTCAGACTTTTACTGACTAAAAACCCACTCCTGTTCCTTCGTTGCCTTTCGTACTAAGGCCGAGTCTTCCTTTCAGAATCAGACCCTTGGCCCCAGTAGGCTTCGATCCTGCTGGGCCCTTACGGTTTGCTGACATCTCCTTGAGGCGCACGTGGAACACTGCGCGCCGTCGACGACTTGGCTTGGTCCGGACGGTTACCAAACGGTCGGTCGGCGAGCTACCCAATGCTCGCCGTCCGCAAGCCCGCGCCTACGGTGGCCGGAAATCGGGATTGGGATCTCGGCGGCTGGAGCGTAAGGGTCGCGCCCTCGCGCGTGCACGTGCAACCGCCTCCTTTGCTAGCATTACTGCTTCGCAGAAGGAGGCGACCGCCTGCCACTCCTCTTCAGCCCAAGAACATCTGCCTCTCGGATGCGATCTGCAGTGGCCTTTATGGAAAGCGATCAATAGACTACGTACGCAAGTAGGCCGTTGCAAACACAAACTGGCAAAGTATGGGATTACAGACCCCTCCGACACCCAATGCGAGTGTGGTGCTCTTGACCAGACGATGGCCCACTTATTAGAGTGCCCAAAGAGTCCCTACACCTGCAGTTTGGAGGACCTAAAATACGCCACTGACGCCGCTTTAAACGTGGCAACCTACTGGACCCAAAAACTTTGAGGGAAAAGAAAACAATCGATTCGAGAAGAAGAAGAAGCCCTAGTTTTAAGATATTATTATTCTTATTAACCACTAGCTTTGGTCATCGATTTCGCCCGCGTCAAGAACGGAAAATATCCCAAAGGCGCATGCTACAGAAATAAAAAGAAAATTCTGTGTGTCCTAACCCAGAACATGGTCTTCCTCGTGAGCTATATCCAAGTCCGTTCAGCCGTTGAGGCGTAAGTCAACATGTTAGGTTAAAAAAATAAAAAAAAATACAGACTTTTACATTATAATACAAGTAGTAGTTTCGTTTTGTTTTTGTTGGACATCATCAAATAATCTGTTTTCTACTCAGAGCGAATTGTTTAATGATGGATACCTCCGTGAACGCTTTGAGTACTTTGTCCCGAGGGGTAAACCCTGTCGCACTGCCAATTCTCTTCTTCTTTGTACTCTATTTCACACTTCCAGCCGTTATGATGGCTCCTTCTCTGTCACTGCAGTGCGTATATGGAACTCCCTTCCACACTCGTTACGTGACAGCCCTTCTCTGGATGTCTTGAAGAGGAAAATTTAAGAGTATTTCCTTTCACAATGACATAGTACATATATGTATATATATATTATATAAGTATGTATTTATGTATGTAAGTATGTTTATGTATTATTTTATTCATATTATTTGTAATTTTAAAATTGTGCACTGGATCTTACCCTCTACTATGATCTCCCTCAATCACTCAATGGTTTGCTGGAAGAAAACTCAAACTTTGAGTTAAGCTCGCCTATGTACATGAACTCTGTTATCCACATATTTTGTTGATTATCATGCTGTACAATAAAGAATAAACTATGGAGTGTGGGAAGGAGTGAGAAGGAGTGTTAGACTTTCAGTGGCTTAAGCCTACAGCGGTCCTTTGCCATCAAAGGCCACTATATCTCTTTAAAAAAATTCCACAGCCCTGTATAAGTAGGATTCCTACGATCTGTCTGTCTACATGTTGTTATTATCTTTTTGCTCGCTCACTTAACCATGTTCCTAAAAATTTAACATTTGTGTACTTTTGGAAAAATATTATATTATTTTCGGAAGTTTTCTTTTTCTCAGCTCATTGCCATATCAACTACATTTTCAGGCCAAAACCAAGTAAATGCAGCGTGTATAGTGTTTTCATAATGGGGCTTTATTTTCATCTTCCAACTGCATGAATTTTCTAACTATTCTGCATGTGTTTAATATGGCAACTTTCTGTAGGTTTATGTAAACGGAAAAAAATTATTCGTCGATTTTATTATTATTATTATATTCTTACTAGCTTTTGCCCGCGGCTTCGCCCGCGTAAATAAAATATAGCCTATGTCACTCAGAATTATCGCAGCTTTCTATCGGTGAAAAAATTTTAGCAATCGGACCAGCACTTACAAAGATTACCTTCTACAAACAAAAAAAAACATGAAATCACACTTTACCTCTTTATAATATTAGGTTTCAAAGTTGAGACACCGTCTACAGTCGTCTAACACTGTCATGACGCCGTTGCTACATTATTTGCTATAATGGGCATTCGCTATAGAAAGCATGCAACGATTGATTGGTCTTAAGTCCCAAGCAATCAATGGTAAAGTCCAGCATACCATTATTATTTTTCCTCGTACCATGAATTCATCATAAAACTTCAGTCATAGACCAACTAACGAGAAACCATTTACTTCTATCTGCACAATTCTTGCTGTAAAGTTTGAACAAAATAAAATCCTTATATATAAAAAACAAAATATATTTCAACCTATGTCCGTCATTTACTTTGAAACCATCTAACCGATATGCCCCAAACCGATTTCAGTAGAAAAGCAATAATGCGAAGATGGTTTTAGAACATTAAAACAATGCATTAAAAAACAACAAATTTTCTTTATTTCTTGCTCATCAATTGACTGAGGTTGACTGGTAGAAAATGCTTAGGGCATTAAGCCCACCTCTGTGCTTTGTTATAAAAAAATCGACCTAACCTAACAACCACTATTCCGCACTGGGCCCGCGTGGTGGATTACGGCCCATTCCCTCTCTTAGATAGGACGCCAGAATCACAACATTAAAAAGGCTGACTAAGCTAAGCTGTACTTTTGTGTGCATAAAGTATTTACTAAATATATATTTTTCTATTTTTTTTAAATTTATATAAACTAACTTGAATGTGATGACTGTGATCCCACCTGATGGTAAGCAGTGATGCAATCGTTGATGGTGAGGCGCACTAGTTTATTAAGAGCCTATTCACTCTAGTTTTGAAGACACCTAAATTATTTTTAAAAGTACAAAAACTCTTTCTTGCCAACCCTAACGTGGTCCTCATCCCCTGCATCCCGACACAATGCGGACCTGTTGCCGCGCTCCCCCTCACCCCGCACCCCGCCCTCCACGCGGCCACTCGCGCAATGCATCCTATAAATAATTCAAAATGAAGTCCGATTAATTCGAGGCCCGTACCGATTCAACTGTCAATTAATGTGGTCGGAACATCGCGTTCCTGTCCAGCACAAGGTACCGCGGGGCCTTACATGTGATAACGAGTCAATCTGGCCGCAGCAACACGACTATGCGGTACGTTTGAAATCCTCGAGTATAGAGGACAGTAACAATCAGGATGTTAGTATTTCAAAGTTTTAAAAAAATACGTTGAAACGGTTTTACTCCATTTTAGTTTTTAATTTGGTCTATTCTCGAAGCGAGGACCCCATCCTATGGGGGCTTTTCTAGGGCTACTGCAGGCCTAATACTTAACTAGAGTATCCACTGTCTTTGTCCGCTATAGTCGCTAAAGTCAGCTAATAGGGAATCATTGGCCATTATAATTTAATAGTGCATCAAGATACATCCTATTAAAGTCGTTTACAACGTTGTCTTGCGTGACTGAGGGGTAATTTAGGAATTAACATCAAGTGAGTAGACGGACAGAAGCATTCACCTGTTTGTGAATAACGTTACAATGTATCAGTAAGGACTTCAAGGGTTCCTAAACGCCAATGACGGAAAATTTTGAACACAAGACTTACCAATATACTATATCTATCTGCGTACTACACCTAGCCTATTCTCAACTATGGTGGGGTCGGCTACTAGTCTAACCGGATGATAAATGATGTTCATTTTGCAAATCCACCATCTAACATCTCATTTTTCGAACGGCTAGTATCCACCCTTACGATGTTGAAACCTCTACGGTCCGGACTAAGCATTTGGCCTCGTCGTTCATACCGCGAACATCGAGGGACTGGAAAAACTTGCCTGCTGCGGTCTTCCCGTCCGATTATAATTTAGGTGTCTTCAAGGCTAGAGTGAATAGGCTCTTAATACTCGTAAACTAGTGCGCCTCACCATCAACGATTGCATCACTGCTTACCATCAGGTGGGATTGCAGTCAAGCACTAGTTTATAACATTAAAAAAAAGGTTATAAATAACACTTTTGTAAGTTATTTTTTTGTAGGTCAAATCATAAGAAAACTATGCAAAATCACATGCTTTTAGCTAAATAACTCAAACCTTTGCGATATACATATACGAGTATACCTATTCACGTATAAATAAATTACATTTGCAAATGATCCAAAGTAGTGGCAACTAATTTAGCATTTTAATTTCATTTTAATTGATATATTTACCGGTTCTGTCACATTAATCAGAAGATGAATATCTCCACACCTTAATGAACACGCAAATAAATAAATCTGTATAATTGAGATACATTTTAATTCTCACCTAAAGCTCCACCCACATTTGTATGGTTTCTGAGATCTGTGGATATCTACGTATCTCTCTACTTTTTGATAAATGAAGGTGTTACAATAGTAAATAAAATATCAGACTAAGTTTATGACTTTCAGTTATAAGTACAGTAACGAAAAAGTTTAGTATACAAACGAAAAATAAGTATACCTTTATTTATTTTATTATTATTTATTTATATATACTTCATTGTTTCTAAATACTACAACCACACTAAAACTACAAATTAAAACTGGAATCGTTCCTGGAAAAGGGAAAAAAGTACCTAAATTATATAAAAGAGAAAAATATGAGTATTTAATTTACCACAAGCAAATTATGCGAGCAGAATTAAAACTCGCAACCTCGCAGCTTCACTTGTAGGTGTACTAATCTATTTTGTCGACTGTACCTAAGTATTGTGTAGACTGGCACATTAGTAACATCCCTGTTAACCCATCAGCTCATAATTATGGGTTCTCGCGGTGTAAGCATGGGTCCGACACTAAGGTTCAATAGGTCGGACTTGATCTCACGTTCAGATAATGCGTTAGCTGTTGGTTGTTGGCGCTTTTTTATATTTATTCGAGGAATTGAATAGTTTGTATAATAATATGACGATTGTATTAGTAAGAAGAATCTTATTAAATATTTCAAGTCTCCAGAATTCTGTGTATAACGAAAAAATGTGATGCATTTTGTTATAAAAAGATATGGTTCTAGATTCGCTATCTTTATTTTTAAATTAAAGAATAAGTTTCCTCATTATAAGTTTTGCAATCTTCTTCTAGTAAGAAAAGAAGAATTTTTCAGTTGAATTGAGTATTTGTAGTAAAAAAAACTGTCAAAGTTTTTTTCTAATGTCAAAGTTTAACAAGATTTCAAGCAAAAGTAGAGTTTGACAAATTCTCAACTTCGTATGCTTTATCTAGCCATTGGGAGTTCACTTCTGACATGATAAACAATTTCGAAGTTTCCGTCCAAATAGTTAAATTATCACACAATATCAGTTGATTGTTTTTTTTTTTATTCTTTTAGGCCATCCTAAGGTTAAGCGATAAGACCGCCATTGTACCCATATATTGAAGTTTCTGTAAAATTCTTACTATTTTGGTGTACAATAAAGTTTATTTTATTCTAACAACGCGGCCAACAACAAAAAAACAATGACAAACAACAAAATTGGTTATTAAATCTATTGATAACTAATAAATTACGTTCATTCCAGCCATGCCTGCACCAAATGCTGTGAAACAACCTGACCAATACACGAACAGATTCCTAGAGCTATGATTATAGGTTGACACGATTTAGAGGTTCCATCGAACCACCGAAATTAGTAATAATAATATCTTTATTTTAATAACAATAATCTTTATTTAATTTTTTACACAATATTGTTACTGTAGTACCAAACAGCACAGCCATATTATTTGAGTAAACTCATTTTCTTTTCTTTTCTCACTTATTTTCGTGCCACCTAAGCTAGATTTGCTATTTTAATATCTATATTTAGTTTGTATTTTTACTTTATTTACATTGTTCTCACATGATAGCGACAAGAAACATGTAACAGAGATATTTGTAATTACAAAACATGATTGAAAAGAGTGTCCATGGAGTTTCTTGCACATTCTTCTCCATAGAGATCTACGCTTTGGAATGTGCAATTAGCATCATTTTTTTTTCTGACTGACTGACTTCATGACATTTTAAAAGTGCCTGTAAATGGTTTATTTGAAATAAAATGCTTTGAATCTTTGAATCTTGAATTTATTTTATCTATTAACTGGCACTATGTGTCCCAGCAGTAAGAATATTTAAACTTATACACGAACTACGATATATTGTCTAGCTCTTTTAATACCAGTCAGGGTGGTGGCAGAGCACCAGCAAGGAGGACACAATTAAAAGAGCCGTCGTTAATACAATCAGATAGACAGTATACCAAAGGCTCCGCTGGCTACCAAAAAGTTGGACCTATCTTAGCAAAGGTGAGACAGTGCCTATACTATACGCCAGAACAACCCCACTAGCCAAGTTACAACCGTTTCGTGTCGAATTCCGTTCTCCAATCGGTAACGCCTCGGTGTCAGCAATTGTAGAAAACAATAAGTTGGTAGCCATGTTGACGCGCCTGAGTCGGCCGCTCGTTCTACAATGTCGTTCTACAATAACAAAGGATGTAGCGTTGAACATTGTAGAAACGATAACAATTCATTCTATAATTTTAATGATGTGAACTTGGCTACGAATTTTCTATTTGTTTGTTCTGACCACGTGACTTAACGTTGAGATGATGTCATTCCCATACATTTGATAAGTTTTCGACTAGCGTTAACGATTGCAGATTATCAACTTGGCTAGGGGCGCAAGGACTCTTACTATATTAAGCGCAAGTTCGATCGTGTACGGTGATAGTGGTTAAGCGCAAGCCTATCATTAATAATAATAAAAAAATATAAAACAAAAAAATAAATAATAGTAAACTGTTTTATTTTTCTTTCTTTGTTAAAAAAACCGCGCAGTCTACGCTGCCGAGCACTGCATAAGTTTGAGAGGCATCGTATATAATCTAGCTATGACGGACCAACAAAAAAGATAAAACCTTCATGTCTCTGTCAATGCTAGCTAATGTCCGTTTGCACACAACTCATGTTATTTCTAGAAATGACCAGACGGCTGATTTATGAAACCTTTAACTTCTGTCATACTATAAAATAACTAGGATGAATGATTCATTTGTACCATAATGCGGTCGATCTAAATTGTGCAGATAAGTTATTAGCTTCGACCAGTACTGGACTAAGTCAGTGTGGGACCTGTAGCAAATGCTACCAAGGGGCCCCCGTAAATGATAACAAATTAAAACTTCTTTAATTTATTATACTAACAAGCCGCGGGGCTTTTATGTAGCGATGGGTTTAAAGGCCTCCATTGTCTTTATGTCAAATGCGGAATTAGTTTATTGTTAATTCATTTATTAAACTTCATGTACAGTAGTGGTACATAGGTGGACTTAATGCAACAAGGCATTCTCTACCAGTCAACCTTTGGGTTTTTTTTTTTTTTTTTTTTTTTCGGGTGGGAAAATCATCTAATGACATCCCGCGCTCTTGGGCGGAGCGGGAGATAGTGTCAGACTTTTACTGACTAAAAACCCACTCCTGTTCCTTCTTTGCCATTTTTCCAGGGCCCCGGGGATCACTTTCGCATCACCCATGGCCCCAGTAGGCCTCGACCCTGCTGGGCCCCTACGGTTGCTGACATCTCCCTGAGGCGCGCGTGGAACACTACGCGCCGTCGACGACTTGGGCTCGGTCCGGACAGTTACCGGACGATCGGACGGCGAGCCACCCATTGCTCGCCGTCCGCAAACCCGCGCCTAATCCCCTTAGGGGTGGAGTTTCGTAAAATCCGCTCTTAGTGGATGTCTACGCCCTATAAGGAACCTACCTGCCAAATTTTAAGTTTGTAGGTGTTATAGTCAACCTTTGGGTTAAAAAAGACATCACTGTGGTAGGTTTGCACAATAAACAAATAACAGATACTTCAAACAGAAAATAAAATAAAAAATAAGTTATTTATAATAATAAAATACATATATATGCGAAAATTATAAACTAATAAATACTAAGAAAAATATCAAATCATTAAGAGAACTTAATAATAATTCTGACGAAGACCGAACTAAGGTTGTACTTCAAGTAGTAGTTCCAAATTTTATTTTAATTCATAACGCAGTTACGAATACATTTTTTTGACTGGTTATTGCAATTCCTATTTCCATATCTTTCCTGCACATGCCAATCGCTTTTACATAACCGTTTATGGAACGACATTTCTATGTGTATCCTGCAATTTTAGTGACGTGAAAGACTGATCTGTGAGTGTCGCGATCTCTCACCAAAATTCGAAAAATTTGGTGTTTGTGCCTGGAAGTTGTGTCATCGTGCGTGCTGAGCTGTGACGAGGACTAACCAGGTTATTGCGTAAACATTCCTTTTGATGGACGAGTCGTTCTGACCTATCTTTCCCTTGTCACGACTTGACGACGACTTGTCACACTCACACCACGCAACAGCCGAAATTCAAGTAGTTAGCAATCTTTCGCCTGAACCGCGCAAACAAACAGGTATCTTGACTTATATTTATACGTCCAAGCGGGGCCCACCTCAAAGCGCGGGGCCCGTAGCTTTTTCTGTTCTCCCTACGTGGCTGATCCGACTCTGGCTTTGGCCAGTGTTTAGTACTCGTTAAGGTACATGATTAAATTAATTAGATGCCGTTTGTTAGGCGAGGTGAACTTTGCGTGGTTTAATTGCAGGTTGATTGGTGACTGTTTCATGGTTTTGCGTATTGTGAAACTTTGCATAACACTTATTGCCTAAATGCCATGAAAGTCTTCGCTTAGAATGCTTTTAAATGAGGTACTTTTTCAAATTTCCAATTACCAATCTATTCAGTTCAATCTAAATTGATCTTCTTCCTTTTCCCTTCTTCTCCTTTTATTTTTTACTTCTTTTCTTTTTTCATCTTTATCTTTACTGTTTTTTTTATGTATGTTTTACAAGACCGTGTCGCCGACAGATGCCCTCTATGGATATTTAACGAGCACCCTTTATATGTTTTTTTTTTCAGAGTCACGGTAACTCTTTTAAACCATTCCATAGTTATCGAGCACCTAAGGAGTCGTCTCACGTACCAAATACGAGTTCTACACCGTTGCCCTAATGCCCTAACCACAATAAAGCACTAGTGCAATAATTACACCATAATTAAACAAGGAATAAAAACGAACAGACAAGTAATGTACCTACAGCTGCTTCCCTTCCCGCCATACTTGTGAGAATCGATAGAGAACTGGTTGAGGTATTTTTAGGAACTAGGTTTTGCTATTTAGCACAGGTAACGGGTTAGTTGGTCTCTCAGATAGATCAGATAAGACTCATATTTAAATAATAAAAATGACGATTTAAAATATATATTTTTAACCGACGTCGAAAAGGAGGAGAATAGAATGGAATAAACTTTATTGTACACCATAATAGTAACAATTTCACAGAAACTTATATCTATGGGGACAATGGCGTTCTTATCGCTGACAGCGATATCTACCAGACAGCCTTAGGATGTCATATACTCAGGTCTGCGGTCCCTTGAAGCTGTGAAAAAATCAAACATCTGAGTTAACGGAAAAAAGATATGGCCGTTTATGTCGCAAGAAAGGGTATTTCGAAACTCTCAAGGGAATCAAAATTCATAGGGTACTTCCCGTTGACCCAGGATCCTGAAATTTGGCATGAAGCAAGGTCTCATAACACAAATATAGGAAAAAATCTGAAAACTGTAAATATTTAGTTACGTCACATAAAAAAAACTTTTTTTGCGATTCGGGAATTGAACTGTTTTCATAGGTAAGTTTGTACGGAACCCTCAGTGTGCGAGTCCGACTCGCACTTGCCAGATTTTTTTTATATTTGTTAACTATTTCGCTGTATTTGTACTTAAAAGTTAATTTTCGCATGCCTCCAATAGGTGAGATGTGTAAAGCACTACCTTTTTAGGGTTCCGTACCTCAAAAGAAAAAAACGGAACCCTTATAGGATCACTTTGTTGTCCGTCCGTCTGTCTGTCTGTCTGTCTGTCAAGACTCTTTATCTTGGAAACGTGTGGACGTATCGAGTTGAAATTAAAACCATATACTTAGGTCTGCGGTCCCTTAAAACTGTGAAAAAATCAAACTTGTAAGTTAAAGGACAAAAAGATACGGCCATTTATGTCACAAAAAACGTATATTTCGACACTCAAGGGAACCAAAATTTTAAAGTACTTCCAGTTGACTCAGAATCCTGAAATTTTGCATAAAGCAAGGTCTTATAACACAAGTATAGGAATAAATATGAAAACCGAAAATTTGTTGTTAAGTCACAATTTTTTTTTTGCGATTTCTGAATAACTTCGAGACTCCAAACAGGAATTGAACTCTTTACATAGTTCACTTGCCCAGTTTATTTTTAACAACATTTGTACTATATCTCTGGCGATTAAATGATTATTAATATTATTATCTGGGAAAACGTGCAGTTTTTCTTAGCTCTTAGTTTTTAGCTACATTATTATTATTCACAAATAACTTCTCCCACTCTAGGTAGAGCGCGAGGGAGTGTCAGATTTTTCTTACCAAACCCCGCCCGTGTTCTTTCATTAGCTATTTGCGTTCCAGAGACGCAGTGACTCTTTGAAACGATCCCGCTGCCCAACATTATGTGTATGGACCTTGTGTCAAAACCTATCTCTAATAAACTGTACTGGCAAATTGGTTATTTGGTCGATCGATGGTCTCTTGTTTTCAACAAGGTTATAGATACAAACTATACTCCATCTGTTTAGGTAATTAACTAAATCTTGACATGTCTTTTATCTAAAAGTTGTCTAAAAATTGTATCTAAAAATGTTTACAATTTGTTATTTACCTATACCGATGTTTGGTAATTAACTAATTTTAAATAATCTTTGTATGTTTTTTATACTTTTTTTTTTAATAAAAAGACATTATCAAGCTTGTTTACGTTTAGTTAACTACCAAAACAAATGGAGTATAGTATATTCCCACATAAAACACTCATCTTAATGAAACTAGTACTTCTTAATTCTCGCAATTACTTCATCTATTTATGTGATTAGCACTTCCATTAATTTATTAAATAGTTACAAACAATTTTCATTGAAACTCGAAAGTTCACAGATATTGCAATATATTTCTTGGTAACCGTTTTTCTTATAGCAATTGTATGTACAGTGTGGTTCTTCAGACGTGGTAAAGAAACACGTATGGGAGTTAAAGGACTTTACATTAATTACCAACACATTTTAATTTAATTTTTTTTTTTGTCTTCGTAAAAAACGCCAAAATTAAGTGGCAGTGTACAGCCCCCCTAGCCAAGTTACAATCGTTTCGTTCGCACCGAACGCCTCGAGTAGGCCACGCCTCCGATTCCTTTGTTCTGACCACGTGACTGAGCGTTGAGATGACGTCAGAACAAAGGAATCGAAGGCGTGGCCTACTCGAGGCGTTCGGCGCGAACGATACGATTGTAACTTGGCTAGGGGGGCAGGACACATTGCCCGCAGAACAGATGGTTGATGGGGCCGAAAGGTTCTGGAGTGACGACCGCATACCGGCAGACGCAGCGTTGGCAGGCCTCCCACAGGGTGGACCGATGACCTGGAAAGGATGACGGGAATCCGATGGATGCGAGACGCACAGGCCCATTCGTTGTCGTGACATTCGAAGGCGTCCTATGTCCAACAGCAGACGTCTTTCGGCTGAAATGATGATGAAAAAACTTTATTAAGTATTATGTACATTTCGTGAAAATATGACTAGGAAAAGTGATTAAAACTATTTAAAAAAAAAAACTAAAACCAAAGAATGCCATGTTTGTTTACCAAAATGGTCAAGTAAAAAACATACACTTTACAAACAACTTATGCATTCGTAGAACTTTCAAAGATTCAAGATTCAAAGATTCAAAGCATTTTATTTCAAATAAACCATTTACAGGCACTTTTGAAATGTCATGAAGTCAGTCAGTCAGAAAAAAAAAATGATGCTAATTGCACATTCCAAAACGTAGATCTCTATGGAGAAGAATGTGCAAGAAACTCCATGGACACTCTTTTCAATCATGTTTTGTAATTACAAATATCTCTGTTACATGTTTCTTGTCGCTATCATGTGAGAACAATGTAAATAAAGTAAAAATACAAACTAAATATAGATATTAAAATAGCAACTGGCAGCTAAGAGATGACCAGTCTCAACTGACAGCGCCCGTTCACGAACATGACGCCAATATTAGCACCACTCAGCTCAACCATTTTGAAGGGAACCGAATGATCCAACACATGCGCCACCATCAGTGAGACATTTGAGTGAGCATGATAAACTCTCAACTGCCATGCTGATTTATGTCAAACAAGTCCACTATTAACATAAAAAACCATAAAATAGCTCCATGGTACTCACATTTACAAACTTTTAAAAAAATGCTTCTACATTATACAATACTTTTATTATTTAAAAATTCAAGAAAAAAAAACATTTAAAAATAATAACAATAATTTCCAAACTAATCAATTTGTTCACTCCGGTGGTAGTGGAGCTGGACCAGCATTGAGCCAAGCATTTTTATCTTGAATATAATCCTCCAACTTATAATATGCCTGCCTGCATAGTGTGCGTTTAATACAAGATTTAAATTTTGTTTCATTGAGTTCTAATATTTGTGGAGGTATTTTATTATAACATTTCAAACAGTACCCCATGAAAGAAGACGCCACTTTAGCCAGTCTGAAACCTGGTTGAACTAATTGGTCCCTATTTCTTGTAACATAATTATGTCTATCGCCTCTTTTGCTAAAAAGATGAAGATTTTTTCTAACGTACATGATGTTTTCATAAATATATTGACAAGGCACCGTCATGATATTAATATCCTTAAACAGTTCCCTTAGAGAATCGCACCGGCGAAGATTGTAAATAGCTCTGATGGCTCTTTTCTGTAGTATAAAGATTGAGTCGATGTCTGCAGCCCGTCCCCATAGTAAGATACCGTATGACATGATACTATGAAAATAACTAAAATAGACTAGTCTAGCGGTATCAACATCCGTAAATTGGCGGATTTTTCTAACAGCATATGCAGCTGAGCTAAGCCGTCCTGCAAGAGATGTTAATGAGGACCACATTGTAGCCTAGAGTCAAGCGTTATCCCCAGGAAAACAGTTTTGTCGACAAATTCTAATTTTTCATGGTTTAGTATTACGACACAATCACTACTTTTCACATTCGGTAAGGAAAATCTTATGCATTTAGTTTTTTTCCCGTTTAAAACTAGATTATTAGCAGTAAACCAGTTTTGGACCTGCAATAGTGCGTTATTTTCGTCGTCAAGATTATTAGTCCTTCTATTTATCTTAAAAATCAAAGAAGTGTCGTCGGCAAACAACACCATATTAAGTTTATTTTGCAACAAATAGGGTAAATCATTAATATAAACTAAAAATAAAAAAGGACCTAAAATTGAACCTTGGGGTACCCCCATTTTCACATTTAATCCCGACGAATTGACACCGTTTATTTGAACTTGTTGCTGTCTGTCAATCAAATAAGATTTTAATAAGCTTAAAGCTGTTTTGCCTAGTCCGTAATGCTCAAGTTTCAGGAGTAATGTTTCATGAACCACACAATCAAACGCCTTAGACAGGTCACAGAAGATACCTATAGCATCCTGTGCCTCTTCCCACGCATTAAAAATATGTTTTAGTAAGGAGACACCAGCGTCAGTTGTACAACGTCCTTTGGTGAAACCATACTGTTTATCGTGTAAGATGTTATTTGTGTTAAAATGATTAAGCATTTGATTTAACATCACCTTTTCAAATATCTTGCTAAAAACCGGCAACACGGACACCGGCCTATAATTATTAGTGTCTTTACTGTCCCCAGATTTAAAAAGTGGTATCACTCTACTATATTTCATCAGATCCGGAAAAACTCCTTGATCTATACACAAATTAAATATTATAGCTAAGTACGGCGCTATAGTCTCAATAATTGAGGTACAAACTTTGATAGACATACCCCACAAATCTTCTGTCAATTTAACCTTGATTTGTTTAAAAGCTTTTATTACAGTTATAGGGTTTATATGCTTAAAGTTAAATTCAGTCGAACAGGCTGCAACGTTCGCCTGTAATAAACTAAAAGCATGCGATGGCGACGAATTTAGGGCTTCAGTAGTTTTAATTGGTATACTTGCAAAGAAATTTACAAATTCTTCTGCAACTAGTTTTTTATCGCTAATAAGACCATGATGTGTCTCCAATGTGTAATCATTGTTATGTATTTTGTTCCTGTTGGTTTCATTATTTATAATTTTCCAAACCGTTTTTACCTACTGTTGTAGTAAAACTGCACTTTTGAATACCTGTAGGAACTAGCTTTTGTCAGCAACTTCGCTCCCGTGATAGTAGGTTTCCTCATACAAACTTTGACCCAACGTTTCATCCCTTTTAGGTGTGAATTTCGAAAAATCCTTTCTTAGCGCATAATAACTATCTGCGTGCCTTTCAACACAATCCATTCAGTGGTTTAAGCTGTGTATTGATGGATAAGTCAGGCAGTAATAGCTGCCTTATATGGGTAATAGCAGTCCCAACATACGGTATCCTGTCCAAAAGCTGGCTTTTCGTCAGAATAAAAATCTGAGAACCCGATTGCAGAGCCACCTACCGGGTCTAATTGTATTGTCAAACCATCCAGGGACCCACTCAGATATACACCCAATATCACATCCAAATCGGTCGAGCCGTTTAGGAGGAGTTAGGAGACAAACATACGTAACTCCTACCAGCGGCTTCGCCCGCGTGAAAGTAAGTTTTTCCATACAAAATTTGGACCCCCGTTTCATCTCCTTAGAGATGGAGTTTCGTAAAATCCGTTCTTAGCGGATGTCTACACCCTATAAGGATATAGTTTCTGAGATTTCGTGCTTAATCAGTGAGTGGTATTTCGCTTTTATATATATAGTTGTCTAATGAATAAAATATACTAGTGACCGGCCCCAGCTTGGTACATGTGTTAGAACTCTTTGAAATTTTCAGTTTTTCTCACGGTGCAAAATTTTGTTTTATAATATGTAAGGAAGATCTAATTTTGAAGGAATTTGTGTTAAGAACGTTATTAATATTACTACTTTTCTCCTACGATTAAATTAGTTAAGCATTATCAGTTTACAACGGAGTTTGATGTGTGACTTGTTGGAAACTCATTAAATATTTATGTGGAAACAATCTTCATAAAGAACATTATCTTCATACAAGATGAGAAAATGAGTACATTGAGAGAGAAGATGAGTACATTGTCAGTATCACATTTTTATGATACCGAGGGGGTAAAAACGGGACCCTATTACGAAGACTTCACTGGTCGCCTGTCTGTCTGTCATCAGGGCCTCAAGTCTGCTATTACAATAGTGTCAGAATGGTTTTCATTGATTTCATAATTGTTGATTTTGACAAGTTTGGTAATCTACTACTTAATATAATGGCGTCATTATGACTTTCCAATGGTCAACCACTGACACTCCATTGAAAGAAGTGGGATTGAATGGTAATCTCGTACATAATGACAAATGAATGTCTGAAGTATGCGGGATTCTGCTGAAATTTAGACAGTTCCTTTGATCAGTGAACTACCATTAGAACGTCATTGTTCAGTCATTGCTTTTAATTTGTTACGAGACAGCTCGATATTGTCACAAGACCATTGACCGATCAATGATCGACCATTATGAATTAGCAGATTACGAACTTTTAGCAAAATGACAATGGGATCGTGTTGGAATGACGAATTTATAAAAATAGCAGACTTGGGCCCCTGGCTGTATGTCATGAACCGTAATAACTAGATAGTTGAACTTTTCACAGATTATGTATTTCTGTTTGCGCTATAACAACAAATACTGAAACAGAATAAAATAAATATTTAAGTGGGTCTCCCAATGCTCCCATACAACAAACAACAAATCCATCTCCTATCTTTCAGTCCATCCAAAGGTTGTCTGTAAGAAATTGCCCTGTGCGATAAGACCGCCCATTGTACACTTATTTTTAATTATGTTTGTCCTTATTTTTGTTTATGTGGTGTACAATAAAGATTATAATAAATAAATAAATAAATAACGAACGTGATTTTTTTGCCATTTTCTGCTCGATATTAATAATGTTAACAGGTCTTGTGAGTTTTTTTTAGGTGGGTAATCATCTAATGGCAAATCCCGCTCTTGGGCGGGGCGGGAGATAGTGTCAGACTTTTATTGACTAAAAACCCACTCCTGTTCCTTCTTTGCCTTCGTCCCAGGGTCCCGGGTTTCACTTTCATACTACCCGTGGCCCCAGTAGGCTTCGACCCTGCTGGGCCCCTACGATTTGCTGGAAAGGAAACTCGTGGTCCTAAAACGCAAAGGGCAACTGAAGGACACAGGTGTGGTTTTAGTCAGTAAAAGTCTGACACGCCCTCTCGCTCCAGAGCGGGAGAAGTCATTGGATGATATCCACCCTTACAAAAAAACAGAGCAGGAGAAGTCATTTTATGATTACCACCCTCAAAAAAAAACATCTTCAGACATAACAATACCTCACATTATTTTCCAAGTAACACATCTAAATGGACTAGCGTGAGTGTATTCGCATGTAAAATCTACAAAAAGGCACGTCTACATTGTATGCAATTAATTTCAATCACACGGGACAACGCGTCTGAATGACGTGACACATACATCTACATACACATACAACTACGTGCATACAATAACATACGCTGAACCAACGCATACTACGCCGCTGTCAATACTATATCTGTCTGTGTAGCGTATGTTGGTAAGTATAGCGTTTTTTAAAGCGGACAACACAGAAAAGCTTGAAAGATACTAAGATATTGGGAATGCAGATAATGCTTTGTTATAGCCAAAAAGATTTAAAGAGATACGATAGAGCGGCTATCAGAACAAATGTCTTAAGAAAAACTGTCATCCTATGTCTCAGTGACGCCATCTGGCTTTGAATAGCAAACACGCGAATTAAATTTGTCAAAATTTATAATTATTTAACTATCGCTCGGTAGGTGGCCAGGGGCCTTACCATGATAATGTTAAAATGTCAATCATACGAGCGAAAAAGAGTGATGGAGCTATACACCCTATATAGCTCCATCCCTTTAACAGTTCGGTTTAGGTCGTAAAATGGATCACATTATGAGCTCGTGGTAGAGCCTCAGTGTGTGATAAAGGTAAGGTTAAGCTTTTCAGCAGTAGATGGCATTATCACAAAACCAGCAAATGTTCTAGAACTATTTCTCAAAATTATTGAATTTTAATTAATTACTTCGTAAATACCAAAAATATTTACGAAAATAAACCGAAGTTAGGTCCAGTTATTTTATCATAACAAGATTTGCAATAGCGTAATGCGCAGTTTGGCATATTTTCTCAGAAAATGATTTTATTTTAATGCATAGAGCGGATACAAACACGACTTGACGTGTAGGGGCGTCATACTAGACTGAGTGACTTATGACCACTAGGTAATAAGTATCGGAGCACGATTTTGTTCGCTATGTCCTGTCTATTGGTAGTATGTATTTAATGTCTTTGGTTATAGCTAATTGTCATCTGTCGGCTTTACAGTTATAAAATGTGTAGCTGTATTGAGTTTTTTTTTAATGATATTATATTGTGCTTTACTGTGGTCCCACCTAATGGAAAGCAGAGATACAATCGTTTGTGGAGGTATGCGGAACAGAGAGTAAAGTCCCGCAAATCTCCGTTGAAAAGGGAGGATCCTCCAACCAGACGGGTGTTATGTCTGGTGGGCTATTGCCCGATAGATGATTTCGGGCTGTTCTATATGTTCCAATCGCGCGGAGAACTTTGATTACGCGATGCAGGATTAGTTCTTATGTGACGCCATAGATGTCGCTACACGTTGATGGTGAAGCACACTAGTTTATTAAAACCCTACTCACTCTAGCCATGAAGACACCTAAATTATAATCGGATGGGAAGACCGCAGCAGGCAAATCGTTCCAGTCCTTCGTACATCGTATAAACGACGTGATGAAACGCTTAGTTCAGACCGTATCAACAACGTAAGGATGGGTGGAAAATAAAATATGGGTACCTATTGAAGTGCGCTAAAAGAGGAGATTTGCTGGAAATGGGACACTGAACCGTATGTCCTTCGGTTTCTATCGTGAAAACACGACTGAAACCGTGGAATACATTTACTAATTAAATAAGACAAACATCCCCACATCCCATCAAACACACAGTGATGTTATACTGATACAGAGGAAGACTTGTTGATATCGCATAGTTTTTACTCAGTAGGCGAATTTCTAAATAAAAAACTTGTCAATCGGACTACCAGTTCAGGAATGTTTTGTAGTCTGTATTAAAGTATTTTATTTTTAAGTATTTTATTTACCTAAATCTCTGGTAATTAGGTTACCTTAATGTTTGTCTAATATTATTTAGTTTAAATAATTTGGGTAAAGATCTGTTTATATTTCTGTTTTATTAACCGTAGAACTCTAGATAGTTGTGAGTTACTTTATGTTACTAAAACACTATCGACTAAATATTTGCATGCCATCACGAAATGGCGGAATGTGTCTTTGCACTTGGTCTTCTTTATATAACATCTTTTGTACCTACCACATTTTACGCAAATAAATGATATTATTATTATAAAGGTATCTAATTGACTGCAGTATCTGTACTAGAGGCCTTAAACTTAATATAGTACATAGATAGCTAGATAGATAGTTACATTCTTTATTGAACACCAATAATAAAATTACAATAGAAACTTAAAATTAATAGGGTGTCACAATGGGCGGTCTTATCGCTAAAAGCGATTTTTTACAGACAACTTTTGGATGAATTTGTCAAAGAAGGAGAAAAAGATACGCAGATAGTGCGTAGTGTACTATTTATATATACAATACATATAATACAAACAATATAAAATATATATAGTGATTTGACAATTCATGTACCAAGACAAGCTTAACTCGACAATGAGTTTTCTCCCAGCAAACGTTCGAGTGACAGAGAGAGATCACATTCGAGGGTAGGATCCAGTGTACAATATAAAACTACATAAATAAATCTATATATTTATATATATAAAAGCGAAATGCCACTCACTGATTAATCACGAAATCTCAGAAACTATAACACCTACAAACTTAAAATTTGGCAGGTAGGTTCCTTATAGGGTCTAGACATCCACTAAGAGCGGATTTTACGAAACTCCACCCCTAAGGGGATTAGGCGCGGTCTTACGGACGGCGAGCAACGGGTGGCTCGCCGTCCGACCGTCCGGTAACCATCCGGACCGAGCCCAAGTCGTCAACGGCGCGTACTGTTCCACGCGCGCCTCAGGGAGATGTCAGCAAATCGTAGGAGCCCAGCAGGGCCGAAGCCTACTGGGGCCACGAGTAGTGTGAAAATGAAACCCGGGGCCCTGGGACGAAGGCAAAGAAGGAACAGAAGTGGGTTTTTAGTCAGTAAAAGTCTGACACTATCTCGCGCTCCGCCCAAGAGCGGGATTTGTCCTAAGATGATTTTCCCACCTAAAAAAAAATCCCCTAAGGGGGTATAAAACGGGGTTCCAAAGTTTGTATGGAGAAAGTAATTTTCACGCGGGCAAAGGCGCTGGCATAAGCTAGTCTAATATATAAAAATCCTTTAATCCTTTGTGAGCTTAACGCATAATGCGTGAGGCCACAGCTTTATGCTGAGCGTTAGGCCGTTTTGCGCGCATGTGACGCATATCTTCCCTATCATTTTACAATGTTTGTTTGCTAGTTTTAAGATTGCGTCATTTCGCGCGAATAAACAGTTTTTCTTTCTTTCTTTCTTTTCTTTCTTTAATTTTTTGTATGGTTTACAATATTGGAGATGCCTAATCTTTAAGATACGAGTTTCAATAATAATTCCATTCCACTTGACCGTGTGTGCCTCGCTTTACAACTTGTCTTGGAGTAGAATACTCGTATTTGTTTGGTCCACCGGAAATAATGACAGGTTTTTGTACCGAAACGAACTTAGTGATGCTGAGAACTTAATAGGAACTCTGGTTGATTGGCAAGTATGGGAGGTTAGCGGTAGATGTCGGAGGATAAGGATATTGCTGTCCTAGTTGATGAAAAAGCATTGTTTTGACGGCAAATTAACATTTTCCTCATTCTACATTTTCCTTCTGGCCTTTAGAGAGCAGTGGTGGCCGAGTGGTAACGGCCCCGACTTACGAGTGGTAGGTCGTGGGTTCAAACCCAGCCAGGCGCATTACTTTGTGTAATATATTTCATCACCACTGCTCTCAAAACGGTGAAGGAAAACATCGTGAGGAAACCGGCATGTACTAGAACCAAAAATTCGAAGACATGTGACATCCACCAACCCGCACTGGACCCGCGTGGTGGATTACAGCCCATTCCTTCTCGTAGAGAGGAGGCCTGAGTCCCAGCAGTGGGATCATTATAAGGCCGACTATGCTATGCTATGCTACATTTTCCTTCTCGGCATCAAGTGTCTCTTTTTCATTCAATTTAAAAAAAAAAACTCACGACTAAACAGTAAACATTCTTTAAATAGCTCCTGCTAGGGGCTTTATCCAAAATTAGTAAAAAAAACTATCCCAAGAGTGCATAATCTCGGAATATAAAACCTATGTAATACTCCAGGACATTGTCTACCAGTGTGCAAAATTTCACCCAAATCAAAGAAGAAGTAACAAATATATACACTTACAAACTTTTGCCTTTATAATATTATTGTGATAAAATCTCTTCCCTGGCCCAGTATTCGGCCACGGCAATGCCGTCTGCTGATGTTGTCTTTAGATCCTTACGTGAACAGGTAATATAACGCAAGATGGAAGTTCAGACAGGATTTACGGAGAGACGTCACATAAAAAATAAAGATCGGAACCGCCTGAGAACTCAGAACTTGAGAGAACCTTTTCATTTTGTAAAGAAAATCTGTGCAACAAAGTAATTTTCCAATAACTTTAAAAACAGAGCCGCTATAAAAGACAAAAGCATCGTTAGTCTGAGTTTTACTCCCATATTGACTCATAAAACCTAACTTCTCGGAATCATTATACCTACCCACCTTCCAATACTTTTTTTCTTTTATAAATCATTATACATAGTTGGTATCTGCGAGTCATCGGCGCAGACAATAGGTACTTGGTATTATGTACTAGGAGTACATAGCGAGACTAGACGAGAAGACAATCTTCGTATAATCTTGGGCTTGTTCGTGACCGAGGTCTTGCGCATGTGGGGCGTGGCTATAGGCGTGCGCATGTGTGTGTCTACGCGTGCGCCTGTCCGTTGGCACGTTTATTGGACAAACATTTTTCTTTTACTATTTTTGCCGCAATTTTTATAACCAACGAGAGTCAGTGTCAAAGCTGAATGGATTTCTAAATGGAATGCGACAGGATGTGAAGGATTTTAATGGCTTTGTCGGTATTTATATATTCTTTTTTCGTCTGCACTGATTTCCTGCAGATGTTTTTTTTTTTAAATCACCTATAGTGGCCCACTGCTGGGCTTTCTCCTGTCTTCTCGCCACGACAGAGTAATAAGCTACATAATTATATAACTTATGTAGCCTGGGAAGGGGCGCTCCACGGTGGACGGGAGATGCGGTGTCTCAGGGCAGGTGAATCTTGGTGGTGTCTTTGGACATCGCCAACGCCTTTAATTCCCTGCCCTGGAGTAGCATTAGGAGGGCACTCCAGTATCACGCAGGGTTTCGACAGTCGTTGAGAGGGTCCAGCAGTTGGGACTCGAGGTGGCGCTGCACAAGTCTGAGGCCATGTGTTTTCACGGCCCTCGGAGCGCGCAACCATGGCATTTCCAATTAACGGTAGAAGGAGTTCACATCGGCGTCGGGTCGACGATGAAGTACCTGGGACTCGTCCTCGACAGTCGGTGGAATTTCGAGGAGCACTTCCGACGTCTGGCTCCCAAACTAAATCGGACTGGGGCTGCCCTCAAGCGGCTCCTGCCCAACCTCGGGGGTCCAGACGCCTCCTGCCGGAGGCTCTATGCAGGCATCGTTCGGTCCATGGCCCTTTATGGGGCGCCGTCGCTGCGAAAGCTAACCTAACCTAAACTTCTTTTATTTCACTGCATCATCATTTCAAGAGCTGGACATAGGCCTCCCCAAGTAAAACCTATGCGTCTCGCATTCATCGAATACCGCGACACTCAGAAAGTCATCGGTCCATTTCACGGCATACGGACTCTGATTTAACGCTATACAAAAATCATCCCCATCCGTTAGGATGCAATGAAAATTCAGTTTCTCGTTATTCACCTAAATCATGTCGGACATCAATGTCGGACATCAATGGAAACACACATGAAACTCGTTCGAGTATACACAGTACACAAGCAAGTCTAAATGGTTCATCTGCGGAGTCAACGCTCTGCGCAAGATTCGGAGTTGCGCGTGTTGCCGATTTTTTTACTCTACATCTACCTATACGTACCTATATTAGTACTTTGTATAGTATTGGTATTATAACTATCTTCCGTAGCTTTGTATCGGTAAGTATTTATTGTGTAGTTTTTTTTTGGGTGGGAAAATCATCTAATGACATCCCCCGCTCTTGGGCGGAGTGAGAGATAGTGTCAGACTTTTACTGACTAAAAACCCACTCCTATTCCTTCTTTGCCATTTTTCCAGGGCCCCGGGATCTCTTTCGCATCACCCATGGCCCCAGTAGGCTTCGATCCTGCTGGGCCCCTACGGTTGCTGACATCTCCTTGAGGCGCGCATGGAACAGTACGCGCCGTCGACAAATTGGGCCTGGTCCGGACGGTTACCAGACGATCGGATGGCGAGCCACTTGCTCGTCGTCCGCAAGCCTGCGCCTACGGTGGCCGGAAATCGGGATCAGAATCCCGGCGGCGGTTGGAGCGTGAGGACCGTTGCCTCACGCGATCGGCCGCCGCCTTAGCTAGCATTACTGCTTCGCAGAAGGAGGCGACCGCCTGCCACTCCTCCTCGCTCCGGACCATGGCCTGTACCAAGGCCCGGCGCGAGAGATCGATGCCGCCGATCGCCCCCACGAGGACACACAGCGGTGCTCTGCCCAGGTGGGGCACACCTCCACCGTGTCCTCCGGGCGGTCCACACAATGTTGGCACCCGGGTTATTGTGTAGTTTGCAATAGCGGTTTTTTATTATTATTGTTAGGCTCGCGTTTGACCACTATCTCACAATGTGGTCGACTATGGAGCTCACTTGCCTAAAAGTAACCTATTCACTCTTGACCTAAAAACTTCTAAGTTATAGTTGTAGGAGAGTTTGGAAGGAGAGATAAACCAGATTTTAGTTGGAGAAAATACACAGTATATTATAACTATTTTACGGTGTCAAGATGTTCTATTTTACGTTGCCACGACACGGTCACGGTGTACGAAAATCAAAAAAGACGTATTCCAAACCTTTCAAATATAAATTTAATCATAATATATATACGAGTAACATAAATAAGTTTATATATCCAACAATAGTTCAAGTTCAAGTCAAAGAGTATGTAAAGAGTAAGAGGCGGGACTCCCATAGAAAAAACCGATGTATGAAATACACGGTCTCGATCAATACCAACCTAACAGAATTACAGAACTATGGCGGAGTACATACTGCCAACATAATGACATTACTAGTGATGTACTGGGTTGTGCAAAAACTTATCGATATCGGCAATTTTTCTTAGCGGGGATTTCCTTTTATTTTCAGGAAATAAAAAATAAAAATTCGAAACTCAGATTGTTTTAATACATATTTATTCAACGAATCATGCTATTTATTTATTTGGTAAGTTTAAGAAAACAAAAGGTTACACAAAAATGGCAATAAACAATAACTTGAGTCAACAACAAGTTTTCTAGTGACTAACATATTTAACTCATCTCAAAACTACTGAACCGATTTTAATGCAACTTGCACTGATGATTGCACTTTTCAAGACAGGTGATGTTATCTATCTTATGAACTTTCTGTTGGTGGTTTTTTATAATAGTTCGACTTGATTTCAGTTTCTTAATAAACTTTCGCTTCCGACGTATCATTGGGACAGCTTGTCTCTTGACGGTTTCTTGGTGTCATCAATGGTGCTGAAATAAAAAAAAAATTAGTGTTAAAAATCAAATTATTAAGTAGTTACAATCTTCAATAAAATACATATACTCACTAGGACTACAAAATCTTTTTTTAGCGGAATGCAGATTAGGGACTGATGTTGATGTAGAGGGTACTGTAGCAACGGGTTAAAATGTTATGATGATTATGAACATTATTCAAGGACTGTATCTTATTTAAAAAAAATAAACTTATATTAGCTATCTACCAATGAATGCCTCACCGAAATCGTTTCAATCCGGAGATTAGTCGGCACAGACAGACAATTTACTATAAGTACTATATACACATATACATACAATCAGTAAAAGCTGTTATTTTGACATAACAGACATTTTATTTCATTTATTTGACTGGTTTACTGAGATAAAAAGACTTATACATTTAAATATAGATAAGATTCAATTTTCGATACGAACTTTAAATATTTATAACGTTTATCAAATAGTATTTTTACATTGTACTGACCTGGACTACATGAGCTCCTTTTTAAAATTACTGGTCCAAAACCATCTAGTTTTTATGTTGAAAGTTCTACAAAAATGAAAAGTAATTATTTTATATTTATTTCTGCTAATAAGACCATTTGGTAAAAAAATATAAATTAATATACAACAACACTTACTTGGTTTACATAAATTCTGGTGGTAATTATGTTCCTTTTGTATAACTGAAGATAATCCTGTAAACATAAATTATATGATTACAAGAGAGGTCTGCACACATAATATATTATTATGAAATCAGAATGTGCTTTACACGTCTTACCACTATATAGAGCTGCACATTTTCAGTTCTTCTGACTGGTAATGGTTGACTGCTAGCAATAAATATATTTCAATAGATGCAAGTTTTCAATTGGTACATAGACTAAATCTTCTTTCCATGTCGCTTTGACCCATTGTTTACACCTAAAAAGTGAGTGTTGAATTATTTTTACACACAGGCAACATTTTTTCCAATTAATATATTTTAAGCATTCTGTCGACCTACTGTAACATTACATGCAAGGAAACTTATTATGACAAAACATACTAATTGAGAAAACATTTCACTTCCTTATATCAATATCATCATCAGCTTATAAATGTCCTCTGCTGAACATTGACTTTCGAAACATCGATGTCGGTAAATACTGGTTAACTGCCCAACACTATGTTACGTTTTACATAAGTCTCTTTTTCTGTTAAAATGCACTAAACTTTCAAAATTTGTACTTGAATTGAGTTCTTTATAGAAATAAATAACTAATTATGCTTACCGGTCTTCATCTGATGGAAATTTTGCCATAAAAACACGTTTTTATCATCAACCCTTTCTTCTATCACAATGTTCTTATACCACCAATTTCACACTTTGTTTATATCATATTGATCTATAGAAATACTCAAAGACACATGGAGAACCAATTTCTTCTAACAAAATGATTATTAATATACTTTAAAACAATAAATAGACGGAAATCTATCTTATGAAAACCATAACAAACCAACTGTCAAACGTTAGTCTGAGTTAATGACAGTCAAAATCCTTAATATTCTGTGGTCAAAATGGCGGTCGTGTAATCCAACTAGGTGTTGAAGAGTCATAGGTTCATATAAACCCAAAGTTCTCGATGCTCTTTTTAAATTTGACGGATAATAGCCGCCATTAAAAAGAACGTCCGTTTCATACATCGTTTTTTTGTATGGGAGTTTCGCCAGACTGGTTCAAGTTTCAAGCCTCCTAGAATATTTAGTATATTGAAGTTTGAAATGTATTTTTACTAACTCAAGGGCTTTCTTCTGGCAAATGGCTTTGGGATTGTTCGAGAGAGTAACTGTGGTCCTGAAACGCAAGTGGTAAGTGAAGGTGAATTTTATTTAGTCTGTATAAGTCTGACACTCACTCCACCTAGAGATAGCTTTAATAACTCCTTTTTTTCATGATTTACTACATCAAAAAAAAAATGGGCTTTCTTTTAACTTAATATCTTTATCTGCCTTCATCTCAAAACATTATGGCGTAGAATTTCGTCTTCTTCTTTGTCTATCGTCATCTCAATATAGGTATCTCGACTTTTGTGTCATAAAATTTTACACAATCCATCAGGTCTTAGTGTATTTACTTTAAATGTTTCAATAAGCAAATACAGCTTATTACTAATATTAAACATATCTTCTATTCTACACGTCGATTGTCCCTAGATAAACTATCGAATATGAAAATTGACATTTTTTTTTTTTTTAAGCTTAATAGAAACTAGCTAGCTTAATAAAAAATATTTTTGTCTACTGATTCTTAAACTCAACCTAAATATGAAACCAAATTTATTTATAGATATTAATGGCAAAGTCATACATAAAATAAACTTCAAATAACTCTTCTGTAAAGTAAACTTTTTACATTAGATATAAGTTAATTTCTTGTTACTAACAATTTTATGGACTGTTTTGTCTGAAATAAAATATTTTTATTTTTGACGTGACAACGTCTTATAAATTGGTTTGCCGGGTGACACTTCAAGAAACTGCGTTACGCTCCGCTCACGTTATGCGCTCACAATGAGAGCGAGTGAGAGGCACGCATCCCTTCCACTCGGGCATGGTTAGCCTGCCTAAGAGCGAGAGAGACAGACATAAAAGTCGTTGTCACGTAAAACTTTCGCCCGTATACCGACTTTACAGGCAACCAATTTTTTTTTATTTTTTCACTTCCGATAGTTTACCTAAATACAGTCGACGTATTGTTAAAGCTAAGAGGAGGTATTAAACTTTAAAATCATAAGCTCTCATAAAGCTCTCTAATTCGGATAAGACCTCTCAATCAATACTAATAAATAACAGTACACTAAAAAGTTTGGTCATAGTTTTATAGCCGAACTGACTGTAGTCAGACGACTACACCGGACCAATCAATCAGTTTTTTACAGCATACTTGGTTTAGTTGACAGTAGACGGACATAACTCATCTATTAAACATAATCTTTTGACCGTTTAATGGTAAAAAGGCGTACTAGACCTAATCAAACTGAATAAGAAAAATAAGTAATAGAAAAAACTGAATAAGAAATAGAAAACCTAGGCCAGACATCTTGCGATCATTGATAAATAAACGATTTTATCAACCACGGGACGTAAATCATCTTTACGTCCCATAAGTCAATCTGACCTACTTAAACCAAGTTGGTTCACAAATAAGCTGATTGAAAACTGTACAAGAACACATTATATCCAATATAGGAGCTTGCTCATTCTCATGGCCGATAAAACAATGCTACAAAATAACTTTTTACAGATAAAACGATCAAAATAACTACCTATTGAGTAGCGTAATTAGAGACACAATAGAAAGACAATGGCATTCGCTCGGGGTTTAATGAATTTCGGAAGTCAGTGTTAAATAAGAACAAAACAATACCGAAAACACCGACTTCCGAAATTAAAGTTATTTTGATCGTGTCAGTATTTTTTTTTTAGTGAAATCGGTTATTATTATTTTTTTTTTGTAAAAAGTTTTATAATTCATACTTTTTAGTTGCGATACACTTATAGCCAGAGTACGTATTTCTCATGACAATTTCAATTAACCCAAACATTGCTAGGATACATTGTTTTATTATGAAGTTTCCGTGTCCTCCTTCCACCTTCCGGCTCCTACATCAGATCAGTTCGATAGTACCTTATAGCCAAAGCGCATCTCATGACAATTCTAATAAGCATAACACGACTAGGATATATTGATTAATTACAGAGTTCCGGTTTAACTTCGATGATACCAATTTCAACATAGGTAACTATTCAGAACCATTTATTTATTTATTTGTATTGTCATAGTCGCGTAACTATCTTCGTTGTGATATCTATGTGAGTATGAAGTTCTGTTGGCCATATCTGGTCTTCTTCATCAGTTCCACTTCATCAAATGTTACTTTTTGACTGTAAATGCTTAAGTTCTCGATTAAAATACCAAAATCACTATATAATTGCCTGTGATATTTGAGGAGTTCCCTCGATTCCTCATGGATCTCATCATTAAAACTAGATTTTGACCAATTTGAAAGTACTTATATCCTTTAAGGAGGAAAAAATATTTCATATCGGTCTATAAACGACGGAGTTCTGAGACAAAAACATAAAAATAAAAACGAACCTCAGTACAACGGCTAAATTCACAATGTAAAAGAGAAGAATAACCCAGAATGATACAGTAAACTTACGCTGACCTGTCGATCCGTTCATCTTTTGATAGGCATGTTGGTCTAGCGGTTAGTGGCCCTGACTGCTATGCCGGAGGTCGTGGGTTCGATTCCCACCCAGGACAAATGTTTGTGTGATGAGCACAATCATTTGGTCTGTAATTTACTTAAAATATGTATGTATTTAGAAATACATAAGTATCTTTATCAGTTGTCTAGTACTCATAACACAAGCTCTGCTTAGTTTGGGACTAGACGGCGTTGTGTGATAGTTGTGGAATATTATTATTATTAGCATAATAGCATAATCAGCCTTTTAATGTTCCCACTGCTGGGACTCAGGCCTCCTCTCTCTAGGAGAGGGAATGGGCCGTAATCCACCACGCGGGTCCAGTGCGGGTTGGTGAATGTCACATGTCTTCGAATGTTTGGTTCTAGGACATGCCGGTTTCCTCACGATGTTTTCCTTCACCGTTTTGAGAGCAGTGGTGATGAAATAAATTACACAAAGTAATGCGCCTGGCTAGGTTTGAACCCGCGACCTACAACTCGTAAGTCGGGGCCGTTACCACTGGGCCACCACTGCTCTCCATCATCATCATCTCTCATTATTATTATTATATTATATTATTATATATTATATTATTATTATCTATGGACAGGGTGACGGTGGACGCCAGATGCTAGAGTGCTGGTTTTCAGCTGGCAACCCGCAGTGTCGCACCTCTACACATCATCCCATGCACATACATAGAATTTATGTATTTCATAGACTTTGAATAGAAGAATAGATTATACCATCTTTACTCTAGCATCCCAACGAGCTGTAGATAAAACTTAAACTATGCGTTAATTTAGCAGAAATTCAAACACCAATCCCTCCTCAAACCACACTAACTTCCCTCCAGAAGTTCCCGCCATTTATGTAATTGAAACCAACCAACCTACACACACGTACAGGCCTAATATATCGAAATCGTGAGAGCACAGGGTTTGGGAGCCAGGAAGAATTGTGTTGCGAAAAAACTGGCTCTGTTCGGAACCCGATCAACCGGTCCAACCGAATCCTGCGGAGTCGACGCCGCGGGCCAACGGCTGTGGCCTCGGACAGAGTGAGAAACTTGCGCGGGTGCTGAAGCGGGCGTGAAGTATATGAAACAGAATAAACAGTGATGTTATAGAGTGGTCCCGCCAGCGAATGCTCGTCAATTGTTTTACCCTGAGGGTACACACATAATCTTATTTAAATATATAAAAATGAACCCCTATTTCTCCTGGTCACGCTATAACTAAAGAATGGCTGGACCAATTTTAATAATTCTTTTTTTGGTTTTGTTCATCAGCATACTGATGATGATCTTTGTTTTATAAGATTCGTCTCCACCCCGAATAGCAGAATAACTATTAAAATATTGGAAATATTCACGTAAATTTTTGTTAAATATCCAAATACATCGAAAAATTACAGCAATTGTCAAATACAAATACATTGGTCTCAATCATTCAATCATTCGGTCAATTGATACATTTTCAAACTAAAAGGTAATCACTACATTCATTGACTGTTAGGTGGTATGGAATTCGCCGGGTCAGCTAGTTTATCATAATCAATAGGTATTATTTATGACTTTTATACACTGAGAGCCCCAAATCTATCTCCTTTCATTCAATCTATCCAAAGGTTGTCTGTAAGAGATTGCCTTGTGGGATAAATCCACCCATTGCACTTGTGTGTCTTGTTTGTCCCTTTCACATTATGAGATGTCATCATCATCATATCAGCCAAAAGACGTCCACTGATGGACATAGGCCTCCCCAAGATGTCGCCACAACGACTGGTACTGTGCGTTTCACATCCATCGGATTGCAGCGACCCTCACCAGGTCATCGATCCAACTTGTTGGAGACTTAAGGAGGCTAGGTGATTCAGTATGCAGTCAGCACTCTAGAACTACATGAGGTGTACAATAAAGTATATAATAAGTAAATAACAAACACACCTAGCGGAAAAATAGATAGGTACAGAAGTCAAGAATTTTTATTTTTTTTTATCCATTTTTTCACAAAAAAGCTCACAGACGTGAGTCCCAAACGGATAGCACTCGAGCTCGCATTGAGCTGAATTGAGCCGAGGTATCGTGTCCGTGAGCGGTGTCTATGTGTGCGTTGCTCGAGTGCGCTTTGTATTTAGATTGACTTCTGTACCTATCTATTTTGTGTCTAGCAGGCAATAGTGGGTCCGATATAACTGGCGATGCATTGTGGCCACTTTTTTTTAAATACGAAGAGAGTAGGGTTTTACTAAAACCACCTCGGTGATCACCATCAGCACATAGAAGGGGCCCTGTAACCTTTTAAAAGACCACTCCGGAACTCACTCTGTACTTCACCTGTTAGGCCACATCCCTCAGGACACTGTACAGCAGTCGCGTAGCTTCATAGACGCTTCTTTCCTATCCACGAGGTGTAATACACTAGTGCGTTTTTAATCATTTGAGACAATGCCGTCGGACGATGAAGATTTTCCCACCATTTTTACAAAAATAAATACGTGTTTTCCCTCGGTGTACGCCCCGACGTATGACATGCGGTACGACAGGCGTCATGAAGTCTATATGTAGCGACGTGAGAGTGACCTTGCCGCTCCGTCGACAGAGTTTCATAGTGTAGTGACTTCTATGGAGTCACATAAGAACTAATCCTGCATCGCGCAATCAAAGTTCTCCGCGCGATTGGAACATATAGAACAGCCCAAAATCATCTATTGGGCAGTTGCCCACCAGACATAACACCTGTCTGGCCGGAGGAACCTCTCTTTTCAACGGAGGTTTGCGGGACTTTACATTCTGTTCCGCATACCTCCAAAATAGTTTTGTATATAAGCTGTGAGCAGGCGTACACCAAACGTATAATGACGAATACGCGTCTATGAAGCTAAGCGTCCGTGGACAGTGCGCCTTAATCGCGCCCGCTCCCGCCTTAGTCTCCGCTCGTTCACTCCGGATAAGGCCGTAGCATCACACGTTGTTACGGGACGCCCGCCCGGGCCACTCTTATTATTCTGATGTATACTTTTTGTTCGAGATCCTTATCGAGTGATTTGAGAATTTGATATTATTACTTATTAGTCGTTCGTTGGGTATTATTAGGTTGGGGTTATAGAATAGATCGGTTGCGCTTTAGGGTGTATCGTGATTAAAACTTATAATAAGAAGAATAAGACTCATTATGGCTTTTGTTGGGTGAAAGAGTTGCAATAGTTTTAAATCTATATATATACTAATATTATAAGATAAAAGATTTGTGTTTTTATATGTAATTAATAAACTCAAAAACTGCTAAGCCGATTTTAAACATTCTTTCACCATTAGGATGCTACTTTAACACTGAGTGACATAGGCTATTATATAGGGTGACTGGTAATTAGTGACCGATACTGAAACACATGATTGTACTCATGATTACAAACAACTTTCCCAAAGAAACATTTTTTTTTAAAGGCGTCAGAGTGAGACAAACTCGAATCGTTGATCGTAAAGAGCCATACACTGTCGATTCATCGTAACGATATGAAATTCATGATTGCATGGGTTTTAGTCTTCGATGAAATAAATCGTTAACGATATTGACATATACTATCGATTCGTCGTTACGATCGGTCTGAAGCGATGGATCGTACAGACAAATCGTATCGTGTATGGGGCCCTTTATGGACTTGAGCCAAGCTTGGGTATCCAGTCAATTTTCTAACATTTAAAATAATCTTTGCAAAATAAACAAAAAAAACACTTCAAAAAGTTAAGCAGCTATTTACATATTCATAATGTGTTATCAAAGCTATAATAATCCCATCATAAAATATTCTTGACAAAATAAAAACAAAAAGTGTGGATGCCTTATACAAAGTAGTGCATTTATATTCTAAACTAGATGTTACCTGCGACTTCGTTCGCGTGGAGATTAAGAACTCTTCTTTTTTGGGGCAAAAATGTAAAAAATGTTATTTTCAGAGTTGCCCCTCCCCCTCTTAGGAATTAAGTCCCGTTCCGCGGACAATAAAAAGTAGCTTAAGTATATATACATAATAACATTAACTATATGTACGAGTTAAAGTCCCATCAAATTTTGTTCAACCGTTTCGAAGACATGTTCCGTATTTTGAAATCCCCTTCTCGCAGGAAAATTAAAAGGAAGCCAAGTTACTGAAAGTCACACAATCAATACAGCCGTTTCTGAGATTAGTGGGAACAGACAGATAGGCAATTTTTTTTTTTCATTTTTGTATTATGTTCATTTAGTAAAAAATGTTCTTCAATTCTATTTATATGTATAGATGAGCGCCAGCCAATTGGGATCAAAGAATTTTAAACTCAAGTTTTGATTTCAACGAAGAAGCCGTTAAAGTTTAATGTGAGCAGTTAAAGTCAACTTCGGTTAGTAACCATTAATTAGCGAGTATCTCACGGTATTTAAAGATTTATGAAATAACTGATTTACGAACTTATTTATTGACAGAAATCAGAGTTATTACACGCCGTGATAGCCCAGTTGTCAAGGCATGCCTCTCACTCATGCATAAGGTTGCGGGTTCGAAACCGGGAAAGTACCAATGTGAATTTTCTACACATGAATTGAAAATTTGTACACATGAATTTATCTAGGACATACTGACACCCCATGCTTCGAAAAGCATGTTGTAACGATATCTATGGCGTCACATAAGAACTAATCCTGCATCGCGCAATTAAAGTTCTCCGCGCTATTGGAACATATAGAACAGCCCGAAATCATCTGTCGGGCAGTTGCCCACCAGACATAACACCCGTCTGGTCGGAGGATCCTCCCTTTTCAACGGAGGTTTGCGGGACTTTACTCTCTGTTCCACCTACCACCAAACTGCCGTTAGTCCCGGTTGTCATTTCTAAATCTTTGATAGTCGCTACAGGTACTCATCATTTCAGTCGAAAGACGTCCACTGTTGGACATAGGCCTCCCCCAAGCGTCTCTACAACGACTAATCCTGTGCGTCTCGCATCCACAGCATTCCCGCGACTCTCACCAGGTCGTCGGTCCACCTTGTGGGAGGCCTTCCAACGCTGCGTTTTCCGGTGCGCGGTCGCCACTCTAGAACTTTTCGGCCCCGTTCTACGAACAATGTGCCCTGCCCACTGCCACTTTAGCTGCACTTTTGCTGCTACAGGTACTCAGACGCCAGAAACTCTGAACATCAGTCAACCCAAAAAGTATCGTGTTGCCTACTCACTGGGTTGTGCGGTTCTGATAGGCAGTCGCCAGGGTTGGGCAGTATTTGAATTACTTGTAATTAAAATACGTAATTGAAATACTCGTACAAATACGTATTTGGTATTTGTATTTATGACCCATTCCCTTTTCTAGAGAGGAGGCCTATGTTTCAGCTAGGATTGTGTTTATGCTTATAAACAAAAGCGGATCACCACTAGGATAGACAAAGGACACGGAAACGTCGTAGCAGTTACTAGATTCGCTATCCCTTAAATAAAATTCGTACCCCACATGCTGCCCGGAGGACACGGTGGAGCACACGGTGGAGGTGTGCCCCGCTTGGGCAGAGCAACGCCGTGTCCTCGTGGGGGCGATCGGCGGCGGCGATCTCTCGCGCCGGGCCTTGGTACAGGCCATGATCCGGAGCGAGGAGGAGTGGCAGGCGGTCGCCTCCTTCTGCGAAGCAGTAATGCTAGCAAAGGAGGCGGCCGATCGCGAGAGGCAACGGTCCTCACGCCCCAACCGCCGCCGGGATTCCGATCCCGATTTCCGGCCACCGTAGGCGAGGGCTTGCGGACGGCGAGCAATGGGTGGCTCGCCGTCCGATCGTCCGGTAACCGTCCGGACCGAGCCCAAGTCGTCGACGGCGATTATTGTTCCACGCGCGCCTCAGGGAGATGTCAGCAAATCGTAGGGGCCCAACAGGGTCGAAGCCTACTGGGGCCACGGGTAGTGTGAAAGCGAAACCCGGGGCCCTGGGACGAAGGCAAAGAAGGAACAGGAGTGGGTTTTAGTCAGTAAAAGTCTGACCCTACTTTCCGCTCCGCCCAAGAGCGGGATTTGTCATAAGATGATTTTCCAACCTAAAAAAAAAAAAAAAAAAACCCCACATGCTGCGCTGCGCACAAGTTTTAGCTGTCACATGCATAGTCTTCAAGATGTTGTTGAGATTGTCTCGCTACTGCAGTGCATCGGAGATGTTTGCGCAGGCTTGTACTGACAGGTTTCACGCCATTGTTTCCTTAAAAAGTACTTTGCTGCTCAGGAGAGTGAGAGATAATCACAACAGCATCCTGAGAACTGTAGCGAAGAGCTATCCTAGCTGCTCTTCAATTCTAAAGTTTCTTTACAAAGGTTAATCAGTACATAATACATTATTTATTAGGTTACTAGCAAAGTTGGCTGTAAAAAAATGCTTTTAGCGATAAGACCGCCCATTGTGACATGCTATTTATTATAAGCTCCTACTGTATTTTTTAAGGTGTACAATAAAGAGTATATCAATTTATCTACAACACTCTATGGATCGTTTTGTGCCTGGAATAAATTCTAATTCTATTAGTCAGAAGAGTTGGGACGGGTCTGCCAAATACCAGCTTGATGCGCTAGAGTCGATTGAGAGGCGAGCCAAGAGGATCATCGGCAATGATGCACTTGTTGAGTCGAAGCTCCAAAGCCTTGGGCATCGCCGCCGAGTTGCTAGCCTGTCGGTTTTCTATCGTTTACATTTTGGGGAGTGTGCACTGGATTTGCACAATCTAATTCCGCCAAGTCCGTTCCATCATCGGACCACTAGACGTACGGCGTTGCGCCACCGGTACATGGTAGACATCCCACCCATACGCACAAAACGTTTTGAGTCTGTGTTTCCTGATAGCTACAACTTAGGGGTATTTAAGTCAAGAGTGAATAGACTACTTCTAGGCAAGCGTGCTCCATCGTCGACCACATCATCGCTTACCTATCATTAATAATAAAAAAAAGAGTCACGTTACGTCAGTTGCTATGAGTAGATCAATGATGACACTCATCGACACGCTTGGGTTTCAATAAAAGTGTTGACATTACCGTAACCAGCAGCGGCTTCCGAGAATTCTGTACTCTGTGTTGGGGTATACACTACATGACGAAGGTATTTTCTTCTTATACTAAGTAAAACTGAGTATTTTGATAAACACAGTTCGCTTTCTTATAGCTCTTTATACCTATATAAAAAATACACTTATTTGAGCTGTATTTTTTCTCGTGAATAGCCAATATGTCTTACAGAAATAACGATAATCCCCACAGATTAAATATCAAGCGAAAATTTGTGAGTGTGTGTGTGTTTGTATGTGTGTTACTTTTTCACGCTCAAACGACTGAAGGGATTTGGATGAAGCTTGGCACACGGGTAGATCGTGTTTTGCAATAGCACATAGGATACTTTTCGTCCCGAGATTATGTTCCCGTGATAGCTACTAAGCTAGTATTTCATAAGATAATACCATTTTGACTGGCCTATTGGCTTAGTGGTTAGCAGCCCTGACTGCTAAGCCGTAGGTCGTGGGTTCGATTCCCACCCAAGACAAATATCTTTGTGATGAGCATGATGATTTGTTCTGTGTCTGGGTGTAATTTATAAGTATGTTTATCAGTTGTCTAGTACTCATAGCACAAGCTCTGCTTAGTTTGGGACTAGATGGCGTTGTGTGAAAGTTGTGGAATATTATTATCATTATTTTTCACTTTATCATTCGTTTGTGTGATCAGCACGATCATTTGTTCCGTGTCTGGGTGTAATTTATCTGTAATATGTTTGTTTTTAGAAATATATAAGTATGTTTATCACTTGTCTAGTACTCATAACACAAGCTCTGCTTAGCTTGGGACTAGACGGCGTTGTGTGATAGTTGTGGAATATTATATTATTATTATTATTATAGTATTTTACCTTTACGACTAAAGTATTCCTAAATCCCAATAACCCATGAAGGCATTCTCCCAGCATTTCACAAGAGAATGATTTCAATAATTGAGTGATCTGCGTCGAGATTGAACATCAATTGGCGATTCAATCAACATTCCATTTCCTGATGGGAATTATCCATGCAATACGCCTTTCGCAAATCAATCCACTTACAGAGTAATGTTAATGTTGGCCCATTATTCAAAATGCTTTTATGATCGTTCGTCTTTAGGACTTACTGACGATTCGAACACAGTACTTATATTCGGTCACCGTGTCCGAATTGACACACTTTTATTTCAATATTTTTTTCACTGACGATCCGAACACACTGTTTAGTACAGTCAGATAAAAAGTTTTAAAATATATAATATATGGGAAAAAAGCGTTACCAAACTATTTTAGGCTGGATTTAAGGAGGCAACTTCGGATAATAAATTTCTTTATCTTTATCATTTTAAGACATTTTTGTATCTGACTGTACAAAATAGCTTCAATAAATTTGGTAGTGTCCGAATCGTCAGTGAAAAAAATATTGATAATAAAATGTGTCGGCGCAGGATGCCGATTATCATTGAAGCTCTGTCCAGAGACTATGTCTTGTGGGCGATGGCTGGGTAACGAGCAATAAACAAACTATTTTAGATCACACAACTGATTTATTATGAGGCAAGCTTTAGGTATTCACTTTACACAACGAGCAGTGAGACAGTCCCCGACACTTAGACGTTGTGCGCACGGCTGCCGACAGAGGAATCCGTCAGTAACTCGTCTTTAGGCCTACCCAACAATTTGCCGTCCGCCATTCCACTTTGCTTCAAGGGAATAGTCATAGTCATTAGCTCGGTTGATTAGCTTAATTTTGTGTATTAAAATAGCCACTTAGTTTGAAGGATAATACTTGGGCTGTCTCACCGACACCATCACAATTTTAATAAGGCAAAGCCTACTCGCTATCATACTTATTTACTTTTTTATTTTTATTGATATAAACTACCGCTTGACTGCGATCCCACCTGATTGTAAGCAGTGATAAAATCGTTGAAGGTGACGCGCACTAGTTTATTAAGAGCTTAGTCAATCTAGCCTTGAAGACACCTAAATTATAATCGGACGGGAAGACCGCAGCAGGCAAATTGTTCCAGTCCTTCGATGTAAGCGGTATAAACGACGAGACGAGACGCCTCGATACATACTTGATATTATAGACATTCTATTTCACGAAGATGCGTTAGTGTGTGTGTGTGTGTGTAATTCAGGCGCACATTGTATCTGTATAAGCATAAGCATAATCAGCCATTTAATGTTCCCACTGCTGGGACTCAGGCCTCCTCTCTAGGAGAGGGTATGGGCCATAATCCACCGCGCGGGCCCAGTGCAGGTTGGTGAATGTCACATGTCTTCGAATTTTTGGTTCTAGGACATGTCGGTTTCCTCACGATGTTTTCCTTCACCGTTTTGAGAGCAGTGGTGATGAAATAAATTACACAAAGTAATGCGCCTGGTTGGGTTTGAACCCGCGACCTACAACTCGTAAGTCGTCTATCTGTGTATGTAAGCTATTTTCTACGACTCCAAGCACTTCAAACTTATGTACACATGCAGAATAAAGTAAACGGTCAAGTGAGAATCGAATTCGTGCACTGAAGGTTCCGTACAAACTTACTTATGTTATTCCCGTATTTAATGTATAATAGTTCGATTCCCAAATCGTGTTTCGAATATTTTTCCGAATCGTCATTATTTTGTGACGTAACTATACGTTTTCCGTTTCAGCGTGAATGATTAACAAACATACAAACTCATATCATTTCGCTATTAGTATGATTCTCTTTGTGATCCCACTAGGGACTTAAGCACGTGCAGGTTTCAGTACAAATTGGAAGTTAAATATTTAAAACAAGATTGCTATGAATCACAGGAATCCTCACATAGCTCGTAGATCTTTGTAATGACGTTATTGCAATCCAATTGGAAAATGCCTTATTATAAACTAATCAGGATTTTGAATCGTGTTCTTACCTACTTCCCACACGTTTTATTAATCGCGTAACGTAATCTAACATAGGTCATAAACCAACAAAGGAATTGCTACCTGCCAGAGCTGCGGGATTTTACGGACGACGAGCAACAGACAACTCGTCGTCTGCCTTTTCGGTAACGACCAGGTACGAGTCGATGGCGCGTAGTGTTATACACGCTCCTGAAAGAGATGTCAGCAAAACTGAAGGGGTCCAGTAAGGCCGATGCCTGCAAGGGCTGTGGGAACGTTTGAAAGAGTAACTGTGGCCCTAGAACGTAAAGGGCAACCGAAAGACATAGGTTCGTTCCACCATAAAGCGAAAGAAGTTTAATAATAATAATAATAACCGACCAATACCAACCAGGGGTTGTCATTGGATGCACTAGCATAGCGCGTACAGGGATAATCGTCGGTTTTTATCACGTGCCATTAATAGTGTCCAAAGGGCCTCTGCGAGTTGGTTTCGGCTCCTCGTATGCCTTCCAAAGGTCCAGGACCTCAGGGTACTGAGATAAATAAATGCATGTCAATAATAATAAAAAGAACATGGGTGGGTTTTAATCAGTTGCAGTTTTACAGTTTTAAACAACTTCTCCGGCCCAGGGTGGAGCGAAGGGGAGTCCTCGCTCCCCTCAAAAAAAAGGAATTGTGACCTATTTATGTACCTACCTGTTCCCTACGATTTCTTTTTCTTATATTTTTGTTTATTTTCCTTGCTCGTTAATTATGCAGTCCCAAAATAACCATATTTAATCCTGTGGAAAGAGGAATAAATTATTATTAAGGTCCGCTTTATTGTAGATTCACTCTCTGGAATAAGAGCCGAGGGTGACCACAACAAACTTCTGCAGTAAAACACAGATTCATGGTTCCTTTGGCGCGACTTATAATGGCGTCAACAAATATAAATTAACACAATATACAGGGTGGTTTTTGAGATGGGGCAATAAATACCTTAGGGGCTATAACTGCCCTTTCTGACCCGTTTCAAAAATCCACCCTATATAGAGTATATACAATGATGCAATTTTGTTTTACCCCCTTTTCGATTTAAGAGCAACTTTTGCAGTTTTTGGTTTCCAGTAGATGAAATATTTGCTATTTCGTTTTGGATAGTTTTTAAGACCATGACCACTGTATTAATTTCAATAATTAATAGTAGTGTAAGGGTTCTGATCGGATTGTAAAACGACCGGATTTTTTTAAACCCAATCATTCGGGTAACGAGTCCCATTTCGATGGTCGAAATGAAATTCGTCAGTCGAAAATATTATTATATTACCTACTTATATTAAAAGAATAGAATGTAAATAGGTTAAAAGAATAGTTGACAGAATAAAATTGAAGAAAAAAAAGTGTTGCGCCGACCCCAAATAAGATGGGACAAGGGCAGGAATATGATGATGATGACTTGTATTAAAAGAGACCTATCAGTTGTGGTCAAATTTGAACAAACACGCAGAATATATCATATCTAAAAAAGATTACGTCAAATAGTCAAATAGTCAAGAAATACGACAAAAAGCTGTCGCATTTTTAGGCATCAAGAAGGTCGTAATATAATTATATAGCACTTATACCACACAAAGGAGATTGACCAAAAGCAGTCTAGCAAAGATGCGTGAACGAAAATCAAATTAATATAGAAATTATTTGCTTATTTTTTTACAGCTTTTCACTTCAGGAATTCTGTTTTCGTATCCGGAATTATGATTTTAAGATAAACAGTAAATTAACGATTGCTAGGTACATTTCCAATCATGATTGACGTTTCGTTCTCTTCATTTGTACGAGTTACGTAAGCTATATATTACTATACTCTTTGTACGTAAGTATGAACCTTTAGACAAAAACATCACAAAAATGATATCAATATCTTAAATAGCTAAGTAATTAGTAATACCATAACGTACTGTATATGTATTTTATCGTTCCAATAATATAATATTTATTTTGTGCTTCGTCTCACGCAGATGCAGCTGTCAAGCCAGATGACAGACGGATGATAACTAACAATGTTGTTTTGTACCTACATGAGTGATCTGTGTCATTTGTTGGTACATGTCATTTTACAAGTTGCGAGTTGGTTAGACATAATTTGTAGGTTATCTCCGTTTTTGTTTAATTACTTTAAAACTCGGGTGTTTGTGTGAAAATGAACACTTCTATTTAATAGTATATAAAGCGTAGTCTATATTAAATAAACATTTATTGTGCTTCAACTTAAGACGGATTTCCATACATCGTTGGTCATGATCCATTGCAAAGCCTATAAAGGTACTGTTGCTTGTAGTTGTTTTGCCATTGTATTTTCATAAGTATTTCCAAGCCATATTTACCCGTCATCTTCCGTCGTCGTCTAAATTTGAAAATATTGAGTTATTTCCGGTCCACATCAGGCATTCAATTATTAAAATTTTTCGAAATGCAAATTATGCAGAAACGTAAATCATCACCGATCTTTGCGTAACACTTGAAAATTACCAAAGTACTTTACCAAACAATTGCCTAAACAATACAGTTTGTAGATATACGACTATAGTACCGAATATAATAAGATGACAGGCGAACAATGACGCCCACTTACAGTTAGTGGGGCAGCAGTCGGCACGCCAATCCCTTTGGCTCCGACATGGCTTTGTACTTGCCTCCAGTGCTGCCAATTAATGATTCAGAACAATAGTTACCAGTTTTCTTCGATGCAACGATGAAAACTGGTTACTGTTTGGGAAAATTGGTAACAAATTGGAACTTTTCTTTAAACTTATAAGAATGAAGATATTTGCAGGAAAACCAAGGTTACCAACACAGCCCGAAGAATCACTAAACTTAATTCACAGTGGGCAGGGCAGATTACTAGCAGAACAGATGGTCGATGGCTCGGGAACCGATAGATGCAGAGTTGGAGGGCCTCCCACAAGGTGGACCGATGATTTGGTGACAGTCACGGGAATCCGATAGATGCGAGACGCACGGGACCGGTCGTTGTCGAAACTTGGGATAGGCGTATGTCCAGCAGTGGGCGTTTTTCGGCTCAAATTTTTGTACCGCAAACGCCCAGAATGTGCAGAGAAATTATCTCTATTATGGCATATTTCATACACGTCACTTAGTTACATACAGGCACCTAAGGGCTGAGGGAATATTCGAAAGAGTTACCTTGGCCCTGGAACGCAAAGGGCAACTGAAGGAACACAGGTGGGTTCTAGTCAGTAAAGTCTGATACTGCCTCTCGCTCCACCTAGAGCGGGAGAAAAAAAGTATGCACCTACCTAATCGTTCAGAACATTTCATTTATTTCTGGAAAGATTTCAAGAACTTAGACGCTCACTAGCGGCTACCAGCGGCTTCGCCCGCGTGATAGTAAAAAATTATCCCAAGGGAACATACTCCCTAGATAAAATAGTAGATTATGTGACTAGGGGATAAAGCAGTGTCTTTAAGTCGCGGGCGGCATGTTGAATTCCGAACGAAACGAAGGTTGTTAATTTTAATCCCGAACGTCAGTGAGGGATTTATATAATTAACTCCCGAGCACTGCGAGGGAGTTAATAAAGAAACCTGAGTGAAGTGAGGAATTCAAGCCGCCCTAGACAAAGACAGCTTTATCCCCGTGTTGGATACTCTACTTTTTACACCATCTGTGAGATAATTAAAAGACAATTTAGTAAAACAAATCATATAATAGAGAAATATAAGTATTATTTACGAGTTAATCTTAACTATCACTCAAAATGTTTTGAAATTTGAAACAAAGAAAAATTCACTACTCAAAGATTCTATAGTTTAAATTCTCTATAACGCCCCGCTTGTTCATTACTTTTTTTAGAAACTTTTTGTATTCTGTTTTTTTTTTGTTAGTGGCCAGTTTGAAATTTGAATAAACTTGTTTGATGCACTACATTTTAATTCACATAATGCTGACGGTTTTTCATGTTCCAAATTCAAATCTCATTATTCCCTAGGGATCGCCCATACTGCATTATCTTCCTAGGGACATAATGAGTTGCTTTAAGTGATGGTTGTATGACGTATAAAAAGGCATTATCGAGCAGGTGGTGTAGAAAGTATCTTATGTCCTTTTCCAGGATATGGTCTACTCAAGTACCAAATTTCATCTAAATCCATTCAGCCATTCTAGTTTGAAGAAGTAACAAACGTACACACACAGACACATAAACTCTTGCCTTTATAAGTATGATATATACGTGATCTAAAACAGTTAATACCTAACCGCTCCAGGGATACAATAGAAATCAAACAGACCATAGACTTTTATTACAATGTCAGTCTTTTGTCTTACCCTCACATAAAAACTCGTAAGCGGATTCTGACTAGTCTCTCGATGTTCGTTGGCTTAAACCGAGCTTATAAACCTAGGCGTTTAGTACTCCCAGATTGTGCTTAATGCCTGTAACTGTTGAACAATAGACTATGAAAGACTTGAGTCTCTTGTCAGTCTATGTGGCCTTCTTATAAGTAGGAAACATAGAGGTAACTTTTTAATCTATGTCCTATCAATGTTTCTGTGGTTGATGTAAAATAAACTATAGAATATAAGACATAGAATTATAAGTTACTTACCTTTTTTATTGGAAGTTGATTAGATATCATATGTACTTATAATTACTGCGATATTGCATAAAATACAAAACACAAAGAAATCAATCAATAAATAATGTCTAAAAAGAATAATTTACCTACCTGTATATTATAAAGTTTATGCGAACATATAAGTAAGTTAAGGTATAAGTTTATTTGTATGTATTTTTGTGATATTTATTTTACTATGTGTATTGTGTATGTATATAATTATATCTAATAGTATATATTTTTTCTTGTTATATTATTTATTTGTTAACTATGTTTTTAACAACACACAACAACAACTTAGATGTCTTCCTTAGGACCTGACAAGAAGTGGCTCAAAGCGGGGAACAATGGAAGGAATGGAGAGAGGCCTTTGCCCAGCAGTGGGACAGTATATACTAGATATAATAATAATATAACTATGTATTTTGTGTGTACTTATTTTCCTTTTACTTTTACACACAATGTCTACTCTATCTCTATTTTCTCCAACTCTCCTTTCGCAGCTTTGCTGGAAGAGATTTCTTTAGAAAAAAGCGTCACTTCTGTACTATTCTTCTGTTTCCTTCTTCTTTTCTTTTATTATTGTGTGTCCCTAGATTGTTAAATAAATAAATAATTTAACTATCTGCTGTTAGCAGTTTCGGCCGCGTCATACTAGAAAGTTATCCCAAGGGAACATATTCCTAGGAAAAATGTATCCGATGAACTATTTCAGCCCATGCTCTACCCTTAAACTAAATTTCATTCAAATCCCTTCAGCTGTTTCAGCGTGAAAAAGTTGTAGCGACATTTATGGCGTCACATAAGAACTAATCCTGCAACGCGCAATTAAATTTCTCCGCGCGATTTAATCATATTGAACAGCCCGAAATCATCTATCGGGCAGTTCCCCACCAGACGTAACACCCGTCTGCTCGGAGTATCCTCCCTTTTCAACGGAGGTTTTCGGGACTTTACTCTTTGGTCCGCATACCTCCAAAGAGTGACAAACATACACACTCACAAACTATCGCAATATTAGTGTGACATGTTGTAACCAGCTACACCACAGCCGGCCCCGCTGGGCAGTACTATCAGCGTGATGGTACATCAAATCCCACGTTTGCGGCTTGCATAGAATATGCCCCGTCCGTGATTTCGGCGTTCATTCAACGATTAAGGGCTTGTGGTTTTCAGGACCCCCTACTATGACATGCTAATGCCGTCATAACTTCGTTGTAAGAGAGAGACGAACCTATATGGAACGAATAACTCTTTTTTTTTCTATCAATCTTTTCGGATTCACAACGGCAATGACAACTCATAGTAGGAGACAGTAAGTACATCGTTTATTTAAACTTTTGGGATACATATTAATTGGTTTGATCGTTTACCCCATAGCTGCTGCCCAAATGAAAGTAGAAAATTATTTCAAGGGAAAACAACCCCGGGATAAAACGCATTCTATGTGTTAGTTTCATGGAAATTCGTTCAGACGTTCGAGCGAAAAAGGAACAAACAGACACACACTCACAATCTTTCGCCTTTACAATATTAGTTTGCTTAGAGTGTTTTTAATATCGTTCGGATTTCATGCAGACAATTTCAAAATACAAAAAATCGCGTCCCGCGTATTACAATAAATACTTGTATGAAATAGATATTTGCGGGGGCTAGGCATGCGGAGCAATCCCGCATGCGTGATCAAAACCGCACGATATAAAAATATCCTCAGTGTGATTTTGCACACCTACTGCAGTGTAAACTATGTTAATATAAAGGTTCAAAATGCTTTGTTGCATTAAGTCCACCCATGAACCAAAACTATACAAAAAATTTAAATAAATAAAAAATCTTTATTTCAGACTAGCGGATACCCGGCGTGTGCTCGAGTTCAAAACACTATACTGCGTTCTAATAGTTGATGTGGCTCATAAGGATGCCCAAATGGAATGATGGTTAAATGGGGTTGGGAAGGACATATCTGGCTCATGCCCAGCAAACTGTGGGTCAAAGAAATACAAAGTTGGTGCCCTAAAACAGGGCGATGGGGTCGGGATAGACCACGAAATAGATGGCGGGGCGAACTACAAACATTTCTCCAGAACGCAATGGCAAGAGAAATATTTCATCTTTCAGGATTGGATAAGATCAGGCTAACTAAAAAAAAACATCTTCGCATTATTGCCTTTTTAATGAAACTGACTTTGGGTACATCGGTTAGATGGTTTCAAAGTCTATAACTGACATAGGTACGAACAATTTTAGTATCTTACATGTATATTTAGATAGTAAACAAGAAAACTTATATCTAAATAAGTACACTTATTATTGCAATCACTATTATGACCTACATTTCTCATTTCACAAACTACAAATAAGGGCCAATCTAATCAGCTATCTAAATGGATCCTACTCGTAGCCATCTAATTGAAACAAGTCACAATGGCAGCCAGTGTGGCCGCGCTCCATACAATATCGAGTCTATTCACTGCTTGATACTGCCCGGTGCGTTCGACTGCCATTGTTCTGTAGGGCTGTTGAGCAGCTTTTGTTTTATGTGTCAGTCATCATCGGTTTAGTCGGTAGGTACCCATTTAGTTGTAATTATAAACCTCCTTTTCCTTTTTAGGGTTCCGTACCTCAAAAGGAAAAAAACGAAACCCTTACAGGATCACTTTGTTGTTCATTTGTCTGTCTCTACCTTTATCTCGGGAACGCGTAGAGGTATCAAGTTGAAATTAAAACTATATACTCAAGTCTGCGGTCCCTTGAAGTTGTAAACAATCAAACTTCTAAATTAAAAAAAAAAACGGCCGTTTATGTCGCAAAAAACGTATATTTCGAGTTTCAAGGGAATCAAAATTCATAAGGTACTTCCCGTTGACCCAGAATCCTGAAATATGGCATAAAGCAAGGTCTTATAGCACAGGTATAGGAATAAATCTGAAAACAGTAAATTTGTTGTTACGTCAAAAAAAAAACATTTATGCATTTCGGAAAAATCTTTGAGGGACTCCATTGGGGAATTGAACTATTTACATACGAGTAGGTAAGCTTGAACGGAACTTTCAGTGCGCGAGTCCGACTCGCACTTCTCCAGTTTTTTTCAGGAATGAAGATATCCGTAGGAGAACCAAGGTTACCGACTAGCCCGAAGAATCGCCAAACTTAACACGTTCAGACCGGCGTGTACCACCGGTGGAGCACGGAGTATTTGCTGACACGGCGGGGTGTACCACCGGTGGCCACGTCACACTATACTTTCAATATACTAAGAAATTCGCGCCGGTTTGAGAGAAAGTGTTGAACTTACCGTCCCCGCCTAGTAAAATTGTCAAATTTTCATAGTGCAGCTTAGGAGGTGGATATTATTTCGAAGTGAACAAAAATCTATATTGAAAAATTGTTAGAAAAAAAATGACATAATCACAACATAAATTGTACAAAATGCAAATTATTAATGATAAATTACGTTGAGAAAATGTAATAATTAGAAAATTAAATCAAAATTTAAAAAAATATATAAAATGAAATGCCATCATGGGATGGTAAGTATAAAATGAAAATTATTTTGTATGAATCGTCTACACATTTGTTATACCTATTTTTTTTGTTTTTTTGGTACCATAGATTATGATTAAGTAATCTAAGCTTATTAGAAAAAGAGAGAAAGCATAATTCCTGTCTAATCCTGTCCGTCTCCACCAGTGGCGCACCCCGCCCTGCAAGACTTTTGGTTCATGGAACGGCGATGTACCACCGGTGGCCATATGAAGATTTGCGCCGCAGAATACCAATTACCTACTCATGAGGTGCCGGTCTTAACGTGTTAAGTGGCAGGGCACATTGCTCGCAGAACAGATGGCCGTTGGGGCCAAAAGGTACTAGAGTGGCGACCGCGTACCGGAAGACGCAGCGTTGGAAGGCCTCCTATAGGGTAGATCTATGACCTGGTGAGGGTCGTGGGAACCCGATGGATGCGGGGCGCATAAGACCGGTCGTTGTGGCGACACTTGGGGAGGCTTATGTATAACACTGGACGTCTTTCGGCTGAAATAATGATGATGATGCCTCCTATTTTCCTATGCACAGACCGACGCGCAAAAGTACGCATCGACGCACGATTCTTTGTTTGCATAACACTTTGTACTGTAATAATGAAAATATAGAGATCAATATGCTATGGGCGAAAAACATGATGCGTTGCGACGCTTCGACTCTATGCCAATGTGAGTTAAGCTTAACAAGGCTGTCATTCTGAGAACATGGTTAACAAAATGCAATTGATCACTGCTACTGTAAATTTAAGAGAAATCTAATAATTCCGACATAGTACTTTAAGCAGCAGCCCTGTGGTATAGTTACTGCTGACATCGTTAAGTTTCTATTCTGTCGGAGGCCTAGATAGCGCGCGGTCGCTGCCAAACGCTGGTTATTGTTGTACTCATTGAATATCTATTTATATCCAAGCATATTATTTATAACAGCCATTGTATCATATCCACAGTATATCAGCGTTCATTCGCAACTAGACGATTCGTTCGCGATTGTAATCGCGTCTTTTAAACTTAATCTCGAAGTAACGACTAATATGGAGTGTTTCAGCAATAAGTATCAGAAAGGATCACCATTCTTAATCATTTCTATGGTCCATTCATCAGCTAAGGTTTATTAGCTAAACTAGGTACTACTTTTATTATATTTTTTACGCTATTAATAATCTGAATATTAGTTTGAATTGCCTAATAAACTAAGACAAAAGATCTGACAATAATCCCTTCTTGCGTTTGAAGAACTTTGTTGTGGATTATATTTCGCCATGTTGCCCTTTCTTTGGCGATGAGGATGGCGTCGCATGCTGCACTCTCTAGTGTAGGACAAATTTGGTCTAACTAACGTATCGGACTCCTGCCTCTGGGTTTTTTAGCATCTACTTTTCCCGTCAGCAATAGCTTTTCCAGGCTATCACCTCCCTTTCTAGCAACGTGGCCAAAGCATTCAAAGATTCTTCTTTGACATATATAATATATGGTAGTGAGTCTAGCAGGTTTCTTGAGAATATTCATCAAGGACTCTCTTATCCACATGATACTGTGACAATAGTATTAGTATTTTCGTATGACGACACCGTCCGGAGGTCCAGAGCCGAGCCCAAGTCGTCGACGGCGCGTATTGTTCCACGCGTGCCTCAGGGAGATGTCAGCAAATCGTAGGGGCCCAGCAGGGTCGAAGCCTACTGGAGCCATGGGTAACATGAAAACGAAACCCGGGGCCCTGGGACGAAGGCAACGAAGGAAAAGGAGTGGGTTTTTAGTCAGTAAAAGTCTTACACTATATCTCGCTCCGCCCAAGAGCGAGATTTGTCATTAGATGATTTTCCCACCACCTCAAAAAAAATATAGGTACAGCTTTATCCCAATAAAAAAATATTATGCTAAGAACAAAAATATCAGTATTTTACAAGGAATACCTTGGTGAGACTATTAGTCAATCTTTCAGACTGCTGACTCCCTATAAAGACAGCCAAAGATCGTCACATAGTAGCTGGGATTTCACCTTAATGGACAGGGTCTCCTTGATGGACATACATCTGCCTCTCACAATCAGTCTCCTGTCTTTGTCGAAGCTTAACATTATAAGATGAAAAAATTGTTAGTTTTTATGTCCCTTTATAAAACTTAAAACTACTTACTTTTGTAGCACCCACTCCTATCAAGATTGGAGACTCTATACTCGAAGTTGTGGACGATTCCGTCTACCTTGGACAGACAGTCCAGTTGGGTAGATCTAATTTCGAGAAAGAGGTCAACCGTCGAATCCGACTCGGCTGGGCAGCGTTTGGGAAGCTGCGCGGTATCTTCTCATCCACAGTGTCTCAAGACGAAAGTCTATGACCAGTTCGTGTTGCCAGTGATGACATATGGTTCCTAGTAATCTGGAATTACCGAACCGATCCTGAATTTTTTTTTACTAATATGTAGCTACACTTTCCTTGAGTGCTATAGCCTATATTTTATTTTCATATCATTAGTTTTATAGGCAAATCCATTGGCAGAAGCTAGTCTCCTATATACTATGAAAGTTTCTGCAACCGTACCATTTCTTCACACACAACATGGTGCAGAAAATAAAACAATTTAAACAATATTAATACAATTTCATAAAATAATATCGACCTGGTTTCCAGACATAATAAATTGCCCATTCTTTGTCTGTGAAACTATAAATTCATTTATCATACATTAATTTATCATGGCTCGTGTCAGCGCGAAATCCGTCTGCTTCATTAGACATAATGGTGTTATTGTGAACTCTATTACTTAGGAATAAAGGCTCATTTACTTTGTATTGTGTGTCTAGAATTTGTGTGTATCTTGAATTTATGTGCCAAGATTGTATATCTATCATTAAGTCTCGGTAAATTAAAGACCCATAAAGCACAATACCTGTGAGCAGCAGAAATAGTTAAATTGCTATAATTAAGGAAAATGATGGAAAGAAAATTACGCTTAATGAGAAACGGAAAGCAAAATTAACAACTGAAAGGGGTTTCTTAAGTTCTTAATTCTGAGTAAGATCTGCATTTTAGTGCGAGCTGTGCATTTGAAATAGGTAATTATCCTTGCAATTTGGACTACCTACAATAAAAACAAAGGAGCTTATATATTTCTTTTTTACTTAATTTGTAAAGTATAATTTTATTTTGTAACTTAATTATAATTGTACTGGGAATAATAACGCATTTCGCGTGACCCAAGGGCTGGCTTTTATCTCGGTCAGAGATTAAGCATTGCCATACAACGTGGCAATGCCGCCAGTCTTTTGGGCACACTTCCAGTCGACAGCGATGCAGAGGAGTTTTATGACGCCATATTTTAGCTAGTAATTTTTGCCTTTAGTGTATAGCATAGCATAGCATAGTCGGCCTTATAATGTTCCCACTGTTGGGTCTCAGGCCTCCTCTCTAGGAAAGGAAATAGGCCGAAATCCACGGCAATATAAATAGTTCACGGATAGTGGGATCTAGCCAGTCTGTCAATTAATCTTGCTTGAAGAAGATATGTAGTTGGCTAATAGAACACCGGTGCAAAATTATAGTTAGTTGTATTGATTACCTAGTCTTTAACCTGGACCTGAGACCCTACCACGAGCTCTTAGCGCGATCCATTTTAAGATCTAAATTGAATTGTTAAAGGAATGGAGCTACATAGAATGTATAGTTCCATCCCTCTTTGTTGTTTGCATGACTGATATTTTAATAATTCATGGTAAGGAAAACTTATAGAATACTTGTGGAGTCAAAGCCTCAAAGTCTTTTGCATCGATGCAGAGCTGCTAGCCTGTTGGTTTTTTACCACTTGCATTTTGGTAAGAGTGCGTCGGAATCACATAACTAAATTCCGACCAGCCCGTTCCATCATCGTACCACCAGACGTACGACAATACGCCACCAACATGATGGACATGTCACTAATACGCACAAAACTTTTTGGGAACACATTCATTGTGCATACATCTAAGGAGTGAAATTCCCTGCTGGAGTGTGTTTCCTAATAGCTACAACCTAGGGGTCTTTAGGTCCAGAATGCAAAGGTTACTTCTATCACACCATCGCTTACCATCAGGTGCGAGCCAATCAATATTTATATAAACGCTAGGTGTCCCGACAGCTGTTGTTCTCCCCAAAAGCGGGCTTTTCTAAACGACTTTAAAAAGGAGGAGGTACTATGGTCGGTTGAATGTATATATTTTTTTTTATGTATGTTCACCGATTTCTCGGTCAATTGTGGACCGATTTTGAAAAATTTTTTTTTGATTGAAAGGTTATGCTTCCGAGTTGGTCCCATACAAATATTGTTATGATCTGATCATGAACTTCGAAGATATGGAATAGAACTCCTCATAGGATCACAGCAGAACCGTCGTAACAAGTAAAACTGCTTTGTTTATACGTGTAGTCGATGACTGACTGAAAGTAGAGGGGGAATATATCGAACTGATCTGATGATGAAGCCTGAAGTTAGGCACCGGAACTCTGTAATAAATTAATGTTATCTAACCGTGTTTGGGATTATTAGAATTGTCATGAGATGCACTCTGGGTGTAAGGTATTTAAGTTTGGCTGAGGGGTACTTTTTAGTGGTGATACCATAACTAAAAAGTGTAAAATAAAAAACTTAAAAATAAAAATACAACCGACTTTAAAGTAAAAAAAATCACTGAAAAGTGCTAAATAACTTTAATTTCGGAAGTCGGTGTTAAATAACGAAGAGACCAAAACTATTATAGAAACACCGACTTCCGAAATTAAAGTTATTTAGCACTTTTCAGTGTTTTTTTTTACTTTGAAGTCGGTTGTATTTTTTTTTTAAGTTTTTTATATTTTTAAAACTCTTTTATTCTAATAAAAGGGGAACACGATTGCAGCGCCACCTACTAAGGCCAATTGTGTTTTCAAACCATGCAGATAAACATCCACTCATATATGTATACACAATTTTTTTTCCAAATTGTTCAAGCTTTTATGAGGAGTTAGGTAACTAACACACGTATAGAAGAATTATACATAATTATTAAGATGTTTTCTTTCTTTCTACCAACATAAAAAAATACAACCGACTTCAAAGTAAAAAAAAAAACAACTGAAAAGTGCAAAATAACTTTAATTTCAGAAGTCGATGTTTCTGTAATAGTTTTGTTTCTTCGTTATTTAACACCGACTTCCGATCAGTTCGATATATTCCCCTTCTCCTTTCAGTCAGTCATCAACTACACGTATAAACAAAGCAATTTTACTTGTTACGACGGTTCTGCTATCTCTCTGATCCATATCTTCGAAGTTCATGATCAGATCATAACAATATTTCTATGGGACCAACTCGGAAGCATAACCTTCCACAATTGACCGAGAAATCGGTGAACATAAATAAATAAATAAAATACATTCAGCAAAACATAGAACCTTCTCCATTTTGAAGTCAGTTAAAAAATATACTAAAACAGACTACGATGTCTTCGTAACATACTTTACAAAAGTGGTTTCAAATATGCAGATATTACCACCAGTTAATTTAATCATCATTTATCATCTCATGTAACTAAGTAAGGTTCACGTTTATCGATACATTGTAGCGACGATCGATTCAGTCGATTATAGCAATTACTTACTAATGCGCTGAATTTAATGAGGGCTTTGACATCGTAAAGACTGTTGGTCGACAACCGTTATGTCTGTGAAGGAGAATGACCTAAAAGTGGATCTTGATATTATAAGCATAGGTAGGCAGTGGGCAAGGCACATTGCTCGCAGTACAGATGGGGACGAAAGGTTCCTATGTTCCTTCTTTGCCTTCATTCCACAACCCATGGCCCCAGTAGACTTGCTAGACCCCTAAGGTTTTGCTGACATCTCCTTGAGGCGCACGTGGAACACTACGCGCCGCCGACGTCTCGGGCTCGGTCCGCAAGCCCACGGCTCCGTGGTGCTTGACTACTGGGCTTATCCCAGTTTTAAACATCGAACAACAAAACATCCCTTTGTGTCTATTGGTTCAGCTCTGTTTTGTCTCCTACATGATACACACTTACAATTCTTACACTGTCTCTACCATAAAACTCTGGAATGTGCTTCCCCTTGACACCTAAAAAGCTGAAAGTTAATTTTCCTTCAAGCATAAAATTCGGAACTACTACTTGAAGTCCTCTCAACCTTAGTTCGGTCTTCGTCATAATTGTTATATTTTAAGTTCTCCTAATTACAATGATTTCATATTTATCATAGTATTTATTAGTTTATTATATTAGCATACCTATATACGTATTTTATTATTATAAGCTACTTAACTCGTTGAGTAGTGTAATTAGAGACACAATAGTAAGACAATGGCGCCCGAGAGCCGGCGTTCGTGCGGGGATCAACAGCTTAATTTAACGATACTACATTCTATTTGAAATATCTGTTATTTATTTATTGTGCACACCTACCACAGTGTTGTCTTTTTTAACCCAATGGTTGACTGGTAGAGAATGCCTTGTGGCATTAAGTCCGCCTATGTACCACCACTGTACATGATTTAAATAAATAAATAAATGATATGGACGAAAGTGAAAAATTATGTTATATTACTCCTCCGCTTTTATTACCTAATACTATAAAAACGAAGCATAAACTTTCGCCTTTATTTCGCACTAACATTGTGCGAAATGTAATAAGTGTGTATAATATGTGTGTATGTTTATTATTAAAACATCGGTATATCGATATATATCTCATTGAGGCGATAGCGATATGTCGATCTTGTACGCCAATATATCATATTTACTTACATTTTTATTAGGTATTTTTTTAGGTTAAAAAATACTTTTTTAAGATCTGGCTATCTTCAATCTTATTAGACAGTCAATCATGTCAGTATCAGCATTTCATTACACTTTATTTATAGTAATTTTGTTAATTTGGATGAGTAATTTCGATATTTCGTTACGATATTATTGTTCGATTACCAATATATTGTTTCGTCAATATCGATAATTATAGATAATTTAAGCTTCGATATATCGACTTTTATTCGTTCACGATCAAACGGGTGAACAGATAGGATAGAATAGAATACTTTTTATCTCAGCCCCCCTAGCCAAGTTACAACCGTTTCATTTCGATTCTCTTTTCGTTGATCGCCTCGAGTCGGCCACGCCTCCTATTCCTTTGTTCTAACGACGTGACTGAGCGTTGAGATGACGTCAGAATAAATGAATCGAGGGCGTGGCCTACTCGTGGCGATCGACGAAAAGACAATCGGAACGAAACGGTTGTAACTTGGCTAGGGGGGCAGGAGTATATTGTCTAGGACTAGTTTTCTTCATTTACGCGTGCGAAGCCATTAACACAATCGGTTTTCTGATAAATTTAATTACGAGTACCAATACAATTTTATGGTTTCTCAGGGACACATTGGGTTTCATTGTATCAATACTTTTCTAGTAGATACCACTGTTGAGTCTGACTTTCGGGAGTAACAGTGTATCAAAAGTGTAAACAAGAAGTCTCATTACGTCTTTGAAAAGTGCAATCTATTTCCAACCCATTAATTCTAAATCTTTAACAACTTACCTAACAAATAATCAACAAGTTAATCATTTCTTTACAACCCGAATACCAACTGTAAACGTACAATTTGTACTTTATAACTGTGAACTTTATAAAATAATAAATGGAGTACTACCTCAACAGGGATTTTTTTTTTTGGTGGGAAAATCATCTAATGACAGCCCCCGCTCTAGAGCGGTGTGGGAGGGTGTGTCAGACTTTTACTGACTAAAACACACTTCTGTTCCTTTTTGGCCTTCGTTCCAGGGCCACGGGTATCACTTTCACACTCCCTGCGGCCCCAGTAGGCTTCCACCCTGCTGGGCCCCTATGGTTTGCTGACATCTCCTTGAGGCGCGCATGGAACACTACGCGACGTCGACGATTTGGGCTCGGTCCGGACGGTTACCGGACTTTCGAACGGCGAGCTACCCATTGCTCGCCGTCCGCAAACCCGAGCCTACAGTGGCTGGAAATCGGGATCGGGATCCCGGCGGCTGGGCCGCGAGGGCCGCTCCCTCTCGCGTGCACATGCGGGGACCCCTCCTTTGCTAGCATTACTGCTTCGCAGAAGAACCCCAACAGGGATGAAACGTCATTCAGGGAATGATCAGGTCATGCAATAACTTCGAAGTTGGATGAGCGGAGATTTTTTTTTTTTTTTTTTTTATTCTTGATAGGTTCGCGCTTGACCGCTAACTCACCTGATGGAAAGCGACGATGCGGTCGACGATGGAACGCGCTTACCTAGAAGTAACCTATTCACTCTTGACTTAAAGATTCCCGGGTTGTAGCCATCAGGAAAAACAGATTCCGGCAAGGAATTCCACTCCTTAGCTGTACGCACTATGAATGTGTTCGCAAAACGTTTTGTGCGTATAGGTGGGATGTCCACCATGTACCGGTGGCGCATTGCCGTACGACTGGTGGTCCGATGATGGAACGGGCTAGGCGGAATTAGGTTATGCAATTCCGACGCACACTCCCCGAAATGCAACCGGTAGAAAACCGACAGGCTAGCAACTCTGCGTCGATGCTCAAGACTTTGAAGCCTCGAATCAACGAGTGCATCATTGCCAATGATCCTCTTGGCTCGCCTCTCAATTGCCTCAAGTGCATCAAGCTGGTATCGGGCAGATCCGTCCCAAAGATGAGAGCAGTACTCCATACACGATCGAACTTGCGCTTGATAAAGTTTGAGCAGCTGTTCCGGCGTGAAGTACTGTCTGACCTTCGCGAGGATTCCCAGCTTTCCCAGGATTCCTGGTAGTACAGGTATACAAGAACCTAAATAAATCTTTATCAGTTCATATATATTTATATCACATTAATAATAATATAAAGGGGAAAGTTTGTCGTTTTTTATGTATTTGACACTATGTGATAAGTATTGTGTGATAATTTTGACATTTCATTCTTATAACATAACAAAATTGTGCTAATCTTGACATGACAAATTCTTATTTTCAATATAATTTTTAATATTTCTATACCAGCAACGGCAGTTTATGTGAGGTCGTATGTACCATATACTCAAAAATAAATTAATTATAATTGTTATTATTATTATTATGAGTGTACCTATATTTGTAGGTTTGTTACTTCTTCAAGCACAAATGGCTAAACGGATTTCGATAAAACTTGATACATTGGTAGACCATATTCTGGAGTAGCACATAGGATATTTTTTATCTCAAAAGTATGCTCCCTTGGGATAGTACGAGGGCGAAGCCGCTGGCAGCGGCTAGGCATTTCATTAACTTAGAAGACAGATTGAAGATGGATTGAAGCTAGATTGAAGACAGATTGAAGCTAGATTGAAGCTAGATTGAAGACAGATTGAAGCTAGATTGAAGCTAGATTGAAGACAGATTGAAGCTAGATTGAAGCTAGACTGAAGCTAGATTGAACCTAGATTGAAGCTAGATTGAAGCTAGATTGAAGCTAGATTGAAGACAGATTGAAGCTAGATTGAAGACAGATTGAAGCTAGATTGAAGCTAGATTGAAGCTAGATTGAAGCTAGATTGAAGCTAGATTGAAGCTAGATTGAAGCTAGATTGAAGCTAGATTGAAGCTAGATTGAAGACAGATTGAAGCTAGATTGAAACTAGATTGAAGACAGATTGAAGCTAGATTGCTCTGTGCATAATTATTTGCTAGAATTAATAGTAATTGATTTTGATTGAAATAATAACTAACGCTCTTGTCGAGTCACGGCTTAGGACTCCATTTCTTCATTCTCCACACACTCGTTTATAAGGGTCAGTACTAATTGAAACGAACCGACTTGCGGCATAAGTGGCTCGTTTGTTTGAACTGCGCGTAATGACGTAATGGCGTGCTCGATTCATATTAACCCTTATATACTTAAATTTTAAAGGTCTCACTCTTGCAGTGTGAGAACGTATCTGATCTAGTAGTAATGAGGTTGCCGACGTCTGTTTCAAGCGATGGTTTCGATAGCCATTTATTTACTGAAAAAAAATATGGTATTGGTTAAATTCGCTTCGGTTAGCAGTTCACAGATGCCCTTGGCCACTTATGACTACCTAGTTACGGCTATAAAGCCTAGCGCCTACAGAGGCGGGAAGCGGTCGTGATCTGGGATGGAATATTTAGTAATGTTACTAAATCCGATACTATGCTCACATGTTTTTTTTTAAATAATGTATAAACTAGAGCTTGACTGTGATCCCACCTGGTGGTAAGCTGTGATGCAATCGTTGATGGTGAAACGCACTAATTTATTAGGAGCCTATTCACTCTAACTTTGAAGACACCTAAATTATAATCGGACGGGAAGACCGCAGCAGGCAAGTTGTTCCAGTCCTTCGATGCGATCGAAATGGTTAGTCTAGTCTAGGTTTCATACCCGTAGTGTGGTTTGTAGGTGGTACTTCATAATATCTTATAAGTTCTAGAGAAGGCATTCGGTATACTAGATATAAATTTACGTTACCAGTATACACTGATTATGCATATATCGTATATTGAATGATGTTACCGCCACGTTGTGACCTATAACCCTGACACAGAACCTAGCATGCCTCATTAGTCAAAGGGGACCTCTGTCACGGGTCATACATTTCAAATAGGTCCTATTCCTAGAGCTTTGTGTTATATGTATAAAGGTATACTTTATACATGTGATACCAGCCCCCCTAGCCAAGTTACAACCGTTTCGTGTCGAATTCCGTTCTCCAATCGGTAACGCCACAGTGTCAGCAATTGTAGAAAACGATAAGTTGGTAGCCATGTTGACGCGCCTGAGTCGGCCGCTTGTTCTACAATGTCGTTCTACAATAACAAAGGATGTAGCGTTGAACATTGTAGAAACGATAACAATTCATTCTATCATTTTGAAAGATGTGAACTTGGCTACGAATTTTCTATTCGTTTGTTCTTATCAAGTGACTTAACATTGAGATTATGTCATTCCCATACATTTGATTAATTTTCGACTAGCGTTAACGATTGTAGATTATCAACTTGGCTAGGGGTGCTGGCACGGGCTTGTGCACGAGTAATGAGTAGTTTGCCGTCCGGCCGTTCTATAAATAAAATGTCTGTCGTACGAGCGAGAAAGAAGGATGGAGCTATGCACCCTATATATCTCCATCCCTTACAGTTCAGTTTAGCTCATGGTAGAACCTCAGATAAGGCTCGATATGTTTAGGTTGAGTTGAAATATTAAGAAAAAGACTGAGTACTTTGCACATCCACAAATAAGTCTTGAAAATAGTATCGAAAAAGCATTTGTTTACAAGATCACAGCATTCATCATAACGCATATGGAATCCTCGTAGTCCATCTTTGAATGCTGATGATACGGTATACGGATAGTCGATCGTTTCCCGATGGTTCCCGAAGCCCCGAGTCATCAATTAGCCGGCATGACGTAGGCCCGTTTGCCCTCGACGCTGCGCCACCTAAAGTGTTATTAAGTGATGAAAGGAAATCTCAGACAGTTGGGGGCTGAATACGATGGTAATAAGATATGAAAGAGTTTGGAATTACGGGTAAACAAGCTAAGCAATGAGGTTATCCTTTTAGATATTGTGGTAAAAATAACTTGCAAAAAAGTCGCTCTATTAACTGCTGAGAGCAGTCACGTGCAATCTGGTTAATCCCATATTTAAGCACTGGAATTCGAGAACAAGAAATGACGTAAGACTTAGTTCTTAAATTATAATAATGTTTTTAATATGGTTTTGTTTTGGATGACTATGGGTACCTATACATACCTCCATGATTTCAAATGTATTTTACAAGTTTATTTTTTCTATATGGGTGGTTTTATTGCCTGAAATAGACGATTATTATTATTTTTTCATTTATTTATTTTATATACATACTTAATATATTTTTAAATATTTCCTTAAAAAAAACATTTAAAAATATAAAAAATAGTAGCCCAACGGCATCGGAAACAGAGTTCAAGATGCCGGTGGTCAGGGCTCCTGAGAGAGGAATCTCCTAACGATGCGCGCCGTGTCCAGCAGTACTGCTTTCTGGATCAGGCCCTTGATTCAGCTGCCTAATGAGAGCATCCTTAGATGTTTTTCGAGTCTCTTGGCTATTAAGCCATTGCCGTTATTATTATTAAACAGCTTCTGGTTACACTAGAAGCCAATTCCATCTCAATTGCGAAAAGACGAAAACTGCCTTCTTCGGAGTAAAAACAAGTGCAAGTCGGACTCGCGCATGACGAGTTCCGTACCATTACTTATAAAATATTAGACACCACATTATAATCTATTTTTTAATTTCACCTGTTAACTATTAATATCGAGCAAAAAATCAGGTTCGTTGTATGGAAGCCACCCTTAAATATTAATTTTATTTTAATTTCATTATTTATTTTTAAAGTGAATATACAATTAAATATTCTTTGAATATTTCAAGCGTCTGCCGGTTGCCGTTATTAATATCGAGCAAAAAAAAAAAGTAATCACATTTGTTGTGTAGGATGCCCCACTTTTTTGTTTTTGTTGTTATAGCCGCAACAGAAATACATCATCTGTGAAAATTTTAACTGTCTAGCTATCACGGTTCATGAGATATAGCCTGGTGACAGACAGACAGCCAGTGGAGTTTTAGTAATTCCCGTTTTCACCCATTGTGTACTGAACTCTAACAAAAGGCTACTGGCACGCATTGTATGTTTACAACTCCACGTCTACCGATTTGGCTAGATTAGGTACTAAACCCTGTACCTAAATAACATCTTGAGACACATTCTGAGTTTATAACCCTGTGCCCTTACATCAGCTGGTTTCGTAGGTTTAGGCAGTAAACCTCCAAACCATCAGTCGACAGAGACTAGCGTAATGCAAGAAACCCAAATATTTTCGTTATCATAATAAAAGCCACCAGTCTGCCCTCATTCAAGGCCTCTATAACCCAGGGCTCTAGAAAGTACCCAATTTGCACTGCGAAGAAACACCAAATAAGACCGACATTCAGATTTACAGCGACGATTTAAGGTCTATCTACACTTACACGGAGTAATTTATCTTAGAGTTTAGTTCTGCCGTATCGCGGTGAGACGCGAACATTTATACTAGAGTGTGTTCGCGATAACGCGTTACTTCGCTATAGGGCTGACTTATCGACTATTAGAAGAATGAGATAGAACAGCAGGCCTAGCCAAGTTACAACTATTTCGTTTCGATTCTCTTTCGCCGATCGCCTCGAGTCGGCAACGCCTCCGATTCCTTTGTTCTGACCACGTGACTGAGCTTTGAAATGACGTCATTCGTCATTTGAAGTTCTCTGCTAGCATTAATGATTGTAGATTATCAACTTGGCTAAGCTCTCTGGTGATTTTGTCCTACTTTTACTCCTATCCATAAGACAAATGAGGACTATTAAAGTTTAGAGGTATGCGGAACAGGGTGTAAAGTCCCACATATGATACCTCCGTTGAAAGGATCCACCGACCAGATGGGTGTTGTGTCTAGTCCGGGCGACCAAATTCAAATTATGACCTTTTTTCAGCCACCGAATGTTTAGTGGTCATCTTTGGCCAGAACAGACACGTCTAATCATCTACAGAGAGAGCCGGAGCCAAACAATAAAATAAGTCTCGTATTTTTCGTATTTTTGGCAGCCCTGGTCAAAAGAATCCGTATTATTTGAGCACGAGTAACGAGAGTCGAGCAATCGTGTTCGCACTTGGATTCTATTTAATTTAGGTCTTAAACACACATGCGGGTTTTGGCGTTAAGCTGAGTTCAAGATCCCGTCTGGTTGTTACACATTTGTTTTGCGGTCACACGACGTTGTGGCTTTGACTCGACTAGGAACGTTTGCGTGAGTCCATTGTCATGGATTTTACACCTTACATGGCAGCTAAAGTGACGTCTGTGTGCTGTGTGGTCTCGGCTTTAGAGCTGCCACGTCTGCCACCTCGTAAAAGCTTAGCATTTTCTTTACAGGGAACGCTACAGGTATTTCGTGTAGGTACTGGTAACATCACAAAATAATAATAATAACCATTTTATTTTCAGGCAACGGAGGCACATAGGTAAAATACATAAAATAATCTTAAACAATAATAAACTATAAATAACTAACTAATAATTTAGTCGGCGTCGTGTAGCGCTGAGTGGTGTCGTATAACCGATACGATACCTTTCGGCCAGAAGTCCTCTTTTAAGAGGGTGAGAGGTCTGTAGCTGCTGAGTTGGAACTCATACCACGAACGACTTGAAGTTAATTGTGACTCTTGTCACGATTTCTCTTTACGAAGTCCTCTCTTTAGTAATCCCTCAAAAAACTTCAAACATGCTGTTGCTATTGTATCGTCAATAGTGTTATGTCACTCTGCCAAGAAAGCTGATTAATTACACAGAAATTAAAGAATACACATAAAACCGAATGAATTAATCTATTTGTACTGCATTGCATTGAAATACTACTGCTACAACAAACGAGAAAATTACGTTCAGTCTGGTCTAATAACATAGACAACAAACCTTAGTATCCACTAAACGATACTGATACTGCGTGAAAATCACACAATATACTGTCTTAAAAGACATTTCAAACTCTATTTCCACCTAAAAAAAGGTTACTATTTCTATGGCAGCATAAAAGTCACTGTATAGAAATATCGTGTATGTAGACGTGGGTAAATAAGCAGTGTGAACAGCTAAGACAAACTGACAAATGTGTGTGATGAAGAATTAGACGTTGGGACGTCTTCTTGGGGGATATCGTATAGAACTCGTCCGGGAAGCGAGCACTTTTAATACCGGATCATTCAACTTAGTTTACAACTATGTAGTTATGTATTGAAAATTAACACTAGCAAGCGCCAGTTTCTGCCAGACTCAATTAATATTATAATGATGATTATTTTTATTGTACTTTTGGCCACAATATTGACTGGTCCAAGGGCGCCGTGGGTACTCGGGGGCTCGAGCACCCATGAGAAATAAACAGTGGGTGCCGAGTACCCCTTAGAATAGACATCAAGAAACAGATCAGTAATCGCCTTTTAGGGATGGGCGTTTTTTCATTACTCGACGACCCGTTTAGCGCAATGGTTTATAGCGCCGGTTGAGACTCAAAGGTCGCGGGTTCGATTCCTGTACCAACACAAATGTTTGTTGATGAAACAGATATTTGTGTTGGGTCTGGGTGTTTGTGGTACCTTCGTTATTCCGCAGTATGTAAGTAGGACATTTATTTATTTGTCTGTCGATCACTGTGCTTTTCTTTTCTCACACTTCGCCACTTTTTCGAGTCACCAAATGAGCATGAACACCTATGAGGCTTTCTGGTGCCCCTGGACTGGTCTACACTGTTCTTACATAATATCTACTAATACTGTGATATGGAAATATTGTAAGAACAACATTTTTTTTTAAAGATGGAGTTTCTTACCGGTTTTTTTTTAAATTTCATATCTACAAAGCGACTTAAATCCACTTAGTGACTTTAATAAAAATTAATCATCTATTCATTATTAAAGGACACTCTGCTCTCAAGCCACTATCTCAGTAACAAGGATATTATACCTACTATTATCTCACCACCGTGACATCATACCAACAGACGTTGAAATCAAATAAACAACTGTTAGCCTATACCTACATTTCTGTTGCCATGAGTCATCAAGCTTAGGTCTTAAGTCTCTGGCATTCAGGTTTGGAACCACTTTGGTTTTTAGGTATTTTTATAACACTAATAAAACTTGTTTTAAAATCGAGTTTCCAGTTGTTCCGAACCCAATAAGAGTAAACATTGTATCAAGAAAACCACCTTTTTTTTTAAATTATATAAACTTTTGCTTGACTTCGATCCCACCTGATGGTAAGCAGTGATGCAGTCGTTGATGGTGAAGCGCACTAGTTTATTAAAAGCTTATTCAATCTAGCTTTGAAGACACCTAACTTATAATTGGACAGGAAGACCGCAGTAGGAAATTTGTTCTAGTCCTTCGATGAACGCGGTATAAACGACGAGGCGAAATGCCAACTTGTTTGTTTGTTATTATTTATTACTAGCCCGTATTGTTTCTCTGCTGGGTCAAAGCCTCAACTCCTTCCAAAGGTCACGATTATGCACTTCTTCTTTATAATTCTTAAGGAACACATCCAGAACATCCTTTAATCTCAGGTCTACTCAAATCTGTGTGGTTCTTTCCTCAAAAGGCCATCTTGGACACTAATCTACTAGCTATCATATGATTTGATCATTACATGTTTATTGTATGGACTTTGATAGAAACTACACACTGCTTCGGTATTTCTTCTCAAGGAAGTCAGCTAGGTAACACCGGCCTCATCTAGGTTAAACTGAAGACAAGAATTTGACGTGTTAAAGGTTTTTATAACCTATTTGCAAAACAAATATACTTTATCATCTCCTTCGTGGTCTGCCGCAGCCCCATGTGGCTGTCAGGGCACCAAATCTGTGTTTTACGAGTCCACAGCACGTCAGACATGTGGCAAATATGTCCTGCCCCCCTAGCCAGGTTAAAACCGTTTCGTTTCGATTCTCTTTTCGGCGATCGCCTCGAGTAGGCCATGCCTCCGATTCGTTTATTCTGACGTCATCTCAACGCTCCGTCACGTGCTCAGAACAAAGGAATAGGAGGCGTGGCCGACTCGAGGCGATCAACGAATAAAGAATCGAAACGAAACGGTTGTAACTTGGCTGATGATGATGATGGCGTTATGACTTGTGATCAATCCCAAAGTAGTTCACAACCACCTGGTACTTTAGATTCTCTTTTAATTTAAACATTAAACTCCTCATCTCCTTAAAAGGTGTATCTAATCAATCTTTTTAGCTTAAGAGTCAGTAGTTCGTGGCTAGTTAAGCGAAGGCTAGATATTTCGTGAATGCGATCCTCGATAGCAGCGCAGAAGCCTCCCGCCGTTCAGTCACGACGCAGGCCGAGCCTGTGACGTCATGCATAACTTAGACTGGTTTTTAGACTTTTTCGAATATTTGGACTGTAGGCAGTATGCTAATCTGCGTGTGCAAGTCAGGCATGAGAGACGAGAGAAGTTTGACTATGTAAAGTAAAAGCAACAATTTTGTTCTCGTTCATCTTCGTAAAAGTCTTCTACGGGGGAAAAAAAATAATATGTAACCAAAATAAGTGAATATGTGTTTTTTTAATAATTATTGAGGCAAGCCAAACTGCAATAGAACATTCTTTCATCTCTGGTAATAGCTAGATTTTGATCAGTTTATATTCTCTCAGCTAAATTCTTTCTTCGTCTCGATTATAATATTGTTCGCCCAGTACTCGCTGCTTCTACGCCATCATAAGAAGTGCATAGGTCATTTTTACTTTAGATTTTGGGGTATAGCGGGCAGGAAAGTAGGTGAGACATAGTCTACGATGCATATTCCCTTAACCCATTATGTTGAGATCATCATCATCATCATTTCAGTCGAAAACGTCCACTATTGGACATAGGCCTCCCCGAAGTCGCCACAATGAACGGTCCCGTGCGTCTCGCATCCATCGGATTCCCGCAACCCTTACCAGGTCATCGATCCACCTTGTAGGAGGCCTTCCAACGCTACGTCTTCCGGTACGTGGTCGCCATTCCATAACCTTTCGGGCCCTAACGACCATCCGTTCTGCGAGCAATGTGCCCTGCCCATTGCCACTTAAGTTTGGCGATTCCTCGTGCTATGTTGGTAGTTTTGGTTCTCCTGCGGATATCCTCATTCCTGATTCGATCACGCAAGGAAACTCCAAGCATAGTCCTTGCCATTGCCCATTATGTTGAGATATCCCTACAAGATTCCCTAAAAACGCGGAAAAAGATGCGTGTCAAATTTTTCTTTAAAAGCATCAATTTAAACCAAAGCGTTTTGTTTAACACTACAACAAAAATAAAACTACCACAAAAAAATATGAAACAAAAATTCGCGACACAAGTACAACACATTAACTCTCAAACGCGAAGGCATCATTAAAAATATTCTCAAGACATAAATTACGGCGGGCAATTGTTTCAAGAGGGTCATTGACCCCTCGAAATGGGCCGGCCGGCCAAAAAACCACCCAGTGGTCGCCGCGGGCTTTCTTTTCTACTTGGATGTTCGCGTAAGTATACTAGGGACTTGAGCAAATATCTATAGACGTTTAGTTTTTCGTTTGTTTTATTTTCTATCAGTGTGTGATGATGGGGTGTGTTGGAGCGTTGAAGCGGTGTTTACTTTAATAAAGTCGACATTAGTTGATACGCTACTACAAGTTCCCTCATTGAATGTGTTAAACTTTTCTGAACGTCCGACTATATTTAAACAAAGTTGCCAAACTAAACGAGAAGCGTGACAGTTAGGAGCATAGTTCAGCGGAAACGGTCAAAAGATTTACTGTACCCTTAAAAGCAAAGGGTAAATGAGGGCACTCTTTCCGTTAACTCAGAAATTTGATTTTCTCACAGCTTCAAGGGACCGCAGACCTGAGTATATGGTTTTAATTTTAACTCGATACCTCCACGCGTTCTCGAAATAAAGGGTCTTGACGTCTGTCTAGACAGACTGACAGACAGACAATGAAGTGATCCTATAAGGGTTTCATTTTTTTCTTTTTGAGGTACGGAACCCTAAAAACAAGCACCTGAAGAAAAACGATTTAAAAACTTTATCAAGGCAAACAAGAATAAAAGATTTTAAAAAAATCTCTCCGCTTTCATGAATATGAAGAAGTAACAATCATCTATCCTGCACGAAATAACAACAAGTAAGTATCTAACATACACAAAACAAAAAACATCAAAACTTCACGCTGTCTAGCATTATAAGCATACAATCAATTTATTCTCCCCCATCCAAAACGTATGCCTAAAATTCCATAACCATAATTCAGTCCAAAGTCTTCAGGGTCGCCGGCACCTATATAAAACGTACATCTATCAATAGTGTATAGCCTATAGGGTATCTCAGAGGACCGCATTCCTGTACCCCATGCCCCCTCTCTCCTCTCCCCGCAGACGTAACATGTTACAATATACACACATACTTATAGCACCCACCAAAGAAATATATACACCTTAAAGAGTACCGTACAGAGTTTATTTTTCAGTGTTGTTTGGTTTCGCAGCTCAAAAGTTATCGTGGTATTTCTCCGCCGATCGGTGTCGTTTTTTTTTTGTCGACGGCAGCGAAACCACGGAAAGGATTAATTCGAGGCAAATAAAGTGTTATGTGAAATGTCGGCACCCAATGCTTTGGCTTAGAGGTATGATTGCCAAAATTGGGAGAAGTTATTATGAAATAATAAAAAAATCACTTAAACTTCGGCTGTAATCTGAGGATCAAACGTATTTTAAATTAAACTAACTTCTGCCTCCGGCTTCGCCCGCATGAAAGTCTAAAAGGAAAATAGTCCCGGGATAAAAAAGTATTCTATGTTTTATTTCTTCTGCGAAACATTTGTTAGAATCACCGCGGTCCTAGAACGCAAAGACTATTTGAATGAACAGCGTGACACGCTCTCTTCTGTAGCCAAAACGAGAGAATCTATTTCATCAAATCCTACCTTCAAAACAAGTCTATTCCGATGAAACACTAGACTAAACATTCCGTAAAGGATGAAGAAAACATATGCTTTTTATTAATAATGCGGCTTCGCTTGCTTGAAAGTAGGTTTTTTCATACAAACTTTGGACCCCCGTTTCATTTTGGTTTTTTTTTTATTCGATATAAACCAGTGCTTGACTGCGATCCCACCTGATGGTAAGCAGTGATGCAATCATTGATGGTGAGGCGCACTAGTTTAAATTCGTTCGTTCGTTCGTCGTCGTTTAGTTTTAATTCATGCTTAGTGCTCGCCTATATCATAAAACGAAACCTTGTGCAAAAGTGTATCCCTAGTCCCAGTAGTTTCGGCTCTGTGTTGATATGTCAGTCAGTTAGTTTCTCCTTTTATATATACACTAGCTTCTACCAGCGGCTTCGCCCGCATGAAAGTGGGCTTCTCCATACAAACTTTGGAACCCCATTTCATCCCTTTAGGGAATGAATTTTGAAAAATTATTTCTTAGTACTCGCAACTCAACCCTAGTCCCAGTAGATTCGGCTGTGCGTTGATATGTCAGTCAGTCAGTTGTTCCATTTATATAGAAAATGTTTCTAGAAAGAGAAACACCGAGTTTAGCCAGACACAGGATCGGCAGCAGGATGCCGATCATCATTGAAGCTCTGTCCAGAGACTATGTCTTGTGGGCGATGGCTGGGTAACGAGCAATAAACAAACTATTTTAGATCACACAACTGATTTATTATGAGGCAAGCTTTAGGTATTCACTTTACACAACGAACAGTGAGACAGTCCCCGATACTTAGACGTTGTACGCACGGCTGCCGACAGAGGAATGAGCACACACATAACAAATAATGCACGTCACGTGCGAATTACTACGAAGCAATAAAAGTTTCGTCTCAATTTTGCGCCAAAGCTGTAGTAAGCTGTAATAAACTCGCACCGAACCATTAAAATAATCTATAAACTTATCAATATCAATTTAACATAAATTCTATTTATTTTCACTATATGCTGAAATAGGATTGCTATAATATTTTATATGAAACCATATATTATTTAATATAACTATCAAACAGCCTGTATATCGTTTTATTAAAGTGATCGTGAGAAAATAATGTTTGTTTCATAATTGCTTACTAGATATCGCATAGCTCAGTCAATCAACTCTATTAAATGCGAAAGATCTTTCTTGGTTTTACTGGTTTTCATATTATTCAGCTACCAAACAGTAGGAAAACTATAATGGCGTACAGGTTAGATATTAAATTTTGGCCAGATAAAATTTGAGTTTATGGGCACGAAAGGAAAAAAACAAATAGAGAAATGATGGAACACATTAAACATTTAGTGCATATATAGTTTTAATTAGTTAAGTGTTTTTCTTTTCTTGTTTTAGTACTTTATTTCTGATTCGAAGACCAAGTTTGCCGACATACTCGTAGCACGAAGAATCGCCAAACTTAAGTGGCAATGGGCAGGCCACATTGCTCGCAGTACAGATGGCCGTTGGGGCCGAAAGGTTCTGGAGTGGCGACCGCGTACCGGAAGACGCAGTGTTGGAAGGCCCCCTACAAGGTGGACCGATGACCTGGTAAGGGTTGCGGGAATCCGATGGATGCGAGACGCACAGGACCGTTCATTGTGGCGACTTGGGGGAGGCCTATGTCCAACAGTGGACGTCTATCGCCTGAAATGATGATGATGATGATGAGTACTTTATTTATCAATAAAATAACCTATAATACATATAAAAAATCTTAAATGTTTAAGTTTTTTAATCCATATTATTCGTACTAATACTATTTATTTTTTACTATTTATTCTCACATGATACTCGTAGAAGCGACAAAAATATATAATTTTTGTTACACCTATAATGATTTAAAAGACTGTACATAAAGTTTTTGCACGTTCTTCTCAATAGAGATCTACGCTTTGGAATGTGTAATTACCACCATTTTTCTGATTGACCGACTTCTTGTCAATTCAGAAGCGCCTGTAAATGGTTTCTTTGAAATAAATGCTTTGATTGATTGATTGAATGCGAACATAAGTCTGTTTGTCAGTTCACGTTATAAGAGCGGAACAAATTTTGATGAAATTTACAATATCGGTAGACCCTGTCCTGGAACTTATTCTATGACATTTGTTACCCATGTGGTTATTTTATTCAAATCATCATAATATCCTTAGGATACTTTACGACTGGCCTGTTGGTCTAGTGGTTAGTGGCCCTGACTGTTATGCCAGAGGTCGTGGGTCCCACCCATGACCCAGGACAAATGCTTGTGTGATGAGCACGATCATTTGTTCTGTGTCTGGGTGTAATTTATCTATATATGTATGTATTTAGAAATATATAAGTATGTTTATCAGTTGTCTAGTACTCATAACACAAGCTCTGCTTAGCTTGGGACTAGACGGCGTTGTGTGATAGTTGTGGAATATTATATTATTATTACTTTGCTTAGTCTTGGAGCATATTCCCTTGCGGTGATTTTTGACTTTGGCGCGGGTGAAGCCTCTGCCAGAAGCTAGTAAGGCGTAGTAATTCTTTTTAGTAGTATCCTATGCCATATATTAGGACATAAGATAGTTTTTATTTATTTTCAATTTCTTCAATCTAAACATATAAATAAAATTGAAGTGTCTGTTTGTAAAATAAACAATAACTTTTTTTACTAAATTCTTAGGAAAATATATTCGATACCTACAACGAAAATGTATCTGTCTGTTTGTTCTGGCTAATCTCCGAAACGGCTGGACCTATTTTGACGGGTCTTTCACAGGATGATAGCTGATATTATAAAAAATAACTTAGGGCTACTTTCATTTTAGAAACATAGTTGGGGTTCCGCGTGAAATGCTTACCTTTTTGAAATTGTAGCCATGTGCTGTTTTACGAATCTGACGTGGACGAAGACGCGGGTAAGCTAGCATATGGCAGTAGATTTGAGATTTTAACAAAATCCATTTAGCCGCAGTGACGTACTATGTTAAGGCTCTAGCACCCGAGTAGTGCAATAAAACAGTGACTTTCTGAAGCCTACTCCTCGGTAACGACTAGGTCAATAGGTTTGATAAAAATATATGTTTATTAAAGATTCGTGTACAACATTACCAACGTATGATATTGTTGTATGACTTATGCTAAAAAAAATATTTACAACACGATATTTTTTGCTGGTTTTCCCTACTCCTCTAAAACGGCTTTGATCTTTAGAAATATGTTTACTCAAAAAAATTGCTGGTTAATTGTTCTTCAGAATGTACATAGCATATGTAAATCAATCAATATTTCGTAAAGATTTTTGAAGTGAAACTTCTTTATCGGGGTTGGAAAAAAATTTAGTGTAACATTTTTTCGTTACGCGTCACATTTTTCCGTTACGCGCCATCTTTTTCTTATCGCTACCACGCGTGATTCGAAGTATACTTTCTCCAGCGGAGTAGGGATTTGTAGTAATAAGCTAAAATGAAATAATTGTAGAATTTGTATTTATGTCTATGATAATAAAAGCCTTTTATTAAACTTTATCTAATTTAACTTTATTTAACCAATTTCTGTAAAGTTGCATACAGTAAATTATTTTTTGAAAAATAACGTCTTAAAGAAGTTTCACTTCTTACGAGTGTACGCTAGTACACGCACACATTTTTTTTTATTTATTTATTTATTTATCAGGAACAATTTACATTGTATTTGATACATCATCATCATCATCATCATCATTTCAGCCGAAACACGTCCATTGTTGGACATAGGCCTTCCCCAAATGTCGCCACAATGACCGGTCCTGTGCGTCTCGCATCCATCGGATTCCCGCGACCCTCACCAGGATACATATTATTAATATTAATATACAATTCTAAAATTTAACATGCATGAAAAAAATAAAATAAAAAATAATCGTTTTAAATGTCAGCGCGGCTCTCTATGGGCGCAGGCAGCAGTACGAGTATGTGTGCATTTAACTCCGGCCAGATGTTCAAGGGACTAAATGCCTTAACAAACATCGTATCACACAGATATTACAGGATTACCGAGATAGGAATACTGCCCCCCTAGCCAAGTTACAATCGTTTCGTTCGCGCCGAACGCCTCGAATAAGCCACGCCTCCGATTCCTTTGTTCTGACCACGTGACTGAGCGTTGAGATGACGTCAGAACAAAGGAATCGGAGGCGTGGCCTACTCGAGTCGTTTGGCGTGAACGATACGATTGTAACTTGGCTAGGGGGGCTGAGATATCTTTACGCAGGCGTCAACAAAAAAATTAAAGCTCAACCAGAAACGTGTTCATCCCAGTAATAAAATCCGACCAGATTTAAAGTAAAATCTCACTTAAAAGCAGCCTCGCTAATAGTCATTATGGAACAAATTCGTGTGCACACATACAAGCTTCTAACCATTCCAGTGTTCGGTTAAGCTTGTTCGGAAATAGCATTCCAGAGCGAGCTCAATAGGAATTTAGAGTAAAGACAAAGCTGGCTAAATACTGAAACTAATGCGACTCAGTTTAACTGCTTAAACCAACGGCTATAGAAAGCTAGTTGTGTATGGGAGAGCTGGATTTTGGCTAATAAATTCGAGGCTTTAGAATACTTTAGATCAGGGATGGCGAACCTATGACTTATTGATGATTCGGACACAGTATATTTGGACACAGTGTCTGAATTGACATTTCAATATGTTTTTACTGAAGATTCGGACACACACTGTTTAGTACAGTCAGATAAAAAGTTTTAAAATATAGTATATGGGGGAAAAACGGGAATAAAGGGGGATAATATTTTCTTTATATAATATTTTAAGACTTTATTTTTATCTGACTGTACTAAATAGCTTCAATAAATTTGCTGGTGTCTGAATCGTCAGTGAAAAATATTGAAAATAAAATGTGTCGATTCGGACACTGTGGCCAAATATATTGTGTCCGGATCGTCAGTAACTTGAACCTATGGTACGCGGCAACATAATTCGGGTAAGATGTTAAACATGTAGGCGATTTGATACTGCATGCAGTAGTCACACTAATTTTCTCTTAAACTCAAAATTATTTATTTCACATGGGCACTTAATAAAACGTTAGAAACTAGCGCACAGTTCGAAATAGTCGTTTCCTATGGAGAAGAACCGGCAAGAAAGTCCATGGCTATTCTTTTAAAAAAAATATTGATTCTACAATAAAGAAAAGAAAGAAAGAAAGAAAAATATTTTATTTGGCACACGTACACAGATACACACAATGTAGAAACAATATGTAAACACTTAAGATAAAAAAAAAAATAAAAAAAAATAACTAACATTGTGTGTCTCGCGCCTGCACCAAATAGGTCCAGTTCAGCAAAAATGCCAGACAACTTGGTGGTAGTTGCCTGACGCTGGTTTTCAACTGAACCTTATTTAGAGTGTACGGTAGAAAAGTTAGATTATTTATAGTTGTTAGTGTTAGGTTATTTACCTTACATACATATATACATGTTTAAATAAGTGGTGGATAACCAATAAATAAATAGATAGTTGTTCAGTGTACAAAATACATAAAACTTTTAGAAATAAAAATAACGTAAATCTAATCGTGCATCATTCCATGCGCACAAGAAAAACCAATACAATATTAATAGACATGAGAAGACAATATACATTAGTCAACTTTAAACCCAAAAGCACTATAAAAATAGTAAACTATGACTCCGCGGAGTCTACAGTGTACTCACATTCACAATATAAAAACGGCTATACAAAAATAAAAATATATCTTTCAATAAATGAGATGTATAAATAAGTTACTAATTAAAGTGGTTGTGGTTTCAATAATATTAAAAAAAAATATTGCAAAAGCAATGTCACCATAGAGGAAAAAAAGTGTGTATAAATAATGAAATTAAATCAATGATGCAGCAGTTAATAGACGATTACACGACATCTTGTATTCAATTAAATAAAAAAATCAGCAGGTGGATGGGTTCAGGTAGGATCGCAGTCAAGCACTTGTTTATATTATTTAAATCTAAAGATTACTTACTCTATACGGATTTCAGGTTGCATTTAGTTTCAAGGTTTGTCAATTAAATTACAAAGTCAAGATTCTTTGGTAGTACGATAGGACCATCTTATTTATTTTTTCATATATTTAGTGGCATTTTCTCCAATAGGAGTTCGCCATCCCTGCTTTAGATGTTCTAATGGTATTTTCTTCATCTCTTATGTCGACTGAGTTTCTTTTTCAAGCTTTGTATCACTAAAGAAGAACCTTTGATTTCTTTAGCCACATTGCCAGAAAGAGAGGTAATAACCTGGAAAAGCTATGGCTGACAGGAAAAATAGATGGGAAAAGACTCAGAGGCAGGAGTCCGATAAGTTGGTCAGACCAAATCCAAGCTACACTAGAGACCACAATCTGCGACGCCATACACTTTTCCGAAAATAGGACAACATGCCGAAATATAGTCCACAAAAAAGTTATTCGTCGAGGTCACAACCCTCAGCAATGAGGATAAACGACGCAAGGAGAAGGAGGAATCATGTTTATTTTACACCTCCACTTCTCTTTTACTTAATTACTAGCTTGTGCCCGCGACTCCATCCGTGTCAGATTCGCGAAACAGCACAGTACCACTTGGCCACAATTTCAAAAAGGTTTTTTGCACGAAACCCTATTTTTTTCTGAAATAAAAGTAGCATATGTTACTCCTTATAATATCAGCTATCTGCTATTGATTCAGCTAATCTCCAAAACCGCTATTCCAAGTTTTTTGGGACTTTCATTAACGGATAGCTGATGTTGTAAGAAGTTATCTTGGCTACTTTTTATTTTCCTGTGGGAACGACATCTCCGGAATGGATAAACCGATTTTGATGGGACTTTCACTAACAGATAGTTTCAATATGTTCTGTTATAAGAACTTATAATTTGGTCCGAGCAAGTAGGGTAATGTTCTTAAACTCTCAGGAAGACGAACTGAAAACTCTAAATCCTACATGTATAACTATAAATATATAAGAGATCTTTATAATTTACGACTGCGTGTAGTTTTCCGACTTCGGCACAGACAGAGTCGCGATCACACCTAAGGTCTTTTTTACATAACATGGGTAGGATGACAGCAGGACGAAAATATGCATCTTTAAGATGAGAGAAAAGGATAGGTAGATACATTACATTGTTTGAATCCGACAGCTGTCACCCGCACCATCCTATAGCTAGAAACCAATATATAGCAAATACCCTATATATAGCACCTAGCACATATATATAGCACATATATATAGCAACTATATATAGCATATATATATAGCAATTGTAGTGTAATACTACACAATAAGAAACTTGTTACCATAACTTTCTTATCAACAATATTGTTACTTACAATTACATCTATTCATCTTCACACCTCTGCAAAAAGATGAGCAATGTCCGAGCATTTTCTGAGCAATATCTCGGGCAATATCTACGAGCTATAGGATCGTAGCCCGAGCCACATACTGCGAGACAGATAGCTTACCTGGCCGTGTCTATGAATACCTTGATGACCTGTTTCATCCGTAGGACTTTGAAAAGGTTTCCCATTCAATGTCTCGACACCTATTGAGAAGATAGGAACGTTGCCATTGCTATCAAGAGCGAAGATGATTTAAATAATATACTCTTTGATTCATTCGTCGTACTGTAGATATTCCAATATTTGTAGAGAATAAAGTGCTGATTAAAATTGGAATCTTACTGTGTTTGTAAAGAATACGAATATTTTTCTTTATTAAACATAACTGTTCCTTTTTTAGGGTTCCGTACCTCAAAAGGAAAAAAAGGTTGTGCGACATTACTGCAACGCAGAAGGAGGCGACCGCATCTCGTTCCCTCTCGCTCTGGACCATGGCCTGAAACAGAGCCCGGATGAAAATATAGGCCACTTTTTAGGGTTCCATACCTCAAAGGAAAAAGGGAACCCATATAGGATCACTTTGTTGCCCGTGTCTGTCTGTCTATCAAGACCCTTTATCTCGGAAACGTCATTACGCGCCGTCCACGAAGCATTATAACTGTACCTAGATTCTATTAAGTTGGAGATCCAATAAATAAATAAGCACCTGCATTGGATCAATTTTGGATGATACTGCAGAAAATTATTGATTGTAAAATAGTCCCAAAAGATTCGGTTGTACGTCACACGAAATCATTCTCAATCAAGTGTTCATTCATCCAATATATATTCTAAGTTTTTAATTTTAATTGAATAATAGTCTTCTTCTGACAGTTGAGCAATTAATCGATATTGACTCAATGTTTTTATGTAAAGAACAAAAAGTGAAGGTCAGAGACATGAGTTGAGCATTTGATCGTAGGTAGGAAAATAGTAACGTGTGGCCGAACCTTCGGTTTCGTTTTTAGCTACTTCTGGTCATACTTAGGGCTTCGGCCAAAATAGCAATGGCAATTTTGGCCGAATGGAATTGAACAAACTTTTACAAATGCGCGGGAGTCTGATAGCAGAGGTAACCTTTTGCACGAAAACCTTTTATCCTTACAATTAGGAATGCAATTTACTGTTTTCCGCACTAGTGTGGAAAAGTGCGCGTGCTCAGCCTGCGACAATTTATTGTATTTATCGTATCAGGCTGGGCGCTAAGTGGCCTCCACGAGTCGCAGATCAACCTCCGTATATTTATTTCTTCGTAAGTTTATTGAAAAAGTCTTTTGATACACGTAGAAATTTGTCACTACAGCACTCGGATTTATAACATCCTCGCCTCGGGCAAATTGTGCCTGGTTCGAGATGACAAACTTTCTCCACTTGTATAAAAATTTACTATTATTTTTGACAAATTCCTTAGGTAACTTTAGTCATTGTATAAAGCTTTTTTTATGTACAGCCAACAAAAACTTTAAAAAGAAACATTATTAATCTTGATGTCAATTTCTTAGCGTTACTGTAACTTCAATAATCCTTCGGTCGGACATTAGAACATTATTAGTAGGTAGCTAGCCGGCTGGATTATCTGGTCATTGACCCGCGAGTCGTGCCAATTTGATACACCCGTTCTCCGCCTTAAATTAACTTTATGTACAAACTTTTCTAATTGAAATTGATACTTTCTGAAGCGTCTGTGCACCTGGTACTTTTTGATACTTTCTGAAGCGTCTATGCGCCTGGTACTTTTTGATAATTTCTGAAGCGTCTGTGCGCCTGGTAGGTACTTTTTGCTACTTTCTGAAACGTCTATGCGCCTGGTACTTTTTGCTACTTTCTGAAACGTCTATGCGCCTGGTACTTTTTGCTACTTTCTGAAACGACTATGCGCCTGGTACTTTTTGATACTTTCTGAAACGTCTATGCGCCTGGTATATTTTGCTACTTTCTGAAACGTCTATGCGCCTGGTACTCTTTGCTACTTTCTGAAACGTCTATGCGCCTGGTACTTTTTGCTACTTTCAACGTCTATGCGCCTGGTACTTTTTGATACTTTCTGAAACGTCTATGCGCCTGGTACTTTTTGATACTTTCTGAAACGTCTATGCGCCTGGTATATTTTGCTACTTTCTGAAACGTCTATGCGCCTGGTACTCTTTGCTACTTTCTGAAACGTCTATGCGCCTGGTACTTTTTGCTACTTTCTGAAACGTCTATGCGCCTGGTACTTTTTGATACTTTCTGAAACGTCTATGCGCCTGGTACTTTTTGATACTTTCTGAAACGTCTATGCGCCTGGTACTTTTTGCTACTTTCTGAAGCGTCTGTGCGCCTGGTACTTTTGGGAAAACATCGACAGCGTTTAGGGCTTTATAGTAATACTAGCGTCTGCCAGCGGCTTCGCCCGCGTGAAAGTTGAAAATATATAACAAGTAAAGTATATATAGTAAGTAGGTATATATTTATTATTGTATTTCTTTTTTATTTCTCTACCATTAAGCTGCACCTACCATGTTATGTTTCTGCACCACTCTAAGGTCGACTGGTAGAAAATGCCTAAAGCATTAAGTGCGCCTTTGTACAGTTTTTATTACAAGTGCATAAAAATTTGATAAATAAATAAATAACCTATGTTACTCAGTGAAAATTTAGCTTTCAATAAGAAAAAAAAATTAAAATCAGTCCTGTGTGTGTCCTAGTTTTTGAGTTAAATCGTAAAAATAATTTGGTCAAATGGGGCTTCCTCGATCCATCTCTAACACAGTGCCAGTGTGGAGCCGCTGTACAGGACATGCGTCATCTGCTATGCTGTCCATCCTGCACAACCACCTGCAGTTTTCAGGATCTATACGAGGCCAACAACAGAGCCGTAGAGGTTGCCAAATACTGGTCAGATAAAATTTAGTTGGAGTACATCGACACGAAAAGAAGAAGAAGTTAAATCGTAACAAACAAACAAAAAATCAAAACTAAAAATATAGTGTAGGTACGCGGAAGTACTTTAAAATGTTTACTACTAATTATTATGATTAGGAACCTCCATAATAATAATATCATAAGAGCCAGTACTATCAACAAACGTTCTTTATGTACCTAAAACAGCTTTTTTTATGTACTTAGACTTTTCAAATCCTTCCACATTTCTACGCAAATGAAGTAGTGGACAAGAGCTATTAATTATAATTGAACAAAATCAGTCATAAAACTTAATAGAAAAACTTTCGTCTTGTACGCGAACGAAATAACGGGAAAAAGGTAGTATTTTTCATATTATGGGACGTTTGGTTAGGTTAAGTAAACTTTCATGGCATTTACTCCTTTAAGCGACTATTTATAGGGCCGATGCCTACTAGGACTGCAAGCCCGTTTGAAAGAGTTACCAAGGGCCTAGAACGCAAGGGGGCAATGAAGGAACATAAATGGGTTTTAGACAGTACATATAAGTCTGACATACACTCTTGCTCCACACTAGAGCAGAAGAAGTCATTTGATGATTTCTCACTTTAAAAAAAACTCGCACTCGAATATCTACATAACTTTTTTACACAATTTATTTTTAGTATATTTTTTTTTAAAGCGGCATCAGGAACACATAATCTGTGAAAATTTCAACTGTCTAGCTATCACGGTTCATGAGATACAACCTAGTGACAGACAGACTGATAGTGCAGTCTTAGTAATACGGTCCCGTTTTTACCTTTTAGGTACTGAAGCCTAAAAAAGAGGACTAATCATCAAAAATCCTTTCGGATTAAATCTATGGCAAAGTGAATATCTATAATTCATTGCATTAAAAGTAACTGATATTATAGCATATAGCATAGCATAATCAGCCTTTTAATGTTCCCATTGCTGGGACTCAGGCCTCTTCTCTAGGAGAGGGAATGGGCCGTAATCCACCACGCGGGCCCAGTGCGGGTTGGTGAATGTCACATGTCTTCGAATTTTTTGGTTCTAGGACATGCCGGTTTCCTCACGATGTTTTCCTTCACCTTTTTGAGAGCAGTGGTGATGAAATAAATTACACAAAGTAATGCGCCTGGCTGGGTTTGAACCCGCGACCTACAACTCGTAAGTCGGGGCCGTTACCACTCGGCCACCACTGCTCCACAACTGATATTATAATTATGTACTGCAATATTGCAAATGATGTCTGTTCACACGGTTCGCGTCAAATCGTCGTGTCTCGTGCCGTCCTCGATACTGATTACAACATCTGTAATATATCATGTTAAGAGCATATTGAAAGGACACGATAAATGAGAACCTATCTATTTATTTCGAAATATACAACATTAGTTATAGTACCTATATTATTACGCGAAACCGGAAAAATGTGTCTTGTATTTTTATTTATGTATAAAATTTCATAACTGTATCATGAAAAACCACAAAGTTAAAAACATGTTATGTTACTTGGTTGTCCGCACAAATACATGGTGACCAGACCATCCGGTCGACGGAGGGGTTGTTTTGCTCCCGCACCCAGCTGTGAGCTGGCGCCTAATGCCCGCTATGACCTGCCGTGACTTGTGTTAAACTTAGTGTCGGTGGTGTTTTTCAATATTTTTTGGGAAAAAATATAACATGGTGTAAAAAATATTGCAATCGATTCAGTTACTGATTCTGAACAAACTATATTCAGGTGCCGCATAATTATACTCGTACTAAAAATAATGTAATAGGTCTTTACCTATGAAATTGGAGATTTTTAAAACGGGTTGCTTTGAAGTGTTATATCATTGGATTGACTTGGAATCATAAGTTCAAATAAATTTTATATTAAAGGTATGTTATTCTTCTTTTGAAATTAGGTATTTATTGGTTTCTTTGTGTTTTATATTTTCTGTAATATAGCAGTACTTATAACCATGAAAGCTAATAAAAAAACGTTTTTTCATATTAAGAGTTTCAACGTAGATACTATGCATTGCAAAGGGCAAACAATATCAATGTCGCATACCTACGATTTTCTTCTAACAAAATTTGAATAAACACAGGTAGGTTTTAGTCACTAACAGTATCACACTTTCTCTTGCTCCCCCAGAGCAGGTAGAGCGTTTTTGATGATTAAAAAAAAACTGCCCAAGACCGCTACTTTGAGGCAGCCTTAATCCTTATACTGCTACGAATAATTTCTTCCTCACCACCATTCTTAAGTGATAGTGGGCAGAGCACATTGCTCGCAGAACAGATGGTCGATGGGAACAAAAGATTCTGGAGTGGCGACCACGTACCGGAAAACATAGCGTTGGCGCGGCCTCCCACAAGGTGGACCGATGACCTGGTGAGGGTCGCGGGAATCCGATGGATGCGAGACGCATAGGACCGATCGTTATGGTGGGCTTGGGGGAGGCCTATGTCCAACAGGATGTCTTTCGGCTGAAATGATGATGATGATGATGACGATGATAGTTGATCGTTTTAGCTAACAGAGATACTATCTAATAAATACTCTAGCAGTACAATCAAAATTAATAGACTGTTAAATAGTCTCTAATCCGACGTACAAAAGACATCAACGAGTTCGATGCGCATACGCAGTTTCAGACAACTTTTGCTCCCAAAAACATTTTCGAAAGGTAATCTTTTATATTCCCAAGATCTTTTTTATATTTCAATACATCAGGTATGCTTACTACAATACTAGACACCTTAATATTTTTTTTTTCTTTAAAAATCAACCAATAAATAGTGTGATGTGATAGAACGCGTGACTGCATACAAAAGACATCAACGCGCTGGCTGCGTATGCGCAAGTCACCAACTTTCTCGAGTTGTTATCAAACACTACACAAGTCATTTTTTTATGGAACTTATTGAACGGTCAATTTAATATGTAAATACGGTACAGTGCCTGGGTGTTAATATGGTACAGTCGGCCGCACGGCTTCACTTTTACCTTGACCTGGTCTAGTGTAGTACGGAGTTCCAATGGAACCTAAGGTCAGCTTGTACTGGTTATGGAACCATTGACCTTTTTTAAGGTGGGAAATCATCCAATGACTTCACTCGATCTGGGTGGAGCGAGAGGGCGTGTCAGACTTTTGGTGACTGAAACCACACCTTTGTCGTTCAGTTGCCATTTGCGTTCTAACACCACGGGTTCCCTCTTCAGAAAATGCCCGAGGCTCTAGCGTGCATCTGCCCTACTGGGCCCGTGCAGTGTGCTGACATCTTTTTGAGGAGCGCGTGGAACACTACGCGCCTTCAACGATTTGGGCTCGGTCTGGACGATTACCAGACGGCCGGACGGCGAGCTAAGTAACCGTTAACCTGTGAACTAGGTACTACACCAATAGTCTACCTACATCTTGCAGGTAGACTACTGGTGTTTGTCTTTCTGTCAAGACCCCTTATCTCGGAAACGCGTGAAGACATCGAGTTGAAATTAAAACCATGTACTGGTCTGCGGTATCTTGAAGCTGTGAAAAAATTAAACTTCTAGAAACGGCCGTACGTTTATGTCGCAAAAAATGTATATTTCGAGACTCTCAAGAAAATCAAAATTCATAGGGTACTTCCCGTTGACCCATAATCCTGAAATTTGGCATAAAGCAAGGTCTTATAGCAAATATTGTTTTTTGTTACGCCACAAAAAACAATATTTTGCGATTCGGAAAAATCTTCGAGACTCCTTTCGGGAATAGAACTATTTACATAGGTAAGTCTGTACGGAACCCTCAGTGCGTGAGTCCGACCCGCACTTGCCCAGTTTTTTATTTTCCCAAGCCTTTACTGTCCAGCTGCTGGGCAAAGGCGTCCCCGAGTCTTTCCAGACATTGTTCACCTATTGTCTCAAACCAGACTTTGTGGTACGAATCTAGATTATCTTGCCACCTCTTTCTTAAGGCGCCTTCTTATAGATTTTAAATTAAAAAAAATAATTACAGACATGCATACTTGTACATAGCGAGGGAGCTATTGACTTTACTTCTAACATAGTTGTCTTTAACATTTAAAAGGTTGAATAAATTATAAATAACTACTCGCGGCTCTTTTGAGTTAATTTGTGACGTTTACTAACGTTGGTTCACCAATGTTCGCCATCAATAGGGTTCCGTACCCAAAGGGTAACACGGGACCCTATTACTAAGACTCCACTTCCGTCCATCTCTCTGTCTGTCCGTCTATCACCAGGCTGTATCTCATGAACCGTGATAGTTAGACAGTTGAAATTTTCACAGATGATGTATTTCTATTACCTCTATAAAAATAAATACTAAAAAACAGAACAAAATAAATATTTAAGGGTGCTCCCATAAAACAAATTTTATTTATTGCCGTTTTTTGCTACAGATGGTACGGAGCCCTTCGTGCGCGAGTCCGACTCGCATTTGGCCGGTTTTTTATTTTTTGAATCTGTTAACGAATGAAACAAGGTATAAAATTTACAATCGTAGGCGATAATTTTGTAGTCAAAGAAAATTAGCAGAAACGTACACTTTGTGTTCAACATTGTAGCAAATACCTGTCAAGTTGGCACACCTGTATCGCATAAAAATACTGCAGTTTTCTCTTGAATGCTCGTAAAATACTTAATACAAGGAATTTCTTACTTAAGTCATACTTAATAGCGTCAGGCTTAGCTTAGCTTAAGATTTAACCGTTACATATTTGCTGTATGGGCTTTAAAAGAGACTTTGACCCCTGAGTTTGTTGCGGTGTTTCTTCTTAGGATAGTCAGCTAAGAAAGAAAGAAAGAAAGAAAGTATGTTTATTTGGCACACCATGATACATTAATCAACAATTAATTTATTAACAAACTAAAATTAAACATAAAAAAAATAAGGACAAATAAAAATTAACAATAACAATATATCTCACGGCTACGCCAAATAGGTCCAGTTCAGCATAATGCCAGACAACTACGTAGCAGTTTCCTGACGCTGGTAACACCGGCCTCTTCTAGATTAAAATGACGAAAAAATTTACGTGCAAAAATGCTTTTTTTTAACCTATTAAATATAATTTATCATTATAAGTTTTTTTAAACCGCTACACACGAAATGTTTTTGTAAACCTTCATAGAAATTACGCACCGGTGTTTGAAAATGTTCAAGATGAGATTGACATCACAGGACATAAGTCTATGTTCTTTGGAGAGTTTTGTTTCGATTTTAAACTCATATAAATATATTGTAAAGGAGTAAACTATATATTTCGTTTTATTATTGTGAATGAGAGGACTATAATGTTTTTTTTTTTCTTTTTCTTTTCAGTAATTTTAACGTATGTCTGGCAATTTGAGTATTTTTTGCGGCCTACCCAAATGTCCTTTCCTTAGTATTTTTCGTCAAGTCGTTGAGCTCCGTCCTGAGTTGAGCTTTGCGAATACTGACAAATGCTTGCACTGACTGGACAGGTCCACTGAATGAAAAAAAAATTGACGTTTAAAAGTGTTTTTAAACCTATTTGCAAAATAAATATAATTTATCTTATTTTTTAAATAATAGTTTATTTTATTGCTTGTTTATTTGCAAAATTTTTCCAGTGATAGAAAATTACAATTTCGCTGAGTGTCACTGTTGAGTTGAGATATTATTGACTACTTCATATACCTTCACTGATACCTATATATTTTATTTTATTATTGGTAGGTTCGCGCTGGACCAGTATCTCACCTGATGGTAAGTGATAATGTGGTCGACGATGGATCATACTTGCCTAGAAGTAACCTATTCACTCTTGACTTTAAGATCCCCAGGTTCTAGCCAACAGGAAACACAGACTTCACAAGGGAAGTCCACCATTGCTGTTCACTCAATTATCGTATTCCCAAAACGTTTTGTACGTAAAGGCGGGTAGTCTGATGTTGGAACAGTGAAATTAAACTATGCAATTCCGATGCACATTACACGAAATAATTACTATTATTTATTTAACATCTTATAACTATAAAAAATCACAAAACGTAAGTCTAATAACTTAGTGAAATAAACATATAAACAGCTAAAAACTATTTTATTTTTGGTTTAATGAATTAAGAAAATAACAAAGTCAACTGTAGCTATGAATGTAAGTTGTAGTGTTTTAAAGACAAAAACAGAACTTGCTATCTTACTTAAAAAAACTGGTCAAGTACGATTCGAGTTGGACTCATGCACTGAGGGTTCCGTAGAAACTTACCTATGTAAATAGTTCGAGTCTTGAAAATATATTCCGAATCGCAAAAAAAAGAATGAATACAAATTGACGTTTTTCAGACTTTTTCCTTTACTTGTGATATTGAGACCTTACTTCTTGCCAAATTTCAGTATCTTATCGGTTTTGATTCCCTAGTGAGTGTCAAAGTATAGTCCATAAATGAATCATAAACAGTCTTATCTTTAGATGAATAGCAGACAACCTGTCTACTGTTGTCATCTTAACATATGGACAACAGCACGATCGAATTAGAGTTCAGTTTTTGCCGACTGAGGAACGGAACCCTAAAAAGGCGAGAAAATACATTCCAGTCGTGGACTGACAAACAGTGTCCACCGGAAGGGACAGTACTGACTATTACTGAGTCACTGTTGTTAGCTCAGCACTCCAGTCTGTTTGTCTGTCGTACCCTGTACCTACTCTTGAAAGAGCTTTAACACACAAAATCATACTCGTTATCCGTGACCGGGTACACCAATAATGATAGTGCCTCATAACAGAATATCACGTTTTTATTTATCACTCATTTTATAAGTTATCTATATTATATAAAATATATTATAGTTTTTTGTTTTTTTTTTGAAGTAATGATTAATTAAATAACTTTTTCCGCTCTAAGTGGAATGAGAGGGAGTGGGGGGATGAGGGGGGAACTTTTACTGACTAAAACCCACCCGTGTTCCTTCAGTAGCCCTTGCATTCTAGGCCGCGGTGTCTGTTTCGAATAATCCCAATCAAATTGTTCGATCGAATCGATTGTTCAATATTTATTTATTGTCTCACTACATATTTTCTGTCGTATTTTCCGGTCCTATTTTTTTTATTATTAATTCGTGTGTGACCATCACTATCTCACCTACACTAGCGATGTGTGTGGTCGCTCACTCATTCTCACTTTTGATGTAAAGTGCCGCAGGTAAAAGCTTTACATATTCTGTAAAGAAATAAAAAAAAAGGAAATTATAAAGGTATAATAATATGTTGTGATCAATTAAGTCTCCGAAACTTCCTTTTATGTCCCATAAAAATACTTTTTTAGAGATGCAACTTATTTACTATACTAACAACGATAAAATTCTAAAAGCATTTTCTCACACCACAAAGTTTATTCAACTGCAACACAAATAATTTACATATCACACGTTATAAACGGTTCTATTAATAGTCACAATTACTGTCCACAAAGCAAGCAGGATATTTTATCTAATTAGAAACAACATTCATTATAAACCTGATTAAGCTGCTGGGGCTACAGGTCATTCGATGTCGCGCGCATACCTTCGCTATTAGGGCTCCCACAGACAGGCGCGACGCGGTCACGCGACAGTGCTACATCAAGTTTTCATAGAAATGTTTTTACTGAAACTACGACTTTTAATCGGTGGCACGACCAATCGTAATTCAGCTGAGGTTCGTTAAATCATTTATGTGTTTCCACTACATTTATATGTGTGTATAATTTGTGTGATTCCGGTTCATGTGTTGTGTTGTATGTATTATTTATGTGATTCTGGTTCATTTTTTGTATTGCGAGTATTATTTTTATTCTTCTTTACTATTACGTTTCACACCCTCATAACTACAAGCATGTTGTTCAGGAAGAAAATAAACGTCAGAAAATGTGCAGAGAAATAATTCTTTGCTCATTTTCTTACATTTTTGTCGACGATGAATTTTGAGAAGGCCTTCATTATAAAAGTATGAAAGCCTGTTCAAAATTCATCGCCAACTCCTAATAGAAACGTAATAAATAAAACACGAGCCGCCAACTAAAAAAGTCCTTTGAAAGTAGAAAGCTAAAGTGTAATGAGTAGTAACTTTTCTACCCCACAAAGCGTTAGGCTTCAAACCATGAGAGGCCGGCAAAAGACAAAGTTCAAAGGAATTCTGCGAAAGTTAAACACATTAAAATTCTTAAAGAACAAAGAAGACTTACTGTGTTGTTCATAAAACTCTCCGACACATACAATATGTATGCGTGAACAATAATTCATGCGATTTCTCGTAAGGACGCATAATCGCTGCATCTGTTTAAAGCCCTTACATATTATCCGCGGAGCTAAGTGTGTAATTACACACTCACATGTTTCTTAAGATAATTATCTTAGAAACACCTTTTTTATGTTTGTTTGTTTATATTTTATAGTTTTGACAGGGTGAAGAAATATGCGGGGTTGGCATATGTGGGGTCAAGAGGTCACTGTGCGTTCACTGGGATAAGTATAATATACATACATAATTATATATCAAATTAAACACATCTTCAAGTCGTATTCCTCATTACTGAGGGTCGTGAAGTTCCCGCTGGATTAGCTTTTTATTTATGGTATCTCGCTATCTGTGACGGTTCTTAGCATCATGAAGTGCGACGTGCAATTGGGCGTCCAGTGTAGAGCGAACCTGATTTGCCCATCTTTTTGGGCTGCAGCCTCTTGGTCGTTTGTTATCAACCATGCCAGTTACGATGAGCTGTTCAAGGTTGTGGCCATTTTTCCTGGCAATGTGGCCAAAGAACTCCAGTACTCTGCGCATGCAGGTAGTCGACAGTCTGATCTTGATGTTCAGTTGACGTAAGATGGTTTGTACGGAAAGCAGTTCAGGGAATTCGATGCATTTTCCTCCAACACCACATCTCGAATGCGGTCGCGGTCCGCCATTTTTAAAGTCCAAGTCTCAGCCCCGTAGCTGAATATGGAGAAAACTAGACTTTTGACCAGTCTGATTTTGGTTTTACGTGAAATGTTGGGATCCCTCCATATGCCTTGTAACTGCGACATTGCACTTTTGGCCATTACACTTTTGGCATTACATTAGATCTACAATAATATTGAATTCCGTGAATTGCTGCTTAGCTCTCTTTTTCTCCTAATTTTTCTGTGCCCGACAGGTTCCATATTGATCTTGACAATATTTTATACCATCTATGTACATAAAGAATGCCATAAAGTATTGAGTATTCGTCTGCCAATTATAAGTTACTACCTCGTTGATATCGTGGTCACCAGCTTGGGGTCTTGAGTTGAATTCCCAAGACGGGCCAAAGACATTCACTGTCACCACAACTGTCCTGCATGTCTCGTATCCATTGGATTCTTGTGACCTTCACCAGGTCATCAGTCCACCATTGGCAGGTCACCCATAAGGGAGTAATTCCAACGATGCGTCTTCCGAAACACAGTCGCCACTGCAGAACCTTTGGCCCTTTGGCATCTATCTTGCGAGCAATAACAAAATGTCATCATCTTCCTCCTACCCTTGTCATTCCTGTGTTATTTGGGAACAATACAACAATTTTTTTTTCTATTCTGTTCTATCACCTGTCATGCTATCACTAACTCATATCACTCCTCACACAATCCATCCATCTTTTCTTTGATCTCCTTCTCCCTCTTCATCCATCCACATGTATACTCAAAACTCTTTTACGAGTAGTAACTGCAATAATACTATAAAATGTACCAAACAATAAAAAGCCTTCGGTCAACAAAATTGCTGAAAAAAAAAACAGGGCAAGTGCGAAGTGGACTCGCGTACTGAGGGTTCAATATAACCTTACGTATATAAATAGTTCAATTTCCGAACGGAGTCTCGAAGATTTTTCCGAATCACAAAACAAAGTATTTTTTTTTGTGACGTAACAACAAATTTACTTTTTCAGATTTATTCCTGTACCTGTGCTATAAGACCGTGGTTTATGACTAATTTCAGGATTCTGAGTCAACGGGAAGTAAGTACCCTATGAATTTTGATTTTTTGAGAGTCGAAATATACGTTTTTTCGACATAAACAATCGTATCTTTTTTTCTCATTAACTTAGAAGTTTGATTTTTTTAGAATCATAAGGGGACGCAGACCTGAGTATATACTTTTAATTTCAACTCGATACCTCCACGCGTTCTTGAGTTAAAAGGTCCTGACAGACAGACAGACGGAAAACAAAATGATTCTATAAAAGTTCCGTTTTTTCTTTTTTTTAGGTACGGAACTCTAAAAAGTAAGCAAAAGCAAATTCCAGTTATTTTAGTAATAAAATTGTATCATTACGCGTTTTCCTAGCAAGTCGGCGACCGCAAGCTAATCGCGAGCTAACCGCACATTACGCTTCACATAATTAAGACCACGATTACTACGCATATCATTACAAGGCTCCTATTTACTGAGATCCTACAGTTTTTTGTTTGTAGGATCGAGATATTCTTTTTTTAGGATATACCTTTTTTTTTACAAAAACTTATAGGTACAACAGAGCTGTACTTATTTATTTTTTATAGCTAAATAAAATTATTATATAGTTTTTTCATCCAAATCGGTCAAACCGTTTAGGAGTTAGGTGACTAATACACGTATAGAAGAATTATATATATAAAGATGTACAGCCAGGGCCTGCCAGGGCTCAAAAGAGCAATTGCACTCTACCAATACTAAAGTGTCTGGAATTTCTTTGAAGTTGAAGTTCAGTGGTCCTAAACTAGTTTATTCATACTTTAGGTTCTATGTTACAAATTAAATCATATCAGTCATGAACCTGTACATGTGGATGGGTGGAGAGGGAGAGGGAGGCCAAAGAAAAGATGGATGGATTGTGTGAACAGTGATATGAAAGAAAAGGAAGTTAGTGCTAGCATGACGGTTGACAGGACAGAATGGAAGAAAAAAAACGTGTTGCACCGACCCCAAATAAGATGGGACAAGGGCAGGAAGATGATGATGAGTCATGAACCATTGACCCTCGTCTACAAACAAATTTTTGACATTATAGCATTGGTGGACTACAACTGCACTTTTGACCCCTGACTATACTTGCTTTAAAGAAAAAGAGGAACACTGCATTAAATGAAATAAAAAATCAGTCAATCACAATTACTCCTGCTACTGGAACTCCGACCTCATTTCTTTAGCAGGATTGAGAAGTAATTCAACCAGAGGGTCGAGTCACAGTCGATGGTCCTTGGAGGGTTTCTAGATAATCAAGTATCGTCGAATTCTAGGCTCTAAAGGTGCTATTCGAAATTCGGCTGCAGGCTGCGGATGTAGGTAGCACATGCGGCGGCTGCACGAAGCTGGCTGCAGCTGCACGACTTGTTTTCAATATAGTAATATGGATTTTTGTAAAAATCATTCCAAACGCGACTGAATAGAGAAAAAAAAACAGAATAGAATAGAACAACTGGCTGCTATTCGAACCTCGGCTGCAGGCTGCGGATGCAGGCAGCACATGCGGCGGCTGCACGAAGCCGGCTGCAGCTGCACGACTTGTTTTCTATATAGTAATATGGTAAAAATCATTCCAAACGCGGCTGAATAGAAAAAAAAAACAGAATAGAATAGAACAACTGGCTATCTCGCTAGGCTATTTATTTTTAACCCCAAGCTTGTCACATACCGATCGGTCAGAGCGCAGTAACTGCCGATCGCCAGTCAAGACCATTTCGCTTACACACAAAATCGCTGACCCAATAAACGTCACTTTCATACTTGCAGTGTCCCTACAATAGCATATTAAGGCGCTTGCTCCCATTTAGTGCACTAAAACAGTGACATTCTCAAGCCTACTCTTCGGGAACGGCTGGGTTAATGGAATAAAAAAATGTATATTTATTGTAGATTCATACATAACATCAACAATGATATCAACATATGATTATTTCGTATGACTAATGCCAAAAAAAAATGTTTAATAACTTGATATTTTTTCGCTTGTTTTCACGGCTTTGATATTTAGAAATATGTTTACATAAAAATTGCTGGTAATGTTCTCCTTTTGAGTGCGTAATTAGAGACACAATAGTAAGACAATGGCGCGTGAACGCCGGCGTTAATGCGGGGATCAACAGCTTAACTTTTTGAGTAGCGTAATTAGAGACACAATAGAAAGACATTGGCGTGTTAACGCCGGCGTTAATGCGGGGATCAACAGCTTACAACTTACATAGCATAATTATGTAAATCAGTTTAGCGGAGCTCTATGCGGGCAAAGGTGGCGGTATGAGTATGTATGCATTTATCTCTGCCCAGATTTTTAAGGGACTGTACGCCTTAAAAGTGTCGCTTTGACTATATTTACTGATTCTAATTTCTAGAATACACCAAGCAGGGCAACTGTTTTTATTTATCAGCACTAGCCATAATTTACGCCAAGAAAGTCTCGACAGATAAGGGATAAACAAAAGTGCGGATCAATTAGTTGAAACAAATTAAAGCGATATGCAAGCGCTTGATAAGCCACATAAATCCATGCAGCGCTGCAAGATAGAAAGCTATCTGTGCTGGTAGTAACTTATACTTTGAGGGGTCGGCCATAGAGTATGTTACACAAACGACACCTTAAATAATAATAAAATACATATAGTGACATATACACACCAATCAGAATTTGTTATGGTATGATGGCATGCAAGATACTTGCATACTTTCGTGCGAGTTACCGGTACGTATATTTGCGGGTTTAGGCTCGGAAATTACTAAGCCTCACGTATATACTGTAGTAGCGATTGCAAAATCTGCTTATTCCTTATGCTGGCTTATTGACGAAGGCAAATAAACAACGATAGCGATAAAAAACGCCAATCCGAATCAAAATTCTTTAAACTGAATTTAATGTTTTATGTTTTATTAATTTTAGATTTCATATAAATCATGTGTTTTTAATAGCTACAACTCCCAGGTTCACAGCTCTGATTGCCTAGAAGTAACCTACTTTCTCTTCATAATATTGAACACATCATCGCTATCCATCAGGTGATAAAGTAGTCAAACGGGAGCCTATCAATTACAAAAATAATGTCGTTCTCCCAATGCAGCATTAAATACTGGAAAATCTTTTAAATGCTGTCTAATTTGTAAAACTTTAATACTAATACTTGTTCCATAATCTATTGCCGCTCCCCCGCGACACCTAGCACAGAAGCGCGGCTTTTGATAAATGAATGGAGACGGTCCATACCTCTCACTGGCTATAAATTGTGAGACTACGCGGAACGACACGTTACCTACTTATCATGTAGAATATCTTAGTGCACGTCCAAGCAAAAATACCGCTTTTAATAGTTATATGTTGGAATTTGTGCATTCTATAGTCGTTAAGGGGAGACATCTTAAGAAACACCTTTTACAGTTTTCAAATTTTCTAAAAATACACCGCAAACCTATCCTTAATTTCGTTCATAATTATCTCTCAAAAACAGTTAAATCGACCTTTTCTATTTGTAGGATTTGCTAAATTTGAAACTATTTTTTTTATAAAAGATAAGTTTACAAATATCTCGCGGTGAAATTGTTGGCACATCTATTTAGGTTCTTCATTATTTTATTTTATTTTGTGTAATTCAGTGCGGTGTATTTTTAGAAATTTTGAAAACTGTGAGTGCCTTTTTGACGTTTCTTAAGGATATAGAACATTGTCAGAAAATGTGCTGGTGGTGTCACCCGTAACTCCACTTAATAAGAACAATCAAATCAAAAAGTTTTATTGACACATATATTTATTTTACACAGCAAAAATTAAAGCCCTGACTTCTGAGTTTTTTTTTATTATGTATAGGCTCGCGTTTGATTACTATCTCACCTGATGGGGAGCGATGATGTGGCCGACGATGGAGCACGCGTACCTAGAAGCAATCTATTCACTCTTGACTTAAAGATCCCTAGCTCATACTTATCAGGAAACACAGACTCCGGCAGGAAACCTGTATTACAGAAGTCAGTGTATTCTCCCATTAATGTCGCTTAAATATAGTCAAAGTATTCACAAAGAATAATACTTCCTATAATCTTACCACAACTTATATAAACTTCAATCACGATTACCATAAATACATATAACCCTTCCTTAAATTCTATAGCTACACTCCTCAGTCAAGTCCCTGGGCTACGTTCATTAGTTCCCCGGACAACGCTTACGCATCTAAAAGTCAGGGGTACCAAATATATGACATGATTTAAACCTCCTTACTACGAACACAATAAGCTCTTAATAACACGGATATTTACTGGACTCATTGAAGAATGAAGAGTACATGCTCTCTGTAATATTGCAATTTTACGACGACAAGCATTGCCAAGTTTATTCTGAAATATCGGAAGGATAAGTTATGGTGGCTGTGGCTTTAAGAAGTGTCAACAAACTTTATTTATGGTAAGTACTGCTTTGATTAGGACTAAGACTATAAATCTTTACATGTTTTTGAATATTCATATGATAGTGAGAAGTACTTATTGTTGCCCAGCAGCGGGATATAAAGGACTAATTAGATTAGATTATAAACTTATTGTTTAAATTAGCACGTCTTGCTGGACCATCATTCTCTAGTTCTTATTCCAATTTATTTAAAGTTACCATTAGATATGTTGTTTTTTTACCTTATATCTGTAGTCTACGTTTGCTCTAGCCATATCGTCTTTAATACAATACATCCATAGTTTATACGGTCTTCTATCCGAGAGGAATTCGATACTGTCCTTATTCCTCCTCGCCACATACTCACGCTTTGACAGCCGATTTCCATCAAACTTTTCGGTAACTTATACCACTTTCAAACTTCTTGGCTACTACAAGTTATATTCATTAACTAATTCTGTAAAGTTCACACAAAAGCCCTAAATTATTTGGTAATTGTCTAATTGGTTAGTGAGAACTAAATGCTTCTTCTTGCAAGAGAACACAATAAATAAAACATACTTACCAAAGTTGTCCACCCCTGGTGCGAAAGACGTTACAATCTTTATGGTCCCATTTACGCGTCTTATTTTATACGTAATCCATTAATTGCCGGATTGGGACCTCTTTTTCAAAAGATTTTTTGCCTTTTTTTATCGAAGAAGCACCTGTGTCTAAAAGGGGACCCTTCGATGATTTCAATGACTGGTTATTTTTGTACAAATAGGATTTTTAGGTCAACCGATTTTGATCTTTATAGTAATAGCATGAAGACTAAAAATGTAACAAAAATGATGAGTGTTTTTAGTGAATCTTCTCATAACCCGGGGCGAGAAGATGCGACCACTGACAGGGCAAAGTCGTGCAGGTAGAAAATCGTTTGTTATTAGACGTCAGGGCTCCTCATAATAACATAAATATATTGTAAAGGATCGATTCTCACCAGAATAGGGTGATCTAACGGCCACAAAGAATTCCACGTCAAATTAGCTTTATCATTTAGCTTTTGTTATATTGTAGGTACGTACAGATGTTAGATATTGTTTCAATCTTTCTTTAGGTTAGCTTTCAATGTAAAACTGATGCCTATCTCGAAGAAATAAATTGTGTGGCTGAAAACTCCGCTATGATAACTGAGGTTTTTACTTACAATGGTTATAAAAAAAGAGGCGTATGCAAAAACGCGGGAAATCATCGATTAAATAATTATTAAATTATTTTTACTTGTGTTTTCTGTGGTAATTGTATTTTTTTTAATTCTGATTTTAGTCTATGACTATGACCAAAAACCTAGCTAGCCAAGCTAATCCAGAGGTTTTTGGCGGGATTGAGTGAAGGTCAGTGACTGTTTTAATTTTTCGAAAATTGATCCCTATAATGGATATTATGATGTAAAATCGGTATAGTTTTGTATCTCAAGTGTGTGCCCAACTGGACAATTATGTGAAATCATTGAAACTGGTGCGATCTCGGTAAAAAGGAGCTGAGAATTTTATTGTAGTGTTAACTACCTCATCGAAGTTTGCCAAGAAGATTAACTTGATACCTTTACTGCCAAATACTACAAAAACATTAAAATATGTACATCCATATTCTAATGGTAAATAAATTAACTATTTATATGAAGATATGGCTTAAAAAACTTAGTATCCAAGATGAAAATATTAACAAACAAAAAACAAGTTAATCCAAAAAAAACCTTAAGTTCACGCAAAGGCCGTAAACTCTTGCATGTATTTCCTTTCTTTTAATGTTTTGTTAATCAAAGTTTGCACATTTTCCGTAGAGAGAAGGTATTAGCTTTCTTCTTTACCCAAAGCCTGGGAGGTATCACACGGCTCTTACGATCACATAAATTGCAATTAAGCTGTATGTCAGTCTGTCACCCTGAAGGACCGTACACCTGCCCCTTACACTCCGTTTTATTATAAACGTAATTATGAATTAAGGACTGCAGGCAAATGAGATAAGATAGAACTGGAAGCGAACTGGTCTTGGTGTTTGAGACATTTGATAGGAACGGGATTTCTTTGCGCCTTCGTCATGTTTGAGTGTACAGGCAGATGAGTATGTTTCTTGAATTTAGCAGCATGTCAAGATCGGATGATAAGCCTAGTGGTTTCTACTACAAACATTTAATTAAAAAAAAAAAACTAGGCAAGTGCGAGTCGGATTGGCGCCCTTAGGGTTCCGTACACACTTAGGTACCTATGCAAAGAGTTCATTTTCTGATTGTAGTCTCCAAGTTTTTTCCACACCGCAAAAAAAAAAAAAAAATGTGACGTAACAAAAAATTATCTGTTTTCAGATTTATTCCTATACTTGTGTTATGAGACCTTGCTTTATGCCCAATTTCAGGATTCTAGATCAACGTAGGTACTCTAGAATTTTGGTTCCCTTGAGTGTCGAAATATTCGTTTTTTGCGACATAAACGGCCATATCTTTTTTTATCGTTAACTTAGAAGTTTGATTTTTCACAGCTTCAAGGGACCGTAGACCTAAGTACATATATGATTTTAATTTCAACTCGATACGTCCACGCGTTCTCGAGATAAATGGTCTTGACAGACAGACAGACAGACAGACAGACAGACAGACGGACGGACGACAAAGTGATTCTATAGGGATTCCGTTTTTTCCTTTTGAGGTACGGAACCTTAAAAAGCAGTATAAAGTTCTACTATGATTCGAGTTTTCTATTCGAATCCATTTGATTTTATCTATACCTACCTACTTACCAATATTATAAAGCTGAAGATCGACTTTGTTTGTTTGAACGTGCTAATCTGATGAGTCGAATTGAAAAATTATTTTAGTATTCGATAGCCCATTTATCGAGGAAGCCTATATATAGGCTACGGTATATAATGTACTATATGTAACGTCACGCTCCGACCAATAGGAGCGGGTCAGTAAATAAAAACTTTCAAACTTTGTGAGATGCAATTTTGCACAAAGTTTCTTTTTATGGCGTAAGCGAGCACTAAGAGACCCCACGGATGAAACGGGGGTTCAAAATTTGTTGGAAGAAATCTACTTGCATGCGGGCGAAGCCGCTGAAAGAAGCTAGTATACTTACATTAAATTACATGTAAGTATCATAAACTTTTAAGTTTTCAATCCGTACCTAAGCACTTATGACAGAGCGTGGGCATTTTCTATGGAAATGCGTACGGTAATTAATCGTCCATGTGTGACAGTTGTGTACGTTACACTGATTTATAGAACGCAGTGTTTATGGTCCGGATAAACGGCGCGGGCGACGCCGTAGTATCGAGTGGCACGAGAGACGGCCGACAGACGCGATCAAGCTCGCAGTTGATAAAAAGCCTTTGAACCTTATTTATAAAAAAATAACCATGTCATTAATTATTTTTTTTTTAGTTTCGCACAGTTTATACTTTTAACCAGTATCACGTTTAAAAAGTATTCCATTTTCAATACGGTCTACAGCCATTTTGTTTTGTTGGCAGCTGATGTAACACCTTCTAATGTTTTTTCAGTAGGTATGTATTTGGCAGCAATATGTATCGAGTCAGCCTTCTCGGCAAACTTCGCTTATGTAGTCCAATTACAATACAATAATACAACAATATTATTGGCTACAATAATATTATTGGCTCCATTTTACCGAAACCGCGCCTATTTCCATGATTCCACATATTGGCCAACTGTATAGACACTTGAGATATAAAACTACTTAGCATAGCATAATCAGCCTTTTAATGTTCCCACTGCTGGGACTCAGGCCTCCTCTCTCTAGGAGAGGAAATGGGCCGTAATCCACCACACGGGTCCAGTGCGGATTGGTGAATGTCACATGTCTTCGAATTTTTGGTTCTAGGACATGCCGGTTTCCTCACGATGTTTTCCTTTACCGTTTTAAAACTACTTACACCAATTTAAGCTGTTGATCCCCGCATTACCGCCGGCGTTCACGCGCCATTGTCTTACTATTGTGTCTCTAATTACGCACTCAAAAGGTTAATAACAACAGGTACAGACTAGGTATATGACTGGCCTGTTGGTGTATTGGTTAGTGGCCCTGACTGCTCTGCCGGAGGTCGAGGGTTCGATTCCCACATCTTGAGTGTGACAAATGTTTGTGTGGTGAGCACAATCATTTATTCTGTGTCTGGGTGTAATTTATCTATAATATGTATGTATTTAGAAATATATAAGTACGTTTATCAGTTGCCTATTACTCATAGCACAAGCTCTGCTTAGTTTGGGACTAGATGGCGCTGTGTGAAAGTTGTGGAATATTATTATTATCTCTTTATTTATCCTATTCACATATATAATTAACATTTTTAAATATATTTTTTAAATAATAAAAAATATAAAAAATAGTCGATAGTCCACCAGTGTCCGGAGCAGGGTTTAAGCTACCGGTGGTCAGGGCTCCAGAGGCAGGAACCTCCTCACAATGCAAGCCGTATCGAGGTGTACTGCCTTCTGTATCAGACCCTTGATCCAGCCGCCAACGACAGCTTCTACAGATGGTCGTGAAGCTTTTGGCTATAAGGCCATTGGCGATCACGATAATCGGCACAATGACGGCCGAGTCCACATTCCACATGTTCCATTCCAGATGTTAGCATGTAAAATGAACATATAAAACCGTAGTTCGTAGTAGTTCCTACATTACAATACGGAAAAAATAAAGCATAAGAACGCGGCAAGCCGTATCGCGTTCCGATCAGACAGAAGAAAGTACCTACTCGTCGGAGGCTGGATGATAGCGGCGGAGGCTGCAACCGGCCCGACCGGTCCCCATTGTGGTCAGTTTTTGTGCCCCCCCCCCCCCCTCTGTCCCGCGCCACCCGCACACTTCCTTCGCCAAAATGTTCTCGATCCTTTTGTGGTCAATCGATTTTTACTTTACCTACTTCAATTTCATAGCACTAATTATTATTGGTAGGTAGGTATGTGAGTTAGTTCTAAGCATGGTCAGCAATAGGACAAAAAGCATTGCAAACTTTGTAAGATAAAAAGGACTTGTTACAAAAAATATAACTGACTGCGAAACATAAAACATACAAATATCTAATTGCCATATTATGATTTCGGAAGCCAGTGTTTCTTGGTTATGTTTCTTTGTTTTTTTTTTTCTGTGAGTTTTTTAAAACACATAATCAATAAGACTTTTATTATCTGGATGTGGGTACCTGTTACCAATAGCCAATCGCATCACTTGACTTACCAATTCATCATTTTGTTCCAGAAACATTCAGAATACTGCCTCATCATTTGACTTCATCATAGTATTCGGTTAAGGAGTACCTACTTAAATGACAAAATGTAACGCAATTATAGTTACTAATATAATTAATTAAATAACAATTAAAGCTTACCGCAAGCAGCCAAATATAGCGATAGGTACATATATGTTTTTTTTTTTTTTAATTCATATAAACCAGTGCTTGTCTGCGATCCCACCTGATGGTAAGCAGCGATGCAATCATTGATGGTGAGGCGCACTAGTTTATTAAGAGCCTATTCACTCTAGCCTTGAAGACACCTAAATTATAGTTGGACGGGAAGACCGCAGCAGGCAAATTGTTCCAGTTCTTCGATGTACGCGGTATAAACGTCGAAGCGAAACGCTTAGTCCGGACCGTTGAAGTTTCAACAACGTAAGGGTGGATACTCGCCGTACGTCGGGTTGGTAGAAAGGAGATGGCGGAATCAAGTCATGCAATTCCCGCGCACACTCTCCAAAATACAACCTGTAAAATACCGATAGGCTGGCTACCCTGCGCCTGTGCTCGAGGCTTTGTAGATTGGACTTAACCAAATCTGATGATAGTCATTAGACATTGAAGCAGGTCTGCCCCTTCAGATACCCTCATACCTATTGGCCGAAAATAATAGGCTAGGCTCGTAATCTCTTATCATTGACCATACAAGGGGTAAGTACCTACTAACCTACCTATTTGTAAAGTCCAACACGTACAATGCGTTCCAAATAAGATTAGGATCGATTTTTACGCCATATTGTGACGTCATAGCTCTCAAATCGAAAAATTGAGTAGGATGAGCAAAACAAAAAATGTTTTAATTAATATTTATCATGAACGAAAAAAGTTTAATCAGAATCCAGTTCTTCAATCTTGCTAATCTCTGCGTCACTGTGTGAAGTGTCTGAGTAGTGGCAAATGGAAAAAGAAGGCTAATTGTTCCTAACAATGAAAATAAGATATAAAATAGCTTTTTTTAAACTAATTATGGCTTAAATAATATATATTTAGCTAATTTAAATTAAACAATATCGTTTTTACTTCAACTAGATTTAACTAAGACTCAGTAATACAAAGCAAATAAGAACGTTATTAATACGCAAATAAGTTTTCTTTGTAAACCGTACTTTTCAATCAAAATTTGACGGATCGAAATTATTGGCTTACCTATTCTTATTTGGAACGCATAGTAATGAACAGACACACAGAGGGCCTTTACTAAACGCGCCGAATACAGTGGCGAGATAATGGTGGGTGAGATAGTGCCACTGAACACCACTAAGACCGAGAATTTTGGAAAATTTGGATCAGCAGTACTCGATAAGTTAATAGTATAGTAGGTAGTCCAGTAAATTGACGATTCTATACTTGACACAACTAGCGCCATCTCTTGTTGCATCATTGTATTCTACAAGAAAGATTTATAAGATACAGTCATAATAGTAATAAACTACAAGATATCATCAATTCGTCATATATATCTCCACGCTGGTTATATTTTACCATTATATATTTTTTTCAGGTACTCCATTTCTAAATTCTTTAACCATAAACAATGGATCAATGATTTGACAAGCGATTCATGAACTGCTTCTTTCTCTAGTCTTTGGTGTGTATTATGTCGAATCTGTCAAAAAATGTCTTTTTGACGTGATTTGCCGATAAAATTATTTGGATAGTACACTTTTATAAATATGGGAGGTTCTCAAAGCACACGAAAAGTAACTGTGGATAATGAAAATTCCATCCAAGTGTCCCAAGAGGCTTTAGACCGGATACAAGCTCAACTCACTTCAAAAGTAAATATGATGTTACATTACATAATTTTGATCAATGTCATTGCTTGTTAGGATACAATAAAAGTGTGTTGTTGTTATAAAAATCCTCAATTTTATTTTTGCTATATATTTGCTCCAAAGACTAATTTGTGAGCTTATCAAGTTCATTCATAAAACATAACTGTTATAGGTTAACTAAGCTGTTTCTGAGAACAAGCTGATTGGTGTCAACATAGATATATATTCAGTCGATTGTCTTCAAAAGCTTTTTCTATTTTCCACAGTATACAAACCATAATAATAACCACCTAGATATTATATACTACTAACAGTACTCTACTCTTTACTTTCCGTCATCTTCATTTTAGCCGAAAGACATCCACTGTTGGACATAGGCCTCTCTCAAGAGTTGCCATAACAACCGGTCTTATGCGTCTCGCATCCATTGGATCCCCGCGACCGATTCTACTTTGTATTTCTTAATCTTTATTAAAAAAATAGTTCAATGAGACTATAATATTAATAAAAAAGTTACAACAGTTAGCAGTAACAATAAGTATTAATAATATAGGTACTTATTGTTACTGCTAACTGTTGTAACTTTTTAACCTTTCTAATACCGTAATTAGAGACACAATAGAAAGACAATGAGAGAGCAAACGCTGGCGTTCGCTTGGGATTTAATGAATTAAATAAGACATATTTAATTTTAACAAAACAGATTTTTACTAAAAACCACAATATGTTAACTAAATTGCCCTGTGCGATAAGACCGCCCATTGTACACTTATTTTTAATTATGTTTGTCCTGTATTTTTGTTTATGTGGTGTACAATAAAGAATATAATAAATAATCTAATATATAAAATTCTCGTGTCACGGTGTTCGAACTTGAACTCCTCCGAAACGGCTCGACCGATTCTCATGAAATTTTGTGAGCATATTGAGTAGGTCTGAGAATCGGCCAACATCTATTTTTTTTTTTTTTTATTTATATGGCAGAACAACGTTTGCCGGCTCAGCTAGTAAATAAATAAATAAATAAATATATTTTGTTAACACTTTCAGCAAGCTGAGGCCAGAGCCCAACCTCTACAGCCATACACACCACCGGCGTACGAACACAGACGCCAGCACGAATACGCAGCCGAGGAGGCCTATTGGGCACACCGCATTGAAAGTCTGAAGAGAGCACATGAGAAGATAAACAGCGGAATGCATTTGGAATATCAGAAGACATTGAAGGAAGCAAATGAGTTATTTAACGTGGTTCAGGCAGACAAAGTTGCATCAAAGCTGTCACCATGCCAAGAGGAAAAGGCAAAGGTAAATAATACACACTGTTCTGTCTAAACTTTTAAATTCAAATTCAATTCAAAATGTTTTTATTTCACTTATGCCTACATGGGCACTTATAAAACGTAAGAATCTAGTGCATGGTTCCAATTGGTTGTTTCCTATGGAGAAAAACCAGCAAGAAATTCAGTTTTTAAATGAAATACAGTCAAAATCTGTTATAACAACATTGAAGGGACTACTCATATTTAGTCGTAAAAACCCGGTGATGTTTACGAAGTAACAAAATATTGTTTATGAAATGGTATTATTGAATGCTTAATGCGGTATGTCGTAGTAAGCAATGTTTTTGATAAGTCAGTCATATAGCATTCAGCCGGGACCTTTGATGTTGTTCTAAATGAAGTCGCCATAAACGGTTTTAACTGAATATATGCAATATTGCAATATGTAGGTCTTAAAATAATATAACTAGCTAAATGTGCTTTACGTGCCAGGTATGATTTTATGCCTGTGTGCATGTTAAATACAATATCAAGTTATACTATGATTTATTGTGATAAGATTAGCCAATCAGAAAGATTGACTGTGACACTGTTGCTCAGGGTTTAGTGAATTTACCAATTAGGTACAATACAATACAACAATAAACTACAATTGTATTTGTTTGTTTATTTTTGTAGAATATTCTATAAACAGTATTATAGTATAGTACTTAAATATAATAGTTGGTTATTAAATGACATAGGATTTAAAAAAGTACACACATACGTTTTTTTTTTTAAATCGAATCAACTACCTAATTACACAGTATTCTATACCTACTGTGTTAATTATTTGTTTTTGTTTTCAATTGCACGGCAATGAATTGAAAGTACAGGAAACTATTTGTCAATTTTTTTTTTCGTTGTTTTCGTAATTGTCAGGAAAATTTTAGAAAACGTAAAAAAATAAAATTGTACTTGTATAAAGTTGAAGTAAGCAGCTTAAATTAAGGTGCCACATTAATGAACTTAATGGAATTTATCAATATTGCATATATTTGGTAAAAATAACTTCAAATTATCATTCTGTGAGAACAAATAACTTAGAATATAAATTTTCAAATTCCAGGTCCTCCAGTGCTACGATTCAAACCCGAACAAATCACTTTTGTGTTCAGTGTTAGTGAATGAATTCAATGACTGTGTGTGCAAGAGCAGAGTAGCAGCCGTAGCGGCCTCATCTTAACAACTGGAATTGTGTAAATAATCATTATAGAAAATGTTCACGTCACACCAAGCAATACTGACCTCAGAGGTTGCATTCGACCGCGGAGTAGTTTTAATATTAATTCTGTATCAATAAACTGTTATTAATTTATATTTTGTGATTCATTTTACCATTTTCATCAATACTTGACTGGCCTGTTGGTCTAGTGGTTAGTGGCCCTAACTGCTATGCCGGAGGTTGTGGGTTTGTTTCCCACCCAGGACAAATGTTTGTGTGATGAGCATAATCATTTGTTCTGTGTCTGAGTGTAATTTATCTTTAATATGTATAGCATAGCATAGCACAGTCGGCCTTATAATGTTCCCACTGTTGGGGCCTCCTCTCTAGGAGAGTGAATAGGCCATAATCCACCACGCGGGCTCAGTGCGGGTTGGTGAATGTCACATGTCTTCGAATTTTTGGTTCTAGGACATGCCAGTTTCCTCACGTTTTCTTTCACCGTTTTGAGAGCAGTAGTGGTAATGAAATAATTACACAAAGTAATGCGCCTGGCTGGGTTTGAACCCGCGACTCGTAAGTCGGGGCCGTTACCACTCGGCCACTACTGCTATCATAATATGTAGGTACCTATGTATTTGGAAATATAAATATATATGTTTATCAGTTGTCTATTACTCATAACACAAGCTCTGCTTAGCTTGAGACTAGAGGCCGTTGTGTGATAGTTGTGGAAATAAAAATTGTGACGCGTTTCCTTGAAAAACAAGTCTTCACATTATGGTACCAAGAACTATTTGCATTGATTACTTCGCGTGTGTGAGTATGGAAGACCAGATCTGTGTCTTTTCATTATAGTAGTCATGATTGCTATCAGTCTGGCAAGAAATAATTCCTGTTATGTCACCAGCATCTTTCATACATTGCATATTTATGTTTATGAACAATTTATTTAAGTAGGTATTTCTTTAGTTACTCTTATATATCAAGATGGTAGTTAATATAATAGTAATGAATAAATCATATTCATGTACCTCAATCATTTAATTATTATATACAACCATATCAGAAAATAAGTTCCCATTGTTTATATTACAACCTTATTTGTTTATTTACAACTCTATTTACTATACTCTTTGATTTACAGTTTCTGAAGTCACTTTGACAAATGATAGTTTCTTGACCTTCTTGACTGTTATTGACCAAACAGCTGGTTCAATTTGATTTTAGTTACCAAAGCAACAATGTCTTAGCGTCAGCGACATAAATTCGCTGCTTAGCACTATAAAATAATAAATTATTGTTACCACAACTGTTAGAAAAATCGTTAACAATGTCGCGTCAATTGGCCCAAGATAAACCTCCAGAGAAAAAGAGGCGGGTCCCGTTATATCCTGGGTTCCCAGAGTTGGCGCGATCCGATGTCAGCATACATCCTGCTTACTCTAAATTGGCATTGGCATAGTGAGTATAAGAAACGTAACGCCTGTCTTTGTAGTTAGATGCTTAAAAAGAGATACAACAGTCAAAAATAAAAGCTGTGCTAAAGCTGAAATGTGAAATTATTGATCATAAATTTCATTTCAGCAGAGTTGTTTGTCGCCACAGATATCACTATGCCAAAGCAGCCCAACGCAAACAATTTATGATGGAACTGCACAGCTTCGAGAAGCTGCAGTCAAATGCCCTGGATGGTGTGAGAGTACATAGAGAATTCTCACAGGGAATCCTTTCACACACTATACCACCACGGCGGTACATGCAAAAGTTGACTCCAGATCCTCTCAACTCAAAGCAAAGAATGCGGGTAGAAGAAATAATCAGTGGAAGAGTGGACTTCAGCCAAAAATAATGAAATTATTAAGCTTCACTCAGCACCAGATAGTTTATTTTATTTAAGCAGTGAATTGACATTATAGGCACAAGTAGAAAAATAAAACTAGGAAATCTATTGAAAATTTCATTTTATTCAACAGATTCCAATGCTTTTTTCTTTTTAATTTTTTTACTCTTTTCCACATTAGACTGCAAGTAGTGAGCCTCCTTCTTAGCCTGTGATATCTCGGCCCTTAACCTCTGTTTGAGCGCAGCCCTTTCATATGCCAGTCGTTCACTCAAATGGATCCACTTAAACCTCGGGATGTATTTTATAGCCCACAACATATCGTAATAACGAGATTTCTTTCGCGTGCCAATCTTCGTATTGTTTAATTTGGTTGCAACCATTTTAGCAACTTTTTTCTTCTGAAACTCCACCCAGCCCTCGGTGAATTGTTTTGGTATCCTCTTTGGTTTTTCACCTGGTTCTGTAAAAAATAATTCAGTTATTTTGATCTGCTTTGTTGTATAATAATTAAGGCTTTTAATATGAGGACTACTGACAGAAATCACTAGGCATTGTAACAGCGTAAATATAAGATGTTATACAACAATAAACAATAACATAACCCCAAAACTTACTGGCACTAGGCTGCAAATATATTCTCCCAACTTCGCCGAATTCACTAAATATTTCACGTATCTTAGCCACATTCATGTAAGGAGGGATAGTGGACAGATATATAATTCCACGCTTTCTTGTCTTCTTTTTTATTCCATCGCCTGAGTCCGACATTTCGTCAGCATCCGACACGTTCTGTGAGCCATTCTCTGGCACTCTGTCCATTTCAACATCAGGCATTGTATTGCTTCTTTACTAATTTCGATGAGAAATTTTAGCCTATGCCTATCATTTATATGATACTGCTCAACAATTTTTACAAAGAACGTGCTGAATTACTTTCTATAGGTATATAAAAACAAAGACTACTATATTATACTGGCTAATAAAAATGTACCTACTCTGTAGACGTGAGGCATAAATATTGGAATAGGTATGTGGATTAGGTAGTTTTCGATGCGAGTCCGTACCTAATCCAAAGCGTCGAGGATTAGGTATGGCACACAATATTCGTACACAGTCTACACAGAAGATATTCTGCACCTTAAAACGTGGATGTTAAGTTTGAAGTTTAATTAGCACTGCCGCTAGCGCCATCTATGTGAGATTACACTGGACTAGTTAGTGCTCTAGCGATATAAGTCGTCACGAATATACGTCGTTGATATGTGGCGCTATTGTAAATACTTTCGAAGAAAAATAACAAAACTTTCACGTCTTTTGAAAATAAATTTGTAAAAATCAGACTATGGGTGAAATGCATGTTAATCTAGTAATGCTGAGGTTTCTAGGTACCTGTTTTAATGTTAACCCATTTTTCGGTAATAAAGACAAAAAAGTATGTCGTTTGAGTAATTCTACAATGAACTTTAACCTTGACCTAACTTTTGCGCAAGTGCATCATGCTTACGTGACCATTGATAGAATTGCAATAATTATTAAATTCCATTGGTTTAGCTTGTTTACGTATTACGCCTTTTGTGTGAATCTACACAAGATGACAGTCCTAAGCCTGTGAGAATGTCTAATAGACGACACTTTGATTACATAATCAATGAGACGACATTTTAAGATTCTGTGCTGTACCATTATTAACACATTGTGCAGACTGCGTAATCTTTAAGTATGAAGGGTAATTTTGATCACTATATAAGATTAGACGTTAAAAACCAGAGTATTCACGATTGCTTTAAGTACCGTTAGCCTATAAAAAAACAAAATTAATATAATCCATTGTTCTACAATATATCAGAAACGGAACGTCCATACTCCATGCCCAATATTTCTTACCTAATCCACATACGCTACGTAATATCGATATCGGTACAATATTTGTAACAGGCCAGCGGCTCTATTGAATAAAATATTCGGATTAGGTAAATGGATTAGGTATTTTTAAATACTAGGATTAGGTGGAATAGGTATCGTTTTTACCTAATACGACCCATGTCTACTACTCTGTGTGAATTACTGACACTGACACTCTGACAGTTTATCTTGCCACTTGTCAAAGTTCATTTTTTTTTGTAATGACTAGCCTGGATACTAAGTTTTTAAAGCCAACAAAGTTCTAAATGGACCTTACACAATATTAGCGATAGTCGAATAGAGTTATTCGAATCAAACAACAATCGAGTCGACTCGAGTTTCTTTTGAGCAGGGTGTGCGCGTGGTGGGGACAGCCCGTCAGGGGTGCCAATACTAACCAGTTAAGCGTGGGAAAAGTGTGTCATCTTTGCGATTGGAACAATTAAAACTCCAACTGAGACTAGTTTTAAGTAATGCTTGAGTTCTGTAAGACGAGCCTTAGAGAACCGCCACCGAGGGTATTGAGTTTTTTTCATACACACAGCACACTAGAAAATAGAATCTGTAACGTCTTGCTTGCTTGACACAGTCATTTATTAAGGAAAAACAAGGATCTTGTATTTGCGGGAAAATATGCGAACGAATCAACCACAGAGTACAATACTTTATACGTAGTATCTCTACTTAGTCTGCTGTGCTTACTTTTTATACGAACAAGGCACAAAGGTTTTTGACCTTTGTGCCTTGTTCGTATAAAAGCCATGCCACAAAAATTAAAAAAAAAAAGAATCAACCAATAAGGCAATAATGAAAGATTATTTTCTTTGATGATTGGAATCAACGAATACGAAATGTCATGAGGTTTTTGGCGGGATTTCTTAGAGTGAAGTTCGGTGGTTGTTTTAATTATTCGCAAATTGATTCCTAGTGGATATTGTGATGTAAAATTGGTGTAGTTTTGTATCTCAAGTGTCTGCGCAACTGGAATAATATGTGGAATCATTGAAATAGGCGCGGTCTCGGTAAAATGGAGCTGAGAATTTTATTGTAGTTTTAGCTTTAACTAGCAATTGTTTTGGAACAACATAATAGTAAAAATTATAAAAATGAAAGAGTGTATTGCTACCCAACCCGCCAATCTAAGAAAAAGAAACTCCAGGTTCCTAAGGTGAATAATTACTACGGTAAGCGTGCGAGACGGTGGATTACACCTACACTTATTAATGAGTTACCTGATGAATTAATAAATCGAGCCAAAAATAGAAACCAACTAAAAAATGTTCTAATAAAACATTATCTGTCTTTGTGTCCATAGTTGCTGCGGTATGTTGGTCTCAGATAGTGTTGTGGTGCTGCATCTGTTTACCTCACAACGAGTACCTACCTACAAACTTGGGGGGTGACCGGATGTGGTCTTAGTAATAAGCGAAATCCACGAGAATGTACTGCCGACAAACTGCTATGCAGTTTGGCAGATGTTAAAAATGATTTTTGATGTAACAAATTAATAAAAAAGCTAGCTCAGCGAAGTTTGCTGAGAAGGCTGAATCGATACATTTGCTGCCAAATACTTCAAAAAACATTAGAATGTGTTACACCTGCATTCTAATGTAAAATAAAAAGAAACAACTATTACGGAAGATTTATTACGCAAGAAAACATAGACGAAAGACTAGGCGATATGGTCGAAGAACTATAGCCTTTCCTAAAGGGTAAACAGAAAAAAAAAACAAAATGTCATGTTATTATGTCATGTCATTATGATGATGATGTATGTCACTCACAGTAATTTACAAACACGTAAATAAAATTTAGATTTTATAAATATTAATTCTATAAAATTCCATCATGGGTTGCGATGGAGGTACTATTCCACGTCGCGATGAACTTGTGCGCATGAAAAAGAAGCCAGAACAGGTAAATATGTTATGAATCCTTATATTATTAGGTAAACATTTTTTTTCACTGTATTCGAGTGGTAAAGTGGAGTCGTATTAACAAACTCTGTTTCAATATTGTGCTACGAGTACAAAAAAGAAGCAGCACAGTTGCAACGGGTATTACAAGTACGAGAACTAGGTGTATGCCTCACTCCCGAACTCACCTATCGTGAACATATTTTTAAAGTAGGTATGTATTCTAGGTTTCGTGTTGAGGCAGTCGCATGGGTTTACCAATATTACCACGCTCAAGGTGAAGTATGACGCACTAGTGAGGAGCCTTTTTAAAAAGTATGGTCATTTGGGCTCCACATTAAGAGAAATACAGGGTCATGTTGGAACAGGTTCAAAACAAATTTACGAGAAGCTTGTATTGCAAATTGTATGGTGTCTATCCATTCTACCTGCTAATGTTGATAAAATTTCCCTCTTTATAATATTAATGTAGATAGTTATGCACGACAATGAGCGAGAGAGAGAAATAGTATTTATATTTCAGTTTCATTTGTAACAGATTTTTTAGATTTTATCAAAAATGTATTTTAGGTGCAGCTATCAACTATTATAGTTGATAGCTGCACCGTTGCATTATTTCGTTGTCCGGTATAGTACAGTTTTACCAGGATAAATAAATAAATATTGTTATTTTCTCCAGAAAGACAAAGATGCTGAACGATCATTCAAGTGGCGCAACTGCGCTTTATCTCAACAACCTCTGCAGGCGCCTGTGGTGGCTTGTGGCCTGGGCAGATTGTACAGCAAAAGCTCTGTCCTTGAGTCCTTGCTTGACAAAGAAACTAAGCCAGATTCCATCAACCACATCAAAAATCTGAAGGTAACTTTTTGTACTATGTGTCGAAAAATCAATCTTTATTAGTTTAATAGCTTTTTGCTATGATACCGCTCTGGAGTAAAAAGTAGCTACAACCTGAGTATCTTTAAGTCAAGAGTGAATAGGTCACTTTTAGGTAAGCATGCGCCATCATCAACCACATCTTCGCTTTCCATCAGCTGCGATAGTGGTCAAACGCGAGCCTATAAATTAATTTCTTGTTACTAATTGATAATTTCCTATTAAAGTGGAAATCTCAATCTAAGTTTTGTATCATAAATCCTTATCTGAAATTCACAGGACATTAAAGACCTGAATCTTGTGAAGAATCCTGCATACACAGCTGCCGACCACACAGAGGGTGCTGTAGGTGAAGGCAACGCTCCCTACATTTGCCCCATCAGTGGTCTGGAGATGTCCGGCAAGTTCCGTTTTGTGTTCCTCTGGAGCTGTGGGTGTGTCCTCGCTGAGAGGGCACTCAAAGAAGTTAAACAGAATCTCTGTCATATGGTGAGTAAGCTTTTCAGTTGTTTTCAGTTAGCTGGCACATGTAAAATATTGGCATTCAGCTGCATACATTTAGATAGGAAGCTGGCCCCAACTTAGAAAAAGTTAAGAGATGGTGAATAATATTATCAAGAAAAAAAATTACTTCCATTGTAAAATAAAACTCTGAGGCTCAGTTTATTTTATAATTTTTGAACTTATGAAGTTGCTTTATAAGTAGACTAGCTACTGCCAACGGCGTCGCCTGCATGATTGTAGAAAACTATCCAAAGGGAATAGAATAGTGTATTGATTTATTTGCTCAGAATGCAGGTATTTACAATAAGGTGACTAGGGATTCCTGGGATAAAAAGTATCTTATGTACTATTCCAGGACAATGTTTACTCTTGTAACAAATTTCGTCAACAACCATTTGAGCATGAATTTTTTTTTCCCTAACCTTTACTGTCCCAGTGCTGGCCAAAGACCTCCTCCAAGTCCTTCCATAGATAATTCACCCGCGCTCTCTCAATCCAGTCCTCGTAATACGCGTTCAGATCATCTCGCCACCTCTTTCTAGGGCGGCCTCGATGGCGCTTTCCCTCTGCCGGAACCCACTGCGTGGTGACACTTTCCCTCTGCCGGAACCCACTGCGTGGTGACACTTTCCCTCTGCCGGAACCCACTGCGTGGTGACACTTTCCCTCTGCCGGAACCCACTGCGTGGTGACACTTTCCCAGAAACAAAAACGCACACACAAACTTTCACCTATATTAATGAGATATCCCCAAATATGAATGATTTATTACTGTCTAAGGCGTCCAGTACACGGTCATGCAGTCAATTCCATCAATCATTAATGATGTTTGACGTCTCCAGAAGTTCCTGCCTTTCTCAACTAAAGTTACTCTTGCTCAGTCTCTTCTTCTACCTATTTTCTAGACTATGCTCATGTCTGCTTCCTTTATGCGACTGAGGAACTTCTTGACAAGCTGGAGCGTCTGCAGAATTTGTGTATCCGCTTCATTTTTGGCCTTCGAAAGTACGACCACGTGTCGGAATTTCGAGGGCAATTGAAGTTATTCGGCAGCGTCGGGATTGCCACATTCTTTCTTTTCTCTTCTCTATTCTGCATAATCCCAACTCCCCCTTGTATCTTCGTGAACGCTTTGAGTATCTTGTTCCGAGAGGAAGGCCTTGTCGCTCATTGTCCTCTCTTCTCCTTCGTTTTCCTCCCCATTCCTCTAGTCGGTACAGTGGATCATTCAATGTTTAAGCTGTGCGCCTTTGGAATTCTCTTCCGCAAACATTAAGGGCTAGCCCCTCGTTGGAGACATTTCATATCAACATGACCCATATAATTATACAGGGTGTCCAAGAACCTGGCGTCCAACTGGATTCCCACGATGCCCCAAGTTCTAACAGTACTCAGAAAAATATTTTAAAAAATCCACCCCATGTACTTACAGAATTATACTGATTTCAAAAAAAAAGGGGAAATGAGCACCCTGTGACATACTTTTGAATGCTGTGACTGCTAATGCTGATAATTTCGATATTTCTTGGAGGTTTTGTAATCTAGGGTATTGCTGTGTCTAAATAGAATGTAAAAATAAAGTACTTATTGTACCATTTTAAAATAAAATATTATTTTAACTAAAGGTGATATGGAAAACTATTGAATTTCGCAACTTTGACCGACTGTAGTGTAAAAAAAATGTACCAAAATAGTATGGCAAGTGACGTCAAATTTTGACGCGTTTATTCCTCTTTTTAAAAAGGTATAATACTTACACATTAATTTGAAAAAAAAAAATTTGATAATATTTTTACTCAACAACCCAATTTTTACGATGTCTTACAGAATTCTTAGAAAGAAAAATTTACGACGAATTGAATCTAACCTCTAAAGAATTACTATTGTATGCTCATAAAAATAACAACAGGCCTCTCAAAAAACAGGTTAGACCGTAAGGGACGGTATGTGCATGCATCTCACCATAGTGATTCGTTATTACAACAGGAGGGAGCAAGACAGAAACTATCTTTGCGATTTGCTGGTTCTTCTTTATGGTACCCCATTATTCAGGTAAGAGTGAGGGAGAAAAAGGTTAGAGGTGCGAGTGGGATAGATAGTGACGCTATCTGGGATCGTGCTATTTAGGATAACAGTACGGTCAGTACGCGTCACTGCCTCCTGCCGTTACTACGCACCTCTCTCTTATTGTTACCATTGATCACGTACTACGATTTAAAGCTTTGTTTATTGGACTCGATTACTCTTTGTGCTCTGGACTTTGAAACGAACTCTTTACGACGACCTTTGCCTGTGTTTGGACAGTTTGTGTTTTGTGTGTGCTACCATGGCGACCTACACTCCGCAAGAATACGCAAATATGCACTACATTTATGGAGAATGTAGAGGTAATGGACGAGCTGCAGCGAGACTTTACAGAGAAAGGTATCCGAGGGCTACGCGATATCCCGACCATCGAGTTTTCATTAATGTGCACAGATCACTATGTGACGGGCGGTTCCCCAATCAAGTAGCTGGTGAAGGACGACCCGTAAATGACTTCATACGCGATGAAGTTTTAGAGGCGGTGTCGGCAAATCCAAGCATCTCTGTGCGAGGAATAGAAGCTGATACGGGGATACCGAAGAGCACAGCACACAGTATTCTCCAAAAAGAAGAATATCATCCGTACCACGTACAGCGAGTGCAAAGTCTTTTACCTCGAGACTATCCGAGCCGAGTCGCGTTTTGTGAAACAATCCTGCAAAAACATCGAGAAGACGAAAACTTTATCGACAAAATTTTGTGGTCAGATGAATCAACATTTAAGAAGGATGGCTACATGAACCTACACAACTTGCACGAGTGGCATGTGGAAAATCCGCACTTGATGCGAGAAGATAGATCCCAGTACCGGTTCAAAGTGAACATGTGGACCGGTATTCTCTGTGGGAATATTATTGGTCCATTTGAGATGCCCGAGAATTTGACTGGCGAATCATATTTAAATTTTCTTCAAAATGATTTGCCAAACTTACTAGAAGAGACCCCACCAGATATGTGGTTCCAACACGACGGCTGTCCAGCACATTTTCGCGTATCCGTTAGAGAGTTTTTGGACGAGCAATACCCGAACAGGTGGATTGGGCGATCAGGAACAATCCCGTGGCCAGCCCGCTCACCTGACTTAAATCCGCTGGATTTTTTTTTCTGGGGAACTATGAAGGAGCTCGTTTATGCGAAGCCCATTAATGACATCGCTGACCTTCGTGAGAAGATAACACAAGCAGTGCAGGTGATACGTCAAAAAAGTTACTCGCGAAACATAAAGCGGTCCTTTTTAAGGAGAGTGAGAGCTTGTATTGCCGCGGGTGGTCAACATTTTGAACATTTATTGTAATAAAATATCTTTAAACTAACATTCTTTGCTTTTATTCTACTGGGAACCCATCTACCTGTGTGTATTTCCTTCTTGCTCACTCTTGGAACCGAAGTAAATAATAGTAGTAACATAACAGTTTCTAAGATAAGAAAGGGTCCGACAGTTACCGTTAGTAGGTAGGCACTTCGTAAAAATTGGGTTGTTGAGTAAAAATATTATCAAAATTTTTTTTTTCAAATTAATGTGTAAGTATTATACCTTTTTAAAAAGAGGAATAAACGCGTCAAAATTTGACGTCACTTGCCATACTATTTTGGTACATTTTTTTTACACTACAGTCGGTCAAAGTTGCGAAATTCAATAGTTTTCCATATCACCTTTAGTTAAAATAATATTTTATTTTAAAATGGTACAATAAGTACTTTATTTTTACATTCTATTTAGACACAGCAATACCCTAGATTACAAAACCTCCAAGAAATATCGAAATTATCAGCATTAGCAGTCACAGCATTCAAAAGTATGTCACAGGGTGCTCATTTCCCCCTTTTTTTTTGAAATCAGTATAATTCTGTAAGTACATGGGGTGGATTTTTTAAAATATTTTTCTGAGTACTGTTAGAACTTGGGGCATCGTGGGAATCCAGTTGGACGCCAGGTTCTTGGACACCCTGTATATGTATAGCTTTTATTTATTGTATATAGTATTTTTATATGTATTGTGTGCTATGTACGTATTTGTGTAGTTTATTTTAGATCTGATCTGTTTTTTTTTTTAACTTAGATTTTTGTTGTGCATTTCTTTCAGTTATCCTCGTAAATAAAATTTCTTAGATATATATTTTAGGTTTGCTGTAAGAAAACCCAATTGTGGGTTAAGCTCGCCTTTGTACATCAGCTGTACAATTTTTTAAGTATTTTATGTACAATAAAGAATATAAAAAGAAGAAAAAGATGTTTGAATGACGGAATTTAATCGCCGTTAGGTTTTCGTCATGCAAACGTCAATCACGCACACAATATTAAATCAATCACATTGCATTAGACGGTAGGTTTTTCGTCAATCAAAACATTGACTGTGGCAAAACTGACAGCAAAACCTATCATGTAATGGACGCCTAAGGTCATGCTACTTGTGGCCAAACAGGTCAACACAGTGAGGAATTAGGCTACCATGACAACAGTGATAAACTTGTTCCCATTTCTTCATCTAATATCAATTTGATCGTAATTTAAGTCAATTTTACGTGATTTATTACTAAACTATAACTTTTGCCCCCAGTGCCAGCAGCCATTCATAGATAACGACGTTGTCGTACTCAATGGAACTGATGAGGACATTGAAAAGTTAAGAGAAAAGATGGCTGTGCGTGTTGCTAGCAGAAAAAGTACTAAGAAATCAAAGGCAGACAAAACTGAAAAGGTTGACATCAAAGTTGAACCAGCCACGCCCGTGGCATCAACATCTACTGAAGTTGAAACAAGTACAGATGAAATCAAATCAGAGAATGGAGTCAAAGAGGAACCAGAAGCAAGACCGAGCACAAGTAATGCAGTAAAGAAAGAAATTGAGACAATTCCATTATCCTTACCAAAGTACAATCCTAACAAGCAAGCGAGAGGTCATTTTGGCTCGTCAAAGCGCGTCCACCCCACAGAACTAGCTCAGGACCCATCTTACAAGAAGACCAAGAAGGATTACAGTGTAGCGAAGGACCCACAGACTAGTGAAGTTTACAAATCATTATTCACGTCTCATCAAACTGACAAAGATCAGAAGAGAGCTCACTGGGTGACTTATAATCCATTCTACAATTAATGTTATTTAAGATCTATCTATGTGCACGACAACTTTCAATTGCAGTTGCAAATTGCGAGTTGGTGAATTTTGACGCATGTTCTTAAAACATTGCCCTTATTACGCGCAGAATAGTCTAGTGTGTAAAGGCATTTTCATCCCATGATTTTATTAATTTATTTAATAAATAGTACAACACTATCTTTTAATACTTTTATTTCAATACAAATCATCAATAAATATTGCACTAGAAAATTGCACATCAAGACAATTAGCCGATTATTTCACAATTAAAATCTTTGTGCTTTCTTTCACTTTGGTTACAATCATGAGCTTACAGCTAAGTAAATGAATAAATAGTGGAATGTTAAAATATCACTACAAAACACCCAATAAGTTCACTACGACATTATTATGTTTTGTATCTATTTGGCTAAGTGTGGATGGTGCAAAAGAAATATTTTCACACAACCCACTAAAAATAAATACTATGTGTATATACAGGGTTATTTGTAAAACACTGGCAACCTCTCAGGACTATGTTAAAAACATCATAAACAACAACTTTTGTTCTATGACTTTTAAAAATTTATCATAAGTACATTGGTTCATCAAATTTCATACAAAAATAAAAATATATAAATTGAACGTTCTAAATGTTACGAAGTCTGCGATCCAAGCGATAGTACAATAGTGGAGGGGAGCGGGGATCGTGTGCGGGAGGCGGAGGTGGGTCAGCGAAATACAGAGTTGATATGTGTTAGATAGAACAGCGAAATCTTGAAGTTTTGTTTTTGGTAAATGTATTGTTTTGTAAAAAGGCATAGAACAAATTTGTTGTTTATGATGTTAGTAATATAGTCCAGAAAGGTTGTTAGTGTTTTACAAACAACCCTGTCTATGTGCTTTCTCTATACGAGAAAAAGACTTCGCCTTGCAGTGTAACAGAGGCTAATAAAAACGACTTCTATTTTGAAATACTACAACATGATTTTTAATGATAATAATAAATAAATCCTTAACCATAATAATACCAACTGATGTAAAATCTATTTATAGTAATTATATTTGAAAAAATACACCGAGACAGAGATAATGAGAATTAGGGATGTTATGGTTCGGTTCTGATTCCGAAAGTGTGGAACTTCCGATTGATTTTATATCTCCAATTCCGATATCGGTTCTGATAAATTTTAATCGGAAGTTATATCGGAGGTACAAACAACTTTGTTTGTTACTTGTCGCGCGGGTAAGCTCACTCCCCACGTACTTTCTGTCTATTAATCTTTCACTTATTTTGTTTCTTGGCATGTTGTGAGTTTGCGCATGTGACTCAGGTTGGCTGGACAAATCTTCAAAATAGCTTGCATTTAACTAGGTCAATAGGTCACTTTATGTGACGGCTAAATACCCTTATTTCAGAATTTGTGACGCTACAGAATCTTAGATAATCGATCGAAAACGTGTCCAAATTTATGTGACGCCCGTTGATATGCAAAAAGTCGTCAAAATCACTTACGTTACCGAGATTGAGAGACCAGCGAAAAGTGGTTTTTCAAGATGGCTGGACACGTTTTCGATCGATTATCTAAGATTCTGTAGCGTCACAAATTCTGAAATAAAGGTGTTTAGCCGTCACATAAAGTGACCTATTGACCTAGTTAAATGCAAGCTATTTTGAAGATTTGTCCAGCCAATCTGAGTCACATGCAAACATTACCTACCCGAGTTTTTGATTAGCTTTAGTAGTGTTTCATTTGACGCTTCTGCCTCGACCTCCGATTCCGATAAACCAAATTTAAAAACTCCACTTCTGAATTTGGTTCCGATATAACCACTTTGTTATGGCGACACTTGAGAGAGGCCTATGTCCAACAGTGGACGTCTTTTGGCTGAAATATGATAACCACTTCTGTTACATCCCTAATGAAAATATTTATCAGCTAGCGATGGGGCAGTCGTAACTATGCTATGTAGTAACTTTTTGGTAAATACCTTGCTCTTTGGTAGATTCTTACTCTAAAATTCAACTACAAAACGATGCATTTACTAAAGAAATAATTTAAGAGGCTGAGTCTTGCTGTACCGAAGCCAGTGTAGCTTCAATGATGAGGTTGAAGTCCAGTTCGTTGAGGCTGGCCTTAGCTGTCAGCAAGTCCAGGAATGTGTCCAGAGGAGACAGGCGCTCCCCGGAAGGTAGAGCTGCTATACCTGAAACATGTCATTGTAAGCTATAATAATGCCGAAATAAAATTCAGTTTTAAAGATATACATCAACACTTAAAGTTTTGATGGCACGGTTGGTGTGTTAAGACTGAGTAATTGGTTGATCAAATATTTATTTATTATAATTTATTTTTTATTTATTTACTAAATTATAATATAATATTCCACAACTATCACACAAGCCGTCTAGTCCCAAGCTAAGCAGAGCTTGTGTTATGGGTACTAGACAACTGATAAACATACTTATATATTTCTAAATACATAATTATATAGATAAATTACACCCAGAAACAGAACAAATGATCGTGTTCATCACACAAACATTTGTCCTGGGTGGGAATCGAACCCACGACCGCCGGGCATCAGGTCAGGTCAGGTTGTCAGGGCCACTAACCACTAGACCAACAGGCCAGTCAATTATCAGTCAAGTCAAGTCAGTCAATTATATTATAACACCTTTAAAGACGCGTCCAAGGCGATGTTATAACGAAAACTTAAAATACATATTATAGTATTATTAAATTAATTATGATTATAAATTATTATCAGTCCAGACCTTTCTCAATAAAAAATTGAGCCACCTTTACAAATCAGTCTGTATGGCCCGATCAAAGAGTTGTTCCGGCCCTGAGAGTCTTACAAAGGGGTTATTTGTAAAACACTAGCAACCTCTCAGGACTATGTTAAGAACATCATAAACAACAACTTTAGTTCCATGACTTAAAAATTTCATACATTGGTTCACCAGATTTTCATACAAAAATAAAAATATTTAAATTGAACGTTCTAAATGTTACGAAGGCTATGCGAGGCAAGCGATAGTACAATAGCGGAGGGGAGCGGGGATCGTGCGCGGGAGGCGCAGGTGGGTACAGCAAAATACAGAGTTGAAATATGTTAGATAGAACAACGAAATATTGAAGGTTTGTTTTTGGTAAAAGTATTATGTTTTGTAAAAAGTCATAGAACAAAAGTTGTTGTTTATGATGTTAGTAATACAGTCCTGCAAGGTTGTTGGTGTTTTACAAATAACCCTGTATAGATATGTGAGTTTACATGTTTGCGAACGCAACCACTATATTTAGAAATACAGTGGTTGCGTTCGCAAACACTAGTGTGGGATAACTTCTTTTTTTTTTACCGCAAAAAGATTAAATAGAACCAGTGAGCGCCATAGGTTAGGACGGGCAGGATATATTGATGAGTTTTCACCTCAAAAAGATCAGTTCATCTCCTTTCACTATCGTCTTCATGGACCAGAAGCTTTTCCAGGCGTTTACAATACGATGTTTTTTATGTGTAACTAAAATACAATTTCTTTCTGCTAATTTCGCTCCATTGTTGACATTTAAGCAATTAAACGATTAATAAATAACAAAATAGTTTTAATTAAAATAAATTTAATGTCACATTTAAATAAAAAATATTTTCCACCTCAAATTAAAATTTTTCAACCAATAATGTAAAGTTTTTGAAACATTTCAAAATGCTTGAAAAATTTAGTGAAATCTGCCCATCTCTACTTATAACACAAATTGGGAATTTTAATGAAGAATTAATCTCCTTCAGCCGCTGGACTAGGGCAAATGTTACAAGACCTTAACGACGCGAGCCTTGAGGTTGGACTTCACTTTAGTTTTTTTAACCGACTTCAAAAAAAAGGAGGAGGTTATCAATTCGGTTGTATTTTTTTTTTATCATTTTTTTTTTTTTTATGTTTGTTACCTCAGAACTCCGTCGTTTATGGACCGATTTGCAAAATTTTTTTTTCCCTTTATAGGATATGCTTCCAGATTGGTCCCATTTTTTTCAAAATCCAGTTCTGATGATGGAATCCATGAGGAATCGAGGGAACTCCTTAAAAATTATAAGCAACCCTATGGTAATTTTAGTATTTTCATCAAGAACTTAAGCATTTACAGTCAAAAAGTAACATTTGATGAAGTGGAACTGATGAAGAAGACCAGAAATGGTCAACGGAACTTCATACTCAAATAGATATCACATTGAAGATATAGTTAAGCGACTATGACAATACAAATAAATGAATGATTCTGAATAGTTACGTTGAAAATGGTATCATCGAAGTGATCTGATGATGATGATGGAGCCGGAAGGTAGGCACTGGAACTCCGTAATTAATCAATGTAACCTAGCCGTGTTTGGACTCATTAGAATTGTCATGAGATGCACTTTGGCTATGAGGTACTATCGAACTGATCTGATGATGGAGCCGGAAGGTAGGCACAGAAACTCCGTAATTAATCAATGTATCCTAGCCGTGTTTGGGCTTATTAGAATTGTCGTGAGATGCTCTTTGGCTATAAGGTACTATCGAACTGATCTGATGATGGAGCCGGAAGGAGGAAGGTAGGCACAGCAACTTTATAATAAAACAATGTAACCTAGCAGTATTTGGGTTAATTGGAATTGTCATTAGAAATAGGCACTCTGTTTATAAGTGTATCGCAACTAAAAAGTGTGAAATAAAAACTTTTTAGAAAAAAAAAATAACCGACTTCACTAAAAAAAACACTAAAAGGATCAAAATAACTTTAATTTCGGAAGTCGGTGTTAAATAAGAAACAAACAATACCGAGAAACACCGACATCCGAAATTAAAGTTATTTTGATCCTTTTAGTGTTTTTTTTAGTGAAGTCGGTTATTTTTTTTTTCTAAAAAGTTTTTTTATGGAACATATACATTATACGTGGGGGGGGAAACAGCAGGCAAACAGACAGTTGTTTCGAGAGGTTCCTGCTTCGAATTCAGCGGGAAGAAACGCCCGGGAGTCATGCTGCCTAGTGGTAGTTAAGTGGTACTTGGCTGGCCATGCTGACAGATGCTGATCCATTCAGCAGTGGGTCCATAAGACACAACATTGGTGCCCAAAAAAAAAAGAATGAATTGTTGAATCAAGAGCCCCGGTCCCGGCAAACCATGAAGGAGACGCGTAGTCCAGGGCCGGGTCTTTGATGTGCAGCAGCAGCGCGGCGCGGTGGGGCCAGCCCGCCAGGGGCACCGATACTAACCAGTGTCCTTGACGGGTCGGTGTCGGCTGGCTTCATGGTGCGAGGCGGCGCCCCCGCTGAGCAGAGTGTGCGCGTGGTCCCGGGCACGCAGCAGCAGCGCGGCGCGGTGGGGCCAGCCCGCCAGGGGCGCCGATACTAACCAGTGTCCTTGACGGGTCGGTGTCGGCTGGCTTCATGGTGCGAGGCGGCGCCCCCGCTGAGCAGAGTGTGCGCGTGGTCCCGGGCACGCAGCAGCAGCGCGGCGCGGTGGGGCCAGCCCGCCAGGGGCGCCGATACTAACCAGTGTCCTTGACGGGTCGGTGTCGGCTGGCTTCATGGTGCGAGGCGGCGCCCCCGCTGAGCAGAGTGTGCGCGTGGTCCCGGGCACGCAGCAGCAGCGCGGCGCGGTGGGGCCAGCCCGCCAGGGGCGCCGATACTAACCAGTGTCCTTGACGGGTCGGTGTCGGCTGGCTTCATGGTGCGAGGCGGCGCCCCCGCTGAGCAGAGTGTGCGCGTGGTCCCGGGCACGCAGCAGCAGCGCGGCGCGGTGGGGCCAGCCCGCCAGGGGCGCCGATACTAACCAGTGTCCTTGACGGGTCGGTGTCGGCTGGCTTCATGGTGCGAGGCGGCGCCCCCGCTGAGCAGAGTGTGCGCGTGGTCCCGGGCACGCAGCAGCAGCGCGGCGCGGTGGGGCCAGCCCGCCAGGGGCGCCGATACTAACCAGTGTCCTTGACGGGTCGGTGTCGGCTGGCTTCATGGTGCGAGGCGGCGCCCCCGCTGAGCAGAGTGTGCGCGTGGTCCCGGGCACGCAGCAGCAGTGCGGCGCGGTGGGGCCACCCCGCCAATGCGCGCCGAGCCCGGCCCTCACCTACAAGCTGTATAAGACGCAGCTTGTTGTTTACCGTTGTTTTGTTCTCGTCGTCTTTGGCTGAAGGTGGGGAAAAAAATTATACATATAATAAATCTGTAGCAGTTTTCGTATTAGTTATAGTATAGTTCGATGTAGATAACTTTTATACATTAAAACTGTTTTCAACTTGATATATTACTTAGGCTTTGTTTCATCGCAATCGGTTGACTATATCGAAAGATACGTGGGGCATACTGAAAGTCTCTGGATCTGGCCACTTACAATTTATTTATAGAATTCGAATTTGGAACTTTTTGCGAGCAAGTTACTTTTTAATTTGCGAGATTTATATTTGTATTTTCATTGTGGCGTCCTTTCGAAGATTGTGAGTCGCTATCAAAATGAATTTAACTCGTGAACATTTTCGTTCAATGATTTTTTATGATTTTCGTTGTGGCTAAATCAACAAGAGAGTTGCCAGAGACTTCAATTGGCATTTGGTGATGAAGCACCATGTCGAAGCTCTGAGTATTCGTCGTTTGGATAATTTAGACGTGGACGTGATCATCTCTATGACGAGGTACGTGAAGGTCGGCTGGCGACTACGGTTACAGACTCGAATAATGACATCGTACAACATAACTTATTGAAACTGACGAAAAATTACTTGCCAGCAAATTCGTGCTTTGTTTGGCATTGGAATGAGCCAAGTGCAAAACATTTTACATGTGCATCTGAAGTTTCGGAAGCTTTGCACTCGATGCCGTAAAATGATAAAAAAGTTTAACGGAGGACAGTGACGGATTAACCCTTAATCAAATTAAGCAATTGCCTAGGGCATCACGTCTGGGGGGGCACCAGAAGAAGCACAAAAAAAATCCGTCCTTAAGGATCACGTCTCACTCTCACGTCAAAAACCACACCAAAAAAAGTTTCTAAGACTAATTTGAAAATTCGCGCGTTTTAAGTTTACATAGAGTCCGACCTATAGTCATAACCCACAAGCCAGCAAAAAAAGACAGCAAGTTCAGATAAACGGTGTCAATTCTCCGGGTTTGAAAGTCAAAATGGGTGTACCACAAGGCTCAATATTAGGTCCTTTCCTCTTTTTAGTATATATAAATGATCTAGGTACCGCATCTATTAAAAAAACAACCACATATTGTACTGTTTGCTGACGATACGTCGTTAATTTTTAAGATCAATAGACGTTCCACAAATCTTGATGACGTAAACAATGCTTTACAGCAAGTCCAAAACTGGTTTACTGTTAATAATTTAGTATTAAATGGAAAAAAACTAAGTGCATAAGATTTGCGTTACCATATGTTAAAAGTAATTACTCCGACATAGTATTGAACAAGGAGAAACTTGAATTCGTCGAGAATACGGTTTTCCTAGGGACCACGCTTGACTCGAGGCTACAATGGGGTCCTCATTTAACATCTCTGGCAGGTCGGCTTAGTTCAGCAGCATATGCTGTCAGAAAAATCCGTCAATTTACTGATGTGGATACTGCGCGACTAGTTTATTTTAGTTACTTTCATAGTATCATGTCTTACGGTATTTTGCTATGGGGACGGGCTGCAGATATAGAGTCTATTTTTATTCTGCAGAAAAGAGCTATCAGAGCCATTTATAATCTTCGCAGACGCGATTCTCTTAGGGAACTATTTAAGGAAATAAACATCCTGACGGTCCCTTGTCAATACATTTATGAAAACATTATGTATGTTCGGAAAAATATTGATCTTTTTACTAAGATAAGTGACAGGCACAATTTTAATACTAGGAACAGGAACAAATTAGATCAACCTCGGTTCAGATTGGCTAAAGTACATAGTTCTTTCATGGGGTACTGTGTAAAATTTTATAATAAGATACCAGTTGAGATTCTACAACTAAATGAGTCCAAATTTAAAGCATGCATTAAACGCACACTATGTAGACAAGCGTATTATAAACTGGAAGATTATATCCTTGATAAAAACGCTTGGCTAAATGCCGGTCTTGCTCCGCAGCCACAGCCACTTTTATCTTCAAATTAGTTTTAAAAAAAAATATATATATATATAAATATTGGAAGAGATACTATTTCCCTTTTTGTATTGTTGTTTTCGAAATGTTTATTTTAATTTTATTTTATTTGTTTATTTCAATAGAGCTTATGATAATTTATTACCTTTTGTATTTGGAAACAATAGCATTGTATAATGTAGAAGCACTTTGTTTTTCAAGTTTTATGAATGTGAAGTACTATGGAGCATTTTTATTAGGTTACAACTTGTTTGACATTACGAGCATGGCAGTTGAGAGTTTGTCATGCTCACTCAAATGTCTCGCTGATGGTGGCACGTGTTATTGGGTCATTCAGTTCCCTTCAAAATGGTTGAGCTGAGTGGGGCTGATGCACGCGTCATGCTCGTGAACGGGTGCCGTCAGTTGAGGCTGGTCATCTCTTAGCTGCCAGTGACTGAATTCAATTTCTATTTTTTTTTTAATTTTAATTAGTTTTTTTTTTTTTTAATTATTATTACTTATCTACATTGTGCTCACATATTAGAAGCGACAAGAAATATGTAACCAAGATTTATGTAACTCATAAGATGATTTAAAAGAGTGTCCTTAGCTTCACTTGTATTTTTTTTTTGACTGACCGACATTATGACAATTCAAAAGTGCCTGTAATTGGTCTATTTGAAATAAACGTTTCTGATTTCTGATTTCTGACCCCGATCCCGCTTGCTCACTCGCTGCCCGCTAGTGCATTCGGCAATTCAAATGCACCGGAATTGCGATCAGGCAATCACAAACCACCCCTACCCCGCGGCCCATCGCCTGGCGCCCCCGCAAATCTGTGTCAATCAAATATTTTAGTTTTTGAGTAATTACTCAAAAAACAAAATAATATAATATAATTAATAATAGGGGTTAAAGTATGATATTGCCGTTTTATTGTAATAGCTGCTTCGAATTGACATAAAACCTTCATGGTTCGAGATTTTGAGTGAAACTTTTTTCACATAGTACCTATGAAGTTCTTTCTTCTTTAAAAAAAAAGTTTATACAAAAAAAAAAAATAACCGACCACTAAAAAAACACTAAAAGGAACAAAATAACTTTAATTTCGGAAGTCGGTGTTTCTCGGTATTTTTGGTTTCTCCGAAATATATATATTTCTTTTAAGTTTTTTATTTCACACATTTTATTTACTTTTTATTTTCACTTATAACCAGAGTGCCTATTCTCATGACAATTCCAATTAACCCAAACACTGCTAAGTTACATTGTTTTATTATGAAGTTCCTGTGTCTACATTTTACCTTCCGGATCCATCATCAGATTAGTTCGATAGTACCTTATAGCCAAAGTGCATCTCATGACAATTCTAATAATCCCAACAAGGCTAGGATACATTGATTAATTACAGAGTTACAGTGCCTACCTTCCGGCTCCAACATCATCATCAGTTCATTTCGATGATACCATTTTCAACATAACTATTCAGAACGATTCAAAAACAAGTGCCAATGTAGCGGCACTCTAATTATGTACTCTCTAATTGAACTTCATGGCTAAACGATGGACCACCATAATACAGGCCCTCGGCCTAGTTTGGTGGTTACATCAGATGTACTGTGAAATTTGTACTTGCTGAATGTGACTCTTTAACCACTGTAATTATTATACTAATTGTGTCAAATAAACATTTTTATTTTTTATTTTATTTATTTATTTGTATTGTCATAGTCACTTAACTATTTTCATTGTGATATCTATGTGAGTATGAAGTTCCGTTGACCATTATGGTCTTCTTCATCAGTTCCACTTCATCAAATGTTACTTTTTGACTGTAAATGCTTAAGTCCTCGATGAAAATACCAAAATAACTATATAGTTACCTATAATATTTGAGGAGTTCCCTCGATTCCTCATGGATTCATCTTGATTGAAAACTGGATTTTGAAAAAAATGGGACCAATATGAAAGCATATCCTCTAAAGGAAAAAAAAAATTGCCAATCGGTCCATAAACGACGGAGTTCTAAGGTAACAAACATAAAAAAAATACAACCAAATTGATAACCTTTTTTGGAAGTCGGTTAAAAAATGTGCAACATTCGATTATCGACTTTCAGCTTTTAGCTTGTCTTGGTTTATATTCAGCTTAGACAAGAAAGATGGATACTTCGAAATTTCGAGTGATTTTTGAATACGGGTTCTGACGCGGAACTAACGCGGCAGAAACAGCTCGCAATATTAATGTTGCGTTTGGAGAGAGGACTGCTAATGAACGCACCGTGCGATTTTAGTTTAAACGCTTTCGTGAACTTTGATTTGAAGAACGAAGAAAAGAAAGACCGCCCACACAGGTGAACAACAATGAATTGAAAGAGATGGTGGAAGCCGATCCGAGCCAAACTACCCAGGAATTAGCGGCATGGTTTAACGTTACCTTACCAACAATAAAAAAAAATGAAAAATAGGTGCCTCATGATTTGACTGATCTGCAGAAAGAAACGCGTGTTGAAACTTGTGTTGCCTTGTTGAATCAATACAGAAATGAAGGAATAATGGATCGAATTGTGACATGTGATGAAAAATGGTTTCTTTATGATAACTGTAAGCGAAAAATGCAATGGCTGACCCCAGGTCAAACGCCGCAACTGTGTCCTAAAGCAAAGCTTACGAATAAAAAGGTAATGGTAACTGTTTGGTGGTCTCAGCATGGTGTTATTCAATATAGCTTTCTCCGATCTGGTCAAGCAATAACGGCAGATATCTACTGTGCCGAACTCCGAAACAGCCCTGACTCATGAATCAATCTTTACCATTATTGCTCCATAATAACGCGAGACCACATTTTCTTCTCAGGAGGTAGTACAAAATGCTTTCACACAGTTTGTCGAATCTAGATCACCAGAGTTCTATCGCAAAGGCATAAATGACCTTAGTATTAGATGGCAGCAAGGTATAGATAATAATGGTAATTATTTTGATTAAATAAATATGTTAAATGAAAAAAAAACGAATTTCAATTTTTCAGTACAAATCGGCAATTTCATACTTTAACCCCCTAATAAATAAATTATGCTTTGGTTTTTATTGTTGTTGCACCTACTCCACTTCTAAGGTAGGTTACATCTCAACACCTTATTTTACAAAAAACTAATGTTTATATTCGGTAAAGGTTTAAAAACCGATTCTAGTTGACATACGGATAGGGGGGCCCACAGGCGTAGATTGCTTAGGGCATCAAGTAGTCTTAATCCGTCACTGACGGAGGACAGTCATTAGCTGTCTATAATAATATATTTAATCATGGCAGCAGTGCCGGAATAAGCCAGCGCGGGGCCTGTAGCAAATCCGACCAAGGGGCCCCCTGCGTAGACCAAGGTAGATAATATTTTATGTATAAAACGATTTCGCAAAGATATTATTTTTCTCATTTGTCGTAACACTCCAAATACTTCAACAAAATTACTTTTTTTAAACGATACTATTTATATAGGTAGGTACTAAATACTATCGTAGTACATACTTTTGGAAAAACCAACATTATAATGGTTTTTTGCATACCCCGTGCGAACTAAGATTTAAAGGTAAACCCCTGAAAAACCAAAATGTTCTCAAAAATTATGCATAAGACATTTGACATTTTTGTTCTTCTTTTAATAAATAATACAGAAAAAGAAAGTCTGTGAATTTATACAGAAAAGCTGAAGAGCTAAGGTTTACTAGGTATAGGATGCAAAATTCTAGCATTTTAGATTCAGGCATCCTTTAATTAGAATAATCCTGCTGAGAGACATGTCAACATTATCATAGTATTATTCAATACTCAATACTCAATTATTTATTGCATTCCACAATGTACATGATTAGGTGGTAGGTCAAAAAATTGGATACAATCGTGGACCCTGTTGGGCACAGCAAATACAATACTTATTCTACTTAAAAATTAACTTATTCTAAGAACAATTTTATTAAAGATTTATTACATTATAAATTATTATTTATTACCTTATAAATTATTATTTAGTACATTACCAATTATTATTTATTACATTATAAATTAGTATTTATTATTATTATTTTATATTATTTTGCGAGCTGTATAGATTTATCATTTAAATATTCATTTACGCTATAATAACATTTACTTAGTAATAGTTTTTTTAAATTTATTTATAAAAACAGCGATCTTTTTTTCGTTTCTTAGTGGCTCGGGTAATTTATTATAGATTTTTATCGACATTACAAGTGGGCCAGATGAATGCATTTTTAATCGAGATGTTGGTAGGTTTAGACGTGTTTTGTATCGAAGTGTCAATCTTGTTTGAATATCTTCTCGTTTCGTGTAAAAGTCTTGGTGTGTGTGTGCAAACTTACAAATTTCTAGTATGTAAATAGAAGGTAGCGTTAAAATATTTAGTTTTTTGAAATGAGGTTTGCAGCTATCGGTTTGTTCATACGGATTATTATTTTTTGGGTTGTAAACAGCGCTGGTGCGTCTGTGCTATTTCCCCACATTATAAAACCGTAGCTGAGCCATGCATGAGCATAGGCGTAGTATGTAACTAGAGCTGTCTGCAAGTTTGTGGTCTTTTTTATTTCGCGAAAAGCGTACAAAAATGTTGAAAGTTTTATTTTTGTTTTCTGAATGTGAGATTTCCAGTTTATGTTCGTATCTATGGTTAAGCCTAATAGTGAAAACTCGTTTACTAATTCTAATTTGTGGTTGTTGAAAGAGAAATTTACATCAAGACGACTTTTTTGGTGGGGGTGGAAAGTTATAAGTTTAGTTTTTTCAAAATTAATTTCAAGATTATGATCATTTAACCAGGTTATTGTTTTGGTGAGTATATTATTAAGTGCATTTTTTTAGCTATCATGACAGGCCCCGGGGTAAGAATAGAAATGTCATCTGCAAATAAAACGCATGGTCCGGAATCTTGAATTGTTTTCGGAAGATCGTTTATATAAATGAGAAAAAGAAGACATCCAATTACACTCCCTTGTGGTATTGAGGCGTTTATTGCCTTGCTGTCAGATCGAAACTTTTGAAGTTCGTTAGTTCTATTATTGAAGAATTCTATTTTTTTTTTTTTTTTTTTTATTGATAGGCTCGCGTTTGACCACCATCTCACCTGATGGTAAGCGAAGATGTGGCCGACGATGGAGCACGCTTGCCTAGAAATAACCTATTCACTCTTGACTTAAAGACCCCTAGGTTGTAGCTATCAGGGAACACAGACTCCGGCAGGGAATTCCACTCCTTAGCTGTACGCATTATGAATGTGTTCCCAAAACGCTTTGTACGTATGGGTGGGATGTCCACCATGTACCGATGGCGCAACGCCGTACGTCTAGTGGTCCGATGATGGAACGGACTTGGTGGAATTAAATTGTGCAATTCCAACGCACACTCCCCGAAGTGTAATCGATAGAAAACCGACAGGCCAGCAACTCGGCGTCGATGCTCAAGGCTTTGGAGTTTTGATTAGACAAGTGCATCATCACCGATGATTCTCTTGGCTCGCTTCTCAATCGACTCCAGAGCATCAAGCTGGTATTTGGCAGACCCATCCCAAAGATGAGAGCAGTATTCCATACACGATCGAACTTGCGCTTGATAAAGTTTGAGCAGCTGTTCCGGCGTGAAGTACTGTCTCACCTTGGCCAAGATCTCCAAATTTTTGGCAGCCTGTTGAGCTTTAGCCTCGATGAAAGAGCCGAAATTGAGGGTAGATGACAACGTTACCCCAAGAAGCGCAAGGTCACTGGTTATCGGCACGGTTACTCCCCGGAATGATGGAGCCGGGTGGAATTGGCTCCGTTTGGCGGAAAAAAGACACGCCTGGGTTTTAGCAGCATTGAACTTGACCAGATTGGCATCGCCCCAGTCGGATACTGCCTTCAAGGAAAAGTTCAAGCGTTCAACCATATCCTCTCGGCAGTGGCGTGCCTAGGGTTTCAAAATAAGGCAAGCCCAATAAAATTTTAACCGATTTCAAAAAAAGACAGTTCAGTTTTCGACTGAGTATGTAGGTACCTACGTATGTATCATCGCAATTTTCTCACAAACTACTGATTAGGTACAATAAATTAAAAGCCCAAAATACAGTCATGAATTTCATTTATAATTATATCTGAGAATCAAGCACAGTTGTTTTCTATGACTAACATCGGGGGTTTCGTCAATAATAATTGAAACAAATTTTGTTTGCCTAACTTCGTAATCGATGCAAGTTTGCATCGTATATATAAAATATCGTTTTGAATTTTGTTAGATAAATAACTCGGCCCCGGTTTGTCACTTTTCTAATGCTGCATATGCTTTTCTAAAACGACATCGTATTTTGAAATTAACGAGACCAGTTCTAAAAAATTGCCTTTATTTTTGAATATTTAATTTCGTTATTTTAAAAAGTCGCTAGTTTTTATTGTTGCTAAATCTTAAAAAAAGTTTCCAAACTCGTTAAAAATCTCCAAGATCTCACAACGTCGCTAAAACGGCAACACTGCAGAGTTGGCAAGGTGACAAGGTCACGCAAACGCGAGCAACTTCATACGAATGCCCGGCTTAAATCTTCCATACTGATCGATTTGTAGACGCATAAGGTCCTAACTCGTTATACGGCACATCGCTATAAGTGCGAAAGTGACAGAGATAGTATTTGAAAGCCCGGTACCTAAAAGCCGGTACGTGTAAGCGAGATAGATATAGCTCTCGCGTAGATGCTGCCAATGCGAAACTCTGCGCGCGCTGTGTAGTAGTGTGGCATAGGTAGATACTTTGTGTTATTTTGATAAGAATTAAAGCGCGCGAACTTTTAAATAGTTCGGGTTTGATATTGATTCTCTATCGAGCATTTTAGTAAGGCATGCCTGGCTTTTCTGCTTGTATGAAGGTACCGCCACTGCCTCTCGGAAAGACTGGATCTGAGACCCACTATCACGTGCATCGGACACGTATCACTCAGCAACAGTGCTATCGTCTGCATACCCAAAGGTACCGGGTTTAAGAAGGTCGTTTATGTGCAGCAAGAACAGTGTTGCCGAGAGTACCGACCCCTGAGGGACCCCGGCATTAATTTCCATTTGACCGGACGAGCAGCCATCAATAACCACTCGGATGGATCGCCCCCTCAAGAAGTCTGCGATCCAGTCACACAGACCAGTAGGCAGACCGAAGGAAGGAAGCTTAGCAATAAGGCTATCATGCCAGACCCTGTCAAAGGCCTTCGAGATATCAAGGGAGACTGCAAGTGCTTCCCCATGCTTCTCGATGGCCTCGCTCCAGATGTGAATGGCATACGCTAGAAGATCCCCAGTTGACCGATTTCGGCGAAAGCCGTAATGACGATCACTGAGGATGTCATTAGCTTCTAGGTGTGCCAGGAGCTTATTATTGATCACTCGTTCCATACTCTTGCAGAGAATGGACGTTACCGAGATAGGTCTGTAATTAGCAGGGTCAGCCCGACTACCCTTCTTGGGCACGGGTTGCACGTTAGCTTGCTTCCAAGCCATCGGTACTTTTCCAGCCTCAAACGAAAGACGAAATAAGCGTGTCAGGATCGGAGACAGTTCAGGCGCACAAGTTTTTAAAACAATTGCCGGTATCCCGTCGGGACCACTGGTTTTGTTCACGTCAAGGTTACGTAGCACCCTACGGACGTCCTTCTGATGGATGCGTATGTCTGCCATAGTCGACTCGCATCGCTCAGGAAAGGCAGGGGGCCGCGCGTTACCGGAATCAAGACGTGAAGATTCCGCAAAAAGGGAGGCAAATAGATTTGCTTTCTCCTCAGCGGTGTGGGCCAGCGAACCATCGGGTTTCAGCAGTGGTGGTAGTGAGGGACGGCAGAAGTTCGATTCAACAGATTTAGCCAGGGACCAAAACGCTTTACTACCTGCTGGATATGAAGCAAGTTTGTTCCCAATTCGGCTAATGTGGTCAAACCGAGACCTCCGCATCACCTTCTTGCAGGATTTGGCAGCCCTATTATAGGCTCTCTTTTTTTGAGTCACGTCACTTGCCTTGCGCCTACGAGCGTCGACCCATTCTTGGTATGCCGTATGTTTTAGCGCTTCAGCGCGATTACATTCGGCGCCAAACCAATTTCGACTAATTGCGCTCTGTTTGCTAAATAGGACTTAAACCATTCATGGGATTTGCCGCGGATTCCTACTCCATACAATTTATTAAGTAATATTCTATTGGACTTTATCGTAGGCTTTACTCATGTCTAGTAGCGTACCAATTGCGTATTTTTTATTATTTGTTATATTAAGAGCTTCTTGTATAAATTTGTAAACAGCTAAAGTTGTTGATTTATTTTTACAAAAGCCATTTTGACATTCGTCGAATATTTTATATTTCTCACAGAAGGCGTACACGCGATTACACATTGCTTTCTCAAAAATCTTTGAAGCCGTAGGCAGTAGAGCTATTGGACGATAATTGCTAGGGTCTATTTTGTTATTTTTTTTGTGTAGAGGTTTTACTAGTGCAATTTTTAGCTGGTCAGGGAATACGCCCTCTTCGAAAGATTGGTTTATTAATTTATAGAATGGTAGAGTTCGTCTGCACAATGTTTGAATAAATTTGGTGGGAGTTCGTCTATTCCATAACTATTTTTATTTTTTAGGCTTTTGATCAAAGAATTTATTTCATATATGGGTCTACAGGGCTAAGAAACATTGTGTTTTGGGTAGGTGAGAGCACAGGGGAACCTTCCGGCTTATTTTTTCGTAAAGGGCTTCCCTCGCCGATAGATGCAAAATAGTTGTTGAAGATATTTGCAACTTCCTTGGGTTCCAAAGTTTGTAGTTTTATATATTTTTTCCCTTTTTTAATTGTTTTATTAGTTCGTTCATTTATAATTCTCCACATTGTTTTGACTTTATTAGTACTTAGATGTTTTAATTTTGTTAATGTATTCTAATTTTTTTGCTGTTGTAATTATTTTTTTTTAATGATTTCTCATATTTTTTATAATGTTTATTATTTTAGTCTAAAGACGTCCATAGCTGGACAAAGGCCTCTCCCAATTTTAACCACAACGACCAGTTTTGACTTTTGTGTGCCACGCATCCATCTGATTCCCGCCACTTTCACCAGGTTATCAGTCCCTTTATTAGAGGACTTCCAACGCTGCGTCTTCCGATATGCGGTTGCCACTCCAGAACCTTTCCGCGCTATCGACATCTGTTCTGCGAGCAATGTGCCAATGAGCTCACTGCCATTTAAGCTTATTCCTGATTCGATCACACCCTTGTGTGATGGAATCCGAGCTCTCTCTCGAATCAAAACTCCGAGCATAGTCGTCTCCAATGCCCTTTGCTATCTGATGAACCCCATTGTGAACGATCAAGTTTCAGAGCCATATGTCATCATTTGCAACAAAACTTTCAGTTTTAAGACACTATGTTTTGTCGGACGAGAAAATACCGGACCGCTTCCCGAACGCTGCCCAGCCAAGTCAGTTTTGACCATTGACCTTTTTCTTGAAGATAGACTTACCTAACAGGCCCGTTTGTTCCAGGCAAATCTAATCGTCTATAACTTCGAGTGTTTTCTCCCGATCTTGATAGGAGTGGATGCTATTTGAGAATTTATCATACCTTGATCCATGTTTATTTTAAGATCCGAGAATGGATAAAGTTAGAAATGAGCACATTAAAGAAAATTTGTAAGTGGCTACTGTGACTAAAGAGTTGAAAGGTCCCTTTCAAGAGAGAAATGTATTCCTGCCTCACACCCCGCTGTAAGACGACAGGTTTCGAGGTCTGGTCTTGAAGTCGGACTAACATGATGGTTCATTCAATCTGCTACACATTCATGGTGTTTTCCCCTCGAATATGACGGAGTCAAAAAGCTTCTGGTAATTCGAACTGGACCGATTTTCCTCCCGAATTCATGAGTTCAAGCGTAATTCCGTCATCACCCTTGTTGTTTTTGAGCTACTTCAGATCCATCCTAATCTCGTACAGGCTGATGTCCGGGACGTCTTCGATGTAGTGTCGGGTCAAAATAGCTCTTCGGTCATTAGATAGATCGCAGCGGGGTCGGTAGTAGACGTGTACAGCTGTCCATAGAATGCCTCGACCTCTCTCTAAAGCTCCGATTTAACGAATATGCCTCTGCCATCGTCACATATGAACACTAAGTAGGAAACTTTTCTTAATTTTATAGCGGACGCCATTGTCATATCTTGACTTTTAAAATTAGTTGCGTGAAAAGTACGATAATGTGGGAATTCTAAGAGATCTTCTATTCAGTAGATTACTCAAGTAAGTCTACGGAATAGAATATCTCTGAGTCTGAATTAAATTGACTATTACATCCAAAGAAATTACTTTGACTAGTACTTTTTACGTTCAAGCGCGGGGCCCCCAAATACGCGGGGCCTGTAGCATTGGCTACTTGGCTAATCCGCCACTGCGTGGCAGGCGACGAAACCTGGGTGTACTGCTTTGAACCCGAACGAAAAAGGAAAAGGTTGACTGGTAGAAAATGCCTTAAGGCATTAAGTCCGCCTCTGTACTTTTGTGTGCATAAAGAATTAATAAATAAATAAATAAATAAAAAGCCAGTCGGCAGAGTGGGTCTATCCTTTTAAAGATTTGCCTACAAAAGTAAAGTCGAAGTGTTGATAAAAAATGGTTGCTTCTTTTTTCGGCAAATCAGGACATTACACTACAGTATCGCTTGAAGATCAAAGGACAGTGACTGCAGATTGGTACATCAACACTTGCTTGTCCAGAGTCTTAGAAAAAGTTCGCGAAAAGCGTCCTCGAAGCTATGTACTCCCCCACCACGATAACGCATCCTCACATTCCGCAAAGATAACAGAAGCCTATTTGAAAGCTTCAAATGTGGAACTGATGACACATGCGCCTTACAGCCCGGACCTCGCACCCTGCGACTTCTATTTGTTTCCAAAAATTAATGACAAACTTAGAGGCACACGTTTTACGAGCCCTGAATCGGCGGTGCATGCGTTCCATAAAGCCATTGAAGAGGTCCCTAAAGAAGACTGGTCCAACTGCTTTGTACAGTGGTTTCAGGGAATGCAAAAATGCATTAATTGTGAGGGAATACATTTTGAAAAACAATAAATGTATCGTAAGTCTTATATCCAGTCTTATTTATCAGAATCCAGAAACTTTCAGTATGCCCTTAGTATACTATATTCATTGACTGTTTAGCGGTAAGAAGTTCGCCGGGTCAGCTAGTATATATTTCGCAGACAGATGTACCGGTGACTTAATTCCTTAGGCATTTTCTACCAGCCAACATCGATGATCAGCACCAGTCAACCGTAGAATGCGTGTGATGCAAAGAAACAGACTGCGCGGGCCACCGTCGCGGGGGGCCGGGCCCCGCGCCCGTTTTACTACGTAATAATATATTGTTACGAACGTGAGTAATTAAATGCCGGTTTACTAGCAGAGAACTTTATTACCACAAACAATAACAAAGGACATTGCCAATCTTTGTATGGGAGTTGGACCAAGTGCTGCCCAGAATGCACACATAGTGCATTTTGTTCCTCAGGCCAACACCAATCAGTAAACTGAAGCGCTCCAAAATCTGTCCCAGGAGTCAAGAGAAAAAAAATGTTTTGTTGTGAATTATTTCTTTTCGAAAAGTAGGTTAATAATTGTTTGTAGCGTAATTGATTACTGACTATAATATATAATCAGTAATCAATTATACTTAAAAGGACATTGCCAATCTTTGTATGGGAGTTGGACCAAGTGCTGCCCAGAATGCACACATAGTGCATTTTGTTCCTCAGGCCAACAACAATCAGTAAACTGAAGCGCTCCAAAATCTGTCCCAGGAGTCAAGAGAAAAAAAATGTTTTGTTGTGAATTATTTCTTTTCGAAAAGTAGGTTAATAATTGTTTGTAGCGTAATTGATTACTGACTATAATATATAATCAGTAATCAATTACACTTAAAAGGACATTGCCAATCTTTGTATGGGAGTTGGATCAAATGCTGCTCAGAATGAATAGATAGTGCATTTTGTTTCTCAGGCCAACACCAATCAACCGCCAACAGGAAGCCAACTGAAGCGCCCCAAAACCTGTCCCAGGAGTCAAAAGAAAAAAAATATATTTTGTTTGCCTAAACAGTGTTTTGCTTTTTTTCGTACATTTTTTTTTTTGTTGTTTTTTCAATATTTAAGTTCTTTTTGCTGAAAGAAGCGCTTTATGAAACATATTTATTTTGAGTCTCAATGATACTACTCTTAATAAACTTTTATGTCAGTACTAATTTATTTTGGTTCATTGTGCGCGTCTATGCTGTACGGAAAAAATATACTCTGGGCGTAACATCGCGTGCACCAAGATCGTGAACGTTTTCAAATTCAAAATATAGTTTTATTGATATATAATAATATAAGCATAGCTCTTTACTCAAATGAATTCCCAATTTGTTTTAGGTATAAGAACGTAATTAAAACAAGTAAAATTACTTACATGCAATAATAGCCTTCATGACGTCGATCTGCAACTCGAAGACGTTGCGGTGAACGTATTGAACGAACGAATGGAATGGCAGCGTGCGGTATCCGAGGTAGGTGAAGAATGAACTGAACCCTTGAGGCAGGGGGAAGGCGATCGAGTCGGTTGCCAAGTAGTACTGCTCCAACACTTTAAATACTATGAACGCGTGTGTTGGGTCCATCTCATCGCTGGAAATAATATTAATTAGCGTTAGCTTTATATCAAAAAAAGTTATACTTAAAATACATTTACGACATTTTTTAATTTATTGGCCTGTTTCAGTCTCGGGAAAAATAAATAAATACTAAATGACATAAATATTGTGATTATCATTTAAAAAAATGGAACCGAATTAAATTAAATATTTATTTTTACTATAAAATTTCAACGCTTCCGGAGCTGGTAAGACAGGCCATTCATGTACAATATGTCCATGTTTGAGAAAATTTAAATTAAATAAAAAAACGTATCGATGAAATCTGAGTGGAGGTTAGTTAAATTAGACGAAACAACCAATGGTAGCAATAATGAATTCCCGATCGTTGGGTGCTTGAAATCCATATTTATCTAGTAACGCCCTTAGGCAATAAGACTAGAAAAAAATCGCAAAACAAAAAATAAACCAACACAACCAAATGAAACCAATTAACGAGGAAAGACAATCTAGAAATGGTTTCCCATACTTATTGACATTGTTTGGACTTTACCGAGACAAACATTAATGCCAAACCGGATGAGAATTGATAACAACCATGATTTACCACGGTAACCAAGGTATCCTAGGATCTCAAAATATTTATTAGATATTGTATCTAATATTTATTAGATATTGTATCTAATAAATATTTTATCGTAACAACTTTTTTTGATCGAGTTCAAAATCAAACTTTTGCTGACAATAAATACTTCTACTTATATCTTTTTTGTTGCCAATGTCATCAATAAGTATGGAAAGACTGTAAGCGAAAAAAAAAACAGACACAAAAAACCAAAACAAAACCGGACAACAAAACTGTAAACATAGAGTAGTATCCGCCGTCATACATAAAGGTGAAGCCACGCTGCTGGTTGTTGTGCGGCGTGGCGGCGAGCGGGCGCGTGAGGGCGCGGCACAGCGCGCGCGCCGCGTCCAGCTGCGCCGCCGCCCAGCGCGTGGCCACCGCGTGCACGCCGCTCTCCACGCGCGCGCCGCCCGAGCACGAGCGCATCAGGTGCACGCTCACCTCGCGCAGGTTCTGTTCCGCCGTGTGTGGCAACACCGATGTACAGTTATTTGCATGCTTTTGAAGCTTTAGGTAAGTACGTCACAAATTTTAAATGTCGAGATGATTAAAAGTAAGTTGTCATTTTACTTTTAGCCTTGTTCAGATTCTGTCCACCCATGTTAAATTTCGCTATCGATTATATTTGCTATTTGCATGCTTAACATTAATATTATAATTAATCAGTGTCAGTTAAAATGGTTAAAAATGTTAATGTTATTAAATTAGTCCGGCTAACTTAATGCATGCATGTAAACGACAACTAGCGGCGATTAACTCACTTGCAAAAGTGGCGCCAAGCATGCATTCATTTTGCTGTGAAATATGCTTCATCATTTCCATTAGTAAATAGGTATGTTTTTGTGAGTTTACAAAAGTCATATTTATCAGAACTTACCGCAGCAATGATATGCTCCTGCTTACTAGCAGTGCACACGTCGAGCTCGAAGAAGGGCAACAAGTCCTGTCCACTGCCGATGGAAGAGCGTCGCTGAGGAGCGCTCAGTGGAGGGGGCGGAGCGCCCGGGGACAGCGGAGTGCTGCAGCGAGACAGGGCCTCGGGCTGCAAAGGAAGAACTACTTACAAACCTAACACCTTTAGTGCCAAACGCACTTAAATTTTAACATAGTCGTATTGTGCTCTTTGATTTTTCTAAGTCCGTTTAGAAAAGTAAGTTCTGTGGCTAAATACGAATATTTTAATTCAATTTAAAGGGCATCGATACGGGTACAATATTATTGCCACGTAAGACTTTCAAGATACCTCTGGGATAATCGCACCCGCAGTACCTTTGGTTTTACAGATATCCACAAGAAGAGCAAATGTCCAGCATGTACCGTTGTACATGCTGGATATTTGCTCTTCTTGTAGATTCTTGTGTTTTGTATTAGAAAAAAAAGTTTATTTGGAAAAAACCTAAAAAAAAAAACAAGTTATTGCTTGTTATATTTTTATAAAAATATCACCAAAATAAAATAACAAAATGGCAAGGTCCAGACGCACTTCCTGTAATATTTCTCAGAAAAACTGCAATAAATATATACGGTCTCCTGTAAATTACTTTTAGATAGTAGAGATCCCTGTTTGAAGGAATATCCCTGATGTTTAGAAGCAGGTCAACGTAACCCCAGTGTGCAAGCCGGTCCTAAAGACCACGTCGAAAACTATCGCCCAATATAAATATTGTGGGTTTTGTCAAAAGTCTTTCAAAGACTTGTAAACAGTGAGCTTTATCACTCTTTATTACTTCATAGTGCTATTGTTCCACAAAAATACGATTCCGATTGTAATAATCTAATCGTTCAGCAGACTTTGTATATATTTTAACATTATAGATGCTGGTATTTAAGTAGACTCAGTTTATATTGATTTTCTTAAGGCTTCGATAAGGTCGACCACGAGCTATTGCTAAGAACGATCGCGTTAAATGGTATACATGGGAACTCGTTGAGATGATACTTGTCGTATGTTTCAAAAAGATCGCAGCGCGTAGTCTTAAACTGATAACAATCACCATGTCGGCAAACGCTGAGTGTCTTGCTAGAAAAATAGCGGACTATAGATACATAAATTCTATCGAGTATGAGGGTGCCTAGAGCGTCATACTCAAGGCTAGACTTCCGTGTGACGCTTACATGCTAACTCATAATTCCAGTGTGTTGACCTACAAACCATCGTTTTACTTAATTTAAATATTAAGTATAATTATTTGTCCAATGTAAACATAACTCTTCAGTATTAACGCAACCTCGACTTTAACCCAATTATTCATTCTGCTGACGCAAAATCATATGTGTGTAACTATAGAATAAAGTGCAAGAAACAGTTATAACATAATTATTGTGACTGTATTTAAGTAAACTAGGTTTATAATATTATTTTATTTTTCAGTATTTTGAGTGATTTTTATTGTCCCAAACACCATAGTGTAAGAGCTTCTACCGCCTGCGATACAGGTTTATCCTAGTAGGTACAGGCACTTAACATAGCCATACCTTTGTAATTATTCCTAAGATTTTATGTAACTATTTTACCAAATTTTAACTCTGAGTAAAAAATATTATTATTAATAAACTCGTAACGTCAGGTGCTCCTCAAGGATCGATTTTGGGACCCGTCTTATTTATACTATTCATAAACGACACAGGAAGACGTTTTCAAAATGAATAAGCCGATTAAAAGCATTCATAACTAGCTTGTACTGGTACTGCTATTTTCTAAATGATAAGAGTTAACATGGTACGTGCTCTGGGTGTATTAACTGATGATAAGATCCCTCTGAACACGTATAACAACACAATTGCTAATAAAGCCTGGCTTATGTATGGTTTCGTTATGCAGTCCGTCACTAAATACGTTCGTTCCCAGACCTAATTTTATACAAAGCCTTACTTAGATTTCAACTGGAGTATGCAGTCACGCGTTTAAAAAGGGTTTATTATTACAAATAATTAACAATTGTGTGGATTGTGCGAGGAGTGATATGGAAAAAAGGGAGTCAATGATAGCGTGACGGACGACAGGATTCAATGGAAGAAAAAACATGTTGCGATGACCACAAGTAACATGGACAGGAAGATGATGTTGATGTTTATTATTCCAAACAATTTTTAATATAATTATTATGATAAACATACCTGATAACAATGCAAACTAACACGCAGCTTATCAATCACCGCTTGTGGCTGCAGCCTCTTCTGCGTCTGGTCATTCAGAGCTACCCACAGGCGAGTCCACACGTCCTCCGCAAACTGACACACGCGCTGTCGAGGAGCTAGGACCACCACTGAACTGTTCCATAGCTTCTCTTGACTCACTGATACGCACATGTCGCGGACCTAAGTCATAAAGTTGATGAGTATTGTATTCGTTGATGAGTATTGTGTTCAAATAAATGCGACATATACAATGTAGCCAGATCAAAATCGATATATCGACCCATCTGAAAACCGTGTGACTTCAAGAGATATTTCTTTAGACAATTAACAAAGTGATAAAAGGATATGTCGTCTTCTTTTCTTCCTGTCACTCACAACTAATACAATAAATAAGTGAATTCATATGAGGCATATAACAGAAATGGCGGAACATATAATTGGTAAGAAAATAAATGAAGGAATTTCTTAAATATAATCCTACTCATAAAACATTATTTATCATTTGGCAAACAAACAATTTTTTGCACTAAAACTGCTAGTATTAATGTCTAGATTATATTTATTACAAGGTAAGCAAAATTCTCACCTTAACATCAGCAAACTTGAGATGTTGCGTGAAAGGCAGCATCTTCATCAAGTTAAGCGCAGACGCGGGTAGAGAGCGGCGCGTCACCGCGTACGTTGTACCGACGAGGTACTCCTGCATCACGCGTTGGAACGAGCCGAAGCCATCGCGTTGGTTCAGGCACATCCACGATATTAACTAAAATATTACGAAAACATAAGTTTATCCTAACTTTCAAAGATACGTTTTCTGGATACGTCTGGCGTGCAACTCTGGGTTGAAAAAAAAGCAGTCATTTTAGTATAGGCGATAGGATTTCAAATTTTTCTTTCATTTTGAAATATCCAGGTGTGTCAAGTTATTAATATTATTAAGCTGAAGAGTTTATTTGAACGCACTTATCTCAGGATCTGCAGGTTCGAAATAAAAAAATATTTTAGTGTTGAATAGCCCATTTCTTGAGAAAAGCTACTTTTCTCAAGAAATAACCCACCATAATTATAGGTTGGGCACGCCATAATCACGGCGGTAAGTCCCGTCTTTGAGGAGTGGCAACACGACGTCATCACCTTCCGCATGACGCAGGTCCTCAACGGACATGGCAAGTTCGGGAGGTTCCTGCATCGGATTCAGACGGAAGAAATGCCCGTGTGTCACCATTGTGTGGACCGCCCGGAGGATATGGTAGAGGTGACCGCCCGGAGGATATGGTAGAGGTGTCCTCGTGGAGGCAATCGGCGGCAGCGACCTTTCACGCCGGGCCCTGTTTCGGGCTATGGTCCGAAGGGAGGAAAAATGGCAGGCGGTCGCCTCCTTCTGCGAAGCAGTAATGCTAGGAGGCCGCACGCTTGGGAGAACGAACGTCCTCACGCCCCAGCCGCCGAGATTTCGACATCGACTACCAGCCACGGTAGACGCGGGCTTGCGGACCTCGAGCAATGGGTAGCTCGCCGTCCGGCCGTCCGGTAGTTAACCGGACCGAGCCCAGTCGTCAACAGCGCGTAGTGGTCCACGCGCTCCTCAAAGATATGTTAGCAAACCGTAAGGGCCCAGCAGGGCCGATGCCCGCTAGCTAGGACCGCGGAGAATTACTGAAAAGGAAACCCATAGTCCTAGAACGCAAAGGGCAACTGATGGACACTGGTGCGGTTTTAGCCAGTAAGTCTGACACGCCCTACCGGTCCACCCAGAGCGGGAGAAGTCATTGGATGATTTCCACCCTTAAAAAAAAAACCCACGATTATAGGTTACGACCAATTAGACTAACGGGAAAAATCGCGGGGGACAACTAGTTCAAGATAAAAATATAACATGGTGGCTCTCTAGATTACTTGAGGCTCCTGAAAAATAGAATTATTCTTTCAATATATTCTTACCTCCTCAGCCAAGTCCATATTCCCGTCATGCTGAATTAAATAATGCAGTATTGCCAGCTTGTTCTCTACTGCCGTGTTACTTTTGAAGGTGGCAGTCAGGTCTTTATCTGGTACCGACATGGTGACAACATCGAGGGTGTTCAAGTCGACCATCGCATGGACCCCCCAGCCCAGCACTGGAGCCAGGCTGGGGCCACTGTCGCACTCGTCCATGGGTATCACGATATGGCAGCAAGGTTCGTGGTACAGACTGATGTCAATCATTTGGGTGTAGAGCATCGGAATGTTTACTAAAAGATGGTTATCTGTAAGATAAAAAATACTCATTATATTTTACTGAAATGTTTAGTTTTTTATTTATTTATTTATTTATACTTCATGTACAGTAGTGGTACATAGGCGGACTTAATGCAACAAGGCATTCTCTACCAGTCAACCTTTGGGAAACCTTTGTTTTTTTTTTCGTTTGGCAAATTCTTTTCCTAAATCAAAAATTTTTTGTGTAGCGACATCTATGGCGCAACATAAAAACTAAAGGCAGGCAAGTCTTCTGGAAGAAATTTCTTTTTGAAATAAGCAGTACCTTTGTACAAATTTTTATATTAGAATTCCTATCTTCTTCTGTATATTTGTGTGTACATAAATTATAAAATAAATAAATTAAATTTGTAATCTTGGTATGCAATAAAGTATATTATGTATATAAATAAATAAATAAATAAAAAAATATGAAATCCTACATCGAGCAATTAGAGTTTTCTGTGAGATTTGAACATATACAACAGCCTGAAATCATTTATCGAACAGTTGCCCGGATCAGACATAACACCCATCGGGTCGGAGGATCCTCCCTTTTCAACGGGGATATGTGAGACTTTACACTCTGTTGCGCATATCTACAAAATAGTAGACATTTTTGAAACGAAGCTTTTATTTAAATGCTGATAAAAGAATAAAATAAACTTTATATTAAATCAAACTCATAAATTACATCTAAACAATTAATACGATATGAAAGCTTGTCACGAGATTGTTTGTTCATTTACAAAAGTAAATCTCGCGACAAGCTTTTATAGCATTTTTAAATAAAAGCTTGTTTTTTAAATGTTTCTTTTTACCATTTTTATGGTCCCGTACCTCAAAAGGAAAAAACAGAACCCTTATAGGATCACTTTGTTGTCCGTCTGTCTGTTTGTCTGTCTGTCTGTCAAGACCCTTTATCTCGGGAATGCGTGGAGATATCGAGTTGAAATTAAAACCAAATACTCAGATCTGCGGTCCCTTGAAGCTATGAAAAAATCAAACTTCTGAATGAACTAAAAAAAAGATACGGCCTCTTATGTCGCAAAAAACGTATATTTCAACACTGTCAAGAGAATCAAAATTCATAGGGTACTTCCCGTTGACCTAGAATTCTGAAAGGCCTCATAGCACAAGTATAGGAAAAAATCTGAAAACTGTAAAGTAGTTAACTCACAAAAAAAATGCGATTCGGAAAAATCTTCGAACTTAATTAGGGAATTGAACTGTTTTCATGGTTACCTACCATAAGTTCGAAAAATATTTGACTGAATTTCATTTCACCTAAAACGTTTCAACTATTATGGTTTTGTTTTTTTTTTATTTTATTGAAGTCACGTCTTACACTGTATAAGTTGACCTATTATCAATTCGAGTTTCACCGATGTTATTCTTAGCCGAAATAACATTTTGTTCGAAGTAAGTATTATGTTTCCGAACATTCATTATACTTACCACTGTTTTAATTACCATATTTTTAAACAAGAATGCTTACTTAAGGATGCAGCATGCAGCATGCAAGCAGGCATGCAGCATGGAAGCAGGCATGCAACATGCAGCAGGCATGCAACATACAGCAGGCATGCAGCATGCAAACAGGCATGCAGTATGCAAGCAGGCATGCAGTATGCAAACAGGCATGCAGCATGGAAGCAGGCATGCAACATGCAGTAAGCATTGTTTCTGTCACGGCTACGGCGCTGCGGGATTTGGGCGGCCCCACGCGAGCTTATCGTCGCAGATGGTTTTAACGCTCACCTTCAAACGACCTTTAAACCACCTGCTCCTCAGCTCACGGGCCGCCCTACCCCTCCGCGCCTACGCGAGCTTGAATTGAACTCTAGAGGTAGGGCAGACAAGACTGTGTAAAGTCGGTTTTGTGGCGATTCGTTTCTGTCACAATATTTTGTAGCACAACATATTGATTTTTTATGACACTATTGTAATTTAACATTGAGAAGGCTACCAAGTAACCGTCTATATATGGTGACTGGCAATTAGTGTACGATACTTAAACACGTGATTGTGCTCATGATAACAAACAATTTTTATTATGGTAGCAAAGCCGAAATCGCGAAAAAAATATCAGCTGTTCAGTACATTAGGCAAATATAAATGTACTGCTATCTATTATCTATTTATGTACGGTTTCCGCACTTAGTCCTGTGTGGACCATTGTACGTGGGCCATAGCGGCCACAACCTTAGGTGGGCTTATTCCAACCAGCCCACCTCTCTCCAAAAACAGATAAGGCCTCTTAGGTTTTTCAGGGCATCAATAAGGGAGTTCGGGGATCCTAAGATTCGTGTGCGTATTTCAGTGACACCTGTGCAGTCCAGGAGCACATGTGCAATCGTCTCCTCCCCCTCCAAACATGCTCTGCACAGGGGACTGTCTGTGATGCCTATCGTGTGAAGGTGTTTATTCAGTGTGCAGTGTCCGGTGATGGTCCCCGTCACCAGGCGCAGGCCGCCTCTGTCCAGTCTTATGAGTTTTTTGGTGAGGGCTTTATTGAGATGTGGTAGGGCCAAAAATAAATGTACTAAACAGCTGATTTTTTTTCGCGAATTCAGTTTTGTTTCCATAGTAAAAGTTGTTGGTTATCATGAACACAATCACGTGTTTAAGTATCGTACACTAATTACCAGTCACCCTATATATTTGTTACCAAAATTCCGTAAAATGCTGTTTTTTTGTGGTGAAAATATGGCAAATAAATCATTTGGCAAATGAAAAATGTTCAAAAGTCTTCGGCGAATAGCAAATAGTTATTTTGTAAATCGGCGAAACATACTACGGTAAAATAATACCTATGACACATGATACTTCGATGATCTAAAAATATGTCAAATAACGCATATATCAAAAAAGCCGTCGATCAATAGATTTCGGTAAAATAAATATCGAACAAAAAAATTTCGGAAAAGTGATCGGTGAAACAAGGATGTTTTTATAGGTAAGTTTGTACGGAACAATGAGTGCGCGAGTGCGACTCGCACTTGCCCAGTTTTTTTATATGTGCTTTGTTTAATCTTCGTTTATTTCTCCTCATAAATCAAAACCTTTAAATCAGTGTTTGATTTGCACCAAGTTAAAAAAAAAGCAGAATTAATAGGTGTTGATTTTATCGACATCGATATTATTGTTGCAAAATTGAATAGTGCATCACTATGTTTGCTGAAATTGTTGCATCAGCCAATCACAACCGCTATATTTTAACCCGTCCCCCGACCCGCAATGGTGAATCATGTGCCTGAAGAAATCGGTCTATCAGCTCTCAAGTGATTTAATTCTCTTTGCTGTTACGTTTTCACGGTTAAACTACGGAACCGATTTTGATGAAATTTTGAATGAAGTAGGCTTGAAGTCTTGAACCCCAAGGAAGGACATAAGCATATACTTTATATCTATCTTCGACTTCGTGTTCGCTATAACCGACATGCACGCGAACGAAGTCGTGGGGAAAAGTTAGTAAACAATAAATTAGTCTAGTTTCACACAAAATAAATTGAAATATATATTGCATTAGAATGATGGTGTGAATTTACATGTTTGTGAATGGTATGGGGCAAGGTTTAAAAAAAGGTATTTACCAGCGTAAAGCGTGTAGGAAGGTCTCAGCGACTTAGCCAGCGACCACGGCAGGTCAGGCACGACGCTATGCACCACACACCCGTGCTGCAGCAATGTTATGGAGTAGGCAAAGTTCACTCCAGAGTCCTTCAGGTCAGCGCTATCTTCTAGGACCAAGGAGGTTGTAGAGTCATCTAGAGGCTGTAGAGGTAATAAAGATATATTCTATACATAGGTATTTTATTTTCATGGAATATTTCGAGTGGTAGCGGCTTTATCAGACGAGTTGTAGATCACGCTTTCGTAATTAGACCGGACCAATTCTATTTCATCGCCGTAACCCAAAACAGCCAAGGAAAATAGAAAACTGGCCATGTCCAAGAAACGAAAACTCGGCGTTATGTGATTTGATACCTTGGGTATTTATTTATACCTTATATTAGGTGGTAGCCCAGTAGTAACGGCCTCCTCTCTTACGAATTGTAGGTCGCAGGTTTAAACCCAGTCAGGCGCATTACTTTGTGTCATTTATTTCATCACCACTGCTCTCAAAACGGTAAAGGAAATAATCGTGAGGAAACCAGCATGTCCTAGAACTAAAAATTCCAAGGCATGTGACATCCGCCAATCCGCACTGGGCCCGCGTGATGGATTACGGCCCATTCCCTCTCCGAGAGTAAAGGCCTGAGCAGTGGGAACCTTAGGCCAGAATTGTAAATTATGGCCCACTTTCTCTATCAAAGACTCCAGTATCCCAACACATACGACTATTAGAGACTAATATGTTAAACAATACCAGTTACAGTAAGTTCAACAATAAAAATCGTTGTGACTATTCATCATCATACTTTTAGCCGAAAGACGTCCACTGCTGGACATAGCCCTCCCCTAAGTGTCGCCACAATGACCGGTCTTGTCTATATCACAACCATCGGATTCCTGCGACCGTGATCAGGCCGTCGGTCCACCTTGTGGGAGGCCTTCCAGCTCTGCGTCTTCCGGTACGCGGTCGCTACTCCAGAACCTATGCAGCAATGTGCCCAGCGCTGTGACTGTCACTTTTACATAATTATCATCTAAATTGACACAGACATGCCAACACAGATTAAACTTACTTTGTAAAGATAATGATGGCAGATACACAAGACTCCTTTCTGATCACAAACGATCTGCAGGTCGAGACTGCAGTCATGCACTCGTAGAGGTATGGGGTCGTCTTCATACGCCCCGCAAGCAGCGCCTTCGCCTGAGGTCGACACGTGGGGCAGGCTCAACGGAATGTTTAGCTGTTACATGAAAAAAAAAGTTAAACGTTTATGACAACAACATTATTTTGATGGTTTATATTATTTAAGTATGCATCACCGATACATACTTACATATATTACACTCCAAAACTGTTTTACGTCCGTTGCGTCACAACCACAGTCAGGCACTAGTTGTCTGACATTCATGCTAAACTGGACCTATTTTGGTGCAGCCGTGAGGCACACAACTACATTTTTTGCTACTTGTTTTTATTTTTGTTTCGTGTTTAGCTATATTGTGTTTGTGCCTTGTGCTGTATGTACCAAATAAATTCTTTTTCTTTCTTTCTTTCTTTCTTTACAACTTAACTTGTAATTCCACGTTTTTATTTATTTATTCGATGAATACTAGATAATATTCAATTTTGTGATATTGTAAACCAGCCCCTTAATATTCTAGATAAAGATGCTACTTTAAAATAAATTTGGACTCGATTGAATTGTGTTAATTATTTCCTGCTTCGAAGTGCATATTCATCTGATTTTTTATATTCGAGGTTCTGTACCTATATCAAAACAAGCAGTAAACAAGTAAATAATCACTAAATTGACCCCATTTTAGCAAGGGAGGAATTTTCTGAATGACAGTCATTTTGATATACCATACCTCCTTATTACTATATCAAAATGACTATCATTAGAAAGTTTCCTACTCAGTCGATTTAATAAGCCTGCAGCCACTCGGTATATTAAGCAAAAAACAGGTTAAGTGCGAGTCGGATTCACACACTGAGGGTTCCGTACAAACTTTCCTTTGAAAACAGTTCAATTCCCGAATTGAGTTACTAAGATTTTTCCGAATCGCAAAAAAAGTTGTTTTTTTTTTCTGACGTAACTACATATTTACAGTTTTCAGATTTTTTCCTATACTTGTGATAAGACTTTATGAGACCTTGCTTCATGCCAAATTTTAGGATTCTAGGACAACGGGAAGTACCCTATGAATTTTGATTCCCTCGAGAGTGTCGAAAAAAACGTTTTTTTTTGCGACATATACCTACGACCGTATCTTTTTTTTCCGTTAACTCAGAAGTTTGATTTTTTTCACAGCTTCAAGGGACCGCAGACCTGAGTATATATATATATATATATAGTTTTAATTTCAACTCGATACCTCTTCGCGTTCCCGTGATAAAGGGTCTTGACAGACAGACAGACAGACGGACAACATAGTGATCCTATAAGGGTTCCGTTTTTTCCTTTTGAGGTACGGAAACCTAAAAAAAACACTCCATAGTAACTTTCTTTCTACTCGATAATAAAATTTGCATACCTACTTAACGACGCGCATTCTAAAATTAACTTCTTAAATTAAATATCAAAGTACAACAGGTACTAATGTTTTACTAATCTTTACTCGCAAATGACTTGGTTTAATTTCCGTTGGCATTCATTCAGGTTTGTACATTGTCGGTTATTACAAGTGTCCCACGACAGTTAGTCTATAAATAGTATTTTGTAAAAAGAACAAATAGTCACGTTGGGGCCCACTGAGTAACACATTTATGAATGTGTATGAATTTAGACTAGATTGCGCAGAACTACGTATTATTAATAGGTGAAAGTTGCTACCATTGTGCAACTGAGCACTATAATATACTGAAGTAAATGTCCAACATTTCTTTGGTATTGTGGCCAGATGTGATAATTTACCAACAATTATTTTTTTCATGCATACTCTATCTTTATTTAAATAAAAGAAAGTCGTGTTAGTTACACTATTTATAACTCAAGAACGGCTGAACCGATTTGGCTGAAAGTTGGTGGGGAGGTAGCTTAGAACCAGGAGACGGATATAGGACTTTTTTTTTATTAGGGTAGAGTAGGGTAGAGTAAGGTAGAGTAGGATAGAGTTGGGTAGAGTAGGATATAGTAGTCAGTTGACGGGAGCGAAGCCGCGGGCAAAAGCTATAATATTATAAATGTGAAAATAACTCTGTCTGTCGCTCGCTTTCATGGCTAAACAATTGAGCAGATTTTGATTAAATTTTGTTGAATTTCGAGTTCGCGTCCGCAATAACCGACACTCACGACGAAACCGCTGAAGAAGCTAGTTTACAATAATTATCACATTCATAACGTTGAAGATTGTGGTTGTAGTGAGGATATAATATCAGATAACCTGGTCATTTCGGACGGCAAAATGTTTAACGTTGAATTATAAAATTCGCACGCAGTTTAAAAACTGCAAAAAAATCGGTTGCCTGTAAAGTCGATAGTTAAACGTGACAACGTGTTACATTTATTTGTACGCATAAATACAAATAAACAATTAACACGACATTCACTTTTCACTGCACTTTATACTTGACGAAAACATGTAAATGTATTATTCTATAGCAGTTGTCACGACGCAGACGCATCGCTCACTCAAAAGAGAGAGACAGATGTCGAACACTGCCGAACGCGGAGGCCGAACGCGCTCTCGCTTGCACTTCAAGCCTTAAATGGAACGCCTCAGAGCGAGGTAACGCCGCATGCGTCATACTTTTTCGTGCGTGCAGCCGGCTCCATCGAATTATAAGACGTTGTCACGTCAAAAATAATTTGTTAGGAATACCAACACGTTACAATTATAGGTATGTCAACTCAAGATGAGCTGAAAGATGAACCCAAAAAAGTTCTTGATTCTTATTTTGATGGATCAGTTTTTTTTTAATGCTATCTACAGTGTTGGAAACCCCATTTATCGAGTAAAACTATAGGTATATCATCATGTTCCGATTTCCGAACCACGGGAGCGGAGTACTAAACATAGACGCGGTTAAAACCGCGGGGGACAGCTAGTACCTAATAAAAATTAAGTTATTTGGTTTAGTGTTGAATACATACAACAGTCTCGTGAGGCAGGTCGGCGTGAAACTGCAAAGCGGATAACGTCGGCGTCATTTCCGAAGGCGATTTCACCTCCTCACCTTCAGCAAAACTCTGCGTCGGCAGGCGATAGTGGATGTAGTACAACACCTAAACAAAGAGAAAATAACATGACGTAAAAAGCCGGACGAGATGATATGAGTACCACGGATCAGAGAATCTTGACATAACATGCTGGAAACCTTATAATGAAACTCTTAATTAATGATCAAGATGAATTGAAAATAATTTAATTTATTGCACAACATGAAGGCACGTTTGGCGCAGTAGCTGAGCGATTGGCTGCTGCGCTGTGTCGCGGTTTCGATTCCAACACGGAACAAATATTTGTATGACCTACAGATAGATGTTCCAGGTCTGGTGTTTGTAATTTTATTTGATATAACGATCAGTTAATATAATAAACGATTGATATAATTTTCAAATAACTACTTTTTACAAGCATAACATACATTGATTATAAAATCTTTAGATATAGGTACCACTCAAAAGACATAAAACTTATTTAGTCTAATATGAAAGACCAAAAGCTTTTTATAAATTATAATGGCTTTTAACTTAACCTAATCCAAATGATTCACTAACATTATATGGGGATCTGGCGCTCGGCGGCCGCTGCCGCGATTTTAATCGATAGACCTAATGATTTTCGATGAAATAAACTTTATATCCAATAAAGTTATACGAAATAAGTATTAGCGTATATCAATTTTATAAGTAAATCAATTATATCAACAGTTGGTATATCTCACGTTTATTATATCTTATGAATGTTATTGAAATGAAAATATACCAAATAACTTTATATTTATGATATGAGATGAGACGCACCTATTTGTAAACGCACCCACGATACTGAGGCCCTACCACGAACTCTTAACGCGATCCATTTTACAGCCGAAACTGAACTGTTAAAGGGATGGAGCTTTATAGGGTGTACAGTTTCATCTCTCTTTCTCTCTCGCACGACTGATATTTTTATAAGTCATGGCAAGACCCTAGGAGTAATTCTTGTGTGGTAACTTTTTTTTTTTTTAAAGAAAAAGACAACAAGTCTTTGCGTTCGTATATTTGTGTTAGTGTCTCCAAATACACTTATGATAGGTTCAATAAATGCATAGTGTAGAATTAAATATATTGCCCCTAGAACAAATGAAAAGAAAAAGCATTTTAATTGTAGGCCCCACAGGAGTATATTTTTTTTTTTTTTGGCACTATACCAGGTGTCGAAGATTCATGTACTTGCTTCGAAATGTTGATGTTAACATGGATCTTCCCGGGATTTCTATTGAAAAATCCCGTGTGGCCAACAATATTACAAATAAATAATAATAAAAACCTTAGAGACAGATAATTATGACCTTTATAACTATAACATAATTATTAAACTATAACAGATAATTAATTAACATACAATTTTTATTAGTATTTTTCATTGAAAAACTCTACGTCAACTAAGGTAAGGTTAACAAATTTATACACTTCCTCCGCCTCGTCATTAATGCAGGAAGAAATTTTTTCTGCTATATTTCTGATAGTGGCATGAAAAACTATGTATTTCAAAGGGCAAGCAATATCAATTACGTATATCTACGACTTTCTTCTAACAAAAGAACTTTGTGCTCTTGGTTTAATAGCTTTCGTTTTGGAAATTTTGTATTGTTGCCGCACTGAGGAGAAAAGTTATTCGTGAGATAAAATTTCCCACGTGAAAGTGATTGATACAAAAATAGACATCCCATTCATTAGCAGTTTTAAGTCCTTAAACATCAGTATATATAAAAGAAAGTCGTGTTAGTTACACTATTTATAACTCAAGAACGGCTGAACCGATTTGGCTGAAAGTTGGTGGGGAGGTAGCTTAGAACCAGGAGACGGACATAGGATATTTTTTTTTTTAGTAGGGTAGATTAGCGTAGAGTAAGGTAGAGTTGGGTAGAGTAGGATATAGTAGTCAGTTGACGGGAGCGAAGCCGCGGGCAAAAGCTAGTCATCAATATTGCATACCGCTTGAGACGCATTGTTTCTATGGTAGAACTCATATTACAAAATAATGCGAGTTTTCTTATATTTCATACAAAAATAGTTACAAGTAGGTACTGCGATATTAAAGAAAATACAAAACACAAAGAAACCAATAAATACCCAATTTTGAAAAAAGAATAACGTACCTTTAATATAAAGTTTATTTGAACTTATAATTAAGTCAATCTAAAAATATAACAATCAAAGCAACCCGTTTTAAAAAACGGCAATTTCATACTTTAACCCCTAATAAATCACGGTTAGCACGCCCTATAGCATAGTATTGTGGGTGCAAGCAGCGCACCCACAATACGATAAGACCGAAAAAAAAATACATACTGGTTAATTCCCTCCTTTTTAAAGTCGATTAAAAAAAATCTAGGCTCGAATCTCGAGCTTGCATTTATGACAGGGCCGTGAAAAAAAATACAGGCTGTATGTATTTTCCTCCTTTTTTATTAAGGTTGATTAAAAAAAAAATTTGGCTTGAATTTCGAACACACAAGCATTTTCTAATTATATTCTCTTTATTGAGATTGTTTTAATTTTAAGTTTATATAATTTTCATGGGACTTTAGGAAGTCGCGATAGCTTTGCGGTTTGTGATTTCGATTGAGACGCGATATTATCCGCGCGAGTTTGAACCCGGCTGATGATCACTGTACGCCGTACGTTTCAATAATATACAAACGATACCTTTCATTTTTAATTAGATGTAGGTTTTGCGCTGATACAAACAAAAAAAAAACATTTTATGTATGCATTTATGTATCACAAAAAACGCGTTATTGGAGAAGATTAGTGCTGAAATGCAGGGCTGAGCTGAAACTGATTCAGCTAGTTTAATTTGCTGTATTTCTTGAAAGCTGACACATTCTTTAAAACTTTCCCATAACCTGTACCTATAATGCAGTCATTTTGAAAACTAGCATTTTAATAATTTTTCTGTATACTAGCACTTACCTACTTTTAAAGTACTGATATGTTATTTGTAAGTTCCTCTGACTGAGCTGTAACTACACATGAGAGAATTGTGTCAGTTTAAAAAAAGTGCCTTGCTAATATTTTATTAACTTTTGAGCATTTGTTTTTAAGATTTCTTGAAATTATTTTTTAAAAGGGGAAAGATGATACAAGCAAGATGAATGTTTTTAATTGCTTTTGGCTTACCTGATTGACACAATCCCATTGTGCCCACGAAAACACTTTGACAATCTTCTCAGGTTCCGGGTAAATGCCATCAAAGCCCCACTTGTCAGTGCCATCGTCACATTCATTAAGGAACATGGGGGTGCGGTAGATTTTGATGCCTAAAATTTAATTTGAAAAGGTTAGGTTCATTTTTTTTTAATTTTTTGCCTTATTTACTATCAGTTATATATGCAGATTTCTTGACAGATTTGTACACATGGAGTGTGCCCCGCAGTGAAGACAACTAGTCATATTTTGATGTTAGGTAAGTACTATGTCTGTTGTGGTCAAGTTGACAAGATGTCTTTTTGTTAGGTTCATAACAATATTTTTTCTATTTCAATTGAACTTTTATTAACCTGGTGACATGTTGGCCTACTGCCAGACTTGGCACCGGAACAAAAACATTTGCTGTTTTTATTAGAAAGATAATGGCTATTAGGTTTATTTGTAATACATATTTTCAGGTTTAACAATAGCTATCATTAAAAAAAATATACATATTGTATAATAAATAATATTACCCATATAAAGTTTATGAAATTTTGTTGATTCTTACAATGCCTTTTGGGATTTGTGCTTAAACAAAGTCAGAACAAAGTGTACAACCTAGCAACATTAAATATACTCACATTCCAAATGCTTGAAAAGCAAGAATCTATCATTCCTTATTCCGGGACTGTATTTAGTGCTTTTCCCATAGACATACTGAACCATGATTTGCTTAGCAGAAGGCTCCTCCACGGGCTCTGGGGTTCTATCACTCTCTGGCAGTAGGCATATCAAGTAAGGACAATACAATGAATCTTTAACTTCAGTATCTTCACTCACATGACTCTTCACAATGTAAACCAACAAAGTGTGTGTAACATTCACCGATGCTTGTATAATATTCAACTTCTCTTCAAATGTGTGAAGAGTGATCAATGTCTTGTTTTTATTAGTGTAAGATCCAATGTTGAGGACCTCTTTATCATCCTTATCTGATACCCAGCTCAAGACTTGCGACCCATCTTGTTCCTGGCCTAAGAGACGCCATTCTCGCGCCGTTACTTCTGCAAATACAATTATAACACAATATACCTACTCAACTGGCCTCAAGGAATTTCACGACTGCGTAACATGAATACTGCGTAATTCATTGCACAGCGACGTTTCAATATAGGCGGATAAAAAGACGTTAACGTATCTTAGAACATTTTAAATAAAGGCTCATGAAAGCCTCTGTTGTTTTATTATAAAATTGAGTTACATGGTCTCGTAAGATGAGAATAAACTGTTGATGTTACCTTCTTCGCCCTGCGCCTGCAGCACACCACACAACTTGACTGCTATATTTTGAACTGCCATATCTTTACTATGACCGATATTCACTAGAAATTCACCTGCCGTTCACATAATACATAAATATGTCACCGTATCGCCACGTTATCAATACCGAAATAGCGCACCTTTATTGACTTTTCTCGCTCAATTTTCTATCAGCTGGCGCCCAGCTGTGATACGACGTGAATTTAGCTTTTATTCGGAAGCCAACAACAAGGACAAACAAATTGTCTATTAGTGTGGCAGCACTGGGGAGATGGATGCCTAATTAAACCAATAGAAAAGAAGCGTTGGTTTTCATGTGAAGTTCCGTTCGACATAACATTGCACCGAAGATTTGAACAATTATTTAACTATTTCGTATTATTTGATAAAATTTTAGTTATTCTAAAATAACTTCACGTAAAGGAAGTAAACACGTAGCCTTTAAAATCAAAATATTAATTATGATATATTATTACTGCCTAATAATTATTCAATCAAAAAGTTCGCAGTGATTTTATTAAAAGAAAACAAAAAGCATTTTTTTAATTATATCTACGCCTTTTATTAAAACGTATCGCTTGTTTTTTTCATCAGACAAAACACGCACATTTTCTTCGTAAAACGGATTACGTGAAAATACTGACGTTTCGTTTTCAGAAGAAATAAACGTGAAGTTAGCTAATAGTCAACCCGCTGAGTACCGAAGTTTTACCGCGACATTTTCGCGCGGAAAGCCGGGCGTTATCGAGCCGTGAAAAGCTGAAAAGTATCATGTAAAGTTAAGAAATACAGTAATTGTATCGTTTTTACTCATATTCAGTGAATATAATCTTATATGTGGCCAAAATACAGTGTAATCCGTAATAAATGTGTTGAAAGTTCATACATCGTATCTAGTTCATGAGCAAAGTACGTTTTGTGTAATTTGGAATAATTTGTGAATGACCAGGTATGTTTTGGACCCGCATTTCTTTTCTTAATGATGTAGTATATCTTGCACAATAATATATTTGGAAAGAAATCTTTAGTTAATAGGCATAATTAGGTTATAAACCTTTGGTGGGCGATAAGCCAAGCCAATTATATTGTCAACGGTTATGTTGGAAAAGAAGGATTTATTTCGGTTTAAATCGTTATATTTCAATAATGCATTAGTAATCTGATGATATTGTATCTTCGGCATGCTATTTTTATCAATTTCCTTAAGTGGATGTGCCGAGAAACCCAAGCTTGCGACGTGTCTAATGGCGCTGACGGGAGAATTTCGCGCGCGATTGTGACGGATTCGTGGCATTTTTTACCGCAGCTGATTCATGTATTTCTATATTTTAAGAATCTTAAATCAAAGCTAATGTATTCTAGTGAATGTAAAACGCTATAATATGAGAATTTCTGTTAATTTACCACCCAAAAACAGCCTCTGAAAAAATTTCTCCCGCCAATCAGCAGGGGGCACGCTGCGGGATCCTCCGCCTACAGAGGGTGTTTTACGCTGAAATATTTTTTATTAACGATGTAAATGCTATTCTAGACAGCTCGTTATTAAAATAGAATGCATGCGTTTTATGATAAATTTGGAATTATGCCCTCAATTACGGTTGTCAAGTGACATAACCCTATTTACAAGTTGAACATGACATGCGGTAATTTAAGGCCACTAAAACCAAGTTTTGATGACCGATAACAGCCTAATCGACAAATATACAAATTGGTGGTTTTGTTACAGGCTGTGGAGATAAAGTGCCAGTTGATAAAGTCCAACTACAATGGCACAAACTGGGTAAGTACAGTGTTGTTGCTCCTACACCTAATACTGACCTTGATGGTTGGGGTTTGTTTACTTACAGTCTTCTACACTTATTTACAGTTCCTGCTGTGAAGCCAGTGATAAACGTATGACCTTGAAAAGAAAAAGAAATTCCACTGATGATGAGGTTTGTATCATTTCATTTTTCCCATTCATTGTTAATGAAAATGTAGATTGTAACTTACCTTACCATGTTGTAGTTAGAGAATATGCCACCAGTGAAGATCTCATCGGTACTAGAAGAGGAACTAAATGACCAGCCAGCACACAATGTAGTAGTAGAATCATCGTCCTGCTCCAGTGATGATGAGAGCTCTCAGTATGGGCCAGTGGATCAGCCAAGGAGTGTTTATACAGATCTTGATTACAACCCTGATAGTTTTTTAAGCCCACCAAGTATATCTGACCTTCCTAATTGTGTGCTGAGCCCTCTAGAGAATGTGGCTAGAGGCGAGTCTACACCACACTCCAACAAGAGGCCCAGGTATGTCGCAACTTATTTTCATAAACCTAAACATTTCAACCTAGGTTCCAAATCTTACATAGCAATTGAGGTCAAAATAAATTTGCAAGTCTATCGGAATATGAGATTTTATCTAGCCTAGAACTCTACATAAAATGATTGCTGTAAGCAAAACACCGACTGATTTACCTTACCTTAGTGTTATAGTAAAAGCTTAACTAATCATAGTTAATAGAGCCCAGTCTGCAAAAAGAAAACTAACTTGTAATAAATTGACCTTCCTAAAGAGATAATGAACACACCTATGTGCATAATAAATAGACTATTACAACATACTGCAGTGTCTCCTAGAATAACCTTCAGATCTGTTAAACAGTCAAATGTGTACTTAAGTTGGATCCTTTATTTCAGCACTAGTAAGATACCATGCCCCACCTTGCCTAAAAGGAAGTGTCCACTGCCTGGCCTGTCTTGGGCGGACCCAGCAGATGTCTGGAACAGCATGTGTGACTGTGATGCCAGATCTAGTAATAAGAAGAACCCTAATATGTTTGACAATCATCCTAATCTACAACCTAGGATGAGAGCTATTCTTCTAGACTGGCTGAATGAGGTAAGATCCATTTTTACATTAATTTCAGTCACTCATGAATGACTTAAAATAATTACAAGTAGACATAGAAAAACCATTGACACTGTAAGAGAATGTGGGCTATAAATAGATTGGGGGATTTGTAAATTCAGTGCCAAGCACATCTTTATAATGTCCTAACATCATAGACAAAAGTTTGGGGTAAGAACACTAGTTCCTTTAGGATGATGAGACATGGCAGAGTACCTACTGAAGATAAATGATATTGCAGTTGTTTAATCTACTGCAAACAATTTTTTGAGACAAACATTATTAGCTGATTATCTAATTTATACAAATATTTAAGTTTAAGTGTTAGTGTGGACCATTAGTTAATCACATAGTGTAACCACTGGTTCACATATAAAAACTTCTGCATGATTAAATCCTAAAACCCTCCATCTCATTTCCATGCTGCATGGCAGTGATTTTTGATCAGGTTAAGGTAAGAAAACTTTTTCAATTACATATGTATGAAAGTAATGAACTACCGGGGTCATTGACCCTTTTTTTGCCGTGTTCATTGACCTCTTAACCAACGCGTTTTGAAGATGCCACTTTCAGCGTTTTTCCTGTCATGGTATTGCACAGTTGAACAGATTTTTAGGGATTAGTATTTTAAATGCTAGATCATTAGAAGGTTTAATTGATTTTCCAAGGTCGTTATCGCAGCGGATAGGATGTGCATAATTCATTGACCCCGTGGTATTATACAAACGTTTATTTTTATTATTGTTCCTAATTCTGCAAAGATAATGCCATCAAATGCGCTTGTTCGTACAGTTAGTAATTTGACGATTAATTTCAGGCTTTGCGAATTCTCTATTTGTAGAATAGAAGACGTCAAGACGTGACCTTCACCAGAAATAATAATATAGCAAAGAAATAGATAACGGGCTTTGCGTATCCCGGACTATAAAATACCTACCAAATGAAATACAACGGTTTTGTCGGAATTTAGTTATGGGCTCTTTTGTAGCAATCCTATTAGCGTATTTGCAAAAGTTACGTTAACTTATTCAAATCATTGCACATTGTTTTCCTACGCATGGAACTTAAACGTAACAGTTGGCGCAAAGCTTTGCTTCTTTTTAGATAAGACGCGAACTATTTATGGGCCAGTTCAACGCAGGTACTAATTTAATTTGTTGTGAAAGTGGGACACTTCAATTCTACGCATGTATATGATAAGGTTTCAAAGATTAAATACTTCTTTATATTCATTCCGACGGGATGATGGTAAACCTATACGATTGGCCAGGACGCACGGTTACTTTCGGTTTTTTTCGTCATCCTGTCGGCTTTCCCGCCGATTTAAAAACCGTTGACCCCATTAGCTATCGCAAGATCGGTTCCTTCATTGATGCTATAACTAGATTATCGGTTAAAACGATTTTAAACCCTTTGAGTCTTAAGTTAGCAGTTGTCCACGTAAACGTTGTGATGTACAGATATATTGCAATTACATAATTCGACTTTAAGGTGATCTAAGTTCCGTACTATCTAATGTCCTCCTTCCACAGGGATTAGTAGAGACTAAGCGCCATTTAAGACTGGGATAGACATATAAAATAATCACCCTTACAATGTTCCCACTGTTGGGACTCAGGCCTCCTCTCTAGGAGAGAGAATACCGTAATCCACCACGCGGTCCCAGTGCGCTTTAGGGATAGATATACAACTCTATTTTAAAACTCGCTAACCACATGCTTAGTTATACCGATTAGCAGATTCTAAATTCAAATTCTCAATAGAATTTTTTGAATTAAGAACCTGTTACCCGGATGGTTACCTTTTTTTAAATTGGCCCCAAAATTCTTTATCGAATGCGATGCAGTATCGATCACATTGCATTTATTACATGACAAAACAACAATTGCAATCTCTCGATTGGATTAAGATAAGTCATCGCTATAATTGGACTGCACCGACTACTTGCCTTTTCATTTGTAAAAAACTCGCTAACTCGCCACTGTTTTTAGGGTTCCGTACCTCAAAAGGAAAAACGAAACCCATATAGAATCTTTGTTGTCCGTCTGTCTGTGTGTCTGTCAATCAAGAGCCTTTATCTCGGAAAAGCGTGGAGGTATCGAGTCATCTAAGGCGTCACATAAGAACTAATCCTGCATCGCGCAATTAAAGTTCTCTGCGCGATTGGAACATATAGAACAGCCCGAAATCATCTATCGGGCAGTTGCCCACCAGACATAACACCCGTCTGGTCGGAGGATCCTCCCTTTTCAACGGAAGTTTGCGCGACTTTACACTCTGTTCCGCATACCTCCAAAACTATATGCTCAAGTCTACGGTCCCTTGAAGCTGTGAAAAAAATCGAACATTGAGTTAACGAAAAAAAAAAGATACGGTCGCAAAAAACGTGTATTTCGACACTCTCAAGGGAATCAAAATTCATAGGGTACTTCCGGTTGAATCCTAAAATTTGGCATGAAGCAAGGTCTCATAGCACAAGTATAAGAAAAAAAATCTGCAAATTCTAAGTGGTTACGTCACAATTTTTTTTTTTTTTGGATTCGATAAAATCTTCGTAAGTTTGTACGGGACCCCCAGTGCGTGAGTCCGACTCGCTTTTGTCCTGTTTTTTATCTTCTGAACATTAAAATAAGCGGGGATTTTCTGAAAAGGATACTTGTGATCCTATGGCCGCAAAGCTCAACTGAAGGACACAGGTGTGGGTTTACTCAGTTAAAGTCTACCACACTCACCCTCAGCCCTCTCGCTCCACCCTTGAGTGCGAAAAGTCTTGGATGATTTCTTACCTCAAAAAATGCCTTGTCAATCCAATCTGTCGAAAACTTAACTAATTAAAGGTGGTCATAGGTCAATGTAAGGGCTAGATTAACGGCCTACGTGGTTTGTTAATTAGCCATCTTAATTTTCGAGTAAAGGAATTTTATGTGCAGAATGTAATTTTGAGCCAGCCAGCCTATTTCGCATTCGCGTGACATTAGACCAGGAATGTTATGGAGCCCCGAAACCGAAACTATCGGATATCCGAATTAAAAAACAATCCGTAACCTTAAACGAATCCGATATAAAAGTTTCGGATAGTTTCTAATAAAGGTGGAGTCTAAATGATAGGTTGCGACAGGTTTTTGTTCGTTTTACCCGGTCAAACAAACAATATTCTAGAGTAGGTAGGTAGAAAAAAAAGTCAAATCTTGCTGATTTTATTTTTATAATTTTAAAATTCTAATATCCGTAACCGTATCCAAAACCGGTATAATGTTATTCTTATATCCGTGTCTGAATCCGTAATTACATATCCATAATATCCCTGCATTAGACGCGTAATGAAACAGTTCAATTTTTCGATATCGTCCCATTTAGCGCGAAGCGTCGATCGATGCGGAACTTTAGGCACATAACAGTACATTTAACTTTGTGGTAACTAACTTTTTGTGACCGTCTAGTCTGCCTGCCGATTAGACGCTTGACGTGCGTATTTTTGACGAATTTTCCTCAATCATATGCGCTAATATTAGTATCACATTATTATCACGTATCCTTGCATTTCCGGCATTGGTACAGGAATTTGTATATCATTATGAGGATATACGTCTTATCTCTAAAGGATAGTTGCTTGTTTATTATGTGCAGGCATTTGAAATATAGTTCTGTAGTCAACGTAGACTATCCATAAAAATAATGGTACAGGCATTTGTATATCATTATGAGGATATACGTCTTATCTCTATAGGATAGTTGCTTGTTTATTATGTGCAGGCATTTGAAATAAAGTTCTGTAGTCAACGTAGACTATCCATAAAAATAATAATTGGTGATATAAAAAGAATGTATCCCATTCAGAAGTACAGAATTTTTTGCACAGATAACTAAACCATTCAAGTCGCTGGACTTTCCGGACATAATTATGCGGGGCCTCCGTTTATTGATGTGGACACATTCAGATAACAGTGTAGCTTTATTCTTAAGTTAAAAACAAAGTACAACAAGTACGATTACGTCTTTTGTTTACCATGGATTAAACAGTATTGTCATGCCAGTTTTTATAGGTCTATCATTCAAACCAGTAAACTGAGTCTTGCCTATCTCTCTCGGAGATCATCTTAGCAAGGTTTAAATCAAGATAAAAGGAAGCTGTGCTGTGTATAATATATTGTTGGGTCTTTGAGTGTATTCTGGAGCTTATACTCTTATTTAAATATTTAAACATCAGCTTAAATACTGCTCCTAAAGACCAATTAACTCATTCAAATTCATATAAAAGCTTCTATGAGATGCGTCATTTGTTAGAAACGGGAACGCAGTGAAGTAGGCAATTTACCTAATTTATGTCTTAGCCGAAATTAATCTCGCTTTATAAGACGTCCGGAGTGTTCGGAGCAGATAACCCTAGCGAGCGACAAACAATGAAAGACGACTTACAATAATAACCTTTGTATGATAGTCGCATACAATGTTGAGAGATATGGCATTTTACTTTCTAGTTATTAACATACGAAACATGCATAAAACCGTTGGAAACTTAAAGTTTCATAACAGAGATGGGGATCCCAGTTTTTGATAAAGCTTTGCATATTTTGCGCTTTCAAAACCAATTACCAACGTAAGGTAAACTAAATCCTTTCGTACCATATATTAGATAAATATCACGGTATTTTTTTTTTATTAATGATAGTCTCGCGTTTGACCACCATCTCACCTGATGGTAAGCGATGATGTGGTCGACGATGGAGCACGCTTGCCTAGAAGTAGCCTATTCACTCTTGACTTAAAGACCCCTAAGTTGTAGCTATCAGGAAACACAGACTTCGGCAAGGAATCCCACTCCTTGACTGTACGCATAATAAATGTGTTCTCAAAACGTTTTGTGCGTATGGGTGGGATGTCTACCATGTACCGGTGGCGCAACGCCGTACGTCTAGTGGTCCGATGATGGAACGGACTTGGCGGAATTAGATTGTGCAATTCCACACTCCCCGAAATGTAAACGATAGAAAACCGACAGGCTAGCAATCGGCGGCGATGCCCAAGGCTTTGGAGCTTCGACTCAACAAGTGCATCATTGCCGATGATCCTCTTGGCTCGCCTCTCAATCGACTCTAGCGCATCAAGCTGGTATTTGGCATACCCGTCCCAAAGATGAGAGCAGTACTCCATACACGATCGAACTTGCGCTTGATAAAGTTTTAGCAGCTGTTCCGGCGTGAAGTACTGTCTGACCTTCGCGAGGATTCCCAGCTTTTTTGCTGCCAGTTGAGCCTTTGCTTCGATGTATGGCCCAAAGTTGAGAGTTGACGTCAGCGTAACACCAAGAAGATCAAGATGGTCGTTTATTGGCACGGTCACACCTCGGAAAGATGGAGCAGGGTGGAATTGACTCCGTTTAGCGGAAAAAAGACACGCTTGGGTTTTAGTTGCATTGAACTTGACCAGATTGGCATCGCCCCAATCGGAGACCGCCTTCAAGGACGAGTTCAAGCGTTCAACCATAGCCTCTCGGGATGACTGGATCTGTGACCCACTAGCGCGTGCGTCAGCCACATATCTCTCGGCAACAGTGCTGTCGTCTGCATACCCAAAGATACCGGGTTTAAGTAAGTCATTTATGTGCAGCAAAAACAGTGTTGCCGAGAGTACCGACCCCTGAGGGACCCCGGCATTAATTTCCATTTGACCAGACGAGCAGCCATCAACGACCACTCGGAAGGATCGATCCCTCAAGAAGTTTGTGATCCAATCACACAGACCAGTGGGTAGACCGAAGGAAGGAAGCTTAGCAATAAGGCTTTCGTGCCAGACCCTATCGAAAGCCTTCGAGATATCAAGGGAGACGGCAAGCGCTTCCCCATGCTTCTCGATGGCCTTGCTCCAGATGTGAATGGCATACGCTAGAAGGTCCCCAGTAGACCGATTTTGGCGAAAACCGTATTGCCGGTCACTGAGGATGTCGTTAGCTTCTAGGTATGCCAGAAGTTTCTTGTTTAGCACCCGTTCAAAACTCTTACAGAGGACGGACGTAACAGAGATGGGTCTGTAGTTTGCTGGGTCAGCTCGACTGCCTTTCTTGTGCACAGGCTGCACGTTAGCTTGCTTCCAAACAATCGGCACTTTTCCAGTCTCATATGAGATGCGAAATTGGCGTGTCAAGATCGGAGACAATTCAGGCGCACAAGTACGGTATGGTGTTTGTACACCTCTGAAATGACTAGACCGATTTGAGTGACATTTTTATGTTTAAGAAAAGGTTGTATAGTATTTTTCACCCTCTGACCCCCCCCCCCCCTCCCTCTGATTTTTAATCGCGAATTTAGTATTTTTTATGAATTTCAGATTTATACTTATGTTCCTTTTCTTTGATAATTTATATAGCAAAACAACGTTAGCCCGGTTATTTAGTAATCTATATTTTTGCTTTCTTTCATCAGGTATGTGAAGTATACAAACTTCATAGGGAAACATTTCATCTCACAGTGGACTATGTGGATCGATATCTATCCAACACGGAAGACGTGCAGAAGGGCCGGTTGCAGCTTATAGGTAAAGCACACAACGCTACTACCGATAATTTAACTGTCCTCAAAATTGAGCTTCTGGCGCTAAATAATAGAATTACTTACCTCAAAGAACCCCTTAAAACAGTAGTTTTTAAGGGGTTCTTGGGGTGTTTGAATAGTAGTTCAAACACCGGTTATCAATTCGTTTTCTTGCAGGTATCACATGCCTATTCATAGCGGCGAAAGTCGAAGAAGTTTACCCACCTAAAATCGGAGAGTTCGCGTACGTAACAGACGGTGCGTGCACCACAGACGAAATACTTCTGGAGGAACTTCTCATCCTCAAGATATTGTCTTGGAGCATCACGCCCATCACCATCAACAGCTGGCTGAATGTATACATGCAGCTCGCCAGCGAAGGCAGGAGCGCCAAGCGCAGGCTGATCGGCGAAAGTGATGTAGGCGCGAACGCTCTTAGGGGTTATACATTCGTGTTTCCCCAGTATTCATCGCTAGAATTTGTGATATGTGGACAATTAATAGACTTAGCAGTGTTACATGTGGACGTGAACTTGTTCCCGTACAGTGCAATCGCGGCCGCGGCGATTGCGCACGCGTTCACCAAAGAACTAGCTATTAGGGTATCAGGTGAGTTCAATACATTTGTTGTTAAATTTATATGATGTAAGCTATGAGGAAGGTCGCAAGGTGTTACATAAATAGCAAACTTTTTGTAGCGCGCGTGGGTCGCGTGTGATTTAGCAGTTTGTCACTTTGATTGTAAAAATATAATGTTATTATCTGACCTTTATCAGTAAACAATGGATTCGAACAAATACAGACATAAAAATTGCATGTTTAGTCCCTTTTAGAAGCGATTCATTCAGTTAGCAGGCGCATCAGAGGTCGTAAAGGTTTGTCGTATTCAGGTTACAGTTGGGAGGCGTTGGAGCCATGCTGGCGGTGGCTGGCGCCATGTGTGGACGTGGTGCGCGACGCGGGCGCCGTGTGCGTGGTGCGCAACGGTGACGGCGAGTTCATGCAGCGCGCCGGCGGACTCGACCTCATCTGCCCCGACGTCAACCTGGACGAGAGCCACCGCATACAGTCGCACAACGTCACCCTCGACATGTTTGTGAGTATACTGCCCGACATGTTATAATGGATGCTTTGATAAGAGCCAATTGACTTCAAATACAGATGCAGCATGTGTGATAGCAACCTGATGTTGCTTTCAACCCATTGAGCTGGTGTTTACAGTTAACCACACCAAGGCACGCAGCAGTGGTGGCCGAGTGGTAACGGCCCCGACTTACGAGTTGTAGGTCACGGGTTCAAACCCAGCCAGGCGCATTACTTTGTGTAATTTATTTCATCACCACTGCTCTCAAAACGGTGAAGGAAAACATCGTGAGGAAACCGGCATGTCCTAGAACCAAAAATTCGAAGACATGTGTCATCCACCAACCCGCACTGGGCCAGCGTGGTGGATTACGGCCCATTCCCTCTCCTAGAGAGGAGGCCTGAGTCCCAACAGTGGGAACATTATAAGGCCGACTATGCTATGCTACACCAAGGCACAGGACCAAGACCAACTCGAAGGGTTGTGTAAAATAGGTCTATTCTAATACTTCAATGTTTTTCGCACGTTGTTTTGTATGTGAATGTAACAATAAATTCTTTTCTAGAACAATTCTGAAAAACTGGAAGCTAATGAAGTCTCATTTCGCTAGTCTATTATGTTTTCCATTTGATTTATTATGCATTAAGAATTCGTTATCTAGAATAATACTTTTGTTGTCTTGATAATTTATCAAACTAGTCGTTCGACAATGATTATATCGAAGCTAATAATATCAATACATGGATATTTTGTTCGGTAGGATAAATGGTACCAGATAATGGTAGAGCAGCAGTCGTCGAGTCAGACGGAGGCGTCTGCGTCGTCCCTGGGCGGCGCGCACTTGTACCCGCCCACGCCGCCGCAGTCGGACCAGAAGAGCCCGCGCACGCCGAGCGGCGCGACGCCCAGCAGCCACGCGAGCCGCCTCGCAGCCGAGCCTGAGGCCCGGCGGCTCTCCACCGAGTGATCGCACACTTTACATTAAGGTGTGTCATTATTGTTTTTATGTTCCGATACGGACAGTAAGTTGTTCTAAGAGCAGTTGTTTAATACTCTATTGAATTGGTACAATTTGACATCATTTAAAGTCTAGCCAAGGAGCTCCTGGTTTTTTTTATCATTGGACTGTTGTCTGCCTTGAGTTCGAAAATTCGTTACAGCCGTTTAGATGAATAGATGGATTACGATAAGCTAAAGTTTATTCTCACTCTGAAGATTACTATGCAAATTTAGTTAAGATGAAAGAAGTGTTATATTCTGCTATAGTTGGAAAATTAAACTTTTTACAAAAATAAATCGAACCTGCAAGTCATAAATGTCATATTTTGATTGTCATGAAGTGTAAGACTAATGTTTATTTGCATTATCTAGTTAATCTGACTTTGAGGATTGCTAGTAAACACATTGCATAAAAGTACATCAATAAGAAGTACATTAAATATTATGAATAACTTTATCTATTACACATTGTCATCACATGTGGACCACCAAGAATATAGGTTACGGACTTTATTCAACCAAACTAATGAATTTATGTAGAAACTGTACTGATAGACATTGTCATAAAATATTTATTGACTACTTAGGAATCGCAACTTGCAACGAGCCGATTTGCTGTCGTAACTCTCAATTGAGCGTTTGATTTTGACTAATAATCCGTGAGTTTCTAACGCGTGTGTGCATGTGAGCCGCTTATTAACATCACTAGGCATTAACTACGCGATTGCACTGTGCATGACACTAATATTTCAATTGAGAGATTCATCAATAGGCTTGTCTATTTGAGTTGAATATTGTTTAAAAGGTCCTAATGAAACAGATCTGCAAAGGATATTAAAGGTGCAATCGGTTTGTCTTGTATTTCTTAAAATATGCATCGCAAGAACTGTAAGATTAAAAAAAGAAATCAAAGTAATGATTTACGTTTAGAGGTACCAGAAATTGACTGGTACCTACTATTTTGCTATAAGTATGTAAGTATTTAAGTCATTGTAAAACATAATATAAATAGCTACAGTGGTACTGGCATATATAAAGACATTTGGCATGTAATAGTAGTTACCTATAATAGGAAGGTTTCATGTCTATTTGTAGCATTCTATTAACACTTTCGGTACCCAGAATAATAAGTTGGTGTGCCCACAACCCGCCTCCCGAGTCGTTGTTATACGTAGCTATTGGTGACTTGTGTTCATGCCTATTCGACCTAGCCAGTACATTACATTTTTCAATATTATTGTACAACCCATAGTGTCTAAACACACTATGCCGAAGGTACGCGACCGAAGTTCCGCGACTGATTTTACGTTCCAACGTATTCAGCTGACATGACACACCATAAGTGCCGAACTTACGCAGCAGAAATTCAGTTGCGCAACTTTGTGTGTATTCAGTGTCTCGGGCGTTGTCGTGGCGCAGCGTCGTGTTATATGAACAGCCGGACAGACAGACGCAAAACTAAAGTGATCGTGTTAGGGTACCGTTATTATTTTAATAAACACAACGGGCGGACACGCGGGGCACGGGCATGCCTGCCTGTCGCTGCTCCCTGTCCCGGATCTTCATCGGCAATTGAACCAAACTTCGGTCGCGTATGATGTGTGCTCTACAGAATACGTTGCCGCCGAATTTCCGCTGAACTTACGCCGGGACCGAAGTTCGGCTGTATGCTATAACGCAACGTAATTTCGGCATAATGTGTCGTCAGTAATTCAAATAGCATTGCAGGCGGTCGTGTACCTTCGGCATAGTGTGTTTAGACACATATACTGGGTACTTGGCACTGAACGTGTTAAATAGTAATATTTATATATTCCAGTACGACTTTAATAGCGCAAAAAAAATGTTGTTCATACAACAAATAAACCTGTAAATAGTATATTGTTCCTACTTATGAAAATTTATAATATATTGATGGTTTTGGATTAACTCTGGCAGTAGGCCAGTTCATACTGCTTAAACATTCCATACAATTTATGTTGTCACTAACACCATGTTTAAGTAGAGACCACCGTATAATTTAAACGCAATTATTATATTAAAAAACAAGGTTGTGTTCTCTCAATTCTTATAACACCTACCTTAATGTAAGGCTGTTTCCACGTTAGCAGGAAGCAGCCAGCCTACTATTAGTATAGATCAACTATTGCTAAGTACACCACAAGAAATTATCGATGTGGACGCATAATATAATATGTTTGTGTAAATAAAAATACGAATGCATTGCAATGAATCATTTTTCAATCAATACTATATTCTGTATCTTGTAACTAAATAGTTCAGCACCCAATTACTTGTTTGCATAACGAATATATTTTACGTTTATTTATTTTTTGTAAAATGACCGTTCGATCGTGCATTACTGCCCCACAGGTTACCAAACAATCATTTTCTCTTTTATATCCTAATTATATTCTTGAGCATCCAAATCAAATTACAATAATTTATATTAAAATTGTAATCTTTAATAAACTGCTCCTATTTCTTACTAGTGATACGTATTCTTAGTCTTTGTTTTTCTCGACATTTTGTATATAAATTGATGAATATTATAATTTATTTCTAATTGATGATAAATGAACAAAAACGTTCACGAGACTGATAACTAGAGCTTTGAGTCAACTAATTTTTTTAAATTGATGTAAATTCTTATTAGAGTTAAATTTCTTTCGCGGCTTATTTTAACCAAAGACGGCCACAAGGTAGAAGCATGGTGTATTTGATTTGGCATACTTAGAAATGAAGTAGCATCACATGGACCGTCTTATGAGTTTGTAGACCACTAACCAATGAACTGGATGCATGAACTTCTATCGCTTGACTTTACAGCATACTCTTTGTTACTGATTAGGTAACAGTGCTTTACTTAAATTAGTATGTTAGATGTGTCATTTCTAAGTGTGTTGAAAGTAACACATACAGATGTGTGTTAAAAATAATATTATCCATATAAAGCATAACAACTGAATATTTATGACTAAAAACTAAACTTATGATAGATTTTGCTCTTTTGTAACCTCAGCCTTTGTTACACCATTTACCATACTTCCATTATTTTTATTTATACAGTACATACCACGGTAGATTCTCTACATACTTAAATTTTTACTCTATTGTTTTATATCTTGCAGTTGTGGGTTCACTTTGCTTTTCCTTTTTCCTAATAAACAATGAGTGATACAAACTATATTTTGATAATTTCTATTTGATTGTGTGGTTAAGCAAGCAAATGAGCACTATTAAGTTCGTGTTGTATAAATAAAAATGTTCAATTAGAACTAAGACATAACACTTCGTCATAGATAAACTGTGATTTATTTGCACGAATATTAACAAACTAAGACTCCACTGTTCACTAACATGATCAATCTTTCCATTTCACTCGACGACTACTAAAATATGTAAAGAAATATTAATCTGTTGTACAAATCGTATTCACCATATTTTATGGATTTATTGTATTTTTATAACAATAGTGTACAGTGTACCTAACTCCAATAGAACCGGGTATTTTTCGTTTTAGTAAAATTCAATGTAGAATTAAGTTGAACGATTACGCTTATCCACTAAGGCGGCGCTGGCCTTATAAATAAGACTTAGATTTGTTACTTTATATTAAAATAATTTAAAATTATATATCCTTAGTAGAAAATGAATAGAATTTTTTAGCTGTAAGTTATTTTTATATCAATTTATTATTGAAGCTAATATAAAAAAGTACCTAATTGTAAATGGAAGGACAATATTGTACCCAGGATTTCATAGCATGTGATCTCATGTCAAGGATAATAAAAGTAAATCGGATGTAATTTGTGCAATAACTGCATCGATCACATTTTTGTATGTACAGTCAGTTCACGGCGACCGCGACATAGTATTAAATAAATGGTGTTGATTATTTATTTGAAAATGTTTTTATTTTCTATTTTTTTCCAAAAATATTTTCACTTAAAAAGTGGTATAATAATGATTTGTATCGTGAAGAAATACCCTTAAATAAAATTACATGATAAAATAATCTCCTTTGTATAACATAAAATGCTTACGTGAAAACGTACTACGTCCGTGGGTCTGCCATTCTGAAACAAAATTGAGAAGCTTTGTTATTCCATATAAATAAAAAACGCGCGACTGCTGCGCTACACCCAGTTTGCGGCTAAGTTGAAGGCGCCCTTAGCCAGTGTGCGCTTACCCTGAGTACATATTAAATTTTTAGACCCAACAGAATGCAAGCGAAGCGAACTCGACAATTTTAGCTCCCTGGCACAAGTACAACAGATTTTTCCCAAAATTTATACAGATACCGAGTTGAACAATATGAATAAGTTCAAACTTTCTACCAACCCGTCTGGGTTAGGTTATGATCGTTTTTCCCCATTTATACAGACCTAATTAAGAATTCTATTAACATAAGCCAGGTTAAGCAGAAAAATTTAATAACTAAAAGAAGTCGAAAATGCACCTTGTCTCGAATTAGACTTATTCCAAGTTTAATTTTACTTCTCATACAGAAAAATACTTAGTAGACTTATGAAGAGAAACTTCTGAGTTATGGACAAAGTATAAAAGAACAGTAGAAAATTTTAGCACCTAGACTCGAATGGCATTAGTTTTCTTTTGTTTATGACTAGAAATATTTTTTTAGTGTTGTGCATTTTTATACAAGTTACGCTCGCGGATGTGCTCATGTGAATTAACCTGTTTTGTGAGGGTTGATATGGCAGTAGGTGCTATGAAGATTTATAGACTAGAGGCTGAAAAGAAAAACAAACGTAAGTCACATTCCTGGGAAACTTCTAAATCAGCTCTAGCATACATTTTACGCTACTCAATTTCAAAACGAACCTAGTGTGAAAATTTACACTTTAACCAAGTAAAGGAGCTCCCTTACTTGGTTAATGTGTGTACAAGTTACAAGTTGTATACAAATAGAGCTTTTTTTTTTATTAATGATAGGCTCGCGTTTGACCACCATCTCATCTGATGGTAAGCGATGATGTGGTCGACGATGGAGCACGCTTGCCTAGAAGTAGCCTATTCACTCTTGACTTAAAGACCCCTAAGTTGTAGCTATCTGGAAACACAGACTCCGGCAAGGAATTCCACTCCTTGGCTGTACGCATTTGGCAATTATTTTATAATAGCTTTAGTTTAATTACAAGTTCGCCTTTAGAGCTTGGCCCACATTTACTGCCGCTGAGTGTAGTATAAAACGATCGGTTTATCTATCTGTGTGTGCGCATATTTTTTCTAAACCAATCAACCGATGTTGATACGATTTCATTGGCTGTCATTTAGGTATACCTACTTGTCTTCTGGAAGGTTAAATATATTACACGTATATTCTACGGGTGCAAAGCTGGACCGCAGACTTGAGTATATGGTTTTAATTTCAACTCGATACCTCCACGCGTTCCCGAGATAAAGGTTCTTGACAGACGGACGGACAACAAAGTGATCCTATAAGGGTTCCGCTTTTTCCTTTTGAGGTACGGAACCGGAACCCTGATAAAAAATTCCTTAGTGTCGGACAACCTGTCTAGGTCTACCCTTGACTACGGCAGCAATCCCCGGATGAGATCCGGGTACCAAAATAAATACCGACGACTGGATCTGGTAACATATACAAAATCTAGGTAGTGTGCAGCAGGTTACGATGGGAGTATTATTGGGTTTTCTGAAAACCGAAGAGAGGAGATTTAGTAATCCTCGCATCGGGTAACTTAATTGCTCTATTTTCAGGAGGGTGAAGTCACATTTAGTGAAATGGGTTATTTTCTTTTTTAACCGACTTCAAAAAAAAGGAAGAGGTTATTCAATTTGGTTGTATTTTTTTAAATCTTTGTTACCTCACAACTCCGTCGTTTATGAACCGATTTGCAAAATTATTTTTTTGCTTTATTGGATATGCTTCCAGATTGGTACCATTTTTTTCAAAATCCTGTTTTGATGGGATCCATGAAGAATCGAGGGAACTCCTCAAATATTATAGGCAACCATAATATAGTGATTTTGGTATTTTCATCGAGAACTTAAGCATTTACAGTCAAAAAGTAACATTTGATGAAGTGGTGGAACTGATGAAGAAGATGAGAAATGGTCAACGGAACTTCATACTCACATGATATCACAATGAAGATAGTTAAGCGACTATGACATACAAATAAATGAATGGTTCTGAATAGTTACGTTGAAAATGGTATCACCTAAGTGATCTGAATATGATGATGGAGCCGGAAGGTAGGCACTGGAACACCGTAATTAATCAATGTACCTATCCTAGCCGTGTTTAGGCTTATTAGAATTGTCATGAGATGCACTTTGGCTATAAAGTACTATCGGAACTGATCTGGTGATGGAGCCGGAAGGTGGAAGGTAGACACAGGAACTTAACAATGTAACCTAGCAGTGTTTGGAGTAATTGGAATCGTCATGAGAAATAGGCACTCTGTTTATAAGTGTATCGCAACTAGAAAGTGTAAAATAATTTTTTTTTTCCAAAAAAAAACAACCGACTTCACTAAAAAAAACACTAAAACGATCATATTTTGATCCTTTTAGTGTTTTTTTTTGGTGAAGGCGGTTTTTTTTTTTGTAAAAAGTTTTTTTATGTACATATGTACTCTTCATCCTCCTTCCCGGGGTAAAGAAACGTAAGGCCTCTGGACGTTCTCAGCTCTTCAAATCCGTTTCTGCGCACTTCGCTAAGACCGAGTACCTATATGCTTGTGCCAGTCTATCCTCGCTCAGCATACAGAATTCGGGGCCGTTTCTTAATGCCAAAGGTCGTAGTTTGCTCGGTTCTTTTTTGCTTTGTTTCGGTTTCTTTAATCGGTTGGGGGTTTAAGTTAACGAGTGATTGCCGACTACATCCTAGCCCAGACAGCCCAGTGTTCCGCAAACTTTTTATATTCGAGGTACACCAAGGAAATTGAAAAATTTTGGATGTACACCATAGCTGAAAAATTATATTTTACATTTTAGAGGTACCTATGCGGAACAGAGAGTAAAGCCCCACATACCTCCGTTGAAAAGGGAGGATCCTCCAACCAGACGGGTGTTATGTCTGGCGGGCTACTGCCCGATAGATGATTTCGGGCTGTTCTATATGTTCCAATCGCGCGGAGAACTTTGATTGCGCGATGCAGGATTAGTTCTTATGTGACGCCATAGATGTCGCTACATCACTCCCCTCCGGATATCGGAGATCGATGGTTCTTGATGCGTGCCAGGCCAGTGGTAGGTTGGTTCCAGTGGGTCGGAACCGAATGCCGCATAGTTCTCGGTGAGTCGGAACTATCTGCGGTGATGCCCCAGTGAGTCAAGGTGGTGCTGTCTCAGTGAGTCGGGATGATGCCCCAGTGAGTCGGGGTGGTGCTGTCCCAGTGAGTCGGGATGATGCCCCAGTGAGTCGGGGTGATGATGTCCCAGTGAGTCGGGATGATGCTGCAGGCTCCAGTGAATCGGAGTAGTGCTGCTGGCTCCAGTGAGTCGGAGCGGTGCTGTGCAACGTAGTGGCTTGACTGCTGGCGTCGACCAGGAGAGGTTCTTCGTGGCTCTTCATATGACTGGCCTAAGGTGCAGTGTGCTTCGCCAAGGTCGCTGATGAGGCTAAGGGTGATGACCAGGTAGGCATGCTGGTGGTCAGGATACCCTTTTTTAAAGCCGTGGGTGCTGGCTGTATGGCTCGCTGCTCGAAAGCTTGAGGAAGTGATGATGACGTCACGAAGTAGTAGCTGCACGAAGGCTGCGCTGACGTTCTTTGTCGAGGGTCACCAGTTTAGAGGTACCTATGCAGAACAGAGAGTAAAGCCCCACATACCTCCGTTGAAAAGGGAGGATCCTCCAACCAGACGGGTGTTATGTCTGGCGGGCTACTGCCCGATAGATGATTTCGGGCTGTTCTATATGTTCCAATCGCGCGGAGAACTTTGATTGCGCGATGCAGGATTAGTTCTTATGTGACGCCATAGATGTCGCTACAACATAATATTAATCAACAAACTTAAACTTTTATATTGCAGTTAAAAGCTTTTTACAAAAAAAAAAAAAATACAACCGACTTCAATGTAAAAATAAATAAATAAGAATTCTTACCATATCCTCTGCCTAAGTAGTATGTAGTATCATGGTACATGTCCTGGGTATCAAACTCGTGTACTTCTTTGTTGGTAGCCTGCCAGTACACCCCTCCATCCATGGAGCTTCCTGGGAACAACATGACATTACAACAATACTCAATTCATTCTATAAATCGTATTTAAAATTCAAAACAAGTTTTCAATGAAAATATTTTTTTATAGCAAGCTTATATAGCGCGGTATACTATACAGGGTTACTGGTAATTCGACGTATATCCGTCAGGGGCTGATAAGGGGGGCAAAATGCAACAAATTGAACCCCCCATATGTATGGCCGAAATTCAATAGTTTTCGAGATATTTGAATTTTAAGGGTTTTTCGATATTTACCCAAAATTTGACATTTAATTCCAAATAAATAAAAAACTACATATTTTAATGGGTACCATTAAAAATGATGTTGTAGCTGGCACTTCAATTAAGCTATTGACATAATTGAAACTACTTAATTTAACAAAATAATTAAAATAATGAGCGATTTAAGAATAACATCTTACCAATATTTTCATTTTACGCTTCAAAAATGTTCTCTCGTCACAAAAATTTCTATGACATTAATTGTACAAATAACTAAAAAAACTTGCCTATTCTGTAAGCTTTCCAAAAAGGTATAAACGTCAAATTTAAAATACATAAGTACCTATTGAGTAGCGTAATTAAAGACACAATAGAAAGACAATGACCGAGCGAACGCCGGCGTTCGCTCGGTCAAACAAACGATTTAACTGGCGAAATTTTTCGTGGTGGGGCGGGGGAGTACATGGCGTCTGCTGCGCTCGCGTCGCCTTCCTTTAACTTCCTTAGTAAGTTTCGACTCTACGCCGCGCAAGCACGTGTATTGTTATCTTGCTATTAACCAATCTCTCATCGCGTTAATTTGTTATCATTGTTATTTCGGATAACATGGCTTCGTATTCTAATAACGAATACGCAGACATAATGTTTTGTTATGGTTTTGTCGATGGAAACGCGGCTGCAGCTCGGCGAGAATACCAACGCCGCTTTCCCGATCGTCGACTTCCCCACGTTAGTTTTCGGGAGCACCTATCGACGATTGTCTGAAACTGGCAGTGTTCAGAGAGCACAATTCAACGCTGGCAGACCTCGACGGTACACGGCTGACGAAGAGGACACCATTCTTCAGTGTTTTATTGATGACCCAAACATCTCAACGAACATTGTTGCAAGACAGCTCGGCATGTCCCAATGGAAAGTGTGGTCGGTAGTACATCTATCAGGTAGACACCCGTACCATTATCAACCTGTCCAAACATTGCACGAGGGAGATCCTGCCAGGCGACTTGAATTTTCTCGGTTTATGTTAAACGCTGACGCTGACCAAGAACATTTCCTAAGAAATATTTTGTGGACTGACGAGTCAAAGTTTGACCGGGATAGTATAACGAATTACCATAACTTACATTTTTGGGCACCTAAAGCAGGCAGGAATCCAAAAAAACTAAAAGAAACTGCGTCGCAAATGAGATTTTGCCTGAATGTATGGATGGGTGTCGTTGATAATTATATAATAAAATTTGACGTACTTTTTTTAATGCATTTTATTTCATACAAATACAAATGACCCTTTCTCTCCCCGCGCCGATTCAAACACATGCCATGCCACGAATTATTAATTCATTAAACCCCGAGCGAACGCCGGCGTTCGCTCGGTCATTGTCTTTCTATTATGTCTCTAATTACGCTACTCAATAGGTATGTATTTTAAAATTGACTTTTATACCTTTTTGGAAAGCTTACAGAATAGGCAAGTTTTTTTAGTTATTTGTACGATTAATGTCATAGAAATTTTTGTGACGAGAGAACAGTTTTGAAGCGTAAAATGAAAATATTGGTAAGATGTTATTCTTAAATCGCTCATTATTTTAATTATTTTGTTAAATTAAGTAGTTTTAATTGTGTCAATAGCTTAATTGAAGTGCCAGCTACAACATCATTTTTAATGGTACCCATTAAAATAAGTAGTTTTTTATTTATTTGGAATTAAATGTCAAATTTTGGCTAAATATCGAAAAACCCTTAAAATTCAAATATCTCGAAAACTATTGAATTTCGGCCATACATATGGGGGGTTCAATTTGTTGCATTTTGCCCCCCTTATTAGCCCCTGACAGATATACGTCGAATTACCAGTAACCCTGTATAATTAATACTCATCAAGACCATTCCAAAAAGTTCAAACACTATGGGGTTATCTTATTGCGCTTATTACCGAGTTGGAGTTCCTATGGCCATCTTCCAATTTCATCATCAGACCCTGGTTACCAACCAGCACCAAAGTACTCGTCAAGACGAATCATACGAGCCCAAACTCGATGCTGGTGTGTCGTTTAACTACCGAGTTCCTATGGCGACCTTCCGATTCCATCATCAGATCAACTTCATGTCATAATAATTTGGTGGTTGTGGATCAAAAATTTGTAAGATTTGATTATGTACAGACAAGCAAACATCGGGACAGGTGAAACTAAGTAAAAGCTTGTAAAAACACTAAAAAGTACAAAATAACTTTAATTTCGGAAGTCGGTGTTTCTTTAATAGTTTTTTCCGAAATTAAAGTTATGTTTTTACAAAAGCGGCAGTAAATAGCTCATCATCGCTGCACGAATGCACGAAGAAGGCGGCCATCAGAGAGGAGTGGCGGCTTGTTGTGAAGCTTGCCACCAAAACCTGAAGTGATGACCACGACCACTCTGTCAAGAGTGATACCGACAAGGAAGAAGAAGCTTAAGTAATAAATTATATGTACTCGTATATAGTTATATTGGCTGTACTGCCGCATTAGGTTTTTTCCTATAAAGATGGTATAATTTGGATAAATAAATAAATTTGCTTCAGACTTTCCTCCAAGTTAAAGTCTATAGAATAGAAGTTATCTTTGAATTTGATCATTATCTATTGTAGTTTTTATGCAACGAAGACTGAAGAACATAACATGCCTCTCTGTTTAGAGCTTGTAGACTACGAGAAAGCCTCGATTGAGACTTGGGCTGTAGGTACTGCAGTCCTTCTAATAATGCCAGATTGACTATCGCTACACCGATGTGCGAAAAGTGTTTGTTTGAGAACGCCACCATGTCAGTCCGACTTCAGGACCAGACCTAAAAATCTATCTTCCTACAGCGGGGGTGAAGCAGGGTCATTTCTCCGAAACTGTTCACAGCCGTAATAGAGGATGTCTTCATGGGTCTAGACTGGAGAGGGTTAGCCATTCATTTCAATGACCCAAAAAACTCACCTTCGATTTGCCGACGATATAGTAGTCATGGCTGAGACTATGAAGGAGTCCATTACAATGCTGGATGATCTCATTTGAGCTTTCGATAGAGTGGGTTTTAAAAATGAACATGGATAAAACCAAAGTTATGATAAATACCCATGTAGTACCCTCTCCTGTCAAGATCGAAGGCTATATACACTCGAAATTGTAGATGATCACACAAACGGTCCAGTTAGGTAGGTCTATCTTTGAGAAAGTGGTTAATCGTCGAATCCAAGTTGGTTGCGCAGCGTCCAGCTGCGCGGTATTTTCTCGACCAACAAATAATGTCTCAAAACGAAAGTCTATGACCGGTGTGTGTTGCCAGTGATGGCTCTGAAGCGTGATCGTTCACAATAGGCCTCATCAGATGGTTTGGCAATCCATTGCCAAGCCGAGCAAGGAAACTCCGAGCATAACGCTGTATCCATAGAGGGTTATGCTCCGAGTTTCCTTGCGTGATCGAATCAGGAATGAACATAGCTTAAGTGGCAGTGAGCTGGGTACATTATTCGCTGAACAGGTGGTCGATAGGGCCGAAAGGTTCTGGAGTGACGGCAGCTTATCGGAAGACGAAGCGTTGGAAGGCCTCCAACAAGGTGAACCGATAATTTGGTGAGGGTCGCAGGAATCCAGTGGATGCGAGACGCATAGGGCCGGTCGTTGTAGGGACACTGGGGAGGCCTTTATCTAGCAGCGGACATCTTTCGGCTGAAATTATGATGATACTCGTATCTATCATCATAGTTTCAGTCGAAAGATGTTGACATGTTGAGTAGACCATTTCTCTCGGAAAGATAATTCCAATAAAAGAATGCCTGAATCTTACCACTCCGAGGAAAATGATAATAAGTATTTTGCATCCAATTTCTAGTGAAACTTAACTCTGCAGCTTTTCTGTATAAATTTACAAAGACTTCCTGTTTCTGTATTGTTTGTCAAAAGAAAACGTAAAATGTCCTAATAGTGTAGGTAGTCGAATTAGCAAAAAGATTGGCGATTGATGGAATTCGTGTAGTTGTAATTTTTTTATTATAATATTTTTTTAATTTGTGGAATCATTATAAGACCTATAAGTTTTCTCGGAATTTGCACCGTTCCTGTTATGTACGGAACATCGTTTAATATTAGGTATTAACATTAAAGTTCCAAAATTTTGAAATTTCATTAATAACTAGTTGTGGTAAGTTTAGATATAAATATGTAGATATCCCTTTGGTGTATAATTACATTTCACGAAAAAAGTGTGAGGTGTATGAAACACTAATAAATTATTATTTTTAATTTGTGGCTACGCAGCAAGGGAAGGGCTGAATCGAACAAAAGATTAATTATTATTAATGGGGATTTTAGACTACAGGCTCAGCGGCGCGGGCTGGCTCAGCACGGGATAGGGTGGACATTGACGGGATTGTCGCGGCGGGCCTCGGCGGCGAGGACGGAAGTACGGCGGCGGCGGTCTGTCTTTGTATTTGCTAACTGTACTGGTATTCTTACGGCTGTCTTGAGAAGCAGAGTAATGGGGTCGACGGAGGTGACAAGAGTATGACTTGGGCGGCGAATTTTGGAGATGAGGGAGGGTTCGTATCGGGCGGCCGATGCAGTTGGTTGCGGTGCTTCACAGCAGTATCAAAGAAACGCTTGCAAAGCTGGGTGGTGGTGAATTTTGAGATCTAGATGTAGATTCTCATTTTGGACGGTGACAGAGCTTAGCGTGTACGAAGACAGCGCAACCACACGTCATGACCGGGCGGATGACTGCCGTGAAGAGGCGCAACTTGCACTTGCGTGACAATTTGCTGCGGGCAGTCAGGATGAAGTGGAGCCTACTTTGAGCGAAAGCGGCGTGCGAGCGAGCCTACTTTATATGGTCAGCGAAGGTCAAGTGCTGATCAAGGATCCCTCCCAGGTACTTGGCTTGCTTCTCCCAAGGGATTGGCTTACCGTAAATGTTGATCGGAGTAACAGTAACCAGTCTTAAACCCTTCTCTTACATTCCTTTAATTTAGAGCTATAAATAGAGCAATATATGTTGGTTTTATTATATAAGTGGCTTCCGATACCATAGAAATGTCTCCGAGCAAGTGACCTATAACGTTGACGCTTATCTCGAGTACTGGCATCGTACTTCAGCGACATGTGTTAACGCATAATTAAATGAAGTATGAAGAGCTGCCTAACAGAAAGAACTTTACAGTCTCTAAATAGACTGACTTTGGGATACCTGAAGGATTATTATATTATATATTAACCTTCAGGACTGCCCTTTGTGCTCGTTCAAGGTCTATAAGGATAGTCTTGGCTGCACCTCCCCATACAGTTATACAGTATGTAAGTAGTGACTGGTAAAGAGCGTTTATGTTTTTAAAGTAGTGTGGTCTGCAGAGTATCGCAATTTTTAGAAAATAAGTTTACGAACCCGAGAGGTAACATAATAAATATGAGATTTCCAATTCAATAAGCTATCAATTTGTACTCCGAGATATTTAATGGTGGTCGATCTCGCTAACGGAGGGCAGGAACACTGCATTTAGAGAACAAAAATTAGTTTAATTTTTAATTGTCAGAGTGGTCTAAGTATTGAGCCTTGCGGCACACCAAAACTCACTGTTTTGACGTCGCTTACCAATCCAATCAATCTTGACACACTGCTCCCGATCAGCAAGATAATCTCGAAAGATTCTGAGGGTATCACCCCTAACACCAATAGCCTCTAGTTTTGTTAAAAGATGTGGAACAGACACAGTATTTGCATTTGACTTGGATAGCTCTAGAAAAATACCCATGCACCTCTTTCTGGCAACGAGCTTAGCGTTCTGTCTATAAAAGAACTATCAGCGACTGCTGTGAGCTGAAGACGCCGTGTCCTCGTGGGAGTGACCGGCGGCGGCGATCTCTCGCGCCGGGCTTTGGTACAGGCCATGGTCCGGAGCGAGGAGGAGTGGCAGGCGGTCGCCTCCTTCTGTGAAGCAGTAATGCTAGCAAAGGAGGCGGCCGATCGCGTGAGGCAACGGTCCTCACGCCCCAACCGCCGCCGGGATTCCGATCCCGATTTCCGGCCACCGTAGCGGGCTTACGGACGGCGAGCAATGGGTAGCCCGCCGTCCGACCGTCCGGTAACCGTCCGGACCGAGCCCGAGTCGTCGTCGGCGCGTATTGTTCCACGCGCGCCTCAGGGAGATGTCAGCAAATCGTAGAGGCCCAGCAGGGTCGAAGCCTACTGGGGCCATGGGTAGTGTGAAAACGAAACCCGGGCCCTGGGACGAAGGCAACGAAGGAACAGGAGTGGGTTTTTAGTCAGTAAAAGTCTGACACTATCTCGCTCCACCTTCGATTTGCATTTTCTGAAGCCAAACTGAGAGATGATGTGATTCCAGAAAGTTACTTAACCGAGTATTCAGAACTTTCTCTAAAATTTTCGAGAGGGCAGGTAAAACAGATATAGGTATATAATTGGCAACCATAGATATAAGAAAGGAGGAGATATGTTAAGTAGTAAAAAATGTACCGGAACACGATGTCTCCAGTTTCCCCTACTACTGCCGACACTACTACACATGCAGCAATAGTTATGCAGTCGCGCACACATCCGCAATTAATAAATCAGTCCATACTACACAGTCAATTATAAACCTTACGTTCCTAAAAACAGCGTGTATTTTCCATGCACCTACAACTTACGCACACATTAAATGTCGATGTGCTATGCAAAAGCAATTTATTTTACATTTACAAATTTATGAAAAGTTATCGATTTGTTCATTTTTTGTTGTGTTATTTCTTTTGGGTCCCAAAAACAAAATCAATATGTCCAGAAAATAATATATTAATAATAGAATAATAAAATTTGCTTTCATAAAACCCAAAAACTCTAACCATTTACCCGCATTAGGCCATTATATACGGCATTTTAGAACGTCAATATCAAATACTAAAAAGCGGCCAAGTGCGTGTCCTGGTTCTATAAAATCCTGAAAAATTATATAATTTATATTATGAATTATTACATGAAAAAGCTTTCAGTTACTAAAAAAATTGTAACTCACTTCTACAAAAATAAGGTCTAGTCTTAATTTAAGGATTCAAAAAGGCTGCGTTTTTTTTTTTAGAGACTAAAGCATTTCTAGTTGAAAGTGAATTGAGCATATGGTACTATATTTTTTTAGGGAACCAATTAGGTGGCCTTCCAGTGGCATCAATCCATTGCTTTATTAAAATTGCGTCTTTCGGGAAACTGAAAACATAAAATAACATTTTAGTTATCATTTTACCTAAGTTTCTGCTAAACCTCACCATGTAAGACTTTTATTAGAAAAAAACAGTACAGAGCTTGTTAAATAAAGAGAACTAATAAAGAGCTAGAACATGTTGCCTTATTTTAAGCAAAAGTCGTTATTAAAATCTAAATCATGCCCGTTATTATAGCGAATTCGAAACTTTTGAAGACTTTAAAAAGGAAGTTAAAATATCAAAATCAGAAATAAGTAAGGAAATAACACGAAGATAAGGCATAAGATACGATATCTGAAACCAAAAAATAGTCCTTCGATTATTAACTTACAATTTAACTAACTTACTTTACGACAGTTGCTTGCGTATTTCTTTACTACTCTATAAAATAATCAAAATAAATAAAAATATTTACATTATTTCACTTCGGATATCCAACCAGTCGATATTATGGTCGATAGTCTACAATAGTAGATCATACAGGCACATCATTAACTCACCGCAACTAACAGCGGCCGTATTATGAAATACACCGCATTGGTAAAGTATCGTTATGTTATTTTTACATTGCTTGTTCAGTTGCTAAGCGTTAAAATTTGGTAGTGGTTAAAGAGCAATGTATTTACTGTAAGAGTAATACAGTCGCCTTGATATTTGAAAACAAAAATAACGTAGTAGCAGCAAGGGATATTAGAAGATTTGTTGTTTTTACTGATTTTAAAGATAAATATAGTATTAAACTTGTACTTATATATGGTAAGAGATTCCATGATGACCCAGGCTTCTCTTATCGCTTCGGTTCTTGCACGAAACCACTGCACAACACGGCATTTTAAATTTGTTTACGATCACGTATCGCGAATCTCCCAAGTTTATAACTGACGGCCATTTGCCCGTGTATGCCGTTTTTGCGCAAGTCGCGCGGACATGCACACGCCCCCTTGCCACTTCTCCTATTTTTTATATTTCTATGTTGGCAACACTGTGTCTGTCCCCACTCTTGAAGATTGAATGTACCAGTGCTTTTTTAAAAGCTTTGGGAAACAGCCTGCATTAATGGTTCTGTTGCAAATATGAGTTATTGCTGGGACACGCCGAAGGTAAACCAATAATAATTCTTTCGACCTCCGCTTCACTAGTCGGTAAAAGAAAGAAAAAACTGATTAGAGTATCGCATGCGGGCTTTTCGCTAGATGACATTGGCGCAAACTTATCTGTCAGACTTTTGCCCATATTTGCGAAAGAATTATTTACCTACATAATTTATTAAAGAGATCTTATCAGGATTAGCATTAAGTAACTCGGTAGGCGAAGCCGCGGTTCGATGCTTGCGAGTTAATTTTTTCTTCTTCTTCGAGAGATTGTTTTTAGCTTTTTGGAATTCCGTCTTTTCCTATGCAATCTATGAAACTGAAGCTAGCAGCCAAACAAGTCAGGGTGGATCTAGTGTGGGTCCCTAGGCCCAGAACAAAATTGTCAATGTAAAGTTAAATAGAGCTGTATGGTACTGTTTCAACAGCTAAAACAATAAATTTACGCAGATGGTAAGATTCCTGTAATAAGTCCAAACATTTTAATTGCAAATTAAATAATATTTTTAAAACTAATCCCCCGTAACTTTGGTTCTAAACACTCGAATCGGTTTAAATTTGATCCAACGTCTACTTAGAGTGTCATTGAGGTCTGATATTATTTTCAAGAGGGATACTCAATCCCTTCTATTTTTTTTTTAATTTATCAATTTATGAATTTGGATTTTTATGATAATTCTTCTGTTACTTTTATCCTGAACACTCGAATCGATCCAAACTCGGTCCAATGTCTACTTACAAGGTCATTAAGGTCTGATATAATTTTCAAGAGGGATACTCTATCCCTTCTATTTTTTTATAATTTATTATATTACGAATTTTGGCTTTTATCATAAGTCTTCTGTAACTTTAGTCCTGAACACTCGAATCGGGTCAAACTTAATTCAACGTCTACTAAGAATGTCATTGAGGTCTGATATTATTTTCAAGAGGGATACTCAATTCCTTCTATTTTTTTTAAAGTTATTAATTTATGTATTTGGAATTTTATGATAACTCTTCTGTTACTTTTATCCTGAACACTCGAATCGATCCAAACTCGGTCCAACGTCTACATGGAGTGTCCTTTAGGTCTGATATTATTTTCAAAAGGGATACTCCATCCCTTCTATTTTTTTTTTAAATTTATTAATTCATGAATTTGGATTTTTATGATAACTCTTCTTTACCTTTAGTTCTGAACACTCGAAATTGTTCAAACTTAGTTCAACGTCTACTTGGAGTGTCCTTGAGGTCTGATATTATTTGCAAGAGGGATACTCAATTCCTTCTATTTTTTTAAATTTATTAATTTATGTATTTGGAATTTTATGATAACTCTTCTGTTACTTTTATCCTGAACACTCGAATCGATCCAAACTCGGTCCAACGTCTACTTGGAGTGTCCTTGAGGTCTGATATTGATTGCAAGAGGGATACTCAATTCCTTCTATTTTTTTAAATGTATTAATTCATAAATTTGGATTTTTATGATAACTCTTCTGTAACTTTAGTCCTGAACACTCGAATCGGTTCAAACTTAGTTCAACGTCTACTTGGAGTGTCATTGAGCTCTGATATTATTTTCAAAAGGGATACTTAATCCCTTCTATTTTTTTATAATTTATTATATTACGAATTTTGACTTTTATCATAACTCTTCTGTAACTTTAGTTCTGAACACTCGAATCTGTTCAAACTTAGTTCAACGTCTACTTAGAATGTCATTGAGGTCTGATATTATTTTCAAGAGGGATACTCAATCCCTTCTATTTTTTTAAATTTATTAATTTATGTATTTGGAATTTTATGATAACTCTTCTGTTACTTTTATCCTGAACACTCGAATCGATCCAAACTCGGTCCAACGTCTACTTGGAGTGTCCTTGAGGTCTGATATTGATTGCAAGAGGGATACTCAATTCCTTCTATTTTTTTAAATGTATTAATTCATAAATTTGGATTTTTATGATAACTCTTCTGTAACTTTAGTCCTGAACACTCGAATCGGTTCAAACTTAGTTCAACGTCTGCTTGGAGTGTCATTGAGCTCTGATATTATTTTCAAAAGGGATACTTAATCCCTTCTATTTTTTTATAATTTATTATATTACGAATTTTGACTTTTATCATAACTCTTCTGTAACTTTAGTTCTGAACACTCGAATCTGTTCAAACTTAGTTCAACGTCTAATTAGAATGTCATTGAGGTCTGATATTATTCTCAAGAGGGATACTCAATCCCTTCTATTTTTTTAAATTTATTAATTTATGTATTTGGAATTTTATGATAACTTTTCTGTTACTTTTTTCCTGAACACTCGAATCGATCCAAACTCGGTCCAACGTCTACTTGGAGTGTCCATGAAGTCTGATATTATTTGCAAGAGGGATACTCAATTCCTTCTATTTTTTTTAAATTTATTAATTCATAAATTTGGATTTTTATGATAACTCTTCTGTAACTTTAGTTCTGAATACTCGAATCTGTTCAAACTTAGTTCAACGTCTACTTGGAGTGTCCTTGAGGTCTGATATTATTTTCAAGAGGGATACTTTATCCCTTCTATTTTTTTATAATTTATTATATTACGAATTTTGACTTTTATCATAACTCTTCTGTGTATCCCTCTTGAAAATAATATCAGACTTTAAGGACACTTCAAGTAGACGTTGAACTTAGTTTGAACCGATTCGAGTGTTCAGAACTAAAGTTACAGGAAAGTTATGATAAAAGTCAAAATTCGTAAAATAATAAATTATAAAAAATAGAAGGGGTTGAGTATCCCTCTTCAAAACAATATCAGAGCTCAATAACACTCTAAGTAGACGTTGGACCGAGTGTGGATCGATTCGAGTGTTCAGGACTAAAGTTACAGAAGAGTTATAATAAAAATACAAATTCATAAATTAATAAATTTAAAAAAAATAGAAGGAATTGAGTATCCCTCTTGCAAATAATATCAGACTTCATGGACACTCCAAGTAGACGTTGGACCGAGTTTGGATCGATTCGAGTGTTCAGGACTAAAGTTACAGAAGAGTTATCATAAAAATACAAAAATAAACTAATAAATTAAAAAAAAAATAGAAGGAATTGAGTATCCCTCTTGCAAATAATATCAGACCTTAAGGACACTCCAAGTAGACGTTGAACGAAGTTTGAACAGATTCGAGTATTCAGAACTAAAGTTACAGAAGAGTTATGATAAAAGTCAAAATTCGTAAAATAATAAATTATAAAAAAATAGAAGGGGTTGAGTATCCCTCTTGAAAATAATATCAGACTTTACGGACACTCCAAGTAGACGTTGAACTAAGTTTGAACCGATTCGAGTGTTCAGAACTAAAGTTACAGAAGAGTTATGATAAAAGTCAAATTTCTTAACATAATAAATTATAAAAAAATAGAAGGGATTGAGTATCCCTCTTGAAAATAATATCAGAGCTCAATGACACTCCAAGTAGACGTTGAACTAAGTTTGAACCGATTCGAGTGTTCAGAACTAAAGTTACAGAAGAGTTATGATAAAAGTCAAAATTCTTAACATATTAAATTATAATAAAATAGAAGGGGTTGAGTATCCCTCTTGAAAATAATATCAGACTTTAAGGACACTCCAAGTAGACGTTGAACTTAGTTTGAACCGATTCGAGTGTTCAGAACTAAAGTTACAGAAGAGTTATGATAAAAGTCAAAATTCGTAAAATAATAAATTATAAAAAAATAGAAGGGGTTGAGTATCCCTCTTGAAAACAATATCAGAGCTCAATAACACTCTAAGTAGACGTTGGACCGAGTTAGGATCGATTCGAGTGTTCAGGACTAAAGTTACAGAAGAGTTATCATAAAAATACAAATTCATAAATTAATAAATTTAAAAAAAAATAGAAGGAATTGAGTATCCCTCTTGAAAATAATATAAGACCTCAAGAACACTCCAAGTAGACGTTGAACTAAGTTTGAACAGATTCGAGTATTCAGAACTAAAGTTACAGAAGAGTTATGATAAAAGTCAAAATTCGTAAAATTATAAATTATAAAAAAATAGAAGGGGTTGAGTATCCCTCTTGAAAATAATATCAGATTTCAATAACACTCTAAGTAGACGTTGGACCGAGTTTGGATCGATTCGAGTGTTCAGGACTAAAGTTACAGAAGAGTTAACATAAAATTACAAATTCATAAATTAATAATTTAAAAAAAAAATAGAAGGAATTGAGTATCCCTCTTGAAAATAATATCAGACCTTAAAGACATTTCAAGTAGACGTTCAACTAAGTTTGAACAGATTCGAGTGTTCAGAACTAAAGTTACAGAAGAGTTATGATAAAAGTCAAAATTCTTAACATAATAAATTATAAAAAAATAGAAGGGATTGAGTATCCCTCTTGAAAATAAAATCAGAGCTCAATGACACTCCAAGCAGACGTTAAACTAAGTTTGAACCGATTCGAGTGTTCAGAACTAAAGTTACAGAAGAGCTATGATAAAAGTCAAAATTCTTAACATAATAAATTATAAAAAAATAAAAAAATAATAATAATATGAGACTTTAAGGACACTCCAAGTAGACGTTGAACTTAGTTTGAACCGATTCGAGTGTTCAGAACTAAAGTTACAGAAGAGTTATGATAAAAGTCAAAATTCGTAAAATAATAAATTATAAAAAAATAGAAGGGGTTGAGTATCCCTCTTGAAAACAATATCAGAGCTCAATAACACTCTAAGTAGACGTTGGACCGAGTTAGGATCGATTCGAGTGTTCAGGACTAAAGTTACAGAAGAGTTATCATAAAAATACAAATTCATAAATTAATAAATTTAAAAAAAAATAGAAGGAATTGAGTATCCCTCTTGAAAATAATATCAGACCTTAAAGACATTTCAAGTAGACGTTCAACTAAGTTTGAACAGATTCGAGTGTTCAGAACTAAAGTTACAGAAGAGTTATGATAAAAGTCAAAATTCTTAACATAATAAATTATAAAAAAATAGAAGGGATTGAGTATCCCTCTTGAAAATAATATCAGACTTTAAGGACACTCCAAGTAGACGTTGAACTTAGTTTGAACCGATTCGAGTGTTCAGAACTATAGTTACAGAAGAGTTATGATAAAAGTCAAAATTCGTAAAATAATAAATTATTAAAAAATAGAAGGGGTTGAGTATCCCTTTCGAAAACAATATCAGAGCTCAATAACACTTTAAGTAGACGTTGGACCGAGTTTGGATCGATTCGAGTGTTCAGGACTAAAGTTACAGAAGAGTTATCATAAAAATACAAATTCATAAATTAATAAATTTAAAAAAAATAGAAGGAATTAAGTATCCCTCTTGCAAATAATATCAGACCTTAAGGACACTCCAAGTAGACGTTGAACGAAGTTTGAACCGATTCGAGTATTCAGAACTAAAGTTACAGAAGAGTTATGATAAAAGTCAAAATTCGTAAAATAATAAATTATAAAAAAATAGAAGGGGTTGAGTATCCCTCTTGAAAATAATATCAGACTTTAAGGACACTTCAAGTAGACGTTGAACTAAGTTTGAACCGATTCGAGTGTTCAGAACTAAAGTTACAGAAGAGTTATGATAAAAGTCAAAATTCTTAACATAATAAATTATAAAAAAATAGAAGGGGTTGAGTATCCCTCTTGAAAATAATATCAGACTTTAAGGACACTCCAAGTAGACGTTGAACTAAGTTTGAACCGATTCGAGTGTTCAGAACTAAAGTTACAGAAGAGTTATGATAAAAGTCAAAATTCTTAACATAATAAATTATAAAAAAATAGAAGGGGTTGAGTATCCCTCTTGAAAATAATATCAGACTTTAAGGACACTTCAAGTAGACGTTGAACTAAGTTTGAACCGATTCGAGATTTCAGAACTAAAGTTACAGAAGAGTTATGATAAAAGTAAAAAATTCGTAAAATAATAAATTAAAAAAAAAATAGAAGGGGTTGAGTATCCCTCTTGAAAACAATATCAGAGCTCAATAACACTCTAAGTAGACGTTGAACTAAGTTTGGATCGATTCGAGTGTTCAGGACTAAAGTTACAGAAGAGTTATCATAAAAATACAAATTCATAAATTAATAAATTTAAAAACAATAGAAGGAATTGAGTATCCCTCTTGCAAATAATATTAGACCTTAAGGACACTCCAAGTAGACGTTGAACTAAGTTTGAACAGATTCGAGTGTTCAGAACTAAAGTTACAGAAGAGTTATTATAAAAATCCAAATTTATAAATTAATAAATTTTAAAAAAAAATTAAGGGATTGAGTATCACTCTTGAAAATAATATCAGAGCTCAATGACGCTCTATGTGGACGTTGGACCGAGTTTGGACAGATTCGAGTATTTAGAATCGAAGTTAAAATATTCGATTTAAAATTCCAGTTCAAAATTTTTAAGGTAGAATTTTATTAAAGTGTAATCTGTGTAATCTGTGTAATCTTTCTTCTCATCTTCGTAAATTTATCAATTTTAGATGACTTTTACTTTATAAATATTTTGTTGCCTAGGGCCCTTTTCACAAGATCCGTCCCTGGCGGCCGCTAGCTGCTAGCTGCTAGTTTCAGTTTCGTATGCAATCTGTAAGTTTTAAGTAGTTTGTTGCAGAAATTCCGATACCGGGTAAAATATAGTTTAAGGGTTAGATTAGCAGGGTTTCTCAGCTTGTGCTGCATGTGCTCTTTATTGCGGATACAGCAAAGTAAGCCGCTGGTTATCCAAGGTTTAAGGATTCTATTCCTGGAGGGTACCTACACGAACTGACTTTTAGTGCTTTTCTATAACCGAACCAATACTAGATATCAGTAGATTTGCAGCAATATTCACGTCATTGACTTGAAAAATTGAGCTGAAATCCATATCTGCGATCTCTGTGATTACAGCGGGATAATCAACCACAATACCTACGTTTCGTTTTATGTGCCACTGTTGGTTTTATATCGAGAAGTGTTGGCTTGTGATCGTGTCAAAAACCAAAGAAGTCGAATCTAAATCAGTCTTGATCATTACATGATCCAGACAATTTGAATCACGGGTGGGGTATACGTGCGACCGACGGCAGGAGGCCGTGAGAAGCAGTTAGATTTACATACTCGTTCGCTTGCTTATGTCACCCATCAAAACAACATTTTTAAAAGAGGACTCAGCAGTAAGCATTTAATCCATCAAGAAAGTAATCTATGTTCCGTAATGAGGGTGACCGATAAAGAGCAACCAAACACAAATCAATATCCTTTTTACACCACCTGCTCGATAATGCCCTTTTTCAACACACTTGCTCAGAAAGTGACTCTTATTGCACTGCACTTAGGTATATAATGGCACTCGTTACCAAACTGTGACATTTTGATTACCATTACGCACTAGTGCTATAATGTAGTTAAAACCTTTTTGTTCAACCTCTTTGTTCGCAAAACAAATTTTGAATTCGAATAAAATTCCCATTAATTGCGTTCAATAGTATATAAATTAGTGTCTTACTTATTTCATCCAATTTACAAGTTAAAATGGACAAATTTAACTTGTACAAACGATTTATTTAATAAAAAACATTTAGTAAATAAATCGTAAATTCTAATAAAATTTGTTTTTTTTTTGTGGTCTATGGCCGCCATTTTAAGATGCGCACGGTTTTTGACGTCTGTATTAATTAAATAAAATTAAATAAGTACTACAAAATCATTAGAAAATGTTACATCCGTATTCTATTGTCACTACGAAAAACATTATCGTAAAAACTTTTCACGCAAGAAAACATAAACGTAAGACTAGGCAGTATGATCAAAATACCTTAGCCTTCCTCTAGGGGTAAATAAAAAAAAAATGATGCGCGCCCTTATGAAAACAGATTTTTACCGCCATGTCACAGAAAATTTTACTAGTTTTACTGTTGTTTTCTTCACAAGTGTATTGAAAAACGTCGTATGACACACGTGAGTAATTAATGATTACCGTTCTTGGCTCTCTTAAGACCCTCGCCACGGCTCGGGTCTAAATACCGCCTCGACGGTAATCACTAACATTACACACTTGTATCATAATGTACTATAAGAGCCCCCGCAGACCACAGACTTTTTATCGGCCGACAGTTTAGTCGGGTTGGCCTGCTAGTACGCACACCGAGCCAACTAAACAGTTCAGTCGGTGATGAGTGCGCAAACTATCCAACAGTCTGCCGACTATTCTCTATTTGCTAGTTTCTAACCAACTGGTGAAAAGAGTGGTCGCACCGCACAATGAAAATTAATAAAACATTGTATAGAATTGTTATTATTGCTCTTTTGGGGATAGGAGTAAGAATCGTGTGACTCCAAAACAGAATGTGTATATTTCCACCATGCACTTCCTTTTATACTAGTTTACAATATTACCTGCTAAAACTTAACCAATAGTAACTTAGTATCTACAAAACAATGAGCGCGGTTCGGGCGCGCAATGCTTTTGTTGGGGCAGCTGGGGTAGCAGGTACCAAGGCTCAACAATGAGCGCGTAGCGTGGGAACGCTTTTGGGTCGAGCAACTGTGGAATCAGGTAGGCTCACACGTGGGTTGACTGCGTGCTTCCAGCGTGGTAACAGTGATGTGCTGTAGGGTGGCTACAGTACTCCCCCTCAAGCGAAGCGTACCGGCAGTTTGACGACACGACCCGAACGTGTTTTTCTGTTGTTAGCGGGCTGTGACGTCATGCTTGTATGTGGTACTTGGGTTTCCTTGGTGCTGGTGTGGGCGGTGCAGGTGACTACACGGCTGCGACTTTGGCTGCTGCTGTCTGCTCCATTATCTTGTCGGCGTGAAGTGTACAGCGCGATGTCGAATGTCTGGAACGATATCCGTGTATGTTTTGCCTCTTGAAATTTCAGTTGGTGAGACCCGCTTGTGGGAGGCCAACTGAAATGTGCAATCACGGTGTACCGTTATGACGACAGCGAGCAGATGGTAGTTGGGCAGCGATCACATGAAGATGGCTGTGACTATGCCGTCGTACCAGCCGGCAGGCCTAGGGCCAGGTCCGTAGCTGGTTGAGGAGCATGTCGGGTGTGATATCTACTCCAGCCGGCAGGCATAAACCAGGTCCGTAGCTGGGTAGAATCACGTCGGGTGTGATATCTACTCCAGCCGGCAGGCATAAACCAGGTCCGTAGCTGGGTAGAATCACGTCGGGGTCACCACTTTGGGGATAGGAGTAAGAATCGTGTGACTCCAAAACAGAATGTGTATATTTCCACCATGCACTTCCTTTTATACTAGTTTACAATATTACCTGCTAAAACTTAACCAATAGTAACTTAGTATCTACAAAACAATGAGCGCGGTTCGGGCGCGCAATGCTTTTGTTGGGGCAGCTGGGGTAGCAGGTACCAAGGCTCAACAATGAGCGCGTAGCGTGGGAACGCTTTTGGGTCGAGCAACTGTGGAATCAGGTAGGCTCACACGTGGGTTGACTGCGTGCTTCCAGCGTGGTAACAGTGATGTGCTGTAGGGTGGCTACACTCTCATACACCGGAGGAGGAAAATTAATAAGAGAGCCCGAGAGTATTGGGTGCATCCTATCTTTAGTGATAGATTATTAAATGGAAAATTTTACACTATGCATTCCAAATTACTCGATTACCCGAAAAAATTTTTCGCCTTTTATCGAATGAGCATAACTAGCTTCAACCAACTTGTCAAATTAATTGGACCAGGAATAGCGAAGGAGGATACAAATTTAAGACTATCTATACCTGTGGAGGAGAGATTGAGCGTTACGATAAGGTAAGATAAACCACAAAACATACTTTAATTTTTTTATTATAATTCAAATGCCAAGTTTACAAGTCGTATATTTGGGAATCTTCTGAAAAATTTGAATAATATGACTGGGCTGACATGTTGGAATCAGCTGGTGATGAAACATTTTGAATGGTTGTTTGTGGTAAAGTGGGGGATGGTGTAGAACCGGATGTATAAGCCTGTGATTGTTGTTGTAGCGGCAAGAAAGTGGGGGATGGTGTAGAACCGGATGCATAAGCCTGTAATTGTTGTTGTGGCGGCAAGATGTTAGTCCCTCGTTGGTAAACAGGAAAAGAGTTCATGGGTTGTTGCAGTATGGTGTATGTTGGTTGAGAATGAGGCTGAACACGCCTACCAAGTCTTATCTGTTTAAATACGTTAAGAATACTAATCTTAGCATCGAGTTTTTCATCTGCGGTTAAATTTTTGAGTGATGGGACAAGAGACAATGCAAAGTTTACATCTTCATCAACATTAGTCTCATTTAATGCTTTTAATATTGCTTCATCCAAATCCGTATTCTTCGAAACACGAGTTTTCTTCTGGCGAGGAGGTGCGGAAGCGGATGGAGCAGTTTCTTCATCATCTTCCTCATTTTCTGTAGTATCCTGGGCCAGGTTCAGGTTACCTTCCGTTTGACGATTTTCCATGCATGGAAGTAAAAATAATAATTGTTCAAAGTATACGTATTTACGCCTCTTGACCGAAGCCTGCCCCGACTTTGTGTTCTTTTGTGCATTTAATTCTCGGCGAAAGCAAGTCCGTAAATTGACCCATTTTTTTTGTATATCGCGGCCTGAAAAATAATAAAATATAATTAATTCATTACAGGTATCTGGCTACTGGAGCTAGTTTCAATTCATTATCTTTTGATTATCTGATGGGAGCTTCTACAATACGAGATATTACAAAAAGTACATGTGAGCAAATATGGAATATGCTTCAACCGTTATATATGCCAACCAAACAAGAAGATGACTGGATTGAAATAGCAGACGAATTCTACAGTCGCACAAATTTTCCAAACATCATTGGAGCGATCGATGGCAAACATATACGAATGATACAGCCAGAACATTCCGGTTCATCATATTTTAACTACAAAAAGTTCTTCTCCTGCGTTTTGATGGCTTGGACAGAGGCCGATTATAAATTTGTGTACATTGATGTTGGTTCTTATGGAACAGCTAGTGATTCGGAAATATTTAAAACATCAGAAATGGGTAAACGGCTTTCCGAGAATCGACTAAATATTCCTTCTGGAAGGCAATTGCCTAATGATGATGTTGGAGATGTTATTCCATTCTCTGTCGTAGGCGATGAAGCGTTTGGACTTGGAAATAATATATTACGCCCTTATGCAAAAAGAAATTTAAACTACACCAAGCGAATTTTCAACTATAGACATACAAGAGCTCGACGCATGGTTGAATGTACTTTCGGGATTCTAGCTAACAAATGGCGCATTTTTCACCGTCCAATTGACGTAAATATTAATTTTTGTGTTAAAATTATTAAAGCTTGCTGTGTCCTACACAATTATGTACGAATCAAAGATGGAATACATTTTAAAGACACTCTCTACAGTTGTACCATGAATAACTTCAATACAAATGGAAATAACCGAGGAAGAAATAATATGAATATGTGCGGCAATACATGTCGTCATACTTTATATCTCCTGCAGGCTCAATTCCGTGTCAATATAATAAAGTGTAATGTAAATAAATAAAAATGTATCGTACCTTGATTTGTTTTTTCTTGGGCACTAAGCTCATTCCAATCAGGAACAACAGCTTCACAAACTTCCTCCCACAGTTTTTTCTTCACATTTACGTCAGAGTACTCTTTTAAGTTTTTCTTATAAAGTGCAGGGCGTTTTTCGACTTCCTCGATCAAGTTTACGATCAAAGATTCCGAAATAAGCGACTGAGAATTGGGCGACGCCATTTTACAAAACACGCGCGGCCGACCATTCGCTGTCAAAGCTCGGAGCGAACTGAACTATCGGCTTAGTCTGCCGACTAAAAAATCGTCGTGTGTGCGCGTGTGGTAGGGAGCCAATACTGATTATACGGTCGGCCGATAGTTTGCCGACAGTATAGTTTGAATTGAATCGGGAAGCCCATCAAACTTGTTTATCGGCCGATACCAAATCGTCATAGTGTGCGCACTTGCTTACATCTGCGTACTGATTAAGAGCCCGACCAAACTATCGGCCGATAAAAAGTCTGTGGTCTGCGGGGGCTCTTATACGTCATACAACCATCACTTAAAGCAAGTCATTATGTCTCTAGGGAGATAATGTAGTATGGGCGATCCCTAGGCAATAATGTGATTTGAATTTGGAACGTGAAAAACCGTCAGCATTATGTGAATTAAAATGTAGTGCATCAAACAAGTTTAATCAAATTTCAAACTGGCCACTAACAAAAAAAAAAACAGAATAAAAAAAGTTTCTAAAACAAAAGTAATGAACAAGCGGGAGCGTTATAGAAAATTTAAACTATAGAATCTTTGAGTAGTGAATTTTGTTTGTTGCAAATCTCAAAACATTTTGAGTGATAGTTAAGATTAACTCGTAAATAATACTTATATTTCTGTATTATATGATTTCTTTTACTAAATTGTCTTTTAATTATCTCACAGTTGGTGTAAAAAGTAGAGTATCCAACACGGGAATAAAGCTGTCTTTGTCTTGGGCGGCTTGAATTCCTCACTTCACTCAGGTTTCTTCATTAACTCCCTCGCAATGCTCGGGAGTTAATTATATAAATCCCTCACTATCGTTCGGGATTAAAATTAGCAACCTTCGTTTCGTTCGGAATTCAACATCCGCCACCCGCGACTTAAAGACACTGCTTTATCCCCTAGTCACATAATCTACTATTAAGTGGCACAGCAGGTAACTAACTTATGAAAACTCAGGTTCCGTCACCGAGTGAGGCAAGTTAGCTCTTACGTAAACTATGACTTCGTCATTTTAGTTAATGGACGTGGTAGTACAGTAAGCAGTGTACCCCTTGAGTGGCGGAATCGTTGTGTCGTATTTAACCAGCATTCTGATAAGATTATGACATCGCACGTAACTTTAATACTAATTAGAAATACCCTAGCAAGGGATAGAGTCAAGTCAGAGCCACACAAAGAAAAATGTATCACCCCAAAGTTTGGAAATAAATGGCTATTTTATTTATTTATTATTTACTAGCTTCTGTCAGCGGCTTCGCCCGCGTGAAATTACGTTTTTCCATTCAAACTTAGGACAATCCTCTCTTAGTGCTTGCCTACGTCATAAAAGGAAACCTTGTGCAAAATTTCACGGTCCTAGTCCCTGCAGTTTCGTCTGTGCGTTGATATGTCAGTCAGTCAGTTTAAGTCAGTAAGACTAAAGGAATCGATCTCATCAGACACTGTACCAATATCAAGAATTTTTAAGCGTTATTATCCATTGCGCAGAAATGTGCAGCATATCTGAAAAATTATGCCAAACCTTGTCGAATGCTGTCGCTATGTCGAAGTACAAGACACCCGTCATCACTTTACGCTGGAAGCCAGCGCTACGATGCGGTGGACTTGATGGATGCACGAGTGCTCGGTCAGCTCGGGTTCGAAAACCGAACTGCTCGTTGGAAATGAGACCCTTAGTTTCGGCAAAATCTTTGAGTGGCATATAAATAAGCCTTTCGTAGATCTTACCGACCTTGCATTGAAGAGACTGATGGGACGGTTTAGGAATACCGATAACGGTGGCCTGTTTCCATTACGGGTAACACAGGGCACATTGTCGAGTTCTAGCGTGACCGACTCGTACGCTTGGAATAATTCACTGCGCTTCCCATTGTTGAGTTGCCCAGTGTATTTAGCGAAGTGTAGATCGTAGGTCAAGTTTCAGGCATCCTGCTTGCTTGATGAACATGACGTAGTAATCAAGGATGACCTACCGCCAGCTGTCTCAGGATCTGTGGTATATATAGTCTTTGCACTCACGCACGAATGGTGCGTGGGGGTGTAACGTCGGGGCGAAACTCCGCTGGGAAAGCGACTGTCGCAACCTAGCCCTGAATACGCTGAGTATCACAATCTCGGCAGAATGCACTGTCACGGTTTTGTGAGGAGTCTGAAGCCTGGCTACAAAGGCAACAGGCGTCCGCGCTATCCACCTGACACCGGTCCTCACCGGTCATAGGTGTTTCGGGAGGTAACCGTTTCTAATTTGGCAAGAAGAACTGCCCAGGTGTCCATGTACTTTATTTCATCATGATAAACGCCACAAATTCACCTGGAACCCACTCGATGGTGTTACCAAAAACCAAATCGACCGCGTTGCCATCAGTTCTAAATGACGCTCTTTACTGCTCGACGTCCGCAACCATCATGGCGCGGATATTGACAGTGATCTAATCGTGGCCGAAGAGCGGCTCAAAGTAGCCGTTGCTCGACCGCGACTAAGGCGACCACCAAGATAGGAAAATTATTTGAGGTAAACAGGCTACGAGACCCAGATACTGGCAAAGCCTTCAAACTAGAAAAAATCGCTTCTCCACCCTTGAAATGAACTTTACTTCTGTCGACGCGGAGTGGAACTGCTTAATGGCCTACTTAGAGACCAGCTCCGTCGTTCTTGGACATACTGGACTGGATGTCACAGGAAACCTGTAACCTCATTGAAGAAAGGCGCGAACTCCATCTTCGACTTCTGGTAACCAGTAATAAGGCAATGCTTCGAGACCTAAGGCTGCATACAGATACGCAAGAGCATCAACTCAGATCACGGCAGGTACTGCTGCCGTGATCGGCGAATATGGGTGGATACTGTGGTGTATTGCGCCCAACGCGCTGCTGACTCCGGTAATCTCAGGAAGATGTACAAAGCGACGAAGACCTTTGCCGGGAACAAGAACCAGAGGAAGAAGCCCGACGACTGGGCCTCCTCATCACCGTTCCCAACTTGGCAATTTGAGAGGTATACTTTGCTCTCGATCCCTTCTAAGGTGCTCTGCAAGATCATCCTAAACCGACTGTCAAGGGCTGTCAAAACTCTCCTTTGCAAAGTGCAAGCTGGCTTCCGATCCAACCAATCGTGTACGGACCAGATCAATACCTTGCGCAATATCTTCGAACAGGAATCAGAATGGCAGAGGGAAATGTATTTGACCTTCGTAGACTTCGAAAAAGCCTTCGATACGCTGAGGTGGAGTTCTATCTGGGATCGACTGCGTGAAATTGGAGTCCCGGAGAAAATCACAAACTTGATTAGGGCCACCTACAGGATTTGCTCTCGTACAGTGACACACGACCGCCTCGTCTCGGAGGACATAACCGTTGCATATACGACAATGGTGCCTTCTCTCACCTCTCTTCTTTATTGTTGTTCTTTATGTCATGATGAGCAATGTGTTAAGAGTGGGCTATCGTCCTCTCGTCATATATAGCTTCGACAATCGCCAAGGCAATAGCAATCTTCGCATAGCTCCGTCCCATATTATGTTGCAATCGCAGAAACTAACCAGAAGAGTTCTTTTATTTTTAGATGGGATATCATCTAATAGCATCTCCCGCTCTTGGGCGAAGCGAGAGGGCGTGTTAAACTTTTACTGACTAAAACCCACTCCTGTTCCTTCCTTGCCTTCGTTCCAGGGCCCCAGGGTTCTCTTTGACGCAACTCATGGCCCCAGTATGCTTCGACACTACTGGGCCTGTACGGTTTTGCTGACATCTCCTTGAGGCGCGCGTGGGACACTACGCACCGTCAACGACTTGGGCTCGATCTGGACGGTTACCGGACGACCGGACGGCGAGCTACCCATTGCTCGCCGTCCGCAAGTCCGCGCCTGTGGTGGCTGGAAATTGGGATCGGAATTCCGGCGGCTGGGGCGTGAGGGCCGTTCCCTCGCGCGTGCGGCCGTCTCCTTTGCTAGCATTACTGCTTCGCAGAAGGAGGCGACCGCCTACCACTCCTTCTCGCTCCGGACCATGGCTTGTGACCAAGGCCCGGCGCGAGAGATCGTTGCCGCCGATCGCCCCCACGAGGACACAGCGGTGCTTTGCCCAGGCAGGGACACCTCTACCGTATGCTCCACCGTGTCCTTCGGGCGGTCCACACAATGTTGACACTCGGACGTTTCTTACGCACGAATCCGGTGAAAGAATCTTCTGAACTTACTTCTGGACCTGCGTCATGTGGCAGGTAAAGACGCCGTGTTGGCTTGCCACTCCTCAAAGGGGGGACTTACCGCCACAATTGTGGCGTGCCCAGCACTGGGTTGCGACAGTCGCTGTCGCCATTCCACCATAAGATCCCGCCGGAACTCTGTCCGCCATGCCGTGACTTGGCGCGGCAGCGGAATTTCACCCTGGCGTTGCACGTGCAAATCGTAAATGCGTGCAAGGACTGTTGCCTCCAAATCCCATGATGGCAGGCCAGCAAGGTTCTCGCACCATCCGGATGGCCATGACCCTCTGGCATGCGTTCAGCTTGGCCGCCGGCAGTTTTCGCAGCGACGACGTCCATACCCATGGCCCGAACGATTCCTGCGTAGAGCCTCCGGCAGGAGGGGTTTGAATCCTATAGGTTGGGCAAGAGCCGCTTGAGGGCAGCCCCAGCCCGATCCAGTTTGGGAGCCAGACGTCGGAAGTGCTCCTCGAAATTCTATCGGTTGTCGAGGACGAGACCCAGGTACTTTTTTGATTTCGGATACGCCAGATTACCGGATCCGTTTTTCCGGATTGCATTGCCCTAACGGCGGCGCTCCGCCCAACCGGGGCCCACTTCCACCATATGCTCCACCGTGTCCTCCGAGGGGGTGACACCTAGGTGATTCCTCCGCCTGAATCTAAAACAGGAACTTACCAAACTGGTTCCTCGTAAAGAGCCATGGTCATGGACCACACAATCCCCGTGTAAAGTCTAATATTACACTACTGACTACTACGGAGATCCATTTGCGAAATAACAATGACATGGGATAAGAGCGGGGACAAGAACAAACTTGCTACCTACTTACAATTTTCGTACACCCTTGCGACTAACAATAAAATTAACGTTTTTGTTTAGATTTATGTTGACGGTAGAGCCATTATTTTTGTTACCTACCTTCGGTCGAATCAGTATCAGGTTAGGTTAGGTTTTTTAGGTCAGACTACATAAGGATACTACGTTTGAAATGAACATTATATATATAATCATTATCAATTTAAAACTGTGCAAAGCGGCGCCACGGCCAAATGAAATGCTGAAGATAGAAAGATAAACAAAACAAATTGAAATTACACACAATCAAAATAGTCAGTATGACAGTGACATATGATGTCACTAATGTCACCGCCATCAAAGGTATTTTTTAATAATATTTTTGGCTTGTATACTAAGTCCTTTAAAATATGTCTTCATTTATAATATAGTCACCTTGTTTTCCATTCTACATCAAAATATCCTCTAGGAATCAATTTGCTAATAATTAAAACAGCCACTGAACTTCACTCTAAAAAAAGGTAATTTATTTTCAGGTAATCCGGTTACATTTTTATTTCATTTGCCAGCAAGTACTGTAATCACTAATCCAGGGGAAGCGAAATTACAATAATATAATTATAACTACTTCTCTTACTCAATTTGCCTTTTCCCAACTATGTTGGAATTTTGGCATCAGCTTCCAGTCAAACCATACGCAACTGAGTACTAATATTTTACATGGAGCGACTGCCCATCTGAGCTTGACGACTCAGTAACTAGCTAATACAATATACTTTTGCAAGACTTCTTTCAGATTTCCTAGCTACGGACTATTTATTACGACTTTACGACTAATAGTCACCTATCAAAGATGCACAAATGACAACTGGGGATCAATTTTTCAGAATTCCGAGATTCGGAGGAGGTGTCTCGATATGATGTAATGGATGCCCACTCAAAAATCGGGCCAACCTCGGCAATCGTTGCTGTATCAAAGATCCTAAAATATTTCTACAACTTTTATTTATTTAATTAATCATAACATTATAGTACTTTATTATTTCAATATTTATCTAAAAGATTACTGCACTAACTTTTAAAATTGTCACTGGCAACATTTTTTGAAAACGCCATTTTTTACGTTACGAAAATCACGAGAATTTGCGATTTGTTGATTTTGGTCTTAAATATTTGATTGTGCTGGTGGCATCTCATTGTAATTACTGTATTTGCAATTGAGACGTAGAATTAATTCGTAACTGTTGATTCGAGGATCAATATCAAGGTAAACAACTTTCCTTTGACTACGTTATTAGATTACTTACGAATTTATTGTTTTTGCTGTGAACCATGTGTTTCATATGTTATTTAGACTGTATATTAAATAAATGAAAACACTGATTGGTTAGATTTTCACAGGGTTTTAACCTAAACCTGATCAGTTTTCATTCCAGCAAGATGTTATCTCATTTTGTTTTTAATTGAAGGGTAAACAAAACAATTTGTTATAACAATCTTGTTAAATGTATTAGTTGCACTTTTAACTCATTATTTAAATGTACCAGCATATGTTTTCAGTGCTATAGTAATAATATAATAAATTATCAGAGTACCTTCTTTTTGCAGTTGTCAAAATGAGTGATTCACCTGACCAACCTGAGCCTCCAAAGGATGTAAGTATTCTTTTCAACCATTTCCTGAGTGATCCACGTAGTTCGAAAATGTTATTGAGACAAACACACAGTTCAAGCTTTCATTATAATATCAGTTTAGGTACAACTACACTGATAAGATTAATACTAGCATGTCATCATATTAAAATTAATTTCAAACAAAATATGTAATAACCCTGCTCGAATTGGCACTCAATCCTGAATAGTTCTTTGAAATTAATTCTTTAACCTCTACAGATGCTATATTCTCTTAACCTGTCATACTATGCTATACAAACAATAAAAAGTGGATTTATGTTCCTGGGTTGCAATAAAAACATCTAAAAATCCTGTATAATTAAAGAGACATTCAATGAAAAGTCAGATGTAATTTTTATATCTTGGTGTTTTGAAATTGTAGCAACATCTATGATACAATTTTAGAAATAAAATTCAAAATCTTCCATCATAATCATAATAATTTATTTGTCAGAACATGGTAGGTAGGCACATTACATGGTCTTAGGTTTAAAACATTTAGTCTCGGCACATTCTACTACAGGAGCATACAAATATAAAAAAGGTTATATTATATTGTTATAGTTATTACAGTATAAATTAGAGATGACAATTCAATAAAATCATGTAATAATTGAATTAAGATGTCAAAGTGTCATATAAGTAGTCATTTAAATGATCTATATATATAAAAGGAGAAACTGACTGACTGACATATCAACGCACAGCTGAAACTACTGGGACTAGCAGTGTGAAATTTTGCACAAGGTTTCCTTTTATGATGCAGGCGAGCACTAAGAGAGGATTTTCCAAAATTCACCCCCTAAGGGGATGAAACGGGGGTCCTAGGTTTGTATGGAGAAACCTACTTTCATGCGGGCGAAGCCGCTGGCCGAAGCTACATAAATAAAATTTCATAATAAAATTAGCTACATAATAAAATTTAAAATCTATTTCTCTCATAGCGCAAAATAAAAAACAACTCAATTTGTACTCAATACTAATATTATAGAGAAGTCTTTCAGCCTCTCTTTTTGTTTGTAAGAAATTATCTCTAAAAATACTGGACAAATTTTAAAAATTATTTCACCAGCTGAAAGCTACTTTATTACTGAGTCATAATAATAGCATAGCATAGCATAGTCGGCCTTATAATGTTAACACTGTTGGGACTCAGGCCTCCTCTCTAGGAGAGGAAATGGGCTGTAATCCACCACGCGGGCCCAGTGCGGGTTGGTGGATGTCACATGTCTTCGAATTTTTGGTTCTAGGACATGCCGGTTTCCTCACGATGTTTTCCTTCACCGTTTTGAGAGCAGTGGTGATGAAATAAGTCATAATAATGCTTTAAAATTATATTCTACTTTTACTCAGGCAAAGACGCGTAGGATACAAAAGAGCAATTCCTTAGGTAAACATTGAGCCAGTAAGCAAGTTGATTTGCACAGGATTTTCACTAAGGGACAAAAATGTATAGCTACTTGTGAAGGCTTCATCTATGTATTGTACTTAATTCAAAGGAGATTGGGCACTTATAGATTCACTTTTTGACGCGTATGCCCATTTGAGTTATTGTATAATTCATAACTATTATTTTTATTGATTTTTTACTTAAATTCATTGAAAACATTTGTGGGGTTTCTATTTTAATTTTAATTAGTATTTAATACAATAAATACGTCATTTGCTCCATTATAGTGAAGCGACTCCTTTCTCAGTTATAATCGATCGATTAAATATTAACGTAAATCGTGGGTATCTTATAATAAGGCAATAGAAGTCGCAAAGACGCGTGACCTTGTCGCCGCGCATGTGTCTCGTAGAACACAAGTGCGCGTAGATCGTTTGTTGTGGTAACTAGTGTTGTTTGGGACGTGGAGAGATAAACAAGGTGTTTTTCAGCAAATCCAACTGCGTAAATTCTTCCAAAATTTGTAACTTTACAAACAAAGTGACAACATTTTATATTAGTTTTTTAAATAATGTCGTTTTAATTAATATAGTCAAATCAAATGTTGTTCAAACCACCTCTACTACGATAATTGCAGAGCAATGTTTTTTTTTCTCAATTCCTTAACTATTAATACTTAAGCTTGTTCATGTCTACTATTACAACTGCTAAAAGCAGCAATGTTATACTCATGCGCTATAATCAATATCGCACTATTTCTAAGTGTGAGTGAGTACGCGATATCATTCTCTGCTCTTTGCACACGTTTATTATTGGTTACAGGGGCCGCGTCTCATGAGACCATGTGTTTTAGAAAATATTGCGTAATGTTATCGCTAAAAGTTAAATTTTTGTTGCTACAATGCAAAATGCATGTGTAGGCGATAGTGTGTATTTATTGTTTGTCTATGTGTTCGTAGCTCTGCGAACCGGCGACACGCGTCCCAGTATTAAAAGACAGTAGATAGCATTTCTATTGCCTTATTATTAAGATTTGTGTGAATAAAAATAATCATAATAAAAAGTGAGTCGTACAATTTCGTGTTTACTACGCATATTTATGTTATGAAAATCGCTTCTAATTTTGAAAAGTCCTAGGTTTTTACGAACATACAAAAAACTTTTTAAGATATAAAGAGAAGGCAGAATCAGTATATCGATTTCTTTGAATTTATTTCTGAGGGACTCGCGAGGACCCATTTTATAAATAGCCCGGATTGCTCTCTTTTGTAATATAAAAATTGAATCTACATCAGCTGCAGATCCCCACTAGACATAATACTGTGGAATTATTTAGTTTTGCATAGTAAACTAACCTAGCTGTGGCTACATCTGTCAATTGCCTTATTTTTTATTACTGCATATGCGGCTGAGCTTAATCTACCTGAAAGAGTTCTAATATGAGCGCCCCACTGCAGTTTAGAATCGATAGTTATACCTAAGAACACAGTTTCCGTAATAACAACAAGTTCAATCAAACAATTCAATCTAATTCTTCGGCAACAGTCAAGAATTAGATTGACGCCAACTTGAGGGACATTCGGTAATGAGAACTTTATACATTTAGTTTTATTCGCATTAGAGATTATTAGCTGCGATCCATTTCGAAAGAGTTGACATGCAAGACATCCGCATCTTTCCTATCTAATTAAAAAATAAAGGAAGTGTCATCATCATCAGCAAATAGAATTATATCGTATAAATTAGCCATCATGTAAGGAAGGTCATTAATATAAACTAGGAAAAGGAAAGGGCCAAGAATTGAACCCGGAGGAACGCCCATCTTTACTAAAGACCCCGAGGACGTCGCCCCATTAATGGTTACTTTTTGCTGCCTGTAAGATAAATAGGAAAAAAACAAAATCAGCAGCTCGTCCACGAATTCCGTAATGATGTAATTTACAGATTAGATTATTATGGTTAATGCAGTCAATTGCTTTTGAGAGGTCACAGAATATGCCAATAGCATCCTGGGACTTCTCCCAGGATTCCAAAATGTGACTGATGAGTTTCACTCCTGCATCCGTCGTTGACCTTCCTTTCGTGAAGCCAAACTGATGACAATGCAAAATCCTATTTGAATTAAAATGAGATAACATCTGATCGAGCGTGATTTTTTCATAGATTTTACTCAATGCTGGAAGCACAGATAGGTCTGTAATTAGAGGGATCACTCTTACTACCTGATTTGAAAATTGGTACTACTTTACTATGTTTAATTAAATCAGGTAATGTACCGCCGAATAAGCATTAATTAAATATGCCTGTTAGGACAGGAGCAATTGTATCAATAATATCTCCAAGAACCTTAACGGATATACCCCATAAGTCCTTAGTGTTTTTTAAAGTTAAGACTATTGAATGTTTTTTAATTGAATCAACAGAGATATGCTTAAATTCAAAGGTTGGTACATCCTTAGTGATTTTTTTTTTAAAAAGGTTTAGCTAACAAAGATGAAGAAGGGAGAGATTTCGTTACTTCTATTGAGATGTTGGTGAAGAAGTTTTCTAACGTCTCAGCCACTTCAGTCCTGTCTGAAATGATTTTATTATCAATTTTAAGGGACAATTATTTCCGATGTTGTTGGTTTGTCTTCCACAACATTTTAACTTGCCAACTTAACTATGTAACTCTTTAACTATGTGATTTATTACAGCCTAAAGAATTGGAGAAGTTAGAGGAAGCAAAATTGAAGGCGAAGTTCCCAAATGCAATGCTAGGGCGAGGACCTGGAGGACATTCAGCTTTCCTGCAGAAGAGGCTAGCCAAGGGGGTCAGTATTAGTTTTACACATTGATTTATTCACAATAATATTAATTTTGGACCCCTTCTCAATTTTTATTGAAGAAGCAGTCCTGTCTAGTTAAATGATTATACTTTCATTTTATTCAATCGAAATGGTTATTTGGTACCATATGAGCTGTGAATGCTGTAGCCTGTTTAATCTTTGTATTACACAAAAAAAAAAACAAGTTAATATTGGTAAAACAAAAGCATTCTATGAAAGCTTTTGTTTTATTTGAATTTCAGCCAATGTACCATTTGGTGCGTTTGCCTTTTTTATTTTTTTTTATTTTTTAGAGGATCTGATCAGTATGACCATTTTACTTCTATTGGACACTCACACTCACTCGTTCTCACTTTGTATCGAAAGACAACCATAACAAGTACTCATAATTTTAATTTAATTTTCAGCAAAAGTTCTTCGATTCCGGCGACTATCAAATGGCGAAGCAGCGGCCGAGTAACCTGGCGCAGCCGTTCAAGGCGCCGGCCGCGCCCGCCAAGCTGCCCACGGGCGACGCCATCCCCACGCCCGAGACCGTCCCGCTGCGCAAGACGTCCATCATCCAGCCCAAGTTCCAGGCGCCCAGCCAGACCTCCTAGCCCACAGTGCCCGTTGTTGACATTAGGCCGTGTCACTAACTAATATTCCAAAAGGCCTGTACAGTGTCCTATTCTACAATCGTTAGAGATGTGGCTTCACTTGGCAAACTTGATCCATTCGTTGTTTGCCTGCTGATTTCATAATTGTTAAAATGTAGCCACATACTGTATGCATGATCCCAGTCAAAGGTTCATTAAAAATATGGGCACTAGCATTTCACCAATATGCTGTTTCCCTAGTGAGCAATAAAGCCCTGTGACATAGAATTACATTTAAATGTATGGGAAAGACATCATTTGATCAAACTACATAGTATTTCAATCTCATACATTTTCTTCGTCTCTAATGAATTGTAGAAAGTAACATTGTTTATTTTTTGGGCACATTTTATTTTGCTAGTAACGCGTGGCACTTACGCATCGCTTTTAATTTTATGAATGTTCACTTACAACATTGATGCATTCTATCATTTGTGATCACGTAACATTTTTTCTTAGCACCTTGGTGGTTTAATATTGACATTGTGATTCGTAATTAGTCTGCATTGAAATTTAAACAAAATTTTTATAAAAACCATACTGTTATATTGATGTATAATAAATTAGTTTATAGTGTTGTGTGTCATGGATGCGTGTGAGTTAAATATTCTCATTGTATCGTCTTATATTTTTCTATGTTGCATCATTAGCCATAGACTGTAGGCTCTATCAGCTTGGGTTAGTTAACATGGAAATCATGGGTCACATCGAGACCTGTTGCCTGAATGCCTTACTTCGCCGGACTCACATCAATTTGTAGTTTATTTTCATCCACCCACATTCAGATGTTCATCCGGAGGACCTCACCAATTCCTTGGTATATCTGTTCTCGTGCATTTACAGACACCATTGTTAGCATGCGCCAGTGTCCAAAATGAGGCCGCATGCTATTAGTTTAGTAGTACAAGTGATGAGCACAGTGATCATACACATTAGTTTGGTAACTTTAGTTAAGATTAAATGCCAGCTAATTTACTTAAGAGCAACAGATAGAGCAGTCTAAAACTCGCTTGTGGCGTGAATTGCCTGTAGAAGTCACGCTCTTCAGAAAACGCGGCCCAACACCAGATGGCATTATAAACAGCAGCTGTAATCAATTAAATTGAACTTCCAGTGATAATTACGAAGGAAACAGCTCATGTGACAAGCTGAGCTACTGGTTACAATTACAATATTTTAGAACGAATAATTATTGCTATTTGTAGCTGAATGTTAGATTAATCGAAACCAGTTTATTACTTATTTTGGCCATCATCATTATAGAAATTATTTTCGTCACTATCCTACTACCAGTAATGTACATAGTATGGGTTAGATAATACGAGGAAAATAACATAATCCATGTGATAGTTTAGAAATAAACATTAATCATGGCGTATCAATGTATTCAAGTCGTTTATCCCATAATATTTTAATGTGATGGCAGTAGTAAATCTGTATATATGCCAGAGTACTGAGTAAATAAGAGGGTAAATAAAAAGTACATGAATAAGGATTTAAATAAGGCTTAAAACTTGACATCTGCTCTCTAGTGCGCTAAACACAAGATATGAGCATAGAAGCCATTTGTGCAAGGGTTTTATTTTTATAAATGTAGCTCATTTGTGCAATTTTTATAATCTATAATATGTTTAGTACATTTTGGGAGCCTAGAAATTTAATAGTTATTGAATCTAAAGTAAATGCTTTCACTGCTAAGCTCCTAGAATGCGCCTAAACTCATACACGGTGTGATTGTCTCCGACAGTCGTTTCAACTCTTACTCACGTAATATCGATGTTCGTCTATAAAATAGATAGTTAAGCATTATGTATTGCGTGTCAATAGCCGGGCCCGGGACGTACAAACCACATGTATAACGTACGCACGAAGAGTGATAAGTGTATGGTAAGGATTAAGGGAATGTTGAAAAGATAGCTACTATTAAAAACAAAATAAATTCTTGGTAAAAAGAAGGCGTTTTATTTTTATATTCAGACTGTGCGTGTTTTGGTTAAGGGCTATACCGTCATAACATATTCGAGTAAACAATGTTAACAAAATGAGATTAAAGAATACAATAATAAATGGCACTTGTTAAACAAAAACATAAATTAACAGCTAAAGGGTACATCGTCATAGCATCGTCCACCGACATCTCCTTAGGAATCCCTTTCACAGCGCGTCCGATCCTGTCCTATTAACATTTTTATTTCCCATCTTCATGTTGTCATGAGTGTTATATTTGACTGCTCTCTGAAATACAGAAAAATGTATTTTAATTGCCTAAACTAAACTGAACGATAGTGAATGTAGAGGATATGTTTTTCGCGACGACTTCAAGGCAAAATTACGGCGTGAAACACTGGAGTCAGGAGCCCGCTTAAGAGCTGTAAATGTCGCGAAAGCTAAGGCGATTAGCTCATTGTGGTACAACAATGGATTTTACGAGGGTAATAATTGATGTGACTCAGGTTGGCTGGACAAATCTTCAAAATAGCTTGCATTTAACTAGGTCAATAGGTCACTTTATGTGACGGCTAAACACCCTTATTTCAGAATTTGTGACGCTACAGAATCTTAGATAATCGATCGAAAACGTGTCCAGCCATCTTGAAAAACCACTTTTCGCTGGTCTCTCAATCTCGGTAACGGAAGTGATTTCGACGACTTTTTGCATATCAACGGGCGTCACATAAATTTGTGACGGGCACCGAGCTAAAAGTTTTGTGATAAGTACAGTGGTTTAGTAGAAAAATGCAAAAATCTGTGTCCAGCCATCTTGAATTTACGTATAAAACTTATGGCTGGCACTTCCGAATCTCAATAACGGGGGCGTTTTCGAATATGGTTCCTTTACTAATACTTGGTGACGCAATGTGTGACAGTAATAACGTTTGATTTATGGCGTCACATGTAAGGGTTTACGAGAAATCAATAAAATCCTACTAACTTTATTTTCGGAAGTCGGTGTTTCAAGTATTGTTTGTTTCTTATTTAACACTGACTTCCGTAATTAACGAATTCGGTTATATTTATTTTTGTAAAAAGGTTTTTTGTTTCACAGTTTTTAGTTGCTATGCACTTATAACCAAAGTACCTATCTCTCATAACAATTCCAAATAACCCAAACACTGCTAGGATACATTGTTTTATTATGAAGTTCCCGTATCTCCCTTCCACCTTCCGGCTCCATCATCAGATCAGTTCCATAGTACCTTATAGCCAAAGTGCATTTCATGACAATTCTAATAAGCTCAAACACGGCGTATACATTGATTAATTACGGAGTTCCGGTGCCTAACTTCCGGCTCCATCATTATCATCAACATTACAATTTTCAACATAACTATTCAGAACCATTTATTTATTTGTATTGTTATAGTCGCTTAACTATCTTTCAAAATATTTCATAATATTATAACGTGGAATTAATGGAGGGAGGCTTTTACTCAGCAGTGAGACAGTATAGTGTCTCACTAGTCTGAGACAGTATACTGTCTCACTAGATAGGTTAGATGTAATAAACAATAATAATTAATATTATAACTTGATAAAGTACTATGGAACTAGTTAGCCATACCCAATAATTGATTACCTCATATCGATTGGCTGGCCAGTGAATAAGTGTCAATGAATAATTCAAAGGCGACCTATTCTTGGTTGTAAACAATAAATAAAGAGTTATTTGTAGCGAGCCTGCAAGTTAGACGGACGGTAGCCAACCTGAGTTCAAGATGGCTGGACACATGTATCTCCACTGCCTGATGATCTACGACCTTCGAAATATGTTCAAAATGTTGTGACGGGGACGATAATGATAACCTGAAATTGTGACGGAGAAACTTTGCGTAGTTTCAAAGATATTGATCATTTAAATTTCCCCATACAAACACTGCAGTAGGGTAACCAATATTGTAGGTTTTATGTAGGACAAGTATATTTTAAGGTGTTTTCTTTAATGGACGAAAATCCGTGTATTGGTGATACTAATACGAACAACTGTAGATATTTAAATCAATAGAAGACAGAAATGTAGAAGTGAGGAAGGGGGGGGGGTGTAATTTTTAAATGTTATTGATTATTTACGTGCAGATATCTATTCTTTTTAGTAGATATATATTATGTCAGGAGAACTAAACTAATGCTCTGAAGGTATTTAAATGAAAAAATAATGTTTGCTGTAAATAAAATCACATTGATTTATTTGTACTTATACAGCGTTTCAAATGGTGAAAATGACGATGATCAACTCGCATTTGCACTTCCGTAACCCCCGCCTTGTACCACAACGTTGTTTTACCGCCGTCCTAAGGCCGCGTACCAGACGACGGCGGGCGCGGGCGCGGCGGCGGGCGGCGACACGCGTAAACTGGCCCGTTCGTACATTTGGTACATCTCTTCACCGCGACAAACTGAGCGAAACCGAGAACAAGCCAGCCCCCCTAGCCAAGTCACAAACGATAAACGTAAACTCTCAATAGTCTTTAATAGATTTTCAACTTTATGTTATTGGATATAAAGTTGAAAATCTATTGAAGATTACATAGTGTTTTCGTTCGTTCCGGTCGCTAATGCTCAGTAGTCTTTAATAGATTTTCAACTTTATGCTCTCAGGTATAAAGTTGAAAATCTATTGGAGATTACTAAGCGTTCACGTTTATCGTTTGCAACTTGGCTAGGGGGGCAGTTTACACGCGTGATCGCCCGCCGCCGCGCCCGCGCCCGCAGTCGTCCACTTTGCAGCCTAAGTATTTGAAGCGCAAATGAAGTTGGTCGTCATTTTAATCATATAAATAACTGAATATACTAAAATTTTCTTTAATACCTATTTATAAAAGATAATTATTACACAAAATCAATCACAGCATCAGTCTTCATTTTTTGATTAAGTACCTATTTGGTAAAGTAGTTGGTACTACTAGGACAACTGGTCGAATCTTAACTCTTATTTAGGTTGTCTTACCGCAGATTAATTAATAGTTACTAGTACTCTGATTAGTGATAACACTTCGAAAATTAAGTACATACACTGCCGGCTGTCGAGTTTAGTTCTCATTTTCAGTTACATAAGATAATGAACTAAACGCGAAATACAAGTGGGCTCTCTCTTGCAGCGCTGGTGGTCAATTATTATTTTGAATTAACACATACTTACTCTTTTCACTGCAGGAAAACCTTTTATTCCCACGGGGAAATCAAATACAAAGCAGGCGTGGATGCTACCGGCCAATTAATCGATTAAAAAGAAATCCTTTATTTATGTAAAATTATGGTCACCTCACAATATTAATGGATGTTTGTATGGAAAAATTTAAATGGTTAATATCTTTGAAACTACGCAAAGTTTCTCCGTCACAATTTCAGGTTATCATTATCGTCCCCGTCACAACATTTTGAACACATTTCGAAGGTCGTAGATCATCAGGCAGTGGAGATACATGTGTCCAGCCATCTTGAACTCAGGTTGGCTGGACATTAAGTTTTTATTGATTTCTCGTAAACCCTTACATGTGACGCCATAAATCAAACGTTATTACTGTCACACATTGCGTCACCAAGTATTAGTAAAGGAACCATATTCGAAAACGCCCCCGTTATTGAGATTCGGAAGTGCCAGCCATAAGTTTTATACGTAAATTCAAGATGGCTGGACACAGATTTTTGCATTTTTCTACTAAACCACTGTACTTATCACAAAACTTTTAGCTCGGTGCCCGTCACAAATTTATGTGACGCCCGTTGATATGCAAAAAGTCGTCAAAATCACTTCCGTTACCGAGATGGAGAGACCAGCGAAAAGTGGTTTTTCAAGATGGCTGGACACGTTTTCGATCGATTATCTAAGATTCTGTAGCATCACAAATTCTGAAATAAGGGTGTTTAGCCGTCACATAAAGAGACCTATTGACCTAGTTAAATGCAAGCTATTTTGAAGATTTGTCCAGCCAACCTGAGTCACATAATAAGTAATTGGTGTACTGCGAGAATGTAAATATAATAAATACTATAATTGATATAACCCATACTTGTCAGTAAGGTTTTTAAAGTATTATAAAAAAACTTTTTACAAAAGAAAATAACCGACTTCAGTAAAAGGATCAAAATAACTTTAATTTCGGAAGTCGGTGTTTCTCGGTATTGTTTGTTTCATAGTTAACACCGACTTCCGAAATTAAAGTTATTTTGATCCTTTTAGTGTTTTTTTTTTTTAGTGATTCCATCATCAGATCCCGACTTGGTGACTATGGGACTATTTGGGAAGTATATCCTTTCCAACAAAAAAAGAATTTTTCAAATCGGTTGGCAAGCGACGAAGTTATGCGCGAACAAACATTAATAAAATGCAAACGTCCGAATTGAGAACCTCCTTTTTTAGAAAAACGAGTCTGTCTGTTACCTCTTCATGACGTAACGGCTGAAAGGATTTGGATGAAATTTGGCACACGAGTAGACCATGAACCAGGGTAGAACACGATACCAGAAGTATGAATTAACGTAAGGGACATTTTTACGTTTTGCGTAAAATACCCTTACATCAGTCATCGTAAGGTACATTTTTACATTTTATGTAAATGTCCCTTACGTTATTTCATATTTCCAGTATCGTATAATACTTTTTCATCCCAGCAGAATGAAAAGTATCCTATCTATACCTATATATAAAAATGAACCCCTAATTCTCAATTCGAACGGCTGGACCAATTTTAATAATTCTTTTTATATTTTGTTCACCAGCACAAAGAGAAGGCTGTAATTAGGGCTGTTACGCACTGTCGACTAGTCGCCGGCGACTCAGTCCCTCGGCGACCGAAACATGGGAAACTAGGGCCGGAGACCGAGCCGAGCGACAGTATTCCAAGTACATTTATCCGTGTTAAAACTCATTGTGCGCGGCCGTCCGGTCGTTACGACAGTTGCTCGCAGTGTGAATGCTTTCATTTGAAACCGTGCTCCTATTGGTCGCCGGCGACCGGCAGTTGCCTGTGCGTCGCCACTGCGCGGCGAGTCGCCGAGTCGCCCGGGCAACCGGTGACTAGTGCGTAAACACCTATTTAAACTATACAATATTACAGTCGTCGACAACTGAGTCGCCGGCGACTAGTCGACAGTGCGTAATAGCCCTTAGGGTAGGGTAGGTAGGTAGCGTAGAAACAGAATAAGAAATAGTACAAGCGTAGGGTAGATTAGTAAGCGAAGCGTAGGGTTGACGGGAGCGAAGCCGCGGGCAAAAGCTAGTGTTAAATAAAACAAATGATTTTGAAACCATTCATACCTGGATTCCAATGCACATAGTCAGGTGTGGCGGCCGCCTGGTACTCCTGCACGAGGTCGTCGACCACGCCGCGAGACTCGTCAAACTCCTCCAGCGAGTCCTTGAACATCGGCTCCTTGCGGAACACCTCCAAGAAAGCTTCGCGCTTGCGCAGCTTGTCAAACTGCTGCAGGCATCTATCGAATAACTGTACAGAGAAATTGCCTACGTAAGTATATGGACAGGACCATCCTATCCTTTTTAGGGTTCCGTAGCCAAATGGCAAAAAAAGGAACCGTATGTCAAAGCCACTTTTTTCCGAAACTATAAGAACTAAACTGTTGAAACTTGGTAAGTAGATGTATTCCGTGAACCGCATTAAGATTTTCACACAAAAATAGAAAAAAAAAAACAATAAATTTTGGGAGTTCCCAATACTTACTTAGAACTGAAACTCAAAAAAAAAAATTTTTTCATCAAACCCATACGGGTGGGGTATCTATGGATAGGTCTTCAAAAATGATATCGAGGTTTCTAATAACATTTTTTTCTAAACTGAATAGTATGCGCGAGAGCCACTTCCAAAGTGGTAAAATGTGTGTGTCCCCCTATAACTTCTAAAATAAGAGAATGATAAAACTAAAAAAAATATATGATGTACATTACCATGCAAACTTCCACCGAAAATTGGTTTGAACGAGATCTAGTAAGTAGTTTTTTTTAATACGTCCTTTCAAGTTTGTACGGAACCCTCAGTGCGCGAGTCCGACTCGCACTCGCGCAGTTTTTTATTACAAGCTTTTATGTAAGCTGTTGATCCCCGCATTAACGCCGGCGTTCACGCGCCATTGTCTTACGATTGTGTCTCTAATTACGCACCTTGCAATGTCTGTCTGTATGAATGTTTGTTCAGGGCAAATCTTGCCAATGGATTTTGAAACAGTTACCCCTGTTACTAGATTTTTTTTTTTTAATTCATTAACGCTCAGGCGGTAGCCGGCGTCCGCAAGCCATTGTCTTACTATTGTCTCTAATTACGCACGTCAAAAGGTTAATTGATATAAACCAGTACTTGACTGCGATCTCACCTGATGGTAAGCAGTGATGCAATTGTTGATGGTGAGGCGCACTAGTTTATTATGATAATGAATTACTATGGTACCGCGGAGTTGGTCGGATGATGGAGTCGAATCGTAGCCATAAGAACTACTGGGCGCAGCAAGATAACCATATCGTGTTTGAGATTTCTGGTATGGTTTTGAGGTAGGTACTATAGATCAAAATGATATTCAAGAACTGATGATGATGACCAGTGATCGTGATATGTACGGCTAGCTAATTTACCTGTTGTTAAAACAACAACTTTTTTGGTGAGAAATCATCCAATGACTTCAGGGAGGCAGCTCTAAAGTGCGGAAGGGCGTGTCAGACTTTTGCTGTCCGAAACTACACCTGTGTTCTTCAGTTGCCTTACGTTCTGAAACTGCGAGGTTCCCTCTCAGAAACTTCCCGAGGCCCCAGCGGACATCGGCCCTACCGGGCCCCTACGGTTTGCTGATATCTCAAAGGGGCGCGTGGAACACTACGCGCTGTCGACGACTCTGTTCTACCCATTCCCTCGCGCGTGCGTCCATTTCCGTCGCTATCGTTGGATACTATGTACTTCGCAGAAGGGCGGTCGCCTGACCGCTGCCCATTCCTTCTCGCTCCGGACTCTGGCCTGAACCAGGGCTCGACGCCTCCACGAGTTCATGACGGTGCTCCGCTCAAGCGAGGCAGACTTCCACCGTATCCTCCGAGGCGACAGCGCCACCTGGATGGACGCGGGCCCCCACGGGATGAACGACGCCAGCTTGTGCTGCAGGGACTTACTGATGATATGTTAGTGTGGTTGGCGAGCAGCAGGCCCGACACCTTGTGCGAGGCGTGCACGTAGGGCGAGCGCCGCGACAGCGCCACCTGGATGGACGCGGGCCCCCACGGGATGAACGACGCCAGCTTGTGCTGCAAGGACTTACTGATGATATGTTAGTGTGGTTGGCGAGCAGCAGGCCCGACACCTTGTGCGAGGCGTGCACGTAGGGCGAGCGCCGCGACAGCGCCACCTGGATGGACGCGGGCCCCCACGGGATGAACGACGCCAGCTTGTGCTGCAGGGACTTACTGATGATATGTTAGTGTGGTTGGCGAGCAGCAGGCCCGACACCTTGTGCGAGGCGTGCACGTAGGGCGAGCGCCGCGACAGCGCCACCTGGATGGACGCGGGCCCCCACGGGATGAACGACGCCAGCTTGTGCTGCAGGGACTTACTGATGATATGTTAGTGTGGTTGGCGAGCAGCAGGCCCGACACCTTGTGCGAGGCGTGCACGTAGGGCGAGCGCCGCGACAGCGCCACCTGGATGGACGCGGGCCCCCACGGGATGAACGACGCCAGCTTGTGCTGCAGGGACTTACTGATGATATGTTAGTGTGGTTGGCGAGCAGCAGGCCCGACACCTTGTGCGAGGCGTGCACGTAGGGCGAGCGCCGCGACAGCGCCACCTGGATGGACGCGGGCCCCCACGGGATGAACGACGCCAGCTTGCGCTCGCGGATGCGCTGCAGGGACTTGTGCACTTGGGATGGATCGACTTCTCCCTAAAATAATATCAAGTGCATTTGTGGAAATAAATTAAAAACACACGGCTTTTAATATTTTAGAATTTTATGAACAGACTCTGAAGAATGCTACCAACAATAGTAGTCATTACGTGTAACTCATATGTTCAATCTCTGGTTTTTTAATTGTTTTTAGGGTTCCGTACCTCAAAAGGAAAAAACGGCACCCTTATAGGATCACTTTGTTGTCCGTCCGTCTGCCCGTCTGTCTGTCAAGACCCTTTATCTCGGAAACGCAAGGAGGTATCAAGTTGAAATTAAAACCATATTAAGGTCTGCGGTCCCTTGAAGCTGTGAAAAAATCAAACTTCAAAATCAACGAAAAAAAAAGATACGGCCATTTATGTCGCAAAAAACGTATATTTCGACACTCTCAAGGAAATCAAAAGTCATAGGGTACTACTTCCAGTTGAAATAGAATCCTGAAATTTGGCATAAAGCAAGGTCTTATAGCACAAGTATAAGAATAAATCTGAAAACAGTATATTTGTTGTTATGTCACAAGAAAAAACTTTTTTTGCAATTCGGAAAAATCTTTGTAATTCAATTTGGGAATTCACCTTTTTTCATAGGTAAGTTTGTACGGAACCCTCAGTGCGCGAGTCCGATTCGCACTTTTTTTAATAATAATAATTATTTATTTATTGACACACAAGTTTATAAAGAAAATAGAGAAATATACAAATAAGAAGAAAACAAATTAATAGATAACACATTAGAAGTGGCCGTAGGCCCCAAACTAGGCGCAGCATGTACTTTTTTTGCGATTCGGAAAAATCTTCAAGACAAGAAGAAGACCATTCCGGAATTTAACTATTTACATAGGTAAGTTTGTACGGAACCCTCAGTGCACGAGTCCGACTCGCACTTGCCCAGTTTTTTTTTTAATTATTTGTATCAAAACCAAACTATCCAAAATCTATATTATAAATAAAAGGAGAAACTGACTGACTGACATATCATCGCACAGCCGAAACTACTGGGACTAGGAGCGTGAAATTTTGCACAAGGTTTCCTTTTACTACGTAGGTGAGCATTAAGAGAGGATTTTCTAAAATTCACCCCCTAAGGGGATGAAACGGGGGTCCAAAGTTTGAATGGAGAAATCTATTTTCACGCGGGCGAAGCCGCTGGCAGAAGCTAGTCGAAAATTAAAATAAAACTTCAAATCATGTTCAAAATCCGTTAAAAATGACGTAAGTTAGAAACCTTTCAAATCTCGCTGGAGGAGGAGACTGTCAAGTAATGTCGGTGAGGTCGTATCGTTAGTGTGTGCATCCTACACAATAACGATGGGACTTCACTTAAATTAGGTTACGCGCGTTCAAAAGAGATAGCAACATGTTCTCATCAGGCCCCCACTCGTCCTCATATCAATATTTGAAATGCTAAAGGGTCGACCAGACGCTTGCAAACTAGCGTTCCAACCAAGGTCACCTTGGTTGGAGCTTGGTTTGTGTTGCGGCTACATGGATGTAAATGTAAACCACGCGCCAACACGTTCGGTGGTTGGGAAAACGCACCTCCCAACCAAGGGCGTTGAAGGTCATGGATTACAACTGCTGTCTACACAGATTGAAACTAGCAATGTCACCTTGGTTGGGTATGCTGCTTCATTAAATAACCCATTTTGATGCTGTTTTAAAACGACAAAAGATTAATTTCTAGTGTTTTTTGTAAACACAGGAAGATAATTATAATCAACAGTTTTAAATTTCGATATAAGTTTGAATAACATAAGATTAGTGTAATATAGCTTACCTGTATGATATTTAATATTGATATGTAACAGTGTTGATTGGTTCTGTCTGGACTGAGTGAGACCATCATATTCTTTGGTTGGAGCAGTCTTTGCATCACGTCGAGTACTGTCGTTTTTCGAATTTTCGGTGCCTGTAGAAAGCAAATTAAAAATGTTGAAAGGACTGACCAAACTAAGTGTCGGTTTAATTAATACTGTTCGCGACAGTTTGCAACCTCCATACGAATTAGTTGACATAAGTAATCGAGGAAATTCTATGCCGCGTCATGTGTGGGATTTGCCTCATTTTTACCGGAGCTTTTTTTACTTTTCCACCTAAATGTGGGATAGTTAAATATGCACCAGCAGCTCTATCTAACAGCTCTGATGGAAAAGGGTTAGCAGAGCTATATAATTTTACATTAAAAAAAAGCGAGAGATATTGTGTACAACAGATGCAGGCGAAGAATGTGTGCAAAAAAAGAGAGCGAGGAATGAGCGTTCTTGAGCGCACAGCTAAACAGTGTTCGCTACGCATCCTCGTACAACTCAGTTACACACCGACTCACATCGCCTCTGGATCTTCACAATTAGGAAGCTCCTCGGACAGCTTTAATGGAAACAGTCAGGACATTTTTACAGTGCCGCTTCCCATCCTCGCACCACCTAGCTACCTCGCACCACCTAGCTACCTCGCACATCTCTGATAGAAAAGTGCCATTATCGTTAAGTTACTGACTAATTTTTAGGGTTCCGTACCTCAAAAGGAAAAAACGGAACCCTTATAGGATCACTTTGTTGTCCGTCTGTCTGTCAAAACCCTTTATCTCGGGAACGCGTAAAGGTATCGAGTTGAAATTAAAACCATATACTCAGGTCTACGGTCCCTCGAAGCTGTGAAAAAATCAACCTTCTAAGTAACGAAAAAAAGATACGGCCGTTTATGTAACAAAAAAAACGTGTATTTCGACACTCCCAATGAAATCAAAATTCATAGCGTACTTCCCGTTGACCTAGAATTCTGAAATTTGGCATGAAGCAAGGTCTTATAGCACAAGTATAGGAAAAAATCTGAAACTGTAAGTTAAGTCACATCATCATCATCTTCCTGCCCTTTTCCCGTGTTATTTGGGGTCGGCGCAACATGTTTTTTTCTTCCATTCTGCCCTGTCACTCGTCATACTATCACTAACTTCCTTTTCTTTCATATCACTCTTCACACAATCCATCCATCTTTTCTTTGGTCTCCCTCTCCCTCTCCATCCATCCACATGTAACATGTAAGTTAAGTCACAAAAAAACTATTTATTTATTTATAGTACACACAAACACTTAAAACTGAAAAGAACAAAAGCAGATAGAAGAGCAAAAACTACAACAGCAACTTTTTTTTCGATCCGGAAAAATCTTCGTAACTCAATTCGGGAATTGAACTATTTTCATAAAATCTCATCCGAGGTATTATTTATTAAAAACTTACGGTATTTAGTTCGTGGTCGGCCGTGAGCGGCGTGTACCCTGTCATGAGGAAGTGTAGCCTCGGCGTCGGTATCAGCGGCGCCACCAGACTGATCAGATCGTTGTTCATGTACGAGGGATACCTGAGACACCACAGAGTTACTTATTGTTTAGCATTTATGTACATTACCAGGTTAAAAATATTGATGTTAAAGATAAAAAAACAGGGGAGCTGTTTCTAGCAGAAGTAGGCATTCAAAAAAAGTGCGCTACGTCGTTCCTGTAGTGAGAGATAGAGATAACTTATACAAAGTGTATGAAACTAATGTTCCACATTACCTTCCGTAAGAAGGAAGAATTTTGGACTTTTTGTTTAAGTCCAGTCTCAATCTGCGTGCCTCAACCTGACTTTTGTTTATTGGTTAACAAAACAGGAGTAAAAGGAAGGTTACGAGTGTCTGAAGCCCAACAGTTTTAGCTGCTAAAAAGAGTATGTAAGACTGTCGTTGACTGTCGCGGCGATGTTGAGAGGAGCGGTCTCAACCGCTCCTCTCAACATCGCCGCACGCTGGCGGCAGTGAACGAGAGGTGCGGGGACAGCGGAGAGTCAGTCGGCGGACAGCCGGTCGCGGGCCCCCGCTCCACACCAGTCACGGCTGCGCTTACACGTTCTTTTAACGTCCTTATTTTTGTATTTACATTGTCGTCGACGGCGCGTGCTGTTCCACGCGCGCCTCAAGGAGATGTCAGCAACTGTAGGGGCCTAGCAGGGTCGAAGCCTACTGGGGCCAAGGGTCTGATTCTGAAAGGAAGACTCGGCCCTGGTACGAAAGGCAACGAAGGAACAGGAGTGGGTTTTCAGTCAGTAAAAGTCTGACACTATCTCCCGCCCCGCCCAAGGGCAGGGGATGTCATAAGATGTTTTTTCCACCAAAAAAAAAAAAAAAACCCGATCGTTATAATTTCTTCTCCTTCTCTTACTAATACATGTTATATGTATACAGTCCACTACAACTTTCATTTTTTTCCACCATGACCTTGACGTATCGTCGCGATCAAAGACCTAGGAAAAGGGAACATATTTTGACTAAACTTTCGATTCTTCGACTTGGAGATTGGATCTAAGGGCCTAAACTGTATGAATACAACTCGATCATGTTACTTGAAATAGTTTTAGAAACCTAGATTTTAAAAAAGATACTTTACCTAAGTGTAGCGGTACTGGCACTCATGATGGTCGAGACGAGTGTGTTGATCTGCGCGAACGAGGGGTTCTGTATGTGCAGACGGTCGCTGGCGATGCGGTTCAGCGCTGTGTTGTCGAGAACCATCACGCAGTCTGCGCTCTCCGTTAAGCGCTTCAGTGTGAGCAGCGAGTTGTAAGGCTGGACGACTACGTCACTATGGAATAACATCACTTACTAATATAGGGATAATTTACAATGTATCAACGTCATTTTTACCATTGTCGTCTCTAATTTTTTTCTCAGCATTAGACTTATGCAAAATTGAGTCAAAAAAATAAATCAACTGTAACATACATTTTTGTTCGCATTTAAACTCAAAAAATGTAGGAAACATCTGATTTCTTTTGAGTCTTATAAGAATAGTTTTTGAATAAATCGTGTCTTTCATCAATACAGCTAATATCTGAACGAATTTTGGATGGTGATAAAAAATCAGGCAGTAGGTAGTTTTAATTTATTGTAAGACGAGAGCCACCACTAATGGAGATTTTTCTCACAATTTGATCTCAATTCATTTAGCTCTCAAGGTCAATCAAATTTACCTATCCAGATTTCGGGACAACTTTGTAGGGTCCCATTTGCAATCATTTTCAGGTCGTAGGACCAGCTGGTTGCGTCATTGATTTAAGGCTAGTTTAAGCCTGTCAAAATGAATAGGTATACATATTCCACTAAATAACACTCTATCTTCAAAAGACTAGTATAGATCATACCGAAACTGTTTTTAATGGCCCGTGAGAGAAGTAACAATAGCTAAAGACCGTGACATTGTAATGGCCGTAATAAATGGATATTCGATGACCGATCAATGATCATCGCCTGACTGCATGTTGTTATGTCTTATTTTATACTACCAATAATAATAATACTTACTGAGACAGAATATACTATGTTGACTGTTTTGTTTTTTTTTTTGTTTGATAAAAGGCAATCATAAAAACAATTAGTAACTAGACGTTATTTTGCATCTTTGCTTCATATACCTAGTATAAAAAAAATCCACTCAAAGAGCTTACCTGATTTCGTCCAAGTTGGGAAACACACTGTAAGTCTGTACTAGCTTCTTGGGGAACCTGTCTGATAGATGCTCAAGAATATAGGAGCCCATGCCTGATCCAGTTCCTCCAGCTATTGAATGGCACAGCACAAACCCCTGTGCCAAAGAACAAAATTAAGACAAACATAAGATTCTAATAAAATAAAATACACCAACTTACCTATTTAGACTAATATTAAAGAAGATAAATTTATATTTTTGTTTGTAATTAATAAACTTGAAAACTACTGGACCTATTTTATTTTAAAAATTCTTTCACCAATAGAATTCATTACTGAGTGACATAGGCTATATATTTTCTACTTTCTAAACTTTTATGAAGCTATTATAGTTGCCACTCCACAGACATCAACACTGTCTTACAAACAAAGAGTGCTCTACCTAAACATGTCTGGGTAGGGTTTCCAATACTCAATTCAATTCCAAATATTTTATTTTAGATAAAAATAAAGTTTATTTGTGCCTGACACAATTTATTAGGTGCAATTACACTTGGTTGTTAGCTCGTATTCAATTGCCTATGGAATTCGGAGAAACAACTAATCATAAATGAACGGAGTCGAGTATGCCCATATTCAATCAGCTTTTGTTTTGGTTACCCGACACAGTGTTCCAGTAACCGAATGTGAGTAAAACAATGTAATTAATGCATTGGATGCCCGAATTTTAGTAATGTCTTTTGTGCACCCGAATACAGGCTAACAACCAACTGTAATTGCGCCATATAAAATGCATAATTTCATACATACACATACAAAGTTTTAAAAAATACAGGAATACCCACATATAAAACTATAGAAGCTAGTGCATAATTCCAATTGGTGCTTTTCTATTGAGAAGGGCCAGCAAGAAACTTAGCACTTAAAACACTGATTTTGATATTTAGATTACTTCCATAATATAATATTAGTTCCAATACTAATATTATAAATGTGAATATAAAGCTATATGTTAAGTATTAAAAGTTATTAAAGTTAAACTACGGAAACAATAAAAAAATAATTGGTATTAACTAAGCTCAAACCCCAATGGGCATAGGCTACTTTTTATCTGATTTTCACTTCATATCTGCTATGACAGATATTCACACAAAGCCAGGACCAGTAAAACTATGGTGACTGGTTTATTTCAATTTATCATTTCACCCTTCTGTTAAACAAAGGCCTGGCGATTAATGTAGCGACTTACTTTCTTATCACAATCTCTGGAGATGTTACTTTGTATCTAATTGAAACCAAGGAAAGGTTTTTGTACCAGGGCTTTCCTGTCTTCTAAAATTTCCATTACCCGCATCGCAAGAACAATACTGAATCAGGCATACCTCTAAGTTATCACTGCCATCAGCCTCTCTGTTGATAATATCAAACACTTCTTCGTTCAGTTTCTCCCCCTGAGCGTATCCTGAGGCCCAATTGTTACCAGCACCACCACCGTGCTTGGACAAGTACACATTCTCAGGATTGTACAGCTGAAAACATTTACATTGTTAAATGGGAGGAACAATGAATAAAATAACGATATGTACGGCTTCTTGGAGAAGATTCATATTATTTATTACTGCATAATGGTCTCTGTGTACTAAAACATATATTTCAAGAGCTAATCACACGCAAAGTGAAATATTTATAAACACTAAGAAGCTGTCAAACTTCTTTTGCAAACAATACGTAACAGGGTTCCATACCTTAGCATACGGCGAGTTCATGATAGTGTGTATGACACGAGGCTCCAAATCCAGTAAGACAGCTCGAGGAATGTAGTGGTCATCATCGGCTTGGTAAAAGAATACATCCTTTCGATCCGACCCCGCCGACGCGTATTCCTCGAGTATCCCTTCAGGAGATATTCCATGTTCTATGCACAATTGCTTCCAGAACTCGAAACCAACTATTATAAATTAAAATTAATTATTAATAACGAAACAAATTTAAAATAACCGAACATTTTTGCGGCAATATTACTCACTTTGATTGCCACATTGGCCGAGCTGTAATGTTATCATTTCACTCGGCATTTTGGATTATTTTCTTTACAACTATAAAACCTCAAATTAACCCTAAAGGCTATCGTTTAATTTTCAAAACAACATAAACAAATCTACGAGCCGCTGTCGCCCATTACCAAAGAAGTTCGTTTTCTATTTCAGTAATAAATTAATGAATGACAGTGTGTGATAACAAAAAAGAATTAGTTCCTATTGGTTAATAAGTCAATGTCAGATGAATCCCACCAATGATAGTAATGTTACATAATAAAACACTGTAATCATAAACACACTGACCTTTTATTTGATTGCGTTCATGTTTTGTAGTTTTAAAAACAAAGAGTAACAAGATAAAAAAAAACACAGTAATAAAAAATATAAAACTGACAATGACAAGTAGCAGAAGAAATAAATTTAATTCTAGCTTTAAATTACTTTGTATCGCTGGAAATAAAAAACTTTTTGAAAAATAAAAAATGAAATAAATTACTGAACGCAACATAACTTAAACTTCATTCATTAACTTCAATCGTCGTACCGAAATGTCAAAGTTATAAGTTTCGTAAAAAGTTTTGTGAAATAAAACTTGGGTTTTTAACAACTTTATCCAATGGAAAAGTTGTAAAAATTAAAGAAAGTTGTTAAAGAATTAAATTGTGCTTTTCCGTATATTGCAATGTGCATTTCATTCATAATCTTATTTTAAAATTGTTCAAGGTATGAGTCGTGGTCATAGTTGATGGCCTTCAATTAACATATTTCTCAACTTAGTTGTGTTGTACACAGCCTACGATATCAGAAGTTTAATGAGATATTATCGACTCGTCGTAGGCGTGACTTTCATAGCCACAAGGTTCTTAAATCCTCCTCTCTGATATTATTAAAACAAAGTGATGACTATGTAATGTGCGAAAAAGTTTAAGAACACCTATTAGAATATACTTCCGGAGTGGAACTTATATAACTATACACTGCCATAAATACACAATAATAACCTATTTAAAGTGTTGTCAATCTTAAACGTTTTATTACTTAGATTGTTTTTCTGTAATACACAGATATTAGGTAATCTAAAAGTGGATTGAGCGCCGATTTAGAGTGAGCAGTCAAGATGCCGCGCAAACTTCTCAAGTTCCTCATAGTATTTGATAACACATCATTGTTATATTTTCCGGGTCAATTCTTGTCTGGGAAAGTTCTAATGGAGCTGCAAGATGACACACCTGTGTTAGGTAAGTTCATTGTTAACATAACAAATATGTGACCATTGTAAAGGATTTTGCAATACTAACACAGCTGTGTAAATAAAACTAAATGGGACACTTTCCGTTTTAATATTAGATTGACAATATCACAAACACAGTATATTCTTATTTTAGAACTAGCTGTTACCTGCAACTTCAGTCACATAGAGTTTAAGAACATTACTCTCCTTTTTTAGGGCAAACATAAAGATGTCCCCCCCCCCCCTCATTTCTGGAAAATGGAAAGTAGCCTAAGTTAAACTCCTTGTCACAACAGCTATCTGTCAGTGAAAGTCCAGTCAAAATCGGTCCAGCCGTTTCGGAGATTAGCTGAAAGAGATGTCTGTCTGTGTTTTTTCTTTAACAGACATTGTTTTTAGACAAAATTTTAAAAAATTGTGTATTTATTTGTATAGTTAAGTTTATTGAAATCTAATAATTTTTTTAAAAGTTTTTCTAACACAATCTACCTACTGATTTTAGAAAAGGAAGCCTTTAAGTGACTGCATTGTTTTAGGTCTACACTTCCATGTTATTGGTGAGGGTGTGGTGCGAGTAGGATCTGGCAGACATGAGAGACTCTTTGACAAAGAGAATTACATCGACTTCAGGATGAGACTTCTTGGTGAACCAGGTATTTTAACATATTGTTATGAGTCATAAAATTAATGTTTACAATTTTGAAATTGCTTTCAAAACTCTGAAAGACCAGCTTTTCTAAAGCTTAACTGTGAGTTAATTGTGTTTTGATTTAACTCTCACTTATACTTATTTAAAAATTTGGGAAGTCCTCCCCCAACTGACACCACAACAACTGATCCTGTGAGTCTTGCAACCACCTAATTTCCATGATTCTCACCACGTCATCAGTCCACCTTGCTGAAGGCCTTCCGACACTGCACTTTTCCGGACTTATCCACTTTAGAACTTTTCCTCCATTTTGGGCCCCATCAACCATCTGTTCTGCAAGCAATGTGCCCTGCTCACTGCCAGTTAAGTTTGGTAATTCTTTGGGTTATGTCGGCAACCTTAGTTCTCCAATGGTAACTTCTGATTTGATCTTGTAAGGAAACTCCGAGCACAGCCCTAAACATAATTGTGTCTGAAATCAAATATAGAATGATGGTCATTCTAATTTAATCATTTTGCTGATCAGACTGAAGCTTTAATAAAACTGGGACACCCTGTGTAGTTAGCCCTGCTGTGTAGTGGCTAATATTCCTGTTTTTAACAATGATTGAGCCTCATAGCCAAATGAAACTTATGGAGGTATAGGTATGCGTTTTTTTTTTTTTTAGGTGGGAAAATCATCTTATGACAAATCGCGCTCTTGGGCGGAGCGGGAGATAGTGTCAGACTTTTACTGACTAAAAACCCACTCCTGTTCCTTCGTTGCCTTCGTCCCAGGGCCACGGTTTCGTTTTCACACTACCCATGGCCCCAGTAGGCTTCGACCCTGCTGGGCCCCTACGATTTGCTGACATCTCCCTGAGGCGCGCGCGGAACAATACGCGCCGTCGACGACTTGGGCTCGGTCCGGATGGTTACCGGACGGTCGGACGGCGGGTCACCCATTGCCCGCCGTCCGCAAGCCCGCGCCTACGGTGGCCGGAAATCGGGATCGGAATCCCGGCGGCGGTTGGGGCGTGAGGACCGTTGCCGTTGCCTCACGCGATCGGCCGCCTCCTTTGCTAGCATTACTGCTTCGCAGAAGGAGGCGACCGCCTGCCACTCCTCCTCGCTCCGGACCATGGCCTGTACCAAGGCCCGGCGCGAGAGATCGCCGCCGCCGATCGCCCCCACGAGGACACGGCGTTGCTCTTCCCAAGCGGGGCACACTTCCACCGTGTGCTCCACCGTGTCCTCCGGGCGGTCCACACAGTGGCGACACCCGGGCGTCGCTTCCGCACGAATCCGGTGCAGGAACTTCCCGAACTTCCCGTGTTCGGTGAGAACCTGCGTCATGCGGAAGGTGAGGACGCTGTGAGGTCTTTCCAACCACGCCTCAAAGAAGGGACTTACCGATGCGTGAGGGAACTGACTTCCTCACGCCCCAGACGCCAAGATCTCGACCCCAATTTCCAGCTATCGTAGAAGTGAGCTTGCGGACGACGAGCAATGGGTAGCTCGCCGTGCGGTAAGCACGATTTTTTCCACGCTCGCTTCAAAAAGACGTCAGCAAAACCGTAGGGGCTCAGCAGGGCCGAAGCCTTCTTGGGGTCCTAGAACGCTAGGCAAAGAAGGAGCATAGGTGTGGTTTAATCAATAAATGTCTGACACGCCCTCTCGCTCCATCCTAGATCGTGAGAAATCACTGGATAATTTCCCACCAAAGAAAAAATTATAGTATTGAATTTTTAATGAATCACACAAGTATTAATATTTGTTACGGTTAAATAAATCATGTGGATCTCAGTCTTATGGGCTTGAAACCTTCAAAAGTTCAAATATTTACTTTAATCAATGGACAGGTCAAGACAAAGGTTAAAACAACATTTTGTATAGCCATTCACATTTTTTTTACTGCTGTGTGTATTCGCATGACGTCATTAGATGGGTATGGTAGTTTCGTATCGTTCTCGTAAAGTTCTCCTGATAAGCCTTCAATGTAAAGTGGGAACCACTAAAATGAGAATCCACATGAAGACCTTATCAAGGGTCTTATACGGTATGATAGCTTCCCAGGTCTGTGGGATTGTTTAAAAGAGTTACCTTAGTTCTGGAATGGAAAAGGAAAATGAAGGAACACAGGTGGGTTTTAGCCAGTAAAAATCTGACACTTCCCTCTCGCGCCACTCAGAGCGGGAGGAGTTATTTGGTGGTACACCACCAAAAATAAATAAGTGTCTCATATACAAACTCATAAAATGTGCAGAAGACAACACAAACCTTATCCTTTTTTTTTGAAATCGGTTAAAAAATGAAAACTCTTGCAATACTCGTCATTAGGAACATTTTTGTTTATGGAACTTTCCCCTAAAATCGCGAAAACAGTACCTACCGTTTGTCGAGTTACGCAAACAAATGCATTGGTCATTTAATTTTTTGTCGTACTTACTGTGTTGATCGATCAACACAATTATGAATACTTGTGTTTTCATTAAGTGTCGTAACCGTTGTCTAAAATTGTATGGCTAACTTTAAGTTCAAAAGCACATAGGGGTTTCTCGAGGGCATGACGATGGCATCACGTGTTTACCTGAAACCTGCATTTGTTTTCTTCTTTGCAACAAATACACTATTTACTAGCCTAACATAAAATAGTAAACTAACGTCTTGCGCTACTAAAACGTTCGTATAATACCCAGTTTCAAAATTTGTCAGGACACAGCACATCAGTCTTGTCGCCTGGTATACACAGCTTCCCATTCAAGCTGGGTCTCCCCATGGGTCTGCCGTCCACGTTCCTGGGCACTCACGGCTGGGTCCAGTACTACTGCAAGGCAGCGCTGAGGGAACCCAACGGACTGACTCACAAGAACCAACAAGTGTTCATTGTCATGAACCCGATCGACCTTAATTTGGAGCCGCCGGTTTTGTCGGTGAGTGCTTTAATTTATTTACTCGGTGTCCCGAGAATTCGCTCACATCATACTTGTAAAACATTGAATAGGATTTTATTCACAAATTCATGGGTTTAACGACGTCCGACGCGCTCTTATCACCATCGGCGTTCCGGCTGTATTGGAACCTCATAGTCTGGTACGCGTCGATGGCAAAAGACGATGATGGGTAGGCTTTTAGTGTGGGACGTTACTTGTGTCATACTTTTGCGCCATGTCATTTCACCTCATGTCATACCATGTCATCTCACATCCGAGAGTTTCAACCCCAAAGGTTGGGGTCCGAGTGCTCAGGAATTTTCGAAACGCCTTGTTGATACTTCGCGTGACCCAAGAGCTGGCTTTTACCTCGGGCAAACGATAAGCATTTCCATACAGCGTTGCAATGCAGCCAGTCTTTTGGGTACATTGCCAGTCGAAATCGGCACAGCGGTTTCTGAAATTAGCGTTAACAAACAGAACGTTTTACAGTTTTTTTTTTTATATTTCATACATTACCTACACGTTTTAGGTATTCTATACATTGCCTAGCTAGGTGTTGTATAGAATACCGGATTAAACAGATTGCCGGTAACATTAACATTCATAAGTAGATACGTAAACAAGATTGATAATTGAAGTAACAGCTGCTTAATAACGCAAAAACTAATTACTTTTACGCTGCCTCGAGTCTTGACGTTCATAACCTACTTGGTATCTAAAGAGCGGAACTAATAATAACAACATACTCAATACTGTGCACGTACCTATTCTCTGTCACAGTGAGTGCGTGCAGTCGTGCAGTGAAGCGTTGTAAGAAAACGTCCATGCAAGTAATGCATCACGCTACACGCTGTATTATAGAGATCAATTGATATTGTCACATTAGTATAACTTGCCAGACCCAGTCAAGGACATAAAACAGGAGACCATGGTCTTGTCCCTTACGTATGGATGTATGCACTTTGATCTTAAGGCCGTAGGTGCTTGCTGTATGGCTCGAAAGAAGGAAATGATAATGACGTCACGAAGTAGTAGCTGCACGAAGGCTGCGCCGACGTTCATTGTCGTGGTTCACCAGTTTAGAGGTATGCGGAACAGAGTGTTAAGTCCCGCAAACCTCCGTTGAAAAGGGAGGATCCTCCTACTAGACGACTGTTATGTCTGGTCAGGGGAACTGCCCGATAGATGATTTCGGGCTGTTGTATATGCTCAAATCGATTTCGTAGTTTAGTTATAGATGTTGCCACAGTCTATTGATGACCACTTGATTATGATGATAAGAACAATTTGTCTGTTGCAGCAACAGTTCGAGTGCAGCGTGGAGCACCGGCTGGGCGTGGGCTGCGTGGGCGGCGGCACGGTGACGTGCGGCGTGTCGCTGGACCGCGGCGCCTACGTGCCCGGCGAGAGCATCATGCTGACGGCCACGCTCGTCAACAACTCCCGCACCACCGTCAAGGCCACCAGGGCCGCGCTCACCGAGGTATATTGACTTTCTAGTCTTATAATAGCATTATCAGCCTTGTAATGTTCCCACTGCTGGGACTCAGGCTTAACGAGAGCAGTGGTGGCCGAGTGATAACAGCCAGGAGCATTACTTTGTGTAATTTATTTCATCACTATTGCTCTCAAAACGGTAAAGGAAAACATCGTGAGGAAACCGGCATGTCCTAGAACCAAAAATGCGAAGTCATGTGACATTCACCAACCCGCACTGGGCCCGCGTGGTGGATTACGGCCCATTCCCTCTCCTAGAGAGAGGAGGCCTGAGTCCCAGCAGTGGGAACATTAAAAGGCTGATTATGCTATGCGCCTGGCTGGGTTTGAACCCGCGACCTACAACTCGTAAGTCGGGGCCGTTACTATTTTGCCACCTGCTTTTCTTTCTGCTTTCTAGTCTTACAAGAAAAAAAGGAAAATGTTTATTTGACATTGCCACAGTACCTTTTTAGATGTTTTTTTTTTATGGTAATAATATTCCACATCTTTCACACAACGCTATCTAGTCCCAAACTAAGCGGAGCTATATATAATAATATATAAACATACTTATATTGAGCAGTGGTAGCCGAGTGGTAACGGGCCCGACTTACGAGTTGTAGGTCGCGAGTTCAAACCCAGCCAGGCGCATTACTTTGTGTAATTTATTACATCACCACTGCTCTAAAAACGGTGAAGGAAAACATCGTGAGGAAACCGGCATGTCCTAGAACCAAAAATTCGAAGACATGTGACATCCACCAACCCGCACTGGGCCCGCGTGGTGGATTACGGCCCATTCCCTCTCCTAGAGAGGAGGCCCGAGTCCCAACAGTGGGAACATTATAAGGCCGACTATGCTATGCTATGCTATACTTATATATTTATAATACTCCGTATGGTGTTCGGACGTTAAGAATAACACCATCCCATCTCTTCCCGAGGGTGTCGTAAGAGGCGACTAAGGGACATACCAGAGAATGGGCAGCAGCATCCTCTGTGCATTACAACAACCAAACTGCGATCGCCAACCCGTCTGCCAAGCGTGGCGATTATGGCAACCCCCCCCAACATGAAAAACAGAAACAAAAAATGGCCCCTAGTGCCCGGCAGCCCGTCTACCCTTGACTCCGGTAGCGGTCAAGGCCACGACGAAGCAAGGGGTGCGAAGAATCTCCGGATGAGATTTGGCTACCCATCTATTAAACGACTCGACCTGGCAACTTTTAACACGCGTACTCTGAGGACTGACGAGAAGATCACCGAACTGGAGGAGGAATTGAGCAGGTTGCGATGGAGTATTGTGGGATTGTCTGAAGTCCGAAGACAGGGGGAGGATACGATAATTCTCAAATCCGGTAACCTGCTCTATTTCCGGGAGGGTGACCAGCAGTCCCAGGGTGGTGTCGGGTTTATCGTCCACAGGTCCCTTGTGAACAATGTCGTGAGGATCGAGAGTGTGTCGACCAGGGTGGCGTACCTTATACTCAGAATATCATCAAGATATTCGCTGAAGGTCATACAGGTCTACGCCCCGACCTCGACACATCCCGACGACGAAGTAGAATCCATGTATGAGGATATATCAAGAGCCATGCATGGTTCTAAGACTCACTTCACCGTGGTCATGGGGGACTTTAACGCGAAACTGGGCAAACGAGACGGTGACGAGCTGCGAGTGGGGCAATTTGGATTTGGACGTCGGAATCACCGGGGACACCTACTGGCTAGCTTTATGGAGAAGGAGGGCCTCTATATGATGAATTCCTTCTTCAAAAAGCGTGAGCATAGAAGGTGGACCTGGCAAAGTCCTGACGGTGCAACTAGAAATGAGATTGACTTCATCCTGTCGACGAAAAAGCAAATATTCAATGATGTCTCTGTGATCAACGCGGTGAAAACTGGAAGTGATCACCGCGTCGTAAGAGGCACATTGAATATTAACATTAAGCTTGAAAGGTCTCGACTGATGAAGTCTACGCTCCGTCCAGCACAGATCCAGATCCAAAACCCCGAGAGCTTTCAGCTCGAACTCCACAATCGTTTCGAGTGCCTAGGAAGCTCCGTGGATGAATATAACGATGGGTTCGTGGAAACTGTCCATACGGTCGGGTCTAAGTTTTTCAAGACTCACCGTACAAACAAGAACAAGAAGCTCTCCGATCCGACCCTCGAGCTAATGAAGAAGAGGCGTGAGATGATTCTGCAGTCTTCAGACGATGCGTGCATATACCGGCAGCTCAATAGACAAATCTCAAAGTCCCTGAAACGCGACCTTCGCCGCTTTAATACCGCAAGGATTAAGGATGCGATTGAGCGGAATAAGGGCTCTAAAGTATTTGCACGAGATCTGTCTATTGGGCAAAGCCAGCTCACGAAACTGAAGACCGACGATGGCAGAGTCATATCCGCCAAATCGGAGCTTCTGGGAGAGATCGAGGCTTTTTATGGACAGTTATACACGTCTATCGCTAAACCCGCTGTAAATCTAGTAAACGACCCAAGAGCTAGATTGACTCGACACTATACCGAAGATATCCCGGACGTCAGCCTGTACGAGATTAGGATGGCTCTGAAGCAGCTGAAAAACAACAAGGCGTCGGGTGAGGACGGAATTACGGCCGAACTCCTGAAGGCGGGTGGAAAACCGGTCCTTAAGGCCCTTCAGAAGCTATTTGATTCCGTCATACTCGAGGGAAAAACGCCACAGGCGTGGAGCAGAGGCGTGGTGGTACTCTTCTTTAAGAAGGGCGATAATGCCCTGCTTAAGAATTATAGGCCCATCTCGCTTCTGAGCCATGTCTACAAGTTGTTTTCCAGAGTCATCACGAATCGTCTCGCGCGCAGGTTCGACGACGTCCAGCCTCCCGAACAAGCCGGATTTCGAAAAGGCTTCAGCACCGTGGACCACATACATACGCTGCGGCAGGTTATACAGAAGACTGAGGAGTATAACCAGCCTCTCTGCTTAGCGTTTGTGGACTACGAGAAAGCCTTTGATTCGATTGAAACTTGGGCTGTACGGCAGTCTCTCCAACGGTGCCAAATTGACTATCGGTATATCGAAGTGCTGAAGTGTTTGTACAAAAACGCCACTATGTCAGTCCGACTACAAGACCAGACCTCGAAACCTATCCTCTTGCAGCGGGGTGTGAGGCAGGGAGACGTTATTTCTCCGAAACTGTTCACGGCAGCAATGGAGGATGTCTTCAAGGTTTTGGAATGGAGAGGGCTAGGCATTAATGTCAATGGCGAGTACATCACTCACCTTCGGTTTGCCGACGACATAGTAGTCATGGCTGAGACTACGGAGGAGCTCAGTACAATGCTTGGTGACCTCAGTAGAGCTTCCGAAAGAGTGGGACTTAAAATGAACATGGACAAAACCAAAGTCATGGTAAACAGCCATGTAGCACCCACTCCTATCAAGGTCGGGGACTCTACACTCGAAGTTGTAGACGACTACGTTTACCTGGGACAGACGGTCCAGTTGGGAAGGTCTAACTTCGAGAAAGAGATCAATCGTCGAATCCGACTCGGCTGGGCAGCGTTCGGGAGGCTGCGCGGTGTCTTCTCGTCCAATATACCACAGTGTCTCAAGACGAAAGTCTATGACCAGTGCGTGTTGCCAGTGATGACATATGGCTCCGAAACGTGGTCGCTTACAATGGGCCTCATTAGAAGGCTTAAAGTCACCCAAAGGGCAATGGAGAGGGCTATGCTCGGAGTTTCCTTGCGTGATCGAATCAGGAATGAGGATATCCGCAGGAGAACCAAGGTTGCCGACATAGCACGAAGAATCGCCAAACTAAAGTGGCAATGGGCAGGGCACATTGCTCGCAGAACAGATGGCCGTTGGGGCCGAAAGGTTCTGGAATGGCGACCACGTACCGGAAGACGTAGCGTTGGAAGGCCTCCTACAAGGTGGACCGATGACTTGGTAACGGTTGCGGGAGTCCGATGGATGCGAGACGCACAGGACCGTTCGCTGTGGCGACGCTTGGGGGAGGCCTATGTCCAGCAGTGGACGTCTTTCGGCTGAAATGATGATGATGATGATATTTATAAATACATACATATTATAGATAAATTACACTCAAACACGGAACAAATGAATGATCATTTGTTCAGTGTCCGAGTGTAATTTATCTCTCACACAAACATTATGTTTCATCAAATAACTCCTCCTGCTTTATGATAAATGATAAATGATATTTAATTTGTAAATAGGTTTAAAAAACACTTTTACTCGTAAATTTTTTTTTTTTCGTCATTTTTAAACTAGATGAGGCCGGTGTTTCCTAGCTGACTACCCTGAGAAGAAACACCGAAACAAACTCAGGGGTCAAAATCTCTTTTAAAGTCCATACAGTAACTATGTAATGGTCAAATCACATGAGAACCATGCAGATTTGTCTGAAATGGTCTTTTGAAGAAAGAACCATACAGATTTGAGTGGACCTGTCCAGTCAGTGCAAGCATTTGTCAGTATTCGTAAAGCTCAACTCAGGACTACTAAGGAGCTCAACGACTTGACGAACAATACCAAGGAAAGAACATTTGGGTAGGCCGCAGAAAATATTCAAATTGCCAGACATACGTTAAAATTACTGAAAAGGAAAAAAAAAAGGAATCAACATAGTCCTCACGTTCACAATAATAAAAGGAAAAAATCAAAATGTAATACTTTAGCAAAGTAAACATTGATGTCAAAAATTAATAGAGAAAAAAAAGTCAAATTGCAAAATAAAAATAATCTACAATATCAAATTGAAATAAATAATAAAAAGCACAATTAAAAATAAAAACAAAAGAAAAAATAATAATAATAATAAGACAACAGTTGCAGTGCGTACTGGAGCAGGTCAATCCCAAGCCTTTTGGTCCTCAACATAGTCCTTTATAGTGTAAAAAGCCTTTTGGCAAAGTTTTTGTTTTACAAATAATTTGAATTTATGAGGAGCTAGAGGGAGTGTCAGACTTGAAAGTTGAAACCCACCCATGTTCCTTTCCCCGCCTGGGCAGAGCTCCGCCGTGTCCTCATAGGGGCGATCGGCGGCGGCGATCCCTCGTGCCGGGCCTTGGTACAGGCCATGGTCTGAAGCGAGGAGGAGTAGCAGGCGGTCGTCTCCTTCTGCGAAGCAGTAATGCTAGCAAAGGAACGACCGCACGCGTGAGGCAACGGTCCTCACGCCCCAACGGCCGCCGGGATTCGATCCCGATTTCCGGCCACCGTAGTTGCGGGCTCACGGACGGCGAGCGATGGGTAGCTCGCCGTCCGACCGTCCGGTAACCGTCCGGACCGAGCCCAAGTTGTTGACGGCGCGTACTGTTCCACGCGCGCATCAAGGAGATGTCAGGAAACCGTAGGGGCCCAGCAGGGTCCAAGCCTACTGGGGCCAAGGGTCTCCTTCTGAAAGGAAGACTTGGCCCTGGTACAAAAGGCAACGAAGAAACAGGAGTGGATTTTTAGTCAGTAAAAGTCTGACACTATCTCCCGCTCCGCCAAAGAGCGGGGGATGTCATAATATGATTTCCCACAGAAGAAAAAAAAAGAAAAAACCCATGTTCCTTTAGTTGCTCCTTGTGTTCCATGGTTACGGTAACTCTTGAACAATCCCGCTTTGTATAGTAAGGGACGTGTTCTGTGAACTTCTATGTACCTATCAGACGGCCTCACGAAATAGGGTCACATTTATGCAGAACATACCTTCAACCTTTCCTGTCTAAGTGAACTGAATGTTTTGGATAAATTAAATCTTTCCAGTATCTTCATTATTTTTAGGAAATCTAGAGGATTTCCCAATTTGCTAACTGGCTAAAATTATAGGTAAATTCAGAACATTATAGATCAAGACAGAATTTGTACCTCTTCTTAGCGAAATAAAAATTTCGAAAATCTTTTACTGATAAAAACCAACCTATACTCCTGGGCAAAGGCTGCCCTCCACTCCTTCCATCTTACGGGAGCCCGCGCTTCCTCCTTCCAGTTCTGGCGAAATCTGTCCGTTCGTCCCGTCATCTCCTCAGTCTTACTGCCTCAGGATACCAACTGTGCTATTGGGCTCACAGTTTATTTGCGGCAAACATGTCCTACCCAGTCCCATTTAAGTTCGGCGAAGAGCCTTTTGATCCTCATCAGCTGTCCTGGTTTCCATTAATTTGACAGAGACTTTTTATGCTGTAAAAATATGCGATTCCTGTGGACTGTGTAGGTCACGAAAGTCGCGGGAATAAGCTGGTGTTTATAGAAATTGATTTTAGGCGTATTAATAATGATACTAAAACCGCAATTAATACCTACGGCCAGCACGTTACCGGCATAGATACCGGGACCACAACATATGTACCTACTTTCTAAGCAAATAAACGATTATTGTCATTACTAGAACACTTACACACACGAGTAAGAGCAGTGGTGGCCGAGTGGTAACGGCCCTGACTTACGAGTTGGTCGCGGGTTCAAACCCAGCCAGGCGCATTACTTTGTGTAATTTATTTCATCACCACTGCTCTCAAAACGGTGAAGGAAAACATCGTGAGGAAACCGGCATGTCCCAGAACCATAAATCCGAAGACATGTGAGATTCACCTATCCGCACTGGGCTCGTGTGGTGGATTACGGCCCATTCCGTCTCCTAGAGAGAGGAGGCCTGAGTCCCAGCAGCGGGATCATTAAAAGGCTGATTATGCTTATACTAGAACACTTTGGAGGAGAACGGACTTTTATTTTTTTTCGCCTCAGCAAATCACGATGCATAGATCCTTTGTTCGCTTTTTGCGACCGAATGTTTTTGCACTGAAACTGGCTCGCGAAACATCGAAGGAATTGTAATTTAAAGACACGATCATGACCTATCGGTCAGAGGCCTTATTCAATATAGGTAGTATTTTTTGTACACTCGGAAAATAATAATGCTATGAACTTTTTTGTTTGCGCATCCTCTTATCGCTTGTAACTGGTGGAGTTCCTATATTTTAAAAGAGTGTGTCATTGTAGTTTAAACCTTATGTTAAGGTAAATAAACGCGAAACCGAAGTAATTCATATTTTTTATTGTAAACTTGAAGCTGTCAAGTCTTTTTGAACAAAGATTTAAGATAAAGATTGTGAATATTATAATTGTATTGTTATGAACCGTTCTTGTACGATTTCTCTTGGTTTATATCTAATGGCAGCTCACACCATGATCTCTCTCTGAACGGATCGTCAAATCATAACTTTGTCATAAGGCGTTCGATATTCTTTGTATGAAAGTCCCTCCTGCAACTCGGGTTGCGTTCCTTCCTGTTACTTTTTACTCTAATTACGTACGAATCCTGAGCCTAATTCAGCTTTTATTGTTATCTCTAGCTCGATAACCTTTCCAGACAATCCAATACTCGGCCCATGGCAAGATCGCAGCTAAAGAAGTCCGCGAGCTAGCGTCCCTATCCCACGGCAAGACGCGGCCGGGCGAGAGCGACGTGTGGCGGAACTCGCTGCTGTACGTGCCGCCGCTGCCGCCCACCAACCTGCGCGGCTGCCACCTCATCTCTGTGCAGTACGACGTGTTTGTGAGTACTCTCACTTAGTATGAGACACAACACACAACACGACGCGGCCGGGCGAGAGCGACGTGTGGCGGAACTCGCTGCTGTACGTGCCGCCGCTGCCGCCCACCAACCTGCGCGGCTGCCACCTCATCTCTGTGCAGTACGACGTGTTTGTGAGTACTCTCACTTAGTATGAGACACAACACACAACACAAGACGCGGCCGGGCGAGAGCGACGTGTGGCGGAACTCGCTGCTGTACGTGCCGCCGCTGCCGCCCACCAACCTGCGCGGCTGCCACCTCATCTCTGTGCAGTACGACGTGTTTGTGAGTACTCTCACTTAGTATGAGACACAACACACAACACAAGACGCGGCCGGGCGAGAGCGACGTGTGGCGGAACTCGCTGCTGTACGTGCCGCCGCTGCCGCCCACCAACCTGCGCGGCTGCCACCTCATCTCTGTGCAGTACGACGTGTTTGTGAGTACTCTCACTTAGTATGAGACACAACACACAACACGACGCGGCCGGGCGAGAGCGACGTGTGGCGGAACTCGCTGCTGTACGTGCCGCCGCTGCCGCCCACCAACCTGCGCGGCTGCCACCTCATCTCTGTGCAGTACGACGTGTTTGTGAGTACTCTCACTTAGTATGAGACACAACACACAACACAAGACGCGGCCGGGCGAGAGCGACGTGTGGCGGAACTCGCTGCTGTACGTGCCGCCGCTGCCGCCCACCAACCTGCGCGGCTGCCACCTCATCTCTGTGCAGTACGACGTGTTTGTGAGTACTCTCACTTAGTATGAGACACAACACACAACACAAGACGCGGCCGGGCGAGAGCGACGTGTGGCGGAACTCGCTGCTGTACGTGCCGCCGCTGCCGCCCACCAACCTGCGCGGCTGCCACCTCATCTCTGTGCAGTACGACGTGTTTGTGAGTACTCTCACTTAGTATGAGACACAACACACAACACAAGACGCGGCCGGGCGAGAGCGACGTGTGGCGGAACTCGCTGCTGTACGTGCCGCCGCTGCCGCCCACCAACCTGCGCGGCTGCCACCTCATCTCTGTGCAGTACGACGTGTTTGTGAGTACTCTCACTTAGTATGAGACACAACACACAACACAAGACGCGGCCGGGCGAGAGCGACGTGTGGCGGAACTCGCTGCTGTACGTGCCGCCGCTGCCGCCCACCAACCTGCGCGGCTGCCACCTCATCTCTGTGCAGTACGACGTGTTTGTGAGTACTCTCACTTAGTATGAGACACAACACACAACACAAGACGCGGCCGGGCGAGAGCGACGTGTGGCGGAACTCGCTGCTGTACGTGCCGCCGCTGCCGCCCACCAACCTGCGCGGCTGCCACCTCATCTCTGTGCAGTACGACGTGTTTGTGAGTACTCTCACTTAGTATGAGACACAACACACAACACAAGACGCGGCCGGGCGAGAGCGACGTGTGGCGACTTACCTATGAAAACAGTTCAATTCTCGAATTGAGTTACAAAAATATTTCCGAATCGCAAAAAAAGTTTATTTTTTGTGACGTAACTAAAAATTGACAGTTTTCATATTTTTTCCTTTACTTGTGCTATGAGACCTTGCTTTATGCCAAATTTTAGGATTCAAGGTCAACGGGAAGTACCCTATGAATTTTGATTCCCATGAGAGTGTCGAAATATACGTTTTTTTGCAACATAAACAGTCGTATCTTTTTCTTTCTGTAACTCAGAAGTTTGATTTTTTCACAGTTTCGATACCTCTACGCGTTCTCGAGATAAAGGGTCTTGACAGACAGACAGACGGACAACAAAGCGATCCTACAAGGGTTCCGTTTTTTCCTTTTGAGGTACGGAACCCTAAAAATGTCCATAGATTGCTCTTATATATGTTTTATCTACACTAATATTATATAGGGGTCTCCCTTTTAAGGCATAAGTTTCATATCCATAATAATTAAACATTACCCTCCTTAACGTCGCGCAGTCGGGTAAAAAGCAGCACCAACATATCGCAGAAAATTCAGTCAGAATCGTTGTACGGTGAAACCATACACTAATAATGCACTAATGCTTATTCGTGCATTTTTACCTCTTTTCACTAATTTATATTAGTCGAGCATTCAGTACACGATTAGCGGTCATCGCGTGTGCTCCCTCGCTCCTTTGTATTTCTAAACCGTTGGTCCGATAAATATATCTATTTAGTTTAACTATTTAAGCAGCAGTATCATTTCATCAACCACCTAACTTCTACATGGTCCTTCGAGCCATCGGGCGGGACCTCGCGAGTTTTGGTATTCGTTTTTCTTTTGGGAGTAACGTTTATTAAGTAATTCGTGAGTGAACTCGGTCAGATCTCAGCAGAGTGGATTGCAGTGATACGTGTGAACTGTGATCTTATTTTCCTAACCGCAGAACTTTGTAGCAAAACTTTAGCAGCACAGGGTGGCGTTTTAAGTGGTTACCAAGTGCAACGTTTTTGAGCATCCCAAGCAGCGGGACATCAGCGCCCCCAGGACGGGGCAACCAGCATCGTAAGCAGCAAGCAGCTATCGGTATCTTCAGCAGCAGGGCGTCAGTACCCAGCTACAGCAAACCAGCAGCAGTCGAAACCAAGTTTCTTTCAAGTAAGATCTTTCCTTTTTTCATCGTAAACTAACTAGCAGCATAATGGAGGATCTTTACTACCAGCAACTCGAACTTGGCGAGTCAATAAAAAAGATACCGGTAAATATAAAAAAGGATAGCGCCGATAGGAAATCGGACGACTATTTTAAAAGGCGACTAGAGTTGTTAGAGAGGTATTGGTCAGATTTTCAGAACAATCATTTAGCTATTTGTGAGTATGGGGTCAAAGATCATCCATATTTTACTAATTCCGAGCATGAAAAGGTTAGCAAACATTATACAGCAGCCAAATCTCTCATCAACGAACAACGCCAGCAGTTAACAAGCAAGCTGACGCCAATGAAGTACGTCAGGGGAACTCAACCAATACAGGAGCAGCAAGAGGAGACCGAACTAGCAAAAGCAGGACCATCAGGTAACGAGCAGCCAGCAAAAGCCAGTATGTCACGAACAATGGAGTCAAAGGGCTCTACCAGCAAATTAGATGACATGCTGCGTAAGCAAACAGCCAATTTCAAAGCGTTTATGAGAACAACAGGGTATATCGACCTAGACTCCATGACAGAAAAATGGGAGATGGAGGATGCCTTGAGAACCCTTCAAGCGCGCTGGTCACAGATTGACTGCCTTCATTGGGAGATAGATAGTGAGATAGGTGGAGAGGAAGAAGACTACGAGGAAGTATATACTAAGCATGAGCGATCCTTTATACACTTGAAGAAAATGATCAATAAAAAGCTATGGAGTGTATCGCATAGAGAGTACTCCACACCAAAAATGGATATACCTGTATTTTCAGGAAACTACCAGCATTGGACGTCATTCAAAGACCTCTTCAGCGAAGCTATTCATAATAACCCTACCTTGTCGCAAGCGCAAAAAATGCAATTTCTAAAAGGGAAGGTCAGGGGCGAAGCAGAAAAACTTATTCAGCATCTTCCTATAAGCACGGATAACTATCTCACCTGTTGGGAAATCTTAAACCATCGGTATAATAACAAAAAGCTAATCTTTACGTGTGTTATCAATACTTTACTAGGGTTACCGAGTACGCAGCAACAAACTCTAGGTCATATTAAAAAACTCCATGACGTAGCACTAGAAAGCTTGCATGCTATACGGAACTTAGGAATCGATATCAGCACCTGGGATCCGCTTCTTGTGCATTTATTAGCGCAGAAGCTGGATAGCGAAACGTACGGAGATTACATAGACTCCCTTAAAAATTCTAGGGAGCTACCGGTTCTAAAGGAATTCTTAGACTACTTAGAAAGTAAGTTTACGAGCCTGGAAACATCTCGCAGGAAGTTCGATCAGGCAACAGCAAAATCAACTAATCATTTAAATAGCGATGTTCCTGATAACCAAAAAGCAAGACGGCATAACCCTAATTTCGCCAGTAAATACAATAAGCCACAAACTTATTCCAAAGCCTTACACGTGTCTACCACAAAATGTCAATTTTGCGGACAACAGCATGCCGTGTTTAATTGCATAAAGTTTTTGCAATTGGCCAATGAAGCAAAATTGAAATTAGTAGCAAAATTGAAATTATGTCGAAATTGTTTGTTTGACCATAATGGCAAGCAATGCACTTCCGTTAGGCGATGTCGCAAGTGTGACGGAAATCACCACTCCATTTTACATGACGCTTGCTCAAACAATATATCGCATTCGAGCAACGTAGCAACAACATCTGATCCAAATCCAAAAGACGATGTCGCAATGACTGCGCATGTGGCTCAGAAAGATCCAGGAACGAATGAAGTTTTGTTAGCTACAGCCTTGATAAAAGTAGCAACGATGGATGGATCGTGTCACATTTTACGGGCTCTCATTGATCCTGGATCACAAGTAACTATAATAAAAGAAAGTACAGCAAAGAAATTAGGATTACGTAGATCTAAGTTCAATGGATTGCTGTGCGGAGTAGGTGAAGTCGAACATAGCTGTAATGGTGTGGTCACACTAAATTGTCACTCAATGTATAATGACTTTTCGTTTAGCACCAGCGTACTTGTCATGAACAATATACTTAAGGATGTCCCGTTTAAATCCTTTGACACATCGAAGTGGTCCTACTTAGAAAATCTTAAACTAGCTGACCCATATTTCAACATTAGCCGTCCAGTAGATATATTACTAAGCGCTCAAGTCAATGGCTGGATATTAATGGGAGGATTGATAAAAGGAGAGACTGTATCGCAGCCTGTTTTACAAGAAACACAGCTTGGATGGATCGTATACGGAGGCGGTGGTCCGATAGCATCACTTCAGTGCAACGTGGTCATGAATAACATTCATGACATTCAGCAGTTTTTGGACATCGAGGACATAAGCGAAAAATCAAACTTATCATTAGAAGATCAGGAGTGTGTCGATTTCTATTCAGCAACTACGAAACGCCGCGAAGACGGACGCTATGTAGTAAAATTGCCACTAAAAGCAAACGTCAATGAAAAACTAGGTTCATCTAAAGAGATGGCAATAGCACAGTTCCAAAATCTGGAACGTAAATTTAGCAAACAACCTGTTCTAGCAGAACAATATAAAACATTCATTAGTGAGTACATAGCCTTAGGGCATATGGTGCCTAGCTACAGCAATAAAAACAAACAAGCGCTATCGTGTTACTTGCCGCACCATTCAGTGCAACGAGCAGAATCAGCTACTACAAAGCTACGGGTAGTGTTTAACGCGTCAGCAAGGACGTCAAGCGGGTATAGTGTGAATGACCTGATGTATAAAGGCCCTAATTTACAACAGGATCTACAAGAACTTATATTGAAGTGGCGGCAATATCGTTATGCTTACACATCAGATATCGAGAAAATGTACAGGCAGATAATGGTGGATGAAGTAGATCAGCAATATCGGCAAATTATCTGGAGGTATGCACCAGATCAACCTCTACAAACGTACAACCTTACCACCGTGACATACGGTACAAAATCAGCACCTTTTCTAGCGATGATGACGTTAAAACGTCTAGCCTCGGATGAACGAAGAGCGTTTCCGGAAGCAGCAAAGATTCTAGAAGAATCATTCTATATGGACGATCTGGTCCATGGTTCTCACTCTATCGAAAGAGGAAAGCAGCACATCGAAGATCTTAACAGATTATTAAAATCAGGGGGTTTTACACTGAGAAAATGGTCCGCAAATGATCCAGAACTTCTAGACAAGATAGATCAGACTAGCAGCAATGGCGAAGTCATTTTCAACTTTAAATCAGAAAGCACGTCAAAAACATTAGGCCTTCGTTGGAACTCTTGTGATGACATGTTTACTTTTAAATACAGCGTAGCTAATCCAAACGCCAAAATTACTAAACGACTACTTTTGTCAGAGATATCAAGAGTATTCGACCCGTTGGGGTGGTTGTCCCCACTCACTACAAAACTAAAGCTGATATTTCAAAAGTTGTGGTTAAATAAAATGCATTGGGATGAAGCAGCATTGTTTCATGGTGGACCGCGATTAACTTTATTTAATCTTAGGCAGAGATACTGGATAATCGCTGGAAATAAAGCAGTAAGAAAAGAAGTGCGAAACTGTGTCACCTGTAGAAAATATGAGCCCAAACTACAACATCAACTAATGGGAGAATTACCCGTAGCAAGAAGCAACCCCGCCCCGCCATTCTATCACACCAGAGTGGATTATACAGGTTTCATAGATGTTAAGAGCAACAAGGGGCGCGGAATTAAGACCACAAAAGGATATATCGCGTTGTTTATTTGTCTAGCGACTAAGGCAGTACATTTAGAGCTTGTATCTGACTTAAGTAGTACTGGGTTCTTAGCAGCACTTCGGCGGATGGCCGCAAGAAGAGGAGCGCCACGCCATATTTATAGCGACAATGGGACGAATTTTGTAGGTGCAAATAGAATGGTACAGGAAAGTTATCACGATTTCAAAAACGTTTATGATCGCAACTTTCTTGCAGAGCTAACAGATTTGAATATAGAATGGCACTTCAACGCACCATCTTGGCCTAGTGCAGGAGGTCTATGGGAGCGAGCCGTTCGAAGCGTAAAATATCATCTCAAGCGAGTAATCGGAGAGCAGAAACTGACCTTCGAAGAGTACAGCACTATATTAGCGCAGGTAGAGGCTTGTCTGAACTCCAGACCTTTGTGTGCCTTGTCTGAAGATATCGAAGATTTGGACGTACTTACTCCAGTGCATTTCTTGACCGGGAGGTCCGGAACTGCCATAATTGAAACGGAAATAGATGCTCGAACTAGATGGCATTTATCAGCGAAGATGGTAAATGACATATGGAAGAAATGGAGATCGGAATATCTAACGCAGTTATCTGTAAGAAGCAAATGGCGAAGCACTGAGCAAAACATCAAAATCAATGATTTAGTGACCATCCAGGATGACAATCTGCCACCTGGAAAATGGATGATGGGTAGAGTAGTGGAAACTCACCCAGGTCAAAATGGATTAGTTCGGGTCGTAACATTAAAAACAAAAAGCGGAATTCTTAAAAGGCCGGTTGTGAAACTCTCAATCTTGCCGATATCGCCTGCTTCAGGTAATATGACGGAAGATAGAAAGATTAATCAAGAAATCAACTTAAAGAAGCCTGATGAGCGGAAGACAAGCAGAAAAATTAAATCTAATTTGTTATCAGTAGTAATGTCGTTAATCTTTTTTATGTCATTGCTAACATCATCTCACGCAGCCTTTAATATATCAGCGTTACCAAACAACAACTCACTGTATTTCGAAACAGTGGGCAACATGCAAGTTATCAGAGATAAATGGAACCTTATTGTTTACTATGACATGAGCCCTTATTGGGAAGGGACTACAGCTGCCACAAAGTTTTTGAATTATTTACAAAGACTCTGCGCATCCCTAAACAATACCAGTCAATGTGATATGATAACGCTTCAATTAAATCACGACTACAAAGAAATACAGCACTATAATCAACTTATGATTAATCAGCATTTTGACGCGAGCGCGAGACAGCGTCGCGGTCTCATAAATGGTATCGGTTACGTGGCCAATAGCCTGTTCGGAGTATTAGACGAACGATTCGCAGAACAGTACAAGAAAGATATACAACTTGTAAAACAAAACGAGCGTCACCTTGATAAATTATTAAGAAATCAGACTTCCATCATCGAAGCTGAATACAACGTGTTGAAAAGAACTGAGCAAACTATCCAATTACAACATAAAACTATAAACAAACACTTGAATCAATTAGATAATGCAGCCAATGTTATTAAGCAAGAAGTTGAAAGTTTAGCTAAAACACAAGATTTTGCCTTGTCGGCAATCACGACCATAAACTTATTGCAAAACCTAAAAAGGATTCAGGATACTCTGTTAGATATCATTACGGATATCTACCACGGGAAATTCAACACTCACCTGTTAACGCCAGATCAGTTACAACGTGAGTTACAGTTTATTTCAGGACAATTAACAAAGGATACTACATTGCCTGTGGACAACTTACAGTCTGATCTAAAACATGTTTATAGCATGTTAAAAGTAAAAGCGAGAATGATGCAAGAATACTTTATCTTCGAGATTACATTTCCATTGACGAGCAGAGACAGCTATAAAATCTATAAAATCATACCAGTTCCTCAGCAAGTTCAAAATTATATGATAAGCGTAATACCAGCTGCAGACTTCGTAGCTATTAGCTTGAAAAAAGATGCTTTTTTCACAATGTCATTTATAGAGCTGCAGTTATGTCTACACAATGATATTTCTTATTTGTGCCAAGCAAACAAACCTATTAATCATTTAAGCATTGATGAAAAATTCTGCAAACTGGATAGCAATTTAAAACAATGCATTGTAACCAAATCTCCTTGTCAAGACAGGTGGCTCGAATTAAATGAGCCATCGAGGTTTATGTACTTTTGCTGCAATACCTACGCGGTGCGGATTATATGTCAAGATCAAGTTGCCGTTAAACAGGTGACAGGAGTCGGTATCATTGACCTAGATCCTAAATGTATGATAAAAAGCAACGAGTTTACTTTGTATTCTCATGCCCTATCAGCTAATACAATTAAATCTAACTCTGACATTGTGACCCCTCAAATAGCAGAATTAAACCATATCGTAAACATATCCTTAACTCATTACACCGCATACGAAGATCCAATAAACAACACCTTAGTCAATCTGGGAGAACGAATAAAAGAACTGAAATCAGCCAATACCAACTCACCAGATTACACTCTGTCTACGCATGATATTCATCAGTACGCTATTTGTTACTGCCTGCTGGGTGTAGCCGTTTTGGTGGCAGCGTACTTCATATGGAGGAGGTGTCGAGCAGTTTCTTCAGTGGAACTATCCCAAAGTGTGGCAAATAGTGTTGTGTTTTCGCGAAAGCAGAGTACGGCTGACCGTCAGCCAAGTGAAGTGGATATAACTAGTGCGAACACTGATTGTAAACGGGATACAGCTACGTCACCTATACCTAAAACGTGTCGCTTTAGATTAGAAGACGTGTAACATTTTTGTATCTTTTTGGCCCGGGAGCATGTACGGTGAAACCATACACTAATAATGCACTAATGCTTACTCGTGCATTATTACCTCTTGTCACTAATTTACATTAGTCGAGCATTCAGTACACGATTAGCGGTCATCGCGTGTGCTCCCTCGCTCCTTTGTATTTCTAAACCGTTGGTCCGATAAATATATCTATTTAGTTTAACTATTTAAGCAGCAGTATCATTTCATCAACCACCTAACTTCTACAATCGTTTTTTGGGGTTAAGTCATATATGGTATAATTACAAAATCTCTAATATTTACAAGATATAACAACTGAATCTATAATTTTATTTGATATAACGATCAGTTAATATAACAAACGATTGATCGGGAGGCACGGCAGTGCCCCCGCTAAGCCGAGCGTGAAGCAAACACTGCCGTACCATCCTTTACTGGAACCATTTCGCCGCATTTTCAGGCCCCTATTTGAGAACCTCTGTATAAGACCAGAACGCAGAAATTTTCGTCATCCAGTAAGCTATAATCACATACTTAAAATCTAAAATTTCAAGTCTGTAGGTCATTTAGTTCCGAAGTTAAGCGAAAGCAAAGTTTCGCATTTATGACACACTCACTCATGATCATCAGAATAGAACTAGTACTTCCCATAAACTCAGAGAGCTGAAATTTGGTACAGAGTTAGGGTTTAATGGCCACATAAAGGGAAAACTATAAAAACTAGGATAATCGAAGATCTGGAGTACCTGGTGACCCTGATTAGAAAACACAAGAGCCCAACCAAACTATTAGAGATCGACATACCGCCTTTACAAAAAATATTCAACTTGGTGGGCCGCTTCTTTTGATGTCAAAAATCGAAGGTCTGAAGTATCTGGTGAAGAACCCTCAGCTGGTCTCAGCTGTATTAGAGATATGGTAATGCCCCCTTCTACTATTGTTACATAAAAAAATCGACTGTCATTGCAAAAATCAATATGCCCACGTTTCTACAAAAAGAAGTGAAATCCCACCAAAAACATATTGTAAAAAACTAGCCAAGTCTCGATGGAGCTGCTTGTTTATCTCTAAAAAGTAATGAAATCTGGACAAAGTCGTGCCAAGTCTAAGGTTCCTTACTGCGATTTCTTTATTATTATAGTTAATGGTGTGTGACTTGGCCGTTGAAGGGTACACAAGGGTACAAAACCAGGTGCTCCATGACACCTTTGCACCAATCTGTCGCCAGAACCGCTACCCATTGTCGATGGAAAATTGCCACTTGGAAAACGTATTGTTCAATGGCCAAGTCACACAACATTAACTATAATAATAAAGAAATCGCAGTAAGGAACCTTAGACTTGGCACGACTTTGTCCAGATTTCATTACTTTTTAGAGATAAACAAGCAGCTCCATCGAGACTTGGCTAGTTTTTACAAAATGTTTATGGTGGCATATAATTTTCAAATAACAATTTTTTATAAACATTGTGCCAAACAATAGTTAAGCTAAATAATTTTTATGCCTTAAGATTACGCCAAGTGTGTTATGCCAAATAATTTTCGTAGTATCAAGATTCTGCCAAATAGAAGATAGAAGGAACCCATTATAAAGAGGTAAAGTTTTTGTTTGTAGGAGGTAATCTTTGAAATACTGGTTTAATTGCTAAAATTATATTCCTGAGTGACATAGCCTATATTTTATGTACGCGGGTGAAGCCGCGGGCAAAAGCTAGTTCAGAATCTTATGTAAATAGTAGATAGGTCAAAGTTCCCTGGCTTGCCCCCTATATAGGTACATTTGGCACGTCGCTGCTAGCCCTCTTCATTCCAGAACCTTGAAGACGTCCTCCATTGCTGCTAATAGTTTTAGAATTTCGGGTTGCGATTTCTATTATACTTAAAAACCTCTTAGGCTCTTTTTTGATCCTAATATAAAATTGAATGTACCAAATATGCATCCAAAATTAAAATCAGAGGACTTATTGTTTTGCTCCGATAATTAGTATATTTAGTAATCTAAGCCCATCTCTAATCTTATCAATATTTTTTCAGTTTATAATCGAGCCGAAGAGCTTAGAGAAGGAAGTAAAGCTGCAGCTCCCCATCCTGATCGGCACATACCCGTTCCGCGAGGAGACGGACGAGCCGCAGCCTCCCACGCACTACCCCAGCACGCTGCCCATCTTCCGCGCCTGGCTGCACGACAAGCCAGCTCACTGACATACACACGCACTTAAACGTACTCACGAACTGACACTTTTATAGCAAACGACGAACACTAAATATTAGCTCGTGTTATGGAAAAAGGGATGGAGCTATATACACATTTACTGTTGTTTTCACACTACACTACATATACGACCGTGGCTATTTTTTTTTTATTTTGAGGTGGGATTAAATAACTCCTTCCGCTCTGGGTGATACGAGAGGAAGCACCCACCTGAGGCACCTTTAGAATTATAGAGATTTAATGCTAAAAGTTAGTTTTCGGAAAACAGTGAGTAAAAATTCGTATATCGACGATGAAGTGCTTCACTAACTGACATTTTTTTTTTTTGAGAAAATTACTTTTTAGCGCTTATAATTGAAATGTGTATTTCCGCATGTTTTAGTGAAATCTCCGAAGCAGATATTTAGGTGCAACTGCATCAAATATATTGTGAACACCTCCCCTAACTAAACCAATGTGTCAATTTATGGTATTATCTCCTAACGTTTTTGGGACAGGAGATTTTTGACTTCGAAACTTCGCCGTCGATATCATGGCAATTTTTAAAGAAAAGTTCAATATCAATGACAATTTGGATATTGCTTGAAATAAATACGTTATATTGGAAGTCGATAGGCATGTTCGTTTTAAGTCGCTCTATAACTCAGTCGAAATTTTGGATTAGGTTTCTATAATTCTAAAGGTTGTTTTCTTTCTGTAGTACTTTATGTACCAAGACCATGGTAACACTTTTGAGTAATTCCGCGACCTTAGCTGGCACCTGGCGGGCCTACTGGGGCTCATCCACGACAGTGACCCGAACACTCAGGTTACAGGCAGGCCCTATGTTTTTGTGGTACCAAAAGTAATGTAAAAAAAAAATGATCCGCTACATCATTTTCTTTTGTCTTGAAGTTTGAAGCTCAACGATGTTGGACTGTACTTTATTTTGTAAACTATAGGTAGCTTCAATTACGCACATATGGGCATTTTACTGCCCTTCGTTATATTTTTATGTCATACATTTTATAATATTAAGAAGAGTTAGTTTCAAAGCTAGATTTTATATTTATCAGTTGTTCAATCGCAACTTTGAATATTTGCAAAAAATCAATCAAGTCAATGGCGCCTTCGTTAACGAATAAGCCGTACGCGAAGAGAATAAGATTACAGTTCATGATCTGTACAAACTAAAAAGACTGTCTTATTGTCTTTAAAAATAATGGAATTATTTTAAACTAATTTATATTGACAAAACAAGATTTAAGTACATTAAAAAAAATTACACTGCCGTAATTGTAAGATTAATAAAAATCTAATAATCAACACACTTACTCCAAAACCCGCTCCTGCACTTGAGACTTGCAATGTAGTGTATTTCCCACTAGTGTAGAAAAGTGCAGCGGCCAGCCCCCGCTACAATTTATTATATCAGGCTGGTCGCACGACAATGGGCGGGCCATTTCTTTCATTAATTTGTTGTTTATGATTGCGAATTTGTCCTTATTAATTTCATGTAAGTGTGTTAAAAAACGTCGTTTGATAAACGTGGGCAATTGTTATTGTGATTTCTCAGGAACAAAATTTGTATTACTCCTAGACTGCAATGACAAAGTTGCCCACTTGCATCAAAATATATTAACAGTCTGATACAAACGTTATTATAATTCAAAACGTCTTTGTGAGGTCTTGCGAAATGAACACAAGTGTTTTTGTAAGTTAACTTGTAGATCAAATCACTTGAAACTCGCCCCGCGCTTGTTGCTCGCGCTTCGCTTGCTCGGAAGCCCTCTGACTAATATTAATCTCTCGTGCCATTTAATGTGTTTAACTTCAAAATAATTATTGTAATTGATGATGAATCTGTTGTTAGGTAGGTATTAATTGCTATTGTTTAGATGTTTGTAACGAATGTATACTATACGGTACTAATGGAAATGTATATAACTAACCTGTGATATACCGATCCGTCCATTTAATGTAGTTATATACCAATTTTATTATTATAAAATATTTACCTATTACTATATTCATTGTTTTATTTTCTGTAGCCACACAATATTGGTTACTATACATATCTATAAGTGCAAATAAGTAACAGGCGCAGGTGAAAGTGTCAACAAAATAAATATCAAACAATGTTTCGGGAAAATGCTTTAATCGCCAAACAGTATGTACTATGCGTTCCAAATAAGAATAGGATCGATTGCCAGGTAGTGACGTCACGTCATACTGTCAAATTGAAGGATTATTATGGTGAGCAAAACAAGAAATTTTTAAAATTTAATTTATTTACGAACTGTGAACGAAAATAGTGAAATCAAAATCCAGTTCTTAAATTTTGCTCATCTATGAGTTCTTCAATTTTGCCCAATTTCCTGCGATTTGACAGTATGACGTGACGTCACAACATGGCAATCGATCCTATTCTGATTTGGAACGCATTGTACTGCTATGTATGGTAGAAGCCAATAATTTTGCAATAGCGGTCATTGACCCCCTTTTACTTTTAGCGTTGGATAGCACATTCATCGAGGAATACTTTTGGCTATGTAACCACCCACGGGAAGGGAGCAAATAAAGACTCGAGCGAAACCGCAGGAGACAGCTAGTCATGATGTATAACTGTCCTGAATCGACATCATCTAACGTGACCCTTCAATTTTCAATTCTAGTGTAGCGACATCTATGGCGTCACATAAGAACTAATTCTGCATCGCGCAATTAAAATTCTCCGCGCGATTTGAACATTAAGAAACACATAGAACAGCCCGAAATCATCTATCGGGCAGTTGCCCATGAGACATAACACCCGTCTGATCGGAGGATCCTCCCTTTTCAACGGAGTTTTGTGGGACTTTACACTTTGTTCCGCTTACCTTCAAACTAGTATTGAAAAACATTAGATATTAGGAAAGGTCAATCACTTTACTGTAAAATCTGGCTTTTACCATAACGTATGGTGTATGGTCTTAGTGGCAAATGGATTGCTTTCATAGTGGTAGTAGGTATAAAGCAGAATTATAAATCGAGACTTAAAAAGTTGAAAAACTTTTGTTGGAAGCGTGAGTCCATTTCATGGTAACACCTTTTCCTGGAGAGATGCGACGCGACGTGACAATCCGCCGTACAACAATTCAAACAACCCGTAACAATCACCTTAAGCGTTTTCCGTCAAACGGAAGACGCCGTCGTACAGCGTTTCAGTATATTACAAAGTAGGTACTCTGTGGTACAGCGTCTCGCCTGGCCATACCTTGCTATGACCAACCTGGAAAACTTTAAACAGACTCCGCACCCAGCTCAAGCGCAGACAAGACAATATCTGCCAGGTGGGTGGTGGGGGTTCTCGGACGGTTCCGATGAACCACGCGTTCAGTGTTTATGCGGTGTCTCCGCAGATCATGCCCCACTTTGCATCTTGTTGCCTGTTCACGTAAAGCTGGGTATCCACTATGTTTGCGAACTAACTGTGCTCCGCGCATCTGTAACCGCCGTAATGGAGACGATACGTGCATCTCCATAAGAAACACGCATGCTCCACAATCCCCTAAAGCGTTAGCTTTACATACTCTTCGTTCCCCATGCGAAAATGTCATCACCATTAGTGGCCAGTGCAGCATATATTTTATTTCAGTTTCTTCTCGAAGACTAGAAGCCCTACTCCCTTTTGGGAATCTGACATTTACAAGAAAAGACGTCCGACGACTACTAAAAATATTTTTAATATTCTCATCCTGGGGATCCCACAGCACAGCATTTTTTATTTTTTTTTATTTGATATAAACCAGTGCTTGACTGCGATCCCACCTGATGGTAAGCAGTGATGCAATCATTGATGGTGAGGCGCACTAATTTATTAAGAGCCTATAGATATTCACTCTAGCCTTGAAGGCACCTAAATTATAGTTGGACGGGAAGACCGCAGCAGGCAAATTGTTCCAGTAATTCGATTTACGCGGTATAAACGACGAAGCGAAACGCTTAGTCCGGACCGTTGAAGTTTCAACAACGTAAGGGTGGATACTCGCCGTACGTCGGGTTGACCGATGGTAGAAAGGAGATGGCGGAATCAAGTCATGCAATTCCCGCGCACACTCTACAAAATGCAACCTGTAAAATACCGATAGGCTGGCTACCATGCGCCTGTGCTCGAGGCTTTGTAGATTGGACTTAACCAAATCTGGATCCCTAATTAGCCTCTTCGCACGCCTTTCAACCGAGTCCAAAGCTGCATAGTTTTGGTACAACTCGATTAGCTTTTTCATTCGACCACTTCATTTATCCGCTAAACGTGGTGTTTTGCTCGCGTCCACGAACAGACTGAGGTCGCCTTTGTGTTCGTCCAAAACCCGCCACCGATTGGAGCGCTCTCCAAGAGCGCGAACGTATCCAGTGTGTGGAGCGGTTGCAGGAGCGGGGAGCGCAACAAGTTCGCGAACATAGTGCATAACCGGCTTTAGGATCTAATGACAGCATCAGTGAGGGGCAAAGTTTCGCCATCGACACGCTAAGAAGGATGGGTTATTATAAAATAAAAGACGTGTAATTACTTGAAACTGTGTATTAGCACAACACACTGCACTGAATTGAGGCGTGTTCATCAGTAGTTGTTCTGCTGAGATTGTTCCCAATAATTACAAGCAAGGTCATGTCGAGCCTCCGAACGATGTCTTTTACAGTTTGTGGAGAAATATTACATTATTCACAAATAACTATCACTACACGCAACCATATACAATATCACATATCCGATTCCAACTCCTGTCGGTCGTTTCATTTTGAAACATAATCTATCCTTTACAATACAAGTTTCACCATTGCATCAGTGCATCGAGACTTACAAAACAGTACAAAATTAAACCAAGTATCTATTTTTACTTCATTACGTGTAAAACGAAGTTTCAATATCAGGAACTATAAGCGAAGCCGGGTTCTAAAGCTAAAACGAGCACGTATCTCCCGTTTTCTTTGCTATAAAAGTTTTTTTACACACAATCACTTCAGTTCGACCTGATTCCACTTGGAAATAATTTTGGACAACGCCCGTGTCGGTGTCCCTATTTCGTATGAACAAAACTGGTAATAATTATTGTTAAAAATACTTATGATCACATCTACTTACTAAAATACGTAGTATTAAATAAAACTGACAAAGAATATTAGACCATAATCTATCAATATGTAATGGCAGTCAGCTGCTCAATGAGAGCAATTCCAGTGAGCTATCTACTGTGTATAACTGTGTATCAATCTGTATAAATAAGCACAAAATACTATTTTACAACTTAAAATATTCAATAGACACCAACATACTATCAACGCGTTTCTAATACAATATTTTGTTGTGGACGTGATCAACTTCTCATTTAGTGCACGATTCTTCACAGAAACCGGGAGACGACGAATGTAGCGTGCTTTCTCGCGTCTTATGAACTGTACATAGGTGTGGTCGGTATTGCAAATACTCCATAAACACGTAACGCTGGTCCTGTTGGTCACGCGCAGGAACTTTATCATAATACATTGTTACTGAATGATAAATAGCGGAAAATGCATATCGGTCGACTTGGGCCGCGTTTATTGAACACTGACGATTGCAACAGTGTTATTTGTCGAACAGAGCGTGTATCCTGCCCGCTACATTTCTTGTAGATCGACGGAGTATCAGCCAATAATATTCTCTGACGAGAATGTGATCGTTCCTGTAGCAGTCTACGATTAGCAGCGCCCACAGCACTCTGTTTTGACAACAATCTATGAATACATTATAGACCGCTTGATCTCGCGGTGCACCGGTGCTCTTATTCCGTAAACAATGCCTGACCACTTAGGAGTAATTGATATAACTGTAAACCTCATAAAGGTTCATTAGATTTATGTGATCGCAAATGTATTGACTCTTTATTCAATATAAATTTTCAAAACTATAAGGGCAATGAACCCTTACGAGATTTTCAATTATTTCAGTTATCAGACGTTATAAAAAAACTTATTCGCGAAACTGCGAGCGCTCGTACACGGTGCAAATAAGTTGAGCATGTAAAGCTAAGATTACACTGGCGTTGCATCAGTGGGCGGCGCAGTGGTGTGTGGGTGTAGTGACGTCACTTGGGCGCGACCGGCGTGACGTCACGGTGCACTACGCCATCTTGTTGGCGAGCGCGAGGTGCAGGCACGCGAGCTGCGCCGTCCACTTGTCGAGCGCGCCGTACCGCGTCGCGCCGCGCGCGTGCGACTGTAGCTCCAGCACCGAGTTCACCTGGTCGATACGCCCGCTGATTGTGCTGGAACAACAGAAAATCAGCCATTGAAATACAAAAATACACAGCCTATGTTTGAAAAAATTTGACCACTTTCTCACAAGGACGTGCGAGCAATACAAGTAAATAAGACCGGCTTTTATGACACCTAACATCTAAATCATAGAACATCATCATCTTCCTGCCCTTGTCCCATCTTATTTGGGGTCGGCACAACATGTTTTTTTCTTCCATTCTATCCTGTCAACCGTCATGCTATCACTAACTAAATCATAGAACAAACAAATGAAATAAAAACCTAAAGTTTAAACATCGCGCGCCTACCACGCGTACCATCGTCACACACATACACACACACATAACGTCATCACGCTGTGTTCAATGCAAATTCATTCATAAGATACGATACCTATGATATCTAATATGCAATGTTGCCGCTCTGAGCGCAATCTCTCCAATCTCACACTAACACTTAACAGAAAAAAGAGATGAACACTATTGTGTTGCTTTCTCAATCGACAAGTTGGCTTTTGTAACTGGCTTAATCTGCTATCTCAATTTTCCCTATAAAAACATAAACATGTGAGTCTGTGTGAGTAAAATTTGATACTGTGTGCAAAAACTCATTCTAATAAAATTATGCCAGGCTTTGGAAAAAGTATAAATGAAATGAAATGGTTTGTGAGTGTAAGTTTACAAAAAATTACATGTGCAGTGATGCTCACTTCAAATTAATTCAAATTTGTTGTTAGTGGCTGCTGTTGTATATAATTGTTATAATAGTTTTTTTTAGTCATTTAAAGTTTTGTGATTAGTTATTGCTGTAACTTACTTGGTTTTAACCTTTTGAGTGCGTAATTAGAGACACAATAGAAAGACAATGGCGCGTTAACGCCGGCGTTAATGCGGGGATCAACAGCTTAAAGTGATTAAAAGTCTTAATATCTTTGAAATGAAGGAGTGAAGTGTAAATGTAGTAACGATTTAATCAGCAAGGTTTTTACTTTCGAGTTTTAAAGATAAATTGATCTCGTAACTTCAATACTATTTTCTTGGTGACCCCTCTATTTCCCTAATCATAAATTTTCCTTGACATTCCAGAACATGCTGCCGGCGTTGATAAAATATAAAAATATTGTGCATCTACTTACTTATCTAAAATACACGTGACCAGTAGGTTCTCCACTTCTTTCTCATCAATATTGAGTTCCTTAGATATAAACGGTATATGGATTCTAGTGTAGGGGCCAATCAGTTTGATCAGTACTTGGGTCCTGATGTTCCTCAGCAGGTCCTCTATGTGTTCTCTAATGAAAGGATCGTCCATGATATTGTTCCTGTTATGTTTGAGAATGGACTCGAATTCATTAATATCGTTATTTTGGTACGCCATGACAAGGTTCGTCATGGCTAAGATCTCAGGGTCGTTCTTGTAAGGCTTGGCTTCTTGAGAGTCGAAAGGATTGATGCCCGATTTCATAAGCCTGTGAAAAATTAAGATGTATTGTAATTTTAGTGTTTTATCTAAGCAAAAATAAGTCCAAGAAATTTTTATAACTATGTATTGAACCATTCATTTAAAGCCAGGTTTCTGATGTGAGTATTCTGTGTTAATAATGTCTCAAACCCTACTTTAAAGTCAAATTTTGATAGTTTTTTAGGCGAAAGTAGAGTTTTGGTGCAAGTATTTGTATAAGTGACAATACTGACATGTTAGCTAAAACGAGGTATTTCAAGCACGTCGTCCGCCTCGGACTGCCCGACTCGTCGTAATTCTTGAACGCCTCGAAGAAGTCCGTATGAGCCTTCTCGAACTCACCTTCGCGTAAATGCATTTTACCACCGCATTCTGAAACAATAAAGCGTTATTGTTTAATTGTTTGCAAATGAATCAATTGATTTATGCAAGACTAGCACTTTGCCTGCAACTGCATTCGTGTGAATTCCGAACTTTCTCCTACATAGGATATGGCGAATAAAATAACCACAGCCGATTAACATATACGCCTTCATATCCTGTCGGAAATACCAATCGCGTTTAAATCGTACATAATGTAACACACCTTTATCATTCGTTCACTGTACAATGCGTTCCAAATAAGAATAGGATCGATTGCCATGTTGTGACGTCATGTCATACTGTCAAATCGCAAGAAATTGGACAAAATTTAAGAACTCAGAGATGAGCAAAATTGAAGAACTGGATTCTGATTAAACTTTTTCGTTCAGAGTTCGTAAATAAATTAAATTTTAAAAATTTCTTGTTTTGCTCACCATAATAATTCTTCGATTTGACAGTATGACGTGACGTCACAACATGGCAATCGATCCTATTCTTATTTGGAACGCATTGTAGTCATTATAGTTTCGAGAATAATTGTCAAACTATGTATTATATAAGAAAGTGTTTCAAGAATGGAAAATCAAGAATCAAAGCATTTATTTCAAATAAACCATTTACACGTACTTTTTATTGTCAAGAAGTCAGTCAGTCACAAAAATGATACTAATTGCACATTCCAAAGCATAGATCTCTATGGAGAAGAATGCAAGAAAATCCATGGCCTTGTATTGTGGCCAGCGCAAGATCAGTAGAGAAACGCAATGTTCAATAAATCGAGAAGATAAAATTTTGCTGTACAATAAGTACACCATTATATGTATATCTATGTTCTATGATGAAAAGGTTAATTGCATTCGATGCAATTAACCTTTTCATCATAGAACATTTTCATCTTTTCAATATGATATTTACCTCTAATAACTCCCATAATAAGTGGATGTGGTATAGCAGACTTGATGTGCAAGGACTGTTCGTAAAGAGCCTTCAGTTTCTTGTTGTTCTTCTGCGCGGTATACATCTGGATCTCCAGGGCGTATATCTCAAGCAGCTGCGTGCCCTTCTTCAGGTCATCTTCGCCTTCATCAGTCTGTAGTGGAAATATCTATATTATAGGCAACAGATAGTTAACAGGGTGAACAGCTGCTAATTGCCCTTTTGGCCCCTTGTCTCTTGAAGAGTCCTATTATTAAACTATAAAGGCCTGCGCAGACGAGGGATTTTTGTCTGCAGAGGACAAATTTCGGATTCAGGGATTCCTGAATCGTGAATAGCTTTTAGCGATAAGACCGCCCATTGTGACACCCTATTAATTTTAAGTTCCTAATGTAATTTGTATTTTTGGTGTACAATAAAGAATATATCTATCTCTCTATCTTGCCACGGACTTAACGCACACGGTGTACGATCATTTGTTGCTGGGAAAAGTGAAGATCACGCTATGTAATCAAATATTCTCAGATAACGTTGTGTTGTTATTTGCATGAAGTTTAAGAAAAAGAAAAGACGTTTTAAAAGAGAAAAATCATTGGGTATATCCATTTATTGCTATGAATGGATATTTTAATGCGCTCAACGCGAACTAAAGTTCGCTGTGTGCGTTGCCGCGTCTTGTCCCATCAGTTATATTTCTTTCGAGGCCGGTCTGTCGTTGTCTTCGGTTGACCGGCGGACTTTTAATCCATTTATTTATTTAATTTATAGATATATACTTTATTGCACACCAAGATTATAAAACAAAAGAAACCATATAATAAAAAACATACAATTGGCGGTCTTATCGCACTAGGTATTGTGTGCTTAATTCAATACAATCGTAAGCGATTTATTTTGAAAACCGAAAAAGTACGCCGGGATTATCCCTCGTTTGCACAGGCCTAAACACTGGGGCTTTTAGGCAGCTAACATAACATAATTATAAACTAAATATCTAAAAATAAAGTGGAGTTTGAATGCCACGACAAAGATGTTTGGAAATTAATAGAACTCTATTGTAATTCATCTCTGTCCCCCGAAGGTGTAACACAGAAATGCTGATATATTTAGATAATCTCACCTGGCAGCTCTGATGCAGTTGCTTCAGAATCTTGGCAAGTTTATTGAAGTCTCCCCTATCATAGTACAGTTTCCCTAGCTTCGTATTTGTCTTGAACCATAGCCTGTCGTTCTTGGCATCTTTCAGAGCCTCTAGTGTAGTTTCATAGAAGTCTTGTAACAGTTCCATCTGCAAAGAGCACTTTTATATACATAATATATTTATAAAAACAATTCAATTGTGTCTAAATCAGTCAATCAATTAAGAATAATACCATAAAAAAAAAAAAACAGGAGAGTAAACTTTCTTCTTTTTAAAAAAATAGACACTATGTGGGACCCTGGTACACCCAGAATGCGACATGCAGATCAACAAATAAACAATGGTCCACAATAAGTCAGGTTTAGGGCGCCTTCAATTTATGCGTTTTTTGACGGCCCGCTGCGGTACCGCAGCGGTGAGTAAAGTCGTACTGCGTACGGACGATCGGTTTTTTCATACGCGGCGCCGGCGCCGGTACCGCGAACGCTTGACTACTTGATGATTTTCAACAAGAGCACTAACAGTAATGTTTCTACGGTAGTCAGAGTACATGACTTGACAGATGTCAGTACTACAACTGGTATAGAAACGCATGGCAGTCAGATACGCTTTCAATTTAAGCGTTTGGTGTCGAGCAGCACGGTAAACATGCGGCAGCGGTCCAGCGCAAAGCAAAAAGCGCCCTCAAAATTTCTATGTGTAGGATGTGTGGTAGTGTAGGTAACATCAAATCTTTTTAGGCCTAATGATGGGTTTTCGAATTGAGTAAGAATGAATGAAGTAAGAATGTATCAAACCCTACTTAAATGGCAAATTTTTTACAGGTTTTCAAGGTAAGGTATAGTTTGGGAAATACTCAACTTCAAATACTTAAATCACAAATTGAGGGTAAGATACATTACAAACAATTTGCAAAAAGAATTTTGTAGGCAACAGGTCCAGAAGACCATATGACAGAAATGTGGTCCGAAGTATAACCATAGATTGCAAAAGTTAAAAGTCAGTGGGGGAGATCTTTGCCCAGCAGCATGACAATGCGAGTTGGTAACCAGTAATAAAATCTAAAATCAATTCTTATTAGGTAACCTTATTCTACAATAAACAATTCTGATACTTACATTTCTAGAAGTAGAGATGTAGTCCAGGATGGAGTTGATGGACTTCTCAGAATGGTTCCTAGTGACTGCACTCTTGATGTATGTCAGCAGCTGTTTGTACCTTGACATCATTTCCGTGAAGTTGCCCTGCAATTCATGTTTCTATTTTATCATACTAATATCATAAAGGCTTTCAAGCTCAAACAGCTGAATGGATTTGGATGAAGTGTGACAACAGGTGGAGCTGTATGTCCTGGTATAGGACATAGGACTTTTGAGTATGTTCCCTTGGGAGATTTTTATATTATTGAAGACATAATAAAAAGAAGAGAAAAGATAAGAAGTTAATAGAACTAGTTAATAATGAGGTATGAAAAAATATAACTAATTCAACAGCTGCAGCATTTATTGAACTCATACTTATGGATTTTTGTTCTATCAAACAATACTGAAGTCAGAACATAGAATCCTAAATGTTAAATTGTGGCACAGCAATTTAATGTGTTACAAACTTACCAATTTAAAATTAATTTTGATCATTTGCTTCAGTGCCTTGAAGCCCCATTCTCCCTTGTCTCCTCCCTCAAGCTCGAGGACTTTTTGAAAACTAGTGAGAGCTGCCTGGGGCTCATCCTCCTTCAATGCTTTACTATTATAGTACTGATTCTCCAAATCAACATCTGGTTCTGAATTGCTATCTTCGGAGTATTCCTAAGAAATAAAATACAAAATAGAAATGATTTTACTACATTATCTGAGCAAGATATTCACCTGATCTAACTAAATCTGGCGTTCAAGCTTTGACGAAAATGGTCATCTGCTTCACTCATTTATGCAAGGTAACTGAGAATTTTGCCAACCTCATGTAGGCATAATGTAACACAGGTATAAGTATAGGGTAAACTGGTATATAATACTGGTGACATTCGTATTTTTCAAAAACTTCCACTTAAAATGCAAGGTTAAAAGCTAGGAATTTCGAAGATACTCGATAAAACGTCACACACACAATAACAGCACCAAATAAAAAATGTGTAATTAAAATACATACCAAGCCGTAATCTTCTTCCTCTTCGCACATATAATCATCATCGTTATCCGACATAATTGCTAAACTTTCCTATTTATTTATTTTACAATTTCACAAATTACAAAAGCGTATTTTTAGAGGCTATTGCTATTATTTTCCCGAAATGACATGACACTGACATGACTCTGTGCTGACATGACAGGAATTTTGACTCACCGGTTTTGCGACAGAGATAAAATATCATTAATGAAGAGTTGAAGTTGAGATAAAATATTTATTTTAATTTTCTTATTAACCCTCTGTAGTCTGTGTTTCTTATTGCTTGGTTTCTGTGTGTTCAGCCCGTAGTTAGCCGTGTGGCGAAGCGAATAACGAGACAGAGCATGCCTATATGCCTTGTGCACTACAAATACATTGCATTATTGAGATGGAGGCGATAGCAGTAACAGTAGTAGTGGTGGTGACAGTCCATACCTATACTGTATTACTGTGAACTCTTACACGTGATATTGTGTAAGAGTTCTTTGATTAGCTCCCTACTGTGTGCCTATCCCTACTCAGTTGGTTAGCTCAGATCGTATACGTGCAATACTACTGTCCTCCACCTTGCCGGTCACCACAGGTATCCTCCGCCTTAACAACGCATACGCATGCTTAGAACAAAAATCATACTTTATTCGAACCGAAAAGAGTCAACAACTACCTATGCACTAGTGGCTTTACTCTGGTTGGTAGAGACTCAGAATATTCATCTATCTCCTAAGTCTTTTCTCAACTGGGTCAGTTTCTAGTATAAACGAATGGAGCCGAGCCGGATTGGGCATAGAGTGACCACCTAGTTTACCTCCACAACCAAAAAAATATTGATCGTGATAAATGCCTTCGTAAGATGGGAAACACATGTGGGCATTTGTCATTGCAGTGTTTTGACTCCAGGCTCCACTGTTTGCATAAAAATGTGTTGCTATAATTATTCCATTCGCGCCAAAAACTCATAATAACTATAACACCAATGTAATGTTTCATCCCAATTTACATCCCATCTTAAAGTCAATCTCAAATAGCACCCTATCAAAGACTACTATAGTATGACTGGCTACACCCTATCTTGGGCAGTGGCTTAGATTGAGACTTTACCCAGCTGATCTTTAAATTGAACGTAACTTTTTCTAGGTGTTTGATTGGTTAACTGGATAACCAATAGAAAAATTGATCCAAAAAAATAGTTTAGGCGCGAAACATGTTATCATGTGTTTACTGGATTTATTTCTTTTAGAGAGAATTGAATGTTTATTGCACAAGACATTTTATTGTACGTAAAAACGTTACACACAGTTCTAATATAAAATAAAATAAAAGTAACTATACCAAAGTAAATACCGCTCTTTTTCATTTGCTGTTTTCTGAGTGGTCAATGAACTTGTAAACATATGTTCGTTCCGAATTGCTTTATGTGAGTCTCTAACTACGAAGTCCAAACCTATTATTTAATATTCTGGTTCATGGAATAAATATACAATCCTGAAATTAAATTTTTAAGAGTAATAGTTTACGTAATTTTCATTATAGAATCTGAATTCTAATGGACTTTCCAAATTGAAAACCATATTTTTTTTTGTTTTAATTTCATAGTAAACTTCGGAACAAAACCAACAATTGACAAGACACAAAAAAATTGGAGGGAAATTGAGTGTACTCAAAAAAGCGGGCAGCCGACAAACGCTCATTTAGAGGTGTGAACTTGTTCATGTTGACCGTAACTGAAAGTTGAATTAATTTCTATTGTTTCATTTTTTCAAAACATAATAATGGCTCCAATTGTTGACAAGGAAAATCTGCACAACGAATTCAGCAACGTGCAATTGAAGGTTAGTTGCTCTATAGGTACTCGGGAAGTTATTATTAGATAAGGTTGCAACATGTCAGAACCTGACTCCCAACCATTGTTTGCTTACAGTCTCCGGTTAAAAACAATGTTTTGGCCGAACGCAATGATAATATGAGTGGAGAAAGTATGGAGGTCGAGGGAAAGAACATGGAGGTGGCAGAATTTGATCCACAAAAGGAGCCACTACTGCGCGACAACCCGCGTCGTTTCGTCATATTCCCGATACAGTATCCCGACATCTGGGACATGTATAAGAAGGCCGAAGCTTCGTTCTGGACTGTTGAAGAAGTAGATCTATCAAAGGTACGTATTTGCTTACGGCATAATATGTTATTTTTGTCAGATATCCTCATAGGTTGTTTTTATGGCATCTAGACCAATTCTGTCCAATGTTCTTTTATATTCTATGTGAAGTACTTACCACCGATCTGCCGTAGTTAATTTATGCCTAATATAAGTAATCCTCCGTCTGCCTGCTTTTTGTCGTTACAATGGTCACGCATGACCAAGCGCATACAGTAGGACCTGGTAGCGAATTATGGCGCAATAACAGTCGCGTTACTTTTTTGTTATTTTATCAATTTTGGCACTAATATCTGACCTCTTATAGATTTAAATTTAAATAAACCTCATCGTCATGAAAGACAAAAGATTGAGTTTTCGTTATATTTATTACGATGTGAACTACGCTTTTTCTTACCTTTACCTTGAAATTTGCTTCTTGCTCCTTACTTGATACATGTAGCAATAATTTTTGTATACTCCAAGTGATTCACCTACCATAAAATTTTTGTGTACAGGACTTATCAGACTGGGAGAATCTCAAGGATGGTGAGAGGCACTTCATCAAACATATACTAGCTTTCTTTGCTGCCTCTGATGGTATTGTCAATGAGAACCTGGTGGAACGCTTCTCACAGGAGGTGCAAGTGACTGAAGCAAGATTTTTCTATGGCTTCCAGATTGCTATGGAGAATGTACACTCTGAGATGTACTCTCTGCTTATTGACACATACATTAGGGACCCTAAGGAGAGGTAAGTTCAGCTAAAAATTTTTTTAAGTCCCAAAAATTTTTTTAACCTAAAAAATTTTTTTTTGTTTTCTTTGCTTCTCATAGCGCCCCTAAGGATATACTCCAACTCCTAAAAATCCGCCCCTAAGGCTACCCACTGACCGAAATTCTTTATCTAATTCCAACCTTCTAAACCAATCTATGTAAAAGATGACTTATTTAAAACATAGAATTAAAAAAAAACATTTGTTTTTTCAAAATGTTACTCAAAGTATGCAATATACTTAGCTACTGTACATAATGATTGAAGTACCTCTTATATACTAAGGTGGGCCTTTGATCATATAAAACACTATGACTCATAATTATACATTCAACAATTTTCCATTATATTTGTTTTCCTGATAAAGAGATTTCCTGTTCAATGCTATTGAAACCCTGCCCTGTGTGAAGAAGAAGGCTGACTGGGCTCTGCAGTGGATCGCGAGCAAGTCGGCGACGTTCGCTGAGCGCATCATCGCATTTGCAGCTGTTGAGGGCATTTTCTTCTCTGGCAGTTTCGCCTCCATCTTCTGGATGAAGAAGCGTGGTCTAATGCCTGGATTAACATTCAGCAATGAGCTGATTTCTAGAGATGAGGTTTGTGTTTTATTCATTCTAAAGGTTTTTGCTGAATACTATAACATAACCTTTTGAGTGCGTAATTAGAGACACAATAGTGAAGAAAGACAATGGCGCGTGAACGCCGGCGTTAATGTGGGGATCAACAGCTTAAAGTACTTACACCAGGCATTCTGATAAGCTCACTCATCAATACAAAAAGCTTTTATTATCAGTAATCCTGTTATCTTCAGTAAGTTTCCTCACGCAGACCCTTATCTGGAAATACTGGCATGAATACAATAAAACCATTGATAACAATGTCACATGCAACAATGCTAATTGCTTATTGTAATCTTAAATTTATTGCAAAATCAAACAAACTAGCTATTCAGTCCATGGAGTTTAGTTTCTTCAGTATGGCCTATTATACATCGAGTGGATAACCATAAAAAATATTAGGTAAATCTAGTATTCAATATAGAACTAGCTTATCATGTTTAAAGTATGTTAATTAATGATTAAAATAAATAATTTTAAATGTACTTGTTCCTCATTAAGTCAATTTAATTTTTACAAACTGGTTCAATTCATTGTGAAAAATCATTACACTACTAGGTTAGTCTGTGACCTATTTAGTAAGGACTGGTATAACATTTTATAATCATTAAATAATTTAACATTAAAAATGTACATGTTAACTCGGCATTTTCCTATAAAACGAAAACAGGGTGTCAACTTTCTGGTTACAAAAATATTACAGTACCACAACTAGATCGTCTCATTAACATAGCCAATTTACCTGATGTCACCTGTTGCCAATATTGACAACATAATCTTATTACTCACAGGGCCTTCACACCGACTTCGCGTGCTTGATGTTCCGGCACTTAGTACAGAAGCCGAGCAAGGAACGCGTGCTGGACATCATCAAGGATGCCGTGGTCATCGAGCAGGAGTTCCTCACGGACGCACTGCCCGTGAGGCTGCTCGGCATGAACTGTGAGCTTATGTCCAACTACATCGAGTTTGTTGCTGACAGACTGCTTGTGGAACTTATTGGAGAAAAGGTTAGCATAATGTAATTATGATAAATCTATTCAACCAGTATTCTTCCACTATATGACAAAGGCCTCTCCTCTATGTCCTAAGTATTATGCCTATGTTAAAAATGAAATAAGAAGCATGCTAATATCGAGAGCTATTGACGCCGCCAATAAATAACAAATTATTATCGTATAGGAAAATCCAGGTCATCCATTATCAGTTTGTTTTTGAACTATTATGGCACTGATAAGAACTATTTAGCTAACGTAAAACCTGTTTACAGTTCTAGTTTACACTGTTTTACTATTTCCTAAAAATATGGATCAATGTGATGCAAATTATTTAATTTTTGTATTTTAAAATTTTGAGATCTAAACCTTCACTCTTTTTTCAACAGCACTACAACACAAAGAACCCATTCGACTTCATGAATCTCATTTCACTGGAAGGCAAGACCAACTTCTTTGAGAAGAAAGTCAGCGAGTACCAGAAGTGGGGAGTCATGGCTAATCAGATGGACAATGTTTTCACACTTGATGCTGAATTCTAGACGGACAAACTAACTTGACATTTAATAAACAAACTAAGCAATAGTCTCAGTGACAGACAGTATTATTAATTCCAATCAAAAGTAAACAAGGTGAATGTTTGAAGGATGGTACTTTACAAGTGGCGCTGGTAATATAATTACTTGGACTGACAGTATGTTCACTATTGTCTGTACTACTTAATTAATCCTTTAATTTAAATTGTGTTTTGACTATCAATATTGTGCAAGAAGGGTTCCTTGTAGTAGTGGTAAGTAGACAAGCAACTTAGATTTGCAATGTGTGTTCTGTATGCAAATAGTTTTAATGACTTAGCTTCTAATGAACTAGATTAATTTCTTAAACACTAATATATAATATAGTAAAATGGAATCATTTCAAGATGATTTATTCTGTGATAGATAATAATAATGAGTGCATTTACTTGGTAATGAAGTAAAATGCTTTCTTGCTGAATATATATTACGATAAGTGTGTTAAATATATTTTTTGCTAATAAAGATCCTTAACGATTAACGGTATTTTATTACTTTTGATCTTACTTCTCGCCTCACCGTGCTTAGCTCCGCTCGCAGCGGCAAGGTCGTGAACGCGCCGTAATTGGTGAGCGTTTCAAACGTCGGCCACGACGATAATTAAAAAAAAATGACAAGATTTTGTAAAAGATTCCCAAAACCATAAATTGGTCAAAGTTATGGTTAAGAAGTTATAAGGGTTAGAATGTGGCCGCGCCATTGAAACGCAGATCTTTAGACTAAGCGTTGCAGAGACGTGAAATTAAGGCTCCGTGCACAGAATTATCTCATTTTGAACCTTTTTGATCATGGTTTGTGAGAAAAGTAAGAAGAATTTAAACCTTCTTTTTTAGGATTATGAAAGTCAAGTTCTTATTCTCTCAGTTGGCTTGAGTATTTTTTTAAAATAATGTGTGTATTAATGGCAATTACCCATATTCAAAACCCTTTTCTCGCAAAAGTAACGAGCGAGTGATGTTTGGCTACGTTTTACACCAAACTACAAATGATTTATAACATTAAAAAAAATATCAGTAACATCATTATATGGTCTACTCTCAGATGGGTTGAAAACATTATTGACTTCAATAGAAAATATAGCAGAAAAAAAATGTAGAAAAAACACAATTCTTGGAAAACATCTGGACAAATAAGTATTTTTTTCTATACCTTAGAAACACTTTTAAGAAAATTTAAAAATTACACAATAATCTTAAGTTAATCTGTTAATAGAATCTAAAATTTATTTTATAAATAAACAATAACTTCATTTCGTAAATTACAAACAAATTGAACTATATTATCGACCGCGCAAACACGATCGCTTCAGTAACGATCGGGCTCTCCCAGCGTGAGCACGTACTACTTTGTTCCGGAGCCGCTCGCGAAATATACGTGAATATATTCCCAAATTTGTACGCCGACTATCACATTGTGATCCAGTAAGTATATTTTTTTATTTTATGTACTTTGTTTATTAAGATTGTTTAAATTTCTTTCGACTTCAATAGTACTTAGAGGTAACTGTTGTATGTTTGTATGTAAAGGTTATCTGCGGAATTACTCTACTACTATGATTAAATTACAATTCTTTCAATAATGTCATCTACAATGGTTAATGGCAGCTATATTACCATCCACAAAAAGTTGATATTTTTAACCGACTTAAAAAAAGGAGGAGGTTATCAATTCGGTTGTATGTTTTTAATAATTTTTTTATGTTTATTACCTCAGAACTCCGTTGTTAATGGACCGATTTTTTTGCAGATAATGAGTCGAAAGAAAAGGACGCATTATAAAGGCGTCTAAAAGGGAAAAAAAAACAAAATGTGGGGCTGATACGTGCAAGACAAGTTCTTAAAGAACGCAAGTCTAATGCACTGGCTACGGTTTCGTTTCCAGAACATGTAAGATTTTACTTTCGATCAGCAGTAGAAGTGAAATAGTACATTTTGATACAGTGTAGAAAGTTTGTCATTGCGACCGAGGAGGAATTCACACGAGCCGTAGGCGAGTGTGTTATATGGATCTGAGTGCTGCTGATTGAGAAATTTTTACGTGATTGCTTACCGCTCAGCCTGATACAATAAATGTTATTACATTTATGGTGGCAACGAGCACGCGTACTTTTTCGCACTAGTGCGAAAAACAGTAAATAGTGTGCCTAAAAGCGGTAGGGATAAGAGCAGGTTTTCGAGTAAGTGTATTGAAATAGCATTTACCAGTACATACTAATTGACAATGTTGCTAATTTTTAGGAAATAGATGCTAATGAAAATTCTGAAACGACTATGGACCCTAATAAAGTTGACAATATGTGTCAACTTGAACTATTCATGGTAATTATAACCATTGTGTTACGTACAGGGTGTAAATAAATAAACGCAACACTTTTAGAAATTCATAACTTGTTTTAGTTGTACTATATAGGGTGATCTGATTGTTTCAGTTTACATTGAAAGTCTCATATTTTTTCTTTAAACTTAACTCGTATAGTGAAATTTTGTAAGTTCTTGGTCCGAGAGACCACACAGGATGTTTTGCGTTTATTATGTTACATCGTATAAAAATAAATAATGTACTTATAATATACCAACAATAATATATTCATTTACAGGGTTATTTGTAAAACACTAACATCCTTGCAGGACTGTATTACTGACATCATAAATAACAATTTTTGTTCTATGACTTTTTACAAAACATAATTCATTTACCAAAAATAACCCTTCAAGATTTCGTTCTTTCTAATATATATATAATATATATATAATATAATATAATATTCCACAACTATCACACAACGCCGTCTAGTCTCAAGCTAAGCAGAGCTTGTGTTATGAGTACTAGACAACTGATAAACATACATATATATTTCTAAATACATACATATTATAGATAAATTACACCCAGACACAGAACAAATGATCGTATGAATATACTTCAACTTTGTATTTTGCTACACCTACGTCTGTATGACGCGACGCAAGCGCATCAAGCACCCCCGCTGCCCGATCCCTGCTCCCCTCCGCTATTGTACTATCGCTTGCTTCGCATATACTTCGTAATGTTTAGAATGTTCAATTAAAATATTTTTATTTTTGTATGAAAATCTGATGAACTAAAACTATGATACATTTTTAAACGTCATAGAACAAAAGTTTTTGTTTATGATGTTAGTAACATAGTCCTGAGAGGTTGCCAGTGTTTTACAAATAACCCTATAAATTAGATAAGCATAGTTAAAACTATTTACTTAATACCTATATACTTTCAGAATATAGGTGATAATCATTCGGACGGAAATAATATTCCGCAATATTCAGTCCATGTTGAAGAGGTTCAATCAGATATGGTAAGAAAATAAAAATATTATTTTTACATATTTTTCGCCATATTTACTTTCTGATTGTCTGGATGTTATACAGCGACGTTACATTTAAAGGTGCCTAGTATATTATGTTAAAATATACTACAATTTGTTACAGAATAAAGAAAATTTACAGGAGAATCAAACCCAACCAGTGGATTTAGATTCAGATAATGACTTTGTTATCGAATCAAATAAGGTGTGATTTTATTCAAAAGTATTTATATTTAATGTGGACGTGTACCTAAGACAATACGAGTCAGGAACATTTTTTTTTTCAGGAATCATCATCATCCTTATTTATAGAAGGGCGAAGAATAGTTGATTTTCAATACCTGTTTGACCAATTGGTAGCGATATCTAAACATAAATATAGATTTGGGTGCAATTTGTCAAATCTACTGATAAAAAATGAGAAAGTGCAGTCATTTGCGTCTAAAATATATTTATCATGTTCTATGTGTGGAAGTTGATTCGAAATAAACACATGTGAGAGTTAAAAAAAAATGAATTGGACGTTAACCACAGCGCAGTTTCGTGTATTATTAGTATTGGTTCTGGTCGGGCCAACTTGAACGAGCTAGCGGCTTCCATTAATTTGCCACGTAATAGCAAATTGACCTACCAGAAATGTCACGACAACTTGCATGACTAAAAAAAGAAAGAAGTAGCTGCCGGTAAAGAAGAAGCTTTTATGGCTTTGGAAAGAGGTAGTGTGAGTCCATGAAGTATACCATCAATATCAGTAACAGCTGATGCTGCTTGCATACTTATTCTTCTGCCTATTTCCATCTTTTTGTTATCTCGTCGTGACATTTCGCGTACGTATTTTGTTTAATTATTGGTAAATCTATGGAAGTCAACAATTACGTTTAAATACGGGCAAGTTCCAATAAAACTCAGTAATCGTCAATACGACTTGCACCGAAATCGTTCAACTGGAGCGAGGCTATCGTGAAGTATGGAGAAGCACTTGCAGTCTTCCTTGATATCTCGAAGGCCTTCGACAAGGTTTGGAACAAAACCCTTATTGCTAAACTTCTTTCCTTCGGTCTACCCACTACTGGAGTCTTGTCTAATTGGATAGCAGACTTCTTGAGGGGTCGATCCATACGAGTGGTTATTGATGGCTGCTCGTCCGGTCAAATGGATAATAAAGCCGGGATCCCTCAGGGGTCGGTACTCTCGGCAACACTGTTCTTGCTGCACATAAATGACCTACTTAAACCCGGTACCTTTGGGCATGCAGACCACAACACTGTTGCCAAGAGATACGTGTCTGACACACACATCCAGTCTTTCCGAGAGACTATGGTTGAACGCTTGAACGCGTGCACTAGCTTCTGACGTTTTATAAGTGACCATGTAGGCCTATGTGAAATAAAAAACTTTTGACTTTGACTTTGAACTGGTCCTAAGGCAGTATCTGATTGGGACGATGCCGATCTGGTCAAGTTCAATGCTGCTAAAACCCAGGCGTGTCTTTTTTCTGCTAAACGGAGACCATTTCGCACGGCTCCATATTTCCGGGGTGTAACCGTGCCGATAACCGACCACCTTGAGCTTCTTGGGGTAACGTTGTCGTCTACCCTCAATTTCGGCTCTTATATCAAGGCAAAAGCTCAGCAGGCTGCCAAAAAATTGAAGATCTTAGCTGAGGTGATTCGGTACTTTACACCGGAACAGCTGCTCCAACTTTATCAAGCACAAGTTCGATCGTGTATAGAGCTGTACTGATCTCATCTTTTAAATATTAAAAAAAAAAAATATATCTGTTTTTAAAAATACGGTGATATTCTTATTTATTTTGTTTGCTTTCCTTTTTATTATTCCGATATTTTTGGTTCAATTGGAATACTTGGCATAGATGAATATATTTTTTATGCAATAACGCAATGAAGTTTGTGAAATGTACTTATTATTTTTATTGTATTAGCTGCGAATTTTTGGTATATATGTAGGTCTTTTTATTTCCTTTTTTTACGTAATTTTTAACGATGACCTCACTCAACTTGGTATTGTTTTGTCAATTAATTAATTTCTGAGTTGAGCTATACGTTTACTGACAAATGCTTGCACTGACTGAACAGGTCCACTCTAATCTGTATGGTTCCATCCTCAAAAGAACATCTCAGACACTAGTATACACTGTCCGCATACACCTTTACCGAGATTACATATCTGAATTTTAAAAGAGATATCTCGTAAACTTAATTTTTTTTTTGACGCATGAAAAGTGTTTTTTTTACAACTATTTTACTTAAATAAATATCATTGTATCATCGTTTTGTATTTATCATTTAGTTAATTGTCTAAATGTATCAACATCCATCAAACACAAAATTGAATAATTTTGGTGTGAGTTGTGACAAATATAAAATATATACACGTTCCAGATTTTTATTTACAAACCATACTTACTTTATAATTTTGTAACTCAGAAAAATATCTTGTAGACTTGTAGAGGATCAAAATTGTTTGAGCGGCCACCAAGCTCGATTTTTACGCGTGTGTGCGTGTAGCTGCATGCACGATGCACACAAACATAACATTGCAGCGAATTTGCCTAAACTCTAGCGAGTGAATTTTCTGCACGGCCTCTTAAGGTAAATGACAGATTGAATTTATAAAAATAGGAAAAATCCCTAGGTTTATATTTTAGGAGCTATAAAGCAAAAATCCCATGGCCGCGCCATCGAAACGGTGACAAACATATCGTTGATATCTCGCTGAAAAAGCATCGCAGATGTCTGAAGTTTTTTGTAAAACACAGATTTGAATTTGTCGAAACTTTTAAAAATACAACAAAAAAATAAGTGTGGCACTCGGGGACTGCCGCGGTAAAGCTATTGCATAGCATTTTGTATCAACTTATGCAATTATAATTATTTATTTATTTTATTTATGCAGTATTTCTTTTTCTTTGATATTAATTCAAGTTACACTTTTTGAGCGTGGTGACCGATAAGAAAACAAATTTTTTTTCTTTCTTGTTTACTTCATAAATTGCTACAAGTATGTTCAGTTGTTATCATAGAACATTACTATAATCTATTATAGTTACAAAAAGACTATTTTGTTTGACCGAGATTTGAACTCGAGGCACGATGATAACATAGGTAGAACGCTGTACCAATGCGCCACACAGGTCGTTAACGACTTTTCTAAAATAGGTGTTCGGTCTCTGTCGGCCTTCAAGCCACACCTCCGTGCCCGTCGGAGTGGGGAGCGTGAGGTTTTTTTTGTTACGGAATTTCTGGATTCGGTCCCCGCGCTCTAGGCCCTCGATAGAAGCTATGCAATAGCTTAAAAATCCTAGGTTTATATTTCATGAGCTGTAAGCCCATAGCCGCGACATCGAAACGGTGATAAATATATTATCATTATCACTGATATCTCGCTGAAAAGGCATCGAAGAGGTCTGAAATTTTTTGTAAAATATAAACATACAACATCCTAGGTTTATATTTCAGGCGCTATAAGACTAAAACTCCATGGCCGCTTCATTGAAACTGTGAAATACACGTCATCGCCGAAATCTCACTGTAAAAGTGTCGCTGAGGTCTGAAGTTTTTTGTAAAACATAGATTTGAATTTGTCGAAGCTTGTAAAAATACAACAAAACATCGTAGGTTTATATTTTAGGAGCTATAAAGCAAAAACCCCATGATTTATTTCTACGCGATATCGTACGACAGCTCCTGAAATATAAACCTAGGATTTTTTTGTGTATTTTTATACGTTTCGACAAATTCAAGTCTATGGTTTACAAAAAACTTCAGTCATCTGCGACGCCTTTTCAGTGAGATTTCGGCGATTACGTGTATTTCACCGTTTCAATGGCGCGGCCATGTAGTTTTAGTCTTACAGCTCCTGAAATATAAACCTAGGATGTTTTGTTGTATGTTTACGAGTTTTGACAAATTCAAATCTGTTTTACAAAAAATTTCAGACCTCTTCGATGGTTTTTCAGCGAGATATCAGTGATAATATATTAGTCACCGTTTCGATGGCGCGGCCATGGGCTTTTAATCTTACAGCTCTTGAAACATAAACCTAGGATTTTTGTTGTATTTTTACAAGTTTTGACAAATTCAAATCTGTTTTACAAAAAAATTCAGACCTCTGCGATGCTTCTTCAGAGAGATATCAACGATAATATGTTTGTCACCGTTTCGCTCCTGAAATATAAACCTAGGATTTTTTTCTATATTTTTACAAATTCAAACTGTTATTTACCTAAATGTCAGGTCTCAGCAACGCGTAGTTTTATAGATCTCCATGGCCGCGCGGTTCTCCGCGTTTCAATAACGCGGCCACATTCAAACCCTTATAACTTCTTAACCATAACTTTGACAAATTTATGGTTTAGGGAATCAACTTTTACAAATTTTTACAAAATCTTAGCAATCTTTTTTTTTAATTATCGTCATGGCCGCGCGGTTGAAACGCTCACCGTAATTGGGTAACACGGTCTCCTCCTTAACATGTTTTTCTCTGGCTTTTGATAGTCCGTAACAGATCTCAAAGTGTCAGTCTGTATAATGACCACACATTACTCGACAAAATAGCGTTAGTCAACGGTGACGTCATCGCTATGTAAATTGAGGATATAATTAGTTTCAAATACTTTACCCCAAATTGAATGTACCTACCTATAGATCGATCTTGGCACACGTGCCGTTTACCACTCACCTCTGCTACAACCTGAATTTACTACTGCGCGAAGAAAGTCCTTGTGTTGCGAGCTGCCTTTTTAGTCTGAACTACATCACAGCAGATTATTAGGAACTAGGGAAGTGGACTCACGACGATATGCAATAAAAAAGCGAGTTTTAACGAATCACATTACTTTTATTATGTAAAATTATAATTACATGGATTTGATGGAGTGATGTAGGAGCTCTACTGAATCAAATTTATTAAATAATTTCAAGTTCTCATGAATTCCGTAGAGTTCCTAAATAACACCAGAGAAGATGAAATAAGTCACATTATTTTCCTAATCACTCTTATTGCATTCTCAATATTGAACACACAGAAACCTGAACATATAAAGAGACCTCATTTACTATGCACTGAGATATGGAGATCGTATTTATATTGACTTAGTGCTCATTGAATACAAATGTGCCTTGGCACACAATAGTTACACCTTAGTGGAAATAAAATGCAATAACAACAAGTTTATAAATTATACTCTAATAAAATAAAAAAACAGGTGTGTAAGTTACAATTTTCTTATCCTACTATTGCGTTTAGATTCTAAACGGTTGAGAACATAGATTACCATATAATTAATAGTTAAAATTGACGCTCTAGCGATGAATATTACAGAAGAAAGTTTTCTAATATCGGAAATTGTGTAGTTGTATGCAGGAACTTAAACATCCAATCATTCATAGGTCGCAGAACTTGCATTACTTATCGTAGTTTAAATAGTGTAAAGGTTAGCGTATATTAAGGTGGACCGTATCGTATTGTATTGCAGTAATACTCTCTCCATCTTCAACGATCGCTACAGGAAAACCACAAGGTGCTTTGATCCGACTTATTTAAAAAAGAGTG